>OY770125.1:12520000-15020000 GCA_963669345.1 Gortyna flavago
AAAATAATTTTTTCAATTCATAAAAATTCCTATATTAAACTTACAATTGAAATTGTTCTACATATCTCTCATTTGGAGAAACATCGACTTAAATGTATTTTTTCCCAGAAATGAGTTAAGTATGATAAAGCACTTAGAAAGCGTATTTACGTTAGGAAAGCATAGACGTATAAAAACAGAAAAAAGTACCAGTTACTTCGATGTTTCTCCAAATGAGCGATATGTAGAGCGCACGAGCACTTACGTGCTAAGTACGGATGGGTAACGTAGGCATATCACTTTGAACTTCATTGCTTTTGGAACCTCTGTAAATGTTTAAACCTTGGTTCAAAAAATCTAAAATTTTGTTAAACACTAATTCATCTGCGTTTGCACCCCACACGAACTCAGTGTGACTCATATTCCTGCCTCGTATGATGTAGTGATCTATTGGGTTTGCGATGCTGAAGTACAATCTTAGCATGTCGGGGATGGTCGCCAACCAGTCATCACTGGAACTAAACAGCGCAATCGGCAATGTGACTTGGTTAAGGCTAAACTCATCATTGACATTATTGAACCGATGAAACTTGCCACTTTTGACCATTTGAGCATAGTGCAGCATTGTATTCGTAGAACCGCCAGCTGGTACGTGGTACAACAATCTTGCCAGAAAACTAAGGTTCCAAGCATGATTATCTCGCGGTATGCCACCACTGATAAAATATACTGGATTACAGCAAAACAATAACGGGCCTTTACAGTACTTTAGGGCAAGCCATTTAGGCATTTTCCGTGAAGGCACAAACTCCTTGCTACCAATAAGTTTGAGTAGCTGGTCGGGCGGGCTTGATGCCATTGCTGTCAGAACTCTAAATGGCCCTTCAACATTGCTCATGAAAGCTAATGGTGCCAACAGGACACCAATTCTTAGGTACTGATTGTAGCGAGGTGACGTCGAAAGTAATACCAGAAGAGCCGTCGCACCCGTCGAGTGTCCGATGAAATCTATGGGATCGTTACATTTTTTTATAGAACGAATGTAATCTATAGCAGCGGCCAAGTCGAATTCTCCCATTTCTTGAAAAGAGAATCTCCAGAATTCTTCAGAATCTACCGCCAGTTTAACATGACCACGTGAATAGTAATTTCCTCTCGCATTCGCCATCCAAACGTCGTAGCCGATATCAGCCAGGATATAAGGAAGAGATTTTGTAGGTCCCAATAAAATCCAATCCGCGGAACTGCCAAGTAGTCCATGATGAAGTATCACTGTTTGGTTTCTTATTGTCTGGTCCACCCGCGGTGATATTCTATGTAAAGTGAGCATATAACCGTCATTGGAGTGAACGACGTGCGACTCTATTCTTCTTCCGTGTAAGGTGGCCAGCTGCGGCGTGGACATGAGAGCAGTCGGCTCGGACTTGAGATTGAGGTATTCGTGAATTTCCGTTTCGTTCTCAGCTGCTGTTTTTTCGACGAAGTCATTGAAAGTCCTTTTGAAGTTGGGATCTCCATATAGGTGTGCAGGTATTGGCATATATTCCTGGCCGGGAGGAGAGAAAATTTTTGTAACATGGTATTTTATATTTTTGAAAGTGGCTGTCATAGAAGTAGCTATATTGTTAAAATGGTCTGTTAGGTAGCCAAAAAACGGATCACACATCACTTTTTGATTGATACATAGTAATATTACTAGAGTAATTTTTAAAATCTTCATGATCACACATGCGTCCTAAAGAATACCACTGGCTTGACTGACTATATGATTACGTTGGTGTGTATTACAATCAAAGATAGGTATACTCCTTCGATATATTTACAAAATAGAACAATGAGTGTAGTGCTCAAACAAAACAGTTTCAATGACTCATTGGTTATATTAATGCAAGTATCGTACAATCGATTAAAATTGATAACATACGAATTTAAGAGTTGCTTGCTTAAGAAAGTTGTGACATTATAATTTTGGTTAAGTACTACGTAACTAGAAAATGCTCGTTTTCTGTTTAAACCAAATACACTACTCAACAAAGTCTAGAAAACAAGCTCACTAAAATTACTGGCCACAAAAAATACATTTTTACAAAAATGTATATTTTCAACTGATTTTCAACTGTCCCTCAAATTCGATTAAATTTTATTTATGAAGTAGTTGCCAGAATTATTTAATACGTTATCAAAGTGAATTTGTTGTTTGAAGGTTTAGTTACGTGCTTACACAGTACGGTGACGATCGCTCACGACTTGATGTGTGCTATAACCTTGAACCTGCTTGTTCGAAATTTAAAACAAAAACATTTTGGAAAAAGGACCCAAACGTCACTTGGTCACAGCGTACGGCGTTTTGAAACGTAACCTGCATTCGCCATTTATTTGACTTTAAATCCTACATAATTCACAATTCAGTTTACACTAAAACTTCAACATTTTTATAACTTTTTCAATAGTGCTAGTCACTCTAAAATCTACTTAATTACGATTAAAATAAAGTTAATATTTGCTTAACTTGAAATAATATTAATTTGAAACATAAGTTTGAATAGGCTTTAGTAACTTAAGAGATTACCATCCATATTCGTCTTTTTTTTCTTGTGAAAATAATTTACGCTGCTTTCCTATAACTTTTGTGACTCCGGAGCGTTATGTCAGGTCGTCATTTAATGCGGGAAGAGATAGTGAAACTGCGGACGCTGTCCACACGCAGCCAAGCGTAATTGTCGATTATGGGCTCGTTACAGGGCTATGGGAGATGATGCAGAACGTTACCGAGGAAGATACATGGTCACTACTACTACTTTCTGCAAAATGTTGCGAGAAGGCAACCTTAAATTACGTAGGACGCCTCAAGTCTCAGCACCAAGTGGTCATCAGTGACCAAACCGCCATGACAAGATTGCATAAAGTTAATCTTCATGCTCGCAAACTGCTTAGAACTCCAGCTCTTCGACGTGGAAATCGAGGGCGTCGATTATTGTGGGCTAACACACACGTTTGTACTGAACCAATACTCTATGGGCTCGACGGGTTCGTGTTTTTTTCCTGATGAGTCGCGCTTTGGATTTCATCCCGATTCAAAAAGAGACGACCAGGGATCTCTGGCAACCAGGAATTCAGCAAACACGCAATGTTTGGTGAATTCGTGGTCGCCAGAGTCGAGTCCAGAATCCTCAGGAAATTCATCCGTACCAGGGCAGAACGATTATGATGTGGGCTAGAATTCGCCTGAATGGAAGAAGGAACCTCGTTTTCATGCGAGACAATTTAAATGCGGAACAATACTGTGACGAGATTGTGCAACCTAAGGTCATCCCTTCTCGATAGCAGTATGGCCAAGATTTCATGTTCATGCAAGATAATGTGCACACGGCCAGGCTGGTGATGAATTTGCTCTGCGAGAATCAATGTCACGCTATTAGAGTGGCCTGCTCAGTCCGCTGATCTCAATCCCAAAGAGCATGTGTGGGATTTGCTCGGGAGAAGAGGGTTCAATGACTTTCCCTAAAATTTGAAGATGGAAAAAGAGCTTTTTGCACATCTTTCCAGAGTATGGAGCAATACGCGATAGGTGACCATAGACAACCTGATACTCATCATGCCACGCCGATGTAGAATCGCCGCGAATGCCTTGGAAGACGCGAGGTCCAACAGATTATTAAAAATTTGCTAGGAATGTTTTTTGCGCATTCATCTGTGTTTTTATCGTTTTGGTACCATTTTAGATTTTCAAAATTGAATTTTATTTTTTAACTAGCAACCCTTTTATTTAATTAAACAATTTAAATCTGTATTAAATTACGCTTCCTTTGTTATAATTCGGATATCTATGGTTACAAACAGTGTTCAAATTAAAATAATTACTAAGAATACCATCATCATCATCATTGGTATTCTTTCCTTAGACTTGATTGAGTAGTGTAGTACATAAATATAGGGACTAAAATCAGTGTCCATCCAGTCTTTTACTATTTGGTTCAAACAGAGTCTTTTGGAATATAACTGCTGCTGTTTATAGTACTCTAAAGAAAATATAACTATAAGCAGGTCAAAAGGATCCCATACGATTATGCGGAAAAATTAAATATACCAACAACTTCGCCTCTCGCCCAGTTCGGGAGAACTTTCTTTCTTAACGACGTAAACAATTTAAATCTAATGCAATATGCAGACCGCGCCGGCGACTCCGGCACCCCGACTTTCAACCCTCCTCCCTCTCTACCTGCATCTTTATAAAAAATTCACCCTAATTCTGGACCCAGAGCGTTCAGAAACCTTACGTCTCAAACTATTCGGAATCGCCTCTAACCCTATATCTTGGGGATTATTTCACCTTGTTATTACCACATTTATCCGTTAACGCGTCTCGGTTGTTATTCTTGCGATATTTCCTTGAATAAAAGATGAGGCTCGCTAATTATTTGGACTTACCTATAAAATACACTTAAGTAGTATTGACTGTTAACCTTATAAATAAACTTAAGATAGTAGGTTTCTTTATATCTATTGGTATGCTATACAAACTAGTCGCTCTTTTAATATACTAGTATTATACAAAAATAATTAAACTCACACAGTGGGCCACCGAGAACTCTCGAAGCAACTAAATAATAAACCAAAACTATCTGTAATGAAATAGCCCGCATGGATGCTGTGTTGACGGTAAATTACATTCATAAGAAATTTCATAAGTTCTGTGAAGACAGCATTAGCTAATTAGCTATGAGTTTGCATTTTAACACTCATAAATGTATATAAATAAAATTTTACCAAAATTGACTGCGTTGTCACTGCTATCAAAGTGCCATTGTTTTAATTTTATTGTACGCACGACGACGTATCAAGCTAGGTACGAAAAGCCTATTTACGACGTCATCTAAAACTGTAAATGTATTAGGTCGTTATGTGTACAACACTAGCATCTGCTGGATTCGAAAAGCCCAGGACCAGGCGATGTGGCAACGCTTGGGATATACCTACTACATCCAACAGACGAAGTCATTCTGCTAAATGATGATAAAAATACTTAAAGGCCTTACTTAAACCTCCTTTACATTATTTCACACGTTTGCCAAATTATTGAACGCATCCAATCACAAATATTAGTACCCGAAATAGTATAATCGGCAATAAAAAGCACAACGATGTTTGTATAGATGTGCAAGCAAGGAGAGTGGAATGAGGCAGATCGAGCAACCAACATTGAACTCATGCAAAATGCAGTGGCACACCTTTCCCCTCCTATTTGGAGCACCCCGCGTAACCTCCCCATTTATAAATGATTCGGGGCTCAATTTCACCCGCACTCACCCACTGGTATATTGTTTGACTTGTGGACGTACTGAGTGGACTCTAGGTTTTTACACGACCATTACTGTCCGACATGTGGGTTTTTATTTATGCTGCAAGTATTTTATTGAACAACGAGCTTTGTGCAAACATTGTTTTACAGAAAAAAAAAAACAACTTTCATCATCTGCCTAGCCTTTTCCCAACTGTGTTGGGATCGGCTTCCAGTCTAACCGGATGCAGCTGAGTACCAGTATTTTACATGGAGCGACTACCTATCTGATCTTCGCAATCCAGTTACTGGGTAGGTAATACGAAACCCCTTGGTAAGACTGGTTGTCAGACTATCGGGCTTGTAACGACCCATAATGACTCCGAAAAGAAAAAAAGAAAACAAAGAACGAAGAAGTTATTAACAACTTTTTGGAATGTATTTTGTCCCTCTGTGTACGATGTGTCTGATGAGTAGCTAGTTCAGTGCTATTATAAGTAAGTATTAATGATACCTATGCCTTTATTAGGTATACCTTCAGAATTCCTCCTCGTCATCGCCTCGTCGCCGTCGCCATCCTCTCCTAGTTGGTCTAATGGTCGCAAGCGCAAGGTCAGGCGAAGTGTTATTGGGTTTTTCCATCTGGAATTTCTCAGTAGCGGACCAAAGTCTGAATTTGTGCACGGTTAATGGCAATAGAACTGAATGGACTTAAAAATATAACTGACGAGATGCGGGTGTACTATAGGTGCACCTTGCTCAACCCTTTGGGGAACACAGACGTGTTATTATGTAATGAGTTATTTCTAATGAATGTCATACACGGCCCGCGTCCTAATTGCGTAACACTGTATCCATCTCAATCTGAATCGTATTGAAGGATATTGCTAATCCATTGCTTCAAATGTTCGAAAATGTGTCTGCTCAACAACGTAAATTACTCAATGAATGTTGGTGAACTGTCAAAATGAACCCCATTGCATAACACACTGTCAGTGTCTACTGACACACTGCCTAGTGTGTTATGCAATAACCTCGCAGTTCTACCTTCAGATCCGTCTGATCTGAATCAATAAGAACGAATATATGAGAAAATGAATTATTTTCATTATTTATGTTTTCGTGAATTTTTCCCACGTTCTTATCTCTTTTATTCGGGGCGAAGACAAATAAATAAATTAAACATCATAAAAATCGGTCCAGCCGTTCTTGAGTTTTAACTGGTATAATTAATCCGATTTGTTTTATTTTAGATTATTGATAAGTTATAACTCTTAGACAATGGCTATGCTTTGACTATGAAATGTATTGATGTCTATTGTTTTTCTTTTAATCATTTGAGCCATGTGCGCATGTGCGTTACATGACTGGCAACAGTATCCAAGTACAAAATCGAAGATAATTTTATGTTGTAAAGATATCGTGTTTATAGTAGCGACAGACACAAAGACGGACAGAGTGATCTAATTCGTACAGAAACGTGTACTAAAACAAACAAACAAACAAACACTATTTATATTACCATTACGATAGCGCTCATATTGTCTACTACCTTTTGCCCGCGGCTTCGCACGCGAGTATCGTCGAAAATTATCCCACGGGAACGTATACCGAGTTTAAAAGTAATGTGTGTTAATCCAGGTTACAAACTATCAGTGTGCAAATTTTCATCCAAATCCATTCAGCCGTTTTTGTGCCAATCCGGAACATACATCAAGACAAACAAACGGGCAAAAAATTTAAAATCTATATCTTCATAGCAATTACTTTTTAAAAAATATTCAATGTACAGTTTTTACTTCGTTACTATTTTATTATATCTATTTATAGATAGATGATTTTCTAATATATTCTATAACATTTATCATTTATCACCCCAGTTGCGTAATACACTTGCTATCCCAATCCAAAGGATATTGAAGTAAATTGATGTTCCATGCTCATTCGCGGGAACATGCTGGCTCGCAGCTTTAAACTATGCCCTAATGAGGTAAAGTGCACAATATTCAGGGCATACTGCCAATCATTTTATTCGTGCAGCCTGTGGATCAGTTTGTTTTGTCTTTTTGTGGTTTACTAACTTTATGGATGTTCCGTCTGTCTGAAATAAAGTTATTATTATTATTGCTGCATACGTTCAAAAAATTAACGACCACTAAAATCAAGCAATAAATATTGTCAAATTGTCAAAATGAAAGGTACCTCAGGAGATTTTATTATAATTTTAGCGGCAGCTCTATGAAATTGAGACAAAAAATATTGATTATCATGACAATGCTATATCAAAACTTGTCGAAAAAAAACCAAATCTGTAAATGTCAGAATGACGTTGAAATAAAAAAAAACACCGTAACCGACAACAAGTCCGCGAGGCGGAGTGTTTTTATATCTAGAAAAATACGTCAACAAATGTATTTTTTTTTGTACTATATTATAAAGTACAAGTATGTACACAGCTACTTATTTCTATGATAATTGACAATGAGAAATAACAATGACAATGTCAGTCAAATTGTTAAATGCCCGAAGGCTTCAAAATAATTACCCCCTTTCAGCCTGTACCTATAGGTCAGAAGGTTGTTTAAATTTTCATTTATTTTAGTACTAAAGCCCATACATTTATTGAACGTCTCTTTTGTCATTGCCACTGACGCAATTGCCTCATATGATTTTTGACGCTGTACTCGGTCTTATTCGCCCTCTCAAAAATATAAAATACCTGGTGGGGTCGGAGGACCCCCGGCAGGAACGAAATTCAAAATTAAAATACCAGATGGCGTCTGCAAAATTTTTAAAATATTTGCAGCCGCCATCTTGGATTTTCATTTCAACCTCGCTATCGGCTTCAGCACCCTTGAAAACCATGAAAACACACACTCTCTCTCTCTCTTTCTGACTCCCTCTATTAAATGTATTAAAAGATCGCATGGAGGGGTCATACCATTATGATTTCTCCCAATAAACTCCTACCGCAAGCAAATTCTTTTTAATAATCGGCCATTGATTTGTTATTGGCAAACTTCACGCAAAACTGTAGGGAATCTCGACGTCAAATATTGCCATTGACCACACTGATGCAAATGAAGCCTTGTTTCGTTTTGAGGTATTCCCTTCCCGGAACATATCCAAGCCGGCATGATCGTTGCGACTGACATTGCCGGGCTTGCGCAATACACTAACAGAAGTAATGGCTTTCATTTTGACAGTTCAACAACTTACAGTCATTGCGTTATTTACGTTTTTGAGTACCTAGATACATTTTTTGAACAAATAAATCAACGGATTAGCAATATCCTACAAAATGATTCAGTTTGTGATTGATAGTGTGTTACGCAATTAGTTAGTCTAGATGCTGAGACAAGTAGTAAGAGCGTGCGTCTGTCGTTGCGACTCTGCAAAACGACGCCGAGTCTGAAAAGCTTCGATCAAAATACAGCGTAGCAGGTACATCGGCGCACAACCCGTTACCATGATTCAGTATATGATTCTGGACGCCCTTGCGTTGAAAACGGCTGTTTCCTATAAAAGTGCAATACCTACACGGTAAAAATGTATGGAACAGCAAGTGTTTTGGTTTCGCAGCGATGTCCCTGCCATATGAAAATTGTCTGCAGCAGCCTGTTGTTGCGTCTGGCCGCTGAGCTGTCGCAGTCAAATGTCGCATAGTGTGCGGCGTGGTTGAAAGGCATTTCTATTTCCCCAATCAACGGACTAATCCGTACTACTCTACTCGTGAGAAGGGGTTTAGAGCCAATTAAGATCACTTCAATTATGTTTCACGTAACATTCAAAGGCCGTTTTCACACATTGAAATAGTTTATACAATCATGTCGCTTGCTTTTGTCCATTTACGGATTTACGAGCATGAATTAATATTGTATTAATGAGGGCGTCAAAGCCTTATAGGTGCATGTAGTGTGTGTATTGAAATTAAACACTCCCTATACGTATCTACCTACTGAAAATAAACAACATACAGCGGTGTTTGGATTTAATTAAAGCGGTCTTTGAGAATATTATTTAATTAACGGTAACGTATAATTTTACCCTTATTTGGTTTCTGTTGAAAGTCTGAGTTGGTAATATTTATGTTATTACAAAGGTCGTCGAAATAATGGTTTTCGTGGTTCTTACCTCACACCCTGACACAACAATAATATGATTTGGAAATCAAAACATGATAATTTATGTATTTATTTATTTAATACTTCAAGCACAAAAATGTACAGAGGCGGACTTAATGCCATAGGCATTTTCTACCAGTCAACCTTTGGGTGATGCAGAGACAAACAGTGTAATAATTGTTTCGCGTTTCAAATCACAACTATGAAGTTTATACAAAAAAAGATTTCCTCATATTTCTCACACCACACAAACATTATTACATAAACACGTACCATACCATACCTGAAATCACCTCACTAGTTTCTACTCTGGAATTCGTTCCCCGACCCCAAGATACAGACTAACTGTGTAGTTTGGGGCTCACTGCCAAATAATATATAGTAACCTAGCTGTAGGTAGTATTTAAGGCTACTCATGTCATCTCAACTTGCTGATAACCTGCGAACCTGCTTACTGTATTACCTGGATAATAAAATATTTTCAATTTGTATTTTCTCGTATTCTATTGAAACGCCGTAATACGCGGGCCTGCGGTCGACGTTGAAGTGTTATCACTGAAGGGCTACACACATAACACAGCCAGCAGGGCAGCCTACTGTACTAGTTTGTACCTAAATACCGTACCTACCATAACATAAGATAATCAGCCTCTCCGAGAGAGGGAGTGGGCTAAAATCCACCACGCGAGCCCAGTGCGGGTTGGTAGATGTCACAAGTTTTTGATTTTTTTGTTCTAGGACGTGCCGGTTTCCTCACGATGTTTTCCTTCACGGTTTTGAGAGCAGTGGTGATGAAATAATTTAGAACTACGTTGACCCCCAAGAAATTTTTTTATCCTAATGTTATCGTATTTAGATAACGATACGTCCCGTCACGTCTGCTGAGTTTCGCTTGAGTTTCGCTATCTAATTTAATTTAAAATAATTTTAATAATTCCCAGGCTAGCTTACCTATTCGATTTAATTACGGCCTACTGTGAACCTAGAGATTTTCTTTAGGTTTTCAATTCATAAATTATAACTGAACATTGTAGCTAGGTATCTACACCTACTCATCATCTGTCTAGCCTTTTCCCAACTACAGAATAGCATAATAGAAGTTTTTCATTTGAACATAAAGTAGGTACAAGTTACAATGATCCTATACTGACTATGCAAACAGTTTTAGCTAATAATAAAGACTCATTAACACATTCAATCAAATCAATTTATGATTACCATGTCAAGATGAAATTCAGTACATTATATATGTTTGGGTCGGCTTCCAGTGTACCTATCTACTATTGAATACAAATGTTATGTTAGATAATGAATGGCCGGATCCGCCGGAAGAAGGTTTCTTGTAAAGAAATTATGTCACAATGTCTTTCCGGTATCAATAGAGTGTGTTTATAAAACACATGACGTGTGGCGACGACGTGCCTTAAGGTACATCTCATCGGACAAAAATGCCGAAACCGATACAAACCTTCATTCTCTATTTTACCCCTTTAGAGCATGAATTTAGAGTCCCAAACGTCAAGATCTGCAGAAATACGACGGTTAGATATCGGAAAATGAGTTTTGGAACTCAAAAGGAATTGGGCAGGCCAATTCCCGTATTTAAAAACGTTCAAATCTAGTCGCAATCTCATCTCAGCGACAAACAATGTTAAAATCTTACCAAAAATGTAGGGAAAAACGTTAAGGCTGTGCGTTGTCTGTCAGTGAATAAATGAATGTATATCAGAGTTTGTTTGTTATTTTAAAACAAATTTGATTTATTTGGACAAGGATTAATATCATGTTTATAAAAACTTATAAACATGATATTAATCCTTATCAAAATAAATACGTTATTCATCATAAGTATATAATTTTGAACAAAACATCATCAAATCATTTGCTTTCAATGAATATCTTAGGAAATCATAGTTTTAAAATAACTCCGCAAGGCGGGTCATGAGGGATATTTCAGTAGGGTTTTTCCTCAAATTAACGCGGGTGAAACCGCGAACCGCAGCTATATTATTATTATTATTATTGGGGCCATTACCACTCGGACATAACTGCTCATATTAAGAGTAATGAACTCATAATTGTTTGTATCAACACGCGTTACTCATCGGTACTTATATAATGTCGTGTGTTTATATTAAACAAAGCTATCTTCCTATTAACAAAAATATTTGTAAAGAGAAATAAAAACAAACACGGTTTTTTAATATCGATAAGGTAACATGCAGTCGACATTTATAAAGTTAAGTAATGATTTACGTCTGTTTAGTGTTTATACGCATGAGTGGCACACGGCAGAAGCAAGTACAACCGCAGACGATTGTCGACAGCCGCCGTCGACGCGTCGGCAGCTGTCCTCGAAAACATGCCGATTACGGTGCAGCACGATGTCGACGGCGACAGTTACCTTTAAAATGTTCAGTGACTGGGACTCACCATCTTTTCATTTTTAACTTACGTCAGCAGAATGTATATTCGTATTCTGAAGGTATTGTTTTAAAATAAGCAAGAAGTTAAACGCACGACGCCATCGCGGCAGGCCTGATTATGCTAATATTAGCTGTACCTGTAGTAGTACTTGGATGAGTGGCGTCGACATAGACACACTCCAGGGGCTACGTGGACCACAATAGTTAACTGAATAAATAAAGACTGTAATAAAAGTAACAAAATGTTGTTCCAATCACATTGTCATAGTACTGTTTGAGGACTTTTAATCCTGATCTAATACGGAAAGTAGTCATGTACAAAAACGTTCAGAAAAGACATGAAAAGCTGGAATATTATTATTATAGATGACTTTCGTTGCTCTAAACGTCTCCAAACAGGTGTACAGGTAGCAGGGGTAATTGCGTAAAACACTAATAATAGCAATGGCTTCATTTTGACAGTTTAACATTCATAGCGCCATTTACGTTGATAAGCAGAATTTTTTTTCGAACCTTTGAAGCAATGGATTAGCAATATCCTTCAAAATGATACAGATTTTGATTGATAGTGTGTTACGTAATTAGGGTGCTGTTTGGAGGCATTAAGTTTTAATGATTTAAAAAAAACAACACACACACACACATGTTTATGATTTTGAAGACTAGCGGAAGAGAAATCTCGACAGCAGGCGAGATTACCACAATAGAAAACCAGCCTCCAACACAATACCATTACCACAATGGCATTCTAATGTGTCCACACTGTGCACGTACCTGTACAGGTAAATTAGACTAGGTATACTCGTCAGAAACATAATCAATCATCGTAGCCGAAGTGGGCAAGGGATATTTTATTTCATTATTTTAAAATATTAGTATATACAAATAATAATCCACTGGTATCGGGAACAGGGTCCAAGCTACAGGCGGACAGGGCTCCAGAGCGAGGAACCTCCTACAATGCGAGACATGTCCAGAACTACCGCTTTCTGAATCAAGCCTCTAATTCAATTACCCAATGAGAGCCTCCTCAGCTTTAGGTCGAAGCTGTTGGCTATTAAGTCATAGACTGTTACGGGTATCTGCAAAATGATCGCTGAGTCAACATTCCACATGCCGAAAACACGCGAGCAAAGTTAATATACTGGATTTGTTTATCTTTCTTGTCTTTCACGAGGTTGGGATATATTATTTCCTTTATTACGGAAACTAGAAATTATTTACGTGATGATTGCCACTTCGAACAGTTGCACTTCTCCACCAAAACTTTGATTGGAACTAGAATGAAACGTAGAATAATTTTGATTAAACTTTGCCGCCTTGCTTTCCTTGAAATTAACTGTGCTTCGACTTATTTACGAGTTCGCGAAGATACTTTTGTTCCACTTGACAGTTTTATTAATTTAATTAGAACTGATATTTTCTGTTCTTTTACGTAAAAAATATGCACAACAGTTTGTTTCATAAATCTTCATATGACAAAGGACATTTTCTGTGTTTTTGAGACAATAATATGTAAAGAGCAGACTAATATCTAGTACTACTTACCAAGGAGTATCGTATTACCCAGTAACTGGGTTGTGAAGGTCAGATAGGCAGTCGCTCCATGTAAAATACTGGTATTCAGCTGCATCCGGTTAGACTGGAAGCCGACCCCGATACAGTTGGGAAAATGCTAGGCAGATGATGATGATGTAAAGAGCAGACTAAACTAAAAGAAAAAGTTTTGTGTTATAAATTTTATTGGGATAAAGGCAAGAGAATGATTATCTTCTATTATTAAGTAGCTACTTCTTGTTAAGTAGGTCTATGTGACAAGACCAGAGAGTACGTTTTTAGCCACTTCAATAAAAGGAGGAGGTAATGCATTCGGAAGGTTTTTTTTTTGTCACACCATTTCCATGTTTGGAAATACCTAGATCAGTTCTGACTCTTGACAAATGATTAGCTTTTAATATTATGACATGACGTATTGTCCCACTGTTCGCACTTCTAGCCCTATTTACACGGTACAAGTTTATTACCTGTAGCATACCATCAAATGAAGCAACAACAAACTGGCACTGTCTAATCAACTCGTATAATTGTTGCAAGTTTACTGTTCAAAACTGGTTTAATAGCACGAAACATAAAATCACAATCATGCAACCCGGCAATGAAAATTTTCTATCATTCAAACATGAAGCTTATTGAAATAAAAAGTGCAAAATAAAAAATTAAAATCCTATGGCCACATTCCAACTCCACTATCAGATTCTGGACTCCATCTAGTGCTAAAGTACTTGTCAAAACAAATCTAACGAGCCCAAACATGACGGAACACAGAGCGATGTTTAGTTGAGGAGTTCCTGTGGCCACCTTCCGACTCCACCACCATCATCTGGTCGACCTCAGGCTTGCGGTGGCTTTATGTAACCATATTTTAAAAAGAGTTTCCATGACATAGAAGGTAACAACAATGGCCACAATCAACATCACAAACCTGGGGGCCTACCACCTCTTATGGCAGTATCATTTAAATCTTACTTCCGTGTGGGCAAGAAATACAGCTATAGGTACTTGTTATCAAAGAGGTACAGCTTCCCTGTGTGAGAAAGGAGATGGTTATAATGACCACACTATATTGGTGGTAGGATTCGTAATCCTCGTTCAAGATAACACTACGAAATAACTTAGCATCGAAATAAACATTTTTATCGAAACGTTAAGAAAAAAATCGAGAGGTTTCGTGGGGTACCCGGTTGGAACGAAGTGCCTTTCGGTTTACACACTTGGCGAATGTAAGCTAGACCGAAAAAGTGTAACATTTTGGCGGTCATGACACTTATGTTACGAACCAAAAGTGTCGTTGCCCTTTTACCCCTTCTCCTGAATAAATTGTAATTGATGCGAACCAGTGCCTTGCCTTTTCCCAACTAAGTTGGGGTCGGCTTCCAGTCTAACTGGATGCAGCTGAATACTAGTATTTTACATGAAGTGACTGCCCATCTGATTTCTACAACCCAGTTACTTGGTAATACGTTACCTGTAGTGATAGATAAGCCCTGGTGCGCACGGGCGTGTTTTTACACTGGATTTTTTTGCGCCTAGATAGTGTGTTTTTCTGACGCGCTGGGATATGCTCTGTTGGATTTTCAACACTCGGCTCAACACTAAAAGTTGAAAATCCAGTGCGCGTTAAAATCCCGCTGCGATATTTTTACGTCCATGCTTCGTGGGCTTATAGTGCGAACATTAATATTTACACTAAAGCAGTGCTAACGTAAAATATTTAACAAACTGAAATATATTTCGCTGGTCTACAGTACAATGAAACGATCTGAGAGTATGAATCCATTAGCCCGTGGGACTGCGACAGGAAATTAAATTCCTGCACTTGTTTGTAGTCCACTCAAAGTTTATAATAATATTACTAGCTGCGTCCGCGATTTCGTTCGTTGGATGTCGGGTATCATCAATAACGTGTCGCTTATAGAAGGTGTACACTCCTCCATTGAAAAGGAAAGTTTTTTTTTTTCTTTTTTAATGTTTTATTTGCGCGGACCCTAATGCCTATAGCCTAAGTTACGCCTTATAAAATGAGCTATCTGCCAGTGAAAGTCCCGTCAAAATCAGTCCAGCCGTTTCGGAGATTAGCCGGAACAAACAGACAAACAGGCATTTTTTTTATATAGGTGCGTATGTGTAAGTAGAGCATTAGTGGACCAGTGGTAACCGCTACAACTCAGACAGGCGCTTTACTTTGTGTCAATTATTTCATCACCTCTGCTCTCAAAACGGAGAAGGAAAACGTGATTAAAACCGGCATGACCTAGAACCTCACTGGGCCTGCGTGGTGGATTATGACCAACTCCCTCTCATAGAGGAGGCCGGTGTCCCAGCTGTGGGAACATTATAGGCTGATTATGTTAAAGCAAAAATACTTGAACGTTCATATTATGTCATTGAATATTATCGAATGAATAACAGGAGAGTAATTTCTGACGGTATATTTCTCTCGCGGCTAAGCATTTCAACGGATGCTCGGAACTTTGTCGCTACTTGATACAGCGATAGCGTATCAGTACAATATCAACTGTAACCAGGTTGAAGCCAAGTAACTTGAATGCCACTGTAGTATTCAATCAATCTGCCTATCCTTTTCCCAACAATGTCGGGGTCGGCTACCAGTCTAAACGGATGCAGCTGAATACCAGTATTTTACATGAAGCAAGTGCCTATCTGAGCTCCACAATCCAGTTACTGGGTAACACGATACCCCATTGTAAAACTGGTTGTCAGACTTTCTATTCTATTCTATTTTTCTTTATGGCAATGGTCGGCACCATGTCGACAATTTGGTTGTGTATCTCACTACACATAACGACTGTCAAAGATCTACGAATGACAGCCGGAGCCAACGAAGCACAGATGTGACAACCACCTATCATAAATTGTTATGGAAAAATAGCACGCAAGCTACTTGCATACATTTATGCAAGTAGAATTAGAAACAGCACTAAAATTGTTATAATTATCAATGGGGTGAATACCAAAGTCAGCATGGGGAACGTTTGACAGGGCAATACTCACATAATTGGATCAACACGAGCGACGGCCCAAATAATAATTAGTTGGTGAAATATGCACAACATTATTAAAGGTCTGCTTTATTTGGCGTTCTATTATTACTATTCATAATTATTCATAATGTTTCCGAAGGGGACACAGTAAGGGGAGACATGGAAAGTTTTGAATTTTTGTTTCAATTTATTAGGTAGGTAATGTGACGAATATTTTTATCGTTGCTAAGGTTGAATAAAACACTTTGTTTTAGTATTTATTTGCTTGATTTGGTTCCTTGTCTTTGCTAACACTTTTTACTTAGGCGGTTTACCTCGCATATTTACTTGCTTTTGCTCCCTAGGTTAATGTAATTAAGAATAACTTTATCATTGATTACCATGCTGCCAATTAAATATAATCGCCTAAAATATTCCCACTGCTGTGACATAGACCTCCTCTCGGTGAGAGGGAGTGGACCGTAATCCACTTCGCGGTTCTGGACCCGCGGTACATTCGGTAACCCACACTGGTGTGGGTTACCGAATGTCACTTGTCTTCGATTTTTTGCACCGTTTTGAGAGCAGCGGTGATGAAATACTTTACAGAAAGTAAAGTGCCTGTCTGGGTTCGAACCAAGCCAATTACTATAACAGTTCTAAATGTAAACTTTCTTTTATATTTCTCATATTACATTTCTCATTATTTCATTAATGACGCCCCACACGGTATTTCATAACCTGTTACAAGGTACTGCAATTATTAATACCATAAGCTTATTAGTTAAAACACAAGGTAGCGTATCAGAAAGACATCCTCCAAGTCCTTTAATCCTAACCGAGAGAATATGCGCGAAGCATTAAAGTGTATCAATCGGCAGCAGCACTTAGCAGGCTTGAAGGGTATTATTATTACCTACTCTCCCACATAAGTCCATTATGAAATATCAGACAGCTTACGGGTACTCAACAATTTTACACCTGAAACCTTGGTGCAGGGGCTGTCGAAACGTTTGAAATTTGTAAAGCAAATTTGACTGAGTAAGCTATTCACAGAATATGCTTGAAATTATTTTGATGGAAATAATCATTATTTTAGTTTCGTCTAAGTACTTTAAACCTGATAATAGACTTTGTTTTGTTTTAGATGTAAGAACGTTGCAGTTGCAATGGCGAAATGGATAGCCTCTTATCCAATCTCTTAAGATTTACGTACGCACAATCAGCCTATAATGTTTCCACTGCTGGGACACAGGCCATCCTCTCTTTGAGAGGGAATGGGCTGTAATCTACCACGCGGGCCCGGTGCGGTTAGTCACATGTCTTTTAATTTTTGGTTTACGTGTTGTTTTTTAATTTATAAATTTTCTCTCGCTAGACTTTAGTAGTACGTAAGTACCTGGTTAAAGTGATGAACACACTGCAAACACATGTAGAACAGTGGTACCGATTATGGGTAGTTATTTGTAATTTTACTACCTAAAGTCTAAACCATTATTTGAACTATTTTTATTAGTGAATAAAATGGTCCATACCCTATATGCCTACTTTTTATCAAAATTTTATGTTGTTAGCTGGCTTAGTTCAAAGTACCCATAACCACATTCACCTAGGTTACCAGTACTGCGTTAAATATAGTAAAACCGCAAATTCCACTCTAGTTAATTAATCAGTACCTAATCGGGCCTCAAACGTTACGTCACATATTGATTATGATTCGTTTTAGTTAGTAATTGAAGAGGTTTTTTTTTGTTGGGATTTAACTGAAAAACCCATAGAAAATCTTAAGGCGTGGTAGGAAGCAAATCTTTAGGTAATCAGCGCATCGCGGCAACAAATAAGATACAAAATAGTGATGCGTTCGATGTTAGTTGAATCGAAATAAATACACGGCTCACTGGAATATTTTTTAGGTATTTCTTTAGTCGATTGAATTCCCTTATTATAAATTTTGAGAACTATGCGACGAAAAGTATATTTTGAGCTCTGTTTTACGATTGTTATAACATAATAATATTTAATTTTTATTAAATATTTTTGAATAAGTACTTAAGTATTTTCTTTGAAAGTTCGACATTACACTAAGCCTTGTGTTCACCAACATTTAAATCAACTGATTAAATATTGAATCAGTTCTATATTTAAAATTTCCTTAGGAAATTTGACATAAATCAACTGTTTAAATGCCTAACCGGTGGTTTGAATGTTGGTGAACTCAAGCCTAAATTTTTTCTGATTTTTAAAATGTACTAATACGCCTTAACTGTGCGACAAAAAACTGAGCGTTTTGCGATGTCTTACGTTTGGGCAGCGCCTTAGGTAATCCTCTCATGTTGATGTCTCTGTAAGTCACACCATTATTCCCTTCTAATCCGACCTTAGCAACGGAATAAGGTCCCTTCTTCTGGTTTTATACTTTGTTATTTATACTTAATATCATCACGATAATTGGGGATCATCTTTAGCTCAACACCCTAATTGCGTAGACTATCAATCTCAATGTAAATAATTTTGATGGATTTTGCTAATCCATTGCTACATATGTTCGAATAAATTGTTTGCTCAACAATGTAACTAGCGCAATGAATGTTCTTGATCTCTCAAAATTAAAGCCGAAAGCCATTGCTCATTGACTTATATATTACTTTGAAATCATTGCTATTGCTACTAATAGTGTGTTACGCATCCACTCCGCAGGATTAGAAAAAAATCTCGATTTCCAATTAATTGCTTACAAAATTATGCTTTGGAAAACGATCATACCCAATGTATGAAATTCCTCTAGAATTATCAGTTTTTTTCATTTTTAATTATCTGTACGTTGTCTGCGTGCCTATTTTGAATTCAAAATTTTTTTTAATATCCAGGAGAAAAATTGTCCATGTCCTTCTCCAGGTCCCAGGCCACCTATCTATCTTTGATATCGATCAATTCAGTAATTTACCTAAGCATGAAAAGGTAAGACAGACAGCCTGCGGCTCCGCCCGCGTGGATCTCGGAGAATATCCCACGGGAACGTACTACTGGCATTAAAATGTATTCTAATTTCAACCAAATGCATTCAGCCATTTTCGCGTGAATTAGAAACAAACATTCAAGCGTAATTACAAAGTTTTACATTTGAAATAATACTACTAAAGTCCGGTCGCGGAGCTGGAAGAATTTCGTACATTAACCTGTCTTTGTCACTCACGCGTAAATATAATGCGTCCCGTCAATAACCACCATCCTCAGGGATTGTAAACCTTTTACCTGCGACCGTAAGGTTTGTTAGACTAGATGATAAAATAGACAAAACTCTTGATTCTTTTGTGATAAATGTGACAGGTGAGACGTCGTCGAAAAGCAGTAACTCCGATACAGAGAAATCGGAACCAGATTTTTTAATTTTACAACTCGATTTTTATAACTGTTTCCATACTAAAATCAAAATAAATAATTTATATAATAATAATGTATTTAATAAGCTACTAAATATATTTTATTCTCCTTCAAATATTTCATATAAACCGCACTTAATACAAAAATGTTTGTGACCAATGTCAGTAGGCAAAGAGGTATGGAAAAATTGCAAACTAAGAACGAGGCCTGAAAATATATTACTGAAAATATGTGACTGCCATGGCTTGCCAAAGTAATTAGTGCTCTAAGACCACTGACCTGTATTACTTGTTTAGACACAATACTGTCATAAATATAATGACACAAATAGAACGAAACTTTTTATTACACCTGAACCATACCTGAACCATGAATCGAACGATTTTTTTAAACATTCCCCATGCACCCCTTCATATTGTGCGAATGCGACCCCAACCCTATAAGATACACTCACGTAGGTACTTCACTTGGGTACTCTCGTTTTATTCGTCTATCCATCCATATTGTTATAAAATGCAACGTCTCTAAAATCATATTTTTTAACAATTCCATGCGTTCCAAGGAAATATTGGTGGCATCTACCAACCAACATGCGTGGAGCGTGGTGGATTACGGCCCACCCTTCCTCACCGAGAGAAGGGTAGTGTCTCAGCAGTGGGGACATTATGGGCTGATTATACTATGCAACCAAATTAGAGACTACCTAGAATGAATATGGTAAACCGACGGAGACGATACGCAGGATCGATCGATTCGAATAAAACAATCCTATGAGTCTGGAATAGTCTGGATACACTTCATGCTATAAAGTACCTACTTACCACAAAAGCGCACTACTATCGAGCGAGTATTTTTTTTCTAACGTCGTATTTGAGCTTCACCAACGCCTAAACACCTTTACAGGTCTTTATCAGGTGACTGGATTTCCTGTTTTCTGATTCTCCCTATAGCCCGGTATAGGGTAGCCCGCCAAATTCAAATTTTCTTACGCTTTTTGCAATTTGCAGATCAGTTTTGCGAGCGTAACAAATATGACTTTACAGAATTATAATCATTAAAATCGTCAGTCCAACCTGAAATATCAAACAATAGGATTTTAATTTTGTTTACTTACGACTTTACAAAACACCGAGATTTATTTATTAAGTGTTAGTTTAATATTAATGTAACACATAAACCTTCCGCAATAAATTGTGTAAACGTTGGTGAAAACCGCATCAAAATCCATTGCGTAGTTTATAAAAACAGCGCGGTCACATAAACAGACACGAAAAGTGACTACAATCTTCTACAAACGAATTTCATGAAACAGCAAACAAGACTTCCAGAAATACCGTTGTGGCAATATGAAAGGTCAAAATTGACGCTAACTTCGTACAGAATTAATTAAAAAGCTTTATATCTATATATACTAGCTTCCGCCCGCGGCTTCGCCCGCAAGGTATGTCGATAAAAACAATCCTATGTCCTTCCCCGGGATGCAATCTATCTCTCTGCCAAATTTTATCGAAATCCGTTCAGTGATTTTGGCGTGAAAAGGTAACGTACAGATACACAGACAGACAGAGTTACTTTCGAATGTATAATATTAGTATGGAATCAATTGCCGAACGTTAGTCTCGCCAAAACTCGAAAATGGCTCGACCGGTTGTGATGAAACTTTGGAAAGTTGACTTGTGCACGCCGGAGAAACAACTAACAAAAAAATAAAATGAAAAAGGCATTAGGTATTGTGTAATATGTATCGAGCTCACGCGATCAATCAAATCGCGTTTGTGCGTCATACGAGTAATTCATGAAAACGATCGCAAAATCGCGTAGCCGCGCGACACTCACTTTCGATTAGGAAGAGAAAGAGAGATTATGGTAGCCTTAGAACATCATAACCAACTCCTTTTCTAGTTTGCAAACAACCTCGCTGTTTATATTGAATTGGGATGCCATGACAGCTCTGATAAAAAAAAATCATTTGAACACAAAAATAAACGTCAAATTACTTCACAAAGATTGATATTATTTTAGTTATAATTTAACAAATCTCTATAAAAGCATTGTTGTAGTTTATTTATATTAGTAGTTTTACAAATTCGCCACCATGCCTGTAACGCCTGTTATCCGCCTTATGAAGGGGTTGCCCCAGGATCTATTCTCAGCTGAAGGGCTCATGTATCAAGACTGGCACGCTGTAACCCCATGCCAACGAGCAATCACCACACGATTTGGTCTAGAAGTACAACGAGAGCAGGAAGATTACATGTATAGACACCCCGAGGTAACGTTTGATTGTTCGAAAGTGCCTTAAGGCCAACACATAAAGAAATACAAAAAACATTAAGCAAAGTGTCTATTGTATCTATAACTGGCTTCTAACTACGACTTCGTGCTCGTAAAATTTCTTGTCCTCGGGGTGGATCGTGTACACCCCGTCGCATCGCATCGCCTGCTAGCGTTTTTACTTTGTTTTCGCTTAGCGTTCTGTCTCACTTTTTTTCTTTTTGCTCGACTCCTAAGGACCTAACGTGATGTTAAATAGCCTTTCTTAAGAATTGGACTAACTAAAAAAAAGATTTTTTTTAACGGGTATTTGTTTCAGAGATTAGCGCGTTCAAAAAACAAATAAACTCTTCAGCTTAATTATTAGTTTATAGATTATCTTGCACCAATGACAACCAATTTTTTTGTCCACGCAATTACTGTTCAGTCCACCCCAAGGTTGCCTGGAAGAGATCGCAGAAAGCGATATGGTCGCCCATTCTATTTTTTTGTAGTGTTAAATGTATTATTATTTTGTTATATATTTTCTGGTGTACAATAAAGTAAATATAAATAAATAATAAACGTCACATCAAGCCTGTCTTATAAGTAAGGGGAAGACAGAGAACCGACACCCGCACATTTCACCAGTCAGTATTTAGTCCCAGACTATGAGGGGAGAATCTATCGTGGAAGCTTTTAAAAGGCAACTGTAAAGGCTAATTGCTAATTATTTACCGACTTACGAAAAAATAAATCATATATTCCTAAAAGCCGGTTAAAAATACTGAAACCGCCTGCTTCATCAACACTGCCAACATGACCTCACGCTCAGCTACTATATATTATTATTACTATATATTATATTATTTCCGTTTAGTATTGTAATTTTATTGTATGTCCTAACTTTAAACAGTACTCATTGTTAGTCCGTTTCTCAAAGCCAACCGGGCAACGGAAATGAAGTACCAACGCGGTGGAAGTGAGGTGATCTAACTAAACTGTATTGTATGGGCCGACCTCGAAACTAGCGAGAACGGAATATGAGCACCGGATACTACGAACCATCGTGTTGTTGTTTTAACTAACCAATATAGAAATTATCCACACACATTTTAATATGGATTGAATATTTTCGTACTAATTTTCTGTTAAAACCTTGATATTTTAGTTTATCGGTCATCAGGTGGCTCGTTCTCTAAGTTCGTCAACGAAGATTCGGGCTCAAAGTTAGTAGATCCGACAAAACAAGGGTCAAATTCAAATTTTCGGAAAGGCATAAACACATTGGGCATTTGGACAACTATCAAGTAGTGTTGTCAATCGTTCTTATTACGGAAACTGAACTAATCTTATTTTCGTAAGTGATACAGATTAGGAAACACTTGTAACTTCAGCAAAAACTACGTATTTCGTGATAAGGGACTAGACGCCCGTTTTTCCGGGTCATCTTAAAGCGTGCTGGGTTGACGACACCATCAATGACTCTAAACAACTAGAAGCAGAGCAGCACAAAAATGTGAAGAATGGTAGAAAGTCAGCAGTGACCCTGCAGTATGATCATATTTAAGGGTCATTATCACCATTTCAGTACGGAAGATCCCGTTCTGAGTTGATGATCATGGTGATCGTTTTCGACATCGTGCAATGTAAGATGTAATTTATGCTAGATCGTGACAAGCACGGGCCTTGCCATGTACGAGCCACGGATCCAATACTTCACACGAAAATTTTACATGAAGCAGTTCATACTATACAGCGCGGCCGCGTTTCAGACAAGGCTCGGGCCTAAGCAGAGCATGAAATTCACGATCAAATTTGAATGACGTAAAACCATTGTTATGTAACTATTACTTCATTGCTATAAAAGTAGGGGAGCCCAGAGGGTTTTCGAGCAAGCATAGCAAAGCGAAAAGTTGATACCTGAGTTGGTAACGGCATGGTGAGTGTACACCAAAAATATATTTGAAAAGTTTCAGGTAGGAGCCGCATAGTCAGGAGTCCACTTTCAGATTTCGAAAATGGCCAAAAAATAACGTGATCTTCAAAGCCGTTGATTTTGGTATAATCGTGGCTGGCCTAAGCGATAATGAATCTGATAAAGTAATTGTGGGCTTTCTCTAAATCTTTAAATCTGACGACTTTGAAAACTCAGAAACCGGTTCTGTTTTCAGATCTTAGCAATGCTCAAAATATTTATTGCTAAATTGACCAAAAGAGGGAACCGAAAGGATTCGATGATGGAAGCTGCTCTCCATTTCACAAGACCTATCGAAGAACTGGACGCAGAAGTCAGAACCTTTCTGGAATCGCCGGAGGAAGGACCTTACATTAATTTTGTAATACATACTTCTTCTAGTAGAAAATTACGATACGCTGTTTGTAATGGCATTTCCTTTACGATTAAGTATCTAACAACATTTTTCTGCAGGAGGATAGAAAGTTTTACGAATTCGATGACTTAGATTTCATAAAAGATATAAATGACATCATCTTGGCGCATTATCCACTAGAGCCTTGGGTCTTCCATTCTCCTCCGCCTAGCATTCCCAATACTCCGTCTTCTTCGTTCCTTTCAGTACAAACATCAGAAAATACTCTGCCAACTCCAGGTAAATGTATATGTATATTATGTGCCTGTAGGTGTAGTACTACCCTATAGTATTATAGCACCTCACATGTTATACAGAGACTCTATTAACAGTATGAGTGTCAGAAACGACACTATATAAAGCTGAAGTTATTCTAACAGTTGATGCCCCATATTAACAGTCCAGTATTATATACATACATGTGAAACCCCCGTGTACCAGAAGACGTAGCGTTGGAAGGCCTTTCACAAGGTGGACCGATGACCTTATGAAGCCCACAGGAATCCGCTGGTCGGTCGCCTGTCGAAATGGCGGTGCTTGGGTTAGGCCTATATACAGCAGTGGACATGTACATGTGTCTTTTTTTTTTGTTTTTATAGCTCTTTGAAATATTTATAAGTGACTGAACAAAATGAAAATAAAAACTTTCAGAGCCTATCCCGACTCCGGAACCAACCATATCACAGATATTCTACAAGTTGATCTCTAACACTGTGGATAAAGTGATCTATGTCCAAGTGGATGAAGCAGCCATCCTTTATGACACTGCCTATGTGGAACTGATGAAGGCAGTTGAACAAGCCATGGAGATCCCTGTCCTAGACATACGAATTGATATAGCCAATCTTTTTAGTGAAGCTTACCACATGTTCGAAGTTAATATCATGGAAAAAGAGGCATACGGTAATTCCTGATTTATTTACTAACACCTACCTTTTCATGATGGCGTTTCGCCTAGTTAAGTTTTTCAGGACACTTTTTAGAACGTTTTGGAAGATCTGTCTGTCCAGATGGTGTTCTTACGCAATTTTTTTTGATAACCGAATGAGTTATTTCCCTTAGTGTGTGTCACCACATCATCGACTTCGACAGTGTAATTTTAATGTTTAATGTTTTATCTACATAAATCAGCAGATTTAAATTTATAAAAAAAAAGGACGAAACTTAACTTATAAGCGATCGCATACCTTTTCTTGTATGATTTTGTCAACACTACGTACAATTAAGTTATCATACGCCTTTAGTATGCAACGCAACGTGTGTCAACATTTTCCCATGACATTATAGAATGATCGTGGACTACCATCATGCAAGGACCATCGGTAAATGAATTTCGTAGGTAGCTCATTTACACCGTGCAGATTCTTTTAACTGTGATCCTTGTGTAAGTAGGCCAGACCGTTAGGCTCACAGTCACATCTCTTTTGCCTCGGTGAAAGCCAGTTCGAGAACAAAAAAAATGATTACGTATTTTTTCTGTTGTATCGGAGGTGATATGACAGATGTCACCTCCGGTTCGGCTGTTTTTGATGAAAGTTTATTAACTATTATGGTTCATTGTTCTTTTTAAACTCTTGTGCCATACCACCTTCCTAGCTCGGAATCCTGTGCTGGTGCTGCTGCTGCGGCTGCGGAAAACCACAAGCAGCGAAAGTATAATAACCTTATCGGTTATCATATTTTCGAGCCGTTAGGCTGCCTTTCCTCCAGAGATGAGTAAGGATGCGTAGCGAGGGATGTGTGTAAAACTAACCAATACCAACGCTAACTTAGTTCAGGCTATAAAAATGAAGCGATTTTATTGATTGGTTTCACACACATCCCTCGCTACGCATCCTCTCTCATCTCTGGTGGAAACGCAGCCTTAGGGGTTGAAACCCTCGGGCGGTGGGGTCCGAGTGCTCATGGTTTGTTCAACGAAATCTCCAAACGGCTGGTTGACACTTCCCGTGACCCAAGGGCTGGGTTTTACTTTGGTCAGAAGAAATAAATACGAGATTTCTATCAAGTTATATGATAACAAGATTTATTAGGAGTTTAATATCCGCACAACTGATTCCATAAACATTTCCATGTTTTTATTACCTAGTAATGTTAAATGGTATCCATATTTATGATTAATCTTCATAAATCCGGTGATTAACGAGAGAATATTTATTATTTTGAGTCAGTATAGTTACTGAACAATTTTCCTTCCGTTCATATTCATTAATGAGCAGGCATTAATCAGCTACCCGTAATACGTCCATTGAAAAGGCTTTTACGCAATAGTGCGTTTAGTGTTCCTTATATTTTGTGAAGTGGAATAACAACGGTTTTTATTAATTGTCTGCTTTCAGCCGCCGAGATAGCGTGGCAGAGACGAATGAGGAAGAAGTTGAAGAAGACGCTGAGGCGACAAAATAACTTTAAAGGTTTTATATTTGTTTCCTAATCTTTTTTAATCCTGACGTTTTAGCACAGCTTGTGAAAAAACATAGTATCTGACAGCTTATGTCAAATACTGTTTATCTTCTTTATACAAAATTGTGGTGATTGTAAAAATTATAAAAAAGAATATCGGTGCCTAACTACTATAATCGAGTCAGTATTCGGAATATAGCTTTATTTGAAACCACAAGTTCGAAGAAACTACCTGGTAAGCAACGATGTAAGTTTTCATTTTAAAGCATAGGTCATCACAGTTCTCACGGTATTCCTATCTCAACTTGGTTCATTATTTTGCTTCAACAGTCTCTATTATTTTTAATAAAGTTAAGTACTTCGATGAAATAACAAAATACGTATCCATTTGAATAAATTGGTCAATGTAGGCACAGTGGTAATTCTTAAGTGCTAGTCTTATAACGACGTTCAGTCTCAATTCTTTCATTTTTGCCGAGGATTTTATTTATCGCTAGCTGACCCGAAAAACGCTGTCTTGTCCTGTCGGATGTTTACAAACATTTGCGTTGAAGAGTCCCGCACCAATGGTTATCAATTCAGTTGAATATACGGGATGATTTTTTTACCGTCTCGAATTTTTTCAGGTCTGCCCATGAATATGAAATTAAACAGCAAATTTTTTGTCGTGATTTCAGAGTACAAACTCTGAAATCACGACAAAAAATTTGCTGTTACCTATAATGTTACTGTTACCCATAATGGAATAACAGGCAAGAAACTTTAATACAAAAAGAAACATCCGACTTCCAAAAAAGACTGCAAAGCGAAAAATAACTTTAATTTCGGAAGTCGGATGGCAAACAACGAAAATGTGAACCCAACGATACTGACTTCCGAAATTAAAGTAATTTTAAACTTTGCTGTGTCTTCTTTGGAAGTCGGATGTATTTTTTTTTTGTATAAAGTTTTATTTAAATATAAGCTCTCATACACACGTCAACGGCAGAGGCAAATACCGCCAACAAGTACTCGAAATACACGACGAGCGGCACGTTGTCGACAGCTGCCGTCGATGGGTCTCGACGGCTGCAGTTGTCTTTGCCGCGTGTCGCTCATGTGTATGCACACTAGTACGTCATCAAATTAATAAAACTTGTCATCAACAGGATATGAAACGCCACCTACTCCAAAAAGTGAAATTTCATCCCACGAGAGCTATAAGAGGCCTCCCCCGCGGCCTTGCGAGTGTCAATCATTGGCCAACTACAATCGATATGGAAAGGTGAACTCATAACAAAAATACCTATTCATAAAGTCCAGCACCCTACTTGCGTAATAAATTTCAATCACAATCCCAAGATTTTGATTGAAATTCCTAATCCATTGCTTCACAGGTTCGGAAAATTCGTCGCTCAACAACTTAAGACGGCGCCGACCGCGCAGTGGCGCCCTCGTCGTTTGTTTGGTTATTTATTTTATTTTAAAATGAAAATGTAGAAAATAAGCACGTTAAATTGTGCTCTACAAGATTATAGACGTCAATATTATAAACGGATAATAGTGGCCTTTATTTTCCATTTACTGATTATAATAAAACTAAACAATGTAGAACTACCGTTTGCGATAATATTAACGTATAATCTTGCGGAACACAACTTAACGTGCTTATTTTCTGCATTTTCATTCTAAAATAAAAGAAATAACCAAATAAACGATGAGGGCGCCACTAAGCGGTCGGCGTTGCCTTAAATAACGCAATGAACGTGGCTTAACTGTCAAAATTAAAGGCATTTCCATCGATTTCTATTGTATTTATTTATTTATGTACACACAGTAAAATACATAGGGATATATGACATATATATAATTTGAGTTTAAGGTACTGCTTATTTCTTAAGAAATTTCTTGCAGAAGACCTACGAAAGGAGAAGGAAGAAAGGAAATCTAGACGTGTGTGAGAACAAGAAGAGAAAGATATGAATGTGTGAACTCTAAAACTAAAATATTAAATAAAACTACACATACCTTGCAAAAAAAAATATATAAGTATACTTAAATAAATACATAATGTTAAACTATATAAACATATAGAGGGTGGAATTTTCGAAGCGTACCTGGAGGGAAAGTACTCTAAATACTGAACACAGCAAATATTACTCAAAGAAAAAATTCCTTATTTATTTTTAAAAAGAAACAAAACCGCATTTACCGATAATCAAACAATCGATAGGGTCAATCAAATCAATTCAAATGGCATTCATGGATGAAGCCCATTCTAAGGCAACCGTGTATCGTTGGTATAACGAATTCAAGCGCGGTCGACTAACTTTGGGGGGATGAAGAAAGAAGTGGTCGCCCTTTGACGGCTGTTACGGAAGGAAACGTGCTAGTAGTGAAAAAAATTATCCAAGACAATAGGCAAGTTACGTATCAAGAGATTCAGCACATACTGCAGATTGGAAGCCTTCACGAAATTCTACACGTGCATCTTCGCGTGAGGAGGATAGTTTCACGCTGGGTGCCGCACAACCTCACCGATGCTTAGAAGCAGGCCCGGGTGGAATGGTGCCGTGATATGATACCTAAACAAATTTGAAGCAGGCTCGTCTCGGCGTGTTTACGACATCATTACAGGTGATGAGTCTTGGATTTATCAATACGATTCAGAAACGAAGCGCCTGTCGACTGTTTGGGTGTTTCAAAACGAATCAACGCCTACCAAAGTGAAGCGATCTAGAAGCGGGGTGGAAGATTTGGATCGCGAGCTTTTTCAATGAGGGTTTTTGAAAAATGACGTTTACTAGATGGCAGCACTGAGACGTCAGGTCCGGCCACCTGTCACAAGTGTCAAAGCGCCTATAATTTCTTTAGACGTGACTGAATGATGAACGAACGAATGAAATGAATGGTGATTGACATCATATATTTTATATTGGAAGACCTCTTGTCAAAGTGGCGCCAACTGATGTCGTGAATTTTCATGAAAACCCTCATTTGACTGGCTACTTGGTGTCAACTCCTTTTGCTGTTGAAGAAAAAAAAAAAATATTGAAAGCCATTACGGGACATTTTCCGTTTTCCATTGTCCCACAGTATCTATCTGTTAGCAGAGGGGCAATGAGGGTTTTCATGAAAATTCACGACACCAGTTGGCGCCACTTTGACAAGAGGTCTTCCAATATAAAATTTATGATGTCAATCACCATTCATTTCATTCGTTCGTTCATCATTCAGTCACGTCTAAAGAAATTATAGGCGCTTTGACACTTGTGACAGGTGGCCGGACCTGACGTCTCAGTGCTGCCATCTAGTAAACGTCATTTTTCAAAAACCCTCATTCTCGTAATTTTAAGAACGTTCACAGTCTGATCTCAGTCTCAATCTGTCAAAAATACCTCTAATTTCCATACATTTTGACAAGTGTTTGACATTTGTTTGTCGCTGAGATGAGACTGCGACTAGATTTTGAATGTTTTAAATTACGAGAATTGGCCTTCAGATGTTTAGATAGAATTAATACAGAATTAGTAAAGTATTTTAATTTAAATTTAATATTATTGTTATAACACGATATAATAGGAAATACCTATTTAATACCTATTACATAACTCTAAACTGTTAGCATTTTTGTACATAGGAATGAATTCACTTAAGTTATCCACCCAGCAAAAATAAAAAACTTTAAAATTATCAAAGGTTATGTGGAAAAAATAATGTATCCCTACTGGACTATAATGTACAGACGTCAGCCCATCAAGCTACCTGAAACTGTAAAATTTTCCCAATCAACTTTGAACCTAATGTTTTAGCGATATAGTTGAAAACCTAATTAAGATATTTGACAAATTGTAATAGCTTGATGTGCTGGCGTCTGTACATACTGGCAATAATAAAAATAAAAATTAAAATGATAAGCGGTGATACAATAAAAATTACTCATTTAACTACCGGCCCAAGATAATTGTGACTATGCTCCAAAGCGGCCAAGTTCAGAAGTAGTGAACTTAATGGAGAAAAATGGAGTGACAAAAGCAATAACAAGGAATGTGCTACTTACGCAGACACGTCTTCCTTGTTCTCTTAGCAGGAGTAGCTAAATTTGCTGCACTAGGAGATCCACGATCTTCAGATTACGCAGAATTCTCGGTGTCGACTGAACAAGATGGGAATTTGATTATTAGATAGTGAAGTTCGCCTACCATTTCGATCTTCCGGCGGGATTTGTCTGGAAAAATAACAACAATCTTGCCTTCCATGGACCAGCAATTTGGCATACCGAAATGCTTACGAGCAGCTGCAAACACACGATGCCGAACTTGTGTCAAGAACTCTGAGGTGATCCCGGTACCCTTGAGAGCTTCCTTGCTATCCCATACAAGTTGTCGGTGCTCCATTTTGAAGAATCGTACCAGTATGGTTGGGCCTTCTGCTGTGAGAATTCAAGTCTATGAAAAACATGGATATATTCTTGTCATTACATACCTGCGTCAATTTAATTTAGTTAGATATGATGTTGTGGACCACATCAAGTAACTTTTCATTATCCGTCTCTGGAACACCATGGAACAGCAAGAGCTTTCTTCGCATGATTGTTTCATGCCTATGGAACCCTAGCTAGCGGCTCAATTTGAGTTTTTAACTTGGAGAGTGCTTGACAGACAAACAACCTAAACTCGGAGAATTCACGTGCAATGGATACAAGGTCTAGTGAAGCTGTTTTGGTACCAGTTCATAGTACTGCATTCGGGAGCCAAACAACTGCTCGAGATCTTCCAAGCTGGCAGCTAGTTTAGTGTCCATGTTCAGTCTGTATTGAAAGTGAACCATGTACAAATGCTAACAACACTTGCACTTGATAACAATATATAACAGATGTGGGGAGGTCTAATACAAAAATAACTGATTAATTTCATTAATTAATAAATAATATTTAAAAACTATTTTAAAAATTTAATTTGTCAAGAGCAAACAAAAATGTATGTTATTCCTATGCCTCCCACAAAAGAAAACAGTGTAAGTTGTATGTGTGTTACGTAAACCCCGCAGGTTGACGTACAAGGGTATCATAAAAGATGCAACTAGATTGCGGTTGATCAATAACATCGCCTGTTCTGAACTATCCAGTGTGGTGCAAGTCGGATTTTATTCCCAATACTGTGATTACGACTAAGTATATTCGACTTAAGCCAAGACCACCCAGAATAAGAATGGGAGGAGATTTTTTTATGTTGGCAATTGATTGCTAAATACTCGTAAATATAGACTGTGATGTATCTAGAAAACATTACACTTGAAACAGGCTGAAATCCAACCTCGAAAGCGATGACAAACATTCCACACTTGCATCATAATGTACTATTTATTAACTTTTCTTTTTAGGACCGCTTCGGCATCTACCTGCCGCGCGAAGAAGAAGAGCAATACAAGAAAAATGTAACTACGACTCCAGACTGTATATCAGAAACTACTTCCAAAACAGAAAACGATGACAAGACGGAAACCCGGTCTAATCACAGCAATAAGACAACTACCAACAAAAGTACAGTCGATAATTAAGACGGCGCCGACCAAACGCCGACCGCTCAGTGGCGCCCTCATCGTTTGTTTGGTTATTTCTTTTAACATTAACGTATAATCTTATGGAGCACAACTCAACGTGCTTATTTTCTGCATTTTCATTCTAAAATAAAAGAAATAACCAAACAAACGATGAGGGCGCCTCTAGGCGGTTGGCGTCGCCTTAAAACAGAAGATGTCAGAAACAAGCAAGTTTAATAGGACTGCATAACTGATACGGATTTTGTTACCAAGTATTATATACCAAGAGAATTCGATGCATCAATTGTTTTTAATTTGTTTACATCGCTTGACTTAAGAGTGAGTTGCATCAACTAACTGTAACAATAAACAATGTCTGGACAGCCGTTAAACCTCCGGTTAAGCGAAATTCGGGTTGCATTAATAACGATAACATTAACAACTCAACTTCGGGCGGTCAAGGGCTATAGTTACACCATTTTTATTTTTTTGGGCTGTGGCATTGAATCACTTCTCAATGTTTTCCCATGCCTGTTTTTTGTTTTTTTTGTGCTAGTTTCGTCAGTTTTTTGCACATCCAAAATGTGTTTTTCTGCAAGGATTTGTAATTTAGTAACTTCTACATTGCTAAAATGTACACTTCAGTGGAGACATCATGTTTGTTATATAAGCACAATCAGCCTTTATTATTCCCACTGCTGGGACACAGGCTTCCACTCGGTGGGAGGGAGCGGGCCGTGATGTTATCCACCACGCGGGCCCAGTGCGGGTTGCTAGATGTCATGTCTTCGAATTTATCGTCACGATGTTTTCCTTCACCGTTTTGAGAGCAATGATGATGAAATAATTTACACAAAGTAAAGTGCCTGTCTCGGCAAGAACCTACGTACGACCTACAAGCTGTAAGTGGCAGCCGTTTCGACGGACCCACCAATGCTCAGCGATAAATAGGATTATAGGGTGTTTTGAACGGTCCAAGCATCAAAAATAAAATAGTGTACCTACCTACATACCAAAGCATTTTTATTACTGTGTACTTATATTAAGGGGCCGGCGTAGCATGCGTAGTTCATACGAACTAATTTGTAAATCAAACATATTCTTAATAAGGTAGTGTATATTTATTCCGATTGGATTACAGAATATCTAGGTTCCCAAAAATATATTTTGAATGGACACTGATTTAAAGACGAGTTAGAAGAAAAATAAGTTTTCTATAGAAATTTTAATTTTTATCTCGTCTATATCAGAGTGGTCACTTGTCACCCTTTTAACTTTAACATTTTACATGACATGACGGTGCAACAGCAGATAGTTAGATTCTGTAGTCATTAATAAAAAAAATAGTTAATGTAACTGTTAAAATTAATTTTGACGGAAACTATAACGGAGCTCTTGATGCGACCCACTCGTAAGGAAGCAAATACCTCATGATGATTACTACATATCATATTTGCGTTTTCTTCATTGCCTGAAACAAAATTACCTATTGTTCTTATTGATATTTACAAAATACAAAAAATTTCAACTCAATCTTGTTTTCTTTATTATCTGCAATAATGTATGTACTATCGCGGACACTCCCGCCTGACCACCACTAAGCTCATTTTTGCTTGTACCTACTCAAAAAATAAAAGGGTCAAACAGTTCGTCTCTAAAATTCACAAAAGGAGTACACGGTCGTGATGAGTCACTAAGCTGCGCAGTGCAAGTTGCAAATAAGTAATTGCGTTATCGCTTTCATAATAAGTGAAAACTTTAAGGGAGCGTGACTTGGCGCCGCTGTAGGATTTAGGCGATTTTTTTTTTAAGTGGTACAGATATTCTATGTCACGAAGTCCGTTTAGCTATGAATGTTGTCAAGCGTGCGCATGCACATTGTTTTTGTGTGCTGTAACCTCGAGAGCGCTCAGGGTGCGTTCCGAATTGGGGAAATAATCGATGTAATCGATTTGAGCGTGCTTAAACCCGTACCGAATTGGCGTGAGCGCGATAACGATGTCCCGTGAATCGTCATAGATGACGTCATGGCATGCGCCATCTTGCGGTAACGCCGACCATGCCTCGTACTAATATCACCGTGAGCGCTGTCAAAAATGACAGTGTGTGTGTGTGTGTCTGTGTGTGTGCGTGTGTGTGTGAGGATGAGGATGTGTCAGTGTGTGTTTTGTTTTGAGCTGCATCATATCTTTTTAATAACGTGGCATTTTCGAAATTGTGCTTCTGGCTGACAGTCGCCACCTAAACAATGAAAAGGAAGAAACGTGTGGTGTTTTTATGAAGAAATACTGCTGTAATATCTTTTTGACACCGAGTAAGCACTGTGAAGCGCGCTCACGAGTGTTCCGAATTGTTGACAGCTCTCAGCTGTCATAATCGTGATATCCAATAAGGAACGCATGTGAGACGATTTGAGTGCTGTAAGCGATATTAGCCAATTCGGAAGGCGGCCTCAGTTTCGTGTAACACATACAAGCGCGCTTGTCGGGATACGTCACTACTACAATCAAAGCCGAACGGACTTCGTGAAATAAAATATCTGTACACAGGGCAAAGTAGTTCGATTTACATCCCACACACGAATAGCTGTGTCGGTATGAATAGTTACGCACACATACCTTAAATAAAACGAGCGCGCGAGCGAGCTCTGGTTTTTATTAGTGTGCGTATGTCGCACCAAATACCAATGTATAGTAATCATTAATTTATACAAGCTTGTTTAATAGAGGTCAGTGATGAGTACTCATATTCCTGCGATTTTATATTCACCGACTTCCAAAAAGGAGGAGGTTATAATGTTCGACTTTGTTATATGTTTTAATTTTTTTTTAATTTATGTTTACCGATTTCTCCGTCAATTGTGAACCTATTTAAATTTTCTTTTGTTTGAATAGCTATATTCTCGAGGTGGTCCCATTGTCATCAAGTTGGAATCTGCTGGGAGGATCCCATGGCAATCGAGGGAAACCCTCAAATTTTAAAGGCAAACCTATAGCGATTTCGGTATTTTTTAAAGTAACTTGAGCATTTGCCTTTGGAAATCATACTTTGGTAAAGTGGAGCTGATGATGAAGGAAGACCACAGACGGCCATCGGAACTACTCAATAATAAATATGTCACTGGTTGCGATTCGATTACTTTAATATAATAAGGTTGCTAAGCAATTTATACTCGTCACAATGCGTATGGTGAGTGGTTGTTGAGGAGTTCTCCTGGTAAGAACAATTAACGTCCCTGCATCGTGAAAAGCAATATTTTGTAAAAGGCGATAAGCGAGTTGACACTGGGCTATTGTAACTTAGATAAATTACAAGCGGACTCACTAAAAAGCGGGAAATAAAAACTTCCTCACAAAAAAAACCGACTTCCAAAAAAAAAACTATAAAATGAAAAATATCTTTAATTTCGGTTCTTTAGTCGGTGGCAAAAATCTAAAATACAGATCCAAAGACACCGACTTCTGAAATTAAAGTAAGTACTTTTTTAAGGTAATCTGTAAAGTAACTCATTTGCATAATATAAAGGTAGAAAATAGGTACCTACTAAATATGAACTCTTCGAAAAACAAGAAAAAGCTATCCATTACCATGCCTGACCAAATTGTCGAATCATTATGGAGGGACCAACATTTATGGTCGATATTTCTCAAACGATTCATGTTAGACATAACTGGGGGACCACGGGCAAGTACCGTCAAAAAACGTGTGTCTAAGCTGGAGTGACGGCACCTTAGCTGCTCATGTCATATCTTCCGAACGAAACAAGTTAAGATTATGTATTATAGCTCAAAAATTAAGACAGCAAAACTTTAAATTCTCTAGGCCTTGTAGTTTCCACGTAATAAGCAAAAAAACAGTTTCCGCGCCAAAAACATCAATTATTGCTTCGGAAAAGGTAAGGAGCGGCGTTGCCGTTCCGTGCGCTACAATACTGTAACCAAGTTTGCACTTAGCAGGCATTCTATTAGAAGTCATTTTAACTTGCGCTCAAAATAATTATAATTTTGTATATTGAAAATATAGACTGAGCGCCGACTGAACTTTAATGGAACTATGAATGTAATGAAGTAGATTCTTACCAACTTTAAACGACGAGAGAACTGGGTACTAATATTGTTTTTCGCGCCAAGAAAATTAAAATTTAGTTAAGTTTATTGCAATTTACAGGTCACTGTCAGGTTGTATGTTGATCAAATATGAATCGCGACCTTAGCAAATATGTATAAACTGAAATTTAGAACCATTATACCTCTCTCTAAGTCATCATCTGCCTAGCTTTTTCCCAACTATGTTGAGGTCGGCTTCCAGTCTAACCGGATGCAGCTGAATACCAGTATTTTACATGGAGCGACTGCCTATCTGACCTCCACAACCCAGTTACTGGGTAATACGATACCCCTTGGTAAGACTGGTTGTCAGGCTTTCGGGCTTCTGACTACCCGTAACGACTGTCAAAGATCCACGAATGGCAGCCGGGACCAACGGCTTAACGTGCTTTCCGAGGCACGGAGGGGTCTCGATATGTAAAGATGCTCACCCATCCACAGACCAACCGCGGCAAGCGTAGCTTAACCTGATCGATCGACCTGTGCGGCTGTTATTATTTAGCCACGGGCCCCTCATTATACCTCTCTCTAAGTGTAAAATTTTAATAACATACCTAGGTACTTAAATAATAAAACGGAAGTAAAAGTGTTGAATCATCTTTCATCATTGGATGTAGCTCAATGAATGTAAAAATATTGATTGGTCAGTACCTTCAATAATTTTGAGATGTTGATCATCGTAGCAAAAAAAAACGCTTATTCATAAAACAGTGACATCGGTAATGGCCAAGACCGCCTGGAATTAATGCTGGAATGAATTCAGATGCGCCCATGATTTTATAGGTTTTGTTCTTTACTGTTATGGCAACAGGAACATTATTAAGAGAACTTTTTTCAATGCCATTCAAATCGAATGATATTATTTTTGAAAGCTCGTAATTTTAACTAATTTGGTCATCACAAGTGGTACAGTTCCTGTTTCCTTCATCGATGTTAATTGCTTCTTCTAAAATACCTATGCCAAATATTTCAATAAAAATTATATTTAAGGGCAAAAACGCAATGTCTCTTTTGATAAAGTTTGACGCGGTACCACCGTGCGGTCTTGGCCATTACCAATGTCACTGTTTTATGAATAAGCGTTTCTTTTGCTATGATGATCAACATCTCAAAATTATTGAAAGTACTGGCCAACCAATATTCTTACATTAATTGAGTGCTACATCCAAATTTCACTTAATTAAAAGTAAAATAATAAGTGATTAGAAATGAAGTTTAGTAGTAGGTACTGTCTACATTTTGTTTCATTGTGTGGTCACACTACTCTATTTTCGTAGGATTAAAAAAATAATATTATCTCAGCTAAAAGGTAAGAAATACACAATTTTAGATACCTATTATTTAGTAGAAACTTTCTACTAAAAGATAAGTACGCTAGACTTTCTAATATTCTCAATAAATCATATTCTCAAGAAAGATTTTCTTTATTTGATTCGGTAATATTCACTAAAATATTTATCTTTCTTGTGTGGACTGAGGGACCACAGTTTAGTGTTATATCTTTTTTTATCTTTGATGATTTGTGGTCTGTTATTCAGTAAACATTTTTACAAATTCTTTACTAAATATCTGTAGTCACAATACCTTAATTTTTCGAATACTTTCCGAGATCTGACTGATGGTCTGTGAGGACTGAGGGACCGCACTTTAAGGGCTGTAGTTTTTAATATATTTGTTTACAAATTCCCAGATTTGTTCTACAATTGTTTTAAGTCTACTACTAAATCCAATTTTTTTTTTTTTTCGAAATTTCGGTTTGGTCATTCTGTTCACACGCACATGATATTTCTCAAATGATTCATGGTAGATATAAATAAATTACATATTTGTAAAGTAGAATTAAGGTATTAAATACTATGTAGGTAGGATACTCCTCCGACCAGCCCATCCATATGTTCCCTCCACTTTGACGTCAAAATAGAGGGACCAAGGATTTTGTTAAATAACTACGTATTGATTGAGGTAGCTAAAATTATTTAAAAGGTTTCAAAGGTAGTAAATAGTAGATTTATTTTGTAGTACTAAAGTTTTATGAAATCCAAGACTTGGTCCCTCCACCTTGACGGTAACGAAATATCAGTATGGTCCCTCAGTTCACACGCACATCAATCCCCGCAGAGAAATCCCCTTTGATGCTCCGTGGTAGTTGTCTGGGCTATGGAATCTATTTTTACCATTTGATACATGCAAATGTACGTAATTTATTATCGTACAGATTTCATACGTGTTGATTCATACGACGATTTGAGCAATGTTTTTCTTTCCTTATTAGTGTAGAAGTAAAAAAAACACCACATTAATGGAGAACTATATTTATTAGTAAAATAACAATCTTAACTATGAGCAAAAATATATCGCTCATTTGGAGAAAAATCGACGTAACTGTTACTTTTTACTAATTTTTAGGGAAAAAAAAAAAACATTTACGTCGATGTTTTTCCAAATGAGCGATATATTAAATAAATATAACGTAATCAATATTTTAAAACATTTAAGGCGACATAAAAATTACTATGTTAAAAGTGAAATTAAAAAATAATAATAATTAAGACTAATATTTTAACCACACGCCCACTCGAGGACGTTTATGTACTCTCCAATCTCCCAAGTTCTTCACATCAGTCAGTTCAGAATCAATATGACACATGAGCATGACACAAATGCTCATAAAAAGAGTTGGCGTGCTTGAATCTGCATGCTCAGCATGCTAACTATTGTACTGGTGCCGTATTATGCCGTTTAATGCCATCATGATTCCAGCGTAAGAAAGAGACTTGGCTAAACATGACCGATAGTACCATCCCTTTTTCGCACTGGAATCACGAAGGCAGCATTCATACTTAGTAAAACGGCCCCTAGTGTCCACAAATCTACGTCTAATAGCTTATTTTGCGTACACAGCATGCTAACAGCTCCATAGAAATGTACACAATAATTCTACTAAGTAAGTAGCATTTGCTCATGTGTGTCACGACGTTACTGCCATGTAACATCAATCTCTTAGTCCTGCAGGAGTAAACTTCCTACATCGAGAGTCTGGCTCACTGTGATCTTCCAGAATAACTTCGAAGGAGAATGGACGAAACGGCCAGCCACCGCCAGAGTAAAACTTGCTCATGAATTCCACCCTGAAAACAACAACAAAAACCTATTTACAAGGGCGTACGGATTACTAGCACAAAATACAGAGAGTACAGAAGTCAATCTACATACAAAGTGCGCTCGAGCAACGCACACATAGACACCGCTCACGGATACGATATCTCGGAATGGTTGGGAATAGTGCGAGCGCGAGTGCCATCCGCTTGAGACCCAAATATTACGTAAGTTGAAAACACGATTTTTTGTTTGTGTGGATATTGTGTTGTATTTAGTGTCGTTTGATAGGTTTAGGTCTAAAACGGATAGAGTAAAATAAATTGTGTAAATAGGGTAATCCGTTTAGAAGTTATTATATTTACAATGTAAAATTTTATGTTTTTGGTCTGTAAACTTTATCAACTTTACAACAATAAATCAAACAACCTAGATACGAGTGCCACTACCACGATAGATTTTGTGCATAAGCCAAAGTTGACAATCCCAGCGCGACCGCCGAGCGTAGCTATGACAAGTGAAGTACATACATGTAATTGACTTCTGTACTCTCTGTATTTTGTGTTACTAGCATGTCGTCAGAAACGCAAGTGGTCAAATACGTCATCTCTCAGGATAGACTCGCAACTTGTCAGAAACGTAACTCGACAGATACGCATTTCGTCAGATATTATAATTCTTCAATAAACTTATCAAAATGTTTTGACTCCTTTGTAACTTTGTGTCTAAACACACTATGCCGAAGGTACGCGACCGAAGACGAGGGAAGGGGAATGGTATTAGAAATTTTTGAACAAACTTAATAGGCTACGTACGCACTGACAGGTCGCTTGCTTAGCGCCTAGATACGAGCGAGTCACCACCTTGCAAGTAGCGAAGTGAAATGAACATTCTAGATTTTTTGCAAACGGCCGCACTGCGCGCTTGGTGCATTTGCTAGTCGCCTAGCTTTTATCGTACTGATGAAGTCACTAGGCACTAAACGCTAAGCATTCCACCTAGTCGAAACAATCTGTAAAATCGATGGAAATATGTAGAAGCTACAGGTTTCTAGCTTTATTTTAAACAAACAGGTAAAAAAAAAAAAAACATTTTTGATTATAATTCCCAAAACATTAATGCTTAAATAAAGTTTAATGAGCTTTGTTGTAGCTTTATTTTATACAAGCATCATCTGCTCCACAGACCAACCGCGGTAAGCGTAGCTTAACCTGACCGATCGACCTGTGCGGCTGTTCTTATTTAGCCACGGGCCCCTCATACAAGCATCGTTTTAATAAATGAGGGTTTTTGAAAAATTACGTTTACTAGATGGCAGCACTGAGACGTCAGGTCCGGCCACCTGTCACAAGTGTCAAAGCGCCTATAATTTCTTTAGACGTGACTGAATGATGAACGAACGAATGAAATGAATGGTGATTGACATCATATATTTTATATTGGAAGACCTCTTGTCAAAGTGGCGCCAACTGGTGTCGTGAATTTTCATGAAAACCCTCATTGGAGTAAATTTCAATAAGAAATTATTTTGACAACCGCTGCTTGTCAAAATAATTTGACATCTTAATGTCAAATACTGGTGAAAATACTTATTAATATTCTTCAACAAGTTTCACATTAAATTCAACTATTTTCTTTGGATATAATCATGGATGTAAAATATTGTTTTTTTTTTTTTTTTTTTTGTTATAATTCTAAAAATCACTACGTTTTCTCATATCATATCTGACATTGGCAGAATTGTCGACATCGGCACCATTGCCATAAATAAAAATAGAATAGAATAGAACAGATTTGACAAGTGAAGTCATTCGTCGGTAAATTGCAAACGACATGTGGCGCCCACCGGCCGTCTAGGAAACCGAAATAAAATTACCATGTACCTACATGTTAATAGAATACATACTTACATTATGTTGCCGAGCGTACAAGATAATAATATTTTTGGAATAGTATGTTTGCTAATATGGGTAATTAATAAAAATAACAAATTTAAATCCTAACTTAACTAAAACTATACAAAAACTAAAATATAGCGTCGAAAAATTCATCCGCATCGCTGTCGACTGGAAATGTACCTAAAAGACTGGCAGCATTACCACGTTGTATGGCAATGCTTAACCTTTGGCCAAGGTAAAAGCCAGCCCTTGGGTCACGGGAAGTGTCAACCAGCCGTTTTGAAATTTCCTTAAAAAGGGCATGAGCACTCGGACCCCACGACCCGAGGGTTTCAACCCCAAATGGCTCGAAAATATAATTTCCGATAAGGTTATTATATTTTCGCCGCTTGAGGTTTTCAGCAGCCGCAGCAGCAGCACCAGCACAACATGCCAAAAGATGGGATGGCGCAAGAGTATCGACGCAAGTTGCGTCCCACACCTTCCATGGAAATAAAGACATACCGTCCGGTCTCTTGTCATCGTCGCGTGCCAAGCCATTGGGTTCCAATACAGCTGGAACTCCGACGGTAACAAGAGCTCGTCGGATGATTTCATTAATGTTCGCGTGTCGCGCCAAGCAACCCGGCTACATGACAGGCCGTGGTGTCCGAGGCTGTTGACATCTTCGCCACAGTGACAGCGATGAGGAGAACAGCAAGGAGTGTCTAGTCCAGTCTTTCCCAAAGTGGGCGATAACGCCCCCTTGTGGGCGCTGCAGGTCTCAAGGGGGGCGGTAAGAGACCCAGAAAGAAAATGGGGGCGTTGTGTAGAGGGGGGGGGGGGTGATTTGTAATTTTATTTAGCTAGGAGGCCTCTTAAACAACGACTGCAAGAGCTCTCGACTGTCAACAACAACTTGTGAACATCAACTAATATGAATTAAAAGATTGCTCAAACTCGGTTCTATATTTCTCTCCGCGTAGTTCACATATCTGTCCTATTTTATTGAATATAGAAAAAATGAAAATCATGTCAATCGGTCGCTCCGTTTCGTAATGAAAGTTGACACAAACAAACAAATAAAAAGACAACAGACACACTTTCGCATTTTAATATTTATTAGTACTCGTAGATATCTATCATGTTTTAACAAGTTTTTGTTAAATAACCCGAATTGTGCATTCCTGTATCAGTCGGCTGGTTCATTGAATACTTGTTCGGACTTGTTGAGTACGATTGAGCGTCGAATGAGATAAACGAGTTTATGCATGTTTGTTTTTATTCCTGTCAGTGCGTGCTGCTTAAGCATTCCTATATAAACAATGTAATATTAATTTTATTTTCATTTGTGGTTTCGCGCGCAATAGATGAGCAGTACTTACGCCTCCTCTACACTACTCGCGAAGTTGAACGTATTTCTCAAAGCAAAACAATGTCGGAAGTAAAAAAGAAGAGACGGCAATACTGTGCGGAATATATTAAATTCCGATTTATTGAAAATCCCACAAACCCATCGTCGCCTTTGTGTCTTCTATGTCTAAAAACATTTTCGAATGAAGCAATGAAGCCTTCAAGGCTGCAAGATCATTTGAATAAAATGCATCCAGATAAGAAAGACAAGAATGTAGCATATTTTCAAGACCTAGAGAAGAAGCATAATACTCAGCCAAGTGTAGCAAAACTATTTTCGGCGGCTGCTAAGCAAGATGACGACGGACTTCGAGCTTCGTACAATATCTCTTTGTTAATTGCTCAAAAAGGCAAACCACATAACATCGGAGAAGAGTTAATATTGCCAGCAATAAATGAAGTAATAACTACTGTGCTTCATAAATCGGCCGCAGATATTATCCGAAAAATTCCTTTGAGTAATAATTCTGTGCAAAGACCAATTGATGAAATGGCTGAAAACATTGAAGAATCATTGTGCGATCACCTGAGGACAAGTCAATTCTCAATTCAGCTCGATGAGTCGACTTTACCATTTACCACTTTAGCATTGTTGTTGTCTTACGTGAGGTTTATTAAAGATGAGAAAATATGTGAAGAACTATTATTTGCTAGAAATTTAGAGACCGATACAAAAGGTGAAACCATATTCAATACATTGGAAAAGTTTTGCGATGAGAAAGAGATTCCATTGAAAAATATTATTTCAGTTGCTACGGATGGCGCTCCGGCTATGACAGGGTGCCATAAAGGCTTCATAGCGTACTTAAAAAATAAAATTCCAGATGTCCTTGGTGTACATTGCGTTATTCATAGACAACATTTAGTTGCTAGAAACTTAAGTGAAAAACTATTTCAATCACTGCAATATGTCATCAAAGCAGTCAATAAAATCCGCAACAGCTCTTTGAATGATAGATTATTTCATCAGCTTTGTGTTACTAATGACGAGGATTTCAACCGTTTGTTGTTTCATACTGAAGTTCGTTGGCTATCAAGAGGCAATTGTCTGACTCGATTTTACAACCTGCTTGACTCTGTTATAGAGTTCTTGGAAACTAAAGATACAGAATTGCACGACAAGCTCATAACATCAAAGGATGATATAGCTTACATGACAGACCTGTATAAATTGTTCAACGACATGAATCTCCAACTGCAAGGCGATAAACTAAATTTAATTAAAACAAAAAACGTCGTTGCTGCTTTCGCAGCCAAACTGCTTCTACACAAAAAGAATCTGGGCAGACGTGAGTTTCACAATTTTCCAAATTTATCAGTATCATGCAGTAACGACGAATTGTTAGCCTACTGCCAACATTTGGAAAACCTCCACATTGACTTCACCGAACGATACCAGGACATTTTGAACTTGGAAATACAAGACTGGGTGTTGGATCCGTTTTCAAATGTCAACACAGCAATGTCACCTCAACTGGAAGAAGAACTTATAGAATTGACAATAAACGAGGAAATAAAAATCAAGTTCAAAAATGGTTACCAAGAACTTTGGCTACAAAAACCGATCCCGCAATTGTACCCTGGATTGTGGTCAATCGCTCAACGATTCTTGATAGCATTCCCATCGTCATATTTGTGTGAACGTGGATTTAGTGCTGTGACAACACTGGCTTACTAAAAAGAGAAATCGTTTGCTTGTTACTGAACGTGGCGACTTGCGACTGTTCTTGAGTAAATTGGAACCTGATATCAACAAACTTATTAAACAGCATCAGATTCATCCTTCACATTAGTTTTTATATAAGGATTGATTATTTTAGTTATATTTTTAATAAAAGATACTCTGTTTTAATACTATAAAGTTGCGTTTCAATAATCATTCTTATTGGCAGATGGAGCCCGTAAGAGTTAACTTGAGACCTAAGCGCCGTTGTATGTTACCTACTGCGCTCAGGTTTAAAGTTGCGGGTTATAGTAAAAGTTTCGTTTAGAATTCTCCGTTAATATACATATCTAGGTCACAATAATTAATTAATTTAATTTGAAGTTATAGTGGTTTTTAAATAGGTGAAAAAAGGGGGGCGCTAAAAAATATTTATTCTCAAAGTGGGCAGTAGACAAAATCCCCCTTATTCCAAAACACGATCTAAATTTAGTACTGGGATTAAAACTAGGTTTAAACCATGACTAAACAAAACGTTATTACAAAATGAAGTTTATCACTAGTTCATGAACTATCTATGGTCCTAAAGTTAGTCCGCTGAGACCCCTTTTTTTTTTTTTTTTTTTTTTTAGGATGGGAAATCATCAAATGACCCCTCCCGCTCTGGGTGGAGCGGAAGGGAGTGTCAGACTCTTACTGACTAAAACCCATCCGTGTTCCTTCCTTAGCCCTTTATGTTCCGGGGCAGCGGTAACCCTTTCGGACAATCCCGCTGCCCCGGCAGGCTTCGCTGAGACCCCTTAACTATGGATATGACAACAGTACTAATTTATTTGAGGTTAGCGTTTATTATTATTGTGTCTTTTTATTTACAAATCGTAAAAAGAATATATTAATATGATTGATTTGGATGATTTGGATATGCTGGAGACGTCTCGACGATCTTACAGACATCGTCATCGTGTAAATCCTTTTATATTGAGTGACGAAGATTTTAAATATAAGTAAAGGTTCACAAAACGTTTTGGGGAACAATGTTTTACGTGAGGATTTATTCTACGACCCTGTATTCTTCCACTCTTTAGTTTTCTGCATGTTTATTGACGTGTTCGTGGACTTATCTTCTATTATGTGCTGATTGAGCAATAAGTTCATGTAATATTTCATATAATAATAAGAACATCCGCGTTATGTAGTCGAAATAAGATGAAACGAAGCACTGTTTACCGAATAATAATTAAACATTTATGTTCTACTAACTTTTACTTCGGAACTCCAGTTTTCACCCCTTTTTTCTTTTGTAAGCCATTTTTAGCTAGCTCACGATTCAATCGGACACAACCAACTCACGAACAAACCAAGTAACAGACTGTAGTGTTAATAACAGAAATACTAAGAACAATATTAAGAAGTGCGTTTGTTTATCTAAAAGGACGCAAACATTTGCTTCAATAACGCGGCCTGTCGCCGAATGTAATTCACTCCATTTCAAGCTAGAGGTACTAAACAAATATGGCAACTTGATTATAAAAGGCGCGTCAAAAGTACAAGTTGTGCTTGTTCATTATATTGTAACCTAAACGAAGAACAATTTATGACATATTTTTGTATTCATAAATAATTATTTAATAATTTCAAGTGTTATTATAATATAAATATTTAGAGAAACAGAACGTTGCTTCAAATAAAGCCTGTAAGAACGAATGAAAGAATGCCTTTTTTGTTTCTTATCTGTGGATATTATTTGAACCATGGATCTTCTTTGGTACTAGCAGGTCCTCAGATAGTCTTCGTTTTGTAATCGGGACACATTTTTCTTGGTACTATCATTAATACCGTCACAATCCTAGACCTTTTAGTCTTGGTTTAAACCAGTACTTTAGCATTTTTTTGTAATAAGACCGAATAAGTTTGGGAACCACTGGTCTAGTCGCAGGGAAGCAGCTAGGCGAAAAGTAGTATCGTCGAACAAAGTGCCTATGTTCGACGAAGGTAGTGCATGAAGCCAAAGTCCCGACTCCCACCTACCCACAGCCAGCAGGCGCGCACGTTCCGCAGTAGTAACAGACGAGTCAAGTAAATTGTTCTGTACTACTCTGCAGAGCGGCTCATCCCACCATCTCTTGGAAGATGGATTGTCGGGTGGATCTGTATTCGGGCAAGCGAGCCTCCAGGCATCTATAGCCTCGGTGAAACACGGCACATCAGAATTAATCAGTGTGGAAGTTAGGACTTTCCTGATTAATTTATCAGTGCCGTGGACCGAGGATATAAAAACTAATACTAGAAATTTTGCGGATGTATGTTTTGGGAATAGCATGTTTTAAAATACCATATTTTGAAAATACAAAAGTATCACATTTTGAACATAGCAAATTTTGAAAATATTGAAAATATCATATTTTGGGAGCTTTAGTCCTATATTATAATATTATAAACGCGAAAGTTTGTGAAGATGGATGGATGTTTGTTACTCTTTCACGCAAAAACTAATAAACGGAATAGAATGAAATTTGGCACACACAGATAGTACCTACCTATATAACCAGGATTAACACATAGGATACTTATGCGAGTAAAACCGCGGGGCGCTGCTAGTGATTAAATAAACAACTTACCAGTGTAATCTAAGACAATGCAGGAAAGCGGATAACCCTTCCATTAGCACTAGGATCGAGACAGTAAATGCGGCCCATAATGCGAAAATTGGAACCAGTGTAATAGCACCACTTAGACTGCGATCGTGTAGGGCCAGTTTCGACAGAATCATGGCCCATAACATCTCGGAGAGTTCTGAAAAAATATCAATGTGGACTTAATACTATTTTTAACGACCTCCGACTCTGCTTCGCGGGGGTGCTATAGTGACATGTCAAAACATTGAGATTTAATTTTTTATTTTAAAAACTATAGGTATCCACGGTTTATTCGTTCCCACAGACAAACCATGGAAATGGTTTTGCGGGGCATAGTTCATAAGTCAAGATTATTTTATAAACTTGTAAAAATAAAATAATGATATGCACTGACTGAATAAACTTTTAATCTATACATATAATAAAATCGTAGGAAAGTCAAAACTGTACATTGAATATTTTTTTAAAAGAATACTTGGGGCGTGATCTACAATCGATATCGAAGCCAAAAATAATAATAATAATATAATAATAATATCCTTGGACATTTCACACAACGCCATTTAGTCCCAAGCTAAGCAACTTAATGCTTGTGTTATGGTAACGAGATGGCTGATAAATTACTTATGTTTTTTTTTTTTTTGTAATTACATACATATTATAGATAAAACACCCAGACCCGGAACAAATACTTGTAGGTCGTACAAATATTTGTTCCGTGCGGGAATCGAACCCGCAACATGCTGCGCAGCAGTCAATCGCTCAACCACTGCGCCAACCGTGTCGTCGAAAATATAGTTTTTAGAATTTTTGTCTGTTTGTCTATTTGTCTGTATTTATGTCCGGGCTAAAATCAAAAAGTACTGCATGGATTTAGTTCAAATTTTGCATGAATTTATTTGCATAATATATATATAATATATTACTAAGAGGGTCAACCTAGAGGCTACATATTATCACGCTATCACCTACGGGGGAGGAGCTGTGAATCTTTATTTTTCTACGCATTCTGTGACAGCGTGAATCTAACGACGCATATTTAAATGTTGTTTTTGAGTAAGCCATGCTATTATATAGCTTTACACTATAAAAACAACGCCATTTAAGTAACTTGGGCAGAGAAACATAGTTTAATGAATGTTAGTAGTATAAAGACAATTTTGAAGCAGCGCCATCTATGAGATCTCATAAAAATCAAATCCAAGTTGCATGTTAACACTTTTTGGAAATTAATAATTTAAATTTAATCATGTTGGTAAATTCATAGATGGTAATGTGCATTTTCTTCATAAAAGTTGTATCGTTTCGTTTTGACAAATTCAAGTTCCAACAAAACCCTCAAAATCTTGAACAGAGTTGAGGAAAACAATTTAAATAAAATGCGGTGTTTTAAGTATTACAAAAAAGTTATGTTCATTGATGATGATCATTTCTTCATCAATTTCATGTTGTTAGTGCAAAATAAACATTGACTGTTAATACTTTTGTTCGGTATTTATCTGTGTGATTATTGCTTGGTAATTAATATATTTTCATGGCGTATACCTTTTCTATCGGCGGCAATCCACTGATCGAATATGTGTTACCAGCTCCCCAATCATCACCGCATCAAGACCGTGCAAATCGGGAGTATAACGCTGAGACAAATTACGATACGGGCGAAATGACCACCATACGAAATGACCATGTCGCTTTGTTCTCTTCAGAGCAAAAACAAATTTATGACACCGTCCTTGAAAGCGTTGGGCAAAACTAGGGTAAAATGTTTTTCTAGGATGCTCCTGGTGGACCAGGAAAAACATTTGTTACCACTGGCACACTTGCAGAGCTCAGGAGGTAAGGCAAAATTGCTATTGCTGTAGCGTCGTCGGGAATCGCTGCCACACTGCTTCAGGGTGGCAAGACAGAACATGCCATGTTTAAAATTCCCATCGATTTAGAGAGCGCCGAAACGCCTGTTTGTGATGTGTCACGTAACAGCGATAAGGGACACGTGCTCAAGGATTGCTCTCTGATCGTATGGGATGAGTGTACGATGGCCAATAGGAAGACAGTTGAGGCCGTGGACAGAACCCTGCAGGACATACGCAGGAACGAACATTTGATGGGTGGTGTCACAGTTCTGTTCTGTGGCGATTTCCAGCAAACGCTTCCCGTGGTGAAGCGGGGATCGAGGGCTGACGAGGTGAATGCTTCGTTGAAACGATCTTCGTCGTGGTCACGAGTTCGTACGCTGCGCTTGGCCATTAATATGAGAGCTCGGCTCGGCGGCAATGCACGTGCTCAAGAATTTTCCGATGTCCTTCTAAGTCTCGGCGAAGGCGCTCTACCAGAAGAGAGAGGTGGGACAGGTGGTGCATCCAGAGTCTCTCGGTAGAGTGGTATCCAGCTTAGAAGAACTCATTCGCTGTGTGTACGGGGACATCAGTCGTATACCGCACCAGCAGAATTCTTGGGTGTATGAGCGGGCCATTTTGACGCCCAAAAATGATCAGGCTGCAGCAATTAACGAATGCATTCTCTCGGAAATTGAGGGGAATGAAGTGGTCTACACCTCGATAAACACTGTTGTCGAGAAAGATGACGCCACACATTATTCCGTGGAATTTCTGAACTCCCTGTCAGCAAGTGGACTTCCAGCGCATACTATCAAGCTGAAGATCAGTCCCGATTATGCTTCTTCGGAACCTATCTCCTCCGAAGTTGTGTAACGGGACCCGCCTTAAAGTCATCTCGCTCCACAGACACCATTGAGGCGGAAATTCTTACGGGTTGTGGCGTCGGCGAGGCAGTATTTATACCACGCATTACCCTCATACCTCATAATTTCCCGTTCCAGTTCAAGCGCGTACAGTTCCCCGTGAGTGTTTGCTTAGCGATGACCATCAATAAGTCGCAGGGGCAGACACTGAGGGCAGCGGGTGTCGACCTCAGGACGAGTTGCTTCTCACACGGGCAACTGTACGTCGCTTTCTCCCGCGTCACCAGTCCTCTCTTTACATTTTGGCTCCTGGCAGCATAACTAACAACGTAGTTTATAGGGAAGTGTTATAAGGTATCATACCTTTGTACGTATTTTTACTCTTTTGTGTCCTGGAGTGTATTCCTGCATTATTTTCTCTATTTCCTTCAGTCACATCTTATGACTGAACTCAGCAGGATTCCCATATAACTCTCTTCACTTGCTTCGCTTGCAAAAAAAAACTTATATTTTAATGCTAGTATAAAAGTTGTTTACTTATAATGCTATAGCGACACTGGTATCTTAGGTATTTTTGGTGCTGTAGAGCCTTCACGCAGACGACGTCGCGGGCAGCAGCTAGTAAACTAAATAAACTGACAGACAGGCAAAGCAACTTAGTCTTATAACATGTACCTATAGAAGATTAAGTATCTTACAGGCAATATCTGCTTATCTATCTGTCCGTGTGCGCTTTTAACCCAAAGATCAGTAATCAGAATTAAGATCGAATTTATTAAGAAGAATCGCGAAATAATACTTGAGTTCACTAGTTATAAAACATGTTATGTTGAATTTTTTACAGTTTCTCCATACAAAAACTGTCAGACGTTAAACATTTATTCCCAGGATTAAGTACGATTTACTAAAAATAATTAACAAAAAACGATCTCCATCGTTTTTTGACGACCGGCTACCAGTGTTGCTAGTACATTGTCTCGATATTCGAATTGTTGTACACCTTCGACATCCATACTTATATCCTCAGTCTCAACAGCTCCATTGTAGTCGTTAAACGGTTATTCGCGGTCTCATGTTGAGTCATTTAAATTTATGATGAATTGATCCAAATATCGGTCTGTTCTATCCTCGTGTCACACATGCTCTTTTACACATTTTATCGCGTGATCGCCTACTTTTTCCCATTCGGATACTCCAATAGTTCTTTGACTTTCGTTAGATTCATCAAGACATTTTTAGAACTAACGTGGCCTTTCATTTGGGCCCAAATATTCTCGATTGGTTTAAAATTTAGATGTTATGGAAGTAACCGTAAAACAGAATGACCATGTTCCGCCATTATTTGGTCAATTGAGTATTTTATGTGTTCTGATTTGTGGCGTTTAATTATTTCATACAATTCTGGTTTCAGCAGATTTGACGCAAAGGGTAGGTATATTTTTAGATGTAAGCCAAGATTGCATGGATGCTTTTAGAGAGTTGGAATTCGGTGCATTGTCTATATGTGTTATGGTAAGAAGCGTTATCTACTACCACAACAGTATTAGGTCGTAGATTTGGAATGAGATGTTGTTTTAACCATATTTTGTAATTTTCTTTATGCATCTCGTGGTGATAATCGCCAGTACTTTGAGAAGATTTATAAACTAAGAGAGCGCCAGGTACAAAACCTCTTGAGATGCCAGCGTGGACAATAATTAATCTTTCACCTTTCTTAGAACTATCCGTCCAACCACTTTCCTTTGTATGAGTGGCGTGTATGTAATGTCAAAGATACTTAATCCGCTGAAGTCTTACTTCATCTTTCTCGGAAAGTAAAGATCTATTATTTTCCATTTCCTTAAATTTGAAACCCAGTTCAAGCAATATTCTGCGCAAAGTTTCTAGACTGCCTGCGAAATTGATGTCTTCCTGTAATTTGTTTAACAATGATTTTATTGTAGGCAACCTTTTTTTCAGTGACATGAAAGTCATACATCTTCCTTCTAATGACATTATAATCAAAACCGTCCAAATCTGCTCGATGTTCTTTCTTTTTTCTGGAATTTTTATGCAAACTAAAAGTTGCAAGAGTGGAACCACGACTTGAACTAGTCGAAGCCGAGGTATTGTCATGCTCTTTCAAAACAGCACTTATTGTTCTACGTGACACACCAGTTGCCTTTGCAGTTCGCTCTTGAAGGTTTGAAAGTGATCTTTCCCAAAAACCATATTTTTAAACTCCGTGGCCTCTCGACTCATAAATTTATAAACATTAAAAATTATTTCATTACTTTGGCTATTATACGGCTTACCACGTTTCAACGAAGTAATAATGAAAAAAAAACACCAACAAAAAATATAACTATTAAGTAGGTATTCACTTTCCCATTAAACTGTCACGAAGTGTACGGAATGATTCACTCACGTGCATTCTCATCGCTGTCTTGGGTTGAACTGAGGCGGGAATATACAGGGTGAAATTGAAAACATGCGACAAATCGAAATGGGAGATTGTACTCATCATTATGAACAACTTTTACTATGGGACCAAACATGAAATCGCAAAAAAAAATCAGCTGTTTCCTACATTTATGTTCGCATAACTCGTCAAAATGTAGGGAACAGTGTTCAGCTGGGTAAAATCATAATAAAAGATGTTTTAAGTAAAATATGATATCTTCGACTAAAGCTATTTAAGCGTTGCGTTGATTATGATTTTGAGTACTTATGAAATAATGTTATTAACAGCCGTTGATTTTTATTTACAAAACAGAGGACAATTTTATTTATTTTTAATATTTTGTGACAATTTATATTTTAGTTTAAAAGTACCAAATAATAAAATGTATATTTTAATGAAAAAATAAGCAAAAGAATCATAGGGCATCAAAAAATTAGTCCGCATCGCTGTCAACAGGAACAGTGCCCAAAAGGCTGGCAGCATTGCCACGTTGTATGGCGATGCTAATACTTTGGTCAAGAAAAAAGTGTGCGTTACCCTGGCAAAATTCCGAAAAATATTGTGCTTTAGAAAGGTGGGACTATAACAAATAATTAGTGTATCATGAGGAGCAATTTGTTTACTAATAGCAAAATTTGTTTGAATTGTAGTTTTAAAAATATTTGAGGGAAACAGATTTTGCTGGAAACGTTACCCTGGCAAAATCGTTTTTCAAAAATTCGTTTTATCGCGGAACCAAATACATGAATAGACAGCTTTTGTTGCGTAGTAAATGTTTGTAAATAGCAAAATTTGTGTGCGTTATGGTTCTTAAGTTATTTAAGATTTTGCTGCGGTAACGTTTTGCGATTTCCTAGATCTCGAAAACGGCTCAACGCAGAAGTTTGAAAAAAATACCAATAATAGACCTTAATTTGTTTAAATTTGTTTAAACATTCGTTTTTGCTTTGGTTGACGTAAAACAAGTAAATTTAATGGTTTCAAAATTCAGAAAAGACGGATTTTCAAGTAAACCAATACACTTATAACCAAATAAACAGCTGGAATAAATACATGTGGTAGACGCTTATAACGTCAGGAATTTTAGATTCTGTAACTTTACACAATATGAAGATAAAACAAATTTGATTAATTTTAGACAGGTCGTACTTTAGCGATCGAATACGTAGTTCCCATAAAATTAAGAAACATGGCATACATTAAACAAATTAAAATGATTCATAAACATTCGTTCCTGTTAATTTCAGCTTTCAATTACGGCTTTTATGAAAGATATATCAAAAACAAGGATATATCAGCAATTCTCTAATAAGCCGACCAAATTGAGATGGTCACGTAAAAGCGACCGCACCATACATAAGCGCATCCATCTTAAATGAACGGGATAATATGGATGTTTTGTTAGTACAGTTGCATACAAAAGTTTCCTGGTCAGGTTAGTAAAAATAATAAAATGATCATGATTATTATTAATTTTTCTATTTGTACCAATGCTTAAAACTTAAAAAAAAATAACTTAAATAAATAACTTTTACATTTATGTACCTCATACCTATTTAAAAAAATCGGGCAACAGCGAGTTGAACTCGCGCATCGAGTGTTCCGTTTGTACCAATGCTTAAAACTTAAAAAAAATAACTTAAATAAATAACTTTTACATTTATGTACCTCTTACCTATTAAAAAAAATCGGACAACAGCGAGTCGAACTCGCGCACCGAGTGTACCGTTTGTACCAATGCTTAAAACTTAAAAAAAATAACTTAAATAAAAAACTTTTACATTTATGTACCTCTTACCTATTTAAAAAAATCGGGCAACAGCGAGTCTAACTCGCGCACCGAGTGTTCCGTTCCATCATGTGTTTTTAAATTTTCATCGGCGAGGCCTCTATTAGTCAGAGAATTTTAATACTGCACGCTGCGGTGTAGAATATTGTAGTTTTAGGTCAGCGCCATCTCTTGACCGATAAGGGAACTAATGTAGCTTTTGTTGATGATTTCTGAACAAATGTGTTATTTAGATACGTCATTTTATTTTTCCTGTGATCTTTACATAAACTTCTATCACATAGATTAATTTCAGATTTTTAGAACCATAAAAACCAAACTTATAAATTCAATGGGACAAGATGAAGCACTTTTACTCATGGGTCCATGGGTATAGGATGCTATTTTGTCGGATTAAAGTCGATTGTTTTTTTTTAATTATATAATGAGATTATTACTTACCTTTTTAGTTGCTTTGACTTTAAATAATTAAAATAAGAAACTAGTAGAAATTGTGTAATATGGTACCTGCACTTAAAAATATTAAAAAATCGCCTTCACGAATAACATTTTTCTGCTTAACTGTACAAAATGTCGGATACTAAGCTGCTAATTTGCGAAGATTACCCGTACGTACGGTGCGATCGCTTTTACGTGACCTTTTCAATTTCGTCGGCTTATTAGAGAATTGCTGATATATCCTTGTTTTTGATACATCTTTCATAAAAGCCGTAATTGAACGCTGAAATTAACAGGAACGAATGTTTATGAATCATTTTAATTTGTTTAATGTATGCCATGTTTCTTAATTTTATGGGAACTACGTATTCGATCGATAAAGTACGACCTGTCTAAAATTAATCAAATTTGTTTTATCTTCATATTGTGTAAAGTTACAAAATCTAAAATTCCTGACGTGATAAGCGTCTACCACATGTATTTATTCCAGCTGTTTATTTGGTTATAAGTGTATTGGTTTACTTGAAAATCCGTCTTTTCTGAATTTTGAAACCATTAAATTACTTTGTTTTACGTCAACCAAAGCAAAAACGAATGTTTAAACAAATTTAAACAAATTAAGGTCTATTATTGGTATTTTTTTCAAACTTCTGCGTTGAGCCGTTTTCGAGATCTAGGAAATCGCAAAACGTTACCGCAGCAAAATCTTAAATAACTTAAGAACCATAACGCACACAAATTTTGCTATTTACAAACATTTACTACGCAACAAAAGCTGTCTATTCATGTATTTGGTTCCGCGATAAAACGAATTTTTGAAAAACGATTTTGCCAGGGTAACGTTTCCAGCAAAATCTGTTTCCCTCAAATATTTTTAAAACTACAATTCAAACAAATTTTGCTATTAGTAAACAAATTGCTCCTCATGATACACTAATTATTTGTTATAGTCCCACCTTTCTAAAGCACAATATTTTTCGGAATTTTGCCAGGGTAACGCACACAAGAAAAAAGCCAACCCTCTGATCACGTGAAGAGTCGACTAACCACTCGAACTGTCCTCGGCCGATATCCGCCGAAAATCGACACGGAAAGAACATGGCCGATAACAGCTTGACGATATCTCGCAAAACCAAGTAAGCACACGGACCCCCTGGCCCTAGTGTTTCAACTCCAAACGGCATGATGTCATTAATGCTAGCGTGCCTTGCTATCCGGCCTGCGCTCCTACGTTCAGCGTTGAGCCGTTTTCGAGATCTGGGAAATCCCAAAACGTTACCGCAGCAAAATCTTAAATAACGTAAGAACCATAACACACACAAATTTTGCTATTTACAAACATTTACTACGCCACAAAAGCTATACGATTTTGCCAGGGTAACGTTTCCAGCACAATCTGTTTTCCCCAAATATTTATAAAACTACAATTCCAACAAATTTTGCTATAATTGCTCCTCATGATACACTAATTATTTGTTATAGTCTCACCTTTCTAAAGCACAAAATTTTGCGGAATTTTGCCAGGGTAACGCACACGATTATGTCTGGTCTTTTAAAACATTGGCCTCCGACTTTGTTTCGACAATTAATTTTCTCAGGATAGTCAGATACGAAACGTCGACTTCACCTGGCTTATTTTTGTACTAGCTGTGCCCGCGACTTCGTTCGCGTGGATGTCGGAAAACAATAGGTAATATGTCGCTTAGGAAAGGTGTAATTGCCACTCCTTCATTGAAAAGGAAGAATCATCAGATCTTGCCTGGTAACGCTTTCCTTACCTAGGGTTCGCTACCACGGCCCTTTCGACTGCAATCACTGCGTCTTCATGGTTCATAATGACAATGCGACGAAGTGTCACTTTGATTTTTGAGAATAAATTAAAATAAAAGCGCCTGCTCGAGGCTGATTATCTAACCAAACAGCCATAATTATGTCCATTTTATTTTGCGTCTGTCTTAGAATACCAACTTGTAAAATCATATCACCATTTTATCTAAAGTATATCTGAGATTAGTTGGTGAAGTTTGAAGTTAGTTTTTCTAAGTCTTGTTTTCTTCTCTGTGGTAAATTTAGAATTTCTTAACTTGGTATTGAAGATATCATATATACCTACCAATATTATGCCTTATAATGCATTGAGATATATAGATGATAAAATGAAGAATACATTAATGGTAAGAGCTTCTACATAAAGTTGCCTGTGTAGAAAGCAACCTATTAAACTTTGGTTATATTTGACACCGGCCGCCATTTAAACTACGAAGATGAAACCCATGAAAACTTTAGACATGATTTTGATTTAGACCTTATACTGCTGAAAACCAGAAAAAGAATTGTAAAGCTAATTACAAAAAAATATAACCGACTTCCATAAAAAACAATACAAAGTGCAAAATAACCTTAGTTTGGAAAGACGTTGCGCATTGGCAAGAAATTACAGACTTCTGAAACCAAAGGTCTATTGCACTTTGAAGTGTGTTTTTAAGTCGGTTGTATTTTATTTTATTTCACACAAAGTCGTGTAAGTTTATATTGAAAACCATGAAAACGACACACATGATAAAAAAAGAAAAAGAAAATTGCAGCCGCCATCTTCGATTTTCATTTTGACGTCACAATCGGTTTCAGCACTCTCGAAAACCATGAAAACGACACACACTACGAATTTTTCGATTTGCAACCGTCATCTTGGACTTTCATTTTAACCAGTACTGAAACGGTTTACCAACAGTCGATTGGTCCATGAACCGTTGGTCAACACCATTAACTTTTCATCCAAAGGACTTGTGACCCACGAACGTTTCCCCAACAGAACTCTACGTCAGTGAATGCTTAACCAACAGAATGTTTTGACCAATAACTTTTCACCCAAAAACATTTGACCCATGTCAAATAGAACTAAGGATGCAAGGGCGAGCGAAGCGAGCTCGGGACTTTGAGCACCCCGACTCGGACAGGTAGGGTTCGAGGGGATGATGGCGGCTCAATTGAGCGAGCAAAGCGAGCGAAGGGCACCCCGAGGTTAGGCTTGGTTAGGTTACTTTATACCCTTTTCACAGAAATAAAGGACTACGTCTTATTATTATTTTACTTTCACCTTTCCCGGCGTCTGTTGGCCTTGTTCTTTGGGTGAAAAGTCAAAACATTCTGTTGGTTCACTGACCTAGAGTTATGTTGGCAAAACGATCGTGGGTGAAAATCCTTTGGAAAAAAGTTAATGGTTTAAAGATAATGTTCACCAACGGTTCATGGGCCAATCGACGGTGGGTAAGCCGTTACAGTTTAATTTTAACCTCACTATTGGCTTCAGCACTCAAAAACCAAAAAACGAAACCCATAAAAAAAAATTGCAACCTCCATCTTGGATTTTCGCTTTGACCTGCCTATCGGCTTCAGCACCTTTGAAATCTATGAAAACGACATCCATGACAAAAATCAAAACAAAATTGCAGCCGCCATCTTGGATTTTCATTTTGACCTGACTATCGACTTCAGCACCCTCGAAAACCATGAAAACGACACCCATGACGAAAAAGTTAAAAATTTAGGCAACCGCCATCTTTGATTTTCTTTTTGACCTCACTTACCGGGGTCAGGATCCATGAAAAATAGCTCTCTCTCTCTCTGTGTGTGTGTGTCTCTATCTATCTATTACTATGAAAAATGAGGCATAACGCTTTTTCGTAATTTGACGATTTCTCCCTTAGAACTCCTACCGCAAGCTCCATATAAGAACTTCGTTAAAAAACGCTCTGCGTTACTCAACTTTCTATATCAATAATTATCTAACTTCTTTATCGCTCAGAACACCACATTAATTATTATTATCTTACATTATCCTCACTTTTTGTTTAAAATTCTTTTAGCGCCACAGGCGCCACTAAATAAACCATCAATGGAAAGCGATTTTTTTAATATCATTAATATCATTATCATTACTTTTTAAAATAACATAGACATAAGTAGGTATCTGTGTTATTTCGTCATTTAAGTAAGCATAAACTAATAGGACGTGATTATTCACATCACAATAACAATATGTTTTCGTTAGTAGGTACTATTCGCGCCAATAGATATCGTTACGTGTTACTAAAAAACGTAAAAAGTTGTTCCTAGAATACTTTAAATTGATTATAATTATCTTTTGATAGAGTGAACCGATTGCGATGAAACAAAAACTAATCACTGCTCCGAGTTCTACACCATATTTGAGTATAAAAAGTAACCGTATTGGTTTGGTACTTTTTACGTTGACCCTGTTCAAATCAATAATCTGTCACATCCAAACAGACAAACAGACAAACCGACAAACAGACAAAAATTCCAAAAATTTATGAAATGGCATCTGTTGGTTATCCTTTAACACCCCAACTATTTTTTTGGAAATATTTTCAATGTACAGAAACGTCTCGTCTACAGATTTATTATATGTATAGATAGATAGATATAGAATAGAAGAATAGATAGATAGATATAGATAGATATAGATGATGTGCTATTACAAAATAAACCATTTCATTTCGTAGCAAGTAACGTTACGACACAATTTTTCGATTCAATCACAATAAGAAAGCTTAATGTTTAGAATTGTACATGAAGAGTTTTCCGCCGACGATGTCATGCCGTGCATGTCCACTGTAACCTACCTACCGCGCCGTTGTCAGATAACAGCACAAAACCAAACGTGAACGGCACGTTTGGTGTCGTACGTGTCGTACCGTGCTTATTATCTGTGCTCAATTACTTACGTGAATGTGCAAGTGACAGAGCCCACAGCCGAAGATATGAAGCTGTATGTGATATAGTACTGAGCACAAACTCAATGGTGTGAACTCCTTGGTGCAACATCAGCTCTCCAGTCGCGACTGAGTATTTTTCTATATCCGCTTGTAATTTTTTTACAGTCTCTGCATCCGAATGTCCACTGCTTTTAAGTGCTTTCAGAGCATTCTACAATAAATTAATGTTATTTTAATTATTGTGTGAACTATGACGCAATAACATTGCCATTGTTACCTTTGCTACTAAGCAAGGGTAACAAGGCAATGGCAAGGGTAAGGACTTCATAATAATCGTGCAAATGTCACGATCTACGAGGTAGTCAATGTGCTTAGTTGGTTCAATAATATCCCAAAGTCTCAAAAACTGCTGTTAAGCTATTAAGGATATTATTCATTTTACTACTGTGTTGAAAACACGTGTTGAAAATTAATTGTAAAGGTTGAAAAGTAGTCTAAAAGAAGCCAAAAATACTAAAGAACAGGAATTAAATACGTGCCTCGGCTTTGATTCTGTTTTTTTTATTTTGTCTTATCAAGTAAAGTGGTGTTCCCAGGAGCATAATAGGCACACATGCCAAAGAGGTAAACACCAAAGTCATTTGGACATCTGGCTGCTTATCGAAAAAGTATGACCTTGTGCAACCTTCATTTGCCGGCTTGGTTTTGGACATGAGTACCATGTCAATAAATATTATAAGGATCTGAGGAGCACAGGCCGTGTTATAATCCGGATCAGCTGCGAAAAGTTAAGTCACACTAAAATAAAAAAATATTTATATGATAGATGTATTGAAACATTCGATTTGGAACTCGAAAACAGATTATACTCAAAGACAAAGACAAATATATTCGTAGGGTCTGGCCAAAGGAGGAGAGTAGTGACCCAGTGGTACACTAAAAGTACTAAAAGCTATTATATTTTCTTTCATTTTAGCGCTACAGAAGCTAAATTTTTAGACGGTAATGTGCACTGCTACTAAATGATGCAAAATTTTCAAAAATATTCATCTATTACTTAACGAGTTCCAGGTGGCTCCTCAATTCAGATGTTTAGATTGAGAAGCCACTTTTGCATTAAATATAACCAGTGATATGTATTGCTGCTAAATCTAGAATTCGTGCTGCAAAATCAGCTACATTGCTGCTAAATAGTGGTGAGATCAGATTTTAAAAATCTGATGTGGCTCCTCTATTCTTACGGACATGTAAGCTACTAAAGAATCAACGGGTCTTGGTCTTCTAATGTAAGTTATTAAAACAAAAAGATACTGAATGGTTTAACTATTATATACTAGCTGAGCCGGCCAACTTCGTACCGCCTCAGAATCAATAAGAAAGAATGCATGATAAAATAAATTATCTACATTAACTATTTTTTCGTGAATGTTTTCGATGTTTTAACGCTTAACTGTCCATGCATTTCATGTAATGCACTGAAAACCTTGCTTGATACGTCCGTGCATTACATATACGAGATGCATTTTTTTTTTATTATCGGATAGCTACCTAGGAGTCCTGTAGACGAAATTTCGCTAACCTAAAATGTATTACGTGACCTCGTAATATAATTATTGGACATTTTGTAATCGGCACGGAAATATGATAATAGTTATTCTGCTCTTCCGAGGCGGAGACAAATCCAACAAATCAAATATCATAATAATCGGTCCAGCCGTTCTGGAATGGTGTAGCTAACCCGACTTATCTTAATCTTATCTTAATATAATTCGAGGGTAAAAAGGAAGTAAGCGACATTTTCGTCAAAAATGAGTTATATATGCCATTCTACGGAAGATTTTCCGCTCTTTCGAATGAGCTTACTCTCATGGCTCTAAGATGACTTTATTGGCGTTTAAACCCTATCAAAAAAATTCATAAATGACAAAAATACGTCAGTTTTTCAAAAATTTTAAACTTTGAACGGCTCTCCTGAACATTTAATTTTTTGTCGCTTATACCCTATTTCCTCTTAACCGTCGTATATAAATTACGTGTCACGATGTTTGTCCGCGATGGACTCCTAAACTACTTAACCGATTTTAATCAATTTTGTACACCGTGTGCAGTTTGATACAACTTGAAAGATAGGATAGAAAAAAAAATTTACAAAAACGTTAGCCACAGCAACGCGTGGCCGGGTCAGCTATCTTAATATATATAAATTACGTGTCACGATTTTTGTCCGCGATGGACTCCTAAACTACTTAACCGATTTTAATCAAAGTTGTACACCGTGTGCAGTTTGAACCAACTTGAAAGATAGGATAGCTCGCATCTCAATTTATGATCGCAATATTATTTTATTGCAAACTATTTGTCTATTATTTTACAGTCACAACCACAGCAACGCGTGGCCGGTCAGCTATCTTGATCTTATCTTAATCTTAATATATATAAATTACGTGTCACGATGTTTGTCCGCGATGGACTCCTAAACTACTTAACCGATTTTAATCAAATTTGCACACCGTGTGCAGTTTGATCCAACTTGAAAGATAGGATAGAAAAAAAATATATGACAAAAACGTTAGCCACAGCAACGCGCCGAGTCAGCTAGTCTTAATATATATAAATTACGTGTCACGATGTTTGTCCGCGATGGACTCCTGAACTACTTAACCGATTTTAATCAAATTCGTACACCGTGTGCAGTTTGATCCACCTTGAAAGATATGATAGAAAAAAAAAAATGACAAAAACGTTAGCCACAGCAACGCGTGGTCGGGTCAGCTAGTAATATATATAAATTACGTGTCACGATGTTTTCCGCGATGGACTCCTAAACTACTTAACCGATTTTAATCAAATTTATACACCGTGTGCAGTTTGATCCAACTTGAAAGATAGGATAGAAAAAAAAAATACAAAAACTTTAGCCACAGCAACGCGTGGCCGAGTCAGCTAGTAATATATATAAATTACGTGTCACGATGTTTGTCCGCGATGGACTCCTAAACTACTTATTATTATAAGCCTGTGTTGTCCCACTGCAGGGCAAAGGCCTCCCTTCCCTCCTTCTAATTTTCTCGGTCTACTGCGATTGTGGCAGCAACGCGTGGGCGAGTCAGCTAGTTTTATATAATAACTAGCTGACCCGCCCACGCGTTGCTGTGGCTTACGTTTTTATCATATTTTTTTTTATTTATTTTTTTCTATCCTATCTTTCAAGTTGGATCAAACTGCACACGGTGTACAAATTTTATTAAAATCGGTTAAGTAGTTTAGGAGTCCATCGCGGACAAACATAGTGAAACGTAATTTATATATGTTAAGATATATATAAAATTAAAAAAAAAGTCCTGACTAACTAATAAATATCAACGCACAGCCTTAACCGCTGGTCCTAGAGACATAACATTTGGAGGGTGCGTTCTTTGTGAAGAGTAGGTATCCACTAAGAAAGGGTTTTTCGAAATTCCACCGAATTTCACGAATTCAATTCGAATTTTGAAAAACTTCGTCGGCGTGAACCATCAGCCTCCCCAATTTTAATAATAAATATTTTTTACTTACTTGATTTAGGCGAGTACATGAACCATTTTAAGAAACACAAGACTACCAGCCAGAAGAACATCAATGTTAGAAACAGTAATTCAGGAATGAATTGTAAAAAAATTGAGTAGTAGCGTTTGAAGTACCTGAAAAATATAATTTTATCTGGCAATGTAGGTACTTTCTGTTCAATGCCAAATAGATACAGTTCTCCCATAAGTCCTTTCACAGTTTTTTTACCTCTGACAGTAATGTGCGTGTGGAAAGAGAGATCTTGCCCAATATCAACCTTATTTTAACGAAAATAAAGATCATTGTGTTTTTGTCAGACTTGTCAGTAGCAGCAACCTAACAGCAACCTTAAAGCAGAGGTAAAATAACTGAATGGACTGTAGTACAAGCTTCGGTAATCATCGACAATCGAAAATACGAACGCGCGATGATGAGATCCAAGGGCCATTTTACACGTACCACAAACACCACATCGCAAAGACAAAATGTTGGCAAGCAGTGAGTTATTTTTGCAGTTGCGTTATCGCTAGTAGTTGTGTGGTATCTACAGTGCCACATGAGATCGCTAAATCCTGCATCTCGCAAGCAGAGTTTACTGCGCAACTAGGATATATATTATACAGCATGTAACAAAAACCCTCTCCGATCCTTAAGAGTATTATTCGGCATCGTACTGCGTACACATATATGTAACTTTTCCCCAGCGAATATAATTAAAATAAAATAAAAAATTAAAACTGATCAAAGGCAACATTGATCGTTCGACAAAGTTCACGTGTCACCTGGTTTTGTGTCAAAGAAGCCGCCTGAGCGAGACTGCTTGTACGATCCTTTGTCATGAACCTGCTTTGTGGCGTGCCACCAAACAAACTTTTAACGAAAGAAACCTACGCTCCGTCAATGACCTGATCAGCTGATTGTTTTGTAGGCATAGTGATCCAGATTTCAGACCTAATTCTGTTTCTCAAGAAACAATTAATTGAATTAAATGTAGCCCTGATAAGGGCTTTTTTGAAATGTGATGTGCTTTTGGCAATGTACTTACCGACTGCAGGTATCAGTTCATTAAAACATTCACTTTTTGTTGTTGCATACTTCGGCGATCGTGCTCCACATGTCCACCTCCACCACATTTACACAATCTACACCTTTTTACTAAATTTGCACGTACTCTTTGCAGCGCACTTGTGTCCGATTTAAGTGAGTCGAAAGCTGCCACAATCCGAGCTGTTCCTCGATTTCCGGGTTGTGCTCTCGTGGTCTTCCAGCATCAGCGGCCTGCGACTCGTGCCCATGAACACTGCCTGTGGTACACACGGTCATGCCGACGTTGGAACGCACGATCCGACGGTACTGTCACACCTGGCCTATTAGCGAAGCGCACCTCATACGTTCTACGTGCAGCTGCATAATTCCTGATTGGAATACGATATTATTCGCGAAACGATAGCGGCACGTGATACGTACGGACGTCCGATCGAAAGCTCCCTCCACGGAAGCCTGGCAGCAAGTAGCGCGCCGGTAGGTGGCAGTCGGCGATATCAAAAAGTCGGCGACTAGTTAGTCGGGTGTAGTTGAAAAGAGTGCCTACAACGCGGTAGTGTAGGGCGGTGTTCTATAGGTAAAAAGTAAAAGACTTTGCCGGCGGGTGGAGTGTTGTCAACTTATGAACATTTGCCATATTCAGTGTTAAATTTTGCATGGATTATAAAAATCAATAACTTTTGATAATTTTTTTCTAGTACATATGTCGAACCAGCAATACGCCTTTATTGGATCGGACAGGGTTTTTGTTACATACTGTATACAACGTCCCTACATCAATCGTCGGGCAGTTGCCCACCAGACACGACACCCGTCTGGTCGGAGGATCCTCCCTTTTCTATGGAGGATGAGTGAACTTATTCCCTGTTACTCATACCTCCAAAGTTGCGATGTGGTTACGTTGTGGTTAGTGTTTGCAGACAGACAGATCGTTTTCACCATGGTTGTGGTGTGGTTGAGGAATGTGTGACTAGGCTCTAAAGGTGATTTGCCCAAAGCATTTAAGAGGCTGACGGAATTCCTGCCCAAGAGACTGATGCTACTTAAAGTATTGTTACTTCTATGCATCACTCTGTTGGATCGTCAGCCGCAGGTTGTAACTTTTATGCATCACTCTGTTGGATCGTCAGCCGCAGGTGAGTCGCGTTAGCGCTTGCTGTAAGGAGGACTGCACATGACCGAAACTAAGAAGTCTGTAACGTCGTCGAGAATTCATTGGAACAAAACATTTATTCATGATAACAAAAACGTTCAAAGTGGAGGACACTAAGTGTCAGGAGACTTGCGCTACTCAGCTCCGTTTTTTTGTGGTACCTATGAAATTTTGCCATGGTTTCGTGGTGCGTTATTTGCCAAATTATTTCGGTCAAAATAATAATAATTATGCTCGAATAAAGATACAGTAGTCAAGCCAAACGTAGGTATACTGCTGAGTGCTGATATAACCCATCAAACTAGCCACTTACATGTAATTGAAAAAACTGAGTACTATGCCGAACATCATATGAATGATTCCAACAACTATAGAAATTTTCATTTTAAATGAATTCTCAAACATTATTTTATTTTTCGCCAGCTGTAACAAAAATTAAACAATACAGCATCACAATAGACAATCTGACATTATAATTATGACCATGTGACACTTCACGAGTCTAAAGCTACATAATATTTACCCTCCATACAGGATCTTCACCAAACAAGTACGCCGTTCTTGTTGTACTGGTAGGATTTAAGTCCACATTGTGATCTTCAGCCAAACTTTCGATAGAATGGGTGTTAAGCCAGTATGATGGGTAAAGAGAGAAAGCTCTTGAAAACATGTCGTTATAACAAAATCCAGTGAAAACGCTAAACAGTCCCATCATTAGCACCACGTAGCGACCTGAATATTAGTTAAATCATATGAGTTTATACTATAAACAGTTGTACTCAACTGTTTATAGTATAAACTTATATGATATACACACAACACAGAACAGTACTCTGTTGAAACCACCAGTGATGAAAAATTTATTAACACGATAAAGCATAACGGTTCTTCAAGCTTTAGACCATGTACGATTTACACAGGCGGGCGTCGGGCTGCATTGGAGCGCAATTTACAATGTGTTAAAGGAAATTGAAGCATTTATAAGAAAAAAAAGTTTTAAATACTTCTATATTTGCATAGAATTTACACAATTTAGAACCAGATTGGACCCGCGGGCATACCGCGATAGCCCGTCGACTCCACGCGTACTTGTACGGCTACGTTCAGTTACCGTCGCCTTCGGTCGGATCCATTCGGCTACAGCTGTTGCGACGCGCTGCGGCTGCGTTGCCTCAGCCCGGCCGGTGTAGGTCGTACATTAGCCCAGGAATCAAGCTGATCTGTAATCTCAGAACCCGGAAAAACTATCTCTTATCGACGATTTATTCATTACTTATATAATCTAAATTGTGTTTTCTAAAGCCACTACAATTCGAAAATCTACTCGAAAAACTATAGAATTGTTGGATTCCAGACAGAAATGACAACTACACACGTAATATAAACGTACGCCTAACGCCTTCTCAAAATGAAAAAGGCACTGTACTCTAATATTAACTGAAAAAAAAACTTCAATATTTTCATTTATAATTATATCACAAAATTTATGTAAAAATCTATTTTAAGTTGACAAATGTAAATAATTTTATACTCTAATTGTAATGTTTATTTTGTTACACCGAGGGCTGTGGTCACAAACTACACGCTTAAGGATGTACGTTTGCCTGGCACGGCCTTACAGAATTTTAGGCGTGCACCAATCGAATGTACTCGCCTCTAGGAGTATATGTACCGGTTTCTTTTTCAATGCACCTCTGTACTTTGAAGAAATATGCAAAAGAAGGGGGCCGTGCCAGCCAAACGTTATCAGCACGGCCCCCATGTAACTTGAAAAATATATAGCGTATTAAAAAGATTCTTATACTCAAGGAATGTACTCTATTAACACGTTTTATGTGCCGCAACAGATATTGTAAATTGGTATTATCAAATAATATAAAAACGTGCTGAAAAAAAATTATAAGAAAATATGTAAAAAAGACAAAACAACCTTAGCCAAAAACTATTAAAAAATTATTGATGTTTGGCACGTAACATATGTACCGCATTGATTTCTCATACAATTTGCTAAATTTGAAAAATGAACCAATTTTAGTTCATTCAGAACGGCCCTCTATAGTTGCCTATGCCTATATCTTTATAAATATGACATGTTTGTTTACAAAATTCGACTTCCTGAATTATAAACAGAAAAAAGTAATGACCAACCAATATTCTTACGTTCCTTAAGCTATATCCAAATTCCACTCAATTAAAAGTAGTATAATAAGTGATTAGTTAATTTTGTAATCTACTTTTTTATTAAATACACATACGCCATGTAATCTAACATTAAATTAACCGTACAACCCTGTTTTCATTTGTCTAATGTTAAAATAAATGAAGTTTAGTAGTACTGTCTACATTTTACTTCATTGTGTGGTCACACTACTCTATCTATTTTCGTAGGATTAAAAAGAGGTAAGAAATACACAATTTTAGATACCTATTATTTAGTAGAAACTTTTTACTAAAAGATAAGTACGCTAGACTTTCTAATATTCGACCTCTCGTCTAGCAGCTAGTACAGGCACATACTCGTATGTCAGTGGAGGTGAGGATTGAGGGACCAGTTTTAATATTCGCCATCTTCAAATTACGTCGCTATTTTTTTTTTCATTTCTTTTTTACAAAATGTTTTAAGTCTCTTACTAAAACTTTATGTAGAAAAAGAAAAATTTTCTTTATTTGTTTCGGTAATATTCACTAAAATATTTGTGTGAGGTACCTCTGTGGCCGGACCACAGTTTAGTACTCAGATGCTATAGTTCGAAATAATACCTACCTAAAGTCTACTTTCATCGGAATATATATATATATTTAGTACCTCAAGAGATATCTTTTTAATTAACAATTTATGTGGTCCGGCCGGCAGGCAGTGCTTTCTGGCCGCGCCACCTCAAATTAAATAGAGTATTATGAACTATTAATAAATCAATATCCCGAAAAAAATTACCTAAAGAGTACCTTGCATACGACAAATATGGTCCAATAAACCCCTTTAGTTAAGGAGTTATTGGTCGTAGGGTGTGGTCCGGCTGGAAGGTATACTCAGCTGCAAGTCAATTTTGCAATATTTAATATTAACTATCCATAAATCAATTTATATAATAGTACCTTTTCTCTACTCTTCGTTGATACTTTTTTCTCTCAAGAAACTATTCATTTTGATTAATTAATCTTTAAAGTATGTGGCGCGGCTAGGGAGGATTACTTTCAGCAAATATAACGAAATAGGCTTTATTTCTTTATGCCAACGAAAACTGCATAACAGGTACCTTATAAAAAGACCTGGACTTCATCTATAAACTTTTATTTTTATTACCAACAATGATTTTGAAAAAGGTGCACTTTTTAGTTTTTGTTTACCCATCTACCTAAGAACAGAGGGGCAATTCTCGTAATTTTAAGAACGTTCACAGTCTGATCTCAGTCTCAATCTGTCAAAAATACCTCTAATTTCCATACATTTTGACAAGTGTTTGACATTTGTTTGTAGCTGAGATGAGACTGCGACTAGATTTTGAACGTTTTAAATTACGAGAAGTGGCCTTCACTTAATTTGACGAAGTAAGTGAAAATTTTGGTGTTTATTTTAATAAACAATAAGTATACGAAAAACAAATATACAGATATAAACAATACTCTATTTAATTTGAGGTGGCGCGGCCAGAGAGCACTGGAGAGAGAGAGAGAGAGAGAGAGAGAGAGAGAGAGAGAGAGTATCTTATCTTAATATATATAAATTACGTGTCACGATGTTTGTTCTCGATGGACTCCTAAACTACTTAACCGATTTTAATCAAATTTGTACACCGTGTGCAGTTTGATTCAACTTGAAAGATAGGATAGAAAAAAAAATTATATAAAAGTATAATATATTCCGATGAAAGTAGACTTTAGGTAGGTATTATTTCGAACTATAGCATCTGAGTACTAAACTGTGGTCCGGCCACAGAGGAACACACCAAAAACTCCCTAAATTTCACTGATGGAATGATTAATCACAATCAGAATTTAAATCATTATTAGAGTAATTTTTTTTTAATTTACAAAGTGGCCACCGGCACCGTTGTTCACACGTAGGCGTGTGCGTGTGCGTGTGCTCTCCTCAAAGGGCGTAGCTATGCACTGACTGACCTTCACCTCATTACCTACCGAGACGAGTCCGATACTTTTGCCGAAAAAATTCCACTAACACACACACGCAATTGCCTATGCACCACTAATGCATATTGTGTAAGTAATATTTCTTTTGTTTTCTAACTGTAGGGTTTTGTGGGACTGGGCGGGACGCGTCGAGTGGAATTTATGATACCTTTCTCTGTCTTTCAAACATATTGAGACGCAGAGATACGTTTTGCACAGGTTCCTGACTTTACAATGTTTACTTATTGTTACGGACACAGATCTAACATCATTTTGAAAAATAAGAAAATGTAAAATAATGGCTAAAGTATTCATTGGATTTGATTGATTTTTTGTGTACGGGTAAAGAACATGATACTCTTTACGTGGTTTAAAGACATGTCAATCGTCCTGTTCCACATTGTATAGTAATGAAACAACTATAAAATCTTCCAAACAAAGTCGGTACCGACAAAGCTCAGTTACGAATAAAGTTTACTGAAAACTGTATTCGTAATTGATTTATGCAGTGGTTTTTTCAAAAAACTCGATTTTCCAAACACTTTTAGAATATATTTTTACGCGTCTTTCAGTTCGAGACGGTGTTTCTGTGCGTGAGAACTAGACGTTGTGCGTGTAGACTAGCGTCTAACTGCTCATCAGTCATGCTATCTCTGTCGGACACGAAGCAGCGGAGCGGAGGTGAGACAGCGTGCTTTTTAGACACGACCACCAGTGAGTTCAAGCTCGCGACTGGTTACACCTTAAGCTGCACGTGTCTTGCAACAGCGACTGCGGGGAAAACAAATGAAAGAAGTTGTTTTGTATTTTTTTTTTATCCTTGGACCTTTCACACAACGCCATATAGTCCCAAGCTAAGCAACCTAATGCTTGTGTTATGGTAATGAGATGGCTGATAACCTACTTATATAATTTTTTTTTTTTTGTAAATACATACATATTATACTTAGATAAAACACCCAGACCCGGAATAAATACTTGTAGGTCGTATAAATATTTGTTATGTGCGGGAATCAAACCCGCGACATGCTGCGCAGCAGTCAATCGCTCAATCACTGCGCCAACCGTGTCGTCGTAGTGTTATGTTTTAGTTGTTGATTGATCTGTGACAGATAGATGATCGGCAGTTTAAATAACATGTAAATGACGTTTAGGCACACATCAATCCTTGACGCGTAAACGGCACGTTGCGTTGCGTCGTCGTGTCATGATTTTCTGCGTTTCTGTCCCTTCTTTATGCGTCTTCTTACTAACAGCAAGAGGAGAACACGTCTAGTGCGATCCATGTCTCGGCTTAACCGTGGCAATTTTTCTTTAAATTTCAACGACTTCGTATCAAAAACGTCGTGCATCGGACCACGATGTGACTTCGTCTCGTGAATTTTTACGACGCACGTCGTACATTTCCGTCGTCGCCTCATGACACGACGTCATATCGTGACACGTTGGGATCGGTGTTGTTGCAGACATGTTTGAATAACTATTTTATATGGATAAAATTTAAATTTAAAATTTAAAAAATAAAATTTAAAATAATTTATTTAATAAAATATAATCTCCATAATCTGATTCGTTTTTCCAGGTTCGAGATGAAATAAATTAATGCCCCGGGTACTGGACCAGTTAGGCAGGGTGAATGCTGCGTGAGCGTGACGTCTGCTGAATATAATATTGTTCCAGGTGTGCACTTTATAAAAATCATGATAAAAGTCATACCACCGAAAAATATGGTCCAGATTTCATTAGTTGACCTCTGAGCCAGGAATTCCTTCTCGTTCTTGCACATCCAATAACCACATAACACCAAAATGAATCCGTGTCCGAGATCTCCGAACATCATCGCAAACAGAAACGGAAAAGTGACGAGTGTGTAAAGCCCTGATGATAAAAATCGTACAGAAATAAGAAGTTGCTATTGACGACATGATCTTTCAATTGATATTGGTCGCATCTTTGGGCAATTTGGTAAAAATACTTTTTTTTTTTTTCAAAATATAATATTATTATGTACCTATCTATTCATACACAAAATATCTCTAAAGGGTATCATTATCATCAGATCAGAGGGGCAATTCTCGTAATTTTATGAACGTTCACAGTCTGAAGGCCAATTCTCGTAATTTAAAACGTTCAAAATCTAGTCGCAGTCTCATCTCAGCGACAAACAAATGTCAAAAACTTGTCAAAATGTACTGAAATTTGAGGTATTTTTGACAGATTGAGACTGAGATCAGACTGTGAACGTTCTTAAAATTAAGAGAATTGCCCCTCAGATCTCAAGTCTCAATATGTCAAAAAATGCCTTTAATTTCCCTACATTTTGACATTTGTTTGTCGCTGAGATGAGACTGAGACTAGATTTCGAACGTTTTAAATTACGAGAATTGGCCTTCTGGTATCATTATACCTACTCATAATTACGAACAACTTTTACTATGGGACCAAACAAGAAATCGCGAAAAAAAAATCTGCTGTTCCCTGTGTTCGTATAACTAGTCAAAACGTAGTGGACAGCAGATTTTTTTTTATAAGTATACTTAATTAGATTTTTTTTATTAATCTGAAGACAATTAAACTAAGTGTTATACTTCACCTCCGAAGGCTGCGCATTTAATATAAAACAAGTTTGAGCCATTCAACTCGACATACTTTTTAATTAAAAAAGTGTAAATTATATATTTAAAAGTAATAGAACGGGACGTATGCTCACCGCCCCCCCACCCCACACCCCGCCGCACCGCAGGCCACCCCCGCTTCTAGTCGTACGGCTATTCCTCCCGCTTCGAACGTAAAGAAGCCACGACCCCCGCCCCCCGTCTATGTCCAGGATAAGTCCAAATGGACTGAAATATCCAAAGCGTGTGTTGATCAAAAGATCAACTACACGAACGCCCGCTCAACCCAACAGGGTATAAAGGTAACGGTCGCCTCGTCCTCGGACTACAGGGACCTTACCCGTCTCCTTCAGACGCGGGCTTACTTTTTCCACACGTACTCCCTTCCGGAGGAAGTCCCCACTGGCGTTATCATCAGGGGCGTACCAAAAGAGATCCCCACCGAGGAGATCAAAGAAGACCTTGCTTCACAAGGCATCCCCGTCTCAGCCGTCCATCGCTTGCACAAAGCATGGAAAGGCCTAGTTTACGACATGGTCCTGGTCATCTGTGACCCTACAGAAGGACATCACCCTATCTTTGAGGTGAAGTCAGTCTGCTCCCTCTCGGGTATCTCTATCGAGGAGCCCAGAAAGTTCAACCTCATCGGACAATGCCACAGGTGCCAATTGTATGGCCACTCCCAATCCCACTGTTACGCGACACCTAGATGCGTCAAGTGTCTAGGTGCTCACGGAACATCAGACTGTCCCCGCCCCAAGGATCGCTCTCAGTGCTCAGAGCCACCGAGCTGGGTTCTCTGCGGCCAATCCGGGCACCCGGCTAACTACCGAGGCTGCCCCAAAGCTCTCAAAGCTTCTTCTCCCGAGCTGACGAAGCGCGCAAGCGACCGTCAGCAAAGGGAAAGCCCCTCTGTGAGGATCCCTTCTTCACAAATGCCCGACAGGCTCAGTCCCCAAAGGCTCTCCCCATGGGCGAACCTCAACCACCTCAAAGCTCTCGCAGCTTCGGTGCCCCCTCCACCCCCGACCATCCCAGCGCTGATGGCAACTGTCATCCCCGCGCCATCAGTAGGCCCCTCGGTCCCAGTAGCCCCACCGGTAGCCCTTCCCGCCACCGCGCCCAGGGCTCCCGCTGGTCCAGTAGGTCCCCCCCGACCCCCGCCTCCCGACCCCAGCCTAGCAGCATGGAGGTAATAATCGGTGCATACGCAGCTTTTATTGCCCCCGCAAATGCCATGGCAGCGGAAATTCAAGCCTGTAATGGCAATCCTCGGCGCATCGCTGAGATTTTCAATGCGTATCTTCAGATTACGCAAGTCATGCAAACCCTCAACTTCTAAAAGCTCCAATGGCTTTACAAAGAATGAGCATTATCAAACCCCGATCCCTTAGACTAGGGTTTTTCAATGCAAACAGCATTAAAAAACAACGCGATGAGATCGCCGCGTTCCTCCGCGATCACCAGCTCGATGTCCTCTTACTCCAGGAAACCTTCCAGAAGCCCCATCTGCGGAACCCGAACATTGCCAACTACAAGATAGTTCGCAATGACAGGTCCCGCTGCCACAAGGGCGGTACCCTCATCTACTATAGGACGTCCCTTCATTGCATCCCAATTGACCCACCTCCTCTCCACTCTCAGCTAGAGATCTCTATCTGTCGGCTCGGCATGACTGGTCACCCATCAATCACCATCATCTCTGCTTATATCCCGCCCATCAATGGTGCAGAGGATCCCATTTCTCTCACTAACGATTTCACTACCCTTTTCGGTATGAGTGACTCCGTCATCATGGCGGGGGATCTCAATGCCAAACATCCCGCTTGGAATAGCAGCACGACCACTACCAGAGGTAGGACCGTGTTCAAGCTAGGCGACTCCTTTAACTTCGATATCATCGCTCCGATGTATCCAACTCATTTCCCGGGCGATCCCGCCCACCGTCCTGACGTTCTCGATGTAGCGCTTCTCAAGAATGTAAACCTCCGTTTACATGGCAGTCTATCGAGACGGTACAAGAGCTTGATTTTGACCATCGCCCAGTCATCTTGCTCCTATTCGGGCCCCCCGCACGACCCCAACCAGCCCCCTCAGACCAAAGTAGTCACAGACTGGAGGAAAGTAAGCGAAAGACTGAAATCCACCACGTCTCCCCACCTAGACTCCATCCCCGAGCAAATTATCTCAGTCGCAGACACGACGGGAGCGATCGACTCGAACCAAACACTCTTGCATCCACCAGCTCCACCGCATAGTCGAGCACATTAGCGCTGCTTTCCAGCGAGGTGCGTCGACAGGCGTCCCATTTTTCGATATAGCGAAGGCTTTCGACAAGGTCTGGCAAAATGGCTTATTATTTAAGCTGTACCGCCATGCCGTCATGTGCGTTGTGTTTCGTCATGTTACGAGATTTTCTGTCGGACCGCACTTTCCGCTACCGAATCGAGGGCGCTCTCTCCCCCCCCTCACCCCATACGTGCCGGAGTCCCCCAGGGTTCCGTATTATCCCCCCTAATTTTCACCCTGTTCTCTAGTGACATCCCGAATAGTAAAAAGGCACAGTTGGCGCTCTTCGCCGACGACACTGCCATTTACTGTTCGGGTGCCAACCAGTCATCCATCGCTCGAAACCTCCAAACCTCTGCAAGCGCCTTAAGCGATTGGTTCCGGAAATGGAGAATCGAGGTCAACGCCGCTTTCGCTCTCGGTAGGCTCCACTCCCTGACAACTGCCCGCAACAAATTGTCACTCAAGTGCAAATTGCGCCTCTACACCGCGGTCATCCGCCCCATCATGACTTATGATTGCGTAGTCTTCGCACACGCCAAGCCGCGATTTCTGCATAAAATGCAAACCCTCCAAAACCGTTTCCTCCGAAAGGTCACGGGAGCCCCCTTCTATGTCCGAAATGTGAATCTGCATCTAGATCTCAGAATCCCCACCATCCAGCAGTTCATGAAACGCCTCTCCAAGCGCTTCTTTGACTGCCATAAAGCACCCCAATCCCCTGATTGCGGCGGCCTCCCGATACACTCCCTCCCGCATAAGTAGGATTCGCCGACCAAGGCATACCCTCACTATCCCCGACGACGCCACTACCCTCCTCCAGGAGAGCAGTAAGGCCACAAGTACTGTCAGACGACAGTACAAGCCCCGACATCCGTCCTTAAGTCCTCGCCGTCGAGGCCCGTCGCGACGCCCCGCACTATCACCGTGCTCGCCCCGACCCTCGCTCGAGCCACCTGCGCAGCTGAGCCTGTAGTTTTAAATTCGCCCCAAAATAATAATAATACCGATCCAGCCTGTCCCTTGCTGTCCTCTTCCAGCGACACCCTGAGCCTAGGTCCGAACCCCGTGGGGGGGTGCCCTTAGCGCTGTCGCTTAGTTTTTAAGTTTATTGTTTGCCCTGGCTGGAGGCCTTAATTCAAGGCATCCACAGGAAAGTCCGGTTAAGCAGTAGCCATCCTCATACAGGATGAACTGCGAGGTGTCATTGTCAAAAAAAAAAACGGGACGTATGTCTTTTAAAATTTCATTTCTAGTAGTTCAATAATCATGGGAAATTCAAAGTTATTGCCTGTCAAAGATGTAAAAAAAAAGTAATTTTACCTTGTGCGACGGTCTTTAGGATCATCATCCAACCAAACAAATAGTCAGTTGCATTAACAGAAGATGAAATTATGCGTCAAGTATGTGTGTGTGTGTGTGTGTGCGTGTGTGTGTGTGTGTGTGGAGCCGTCGCTCCACCTACCCTGAGGGCATCCCGCCTTACGTATCTTCGAAGAGAGGCTGGTAGCAACTGGTTAAGTTGCCGAGAACAGAGTTTAATGGCCGCAATTTGAGAGGCCTATGCCCAGCAGTGGACTGCTGTAGGCTGATGAGGCTGATTAATTGCCATTTCAGAAGACGACCATGCAAGGCAGCTAAGGGCCAGCATTTAATTTCTAGTATCACTTCTTATTTATTCCTCTGTTTGAAGAGTGCTCGCACGTTAAAATAGAGTATTTAGTTGTTTACCTGGATTCAGTTCCCTATATGTGGAGTCACCGTAAGCATTAATAAGATTCTGAAATCCTCTCGTGAACTTGTTTACTCGATGAAAAGTAGGGGGCACATCGTTTGTTGAAATCTTGCAGGCGCACGAAGGTACGTTGGATTGTGTATTTTTCTAGAAGAATCGCAAAATATTTTAAAAAATTAAATAAAAATACGGCCAAGTGCAAGTCTGACTCCTACGCAATAAGGGTTACCACAGGTGCCAAAAAAATGTCGGTTAGCCTTTTTTTATTTACCACTAGTTGTGCCCGCGGCCTAGCTCACGTGACTATTATTTATTGGCATTTATTTTAAGTTAATGGGGATCCCATTACCTTAAAATGCCAAAAAAATACAGTAATGTAGTCATAGTATTTTGATTTCAATTACCTGTTTTTAATTAATCATTTTTGAGCAAGCATATTCAGGGCTAAAAGTTGATAGCTGAGTAGGTGTGGCATGAGGAGAGAAACCGAAAATATATTTTTAAAGTTTCTGGTAGGAGCCCCGTAGTCAGGAGACCACTTTCAGATTTCCAAAAAGGGCCAAAAATAAAGTGGCGTTGATTTTGGCATGATAGGGTGTGGCCTAACCCATAATGACTTCTTAAATAGGCAAATCTTATGAAGACTTTCCCTAAATCTTACGACTTTGAAAACTCAGATTTGGACAATCTTTAAAAGGATATTCAGGGCGAATAAAAGTTATTATGTGCAATAGTGTTTCAAGTGCTTGCTATGTGACTTGTTTACGCCGTAATACTTTTCTATTCGAGGTTTTTTGTAAGTACGAACCTCTGCGCTTGATATCGTTACTGATAACGCCTCCAATTATCAGTGATAGTTCGTTATGAGAATTTTGTTAAATAAGTCCCAACACTTCTGCTTAGGCCGCCAGCTGCAAGTTAACTAGATTAAATGAAAGATCACGAGATAGAAATTTATTTCTAACCGATTTCTAAAAAAAGGAAGTTATCAGTTCGTCTGTATACAGGGTGTCTCGTAAATCGACGTCAAGCCGGAATCGGATAATAGGCCAAGTCATAATAGTTATCAGAAATCCTTAAATATTAAAATAATAAATATAAAAAAACATTGGAAAAAAACAATTAAAAAAAACAAAATAGGAATACTTATTAAATGCGCCAACTTTTAATGTTATTTGCCAAACTCGCATAGTACTTTTTTTTCAGTACAGTCAGTCAAAGTTTGGCAAAGTATTAATTTTGAATATTAGGTTGGGCAAAAAATGGAATTTAAATGCCAATACTTAAAAAAAACACGACTTGGATTTTTTTAAATATATTTCTGATAACTATTATGACTTGGCCTATTACCTGATTTCGGTTTGACGTTGATTTACGGGACACCCTGTATACAGGATGAATGTTTCAAGTCAGCATGGATGACCAAATCCGAAACTATACGTAATACCGAAAAATACTTGAAGGAATCACGGGGTCGATTTGGATTAATACTAAAACTGCATCATTTTTTTTTTATCTATTATTTTAGCTAATCGGAACTCGGTAGATTTTGAAAATTTATTGCGCCCTCCGATGGTGTCGATAATAAGGATCAAATTCTGGAAAGAAATGATATAGGTACGACAAAGTAAAGTAAAGGACGCATTTTTAACAAAAAACAATTATTTTAAGATCAGTTTGTATGTACCTAGAATGTAAGTGATTTGTTCGTTTGCACTGTAGCAGTAGTCATTTGGCTGTAATAAATAATAGCAATAACCCCACCGCCGTATCTTTACGTTGACGTCGTGCTGGGGATTGCGCGCTCGGAACTCTAGGCATGTGCCGGAAGAGTTTACATTACCTGAACAGGCACAGAGTACATTATGGAACAGGTCTTAGGGTGAGGAGCCAGACCAAGAGAGATACAGAAACCCGCAGGGCAGCATGTGGCGAACTGTTGGGCAGTAGCGACCCACGGACCCTATCTCCCGGGAGAAGTCTTGTTCCTCACCTCATTCTTGCCTTTATTGGCCGGCTTGAGTGGAGATTTGCAAGAACAAACATGCTCAGAGGAAGGAAGTATTCCAGTAAGATGCTGGTAGGGATCTTGACCGTACTTCCGGGATTGTCCTGATAGCCGTGGAATACCTCTCCACTCCTTATAAGCACCTCAGGACATGTTGCCCTCTTGTGGCTACGACACCATGTGCTAGCGACCGTTTTCGGGGGCCCATTATTGAGTGTGCTAGTCACTCCCTGCCATTTTATGTGTAATTTCTATAAAACATTGGTTAGGCCAGCGTACGCAACGGAAGCTCTCAAAAAGAATCATTTTTCCCTGTTTTTGCAACATTTTTCATTGAAGCTCCGCTCCTATTGGTCGTAGCGTGATGTTATATAGCCTATAACCTTCCTCGATAAATGGACCATCCAACATAAAAATATTTTTTCAAATCAGTCCAGTAGTTTCGGAGCCTATTCAATTTAAACAAACAAACAAATCTTTCCTCTTTATAATATTATTATTATGTTCAACATCTCTCAATATTTTTTAAAACGTTGCCGCTTTGCTAGCTCGTTAGATAGCCCATAAGATGAGGATGTTTTTCAAATAATTAGTTTACTTAGCCTCATAGTACAATAATCAACTTTGTTTTGGTGTACTCCGACGATGTTTTAATTTTGCTACTGTTTAGTATTTTCAAACTTTTGAATATCGAGAAATCTTCACAAACGTGTCACCTTCAAATTCAAGCAGTCATTATTTATGCCAAAAGACGTCCACTGCTGGACATAGCAAAATTAATTAATTCTAGCAGTAATCGAAGCTATTGGGTTCCTTGATTTAGGGACAAATGCAAAATTATGGCCACTTTTAGGTAATTTTCTGAATTGATGAAATTTCCTCATATTTGCCAAAAGCTCCATCAATCCGTCAGATATTTATATATTCACTATCAGGACATTTTGCACAGAATACCTTTTATTTGACCTGAATATCCATATACAAATGGTCCAAATCTGAGTTTTCAAAGTCGTAAGATTTAGGGAAAGTCTTCATAAGATTTGCCTATTTAAGAAGTCATTATGGGTTAGTGGTTTAATTCTCTTTTGTTAGGCCACACCCTATCATGCCAAAATCAACGCCTCTGAAGATCACTTCATTTTTGGCCTTTTTTGGAAATCTGAAAGTGGACTCCTGACTACGGGGCTCCTATCAGAAACTTTAAAAATATATTTTCGGTTTCTCTCTTCATGCCACACCTACTCAGCTATCAACTTTTCGCCCTGGATAAGCTTGCTCAAAAACCCTCTGGGCTTTCCCCCCTACCATGTAATTTTGCTTCTATGAGAACTTGATCGAACGATCGGAGAATATAGAGCATACATACGCGTCTGTGTAAAATAATATCGTTTTAATGTAAAGAACGCTTAGCTAAGCCTTTTCCTAATAAAGAGCAACTGTCATCTGTCCTCCGCGTAATAATTAGTTATTACGCGGAGGACAGATGACAAAAATAACGAAACATATTCACGTGGTTTACGAAAGTAGGTGAATCTGTACCCCGAAGCCATACCCCGCGTCCTAACCAAAAAGATTGTTCACGCGAACACAGGGCCATCGCGCGTTCACATTTATCACTCACTAGCTTCTGCACGCGACTTCGTCCGAGTGTAATTTGTTGTCCCCTCGGCTCACCCCGTCGCATCGCATCGCCTGCCCGCGTTATTACTTCGTTTCTGCTTAGCGTTCTTTCTGACGTTTTTTGTTTTAGCTTGGCTCCTAAGAGTTAAGGCGTGATGTAAATTAGCCTATAGCTTTCCTCAAGAATTGGGCTAATAATTAAATGCTTAAAGATTTTTTTAGCGCGTTCAAAGGACAAACAAACAAAAACTGGAGTCTTATAGCGCGGTGTCACCAGTCACATCATACAACACGCGAATACGCACGTAAACCTACTTCAGATTTATTTGATAAGAAAACGTAAAACAAAAAAACTAAAACAATATTGAATTAAACATACGGAACATTCTTCTAATACATCGTTGACTAGGTCCAAGTCAGAGTCGGGTATCCAACAGTCGCAAATTAAATTCTGATCAACGATGCGAAACATATTCATAGTGTGATATATTGCCTTCGATTTTTTAACGTTACCCAACAAAAATCGAAAATTCTTAGACACCTCACGTAGACATTTGCAGCGGAGGTATTTTGTCTTTGCTAACACCTACAAATAATATAATTTGTAAATAACCTAGTTTTTTTTTCGATTATTCCGTTTATCCACCCCAAAAAATCCACACTAAGGTGGATACGCGGAAACGCATATCCGAGAATCCACCCTAGGCCTAGTTGGAAATCCGAAATCCATCTTAGGGTAGATTTTTGGGGTAGATAAGCGGAATATCCAATTTATTTTAACAGCAATATTTTCTAAAACCAGGTTAATTTTACACGGTCTTATTTTGTGCTTGTTACTTTTACCAGCACTTGTTAACTTAGTTTTGAAAAGTTTCAGCCCGCCAAATCTTATGAATGAAAATACGTCGTTGCCAATTCGGATAAAGAGGCATGCATGGGTGATTTACGTCAAGGTATTTTTTTTAAATAACAAAAAATAAGGGCTTGAACGTTTGTATGAAATGCCATACGTTGTAAACGCTCTTAAAGATTATAAAAATCGGTCCAGCCGTTCTTGTGTTATAAATGGTGTAACTAACCCGAAACTTTGTTTTATTTATATAGAAATACCAGTCTATGACTGCCCCACTGCAGGGCAAAACCTCTTCTCATACATAAAAATCATGAGTAATTAAGCATAAAAGGGTCTCATTGGGCGTTGATTTTTTATTAAATACACACATCAAAAGTGTCTAGGGATCAACATATATTTTTGCAATAACTTTTCTCCTGATTGATATTAATTAAAATTTTCTTTAAGGATTCATCAAATAAAGTGTTTTCGTTTGTCACAGTAACGATAAACCAAGTCACCTTTGCATTAATAAAGAAATTTGCCATTTTCCTAATAAAGGGATTTTTGACATTTGAACCACTAACACAAAAGTTCGAAAAAAAGACTGAAATAACAGTTTTCTTTAAAATTTTATTGGGTAACTTAAACAATTAATAATCCGTGTTTCTACCGCGAACACTAACAACACAAGAACATCGGTTTGGCATACTCAAAATGAGTTCATCCAAATCACGCTGTGGAATGGCCGCCCATGTTCGTTGCAACAACAAAAAAAGGTCTTCTTGCGACTGGATACCCTCCATATTCGGCAGAGCTCTTCTCTGTAGCATATCCCATGCATGCTCAATCGGGTTCAAGTCTGGCGACTGAGCAGGCCAGGGCAGGACATTGATGTTAGCTGCGGCGAGAGTCTGTCTTACAACTCTTGCGGTGTGCGGTCGTGCATTATCATGCATTAACTGAAATAAGGGACCGATTTGCACTTGTAGAGGAACGATGACGTCTGATACAATCGTCTCAGCATAAATTTGAGCGTTGAGGTTGCCTCTGATCCAAATCAACTCAGTTCTTCCGCCGATCCAAATACCCGCCCATACCATGATGGTTCCACCACTATAAGGATGGACTTCCTGGCAGGATTTTAATCGCTGTTGGCGTCCAGGGGTTCTCCAGTGTCGTATACGTCTTGTATCCGGTCTCATACCAAAACGAGACTCATCAGAAAAGCACACGAAACGCCATTGTTCTTCTGCCCAATTTCTGTGTTCAAGAGCCCATTGATATCGAATCCTACGATTGTGCATTGCTATAGGTGGTACCCGTAGCGGTCTTCGGGAATGAAGGTTCACTTCATGCAAGCGGTTTCTGACTGTTTGGTCGCTAATTAAGTTCCCTGAAGAGTGATGAAGCCTCACGGCTAACATCATGGCGGTTATTGTTGGAGCTCTTCGATTAAGATTTGAATGTATCGGTCTTGTCTCCGTGTGGTGCAGCGATACCGTCCTCCATGGCGCTCAGCCACGGTACCAGTGCTTCGGTAACGTGTCCAAAGTCGACTGATAACACTCTGACTTGTATTCAGAGCTAAAGCCACAGTACGTTGCCGGGAACCAGCTTCTATCATTCCCACGGCTCTGAGCATTTCTTCCCTGCTTAAATGACGTCGCCGCTCCATAATAACGTTGGTTTTAATCAGTAGTAGGGAAACAGTAGCACTAATAATGTCTTCAATGCGTTGTATGTTTTTATAGGGAAAATATTGACAGCTGATTTTCATCTTTTACTCGAATTTGATTCACAGTTCCTGATTCAAATTATGAAATGCACCAAAAAGGATCCTATATGGATGGAAATTTATAAAATCATAAATTTATTACAAAGCCACATCTCAATCTCAAGAAATCCGCATAAAAATGCTTGATCCCTAGACACTTTTGATGTGTGTATTATTTTTATTACCTGATCTAAATCACTGATTCTATCTTGAAGTTGGAACTGTAGCTCTTTTCTATTTGCAGACGTATTGGGAATAGGGAAAGTGTTAACTTGAAACCCAGTGCAAATCTTTTGTATACGTCCAGCCAGTTCTTCACCCTGGCAGATCACTAAAAAAGCAATTTTTCGTATTTCTTGGCGCTGTAAAAATTAGGGTGAATGTTTAAATATTTCTGACAAAGCAGAATAACAGTTTCGGCATTATGTGCGATCTAAATGATGTGCACACAGATTGCCATAATTAACTAATCGGTTGTCATGGTATGGGCATGTAATACGGCGGAATGAGGATAATGTCGTGAGGAGAGTTTTGATTATGAATGTCTATGGCTATAAGAGTATGGGAAGGCCAAAGAAACAATGGATGGAAGGTGACTACCGAGATGACGACTAATAGAGAAGTATGAAAGAAAAAGACATACTGCGCCGACCACAAATGAATGATGATGATGGTGATGGCAGTTTCATACATTTGCCTCTCCTTGCGAAGGCACGGTGCGAGAAAAACAGAGAAATTATATTAATACTAAGTTTTGCCCGGGACTTCGACCGCGTGGGGGTAAAAAATTATTCCACGGGGACGTACTACCGGGATTAAAAGTAACCTCTGTGCTAATCCAGGTTATAAACTATTTGTGTGCCCAATTTCATCTAAATCCGTACAGCCATTTTGGCGTGATTGAGTATTACAAACTTTCACATTAATACTATAACAGTAGGATTAAAATTTTCTTGTAAAATAAGGATTAATATCTAATAACTCTGTTGAAATCTAAAGACAAGGGGGTAATTTTTTGGCTGGCGATCTGTGCGCGCGTCGTCGAGACCTAACACTATGCCAGTATTTCAAATTCCTTTAATGCATTGATCTCGAGAAAAACCTCTGCGGCTGACGGATAGGAAACTGACATTATTAAAGTTTTTGTTTAATTTTTTTCAGAACATAAAATCTTACAAAAATAGCTTATTTACCTGCCTTTTTCCTGTGTAGTATATTAACTAACCTTCATAAAAAAAAATGCGTAGGTTTATTAACTAAGCTAAGCTCAATACAGTACCTATACTCCATTTACAATAAGATTAGACATTTAAACAAAACTTTTTACAGTCCGTTCAACCGATTTTTACTTCTATTCCGTAGGCATAAGGATGGCATTAAAAGCTAAAACGTGATTATAATACCAACTGTTTATTGCAGTTGCCATTTATCATGCCACCAACGCAATAAAAGGCAAAATCGGTTGAACGGAGTGTAAAAATATTTATTTCAATGTCTAATCTTATTGTGAATGGGGTATAGGTACAGTAACAGACAGACAAGAAAGTGATCTAATAAAGGTTCTGTATACCTTATAAGGCTCAATACCAAAAAACAAAAAAATACTTGTACAATTAGTAAGCATACGAATACATACAGACTGAGGATCAATAAGGATCTTATCTTCAGACGCCTGTTTGAAGTAGACGATACCATGAGAGATCCTCCACAGCATCATTTCAAAGGCGTGGCACCTGGTGCGTCGCACCACCCCCGTTATCACCATCAGCCGACCAGAACCCCTATTTGCCGCATCGCCTTTAGACTGCCTGAAAACAATTTGAATACATGATCTTTGAAAATGTGTATGTAGTGGTTAAATCACAAGGTTGAGGGTTCAAATCCGGGCAAGTACCAATGTGACATCAGAAACAGGGTCTAAGCTGCCGGTGGTCAGGGCTCTAGAAAGAAGAACCTCGTCACTATGCGTAAAATATCCAGGAGTACTGCTTTCTGGATCGAAACCTCGACCCAGCCGCGCAATGAGAGCCTACCCGCTATAAGGCCATTCCTCGTAATGATTATCGGTACAGATGTTCTATGTCACGAAGTCCGTTTGGCTATGAATGTTGTCAAGCGTGCACATTTACATTGTTTTTGTGTGCGTAGCCTCGAGAGCGCTCAGTGTCGTGTAACACATACAAGCGCGCTTGTCGGGATACGTCACTACTACAATCAAAGCCGAACGGACTTCGTGAAATAGAATATCTGTACAATTATTACAGAGTCTACGTCCCATACGTCGACAACCACGTGTGAAAAGTCAAGATACTAGCCGGCCACGCGTTGCTGTGGCTAACGTTTTTGTGTTTTTTTTTTTCTATCCTATCTTTCAAGTTGGATCAAACTGCACACGGTGTACAAATTTGATTAAAATTGGTTAAGTAGTTTAGGAGTCCATCGCGGACAAACATCGTGACACGTAATTTATATATATTAAGATATATACTTGATTTTTTTAATCTTTTTCAGTTTTCAAGAGATTCTCATCATGAGGGACAACGATATCAACAATCATTGCACGACGCTCTTGTCGATCTTTCACCCCTGTATCAGCTTTATTGGCAACAATAGTCCTGTCGGTGATGATAGATCGATCCCAGCCGGTCGATTCTGTTAGAATCTCACCGTGAGAAGTTAGGTGAAGTGAGCTGTCATTCCATCTGATGCTTTAGGGATTTACACTAATGACAGCTCACTCCACGCTCACTTCACCGAAGTTTTCACGGTGAGATGGTTACAGAATCGCACTGCAGTACAATGTGGCGTGACCATTCTCGATAACTGAATGGGGCACATACCTAAAGTGCAATTCCCGTAATTAAAAACGTTCAAAATCTCATCTCAGCGATAATCAATGCTGTCAAATATGTAGAGAAATTAGAAGAATTTTTGACAGATTGAGACTGAGATCAGACTGTGAACGTTCTTAAAATGACAATAATTGCATACATAATCAGCCTATAATGTTCCCACTGCTGGGACACTGGCCTCCTCTCTGTGAGAGGGAGTGGACCCGAATCCACCACGCGGGCCCAGTTCGGGATGTAGATGTCACATGTCTTCGAATTTTTGGTTCTAGGACATGCCGGTTTCCTTACGATGTTTTCCTTCACCGTTTGGAGAGCAATGGTGATGAAATAATGTCTGGTGATGAAATAATTTACACAAAGTAAGAACAGTGGTGGCCCAGTGGTAACGGCCGCGACTTACGAGTAGTAGGTAGTAGGTTCGCACCCAGAGAGGCGCTTTACTTTGTGTAAATTATTTCATCCCCATTGCTCTCCAAACGGTGAAAGAAAACATTGTGAGGAAACCGGCATGTCCTAGAACCAAAAATTCTAAGACATGTGACATCTACAATCCCGCACTGGGCCCGCGTGGTGGATTACGGCCCACTCCCTCTCACAGAGAGGAGGCCTGTATCCCAGCAGTGGGAACATTATAGGCTGATGTATGTAAGCGCCTGTCTGGGTTCGAACCTACGAGCTACAACTTGTAAATCGCGGCGTTACCACTAGGCCACCACTGCTCAAGAATTGCCCCTCTGATGAATTGTACTGCGGACTGTAGAAGTTTGTTCTGCAAGGCATGTTACTGATGGATAATCCTAGCTACTAGATTTGTGTCAGTGCAAGTACTCGCCGTTAACAAGACGAGAACAACCGGAAACAATGTCGGATTGATTCACCGGGACGGTGGCATGCTCCGACAAATGTCAACCGTACCGTCCTTGACAATGTATTTCTGAAAATGATTCGTCACGATAACTTAGGGGATATGTTGAAAAAAATGTGGTTTTCCAATTTCGTGTAACTTGTTAGGTATGTGTAACAAAATGTTAAATCCCTATGATTTAACATTTTGGTATATGTTTCTTGACTTTTTGGTTTAGTATCGTGTAAAAGGAATACTCGTACACGATTCAATGAATTTTTTTCGATACAAAAAAATTCAGTTTATATATATATTTTTTTTGCTTTTTAGACATCGTGGCGTAATGCTTAAGAGTTATTCAGTGCAATTTGCTTTAAAACATAGAGAATTATCATAATTATCAAGGTTTACTCAAAGTAGTTTTAAATTTAGTTCATTATTTTGTTAAAAAAGGAGTGAATACGTTTTGGCACATACGTTTTATTCCGAGCGCACGCACATTATAGCCATCTCTCTTCTTTTGCATTTCAAAAGTAATTACATCACTTTCGCTCACTTAGTAGGTTACGACGATTTTCGATTTTCGGGGTAGGTAGGCCCTTAATCGCACAGATAAAACCTTCGCATCTGCATCCTGGCTGCGTTTCGACAAACGACGACGACAAGTCTCAAAAAAGAAAGAGCGCCCTTAGCCTTCCTTACGATCGTTAGTATCTAGTACTGCAGGATCGCGCCAGTTCTATTTCGCCAAGCTCAGCGGGGGTGAGCCCTTGTCCACTGCGATCACATCTCGGTGCATCCCTACGTCACTTTGAAGGAAATATTCCCTGATACTGCAAATTGCGGTTGTGGAGGGTTTTAGCATTTAAGAAACCTCGACCTCAGATGTACAGTCTCATCACTGATGACCGTGGGGTGATCCATCCGATATGCCGTCAGCAATGTACGGACGTTCCTATCCAGATCGTTAAGTTCCGAGTCCTTTCGAGTATGCCGAAAAAATACATCAAAACCAGCTTGACCCAACCGTTGAAGGCACCTTGTTTCTACGTGATAAAATATTGTAGTATGCTTTATTATTATATTTGAACTTCACAATCAACTTCAGCGTTATGAATCGCACTAATAATATTATAAAGACGAAAGTTTGTGTGTGTGTGTGTATATGTTTATTACTTCTTCACGCTCGAACGGCTGGACCAATTTTGATAAAATTTTGTATGGAGGTAGCTGACACCCTGGTTTAACATATAGGCTACTTTTATCTCGATATTCCCACGGGATCGACATTTACGCGGGTGAAACCGCGGGGCCTAGCTAGTATGAAATAAAAATTTACCTAAGTAACACTACATTTCGGTTGCAATGGAATTTTTACTTTGTCTTGTATAACATTGAGTGTGTTCTAAATCTTGATAATTATCTCAGAATTTTAATTCAACTACAAATGGCATTGAAGTGCTCCTCTCAAATGATGTGTGTCTAGTGCAAGCCTTTCTAACTTTTCGGTACCCCCGAGAGGTCTATATCCAGTTTAACACACGTGTAAGATCGCACTTGTTTACTTAATACTTTATTATTAATAAATAAGTATATATAATTACTTGGATGAGAATAAAGTTTCTTTTTTTATTTCCGAGTCTCCTAGCATGGGTCCAATATGCGTCAATACATAGTGAAACTCGACCAACTCCAAAAAACTTTTCAATAAACTGACTTCGTTTCTGGTCATTTCTTGAATATCGTCTTTCCATTTTTCTAGCGTAACCTGTAATGAGATAAACTTTTTTTATATTTATTTTATTGGGATCCTGCCGTTTTGCCGAAAAGATTTTGACAAAATTTCATTATCCAAACAAATTTTAGCAACCTTTTTTAAACAAATGCAATATTTGGAATGATTTTAATTTTAGTACGAGTACGCACATTTTCTTTAGGTAAAATGTTTACTCGGCAGAATTTCACCAAGGATAATGTCATTATGGCATCAAATGATTTATAACAGCAAACAATCTTTAGACAATAAACATTTAGTCAAATTGATTTGTTATGAAAAAAATGAGTACACAGACAAAAAAAATTTTTTGGGAGTTATCGTTGAATCTATAACATCGGTTGCATGATTGCGGTCGGTCGATAGACGACGTAGGATGCAAGAGCGAGCGAAGGGCACCCCGAGGTTAGGTTCCACTCATGTCCCAAAACTATTTTTCTGCGCGCCGCGGTTGGTCTCGAAACTTATACGCGACTCGTACACAAATAATTTCTATGGACCGCTATTAGACTAATGAATGTATCATCAAGGGGACAAAACAGGCAAAATTACACAGCTTATTTCGTAACTTTAAATGACTGATTTTCTTTAATAAATATTTATTTTTTATGTTTGTTTACATTACGCCTATAAAAAATTCTAAAAATATATTTCAAAGTCTAAAGCGATGACCCTATTCTTTTACTTACCAAAAAACTTTTTTACAAAAAAAGTGTCATTGGTTCTGCATTTTCGTTTTTTGACACCGACTTCTGAAATTAAAGTTATTTTTCTCTTTGTAGTGTTTTGTTGGAAGTCGGTTGTTTTTTTTAGTAAAAAAGTTTTTTATTTTTCACTTTTTAGGGTTCCTTACCTCAAAAGGAAAAATCGGAACTGTTATACGATCACTCGAGTGTCTGTCTGTCTGTCCGTCTGTCACATCCAATTTTCTCCGAATTTAATGGACCGATAGGTGTTGTCTGAGAGTCATCACTTCATGCTGCTGAGCTGATGATAAGTGAAAGTCAAATACTTTTATTCAATTAGGCCTATTACAAGCTCTTTCGACAATTACAAGCCCTTACCATCATCAGATGCGGGACATGTTCGTCCCGTTACATCATTACGAGAATGGAATGATGAAGACGATTGTTTTCAAGTCCACGTCTATCCAAGAACTGCTAAGTAGTTTCCGTCGACATATTACCGTATCTCCTAACTCCGCCATCAACCAAACAATGTTTTTCTAGTACAGAATAGTGTAACAAACGAAACTTATTTGACATGCATATCTCTAAATGCAGTCCGAAACGAGTTATTAAGAAGTGTCATTTTACTGCAGCTAATTAAAAGTCGGAGTATAGGTAAGTGATGACTCTCAGACACTTGAATCATCAATAGGTTTCATTTGATTTGAGAGAGTTCAACTAACACACTATACATGCCTACCAAAGAGGATTTTCCTCGACTTTCATGGGATCCCTTTATCAGTGACAATGGGACCACCTCGAGAGCATACCGTTTCAAACCCTAATGTCAACTGCTCATCACCTGTTACAAAATATTGCTTTTCCCGAAGCTGGGACCTTAATTGTTGAGGAGTTCTCCTGGTATGAACCAGGAGAACTGGAGCTTGCTTGATTGCTTAGCAACCATATTAAAGCAATCGAATCGCTACCCGTGAAATATTTGTCATTGAGTAGTTCGGATGGCCATCTGTGGTCTTCATCATCAGTTCCACTTCACCAAATTATACTTTCTGAATGCAAATGCTTGAGTTGTTAATGAAAATACCAAAATTGCTATATGTATGCCTATAATATTTGAGGAGTTCCCTCAATTCCTCATGGATCCCATCATCAGAACTGGATTTTGATAAAAATGCGACCAATCTGAAAGTATATCCTTTCAAATAAAAAAAGAATTTTCCAAATCGGTTCATAAATGACGGCGTACTGAGGTAAAAAACATAAAAAAAATAAAAAAAAATAGCCCCATTCATACTAAATCCAATGACATATAATACATACCATTGTTCTTCCAAAGTTTATTTAAACAATAATAATAACAACGCCATTGCGCATGCGCCATCGCGGCCATTTTATGTTTTTAATTATTTTCAACAACAGATTACTAATTTCGTGGCACAAACTACTACATCTAATCACTCGACTAAAGAAATTGGAATGCAAGCAATACTCCCTTAGACAAAACTAAAAATAAAATACGCTGGTGACCGGAACGCGCGAAACGAACCTGTCCAAAAATGGCAGATGGACAATCGGCGGATTTCGTTCCCTGTCTATTTTTGGCAGCGGGACGTGTTAGCGGACCCTTTTCACAGAAATAGGAGCTGCGCAAAGCGAGGCTTCGTCGACATTGGATGCACGAGCCACATAAAAATGAAATATTTAGCTTATTTTGCGTAAAATAATGTTATACCAGCTGAAATATTTGACTACATTAAAATTGGTAAAAGTACTAGTTGGTAAGCAAGTTATTGTTTAAACGTTCACTTGCCAAACATTAGGTTTGCGTTACACTTTTTTGTGAAGATGCTATTGGCTAAGTAATGATTTGGAAAATGAAATTATGCGGAAAATCGTTTGGGAAGTAACAATTAAACTTGATTAAGAACATAGAACTATTATTGTGATTAAGAAAAGCTTTCATAGTTTCATGTTTTTAAGTGCATTGTGTCCCGCTGCTGGGCAAAAGCCTCCCAAACCATTTTGCGGCCCGCAAACAAAATCAGACCGTCACACCACCTTCGCACGGTCTATATCGACTGCGATGTCCTCCCACAGGCGTCTAAGTGTGTATTTACCCATTTCTCCGAGTGCATTCATCGTCAAGCTATGAGGCTGAAAATGGGGCGTCGGCTCCGAAGATCGATGAAACTATTTAAGATTGGCCAGAGACAGTTGCGCACAGGGAACATTAGAAGGACATGGGGGAGACCTTTATCCGGCAGTGGAATGAAACAACACGTTGATAAAAAAAGGAAAATTACCTCAAATTCCGAGAATTCATGAAGCGGTCTTGCTTTAGATGGCTGTGTCTGTTCAAGCGGTTCTATATCATTCAGTTTCATTTCACTGTCTATGTAGTTAAGCTTACGTTCCATTTCAGAAAAACGACACACCTCCATGACGTAATTCCTTAGGAACAACTGTAAATCGGGATACATCTGGAATTAAGAAAGAAGAAAATCAGAACCCCCGTTTCCACTTTTCTTTGTAGCCTATACTGACCCACTTCTGGACAAAGGCCTACCCCTTCAGTCCTTTCACTTTTCACGAGCTATCCTTTCAATTTAGACGGAACCCCATTTAGTTCCGCCATCTCCTACGTGGTCTGCCGCGACCCCGCCTCACTGTCTCAGGGCACAAGTTCAGAGCTATCTGGGCCCACTTTATACAAACATAATATTCAATAAAAGGGTATAGGACACAGAACTTCGGTAAAAATTAGATAGAAAGTGAAGGTACGTGAAGTTTGTTGCCAACTATTGCTACATCTTGGAAGTATTACCCTGGAAATAGTAAAAAAATCATATCGGTACTAAGCACATACGTCCACGAACTGCACGCAACCCAAGTCTCCGAGCTGATCGAGGACACAGAAAGCAGTCTCCGGTTGCAGATACATAATGCACTTGGACATCTTGTCACTTCGTATCATACACCCCATTTTGAACCTGAACAGAAAATATGCTAAAGAAGGAAACTTTGTCAAATACCGTGTGGATAGTTTGTCAGGAATGGTAGGATGCGGATGCAAATGGAAGATTTTTTTGAAGAAATTTTGTATGGGTGTAGATAATCTCACTTTATGATAAACTATTAACTGCACAAAACTCTCTTTACACACAATACTCACTATATACTCACAATTACATTCAAAATCTTAAATGTTCATTCGATAAGCGCAACTAGACACGTTATGTAGGCTAGTCATATCGAACATTAAAATCACAAAATAACGGCTAGTTCTGATTGTTTAATAAGTTGTTAGGACCACTACCTGTAGCGTATATCCAAGTTAACAGCTTCGAAAGACCTGTGCTAATTTTGCAGCACTCGAAAAAGCGCGAAATTTTTGCGCACATTTTTTGGTTTTCTCAATATAAGTAGTAAGTTGTGCGTTTAAAAAAAATCCGTTCGTCATCTACACTACAATAATAATATATATGTCGCAGCCAACTGCTTAAATTAGCCGTTCAGTTAACCGCCTAGCCTATAGAAGTAGTGCTCGCATCGCTTCGCTCTCTCGGCTTGCACGCGGTTGATCACAGTTCTAACCTAACCTAACCCATTTGGTCGGGGTGCCCTGGCTTAGTTATTGCGACCAATTCGGCTCGCGCGTATTTGGTAACAGACTTCCAACCTAAACTGTAATTAAATATCATTCAGGCCGTTAGTTGAACGGCCGCCGTTTAGTTAAAAGGCTAGGCGGTGAACTGAACGGCTAAATTAACCAGTTGGCTGCGACATATATACTATAATGTTACAAAGAGGAAAGATTTGTTTGTTTGTTTGTGTGTTTGAATTGAATAGGCTCCGAAACTACTGGACCGATTTGAAAAATTCTTGCACAATTAGAATCCTACATTATCCCTAAAGAACATAGGTCATACAATATTTTCAAAAAAGTTAGGGATCCCAATGAAAACTTCGATAATGTAAACAAAGGTGTGAAAAAATATCCTTATATCGCGTATGCTGCAAAAACTATTGAAAATAGAGAAAAGTGATTTAGTACAGTTTTATAGAGGCCTTCAATATCTACAAAAAAGTCGACGACAGCATAATATGCTGTCGTCGACTTTTTTGTAGATATTATGTCTACCTTATAAGGTTGACTCACTATAACATTTTTTATAGTAATCTTTGTTCTAAAATAATGCATTATTTGCGAAGGTGTTATTCTAAACATAATATTAATCCTTAACCAAATAAATATGTTATTCATCACAAGTATTTAATTATGAACAAAGTTGCCCTTGACATCACTTGATTTCATTTAATATCTTAGGAGAAATCATAGTTTTACAATAAATCCGCACGGCCGCCGGTAGCTCTGCGAGGTTTACTATAGTTCCACTCTTACTGATCATAGCGTGCTGTACATAAAATAGCTTATTTTAGTAGTGTAATATATTATGTAATAATCTTAAGTAATACTCAAAGTAATGGAATATATTTTTGTAGGCTTTTTCCTCACATTAACGCAGGTGAAAAAAACCGCGAGGCACTGCTAGTTGACATATTACTAGTGCAGTTTCTTTTTTTTGGCCTACAGACGTCGTTCTTTGCCTAAATTAAAGCTAATTACATTTGCTACAACATGTTTTGACTGCATGGCCTAATGACTGATTAACAAGAAACAAATTATAAACAATAATAACACCCTTGGCCATTTCACACAACGCCATATAGTCCCAAGCTAAGCAACCTAATGCTTGTGTTATGGTAACGAGATGGCTGATAAACTACTTATAAAACTTTTTTTTTTGGAAATTCATGGGTACATATTATAGATAAAACACCAAGACCCGGAACAAATACTTGTAGGTCGTACAAATATTTGTTCCGTGCGGAAATCGAACCAAAATCTTCGCTCCTATTGGTCAACCAGCACGTGGCCCCATAGCAGGCGCAGTAGCGCCTCCCAATCGCAATCAATCCCAGCGCCGTCTCCCAATTTCTTTTTTGTCGCAACCTGCTCTACATCTGCATCCGCATTAATGATTGGCGATGCGGATACGGATGTAATGTCCAAACCAATACGGAAGCTCCGCAATTGCGGATGTGGGTGCAAATATGCGCAACATCCCAGATTTGAACACAGAATCGGAGTTCCAAGCTATTTTCTGTGTTCTGAGGCTATTCAATATGAGAAAAGTACAGATTCATGTATAATAAACAACTTCTATAAAAAGGTTTAGTTACCTTTTTTTAACAAGTTCCTTTTATTTGCGTTGGTTCCTGTATTTCTACAATATTACTGTCCCAAGTTTCCGACACGTACAAAAAATCTTTTTCAACTTTGACGTTGACAGACGTTGATATTTATTTTAAAGTCTTCTTCTATTCTATTTAGTGTCTTTTTTTCTTAAAGAAAAAATAATAACTGCCAGAATGAGATTTAAAGAAAAAAAAATTTCGTTGGTGTTAAAAAATCATGGCGAGATCATTGTCATTATGTTTAATCATTGTGCGAGATCCTTACATTAATTTGTACAAAAAAAGTGTTCATTAGAGGGTTCAAAATTCGCTTGGCGGAGCACCGCCGTGTCCTCGTAGAGGCGATCGGCAGCGGCGGCGACCTTTCGCGTCCGGCTCTGGGTCAAGCCATGGTCCCTCTACCTCCGAAGCACTCATGCTAACGAAGGAGGTGGAGGGATGGTTGAGGGACAGAGCCTCACGTCCCAGCCGCCGCGGGAAACGCTCCGGGCGTCTGGAGCCGCGTGACGACTCCCGGCCATCGCAGGCGCGGGTCTGAAGACGGAGACTAATGGGTAGCTCACCGTCCGATCAGGACCAGGCCCATGCCGGACGGCGCGTACGTGTTCCACGCGCGCCTCAAACAGGTGTCTGCACAAGTGAAGGGGCCCGTCAGGACCAAAGCCTGCCGGGTCAGCGGGATTGTCCGAAAGGGTTACCGCTGCCCCGGAACATAAAGGGCTAAGGAAGGAACATATGGATGGGTTTTAGACAGTAAGAGTCTGAAACTCCCTTCCGCTCCACCCAGAGCGGGAGGAGTCACTTGATAATTTACAACCCTCAAAAAAAATATAAGAAGGTTCAAAATATTTTTCTATGTTCAGAATACATTATCAGGAGTAGATTGATATACTTATCATATTTTGAAAACCCTTTCAAAATATGATAAGTATATCAATCTACTAGCATAATTAAAATGTTTCAAAATGAAAATAGGTATCAGTTTTTCGTTTTTAACGTTGCCCATTTTGAATTTATTTCACTGACTTCTATGAAACAAGTACCTTGTTTAATACAGGTCAGGGATTTATTAAAAAACATGGTCAGTATTTGACATTAAGTCAAATCCCGCCCCCTAAAGATTTAAATAGCTAGATTTTCCCTCACCGTTCTTCATGACACCGTAGTCACAAGAAAACGTGACCATACTGACAACAGTAAGCTCACCGTTTCTAAGACAATCAAGTGTAGTCACTGCTTCATTGTGTATCAGAGGTGTCAAAATGAATCTAAAACCGACTACATTTAAAAAAATCTGCTTTGATTACTATCCAGGCTGATTTTAAGGGTTCCGACCTTAATCGGGAAACAGAGGTTTTTTAACCGACTTCCAAAAAGGAGGAGGTTATATGTTCGACTTTATGTACGTTTTTCTTTTGTATGTTCACCGATTTCTCCGTCAATTGTGGATCGATTTTGAAAATTATTGTTATTTATTATTGTTTGAAAGGGTTATACTCCCAAGGTGAAATTAAAGTTATTTATCACTTTTTAGTTTTTTTTTTTGGAAGTCGGTTGTTTTTTTTTTTGTAAAAAAGTATTTTATTATAAATGCTTTATTTAGACGACCTTTGTCTTTTCTGAATCTTGATGTGCTACTGTAGAGTTCGTATAAACATACAAGGTGTCTGGTAAGTAATAGATCACTTCTTAAGGGGTACTTAATATTATGAACAACTATTACCTACCACGGGACCAAACCTGAAAAGAATCTGCTGTTTCCTTATTTTGACGAGTTATGCGAACATAAATTATTGTAGCGGGAACAGCTGATATTTTTTCGCGTTTTTCTAGTTTGGTTCCGTAGTAAAAGTTATTTATTTATAACAATCTTACCTACACTATCATTACAGATCTATAATCCAATGCGACAGCTTGGCCTTAATAACTAAATCCTAAATCTACACCTTATACTTAGTTAAAAAATATCTTAATCTAAATAACTTATTAAATATAGTGTAACTTTTGCGAGTTCACTCAAGTTGCACCACAATACATCAGCCCTCCCGTGAACCTCATTCACCACGAGTATGGCTCTAGTGAGAGGAGTTCTCGCCAGTAGGTTGGTCTTGGCTGCAGGCACAGCGAGCAGAGGCGGGCGTTGCCGCCTCCACACGTACCGGTCGGGCACGTACAGCTGTAGGTGTCGCAGCACTCCCGGGTTATGCGCCATGCCACGTAGTAGTTTCACTACATACGCTACGAGCGAAAACTCCCGTCGTACTCTTAGAGTGCTATAGTTTTATATTATTAGTTGTTCATAATGACAAGTACAATGACCCCTTAGGAGGTTATCCATTAATTACCGGACACCCTGTATAAAAAGGTAAAAGGTGTGTATCAATGAGCAACAAATCAGCCGGAGTTCAATCGATTACTTTCTACCTTGCTACCTTCTTCTGTTATTCTTCACGTCCGCAGGGACCACAGTCACTGGAATAATTTACTGTTTGCCAACTAAGTTTTGAGGTGGGCCTGTAGTTCCCTAGGGACAACGTGCCCATTTTCTCCTCGTATATAATAGTCAATTGCAAACATTACTTTTAACAGAAAAGTTAGTATTTGTATATAGTGATATCGGATGTAAAAAAGAGTTGTTTTCCGTTGCTAAATATAAGCCTCGCAAAAGCAATTCAGAGAATTTTATCATAATCAGTGAATTTATAAAATGTAAGTATATAAAAAATCAACAAACGTGGTGCATAATGTGATTTGAATTTGGAACCTCGACTAAATAAAACATTCTTAAGAAAACTTTCACACTCTTTTCAAATGAAAATATCAAAGAATTCTCACTTCATAGGTTTTGATTGCCATTGGCAAATAGATAGAGAGTGGAATAATAAGTAACAATAATGTACATTAATTAAATAGATCAAACCAAAATAATTACAACAGTAAATAAAAAAACCAAAACACAAATAGTTAATTTATGCTGCATAATTATGGACAAGTTCAAAATTATTGAATAATGTGCATATTAGACTAAAGTACTGACTGTATTAGAATGTTTGACTTGGGCGTCATATTAACGATATTATTTATTTTATTGTGTTTTTGATGAATATGCATGAGTTAAAATAAAAATAATAAAATAGGTGTATCAAACTGACAGTTTTAATAAATGCATGCATGTTTTCTTTTGGTTATTTAACAGTTTCATGTCGTACCTAATTCGAGAATCGAATTGGTTGTGCGAAAAGTAGAGTATTCTCCTCGGGGATAAAGGTGGCTTCGTCTCGGGCAAGTTTGAGTCCCTCGCATTCAGGATTTTAGTCTTAACTAGAACTACCTACTCTTATTTTTGCTACTATTTTTTATTGAAAACTAGTCTTTACAGCTTGTTTTATGCGTAAACGGTAAACAAAAATGTTAAATTATTTCATACTTCTACTGCATTTATTAAATCTGACATCTTTAATCAATTTTTTTTTTCAAACTTTAATCGGTTTTTATGTCTTAGGACCGATTTTTCAACAGTCTGATAACTTTTATCTGATAAATGCTGATGCGACTCCTAACGAATTGAGACGAGGGCAGGAGGATGACTAGGTATTTATTGTTGTTCTCAACCTTTGACAAGATTATATTGTTGTTTTCATTAATATATAGCAAGTAGGTAGTACCTATGCTTTATTTTTAACCTGATATATAATTACACCTGTTTACCTCGAAAGGGTAGGCAGATATGTACCTATAGAACACTAACATTTTGCCAATTCTTCAATTGTAGATTTGGTATTAATTTATGGCTCTGCCTACGTTGTCTCCTGTCCCCCTATTCCCTCTAAGTTGCGTCAATAGGTATATGTGTCGATTTTAGAACTACCACAGAATAAATAATACTACTAACGTACAGAAGAAGCACTCCTTTGATCTTGAAGAAAGCCGCTTTTATAAAACTCTACAAAATCACTTCCCCGCCAACACGCAAGCTAAATTGCACTTAATCGCCTCTCTTGAGAGTTGTTATTACTTTGTGTCCTTGCTCGTCCGCAACATACCTACGCCGCTTGACGTACCAGGGCTGTCCGGAAAGAAAAATAAAATACGGTACATCCCCATTCCTGTAGGAATATCGGTATAAAAACGATTCTATGTCCTTTCCCGAAACTCAAATTTCAAAGTTAGTTTCAAATAGTCGCATTTATAATATTATGTAGTATGGATTGTATTTATGAGTAGTCTATCTACAGTTTTTTAACTTTCATGTAAGTCACAGAATACATAATAGTAGAAGTACCTACCTAATTACCAATTAGGTACATGTAGAGGCGGAAAAGGCCGCGATGGTACGTATCTAATAACCTAACAAACCTATTAACCAGTTTGTCTATTTTAAGCTCTCGACTAGATAAAAACAAGATATTGACGTAAGCAGCAATGTATTAATACAATTTTTACTGCATTCATTAGATAATATCACGCCCGTATTCCAAGAAGGGGGTAAGCAGTAGGTTATGTAACTCACAAATTCAGACTTCGGAACGCTACTGAGAAATTCATAATGGTAAAACCCAATCCTACTTTTCCTGACCCTTTTTTTTTTTAAGGATGGGAATTCATCAAATGACCCCTCCCGCTCTGGGTGGAGCGGAAGGGAGTGTCAGACTCTTACTGACTAAAACCCATCCGTGTTCCTTCCTTAACCCTTTATGTTCCGGGGTAGCGGTAAACCTTTCGGACAATCCCGCTGCCCCGGCAGGCTTCGGCCCTGACGGGCCCCTCCATTGACGCTGACATCTCTTTGAGGCGCGCGTGGAACACATACGCGCCGTCCCATGGGCGAGCTACCCATTACAAGAGTAAAGAGGTATGAGGAACAGGGTGTAAAGTTCTCTCAGCCTCCAGAGAAAAGGGAGAATCCTCCGACCAGACGGGTATCGTGTCTGGTGGGCTACTGCCCGACGACGACGATTGATGTCGGTCGTTGTATATGTACTAGTTGCGCGGTATACTGCATGCGTATCTGTTCTGTGGCATGCGTGATGCAGGATATTTGCGTGACGTTAGTATGATGCGATTCGTAGTTCACATATAGCGATTAAGATAAAGCCACAGGTGGACCCCTTGCTTAAGATAGCATCTGCGTCCATAATAATTTAATAAAGTAATTCATAAAAAAAAGCTGTTTATATAGTCAGGTCAGGTCATAAGTGCGGGGTTTTAGGAGAAAATAAAACAAATTACCACAATACGTTTTATTTTCCAAATTGTAACGCCCAACAATAGCTAAATAATATTTTATGTAATGAGGAAAACCGAATGATGTTTTTTTTAATGATAAGCCTTCACCAAATTTTCCATTAGGTTCGCACTAAAATCACAACGATCTAAAGTAAATACCAAATTGTGTAAGTATTCACGAATATTATTATTTGCACTAAAGTTGGCCTTTCCCACATAGGTAGGTACTTACCTAATACGAGTACGTTGTCATCATTATCATCTGCCTAGCCTTTTCTCAACTATGTTGGGGTCGGCTTCCAGTCTAACCGGATGCAGCTGGATACCAGAATTTTACATGGAGCGACTGCCTATCTGACCTCCACAACCCAGTTACTGGGTAATACGATACCTAATACGTGGTATGTACGTATATAGGCATCGCATCCAGTATAATGGATCTGCCCTTTTGAAACAAAACTAAACACGGAATGAAATACAGGGTTCACCATTGACTGGACTTAAATTACCCATCGTACATTTCACCCGCCAGGTTTTCGTTACGTGAGACTTTGTAATTAGTTTCCGTGAACGTAAGAGAAGTGAATTAATAAAATTCCTCATCCTAACGGGCTCTTACGGGCGGGGAAAATAAAATGTAGGGGGGCCCTCTAAAATATTAGCCATCTGAGAATTCGCCGAGCCTCCTCATTTGTTAAATGAGGAAGTTTTGAAATACAAAGGGTATTGTTTTAATCAGAGACATTATAAGCTTGATTATTATGAGCTGTGATTTCCATTGTGACCCTCTGTTATTTATTAGAGTGTATAGCCAAGAAACTAATTAGGCCTTGAGGAAAAGCGAAGACTGCAATGAAAAACCCTTTGTGTTGGTGTAGTGAAGAAATAATTTGTGACAATGACACAGAATAATAAATTGACGTTTAAAATAAACGTTTATTATTTTTATTAATTAAATAAAAAAGCCTTTTATCGCAACCCTATTTTGAACCGCTCCTGCCACAATCCGCTCGTCCAAATAAGGGCGCAGCTTCTAGAATGTTCTAGAAGCCATGTGAGAAACAGACAACATGCTCCCCTCTTTTTAACCGACTTCCAAAAAGGAGGAGGTTATAATAATATGTTCGACATTATGTATGTTCACCGATTTCTCCGTCAATTGTGGACCTATTTGTTTTTTATTTTGTTGAAAGTGTATGCTCTCGAGGTGGACCCATTGTCATCAAGTTGAAATCTGACGAGAGGATCCCATAGACCTTGAGGGAAACCCTAAAATTTTATAGGCAAACCTATACCGATTTTTTAAAGTAACTTGAGCATTTGCTCTCGGAAATCATTATTTGGTAAAGTGGAGCTGATGATGAAGACCACAGATGGCCATCGGTACTACTAAATGACAAATTTTTCACGGGTTGCGAATATTGCAATTCGATTACTTTTATATAGTTGCTAAGCAATTTATGCTCGTCACAATGCGAATGGTGAAATGGAGCTGATGGTAGAATACCAAAAGGACTCCTCAACAATAAACGTCCTTGCATCGGAAAAAGCAATATTTTGTAAAAGGCGATGAGCAAGTTGACTATACTATTGTAACTTAGATATCTACATTATAAACAGACCCAAAAAGCGAGAAAAAAAAAAATTAACAATAAAGACCGACCTCCAAAAAAAACACTAAGTACGTACATACAAAGTGAAAAATAACTTTAATTTCGAAGTCTGTGGCAAAAAACTAAAATATAGATCCAAAGACACCGACTTCCGAAATTAAAGTTAAGTATTTCTCACTTTGAAGTGTTTTTTGGAAGCTGTTTTTTTTTTTGGCAAAAAGTTTTTTTGACATTAGCCTTGTGACGACCGTCACAAGTGCAAAATTTAATCGTCTCCCCGAACCCTATTGTTTTTGTATATATGTATGTATGTTAGGTACTGGAAATAAAGCATTTAGAGTACATAGGTATGCGTGTATGACATAGTATTGATTAAAGAGAAACTAGAATTCGTCGATAAACTGTTTTCCTGGGGATCACGCTCGTCTCAAGGCTGCAATGGGGCCCTCATTTATCATCTCTTGCAGAACGGCTTAGTTCAGCAGCATGTGCTGTAAGAAAATCCGTCAATTTACTAATGTAGGCTAGTCTATTTTAGTTACTTTCATAGTATCATGTGTTATGGTATTTTACTATGTGGACGGGCTGTAGATATCGAGTCTATTTTTATTCTGCAGAAAAGAGACAGCGTATGGTGAATTATTTAAATCCATTGGCCCACAGTTATTTGCCCGTTTTGCAAATCGTTTTGGACATTGGATAATTACTCCTTCGAAACCATTTAAGCTCGCTGAACACAGCGGGCGTGGCGCGGCGGGACGGGACGGCGACGCGACGCTGAGCAGTTGTAATGTACTAGATATTATGGACGACGTCACACAGAGCCGTCCCGTCGCGCCACGCCGCCGCCGCGCCGAGCGGGAATACAAGTCAGAAGCGGCGTTACGCGAGCGCAGCGCCTGTTGTGTTGTATGGTTTACAAATGTAGTAGTCACACTGCCGCATGCCGGAGCGACGGGACGGGACATGATCGCACCCACAGTGTGACTGCTGCCGCCGCGCCAGCGCCGTGTCGCCGCCCCGCCACGCCGCGCCCCGCCACGCCACGCCGGCTGTGTGCAGATACCTTTACGTAGAAGTATAAATAAAACCTTCATGGAAACCAGTTACATATTAGTATAAATAAAGCCTTAATGGAAACCAGTTACGTAGACGTATAGAAAAAGCCTTCAAGGAAGCCATTGACGAAACCCCGGTTTCTTTGGCCGCGGAAGCGCTCCATATAGGTACATACTTACTACGCTTTGAAATGGGCCACTAACTTCATCTTTCTGACTGACTTATCAATGTGCCTGTAATTGGTTCATTTGAAATAAATGCTTAGAGTTTGAGTTATATTAAAGCCTTTTATTTCTTGCCTTATACGAGTTACGATTTTTTTATTTCTAGTTTCTAGTAAGGTATGCTCTAATGTTGTATGTTATAATGTTCGTATGTTCTAATCTATAACTTAGATTAATTTAAGTTATAGTTTTATTGGTTTTTTTTTCTTATTTCTTCCACTGCAAGAACCCCTTGGTTAGGTTGACTGGTAGAAAATGCCTATGGCATTAAGTCCGCCTCTGTACATTTTTGTGCTTGAAGTATTAAATAAATAAATAAACCCCAGTTGGGTAAAGGCCTCCTTCAAATGTGCCCATTTATATTTTTTTGTTTTTTTGTCTTGTGCTATTCGACTCCAGTTTGAGCCGGCTGTTTTACTAATCTTGTCTTCCCAACGTGTCAGCGGTCATACTTGTGTTTCATTTTCCTTATTTGTTGTTTTCGCCTCTCCACAGTATTGCTTTTACGGTACATCACTGTAAGCTTTATATGTCCTAGCTATTTCCATTTTAGCTTTTTTGCATAGCTTAAAGTGAATGCGCAGTGGTAGACCGCAAAATTCAAATTTTCTTACGTTTTATGCAAATTGTAGGTCAGTGTCAGATTGTATCTAGATCAAAATTTGATTGCGACTATAACAGATACGTATTTACAGAATTATTATCATCTTTCTAAGTTAGATTTGTACCACGCACTTTACCATAAGAGATTTGTTCTTATGGTACAAATAAAGTATTTACCTACTTTTTCCCTTCAACGCACCGACCCCTTTTCGTTCAAAATATATTTTTCTATTGCTTCAAATAACTCACAAATCGTGGAGAAGCCGCACTACTTCGGCCCTTCGTGTCGCGATGACGGCCGATCATTGGAAGTACACACATTAACTTTGTAAACATATCCATCGGTAACAGCAGCGCCCAATTGTTTGTTTATTTGTTTACCATAACCACTGTTTGGATTTGGCTTTGGTTACAGGTGTGAGGTTAGTTTATCACTTCAGGCCAAGTGTTTGGGAAAGATTTTGAAAGCTTTTTTGTTTTGTGTTGTTTGATTTATTTCATATACAGGGAGGTTTTAAAAGTAGGAGTACTAAGTACAGTTAGTTATCGTTAGTTCGTTAGGTACATATTATTAAAAGCTTCGCATTTCTCTTTAAATTAGTTTACTTTATAGATAGAGATTGAGAACCACTTACCTACACAATTGTTATTGTTATCAATAATCAACTGTTTATTTATTTTATATATATGAACACAATGCGGTATTGCAAATGTAAGCGGGGTCGCCCTTTATGCCTGGAGGCTTTTATTTAGGTATTAAGTTCTGCTCACGTTTTTATTACATTTTTCTGCTTGAGTATTTTTTGAGTTTTCAATGTTTTGTGGTATATTGGCGTGTGCTAGCTGACATAATATGGCAAATGATTTAATTTAATGTAATTCTAGTACGAGTGCCAAAGCACTTCTTGACATCTAAGTGTTAAAAAACACCAAATTTGTTTGCTTTTAAGGAGATTGACTGTATCCATTCTTCTAGTAATAAAGGTTTTTATTTTATTTATTAATGTTATGTGTTTTTTTAATGTTAATTATTTACTTACTATTGTATAGAATTTAGTTCTTCTAACTGTAGGTACCTACCGATATCTGTGCTGCTGGGGAGTTTCATGTCCCACTTCTTCTTCCCAGCTACAGCAGTAGGAAGTGGTGCTGGGGGGGCGTTCTGGGGAACAGTCTTAGGTACGTAATTTTGAAAATGTGATGATTCTCAGCCCAGTTCGAATAAATTACTTTGATTTTGAATTTAGTTAGGTAACTACATGATTTTTGTTTTAGCTAATAAGTACCTACATAGACAGTAATAGTTCCTTGTCTAGTTTTAGTGTATTAGTCCACACTAATGGAACCAGATGCACAGCTAATACCTATATAATGTACGTTATATAAAGTTCAAAATTCGATGGGGCTTTAATACGTAAGTCCCTACCTTTGTCCAGTGAACCGCGAATAAGTACCTCGCAACTTGAGACAGACGGGTTGCTTAGTTCCTCTAAAGCAGATAAAGCCCTAGTCCATTCATGCAGCTACAGCTAAAGTTCCTGTTGTGATAAAATGAAAATAAGCCATAGAGCATTGTTTTCGCGTAAATAATTATAATTGGACGATAGTATTGAATAAATTGTTTCTAACAAGTGTTTGCGTGTTTGCTCGCAAAACAGACAGACAGCTGAAAGGTTCTGAAGTGGAGACCGCGTACCGGAAGATGTAGCGTTTCTTTTTGTCTCCATATATTCTGTTTTTCACGGCCAAACGTTTAAAATAATTAAGGAGACGTGACAACTTATCTTCAGGTGAGTTGATTGATAATTTAATGGCCAAAAGCGAGACAAACATCAAAAATTGTTAAAGAGAAAATATTCTTAGACCACTGAAAATATAATAACGTTATTTATCTCCTTGTATCACACAAATAGGTGTGTTGTAAGACTTGTAAGTATACCTAGTGTCACTGCCAGACTAGTGGCTACTTGTACTGTGTCGATTTTCCATTACGAGGCAAATACCTAGTGCTAATGTTATTTCGTTATTTTTTTGTGTTTTTTTTATGCGTCATGTTTGCCGCAAATAAACGTATTTTCTTTTTTTCTTCCTTCTGTAAAATGGCATTGCGAAATGTGACTTCAGATGGCTATTGAAACCGTGAAGCGATGAGACGCTCTTCGCTCCTGAGCTGTAAACCAATAGATACTGTTAAATATCTAATACTTATATCTAGTTTAATTTTATTTTGGTTGAAGTAATGGTGACCCGGGAGTAGCGGCCTCGACTTACGAGTTTTAAGTAGTACCCCGACAGGAGTGCACTGCAATCAACCACAATCACTGCTCCTAAAACGGTGAATGAAATCATCGTGAGCAAACTGGCCTACAACCTATAATTCAAAAATATGTGACATCCACCAACCCACTTTAGGCCTATATGGTTATTTATGCTCTTCGCCCTCCTACAGAGAGGAAGCCTGATACCCAGCAGAGGAAACATAATATATGTTATACTTATGTAATTTTTTTTAATTATGTATTTATATTTGCCTAGACCTGGCGTGAGCCAAGCCTCATACTTTTGCAGAAAGGACACCATTGATCTGTTCAATAAGTATCTGATGAAAATGGAAATAAATGGATCAAAAAACGTACCTCTGGATACCAATTTGGAGTGCAACTTACAAAGTGAGTACTTACGATAATTGGATTTTTTAAATATGAATATTTAAACCATTTCATTTCAACATTCTCATTTTAAATCACCTTAAAGATGGTTTTCATTTCACAATTGAGGTTAATTTTAGAACCTCAATTTTTATCCTTGATTTTTCTTTTATAGTCTAATCAATGATATTATAAGCCCTTTTTACACTTATAATATCATTGAGTCTAATAATGTTATTCAAACAATAATAAAATTGTTGAGAACAGTGGTGAGATAAAGTTGAAGCCTTCTAAATACATATGAATGTGTACTAATTGATAGCCCTTAAGGGCTGATTTTTCAATCGACAGATAATTCTTATTTGTGGAATAAAATTGACGTCTGAGATATTCTGTATGGAAGAACGGTCAAAAATTCAAAACTATTCCTCGGCTAAAATTATCTGCCGTTGGAAAAATTTGAATTTAAGCTGAACGGGTTTATTTATTTACACTTTTATCAGATACCTATGGAAAAGTCTAGACATCAGGATTTGCAGCGGAAATGACAAGGTACTCAGGATGGCCAGGAGACAGGTCATAATTGCGTCCGCAGTGGCCGCAGCTCCGGAATCATATATCTATTTGTATAATTGAGTTGCCGCGGTAGACCCACACAGGCAAAAAACAAGTAAAAATATCTGGATTATTAAACTTTATATATTTTAGATTGGTTGAAAAAATACATGAGTTAACAAAATAGTTTAAAATTTTATCGTCGTCACTTTTAATAATTTTCAGCAACGCAATTCTATTAGGTAAAGGAATCTACTACAATAATTGAACAATGCGTATTGCTAGCTAAAACCTCAAGCATGTTCTGCGATGTGACATAAAAAATCTGCCTTTTCTCAGCCATTTTGGGGTCGGTTTCCAGTCTAACCGAATGCAGCTGAAAACCATTATTTTACTTGGAGTAACTGACATAAATAAAACCAATAAAGCACTTTATTTATTTATTTTATTTAATTGTACATATAGTAAAATACATAGGGATATGACATAATTATAATTTGAGTACAAAGGTACTGCTTATTTCTTAAGAAATTTCTTCCAGCAGACCTACGAAAGGAGATTTAAAAAAGAAATGTAGACAATAGTGTGTGAGAACAAGAAGAGAACAATATGAATGTGTGAAGTCTAAAACTAAAATATTAAATGTTGTATTTGTATTTTTGCAGTTTATATTTTACTTCAGAAAGAACATTTCGAAAAATAGTGTTACAGCCAAATTAGACCGATTTTAAAGTTTCCCATCAAATGCATCGTTTCCTCAGTTTTCCTGAAAACCAGTATTTTACTTTGAGTAACTGACATAAATAAAACCAATAAAGCACTCAACGTGACGAGTTTATATTGTCAAGCAAATTTTATTCTTCAAATGCATCGTTTCCTCAGTTTTCCTCCGTCACAAAATGAAGATGTTCTTTAAACAAGATTTTACAGGAAATAACATCGTTGAGTTCAATCAACGATGTTATTTCGTTGCTTGCGAAACATTCAAATGATTGATTTTTGTTATAAACTAAGTTTGCCTACGTCGTTGTTGGAGTGGTTTATTAACTCCGTTTCCAATCGAGTACCTACGCATGAGACATAAAAAAAAAATCGTTATTAATTTTGTAAAACATGAAACGTTTTTTTTCTCTTGACTATACTTACCTGTCAAAAAGAGTAACCTAGATAAAGTGGATAAGACAGAAATTAAAACTGGGGGTGGAGGTGGTTCAGGGGATCAGACTGGCATACATCTTAAAAAGGCGTAACGGTATAGTTTTTTCAAATTCTTTCTTTGCGAACATCTTGTAAATAAAGAAAGAAAGAACGAAAATACTTTTTTTTTATTAAATGATGTTTATTTCCGACTTATTTTGTGCTCGCTGTAATATTCCACGGTTGAGGTTGATTTAGTAATTGGGTTGTATCTTTTAAATATTTAAGATGTTTGGTAATTGCAATATTGTGCTAGAGAATGAATTAAAATCTTCCAACATAGTATAAAATTTCTCAAAACTGGTATTCCAATACCAGTGGTGAGTAAACTGTTTAAATATTGGGCAATAAAGGGTACAGTGCCAATACCGATGATGTAGGGATGTTTGGTTCCCAGTTCCCGGTAAAATACCTTCACTTTGTTAGCCTAATAATATTTAATCGAGGTATTCCTCATGTCGGTGTCACTTATAATCGATTATTGACATTGCATTTCATTATCTGTAGTCAACTGACATGCCGTTACAGTTGTTATTATAACGACAACTATCTATTTTCATTACAATTTAATATTCAGCCATCAAACAGAAAGGATTAAATATTAAATCCATAAATAATTAACATAGATAATCAGTATTTTATACGAGCACAAATATGTACTTGTAACAGTATAATAGGGAATGTCAGCAATAACTTGTAACTTTTTTTTAAATAAATGCTTTTTTGAAATGCCCACGAAAGGATGAAAGGTGGCAGAGACATAAGCGCGCAACCTTATCATGGTTCATAACATGATTTAGAACACATTCGATAAAAAATTAACCTAGGGGGCGTTACAATTTTTAGTCGGTTATTAAAACCAAAAATTCTGTTCCATTAATTTTGACCGCGTGGGTGTTGCTGTTTTCTATAAAATAACAGTTTTTTTTTTTTTTGATAACCGTCTAAAATTTCTACTTTTGGTCTGGAATCATGTGTTGAATTCTTGGTTTCAGTTTGCCCGTCGAAGTCCCTGCCGCCCTGTATACAGGTGAACCAAGTAGAGAAACTTGCTAATTTACCGTCTGTATTCTACTTCACTGCAGAATGTGCCGCGACTTTACCGAGCATTGAATCGTGCTAGCAAGTACGTTTCCATTATCCTTTATTACTTTACTAATTTTAAGTTATTACCTCTGTTTAAACCGTTAGTGACAGTTTATGTCTCGCCGTACTTATTTATAGCTTTCAACATAAGTTTGAAATTAAATAATATAATACCAACTCGTTGCTTTACTTTATAGAAATAACATAACATCACGACTGTAATCCCCAAGACTTACCTGGTACACATATCACCAGGTATGTTTAAGTACATTGCCATTAACCGGGCAAAAAACCAGACTCCGGGTTGCTACTAATGAATTCCTGATTTAAAAATCCAAAAAAACTTTGCACGATCTGGGAAACGAAACCAGGACCTCGCGTAGCAGTAGCGCTTGCGACCACTAGACCCACGAGGAGAAATAATTGTTTAAGTTCCTTAGAATTGCATAAAGAGCCACTGTTAATAGATAAAACGAAGGTTGTGAAACAAAGTCAACAGCCAACCAAATGTTCCCACTTCTGAGACATATGCCTCCTCTCTTCGAGAGGGAGTGGGCTGTAATCTACCACGCGGGCCCAGCGCGGGTTGGTAAATGTCACAAGACTTCGAATTTTTGGTTCTAGGACAAGCCGTTTCCTCACGATGTTTTCTTTCACCGTTCTTCTTCAGTCAACAGCCAGTTAATTTTAGGTAAGTATATTATTTACGCTAAAAGGGGTTTATTTATAAACGATGCTTAAAGTTAAGTGACGTTTAAACGTAAAAATGTATGGTTAAACAGTCGCTAGTCACTACTTATCTTTAAGCAACGTTTATGAATAAAGGGGAAAGTGTCGCCAAGGTATTCTATTTAATCGAAGCCATAACAAGATAAAACGTTCATCTCCTGATTCGATTTCGTCGTCGCGCGGCGTTGTATCTAACTGAAGGCCACATTTTTTTATTGAAAAGAAAAATATCACAGGAATTTTATTATAAAGAAGAAAACAAGGTTGAGACTCCTCTAATATCTGTGGTGAAGGTAATTTTCATATTTATTTATTCGTAATTAATTGCTCCTTCAGTGCCCTCCAAAAGTTAGTTGATGTTTTTAATCGACTTCCAAAAAGGAGGAGGTTATATGTTCGTCTTTGTTTTTTTTTTTTAATGTGTTTTCACCTATTTCTCCGTCAATTGTGGACCTATTTTTTTTGTTTTGTTTGAAAGGGTATCCTCTCGAGGTGGTCCCATTGTCATCAAGTTGGAATCTAATGAGAGGGTCCAATGGAAATCGAGGGAAATCCTCAAATTTTATAGGCAAACCTCGATTTGGGGATGTTTTATAGTAACTCACGCATTTGCTCTCGGAAACCTTTTGGTGAAGTGGAACTGATGATGAAGAGCACAGATGGCCACCGGAACAACTCAATAATAAGTATTTCACCTGGGCGGCGGACGTCCATGAGGATTTTTTGACAAAAAAAGAGGTCTCGGCAGGGAGTATCATACACACATAAGCACTGCTACGGATCGGCAACACTTCATCAATAAAATGAAAATTCATTGACATCCTCGTTGGAGATTTATTCAACATGGTTTTTTTTTTTTTTTTCATGGAATCTGGCGATAAATCTGAGGCAATATTCTCTGTTGCTGTCCTCGGTCTGTAGGCCGATTGCGTGAAGTAAACGTAAAGTGAAATCGAACGATTTTAAAATTGAAACTACTTGTTTCGCTCACTTAAGAATTTATTCATATCTTAAATCAAAATTCTATTGGAAAGTTGTATTATCAATTCAGAAATCGTTCGAATATACATTACGTTTTCATCACGCATGACGTATACCGAAGACTTACAAACGTATCGTGTCGTGTCGTACAATGAAAATAGTTTGAAGCGTTTATTATTCGTGAAACAATAAGGCAGACATGGCGGCATTGAAATCGGCTGCCAAGTGACGCGCTATTGTGTTACGGTCATTTGTCTGTAGGTACCTATACATATCCCTGCAGGTAATCCCTTCACCCAGCACCCCAATTGCGTAACAATCTTTATATTCATTGCTTCATATGTTTGAAAAACTCGTATGCTCGACAACGGAAATATCGCAATAAATGTTGTCGAATTCTCAAAATGAAAGGTGTGATTTACGACCCCGCTGTTATGCTAACCATGAAGACTTAGGTAACAGACATTGAAAATTCGAGCAATAGGTACCGGTTTTCTTACCATTAAGCTGCGCTACCTGCGCTAACTAATTTCCATTCGTCGATAATTTCTCACTCCGATTCTCATCGGCCAGGTTGACAGAGCGTACCGCAGCTAAATACGTTATTTTGTTCTCGGAACATTTCAGAGGCACTCACATTTTCTGAAATATGCGTGCCGTAATAGGGAATGGCTTGCCTGTCCACCATCAACAGATAAGGGGATTACGCTGCACACGACTTCGAAATGTGACTTTCAATACAGCTATATGCATTTTGTTTGGTATCAGTACAAAAAATCTGCTTTATGTTAGACCAAATAGACCAATCTTGTTTCCATTAAATTGCACAAGATCTGCAGCCCCAACAATAAAACGGCATTCGGTCAAGGCCGTGAACTTGATTGAATTATTGTAAGAATACGATGGGATTTCCTCGCGTATCGGCTGACAGATCCGAGGTCGGTTTAATCTAGAGCTTATATTGAGACGGCTGAACGGGTTTAGATAAATGAATTAGCCACAAGACCCTTCGAAGTGGAATTATCTGCTTAATGCATGCAACAAGTTTAGGAAGTTAAAAGGCATTTCCACACAGCTAATAATTGAAAACTAGGCCTTTAGAGACTGTAAGCTCCGTGAGTACAATACACAGAACAAGTTTTAGATACAGATCTAGATGGAATGGTTGACCTAGTGAATTGAAATGATAACATTAAGGTGAATCAGATATTAAATTGACTTTGTGGCTGGAATGCGAAAAATACGATTTCGATAGGATCAATCGAGAGTTTTATGCGCAAATCGATAAGTTGGTTTTTACGAGCTGGCGAGAGACGTAAAATATTGGATATACACGTCTGAAACAAAAGCCTAGCATAAAACATACCTGGCATTGTATGAGCACGACTCGCGACGCCCATTATAAATAAAATGATCGTAACTATGTACCTACTAGGTACTTACTTCATGTGTCATAACAACGACGTAAGGTCTTCATTACGATTTGTAATTCGAGTATTTATAGTTAACATAACTGAATGCCTTTTCTAGAATGTTTGCTTGAATGTTTATCACAGCATATATTTGGAATGTTCGGACGATATAAGTGCCAAACGTGTGAGCTGCATTACACATCCTCGGAAATCCGCGCTCCGCTCGGCTTCCTCCGTTTGTCTCGGTGGTTTTCCGACAAGGAAATCATTCGGAACAAAAGTCAGTATATTTCTGTGTGGCTCACGGTTAAACATAGTCTCGCCCACGCTGCTCACGCGCCGCACGGCCGCCACTGCCCAGTCCCATCTTCCTTCTCGCCGCCAATACACGCTCCAGGTTAGTACACATTTTAAGATTCACTTTCACTGCAACCTCAGCGAATTGTTTCTTCTATCACAATTATCTAATTGCTGCGCGATATTTGTAAATGGATCTGCAAATTGTTTTATTTGTGAAAGCAAATTCTATTCTGTTATTTCATTTCCAAATGTTAATCTAGGATTGGTAATGTCCGTTCGAATTCCTATTGCGTGATTATTTTTAGCCGTTCAGCGTTCAACGAGTGCATATTACAATACCTCGTGTCGGCTAAAAACCCGGTTTTCGATACTAAAAATATCCCGATATCGAATGTTTGCGAATTCTATTTTGAATTTGTTTCACTGTTCGACGCACGCGTCGGTGCTCAGGGAGGGTAATCCATCAGGAGGGGATGATGATAGATGAAACAAATAGCGCTCCGGTCACCGCCGATACCATTACATAATTTATTGATTATGCGTTCGTAGACATCCGTGTCTGTGTTGTAAACATTTATATTATGTTTATATAAAAATTCATTGAAGTAAAATGCTCGTTGAGTTTTTTACTATTCCGTGCCAAGAATCTGGACTTGCGTATGATGACATCAAAATACATTTGTCTTGTCAAATTATAAGTTTCTAACTCTATTTTTGTTTGGCTCGTGAGCATAAAAAACGTTTTATCTACGGCAACAGGATATTACGCCTTCACTGAAGCCGCTCGCTGTGCCATAGGTACGTGATTTTAATTATTTCGACACATTGTTTTTACAACGAACTTGATGTGTCTGACGTGATGTTCATAAAATACACAAACGGAGATTTTTTATAGTTTCACAAACAAACCGGGCGCGTGTTCAGCTGAAAGCTGAAACACGGAACGCTTACAAAACAGAAATATTTCAGAATAAACGACATGGTAAATAACTCGTAAGTTTAACTTGTAATGTACGTGTAAACAGCAAGAGATTAAAATAAGCCTTGTTATTTAATGAAGATTCAATTAGCTGCTCAAATACACTTAAATAAATTACACAGCTATACTTAATGTATTATTTGGTTTATGTCCTCAAAATAACATTTGATATAACTACGTTTTCAGTATGTATTACAATTCATATTGATCATATAAAAATCCCAGTTCATCCAACTGAACTATTGTGATATTAATTTATTTAATTTGTAATAGTAGGTACCTAAGTTCATTAAAATATAGTTGACTTATTAATTGGTCTAATAATATTTAAATTGCGTGTTTTTAGGTTTCATGTGATTGTTTCTATAAATAAATATTCAATAATACTAAACAAAATCGATCGAGCATTTTCAGTAATGTTACCTACAAATTACCTATAGCTGTGCTACCGACTGTTTCTGTTCGCGTAGTTCTGCTAACAACGCACAGCTTATACAAACACACACACACACACACAATTTTTTATAGAAACACTCTCGACTCGCCTGCTTCGCACGTTTTTCACGACTCGAAACAAAAACAAGATTTTTTAATTGTATTTCAGTTTAATATTAATGCGTGATGCACGTAAATAAATCTTCCAGAATAAATTGCCTGAATGATAGTGAAAACCGCATCATAATCCGTTGCGTAGTTGAAAAGAACAACGCGGTCACATAGACAAACATGAAAATAATAGTATATTATAAATATAATATATTATTAGATAATAATATATTATAGATGTTCGAAATGCCTTTTTTTATCTAAGACTAGAAATGTAGAAAGTAATTATTTGTAGGGACTTCAGCCGGATTAAACGTAGACTGAAGTTTCCTTGATGAATACAAAATTTATTAACAAATGACGACATAGCTTAGTCTGGAAAGGACTTATAGATACAGTCTGCAGTGGAATTCTATAAGCTGATGATGAAGCATTAGTTAAAATCATCAACACGCAACTTCTCTTTCAAATGCAACCCAAAAATGACGTTGACTGCCTCGTCGGTCCAGTGGTCACATGCGCTACTAAATAACATGAGGACTGGGGACGACTGCGGGGTCGGCTTAAAATTTTTTTATTGGGTTTTCCATCTAAAATTTCTCATTAAAAGCCCAAAAATCTGGAGTTGTGCCCGGTTGATGGTATATACCTACTCGCCCTATGGGACTTTAACATAACAGGCAAAATGTTGGTGTACTATAGGATCAGATCTGCCTATCCCCTCGGAGATTAGAGGCGTGATGATATAATGCATAAAAAAATAATGAACCTTTTGTATTTAAAAAAGAGAGACAAAGAGTAAGACATAAAACTAACTTGTCGCTGTTTCGTTACCATTACATGGGCGTAAAGTAAAAATTTTTTTCACTGTTCATTACTTTTCTGTTATACAATAGTTCTTGTAGTAACGAAACGTCCAAGCCTAATATTTTGACTAAGCGTAGAGTTTGTGATGTTAGGGTTTGTAGCACGGAGGTTTGTAGAGTTCGGGCGTGTAGAGTTAGAAGCTTGGCTCTACATGAGATCTGATAACATTTTGACAGTACGAGCCATATATGGTCTCATCTTGGCAACATTTTACATGAAAATGTTTTTAGTGAGATAATTATATCATCTTATCTTATAATTAAAAACCTGCGGGGACACTAACAGTAGCAATGGCCTTCATTGTGACAGTTCAACAACATTCATTGCGTTATTTACGTTGTTGAGCAGAGAAAGTTTTCAAACATATGAAGTAATAGATTAGCAATATCCTTCTAAATGATTCCGATTGCGGATAATAGTTGTGCTTTGAGTGCTATAATAAGGTCTAAATTCGTATAGCAAAAACTGAGATACCATGCAATTATCTTAGCAGAGACTACGAATAAGTAATTACTTATTCGTAGAGCAGAGAAGTGTCGCAAATAATCAGATGCCTGCCATTATTCATCGATAGAAAATCTATGCGCGAATAGTGGATATAAAGCTATTTTGAATACCGAGATCGTAATTAGCCTATTTCATTGTGTCGCATTGCCACTCCAGCAATCAACCGTACGGAACTTGGTAATAACCCGTCGCGATTTATCGACGAAATTTTGCTACTTAAAAATGTCACAATAAAGATAAAAGCTGCGAATAATCGCGAGTCGACGTGAAAAGCTGCGAATAATCGCGAGTCGACGTGATTATCTAGTGAAAAATCGCGTCTGTGTGAGACCGACCGTGTTGCATCTGAGAAATGAAAACTGCAACACAGCTTAGCAGCGAGCAGGTTCAAAATTCTTAGAAGTTTGTACATATTGAAATAAGTTTAAAATGCTATTCTTGTATCCAGACATTGATAAAAAAAAACAACTGTTTGTACGTGTTATTTACAATGTTACAAGGAACTTTTGGCGCGTGGCCAAAATTGGAACTAACGTCGCCATCTTGTTTTTTAATTCAATTTCTGTGGCAATTTAACAAAAATGTTTACCAACAAGGCCTGTCAATGTCATTTTGGCGTTATAAGATTCTTGTAGCTCCATGTGGATATCAGCATAGTATTTTGAAACCGAAGCAACTGAAGTATAATCTGACTTTCACGGCTCAATGACTGCAATACTGATAAGTATGGATCAATGGTCACTGTTGTCACGTACTACGTCATATTAGAGGTACCTACGTCATAGGTTGATATTGTTGTTTGTATGACAACAAAGGATTATCTTTCCCTCGAAGTGTGGTCACATCTGACCACAGAACAATATAATCACTTGCCCTGAATTTACATGTAGGTACCTACATACTGAAGTTTTGAAAATAAATTACCTACTTTTAATATTATATCCATACTTATATTATTATAAATGCGAAAGTAAGTATATTTGTCCGTCTCTCTATATGTCTGTTTGCTACCTGCTCACGCCGTAATAGCTGAACAGATTTCTATAAAATTTGTCTTTTAAGTAGACTTTTTATCCCTGTAGTACGTTCTCGTGGGATAATTCCCGATTTCTACGCGGGCGTAGCCCCGGGAAAAGGTTAGTCGTAAATAAAAGCTGCTCAACCTCATTTCGTGTTGTTGGTTGAATATTTCACACTCGAACTGTATCAAATGTTGCCAGCAAAAAGTTTTCCAAAACCAAAAAAACATGTAGCTGAAACATAATATTGTCGTTTCCCATAAAAGGATACGGGATACATAACAACGGGAAGATTACGGGAAGGCATAACAAATCAAGCTATACTTTTCCAGTTTTAGCTGAAATCGCATTGTGTAGGGTTTTCGTACAATGAGAAGTCAGCTTATACTGTAAACGTATAGCTTGATATGTCGTCGTGCGTACACTTATATGAATAATAATTAGTGGCAGGAATTTTTATGGGTGAGAGATACCCAATTAATGCACACGTCTGTCACTGTCACCTACACTGACAGTTGTTCGGGTTGTTCTCGTATTGAGTTTGAACTGGATTTTCAGAGAGTTCTCTTGAATAAATCTAGGCAAGAATTCTAGGAACAGCGCTGTGGTTACTTCGTACCGCGTGGGTAGCTATTAGACTTAAACTGACCTCTGCGTTTCCTGAGATTTCAATATTAACATGCTGTGTGAATCCTGGTAATTGCGTATAATACGCAACGGCAATGCCATACATTTTGACAGTTCAACCTACGCTAGTAATACCTATATGTCAATGGTTCAACCACAATAAATGCGTTATTTACTGTTTACATTGTCGAGCAGAAAAATCTTTCAAACATCTAATCGAATCTAACTAGTCTGTACTGTCCCACTGCAGGGCAAAGGCTTCCCTTTAAACATAAAGCGCAATATTATTACATACTAGCTGAGCCCCATGCTTTTACCCGCATAAGTCTCGATTCTGTGGGAATATCAGAATAAGAAGTCCGTTCAGCCGTTTTAGCGTGCACCGTAACAAAGAAACAAAGAAATTTAGCTGTCGCATTTATAATATTAGTTAGGATACTTATTCAATTCGTTCAAAATGTTTCGGATTCTGATAGAAAGTGATAATTACGTTAATGGTTAATGATGATTACGCAACAGGGGTGCGGAGGAGATCTACATCTTTAATAAGCCTAGAAGTTCTTGTAGTATCTACCTTGAATTCCATATTTTTGTTGTTCTAATAAGGCTGTCATGTACTTCGCAATATTTTGTAAATAGTAACAAAAATACTTAGGTATTGCAAGTACCTAACTAGCGAAATGTAGGTGTTGTATATTGTAGACGTAGGTACTGCGTAACCCTTTGAGAAAACAGCCGAAGTGATTTGTTATGTTAAGTTATAAATGTAAAATGCTTTTCGTCCTTTAGGTACTTAATAAATATGACAACATAAATGTTGTCTATAATCACTTTGAATACGGACCCACTTGAAAATGGATATGGATAGGTAATAAAAGCCCTCACTCCACTATGTATAATTAAAAGAGAGCGCGGCGCGGCGGCGTTGTTTTTTTTCAGGTTTTTCATCATAATACATCCACCTCAATGCTCAGACAAAGAATACACTCTGGTTTTAGAAAACAAAATGTGTAATCGTATTAGTTGTAGGAAAAAGCTTTTACCAATATCTTTTTCTCTTTTGTGCGTATTCTTAGTTCGGCAATGGTACATCCTGAACTGAGATAAAGTACCTACAATAGTTTATTTCTTTTTTATTTGAAAGAAAAATTCAATAGTAGTTTAGAGCGGGTGTACTCGTCTAAATTAAGCTGTTGTATTGAAAACGTCCCTTCTGGACTTGTCGATTGTCGAATTTGCAAAATGTTTATTCGCAATATGTTGAATCCCAAAATGTCATATTTGTAAAAAGTTGTCGTCGCAAAGAAAAGTAAACCATGTTCCAAATACTCAGGGTATTTGGAACATGGTTTACTTTTCTTTATTGACTTATTTTAGACGTTTTAATCCAGAATCTGCCTTATATGACATCATAGAGATTTTAAGATGGTCGCTAAACATTTATTTATTTATAGGTGAACCAACAGCTATAACAGAAGCATAACAATAGTATAAGAGACATAAAGATTACCTATCATGATTATTATATGATAATTATATAATGGAAAACATTTTTTAAAGAGTAACGTTGGAGTTTCTTATATATTCTTCTTCATACGAAACCTTGGAAGGGGCGACTAGATTTTTTTTATTTATTTTTTGTAAATTTTGACGTTTAAAATGCCTTTTATGTGCCAAAAATAATAAATGTCGGTGCCTACTAAGTGGGTTCGCACATGCGTTTCATATTGGTTTCGCGATTCCATTCCTGAATTAGTTTTCCTTTTTCGGCCACCCGAATACACACATTCCATACGTTATTTTTCGCATGCGTTCTTATATGTTCCGTTCAGAAACATGACCTGACGTTCTTTTGAACTGGGAGTAAAAATTCCAAATGAAAAAAAGGAAAATCTGCGTTATGTTCACGAAATTCCGAATCTGTATTCCGAATTCGGAAATCAAATCGGAAAACTGTAGGAGTGTTTTGCCGCGGGGAAAACTGGAGAATTCATAGTTTTCATTGCATTCGTCATTTAAAATGCTTCTAAACCTTTATCTTTTCTTTATTCTCAGGACAACAAGATGAGTCGTTTAGGCCGGACCCGACGCACGCGCGTCTACGATTGCAACTTCGACAAAGGCGAGAGCTACTACCGCCCGGTTTTGGACCGTCTGGACGGTAAGACGCCGGTGCCGCGCGTCACAGAACCGGACCGCGATCGCATCCGGACTGATGTTGAGAACCGCATCAAGAGCGCCATGGATGACATCGAGGGTGGTGATGATCTGTTCGACTCCAGGGGAGCCAGAGCACAGAGGGGCAGGCCTCTGTCTTCTGCGTTCGACAGCGAGGAGCTTTCTGATGATGTAAGTGATACCTTTTCTTTTGTTTTTGTAAAATTTAAAATTACAACAAAATCGTTAGATCGGAGTCGGTGAAATGGTTCTCATATAGGAACTGCCTATAATTTTTACGTCTTTTGAGATGTTGATTAAAAAACGTTTATAAAAGCAGTCTTGGTGAGTTTTATTTACCTAGAATATTTTTCAAAAACTAGGTTTAGATACACTCACTCTTTCTCTCCTCCCAATCTCTTTTAGATGAGAGGAACTGGTTTTGGCAGTTAGTTAATTAAGTTAGGCTCACAAAAATTTTTGATATTGTAGGCTTGAATGATTGAAATTAATTAAATAAAATAATAATTCCCACCATTTTTTAAACAATAATATTAAATAACCCGGCCCATTCGGTTCAAATAATTCAGAGAATGGATTTTTATCCTTTACCCTAAATACCTACTTATTCTTACGTATAATGCCTTTATAAACCAATTTACTCAACATATTAAATTCTAAATTCAGTTCTAAAAGGTGGGTTGATACAAGTCTGCATTTTCAGAGAATCGAAAAGTTAGGTTCAAAAAAAAATTGCGTAGATACCCACCCTCACTTATTACTTAGTTTTAATAATAACTAATTAGCGGTTAAGAAGCTACAGCAAGGATTCCTTCAGCATCGAAACGAAACTTTTAGTTCTTAGTGGGTAGTTCTTCGATATTTCTCTAAAGAAACTGTCAGACGTCAATTATATTCTACGGTTAAAATATCAGATTACGTAAAATGAGCTCTAAGCTTCATGAATTAAAAGCAGACGCCAAATGTCTAAAAGGAACATCCTTTTAGACATTTTGCGTCTGCTTTTAATAAATACTAGCTGCTGCCCGCGACGTCGTCTGCGTGAAGGCTCCACAGCACCAAAAATACCTAAGATACCAGTGTCGCTATAGCATTATAAGTAAACTATTTTACATCACATTTAAGTTTATAATACGACATGAAAATATATTAATTACCAAGCAATAATCACACAGATAAATACCGAACAAAACTATTAACAGTCAATGTTTATTTTGTACTATCAACATGAAATTGATGAAGAAATGATCATCATCAATGAACATAACTTTTTTGTAATACTTAAAACACCGCATTTTTTTTTTATTGTTTTCCTCAATTCTGCTGAAGATATTAGATAGGTTTTGTTGGAACTTGAATTTGTCAAAACGAAACGATACAGCTTTTATGAAGAAAATGCACATTATCATCTATGAATTTTAAGAATAACTAACTACTAACGTCGCCAACATGATCAAATTTAAATTATTAATTTCCAAAAAGTGTTAACATGTAACTTGATTTGATTTTTGGGCATTTTTTTTTTAACTGCTACTATCTTTGAAAATAACTTACTGATATTGTTTTGGATATTTTAGCTAATTCTTGGTTTAGTCGAATGGTCAATTTTACAAACTTTGCTGAGTATGTGATTTTTTTATTATATTATGGCGCTTATTTAAAATAATGTTTGTAAATAAATAGTAACTTAGATACGTTTTGGTCATGACCGTTACCATCTAAGAGGACAGTACGGCAAGACGTAAGATGCCGCATTTCTGGATTTAATTTTGTTACTTTGTTTTACATTTCTGTTAACAATTTAAGTAAAAAAAGAAAACTTTAGTCTTTTAGAACTATTTAATAATTACTCGACACTTCTATGTCATAAAAATGTTAGTTTTTTGCAACTTGTAAGTATGGGACATCCCATAAGTGGGTTGGTAGGCATTTTGCCGAAAATGCCCTTTTATGAAATCTCATAGATGGCGCTGCTTCAAAATTGTCCTTATACTACTAGCATTCATTAAACTATGTTTATCTGCCCAAGTCATATAAATGGCGTAGTTTTTATAGTGTAAAGCTAGATGTACAGTGCATGGCTTACTCAAAAACAAAACAAATTTAAATATGCGTCGTTAGATTACACGCTATCATAGAATGCGTAATAAAAATAAAGACTCACAGCTCTTCCCCCGTAGGTGATAGCGTGATAATATGTAGCCTATATGTTGACCCGACCTCTTAGTAATATTCATGCTAAATTTGAAGTAAATCCATGCAGTACTTTTTGAGTTTAGCCCGGACATACATACAGACAAACAGACAAAAATTCTAAAAACTATATTTTTGGCTTTGATATCGATTGTAGATCACGTCCCAAGTATTCTTTTTAAAAATATTCAATGTACAGTTTTGACTTTCCTACGATTTTATTATATGTATAGAAGATAATAAATGTGACACATTTTGCGTACAGGCCGTCTTGCTTGCGGCGACCGTATTTTATTCCGTCATTGTTAGGACATGTCCTGTCTGCCACGATATCTCACGATACGGCGTGGATCATACGCGCACATGTTTGAATGACCCTACAATCTATAATCGTTGAGGGTCTTAGAACGGGTTAGGCAGTACATACAATACACGCTTGCGCGCGTTGCGGACACCAACCCGTATTTATCTCACTAATTAGCGACGCGCGCGGTACCGAGAGCTTTTGCGCTTTCACACATTCACAGCGTGTTTGTACGCTTGATAACCACAAATAAAGCGCGCGTCGCTTCGTGAAATAAAAATACTGTAGGTACTTGAAAGTCTGAGCTGTTACCATTATATAGGTCACAATTTTATTGGATGATTGGTTAATTTTGGTCGTTTCGTGAAGTTAAAATTTTCATAAATATTTCGTACCAAAGCTCTATATTATACCAGTTCAAATTGAACTTTATCATTGCAAAAGCTACCAATCAAAACACACTCGCAGCTCGTGCAGTTATTAAAATTTTAATTTTAACAGTTCAGTTTGTATGTAACTACATCCCAGTATGTATAATATGTGTAATATATCTATTTCAAATAGATAGTAGGTACGTCTATTTTCCAACAAAAAAATAACGAGTATACAACAGGTACTTAAAAAAATATCACAAAGCAAAATAAATATCATCGACGCAATTTGTTTTTCCATAGAGCTCAACTGAAGCCTAAAATTTGTAATCCCGTATTTTTAATCAAGCCGCAAAACGGATTTTGTTTTTGTTATGTTACTGGTACCTCTTTCAATTAACTGCGAGCGCCCCATGCGTGGGGTTTTAAAAATATTTAACGAATGCTACTAGTAGGTAGTACCTACGTGACTGCATGATATTTTCCTTTAGCGGTATCATATTTTTACTGATAATAGCTCAGAAATTCAGAATAAATCCTACGTGATCCCGCGAAACGTCGTCATGCTAATTATTGTTGTGTAGCATTATAGATACTTGATTCGTTTGGCTGTTGATTTCGTCTGAGCTCTCAAATAGACGTTATGTTTGCGACGTAATCCACTAAAAGCCCCTATCTGAGGCAAAGTACGTTGTCGATTGAAGTTGAAGTCGCATCGCTAAACTTACAAACAATTTCTGAGAACTGAGAGCGTTCGCAAACGGCATACAATCGGTGACCGAATTTTGTAGGAGCTAAATGATACAGTAGAGGTCATATGTATCAACGTCACACGTCCTATAAAACTAAAGCCATATTTTTAAAAAATGCGCCTGTAGGACCAACAAAAAAGTATGCCCTGTGCGAGAGCGCTAAACTAGACAGATGTACCTACGTAGGTATGCGAGTAACTGAGCTATTATCTCAGACCAAATAAAAAACCAAGACAGAGGACTATCAACAGTAAGTGAAGCCGGTTTCGTAAACGTGTGTGCACTTAGTGAGCTGTAGTTTGATTGTAAATGGTTGTAAATGTGTGCGTGTGAGCGTGTATGCACAGAGCGGAGGTGTAGTTTTGGCATACTTCACTGTATCGTTCTCAGCGCTCTGTCTTGGTTTTTTATGGGTGGTATTTAACTGCAAATCAATATCCTTGAATTGTAATTCAAATAAAATTTTTATGACAGTCAGAAATACTAATATGCACAGCAAAATAGTTACCTCAAAATATTCTAATTTTGGAAGCAATTTAAGTTCGTGGAGCATCGCTATTTATAAAAAAGAAATATTGTTTATGAACGCATATCTAATAATAAGTAGTGGCCAACAAACCCATTACATAACTTTTTTTTTAAACGTACTTCAATTTTTTTATTGCATACTGCAATTTATCTAAATAAAACATCATTTATTTGTCATTATAATCTAATTATTCTTTAACCATAAAAACGCACAGTTTTCAGTTGTAAGAATATTTTTTTCTATAATAATCTATTCGTTTCTGGCAATCGCCTTGCTTCGATCGCTCGGCTCGTGCGTAGGGGGTCACAGTTTTAACCTAACCTAACCCAACCATTTCTTTCTAAATAATTAACCTCATCTAACTAGTCTGGTAGCCTAACAAAAAATGTTGCAAAAGTAGTTATTTTAGTACGAGTGTGAGTATTATGCCCGGGGAATTTGCTGTGCAATCAGTATTATTGATATGAATATAATATTTTTGTACAATAAAAAAAAATTATGACGCGCATTTGAGGAATAAATCGAAAAATGATGATACCTACATAGTTTATGTATATTTTCGAATTATCTGAAAGTTGGTTTATTAGTAATGAGATAATTTATTTGATTAAAAAACTACTAAAATTGATGAAAAGAAATTGATGTGTAAAAAGTATTTTGATGTGCATTTAAAAATATCCCGTTTTTGAACATCTAAATTGGTTAGTCCGACGAAAGATTAAACTTATAACAACGCTAAATGTCACTGTTCACACCTCTATTACAATAAACTAGGGTTATAACATTCTATAGCAAGAGGAACTAGGTATATCTACTAAAATATAGAATAAGATTCATTGAAACTAAAGATTCGAGAACATGTTTATAAACATAGCAATCGGGCGCATAAATAACAGAGAGTTCACGCATCTAAAAATAACCCGCCACTTCATTAATTCAATGACAAATCTGGTATATATTTAAAATCACCTAATATGTCTCGGGACAGCAACATTGAAAATGAAATAGCATTCTATATTGAACGTTATGAGTGGCTTTGAAACAGGTGCAGACACGTGCATATAAATGTGCAGGTGTTTCTATTTATTCAGCCCTCTATCTATGCGTTACTCTAATTATGTAGATACTTTAAGTGTTTTGAAGCATTGCGAATACTAAGTACAAGGTATTTAATGACTGAGCTAATGTTGGCTACTGTTAGTAAACGGTACGGTATGTATTTTGAAGAGATGAAAAGAGACAAAAGTTTTCAGAAAAGGCTGATTCCTGTAGTTAGAACATTCCTTCGTGACTTTGATCCACGCGAGACACCGTGGCTTTTTAATTGTTTCTGTAATTACAGCATTCAACCGATTAAAAGATCTTTATTTAGTATAATAATTTTATCATGTATTTTACAAAGAATTTACAATATTATGTAAATTTTATTTTCGGTCAAATATATTTAATATCTTACGCTTAACTGAGACGTTGCCTGAGGTAGCAGCGCGGTGCGGGCGGGGGAGGTGACTTGATGCGAGAGCTCAGTGATTCGTCAACTAGTGACAACTAACACCCCTCCCGCACCGCGCAGCTACTTCAGGCAACGTGTCAGTTAAGCGGTCAACCTATAGATGTTGTTAAATAATTATTTATAAATAATTTTGCGTCCACATGGGGTGTCACAACCCACGATGTCGAAAAACATATTCGCACTAAATAAATAATACTCAAAAATATTCTACTAACACATTTACAGTTTTAGTCCAGTTGTGACATCATGATGGACGTTTAGCAAACATTCCGTACGCACGCAGCTAAACGTCGCGGTAACTCAGAACTACATATTATTATGATGGATTGGTCTTTTTGAACTGTCTTGTTGAATAAAATGTGTGTTAGCGAAACAAGCACCTCAATTGTAATTTTATTTCTTTTGTAAATTAACTGTTAGTAGACCTCGTAATTGCTTTATCATCAAAATAATGTTAAATGTGACTTACACGTCAAAAGAGGTCAAGGTCTATTTGTCTATGTGACAGATAGACAGTTTCAACCTGACAGTAGCCGTACCTACTCGTTACGATGTAGGTCCTTGCGCAAGTTTAGACTTGCACAAATCTGCCTGACACCGAATGGCTCTGATACTTGTGCTTATTCATGTGCAAATCCAGTTTTACGAAGTCAATATACTGGGAATTTTTGTCAAAAGTAACAAAGCACTTACGAGGTCGACTTTACCTAAACATTTTGTTTTTAATCCTGTTGGTACCAAAATACTTGTAATGCAACGCAGTTCAATGCTGAACATAAAATCAACACTCGAATGACCGCCTTCCGCATCCAGGTCGAATAGAGATAATCATCTTTTCTGTTTATTTTTTGAACTATCAATTACCTACTATTTACTACTTATTTACTACGAGTACCTACATACAATTTTCAATTTATTTTATGAACCAGTGAAGACATAAAAAAGCGATCGTGGGAATAAAATAATTTTATTTGATATGCTTTCCTACCGCGGTCATTTTACGCGCCATCTTAATGTAATTAGTCAGCATAACTATATTTGCCAGAAATTACATGTAGTGTCCTCATTTTTATTGCATACGTTTTTCGTATAGTACCTACTGTTAAAATACGGTGCGAACCTTTTCTGCACAAATAGCCAAGACTTGCGCTTGGCCAGTTCTTGATTAAGTTATACTTTAATTACGTTGTCCTTAAAATGCTTGGATGGAACACCTTGTTCTACCTATATAATATTTTGCCCTCTATGGAATTTTCATCAAATTCATTGAACTAGTTTTTCCAGCGTAAACGAAGCCATACTTATTTCTTTAAAATTCTTATCCGATAATTCGAATATGCTTCGCATTTTCCCCTCATCGTTAAAATGCAGTTATTTACTTCAATGAACCGTTAGATTAATTTAACGAGGTAGTTCTACAATATGTAGGCATTGAGCATACTTCTTTTTCAGTCAAATAATTTTTTGACACTTTTTAGTGTTAGGCCGATCTCACACTCCCACGCGCCTCGCTCGGTGCGCAGGACACGCGATCTCGGGCATGGTTTATAGCGGGTTTCCGCGCGGGGCAGTTGGCTCCGTTTCCCGCGCCCTGTCGCTTGGTGCATTGTAGTGTGAGATCCGCCTTAGTAAACTTACGTAATATTGGTAATATAACGATATTTATTTTTTGATGTTAGCGCTGATGTTCTTTTTTTTTGTGAGCAGTGCTGTGTTCACTGTTCGGCCGGTCTATTCTCTAAAGATATCATCGTGACAACTTAGGTGAAGTGATATGTCAAAATTGTAAATTCCAAGCATAAGGTGGAATGACAGCTCACTTCACCTAAGTGTCCACGATGAGGGATCGGCTGTTTTATAATTGAACACTTGTAATTACTGGCTGACAGTTTCACTTACTATTGTTACTAGCTTGGGGTTCGTGACAATTAAAACTGCCGATTTAATAACCAAAAAAATATATACTTTAAATGAAAACACCAATTACAACTTTAACACACTAATAACAAAACACAATTACACTACTGATCACTTAAAGTCGCACTTGAAGATCACTTCCGAAGTATTCGCTTGTGTCGCTTATCCAAAACTGTCCCAGCTCGCGGCCCATACCGGCCATATAATTATAGGGACTCAGATAGTTCCAGTACCTTCTACTGTAGAAACATCTAGAATGTTCGAGTACATTCCGGCCCCGACTGACCAGATGTCGATAGTTATAGAAAGTTCTAGCATCAAAATTTCTAGATGGATCTTGACTACTAGTTCTGCTACTTGATACTAGATGGCGCTAGTGGTCATCAATTGTGGCGCACAACACTATTTTATTTTGTTTTCATAATCTGTAAGTCTTCCAAAGATATTAAATAACCTAAAGTACTGGCTTAGAGAAGGTATATAACATAGGTAGGTACTTTTAGAGCACATGGCGTATACCTAATAGGTATATGAGAATTTTAAATATAGCTCCGGATGGTCCTTCGATCCTTAATTTAATGTAGCTATGGTGTTACCTACAGAGGTACGAGATATTTACAGACGGCGAGTAACCCCATAGGGCCGTTGTCATGACAACCAATCGCTTAATCACCTCAGCAGAGCTGTGGGTATAATTAGCCAGACAGGGGCACCACAGTGGCACAATATGATGTAGGTACTTGATAATCTTATTAAGAAATTGAACACCATCTAGTCTCTAGTTTTTGATTAATTATATTTATTTCTTTAATTGGTTCACAAAGCTTTTACACGTCAAAAATAAATGATGTTTTCAACTAGAAGAATTCGGTGTTTCCTAACTGGCTAGTCTAAGAAGAAATAACACAGCTATTTGTGTCTGACAATACTTACACACCTCGTGGTTATTTGTAAGGAGCAATTGATGTTGCAGTTTCTTTTTCATTGGCTAATTCGTGTATTATGCTCAGTCAAATATCCAACTACTTACTTCAAAGGGAAACATGCCACAGCCTGGCTGACGTTAAGCTATAGCGTTAATCATTAAGTTTAGTAAGACAAAACAAACGTTGCGAGTCATTATAATACGAGATATAAAGAACCATGGTCACATGATTCTTCGTATCTCCTCTCGCTCAACACGACTTAACTCGATACGATAATAACTTACCGTGACTGAACAACTTTTACATCGCAGCACACGGCGTGATTATAAAAACCATGACTGATTATAGTAAGCTGATCTCGAGACACTAAAAAAGAACACAATGTGTTTAAAATTTCATTTAGGGCGCTGCCCAAACACAGTTAGGTGTATTGATTACAAGCCAAAGAAAAAAACTTATTAAAAATATGTATTTCAAATAAAATAGTATCGGATAAAATAATCGTAAAACAGAGCACAAATAAATATTTTGTTGTCGCATAATTTCTTAAAACTTCGAGGTTAGTCCATCTTTATGTAACTAATGATAATAAAGGGAATTCAATCAAATAAACAAATACCTACCTAAAAATTATTTCACTGCATTTATTTTTTAATTTAATTAAAACTGCAAAATGACTTTTATTTTGTTGGTCATCCGATTCAACTAACATCAAACTCATTGCTGTTCTGAACCTTATTTGTTGCCGTGATGCGCTATAATTGTCGTTTACCTAAAAATTTACTTCCTTTACAATTTCATTTAAGAGAACAAACTTGTCTCAACATAAGAATCATAATTTCGTACACTTCTCAGGTCAAAGCTTTCACTATCAAGTTTTCATAAAAACGAGGTATTACGAGCAGAAAATAAGTGTAAGTTTAAAAAATTAAAAAAGAAGGCTTTAAAGTATTAAAGTTTTGAATGTTGGAGAACTTGGAAGAGACTTCGTATTAAAATATGCACTTTATTTAATTACGAGTACCGTTATTACTTATTAGCTCTTATTTTTAACAGCAAAAATATGATAAAAAAACGTTCATCATATTACAATTGTAACACAAGTTTAACTGCAAAAATCATTGAGCTGAACAAAATATCAATGCAGTCAATTTTTATTGAAAAAAAAAAAAACAACTTAATTACATAAAAAATAGCATACTTAACGCATAGCCACTACAAATTTTTGTGAGCGCTATCGCCATATGCAACCCAAACAGTTGCTATTAACTAACATGATAAAACAAACTATTTATATTTAAAAGTGTATTTTGATTTGGTGCAAATTAAACAAGAATTGAAGGTATTTTCGTTAGTAAAACAAACGGGATTTGGAAATATGCGCGAAAACCACAATGGGAACACAATTAATAGAGATTTTTAATTAACTCGCTTTTACACCCCACAGATTCCACTTACTGTTCAATGATTCAATGCATTGTTGTAATATTATTCATTCATAATAGATATCAATTTTTACAGAAATGTGGCACGAATATTACAAGCCAATACGAGTTGAGATACTGACAAAAATATCATCATCTCCTGTTTTGAGACGTAAGTCTAATCTTAAAGGGGATGCGCTAAGGTATAGCTCATGGGAATTCAAATTTTCTTACGTTTTTTTGCAATTTTCAGGTCAGTGTCAGAATGTATGTTAATTAAAATATGATTTGCAACCGTAAGAAATATGACTTTACAGAATTATAATCGTTTAAATCATCAATACACACACGCCCCGAAGGGCGGAGACAAATCCAACAAATCAAAGATCATAAAAATCGGTCTAGCCGTTCTTGAGTTATAAATGTTGTGATTAAACCGACTTTGTTTTACATTTAAAACAGGCATATACATACAGGATTATATAACCTATATAAATCCACAAACACGCCTGGTTAATCAGAAATGGCGACCATAACCGTCCTTTGTTTGCATGGCTTCCGATGCACTGACGGCAGGTATAAGATGTCAAAGACTACGCTGCAATCACGCCACCCTTTGATAATTGATATTGTTACATACATCACTAGTCCATTCTATTCCCCCTCTATCGCTGGCGGTCGTAGGTCTATACCTACGTACCTATGTTGATGTCTGTATTTGTGTCGCATGCAGGCGTAAAGTGCAAGATAATGACAGTATTGGGTATCCGTCACTTAGGCATTTCATACAAACTTTCAAGCCCTTGTTTTTCGAAATGAAAGAACCGATTTTAATGAAACCTCAGCATTAGCAGGATACAAAAGTCTGAAAAGTTAGTAAAGAACATTTTCGAAATGTCTTATTTAAAAACAAGATAACTGGTAATCTCTGTTCTAATTTGGCTGTACCACTATTTATCGAAAATGTTCTTAACTAACTCTTTACACCTTAGAACCAGCTCGCGGAGATAAAAAAGTATGAGTTGAAAATTTTAAAATTTCTGTCAGGAGAGCACTATTTTAAAATTAAAATCTTTTCACTATCTTACCAGAGACTTAGCAGTAAAACACGTATAAAATGTCATTAAACAGTCAAAGAGTCTTATACTAGCCACAGCGACATATTTACAACACATGACTCAGCCTGTATAATGTTTTATTGTCGAATAAAGATTGCTGCATTGCTGTAAAAGCTGTTTTATTATCAAACATACTGTATAGTGTCTTTTTTTTATTTTTGCTCTTTTTATATACTATCAAAACTTTTAAAGTTTGTAAAATGAAAAAGCGGAAATTTCCCATTGTGATATTTTTATTATGCAGTGCTATTAATATAGTTGGTCTTTCTGGTTTTTAATAGATAGGTATTAAGTATAGTCGTGGGTGCCATTTTGTATAATTCGCAATCATTACATTATAGTATACAATAATTTTTTTATGAGTGCAGAATTAGAATTTTTAGAGGTTCATTTATACACATGACTTATTATAATAACATTGGACAGTATTATATCTGACCTGTTTTGTGCTAGAATGCTTAAAATGTTAACAGGTAAAAATACATCGTAGAATAAAGCCATTACCTTTTCAAACATTAAATATTGATGATTAATGGATTTTTGTCCTTTACGTAATGCTAATTGATTAAGGGCTGATTTTTCCAGATAATTTTATCGGAGGAATAATTTTGAATTTTTGAGAATTCTTCCATGCAAAAACTGTCAAACGTCAATTTTTTTTAAAGAATAAAAATTAACTACCTATTGATTGAAAAAGGTAGCGGTTCATCATCTCATTCATCATCTTTCTCAGCATGACTATACCTACGTTTGCTCTATGCTGCGGAATAATTATTGCGTAACACACACAAACAGTAGCAATTTATTGCGTTATTTACGTTGCTGAGCAGACTAAGGTTTCGAACATACCTATATAGCATAGCAATTGATTAGCAATATCCTTCAAAATTATTCAGACCGAGCTTGTTAGTAAAAAACAGTTCATCGTCATCTTCCTGCGATTATCCCATGTTACTCGGGGTCGGCGCAACACGTTTTCTTCTTCCATTCTGCCCTGTCTATCATTCACTCTATTTCATATCATTCTTTTCATATCATGAAAAAATAGTTGTTCACCGAAATTATATTTAACTAACGCTATCTGCAAAGGAATTGGTCTAGCACTAGCCATGCGTTATCCGTCACAGTATAACAACACAAACAGTACATCAACTCTTGGCATCTTCGTAAGTCAAATGCGAGCTGAATTTCTAAGATTTCTCATTTTCACGGTGTAATCTGTTGGCATTGACAGAGAGAGATATTGACAAAACAATTCATGTTTGGCTACCTGTTGAAGCAGCAACGGGTAAACACAGCAGATATTACATTACGGAGAATCACGTCATGGTAACTGTACCTACAGACGCCAGCACATCAAGCTACTACAATTGTCAAATTTCTTAATAGATTTTCAACTTTATTGCTAAAGCATTAGGTTCAAGGTTGATTGGGACTAGGAGACAGTTTCGGGTAGCTGGATGTGCTGGCGTCTGTACATTACCTTCAATGTGGTAATTAGGTATGGCATGGCAATTCCAGCCTCTCCGGTCTGCTATTTACTCTATATTAATCAAATACCTATTTGATAAACCTATCCATTTTGTAGCAAACATTTCTGTGAATTCTGAAGCACCTACAGATTTATGGCAAATAATCCTTCAAATTATAAAGCATAACGGATTATAAACGTTCATAAATCTACAGTTAAAAAGTTTTTAGAAATAATATTTCCTAAAATTAACATTAAGTAGTTATCGCATGGAGTTTAAACGCTAGGGCCATTGGGTCCGAGTGCCTACTTGGTCATTCGAGACATCTTCATGCAGTTGGTCGACTCTTCATGTAACCAGACGGCTGGCCTATTTTGCACCTTCCACTATTTTATCTCTTTTTTACATACATGTACATATTAATAAAAGTATGTTAGCCGATATACTATGTAAATATTAGTCTTTAATAAAGTAGGTAAGTAGGACACCGACTAAACAATTTACCAAAATGTCAGTTTACCAGTTTCGCGTATGTAAATTGTCTCACTGAGCGCCACTTTGATGCTGTGACGCTTGACACGTTTTAGATTGTTGAAGAGTCAAGACCGTGACAGATGTTTGTTGGCAGGCGAGACATTATGTTTAGACATAGCTAATAGTGCAAAACTACAATGTAAGCCACCTGAAATTCCATTTTGATAAATCACCAGTCTTTTATATTTTCGGCTGTAGCCATTCCTTTCTGAACATTGATCTCATCACTAGTCATCACATAGAAAAAATATCTTTGCATGACTGGATGCTGGCGTATTCACCACAAACATTGGTTATTTAATCTGAATCCACTTATATTACAAACAAAGGATTCTTCTTTATATGTTTTGAATGATCGAATAAAATAACAAACTCTACTCTGATGCAAGGACCATCTATTTTTTTTTTCCTATGGGCATCTCGTAGTTGACCTTTAGAGGTCGTGACTACTTAACCGGACTATCCTGTGGCTGCCTTAAGTGAAACTCAAAGCCTCCAGCCAGGGGCATAAGTCTAACTACATTATGCTAAGCGACTACGCACTAAGGGCACCCCCTGTGGGGTACGAACCTCGGCTTAGGGCGTCGCTGGAGAGGACAGCAAGAAGGGACAGGCTGGATCACTATTATATTATTTAAGCTTGATGGAGCCGGCATTTCCTATCTGACTACTCTGAGAAGAAATGCCGAAACAAACTCAGAGGTCACAGTCGGGAATTTAAAGCTACTGGCTCAGCTGCGGCGCGGGCTGGCACTGCATCGGGCAAGGGACCATCTATAATAACAAGCGTAGTTATGTACCTGTACTTTAAATATAATTTTATGTATTAGTCTCTTCATATTACCTACCTTAATCCGCTAAAGAGAGCAACGACTACCAGACTAACAATGCTTTTAAGGTTTAAAAACATTTTGAACTACATACTTACCTATCATCCTGCTTTTTAAAATTAAAAAAGTCCTTTGGAGTCGCTAGCGGGTTAGGACATTATCATTTTATGTACAAAAATACTCAACGAAGCCACTTTGTCTGATGTAGGTATTTATTTATAGAGCGCAACATAGTTTAAATTGCATGCTCTTGCATACATAGGTACCTGGATTTACGCTCGAACTATCAACAGTTGCGGTTTGGCCCTCCGGCACATCCACCAACTGGGCCATCACAGTTCCAATTCAATTAGTTTAGCACTGATATTCAGACACAACTATAAATGGCCGTACAAAAATTATTTATGACTGGACACAAAATTTGCATTTTCGTGAACTAAACCAAGTTGTTACGTAATCGTATTTAGATCTTCAATTGAATTGGTGAACTGAACTCAGTTTGAGGACAGATACTTGTTAAACAAATTATGTAATTTTAATTTTCTTTTTGCTTTTTTTCTGAACATCAAAAGCTGAACCTATGAATTGGAGTTCATTGTTAACTGTCCGTCATGAAACGACTTATTGTTTACGCCTAGACCGAAATTTCAATTAAAACAAAGAATTAATCAATAAATCGGCGGGCCCGCTGATGAGGATGTCCGAGATACCTACTCCATCTTGGAGACATCGGCATATTTACAGAAACACGTCGAATAGATAATATTTACGTTTTAGACAGGCAGTTGAACATGTCGACATGAGGTCCAACGCAGCTAAATCGAATTTGATTCTGTTCAGTATGGTACGCAAAAATTCAATTCCGTACACAAAATATCTCTCATGTTACTTTATAGTTACAGCTGCAGTTCCTGAATCGCTATAAAACACCCTTAATAGAAGAAAATTGTAACCCCACGGCAAGCTAGTGCATCACCATGTTTTCTGCAAACGAGATAAAACAACCTGTTCCATATAACTCAATACGGAACTGTGCGTACGTACTTGTTACTCAGAAACACAAACATAGAGCGTTTTCTCCTTATTTTGTGTGATCTAATGGATTCGCAGTACACATAATGTAGTCCTCTTAATTTAATTTAATAGCTTTTACTTAAACTAAAAGGACTATATTATGTCCTGACACTTGAATGCGTATTACGTGGAAAATTTGTAAGGATACTTGAAAGAAAATGAGAATAAAATCGACATTTACATTTAAAATATTCCAGATATTTCTAATTTTTCTATTTTCATCGTCAAAATAAGCTTGTGTTATTTTACACTATTCCCATTTGTTATTTCTGAAACAAAGTAAAGACAAATACGTTAATTTATGTCCCAATGTTAAAATTAACAATGAGTAGAGACACCGTTACCTACCTACATGACGGCTCGCAGATAGCCAGACCGAAATAGCTCGCCAACCACTACAGATGATAGGACTGCCAAACCAAATGACATGAGCCACTCGAATCCCAAACAAATTTTTATTGCATGCCGCAATCAAAATGCTTTGTAATGGGATTACGACGGGAGAAATAAGCTCAGCTTTGTTATTCAGAAATGAGATTAAGAATGTTTTATTCAAGAAATAGTCTCAGTAACCTTGGCGGATAAATTAAAAAAGTATTACCAGCAGTTTATTTCTTCACTTGTACTTTAATTGATTTCCCTGCCACGTCCTAGAAACTATTATTACGTAATGCAACAAGCTAACATTGAGTGTGTTATCATTTCAGATCACAGAGTCGCTGAAGCGTCTGCGTGCTGGCAAAAAGTCATCTCGTTTCTCTGAGGACGTCGACTTCGAGACCAACGTCTCCAATCTCGAGAACCGCATGAGGATCTCCGACAAAATCCTTGAGAGCGTCGGCATTGGCTCGTCCGATGTGAGCAGCGCCAGGAGAGCCCTGCAAGAGAACGAGGAGCGCACAGAGAAGCGCATCGCGCGTAGGTTAAACGAAGATAACGCGCTCACAAAGTGGACTGCTATCGGCAAGTCTGATGACGAGAGCGCGGCTGCACAGCGAGCAAAAGTGTCCAGAGCGCGTCTGACTGACTTGGAAGATGAAATGAATGAGCTGAGCGAGCGGACCGCTATGAGAGAAAAGCGCGCAGCTCGCCTGCGAGCCCTCGTCGCCGACTCCGAATCCTCCGACACGACAGTCGCCTCTTCCAAAGTCACCATCAGATCTGAGAGGGAAAAGAAGCAAGTCACTTTCTAAAAAAACGAGCTATCTTGTTACACTCTCGTCACTCCAGGCTCTAAAACGACTCGTTTTAGGATACTGTGAGTTCTCTTCGTTTCGAGATAGATAAGTTTGCTAGAATGTGTGATCCTGCATTTGCCTATGTACAATGGTCGAAGTTGATGTCTATTTTATATTTGGATAGAATAAAATGAAATGCTATGTATGTCCCTGTTTTCTATTTATTGAAGAGTTAATAGAATAATTTTACATTCATTACTTATCGTTTGATTGCCAATCTCACTTTGTGTTAAGCAATATGACCACGCAACTAACTTCATAAAATGATAAATCGGTGTTTTCACAATTCAAAAGGTACGCTGTCTAGGAAAAAAATATTTATTGAACATCAAGCAAAGTGCATGCTAATTATATTACACGATGTCATCGTTTTACTTATAGTGTTTGAAGAAAATATTCCTGAATGTACGCAAATTAAAGAACCACTTAGCTATAACCTCGTCTACGCTGCTGCATCAACACAGAAAAAAGTAAAGAAGTTATTATTAAACCTGAAACAGAGCAAGGTACAGGCACTGCCAAAAAATATCTCTGATATATTTATTTATGTAGTTTTCAATTTATATTGGTACATGCTGACCTACTTAGCCCATCTTTGGAGGATGTCGAAATAAAACAAAGCTCTAAATCAAAGATAATTTATTTTCCTCAAAGACAACATCAAAGAGTATTGCCACAAGAATGTAATGAAAATATAATTTTAACGCTCATTGATATGGGTTTGCCTTTGGTATATGTAATAACTATTTTATTCTCGTCTGTACCTACATACGGTGAAGTTATAATATTACCTATACAAAATGGAGCTCTCCATATAAAGCCGTGTATTACTTTTTATACAAAGCAATATTGAATGTGATATTGGTCACAGCGGTGAACGTAAATGGAAATATCCGTGTATTTTGTGTGATAATATACGTGGTGTCTTCCTACCCTATGGACCTGTGAGCGTCCTCTTACGAGTATACGCATGGGCTTGCATTTAGCGTGTGGCGTAGTCTATATTGCATCGCGACATGTGAACCACACATCACCCTGACAATTGATATCCCGCAAAATCCTGCATCGCGCAAGCAGAGTTTACGCGCAACTTGCTTAAATACAATCCCGAAATCAAAAGACACAACACCAGTCTGATTGGAGGATCTTCCCTTTTCAATAGAGAATGAGTGAACATTACACCCTCATACCTCTATAAGCGTAGATGACGAGTGGTCGTCACCGACAGCCATTATGTTCATTGTAAGTTTTTGTTCTCGAGAATCAAGCTTCATCTTTCCAACCTGTCTGGCATACATTGGTTAAAATATTATATTACCAAAATACAATAGAAAATCACGAATTCAATGGAACCTGAGTCACGTAAGTGTTTGGAGAAATGTTAGCACAACAACTAGGGCGGGTTGTTTCACGTCAACTTGACGCACGCGTCAAAAATTGCGCAGGGTGTTACCTTCCGTGGTCCACTTGGAACTCCCTAAACCGTCTCCGAACCCAAGTAGGAAGGTGTTAGTCGAACTTCGTAAAGTACATACTACCTCGACTCGACTCGTGTAGATGTGGAACTATGCTTCACCTCCTATCAGGATAGGAGGCTGAGCGTAGTTTGTGATGAATCAGTTTGTGTGAGCTGAGGCTCTACATCCAGAAGACCGGAACCCACATACACATTTAATTTATTTTATATATTTTTTGATTTATTTAATTTTGAGTCGAAAAATTTTTAATAACTGTCAAGAAGAAGATGGGCAAATGGCTCACAAGACAAGACAAACAAGACACGAGAGTATGCCCTACTTTGGCCTCTTTCATATGTAGATGGGATGTTATAATTTCACCGAAATCCGTGGTCCACAACAATGCTGCTTTGCGACATGAACAGTACCATAATTGCGTATCACACTATGAATCATTTTGAAGGATATTGCTAATCCATTACTTCATATGTTCGAAAAAAAACTGCTCATTAACGTAAATAACGCAATGAATGTTTTTGAACTGTCAAAATTAAAGCCATTGCTACTGTTAGTGTATTACGTAATTACCGCGCTGGTTTGTTGAAACGTTTCCCACGAGTTCTACCATTATATACTCGTACATAATAAAATAGATGTATAGTTCTTTTAGGTATCGGAGCTCACCTTTATTATACGAGGGATGAACTTGACTGCTACCGAAAGGACTGGCCCGCAATTGCAGAAGCCAGACGTGTGGAAAAGGGCGAGGGAGGCCTAGGCCTTTACCCGTCTGTGGGACATTGCATGCTAGATCCTAGATAGATAGACTTGTATACTTTAAAACATCCACTGACTGATTGGTAAAGTCAAAGAAATTAATTGGTACCAACTCAAATTATAACAATATTCCAATCATAACAGCAGTCATTCAATTGGCTGGCATTAACATCGAAGCGCAAACTGAAACCACGAATCCAGCACATTGAAACCTAGTGTAAAAGTTTTCGATAGGTTATTATAAAATATTAGATGTTCCATACATTTTGACCGCGTAGCTGTAGGTAAGTAAAAATAATGTTGTATACATCAACATTATTTTTAGTATTATGCGAAACCTGAATATAGTTTGTTCAGAATAAGTAACTGAATCGATTTCAATAATTTTTACACCATGTTATATTTTGTCCCAAAAATATTTAATCACTCGTTAATTACAATAAAATCGCCGTACAGTTCCTACGTACAGTACAGGACCTACTGCCAAACTATTATCAATGAGGGTACGATGCTGGAGGAGCATAAAACATGGTCACCCCGCGCCGCGCCGTGTGTGCCGCATGTTTTTGAACGGACAACCAGGAAATATAACAAGCTTATAATTTTGTGATTTCTCATGATACAGTTTTGAAATTTTGTACATTAGATTCTTTACATATAAATACTAGACACGTGTTTCGGGTTTCGCATATACTAAAAATAATGTTGTAGATATAGGTTTATTTATTCCGTACACTTTTCTTTGAAACAGCAGATTTTTTTTATAATAACCGACGTATAATTTTTACGTGAGGGGTCTTAGGGGTCTTTATAAAAAGACAAACCAACATAGTAGTATAGTATAATGGTTATTAAGCTAACTCCTATGTATTGTGTGCAAGCGCATTGCCACGGGCACAATACCAGAGTGTAAGAGTTGAATTCAGGCACTCGAAAAGTAGATGAAATTATGATAAAGTAAAGACACGGAATTCAAAATCAAAATAATATGTTATTTCACATAAACCTACATGAGCACTTATGAAACGTCAGAAGCTAGGCGCACGGTTTCCTATGGAGAAGAGCCGGCAAGAAACACCACGGTTACTCTTTTAAAAATAATTGGCTTTTACAATGTTTTCAAATTACAGTAAATATGGGAAGACAGCGTATGTAATTCGAAACAAAAGGCTTTTTTTCTTCGGCATGCTGATGAAAATGCGATATTTTCCTGCCTTTAGCCAAACTTAAGTAAATAACTTCTTAATATAATTCATGAGGGATTCATTGAATAAAAAAAAAACAATTACATATAACCATACCTTTATCTACCCAGAATAAAGAGACATACAAATTACCTTATTAAAATGAATACAATGTTGCCCTTTCAAAAAGTCACTCCTCGAATGAAACATCTTATTACATTTTTTCCGATCCGGGGATCGAACCCAGGTTCTGGGTCGCATATAAAAAGTGAAGCGTTTGCGTAGTCGCGCGTAGCGTATCCTTGGGCACCCTAAAACCATTAGCCACAAACACAGGGAGAAATGACGCAAATGTTATTTTAAGGATGGCGACCGTAGCTCCATCTATCGAAATTATTACGAACTGTTATAGGTTGAGTTCAGAACAAAATTATATTCTTGTAATGACGCTTTTGACGTTCTTTTTTTTTCAAGGAGTTGTTAGATGGCGACACTAACTAAACTGTAAATTGAACACCAAGGTCTAAAATATAGTTACTGTTGTGCTCGTAGACGACACGAAGAAGATGCAAAATTTGTTATGAACGACTAGGTAGCTACTAAGATAACGTAGTTAGTTCACCTGTAAGTTAGTTTTCATAAAGGCACGGCTGGTTGTATAATACAATTTGCTGCAATTTCCTGTTTACCTTTAAGGTATAGGAAATTGAGTTTAATTATGAACTGGAAAGGCATGACAAAATATACGCTGTGGAAATGCGTTCCTAGAGAATAAGTACTTAGGTACACGGGTACCTAAGATATGCGAAAGACTGGTCTGAAAAAAATACCGTTAAATATTTTATTAGGTAGTTCGTTTGCGGATTAAAGGATGACTAACATCAGCCATTTTTTGTATTGAAAACACCTGCGTTCACTACTTCTCTTTGTAAGTCATAGGACATGTTTTCATTGCATTTTTATCGAAGCACCTATAAAATATTTTAAATTTAACAAAAAACAAAAATTTCCATTCAAAAATTTCAAAATTGGTGTGGATAGTGGATTTTGGTCAATAATTCGTTCACACAGTATTACAGGTACCTACAAGGTTTTAAAATTGCTAATTGGGCCGACCGCTACGTCATATCGAGAGCACACGTTTACAGGGTGTGCACTGTTATTAAATCACGCTTGGTTTATGGATTTTGAGTAGAAAATTGGATAGGCGGCAGTGCGTCCCCCTTCCTCCCTGAAAGTCGATCTCAAATTTCATTATCGATAGACGGGGAGCAATGGTCAGCGATACGTGATATAGAAAATTAGTGCCATTAGATGTGACGATCAGTTATTGGTCGTTTAAAAACCTTAGGTCAGCCTTGTTTTACAATTGAAATTACTGGTTAACTGATTAGTTTTTTTTTTTATTTATCTGTTGAGGCTTGTGACAGCACTCTATATTTGTGTATTATTGTTACTATGTATTATGTTGTTAGTCTGAAAGCCTTCTTCAATCAATCAACTCAGCCTATTGCAGTCGACTGCTGGACAAAGGCCTCTCCCAGGCTGCGCCGCAACACCCTGTCCTCCTGTGAAACCCTTCTTAACATGTAAAAAGTCAAATAAATAATAAAATGGTATTGTAAAACTGAAGATAAACATTAACAATCTATGAAAACGTTCATAATGTAGTGATGTCTCACCTTTAGTGATAAAACTATTTGAAAAAAAAAAACACATGGTAAACACCGTTTTAAAGTTACGCGAATTAATCGTTATCATCCATTTCAACCAAAAAAAGAAAAAAATATCACATACGATATTATGACTTATTTATATATTTTTCTGCGTTTATTTTCTAGCCACCGGCTGTTGCATTGTTTGATTTCTTACATCCGTCGATAAAATCCTATCCGTTGTTGGCCATCCCGGCGTTTATCTGATGCCTGACAGATACAGCCTCAGTTAGCTCCGTGTTTTAAAAATCCATTACCTTTTCCTCTAATTCGTAACAAATTTCGATTTTATTTTTACCAGTAGGCACCACTTTAAATTATTAAGTAGTTTAAATTTTACGTAAAAATAACAGTTTGCTCTGTGAATGTCAAAGTTAAAGTCAGAAGTTATGTTTTTTTAAACCACCCTTTTCTAAATTATAATTACATAGAGAGAGAAAATAATGGGCATTGTTCATATTTTTTTAAATGTTGTAATTGAAAAACCATTTCGAGGAATAGCGTTACTAATCATTATGGACTAATTAATTTACGAAAAATATTAATATTTATTGATAAAATACGATTGACCTTCTGTGCCCTTCAAATTAAGTCACCTGCGACCGTACAGTTTAGTATCGTTACCTCAAAAATAAAATAAAAAGTAAGTGGCAAGTATTGTCTACAATCCGTCAGTGTCAAGTGTAAAATTATAATATGTCAAAAATATATTAAATTTAAACATTCCGACTTGCCTCTTATTCATCTCGTTTATAAATCTGATTACATTGTTTCAACAATCGACAATATTTAATATATCGGAAGAGCTATGGAATACAAAAAAAAAAATGGAATGAAATACTATGGAATGAAAAATTTTAATAGATTGATACTTTGACACTTTGATAGGTGTGGATGACGTTGTGTTGACAGATTGTAATTTTTTATTTCTGTACTAGTGAGGCAACAGCACTTAATGTTTAGTGCCATTGATGACGTAACCTACCTTAAAAATTTTAAATATTTATAAAAAAAATAACTATTGAGCCAACCATCAAAATATTCAAATTAGTTTCTCAAAAAGCTCTAAATTTTCAAAAAATTAAATAAAATCTAATGGTTAGAAATTTTGGACTATCCTCATGGCTTGCATTAATGTAATAGCTTAAAAAGGAGATGGAAAACGGTGGGCCCAAATGTAATAAGTTAAGATATGATCAAAAAAAATTTTCATATTTTTTTATGTTATAATATGAAAAATCAGCTCAATTTTCAATATGGAAGCGGAGAAATATGAAAAAGATAGTTTTCGTGAGATTATCAATTGAGTAATCGATTACACAGTTACGAATATAAAACCTTTGCACTAAATAATTAACTGAAAGTAATTAAATGCACTACTTATGTGCAATATAGTGCATATTATTAGTCATATTAATAAATAAAATATAAATTAATTATTGAAAAACCAATATTAATGATTATCGATTTCATATCGATTAAAATCAGTTTTCTATTTTTAGCCTATGTCACTGGCATGACTGCTGACTGACATTGACACTAGACAGTTGCCAACTGATCTTGTTTGTTTGCTCCACAGAGTACTTTTTGATAGAGGTTTGCTCATTCGTTTCGTGTTTTCCGATGCGTTTTGAGTGCTTTCCTGATTATTCGTTATTTTTCACGACCACTGCTTTCTATTTTACGGATTCCGACCCTGCCTACCTTGTACGACCCTTGCTTTCACACCGGATACCGAAGATCGCTCACACATTTGACTTGGAATTGTTATTTTGGATTTTACCGCCGACTTGTGGATTGGAAATTGTTCAAACTAGATCGCTGTGTAAATTGTGGGATAACAACTGGTCACTGCAATACACTGCGCCGACGACCCTTACACGATGAAACAATTCTGTCAGTGATTCGGCAATGGCTTGCACCTCAGTCTGTAAGTAAATATAACCTCATCTAACCAGCTACCATCCTGGCAGCTGGCCTAATTGTAGGCTGCTGCGCTCATATAATGTGCATTATTTGGTACCTTAGCTGGGCTAGGTACCAAGATCATATAGCACCACCTGCATAATTCCTAGACGATATTTTAATTATAATAGAAGACGAATAAAACAATATATTACTTAAATGGTTTTTTATTTTATTTAAACATCCTTTCCGTAACTCCATACCTGCATATCTATTCACAAAGCTACGACACGGTTTGGTACCGTATCGAATGTCAATGTTACCGACGAAATCCTCTAATCGCTATTCACAAATCCGAAACCGTACAATTTTGACAGTTCATATACGGTATGAAGACATCAATTCTTCCGACAGGTATTTGCTGTCGGAAGTGTTATCGAATAACAAAATATTGTTTTAAAAAGAATAATCTAAGCAATAAGTGTCAAAACACGGCTCCGGGCAAAGGTCCTCATGCCCTTGCATGAATGCAAAGAGCATCTGCCGCTGCTCCAATGAGACTCTTTTCTGAAAATATGCATTTTCAATATTAGGTACCACGTTTTATAAAATGAAAATGAGGAAATAGTAATTTGTTTAAATACCGATAAAATACATACAACCATTTTTCTGTTTAAAAAAAAACTAATTTTTCACATTTATTTTTATTTATTTTTTTATTCGCCCACAGGGCAGGCTATATGGTCTTTCGACCATACCGCCTTGTCTTCCGTGTAGTTCTCAATTATCTTTAAGCTCAAAACAAGTTCAGAAAAATAATTATTCCAGATTTCCAGGTTTGACAGAAAGTTGAAGTTTACAAAGCAAGTTTAATAGAAATCAGGTAAATTTTATTTATTAATAAAATCATTGCTTACTGTTTTTTATTTGTTAATAGTTACTGAATGCATAATCTATAGTTGCACATAGTGAAATACTCAATAAAAATCATTTATGTACCACTTAAAATTTTCTACCACGAATATCTATTTACTACCATTTTGTAGCGTTCCCCGTATACACACCTAGAAAAAAACCCTTCCATACGGATCTGTGAATAGCGTTTTACCGGTCCTTCGGTTCAGAAATCAGGTTATCGAACAAGTGTCATTGTCGATACGATAGTGAACCGTATGTTTGTGAATACGGGTGCTGTTACCTACATAGGTAGGACTTGAAGTCATTGACGTTCATTCATATGATTTATCAAACATTTCCTCCTAAATATAATAACTATTAGGGCAAAAGAACATATTTTGCACTTCAGGAATCAGCTGTTAGTTAAAGATTGTAACATAACCTCACTTTTACTTAATCTCTTATATCTCTGTTCTCAGATTGACAAAATCCGCAGAATTTTCAGTGAAAGGTTGATAATATATAATCTATCAATTGACACCACTTCCAACTTTTTACACCCAGGCCCAAAATTGTATGTAATCGTTTCACTCTCCTTTGCGAAGTTATAATAGTTATTTATGCAACTGTAGAATAAGGGGTATTAGTATCACATGAGTACTTTAATACCTAATTATGTAAAGTTGCATGCAAGACTGTATCTATACCCATGATATGAATCCTCTATAAAAGTTTCTGAAACAGACTATTGCCAACATTAAAACAACTTTTAAATTACGGCACTGGGTAGTGAAACGCGCGTGCATGACAATGTTCTTTTTTTGAAATTCAGAAACGCTAGTGTTTAGGTACGAGTACATTCTGTTTGTTCATAAAGATACCACGAATTGAATAGTGAGAATATGACTGTTTTATGACGAAGGAAAGGATCGAAAAAGCAAAGGAGTTGCATAGTGCAATTTAGTACAACATTATAACACTCGTTTGGATGATATTATGGTTACTATGACACTGGTTGTTTTAATGTTGGCAATAAGCTAACTGTTTCAGAAACTTTTATAGAGGATTTAGCATGGGTGTAGATAAACGTTTCAAAATAACTGCTAGACACTCACTATCACATTCACAGAAGTGACATTGTACGTCGCTCGAGGCTCTTTTCTTAGTAAATTAAAAGTGAATATTAGGTTTTACATTAGGTATTTATTCACCTATCTCATAATAGAATGGGGTTTACAAATATGTCTGCGGGACATAATTTTCCCATCAATGAAGTTTGATTGGGAATTTTAATGACCCAAATTAATAGTTTTGGCGACGCTCACGCTGATAGTGGAGCATTCTCGAAGTAATTATAATGTACTAGCAATAGATCCTGCTTTATCTATCAATCTATATAAATAAAAATGAATCGCTGAAATGTTTGTCCGCGCATAATTTCTGCACCAAATTGGATAACTATATTTTTGGTGTTTTTGGTATTGACAGGGCAAGGTTTGTATAAAATATAATTTAGGAAATTCAAAGAAAAAAAAATCTAGTATTTGATATATCTTGTCAAACAAGTATAATATAATATAATAAATAATAAAAAGCCTTTTATTCCCTATTAGTTACAAGAGTTTTAAGTACCTAAATTTTAATAATCTTAAATAGTTTTTTTTTGATATCAGGTAAGTGAAGTATAAACTCATGACTGTTTTAGAACCTCTATGGTAACCATTTAACTTCGACAGAGAAAGAAAGAAAAAGAAAGAAGATAAGTTTATTTGAAGTAAACATGACGCAGATAAAGCACACAAACAAATTATGATGGAATAAAGAAACTCACAAACATACATGAACCCTGAAAACATAACACTCCTTTTTTTGGGCAGTTGTGTAAAAAGAATAAGTTGGGCGAAAATATTCGTCACATCCACGCAAAATTGCCACCGCTCAACATAATGCTACGACCCTATATGAGGCAGAGCCCCAGCGCTGATTTTCAGCGACAGCCATCATTTATTTATTAACAACAAATAAAGTGTTTTGGCGTAGTTCACAACTGGTTGATGATACCAAAGATAAAAGATATGAGAGCATACTGACTGTACATATACTGAGGGAGACAAAATAAATGTACTTACCAATTAAAGCAGTAGTATTCGGGTTATTTTATTGTTTGTTTCTTTTTAACTTTTATGTTTGTATTAAACTATCAAAGAGTTCTTATTTTTACTTAAAGTAGTGTCAATGCCTGAAATAAACGATTATTATTATTAAAATGTCCGGAATACGAAATAATTGAAAACTAAAACAATAGGTTTGAGTATTTGACCAGGTTACCCATCCAAAAAGTAATGTAATAATAATAAAATAGTAATCAGTAATCTAAGAATATAGTAACTAAGCTACTACAATATTATATTATATCTCTATCTATCTATCTATAATATAATAATAATCATAAATATCAACGTCATAAAACATCTGCAGTACGCCAAGTCGAGAATTCAAGATGATCATCATGACACTAGTGCTACGTCGTAGCAAGTCTCCGTAGCAACGCAGACACGGACCGCAATGTTCTACGAGTCGAGACCTTGTTCGTAGCACGGCGTAGACCCGACGACGTAGCACGCACTTATACATTGTGTTTGTGCTGTAGGCTGCAGGTACGCATGTTTTTCTTATCCTACGACCTGAGAATTTTAGGGTATACTCTTGAATTTCACTGAAACAGGTTGATTTATTAAGTTCCGATTTTTCATAGTACTCACGAAACATTTACTTCCAACCAAGGGAGCATTCAAGTATTACGTAACGCAATTTGGGGGGGAGGGGTCTCGTAAAACGTTACGATACGTTACAGAGGCGGGAGGGGGTCTTTCTTACAAGACGTTACGTAACATTGTTTCTTTTGTTAAATAAAAATTTAGGGAATTAAAACTCCCAAATTGGCAACCCTTTTCGTTTACGTTTTACGGGGAATCCCTCGATTGTATTATAGTCTGGTCGTCATTTTTCATTTGTTCCCGCAAGTTGGCAAACCTTTTCGTTTATATTAATATATTATAATCTCTTGTTTTATTTAGTATGATTACCGCAAAAGCAATTAAAACTATACCAAGGACAAAAACTATAACATAACTTTTAGCGCCTTTAGGGTAAAAATGGTCACTTGAGTGTTACGTAACGTTTAGAGAGGGGGAGGGGGGTACAGAAAAACGTTACGGTGCGTTACAAGGGGGGGAGGGGGAGTCTAAAATCTTCAAAAATTGCGTTACGTAATACTTGAATGCTCCCCAACCTGGATAACCAAAAAAAAGTTATTTAATCAAATTAAGTTTACGAAGCAAATCACAGAACTTTATTTACTTCATTAACCATAATTGTGTTCTAAAATATATTTATACTATATACAAGTGTTTAAAAAAAAGGGAAAAGAAAAAGGCAGGTGCTCATTGGGCATCAAAAAATTCGTCCGCATCGCTGTCAATGAGATAAGTGCCCAAAAGGCTGGCAGCATTGCCACGTTGAATGGCAATGCTTATTCTTTGGGCTAAAAATAGTCCAGCCCTCTGGTCACGCGTAGAGTCAACCAACCGCTTGGCGATTTCCCGAAATATTCGGTGAGCACCCGGACCCCAAGGCCCTAGTGTTTCAACCCCAAACGGCTCAAACATATAGCACCCAATAAGGTTGTTATATTTGCGCCGTTTGAGGTATTCTGCTCCTGTAGCAGCCGCCCCAGCACAGCCCACCGTGCTAGGAAGATGGGATGACGCGAGGGTGTCGACACAGGTTGCATCCCACACCAAAGGTCTACCCAACTTCCAAGGCATTATAGTCATTCCATCTGGCCTCTTCCCATCGTCGCGTGCCAAGCCATTAGGTTCTAAAACAGCTGGCACCCCGGCGGTGACAAGAGCCCGACGGATGATGTCGTTAATGCTCGCATGCCGTGCCATCCGACCAGCGCTCTTGTTGCAGGAAAGACCATGGTGTCCGAGGCAGTCGACTGATACACCGCAATGACAGCGATGTGGAGCTCCGCAAGGAGCGCCCAGACGCAAACATGTAGCGAGCCGGAATGTGGTGTCACCCAGCATAGTGCCAATGTTGGGTGACGGTAGCGCCTGAAGCCAAAGGCCCGACTCCCATTCACCCACAGCCAGCAGGCGGGCACGCTCAGCAGTATTGGTGGACGTAAGTAATTAATAATTGATCAAATTAAGTTAAAAATCAGCAGTTTTTAAACCTTAAAATTACATAAGACCCGTTACAGTGACCCTTCCTTCACCACTTCCTAGTGAAGTAATACTTATTCGTAGATTTTTTATTTCAATATTTTGAATATTTTAATTTTTTTATTTGACATCTTCTTACTAAAAAGTATAATTATCTATACGGTACTAATTACAAAAAAAAATTGTGTCTGGCTGTTTGTTCCGACTAATTTTGAGGGGATTTTCACTGGTAGATCGCTGATTTTATACTCAGGCAACTTTCATTTTAGAAAAAGAATTAGAGTTCCACGCCAAAAAATTAAAACCCATCCAACATGCACGCAGTCTAAGTCGCGGGCACAGCCAGTATTTAATAAGACCTAATCCAATATCACCATCACATTCCAGCATATCCAGCGCGATAGTTACGTATGCAAATGATACTTACGACTAACTTGATTGTTGTAAACAACGCATCGGCAACAGCCTGTAGATTGCACCTAAGTAGGTCAGCGTATGACCGTTGATTGCAGCCAAATCATCCGTCAATATTTTATTGTGGGTGGGTACATCAATCAACGTCGGGTTGTACTTGTATAGGAACTAAGGAATTTATCCTTTCACTGATGTATGTACATTGTCTGCTTATGCAGACTTTCGATGTCGTTTTACATACCACGTGAAAAATTTGTGAGAGAATCTCTGCTTTTTTTTGGTATTAAGTTTTTGTAAAATTTACTAGTATCGATGAAAAACGTTAATGCGAGAAAGTTAAAAGCACGCGTGATAAATACACTGCATTGTGAACCTAAAAGCGGTTACCTAAAAGATTATGACTTCTCTATTAGTCGTCATCTCGGTATTCACTCCCTTTATAACCATATCATCATTCACACAGTCCATCCATTGTTTCTTTGGTCTTCCCCTACTCTTATAGCCATCGACATTCATACTCAAAACTCTCCTCACGACATTATCCTCATTCCCGTATCACATGCCCATACCATGACAACCGATTTCCACACAATTTTTCACTTACCGGTGCCACTTTCAGACTTCCTCTTATGTACTCATTTCTTATTCGATCCATTCGTGTAGGTATGTAAATTTAGGTTAGGTTAGTATTGTAACAATACTGAGTTTTCATTTACACCATTGTGATAGAAATAATATGCCTACAGTACTATACAAAACTAATGACATTATTAGCAACAATTTGAATAGCTAATAATAAGCATAAAATATATTGTCATATTTAACATTAGCATAACGAAATTCAGCATATGATCACTACGCATAATACTATTAGGCATAAATGATTTGCCATAATATTTATTGCCATAAATACTGTTGGGATAATAAAAATTAAATGCGTGGGCCCGCTTTACGCGGCCGTAGACTGATTACCTTTTTTATTATGTTCCATTTTTGCGCTTATACAAAATATATTTTTCTAAACCAGTCACAAAGTGATCATGACGGTAGGTATTGTGAGTTAATATGGTAATGGTCAGTGGGTCGTCTTAGGGGCAGAGTAAAAACAAATTGGTTTACAAGCAATAATAATAAGAAGTAGACGAAGCGCGAGCCCCTATTTCTGTATACAGGGTTTAAAGGAACCTAACACCCCCTTCGAACCTAACCTATCCGAGTCGGGGCGCTCCAAGTACCCAGCTCGCTCTTGCGTAATAATAAGTAAATATGTAAAACGTTTTTATTCCGTTAATACATTTACACAACTGTATTTAATTACCTAGTACCTAAAAACAACATTAAATTAAAGGCTACATACACCCAATTATGACTTTTATATTAATTACAGTTCATGATTATTAGACGAATAAATATTATGCCTTCAAAATGTATTCAGCTCCAAATTATGCCAAAACAAATTATACCAAATGATAGTTATGCTAACCTTTACTTTATGCCAAAGTATTATTATGCTAATAAAAGTTATGCGAAAACGTTATGCCAAACAATAATATTGTTTCGTTTTCGCATAACTTTTGCCTTAAAATTGGATGCCAAGAGGGGGATCCCCGTATAAGAGCTGTGTTTCAATGTTGGTGTATTATGCAATTTATCTATAGATAGTGGAAAATAACGTTTTTAGGGTTCCGTACCCAAAGAGTGAAAACGGAACCCTATTTTTTTTTCTTCCTTAATGTCAACTGAGCCGATGTCGACTATTCTGCCAGCGTCAACGGAACCCTATTACTAAGCCTTCGCTGTCCGGCCAAACGACCGTCCGTCTAACTGTCAGCGGGCTGTATCTCATGAATCGTAACAGGTAGATAGATGAAATTTTCAGTGTGTATTTTTATTGCCGCCATAACACGATAAAAAAAGTAAAATAATAATAATTCTAGTTCTATATAAATAATACTCTACACAAGAAAAGTGTTTTTTCGGAGTTTTATGCCTTGTGGTACCTACGGAACCGTTCGTGTGCGAGTCCGACTTGCACTTGCCCAGTTTTTATTATTATTAGGAAGTTTAAAGTAATAAAGAGACATTTTAACGTAGGTACTTAAAATATCTAATAGGTAATTAAAACATAAATAAAACCAACATCTAAATCAACCAAAATAAACACCTATTCGTCGGCTAATAATGAGGATAATGGAAATAGCAGTGATTTAGAATGCAACTAGTTAATTTAGGCAATGGCGAACGTCCGGGCAGTGCCGGATAAAGGATCGACCTCATTACACAGGATCGTCTGTCGTTGCGGAAGGCGCCATTGTGATGTACGCAGCTCCCACTGTGGCGATCAGGGATAAGGAACATTTTGCAACGACGTGGCAAATTAAAGGGAAAGGCACAACGTTTTTTTATTATTGATAGGCTCCTAGTTGACCGCTGTCTCACCTGATGGTGACTGAAGATGCTGACCTGTCGGGTTTATTTCATTATATAATGCAATAAGATTTAATTTCACCAAAGTCAGATATCTTTTATCCGTCGAATAAAATTGACGTCTGACAGTTCTAGTATGGAACCACTGTCAAAAATTCAAAATTTATTCTTAGGATAAGACTTATTTTATGTATAAAAGTTTGGTGGAATTCAACCTGAGAGTAGAAATTACTTTCATTTTGACAGTTCAACAACGTTCATTGCGTTATTTAGCAGCTAATTTTTGGAACATAAGAAGCAATGAATTAGCGTTATCCTTCAAAATTATTCAGATTGTGATTGATAGTTTGTTACACAATTAGGGTGCTGAGTAGATTAGGCCAAATTTTGTTTTAATACCTGAGGATGATTTCTAACACAGTGGTATAATTATGTTTATATTGTATGCCCTGTCTTATTAACAATTCGCTCAAATATAGTAGTTTTACAAAGCCTATTCCTTTAGAGTAATAATATGTTATGTGAATAAAAAACGACTTCAGCTTACGCCACACGGCCGACACTGGAGTGGATGGATTCAGCGAGCCACAATATTTCCGCCAACCTTGTGTTAGAGAATCACAGTGTAATAAGAATAAGTTTATTGCGTTTAGATTTCTGTCTTCAATCATTTCATGGTCAGAACTTTGTTTTGCGTGTGACCTGTGGTACTGGTACAGTAACTGAGTATTAATAAGGCACATCGGATCTTAGAAAGAGACTGTCACTCTGTTATGATTAACAGAGACAATTAAGGCTCTATAAAGCCAAACTTTTAACCAATACTCTGTGTCATATTTACAATCGCTTACTGTGCCATAGGTTCGCTATCCACACTGTGTATCACACACCTCACAGTGTACAATACCCGTATTACTGACAGTTCCGTTTGTCGCGCCATCAGTCGACGGTCAGAAGGAATAGGCCAGACCTAGGACATGTTCACAAAGGTTTTAAGACGATTATGTGCACCTAATGCAGTCGCCAATCTGCGTGGCACTTAAATATGATTTGCGGCCGTTATTAAAGAATTATAATCATATAAATCATCAATATCTACACACTGATCTAAAAGTTGCAAAAAACGTAAGTAAAGAATTACTTGGGCTGGGCTACCTTAGCGCATTCCCCCTAATTTCCAAGTAGCAATTTTTGGAAGACTCATTTTTATTTACCAATGATTGAATAAATCATAGCGTCTGCCAGATTTTGACAGAGTAGACAAAATTTTATTTTCATAATTATTTGTGGAAAAAGAACATCCTATTCACTCTAGCAAACCCGACATATCCTACATCGTTTTATTCCGCTTACTAATAAACGTTGTATAGCGCCTCCACAGTTACACAACGTGTTGCTTCTTCTTTCGAAAGTCAAATTACTGACGACTGAAAGAGAGAAATCTGTGTGTAACAACTATTCATCCCATGTAATATGTTTATTAATAAGGGGGTATCGTATATAATGTTAGCCTTAATTTACAAGACTTAATTTACCATAAATAGCACCGTCTTCTCTGTTTGTACACTTCGCCACAACCAATATAAACCATCAATATCTGATCACCCAATTTAGACCACTCTAAAATCAATATTTGTTATGACTACTAATAACTATTAATATACATCAACGTATATGAAATCACGTGCAATTTACAATATATATGATTAATATAAGTATGTAAATAATATGTGCTTAGATCAAAGAACATCGCTTAGAGGTGCCACGTGGTGGATAATTCTGAATTGTTAAGTGCCGCAAAAGCTTAGGGTGAAGTCACCTATTAAACGCTATCGCTGACTTCTCTTACGTCCACACAATGGTTTCTGCATTTGGTCAGCGAGGTAATTGCGTAATACTAATAGTAGCAATGGCTTTCAGGTTGACAGTGCAGCAACATGCATTGCGTTAATCACGTCATTGAGCAGACAAATTTTTCGAATATATGAAGCAATGTATTAGCAATATTCTTAAAATAATTCAGATTTTAATTGAAAGTGTGTCAATTAGGTTGCCGTTCTACCTTCAGATCCTTCAGACCTAATATTACACCTAACGTGATTACGATGGCGGACCGAACGCTCCCTGAAGCTCGGTTAAACTAAAGAGATTGCTTCGTGTATTTGCACGCCGGTGTCCGGTCATCTATGTTATTTACATATTCATTTTTTAAGATGCAGTTAGCGTTTGAAATAAACAACTTTAGTAGGTACCTGTGGTCTGTTACCCTTTCCATGGGGTGGCAGGTAAAGTCCAAAAATATCTTATGAAAATGCAAACTTTATCAAAACCTGTACTTGTGTGTGATATTTACAAATTATATATATGATTATGTTTTTCAATATGATTTTCAATTGACAATTAAGTTCAATTTTATAACCTCACTATTCCTTGATGATTTTATAATTACAGTTTAATAATGTTATTAGAACAGTAGGTAATTTTTGGAAAAAGTAATGAGATATAAACACACACCTTCTGAACACAGATATAAGTTTGTTAATAAATCCATTTAACAACAATAAAGAGTGATTGCGTAAGAATTTAACCTTAACAGGGTTCGGGATTCATCAGATACTTCTGGACTTTAAATACCTACCCATAAGTAGCTTCGTGGCGTGGTGACGGCGCATACGGCAATGACGTTTACAGGTGATTTCACCCTCATAGGTAAGTTGCTTAATGCTTAATTCGACTTGCGTGACTCACAGTCACATGTATTATTTATATTTATAATGTCCATTATTTATGAACTGCCACAGAGCCAACGTCTATTTACCTGCAGATTTTTCGTCGGATGCCGACGTCATTATCAATATCAGATGACTGCTATAATTAGCATTGATTTAAGACTTGTATTGACACTGTAGTAAGTCTATAAGTACATACTCTGGGTTATCAATAGTTATTATTTGTCTCTGTATTGAATTTCTAATCTTAATATAGGTTTTTAAATTACGTGTCACGATATTTGTCCGCGATGGACTCCTAAACTACTTAACCGATGTTAATCAAATTTGTACACCGTGTGCAGTTTGATCCAACTTGAAAGATAGGATATAAAAAAAATAAAAAATTAAAATGACAAAAACGTTAGCCACAGCAACGCGTGGCCTGGTCAGCTAGTATTATCTAAATTATCTGTACCCTAATTGCGTAACAGGCTTTCAATCATAATCTGAATCATTTGAAGATATTGCTAAACCATTGCTTTAAATGTTCACAAAATTTGTGTCCTCAACATCGTAAATAACGCAATGAATGTTGTTAAAAATCCTTTTTTGTCGCTCTGATACGAATGGTAATTTTTGTAAGATTTTTCTCTCCTAGTGAGAAAAATCTCATGCCGCTCTGAGCATTTGCCCGGCTTGCCCGGGGTTAGACCGGGCCCTGGTAGTACGTGTGTGTGATGACCGTCTAATAAAATCATGATTATTTCTGATACAGTGATTTCTTTAGACCCACATTATACTTTGTACTTTTACTGTTCCAATAGAAAATTCCATGGTAACACGATTTATTTTGTTAACATTATGTGGGTAGTGTAAATATAATTATCAACTTACAACTGAGTATTTGGTTATAAAAAAAATACATTTCCAATAGATATGCCATTTTCGCTATGCCTGACCGATGTTTCCGTCCAAACAGATCGTTAATTTTAATCATATTGTCTTTTGACGGAGACGTAATACATTATCTGAAGCACGCTTGGCATCAACCGGATTCATTGATATCAGCACGAGTGTGAAACGTTCGGTAATTACCAAATTAATCCTCATTTATTATAGATAATAATACATGCGGAACGTCTGCGTAATTAGCAGAACTGATTACATCCGTGACTATAAATTTTCTTATCTACTAAAAAACTTCCAGAAATGAAGCATGGGGGCAAAATGGATTTTGTGGAAAAAACAGAACATTGTTAAGTTAGTAGGACTCAAAATAACCACCTCAACAAAGTAATCTCTTACAAATTCACATAAATAAATAAATGAATTGTCTTCCGGATTTAACAACAGATGTGACATCATTTGGGTTAGAGTTAGTGACAATCTGGCTCAATTCCACCCAACTCCAATACGATCTAGCGGAAATTTATATCTTTGTTTTGTCTTTTCATCTGACACCCGTAACTAATGTCCTCGGTACGATTAATACATTCGTGTATAGATCACCATTATATCAATCGCAATTTCTTATGAAAGCAATTTGTAACAGTGCGTTGATTTATTATTACAAAATACATCATTAACCATATAACTATATGATTGTAAAATGTAACACCGCGGAACATAATATTATGATTTAATTAACAATAATTTAAATTATGATAAACACTTTTCTAACATCAAAAGCGGCAATGCGTCATTTGGCACACTAATTAAAACGACAAGGAATTTGTCAATACAATGCACGGTCAGCGTATTGACAGAACATCATTGGCAGCGAGTCGCACCAACATAGCGCTTGCGACAGCCAGGTGGGGTCAAAGGGAGATAAATCGGGAGGCTGCGTACGACACCGGGGACGGAGCTGACAGTCGTAGACGAACGAGCATCCGCACCACACGTTTCTCCAAACCCAATTAGGTCTGTGATGAAGTGCCGTGACCGGTCGTGTTAATAGTGAAGTTCCTTTCGCAAGTGTCGGCAATAACCCTGTGGTTTTTCATCGCAGAGTACCCCTTTACGAGATGTGGGACGACGCAGATGTTGAAGAAGAGACCCCTGCGCCGGCGCCAGCGCCGGAGGAGGCCCCCGCAGCAGCCGCCGCGCCTGCCGCTGCCAAGCCTGCCGAGGCCGAACCCCCCGCACCCGAGACCGTCTTGGGCACTGAACCTCCGAAACTAGTATTTAAGCACTGGATCAGGTGACCAACAACATTTTATCCAAGTTTCCTAGATTAAACTCAAACAACAAACAGTTCGCCTCAATTTGTAAACAATACAGTTTGCAAATTTATTTTTCCCATATACTTTTAACTAATTGGAAGTAATTATATTAGCTTCGACCTCCATGCTAAAATATCAGGAGGTAAACACTTCTCTCTATTTCGAGTGGTATATTTGTAAACAACCGCCCTCACGTTACAGGCCCAAATTCCTCCAATACACCTACCTGTACGACTACCAGCACAACTACTACAACGACGTGATCAACTATATGGACAGGCGGAACAAGGGGCTGCCCGTGGAGAGGCCGCGCGCGCAGACGTGGGGCGAGCGCGTGCTCCGGACCTACCTGTCCAAGGGCTCCAGCATCAGAAACCAGCAAAAAGACTCCTCCCTCCTTCGCCACATATCGACGGGCGCCAGGTTCCATCGCTACCACAGCAAGTCCCTCATCTCGAGGAAGTATTCCAGACTCGGATTTAACACCGTCTCCATCTAGCTTCGCTCTAACACCCTCGCTTGACCTCGCTTCAGCGGACCCACTCCGGAGTGCCGGCGTGACCTTTGTGTCGATGTTACAGGATTTCGCTGGTTTGATGCAGCATCATCGGCGCCGCCGCAACGGTACAAACAGTAACACTGATCGGAAGCAGTCCGCATTCCTCTTTTAATATCTGTCTTATTTGTGTAAGACAATAAAACTTTAAGTTAATTTACTTGGTTTCATTTGCTTGCGTGTTCCTTGTAGGTACCCATGAACTGATCTCTCTATAGCAGTCTTAAGATCTAAGAAATGCTTAACATGTTTTTATGCAATGCGACAGCCACATTAACCAGCTTTGCGACATGAGTTTTATTTATTCTTAGTAGCTTTAATAATTTTAATCAAGACTCAAGATTAAATCTGTTACCTAGCATGCACATGAGAACTGAGTCTGTGAAGATAATAAACTAAATGCAAACATAGACGCAGAGTACTAAGACAACACCTAGACGCGGGAACTAAACATAAATATCTTCCAAGTTATGATATACAGCGGTGTTGATACAACTACATGTGTTCAGTCTGGATTATGAAATGTAGGAATGTGTACATGTAGCCACAGCTTCAATTAGCGAACACTCCAAATATACCGATGCTCCTGGACCGACATCTAATCCACTTCTTAATTTAAAAAAAAACAAAAACTAGCAGGTGTTTTTTTTGTTTTGTGAATCCACTGTAAAAGCAATCAAAGAATTTATAGTGAAAAGCTTTCTAGAAGAAGCAACATTGAAAAGCTTTTAAACTGTCCCTTTTATATCGCGTAATTTGTATGTGTGTAATTAAAGTTGAGGAGGTATGTCTCCTCAGCTTTAATTATACACATACAAATTATTATAAAACAATACAAATAAACATAATCAGAAAACAATCCTGCGACAGTTTTCCGTACAATACGAAAGAATAATAACCTCGCAATCGATCCCCGACAACGATTAATAAGGTATATTAGATTAATATCCAGATAAATGGCTCCCATTAACTTCGCTTAGAATAATAAATCTGTACGTTGATATCTTAATAAAAATGATTTATGGGTGAATAATTAAAATTATTTATGGATAAATCAAGTACCTATTCATTCAAAAATTTTAATTATAAGTGAATAATTTTGCTAATGTAGGTATATTCTGCTCACAAAATTGCAACTTTATGAAATAATGCCAATATATTATATACTCGTAAACAGCTAACGGAGTCGTAGTTATGAGATGACTAATAACATCAATGGTAAATGATGTGTTTGAAACATAATGCGGTAATAAAGTATCTGTGTCAGTATTCTGTCACGACACGTGAAGCCAGTAATATGGCTCTTAATGCAAGACGTTCAATGTCACAATTGCGTGACACACGCAGCGGTCGCACACAAAATTTCAATGTCGAGATATCTAAAATAACTTATCTTTGACAGTTCAGTGAATGTAATCACTTGGGTGTGCGCCAAGCGTTGGACTACCTAGCAGGTAAAATGGGCAATCGGCCAAATTGAAGATAATTAAATGTTACAATGACCAAGGGAGCCCAGACATCGATTGGGTACTTGGTGTTTATAAATAGAACGCTCAATTTGCAACATCAATGCTCTCGCAGCGCAGCATTACTCCACTATGAGTGTTTAGGTCACTGTTTCCCGGAAAATTAATTCAAACTTCATGTTGTGTGCACTTCGTTCCGGATTACAACATTCCACATCTATATTAACAAATTGAACTACAAATAAGTTTTGTTTAATGAGTTTCGGAATGTAACTAAATGGTTGCGCTACTGAGGCTATTATGTTACTGGTCTCCAGATAGAGAGACACAGAGAGAGAGTTGGGGTTTTGCTAGACTTTGTATTGTTACCTAGAAACTGCATTGGCTATGGAAATAGAAAATAAGTAAAATGAGAGAAATATTTTTCAAAGCGTCCTACACTATGAGGGGTTTATGTATTTTCACTGGTATACGTGAGTGAGACCTGTCGTATTAAGAACCCTTTTTTTCTCTTTTCTTAACTTAGAAAACTCTAATCAGACCAAGATAATTCCAAAACATATTATGCACTTTATGTACTCAGTAGTAAAGTTTCCTGTAGCGCGTAGATAATATCGATACGTCCCTCTGTCACCGGATTATAATCTATCGTCAATTATTTGAGTGAGCTGAACCGATCGCCGAGACACTGCATCATCTGTCTGCCTCATTTCTGTGGACGAGGCTCATCAATTCATTCATAAATGACCGGATAATTGATGGATCTGGCAGACGGGTGAATTTTAATTACCGGCCGTATTGTACCTTTAGATATTACAGATGTAAGTTAAGTAATTCGATTCATCAGTTTAGGATTGGACACCTGCATAAATTGTTTTTTAGCTTTGCGAAAGGAATGCGAGAGAAGTATCCATATGTTGGCAATAGCGCACTACCATATTTTTAAGGTCTTTGTATGTACCCAATTACCTATGTTATACAAATAAAAATGGCAATTCTGCCAGTCTTCTGGGCACATTTCCGTATTTCGTGTCGCCGTTTTACGCGAAGAGAGAGAAAGTGAAGGATATGACTCTTTAAATTCGAGAAACAGACCTTCCCAAGTCAATATCCATCGCCTGGTGATGGATATTGACTTGGGAAGGTCTGAAATTAAAACTCTTTATTCAATCAATCAATTCAGCCTATTTCAGTCCACCGCTGGACATAGGCCGCTGCCAGGCTGCGCCACAACACCTTGTCCTCAGCCTTCCGCATCCATTCTGTCCCAGCCACTTTCTTAAGGTCGTCCTTACATGTAACTGGGGGTCCTTACATGTAACATGTAACTACGCCTGCCACTCCAGGACTCATCTGCTCCAGGGTGCCTTCAGTCTTTTTCCAAAACTCTTTATGGCTGTCTAAGCAAGTTAAACAATGGTTTACTATAAAACCATTAAATAATTCGTGTCTTTTTTGTAGCAAGAGTATTTTAATTAAGATAAAAATCATTTAATTAAACCTGTTGCTTTTACTAGCATCTGCTATCATCATGGAGGATATTATTTTTTTAATTCATGTCATGAAACTGCCCTGTTAAGAATAAGCATAGCATAATGAGCCAACAATTTTCCCATTGCTGAACACAGGACTCTTCTCTGTAGAGGCAGTAGATCTCCACCACGCCGCGCACCGGCCCAGTGCAGCGGGGTAATTGCGTAACCCACTAACAGTAGCAATAGCTTTCATTTTCAGACAGTTCAACAACATTTTTTGTTGATGAGCAAACAAATTTTTCGAACATATGAATTAGTGGAACAGCAATATCCACAAAATGATTCAGATTGTGACTGACAGTATGTTACGCAATTAGGCCGCAAGTTGGTGGATGTCAAATATCTTCGAATTTTTGGTTCCTGGTAAGAATAACAATCAGTTTTAGCAAAATAAGAACTGGGCATTAGTTCATGTTGAATTTGCAGTATTGTCACGCATGACCAGATGAATTAAGTTTGTCGTTGTAAGATTTCTTGGCAGCCTGACACGGCATATCTATCAATAAACTTATTAACTGAAGGTAGTCATGCCAAACAAAAGCTCGTAATGCGGTGTCGATGGACATACAGCAACTAGTTTGTAGATCCATTTCAGTATTAATTGGAGTTAGTTATCACTCCTGTCATCTGACATTAATTTGATATTGTCATAACCGTTACAGTTTGTGGCGCTATGTATTAACTGGTATAGTTAGGGCTGTTCATTATTATTTGAGGACGGTTTATCTATGTAAGGGCTGATTATTTCATCGCCAGATAACTTTAATTCGAGGAATAAAGTTGAAGTTTTACAGTTTTTGTATGGAAGAACTGTAAAAAATTCAATATTATTCCTCCGATAATATCAGGCGTTGGAAAAATCAGCCCTAAATGAAACAAAGTCTGGTTAGTTACACCATTTATAACTCAAGAACGGCTGGATTTTTATGATCATTGATTTGTTAGATTTGTCTTTGCCCGAATAGCAGAATGACTATTACATCATGGGAAAAATTCACAAAAAAAAAAAGATACTTTCATTTCATCATTGACTTTGAGGCGGTGCGAAGTTCACCGGGTCAACTAGTATGTATATGAATTGGCTGACAATTTCGAGGAAATTATTTGTATTCTAATGGATATCGGTCAGATTACATATAGGTTTCTCAAAATCATTAACGTTTATTAATGTAGTACGTATATATATATGTCGTCTACCCCCTTGCTAATAAACGTATTATATCAGATGAATAGATCCACACCGATTTCTCTCTTTCAGTCGTCAGTAATTTGACTTTCGAAAGAAGAAGACAAAGCGTTCTGTAAGTATACAGACGCTGTAGATATAACGTTTATTGGTAAGGGGACTATACAAAAACAAATAAATAAAATTCAAGTGTCTGTTTGTAATGTCAAAATAACAGCTTTTCACTAAATGCCTGAAAGTACCTATATACGGACGGTACGTTTCACAAGAAAACAGTTTTTAATAATTTTGTCTGTCTGTCCTTCAGTCTGTTTGTTCCGTCTAATATCCGAAACGGTTGAATAGATTTTTACAGGACTTTCACTGGCAGATAGTTGAGGTTACGTGCGAACGAAGTCGCTTCAACTTTGCAGCTTCAACTCTTCATTAATGGCTTTTGTGGAAGAGACACCACAATTTTGACATAGTCCCCAAGCTTCAGAGGTGCAACCAAGAAATCGAGCTAGCCAATAACGACTAAACAGAGACGTCAAAGAGCTGTGCAGTGGCATAGCTCAAAGGAATAATGATATGACGGCCGGCCCCGCGGGCTACAGCCGAAATATAGGCACATAGTATAGCTACATAGATTCAAATTAAATTAGGTAGCAAAACTCGACAGACATGATGGGTCTCGAATACTAAATATAATTTAAAAAAAAACTTAATTCATGATTTTATTTTGGGGCTAAGCGGCCGCTGGTAGAGAAGTATAAGTTGAGAAAATCAGTTATTTATGTTTTAACGTGTATAAATATCGATATCCTTTACGTATGTGAAGTTTACACAAAAAAAACTGGTATTGTTACCTACTGGAACTAACTAAACTAGCTAAGGTCGTTGACCCCAAAAAAAAAATGTTTTATCCTGTTTAGATATTGATACCCATCACGTAGGTACATATGCAAAGTTTACACCACAACTGATGTTACTGTACTGATACTTCTAGTAACTACACTACAATGCTGGGTCGTGGAACCAAAACAATTTATTAGCAAATCGGTTTTTTTTCGTCATATCATGCTTAAATACCTACCGATACCCATCACATCTGCGGGGTTTCGCTAGCTAATTTAATTTAACCCTATATAATTAATTTGCAGTCGTAACCTTTATTCTATTAATATATTGTGCATATTATGTTGTTCGAGCTGTCCACTTCATCATCGCTAACTACGCGTCTTGTTCACCTGCACTTCATCAACTGCGAACAGATCGTGCGTTTGTTTTGCATTCCAAAACAAATAATTGAGTCATGTACCGAAACTATTGAACCAACGCAACGTTTTCATAATGAATACTCCTACGTTGTCAGTGCACGTATTCAATTGTGTAAAGGTAAAGGGAAATCAGTCTGTTTGTTGCTGATAACACATTTTCAGGGAAATGTAGGTACGAGAAATAAAACAGACTCAAATTTACAGTGCCTGATGAAGGCTATTTACTTATTATGAATTGGCTGTCAATTTCGAGGAAGTTATTTGTATTCTAATCGATATCGGTCAGATTACAATGTATGGTGTTATAATGGTATCAGAACTATGTGGGTAAGTAAAGTTGGTCAATTTCGAATAATGTTAATACATTATTCATGAATCATAAGGACAAAAGCTGAATACCTCGATTTATGCCCCGTGCGTGTTGACTGACGGTCAAGTTACCACAAACTTCGCACCACTGACAGACTATTAACTAAGCTGTGAAATCCTCCCAATTTCCGCGACTATTTTGATTAAATACCACGCTCAGGTAGTTTAGCAATTCCACAAAATTAACTTGACAAATCAAATAGCTGAGTGAGTGAGCTAGCCAGACCCCGACTATTCACTAAACAAATACACGTCACCTGAAATTTAATTAATATAACAAAGCGTTCGGTCCTAAATACCGCATTTCGTCCATAATAGGTTTTAGGAACTCAGCCGGAACATTCTGCAATTAAATGCCAATTTATATGAAATTTAACTGAGCATGTTTCCAGTCAGTAGTATCAGTACCTTGCGAAATATTTTAGTTATGAATCTCGATTTGGATATGAACAACTTCATCAATAATCTGCATACCCTTTACCCAACTATGTTCGGCTTCCAGAGAGCATTGATACAAACAACAAGTTTAGGTATGCAGTAGATATCATAAACAACGTATATATTATGATGGTATTGATGCATCTTTTTATCTGGTATTCAAACTACAGACGTCAGAGGTATTAATCGCTAAACCACTTTAGATTGTATTCCAAACAGACTGGATTTGAATTGAACCTTGAACGTCACTTAAGACTGCATCCAATGAATCAATGGGATCGAATGCCTTTTGAGAGCAACTAAAACCTTCGCCTTAGATTTTGTTAAAAAATAATATTAAGATTATTGATTTTTTTTAACGTTACGAAGATTACTTTAAGGTTTTTTTATTACATGTTAACAAACTTAAAACAATAATAGTGATATGTACAAGTTTATAAAAAAGGGGATTGAAACATAGGGCATCAAAAAATTTCCACGTCAACAAGAAAAGTGCGCAAAAGGCTGGCAGTAACATTGTATGGCATTTCCAAAATCAAAAAAAGAAAAATCAATTATTAAAAGTAAGTTGAGAATCAGCACTTTTCAGACAAACCCCCAAAACGCCCGCCCTTCACCTTCTACTACCTAGAGCCGTAACTAGGAAGTAGAAGTGGCGCAACAAACTCCCCAGCAGCACATCTGTTCAGTTGGAGAAACTTAATTTTATTCAATAGTAGGTATGCAAAATAATTTATATTACACAAACATAAGACATACATACATAATATATAAGCATACGCGCATTGACGTGGAGTTGCGGACAACAGCCCATATTACCTATTACCTATATGTACATGTAATTAAAACTGAACAAGGGTAAAGAATCATATAGCATCAAAAAATTCGTCCGCATCGCTGTCAGCGGGAAAAGTGCAAAAAAGCCTGGCAGCATTGCCACGTTGTATGACGACACAAATTTTAGGCCAGCCCTCTGGTCACGTGAAGAATAAAAATAATAAATTCAAATTCAAATTCAAATTCAAAATCATTTATTTGCTAATATAGGTAATTACATAAAGTTGTTAAAAAGATATATAGAGCACAGTTCAACCATATTACGCCTTGAGGCATGCAAATTTCAAGCTTTACTGTATCACAACATTGCACAATTACTTGCAACAATAATTTTATATTTAATAACACAGTTTTGGTAATTTCACCGTTGCAAATAATAATTAAGCATTAGCAATTATTAAAGTCACAAGAATAATTAAAGATTATAAATGTCATGTATAAATGAGAATGTCAAGATATGTTTGTAAATAAATGTTAGAGTAATAAAAATAGGTAGTTAATTAGTGCATTAATCACATGTCACATCAACAACAATATGTCCTTACATCCTCTGTTAAATAATCCTGAGTACTATAATAGCACTTAAATAGCAAGAATCTTTTTAATTTCTCTTTAAATTCATCGACGGATGGAGTTTCCAGTATAGACTTTGGTAAGTGGTTGTATATACGCGGTGCCATACTGAAAATGCTTTTGGTATACAAAGCCGTCTTATTAGATTTGCAACAAATTTTATCACTATGCCGCTTACTTCTGTACCTATCAAAAAGATGTTTGTTAGTTCTTGCGAAGCTAGCAACCTCGTAAATGTAGACACACGGCAATGTTAAAATGTTATATTTGATAAAATAAGGTCTGCAGCTATCAGTCTGGTTGATATTAAAGATACCCCTAATACACCGCTTTTGTGCCTTGAATGCAATGTCCTTATTGGTGGAATGACCCCAGAATATAATACCATACTTTATCAAGGATCCCACGTAGCCATGGTAAGCCGCAAGTACAGCAGAAGTATCTACCGTTTTTTGCAGCATATGTAGTGCATATGATTGCTTATTTAATTTTTGATTTAAAGTATCAACATGTGTCTTCCAGTTTAAATTATAATCAATTGACATGCCTAAGAATTTTGTAGTTGCTATCTCATTTATTTTGTTCCCTGTATAATTTATGTTAATGTCAGTAAATTGGGCTTTACGATTGCGAAATGTCATAATTTTAGTTTTGTCAAAATTCATTTTTAAATTATTATTAGTTAGCCATTTTATAATATCACTTAGAGTGCTGTTTATATCTTGTTCAAGGGATAACTTGTCCTTATTTGTAAAAACGACAGTACTATCATCAGCAAAAAGTATAGTGGGATGATTAGTTACTTTGGGAAGGTCATTTATATAAATGATGAATAGCAGAGGGCCTACAACACTTCCTTGTGGGACACCTTGTTTGATTTCTCTGTATTCTGAAGTGTAGTTAATTTCTGTTCTTGTATTGGTGCATACTCGAGTAACTAATGTGGATTGTTTTCTGTTGGTAAGATAAGAAGCTATCAGCTCTAATGAAGTGCCCCGAATTCCATACCTGTATAGTTTATTTAATAGAATTTGGTGATCCACGTAATCAAAAGCTTTACTTAGATCCATATACAATGAACACGCCGGAATTTTTTTGTCTAGGCTAGCCATAACTGTGGTCAGAAAATCATAGACTGCCATATTAATGGTTTTATTTTTCCTAAAACCTATCTGTTCTTTAGCAAACAAATTGAAATTTTCAAAGTACTCATTTATCCTGTCATAAATAACTCTTTCATAGACTTTCGAGAGCACCGGTACTAGTGCTATGGGCCTATAACAATTCATATTGTAGGGATCATCTTTTTTGAAAAGGGGTTTAATGATTGTTAATTTAAGTTTATCAGGAAAGTATCCATTTAGGATCGACAGGTTAATGACATGACTTAAAATGTCGGATATTTTAATAGGCACTTGTTTTAAAATTTTAGTCGATATACAGTCGTATCCAGTACTGTTGGTATTTCTTAAGTTTAAAATTATTTTGTGTATTTCATGGGGTGTAGTTGGTGACATAAATAATGTTTTCGATTCATTAGGTAAGGTGTCTGTTTTATTAGTACAACTTGTATTCCCTTTTAATTGGTCTATAAAAAAATCATTAAAACAGTCCGCAATGGTCTGCGGATCATTAGTAAACTTTTTATCATCTATATTAATTTGATTAATTTCGGTTTTTGGCACATTACACATTGTTTTACTAATAACATTCCAAGTAGCCCTACATTTGTTTTGAGCGTATGGATAAAGTAATTATTCTGAGACTTTTTTGTCAGTTTTATAACACGTTGTAACCTACTCGCAATTTTTTTTAAATTTGTTTTGTTTATGATATTTCGATTCTTACGATACTTCCATAATAATTGCTGCTTACGCAAGCAGCATTTTTTTATTCCTGTTGTCATCCACCGGGGTCGTATTTGAGAAAATCTTTGAATTCGTATATATGGAAAACATAAATTATAAAATAGAGTAAATAAATCATAGAAAATGTCAAAAGCTTCCTGTGGGTCATTACTTTCAAATACGTCATTAAACGAAACCGAATCTAAACAATCATTAAATTTCTTAATTATCTTTATTGTAGTCTCGTCTTTTTACATACCAATGTTTTAGAGAGCAGCTATGTTTTACGGGACAGGTTAGTAATTGTGCCGTATGATCAGATAAGGCAAACTCCATAGTTTTACATTTACATCCACGAATGTTATACATGAAGTTATCAATACATGCTCCACTAATAGTCCTTGTTGGTTCAAATAATCCTAACTGTAGGTTGTGACAGGCTAGTGTTTCCATAAACATTGTAGTCATTTTGTTTTTGTTTAATACATTTATGTTAAAGTCGCCACAAAGTATTATTTTCTTTTTACTGTAGCAGTACTTCCCAAGTAGCCGGTTCAAAGTGTCGAAAAATGTGTTTAGGTCATCTGTCTTTGACCTTGGTGGTCGGTATATACAAAATATCAAGATATTATGATTTAAAAGTTCGATGCCTGAGCATTCCAAAACGCCTTCGACGCAGTATTGTTTTAGTGTAGCAATTGGTTTAAACACATGATTATTGCGTACCAAGATACATGACCCTCCTCGGCGATTATTCCTTGAGAAGAAGGACCCTTGAATAAAATTAGGTACATTGATTAAATCCGTATCAGTATTCAGCATATTATGCTCTGTGATACATACGACATCTACTGGATTTCGTGCGTCTTGGAGTGACGCCAAAGATATGGATAATAAATCCATTTTCCTAGCAAGGCCATTTATGTTTTGATGAAGGATGTTTATACTTTTATATACGAAAAAAATCTGATTTACTTGAGGAATCTTGGATTTCAGGATTCGATTCAGTTTCGGGAATTACATTATTCGAATTGGTATAGTCCTTAATATTATATTTTAAATTGTCAAAAATATTTCTCATTCCACAATTGTTAATTCGACCACTGTTATTTGAAAACATGGTACAATCATATAATAAGTTTAAATTGGAGTCAAAAATTACAGCATAGTCATAAATTTGTATGTCATGATATAGTAAGCTATTAAACATTTCAATTCTCCAGTTGAACATACTAGAGTAATCACTGCACTTATAAGTAGGCAGACATAGAATAATATTTGTGTGAGATAACATTAAAAGATTTTTCCTAATGTTAGAAATTAGGTCTGAATAGTTGTTAGTTTTATTAAAATCTTCACTACCTATAAGTATTACACAGTAGTCTTGCATAGTATAATTAGTTAGTTTTGAGTCTAAATTACTAACAAGCGCATCCAATCCACAGTTAGTGGTGATATAGTGACATATGTGATGGTTCGGAAAGGCATTGTGTGCTATTGATAATACATTGTTAGTGCTATTACTGCTTATTATACACAATTTGTTTGCCTTATCTTGCAGTTGAGACGAGTTGTTGTCATTTTCCTTAAGACTACCAATAGTTTTTTTATCAAACTTCAATGGAGTTTTTTCTCTATTAGACGTAGAACCTTGTTTGTAGCCTCCTTGTACAGTATTTCGAGGTAGGTCCAAGTTAATTGTAGAATTTTGTTCTTTACAGGGAGTAGACAATCTCACATTCCCTTTAGGGGTTCCAGTTTCGCTTGTTAATTTCCTTGTGGCGTTCTTCACTATTTGATATTTGTTGTTTAAATTATTAATGGTCTGTTTTAACTCACTATTTTCTGTTGAAAAATTACATATCTCGTCATGGGCTGCCAAAAGTTGTAACTTTAGTTCTCCGATAATTATTAAGTTAGTAATAATTAGTAAGTTTTTTTTACATTAAGTATGTATTAATCTCTTACCATCATACTGGGAACGAGATACCTCATAGAAACGCCCGGTGGTGTATGTGGTCATTCATCAACACATACGGGGGGGAGGGGTGGAGGGAGGCTCAGGGAATTAGACCGGAATAAATCCTCAAAATGTAACAGAAGAAGTGTCGGATCTGCAAACACACACATATGTCGCATATGTCCCGGAATATTACTAAAGCAGTTTTGACAAATATGTGCTGGTTGTCGATTCGTCTTAGTAACGGTGATGGGTTTTACCCTGGAACCCAATTATGGAATTGGTTGTGAAACCCTTGCGCAGTGTCTTTGGCTAGCTTTAGCATAGGAATATAGACACCTTGCCTTGTTTACGTTCAATACTGTTTGTTATATACAAACCAAACTTAACATAAACCTTCTAATATTTTACAGTGACATCCTGAACGGCGTGTTTGACGGTTTACCACTGACCACTATTAAACATATAATACAGGTCATTGCGGTTTACTGAAAGAGCCGAAACAAAACGAGCCAGTCATATTTAAAAAAAGCATGACTGTAAGTAATACGAAGATTACATAATTATATTCTTACTTTATTTTTATGACCTATAACTACTATATTTAAAAAGTACTGTTAAGTTAATACTGTGCAAGACATTTTCTTCTTTTTGATATTTTACCTTTTTATACCTTTTGTTTATGTTTTTTCTACCTTACGGTTTTTACTTTTGAGTGACACTTATTATACTTTGTTTTACGGCCGAACCAGCGACTTTTATTCGATAGTTAATAAATACTATAGGTACTTAAAAAGCAAAAAAATAATCAAATGCCCTGCAGGCTTTGCTTTTGGGGAGTCTCGAGTACTCTGCCATTTAGAAAAACTATCCTTAAGTAAGCCCAATAAAAGGAAAAGCATTATATTTATTTCATTAGATAATAAGAATTACAACAAGTTCAAACAGTTTCAGTATATCCAACAAAATCATATTATAATTATCATCTATATGACAATGGCGGCACTTTAGAACGTACGAGTAGTAACGTCAGAGTCGCTGTCCATGCAAGTGCTGTGTGATTAATTAGATGCAAGACCTAAAATTTACCATAAAACACTTTTTGTTTTAATATACACAGCAGTAATCAATAACATTTTAACATGCATTTCGTTTAGTAGACATGTGAACTAGCAAATTCGACCTTCCAACCTTGTAACAAATGCTACCAAATAACTCACACAACGTGTTGAATAAACTTGAAAACACAAGACTTATGTCACAGCCGGAGATATATTATTAACATTTTCTGACTCTAGGCCAGTGTCTTGGACGACTATTTTTATACAGTGCCCAGTGAAACAATTGTGTAGATTTCTTTCGCCAATTGGAAAGAGTTGGAGTCTGTGACAGTTATAAATCGTTGTACATAAATATTTCCGAGTGTTGCTCGAGCTGGGCGACACCGTCGGAATGAATCACAGTAACGAAGCAAAAGATAAAGCTCACTCTGTAGGCAATCGCAATGCAATCGCAGACCGATACCGATGATACCTTTCAAAGATTTATGATAATCATTTCCACGCTGATGCATTTGTCATTATCAATCTTTGCTCTATCAGATTAGGGGGGAGGGGTCTTTGTTCTCTTATTTTTCTGATTTAATGTAATGTCTCGGCATTTTATTTAATATTATTTTGATTATTATTACACACTTTGCGGATGCTATGAATCAATATGAAAACTATTCCGATAAGGAATTGAAACATAAATCTAACGCGATTTCATCGAGCAATAACTACAGATTTCACGAAAATAGGAAAGGTGAAAAAGAATTATTTGTGTTACAGTTAGTTATAATGAAAGGTTATTTGTATCTAAAAACATTTACTGTTTTTAGTTCATTTCAACTGATAGTTGGAAAAACAATAGAAACCATAGAAGAAGAAGCAGTTGATGAAATCAATGACAATCTTGAGAATGCGGCTGATGGAGAACAGTATATTAACAAAATTGTCAATGTCGAGGGTAAGAAATTTTCATTTAGGTTATCCGGAACATTAGAGCATAGCAGATTGTAATTAAACTTAACTATTGTGTGAAAAATTCATTTTAGAAATTTCTGAAAGACCTGGAATCTTAATGTTCACTGCTCCTTATAAGTTGTGTGAAGGAGGATGCAACGGCAGTGACGGCGGGAACATCGCGCTGCAGTTCCCTCTGTTCATTGGAAGGAAAGGCCGGGAGGCTTACAGACGTATGTTCAATAGGGACTTCAATGTCTTGCACGCGAATTCTGCTGCGCCTTTTAAGAAGCCTACAACTAAAGCCACCACGACCAATACTCCATGTATCGTTTTGAAAGTTGTGGACACCACTACCACCACAACCACTACCACAACAACTACAACAACAACTACTACCACAACGACTACAACTGAGGCTCCTACAACCACAACTACTATCACCACTACAACCACGGAGCCCCCCACCACCCAGCCCGCTGTGCGATGTCCTTATTATCCACCTGATGTTTGCTTGAAAAAGAGAAAAAAGAAAAATAACTACGACCTCATAATATTTGAAAAAGATACTGCAACACCATTTATAGTGGAAACCACAAAAACTGAGGACAATTTCAATAATTTAGATGAAACTGCAAGAGTAACCGATGGTAATGATGTAGCTAATGAGACGGCGCTAAGAATGAAAAACGATGTGTCATCTCTTGAAGACATTGGCTCAGATTACAATTTTTATGACCATGGTTTCCTACGTATTTTATAAGACAACGATTGGTTATATAGCACATAGTAGCGTTTATTTTGGCCGTAATCATGAACTATAACAGAAAATAAGCTGAAGAATCATATTCTATCTCTGTTATGGGTTTGGTTTCCGCACTTAGTCCTTCAGTGGACCATTGTGCGTGGACTGCTGAAGAATAATTATCGGCAAATAAATAAAAAACATTGTTCTTTCCAAAACTGTGTAGCTGTATTAATTCCGAGTGTGTAAAGTTGTTCACACAATTATATTTATGTTTTAAAGATATTTTTTGTTTTTTTACCTGATTGCGCCAGAAGGAGGGTTATTTTTATTTAAATATTATAATAATATTACTACATAATATTATACATAATTTTAGTAGATAGCTGCTGTGCTGAGTATTATAAATTATTATTATTATTGTACTGAGTACTTATAAACTAACCCCCTTAATAATAAACTTATTCTATCAATCAGGTGAATTATAGTTACACACAGAAGAAGACAAAGCGTTGTGTAACTAAACAGATGCTATATTATAACGTTTATTAATAAGGGGGTAAATAAAACCATAAGATTATCCGACTTAAATGGAATTTAGAAATAATTTGTTTTTATTTTTCTTGGCAGACTATTTGCATTGCTCTCATTCTGGCTACGATGGTTTTGGAATCAAGTCAGTCGGAGATATCCTGGGACAAATGGTTGTTATCCATACCGCAGCAACCGATTATAACCAATAATGACTTCCGTAGACATGAAAACCTACCCGTTAAAGCGCCTTCTTTTGAGTGTGAATGTCCTCCTCATAATGGTAACACTATTTTTGTACTCATTTATAAACCGCAGGGCTTAGAGTCTGCTCCTATTAGCATAAGTATAATCAGCTAATAACCTTCCCACTGCTGCGACACAGGCCTTACCGCTGTGAAAGAGGGTTGGCCATAATCCACCACGTGAGCCCAGGTCCAATTAATTATGTTTAAAATCCATAATGGTTGCTTTAGCCAAATTGGCAAAATATTGGGTGTGGGTGTATGTGTGAATAATGTGTATGAGTCAATTGTGAAGATTTTCTCAGGGTGGCTGGAAGCAGCTAGATTAGAGTAGCCGGGGATCAAGTTATTTATTTTATCGATTGAAGAGGTATATCATGCTAGGTATCTATTTTCAGCAGTGAGCTGCTACTCGCTGATCTTTGGGGATGATCATTGATAAAAATAATGTACATAGGTTTCTTTCTTTTCTCCTTGTCCAAAGATTGAATTGAAAGATGTGAAAAAAAAAAATTCAAAATCTTTTTTCAGAATGCGTTATTGAATTCAAAATCAACAAAGATATGGCAGACTTTCTCAATATGCGAGGACTTTTAAAAAAAGAAGATCTTAAGAACGTTCGCGAAGATTTGATAAAATTAGAAAATTCTAGCGGTATATTTCAAGGGATCCAATCTGTAGGACAAGAAATCAGGAATAGACGAAGTAACTTCAATTACGAAGAACAATGTTGCTGTCCTCCCAAAAACGTGTACATGCCTTCATTTATAACCGACCGCAAATTCGACGAAATAGTTGATAAATTCAAACAACAAGAAACGAATACTGAAAACTAATTTGAATAATTATATTTGAATTAAGACCACACCGAGTGGAACTGCAGCGTTAAACGACAGTAGGTACTAATCAGCAAAATTAGTTGCTAAGCAGGTTGGCACACTACGCCAATTTGCCATGATATAACAGTTTCATACAACTGTCATAGAATGACAGTATTGATTTGAATTTAGGAACAATTTAAGTTGGTAGTCAATTTTCTTAACAATGAGCCTGAATTTCGCACCGCGATTATTCGATCCATCTTTCGTCTTGAATTTTTTATCATCTTAACGCATGCTTTTTGGAATGTGTGCTTTTCTTAGCCAAATCGGCGTAAAGCAACTAGTTTTATAGCATGTGTTAGTGTATACGCTATGGTTTAACACGCATGTCTCACAAAAAGACGCAAGACGAAAATGAAAGCACTGCAGTTTGTAACATACTTATATGATTTCCTATAAACAAAACCGCGTCGCTTTGCTGCAGCGCAGTTCCGGTCAGTGCGGCCTTACCTTTACACTCAAATAAATGTTCAGATATTGCATTTAGTTTTATTGTTTTTCGTAAATAAAATGTAGATTGGTTTGTATTTCGCACGATTTAAAAGTGAAGCATATTCAGTTATAAACATGCTCGCAGTCATTATGTTGATGGGGTTTTCCTTTATTCACTATTCGACCACGGAAGATAAAGACCCAGTTCTTACATTGGGTGACATAGTTCTGAACAATAAAGGACTTAAGGGTATGTACTGTATTTTTCATAATTATTTAATTTATTTCAGAGTATCGGGAGTAGTTCTATACTATTTGGTTTGACTGCTTGTAGCTACTGCTACAAGGAAAACTGTTACGTACAAAAATAAAAATCTCTCCGAAAAACTCCTTTCTACACGCTGCCTTGAAAAATAACTTGGAGAACATCTTTTCTATTTTAATTGAACTGATTTTCCCAAAGTTTTTAGTAAAACAACTTAAGTAGCCCGTCTTGTACGATCAACTGCACGAAACGTTTGAACTGCGAAAACCACCATAGGTTACGGCTCATGACAAAAGCGTTCAGGATCTGGCTTGGCTGTGAATTCATCCGTAGATAATTAACAAAAGAACAAATTTTTCTTCGTGAAACACTTAAAACACGGTTCATATTTTTTTTCAGCTGGTTGTCCTAAAGCACCAGTAGTGATTCAACCTGTCATAATAAAACTCTTTAGGTATCCAAACCAAAAAAAAGGCTCATCAATAAAACAACAGCTGGAAAAAATGCAAATAGGAGAATTTTTAGGATGAAGACATTGACAAATAAAACCGAGAATTTCCAATTTGTATTTTTATTTAAAGAAACGATATTAAAACATGTATTATATAATAAATTCAGCAAAAGCGTAGATATGATGACGTAACTGTGCAGGTGGTAACACAATAGAAAGTGACGTTGAACAAGTAACAGAAAAAATAAACAGAACAATGCGATAAGTAGGTGCCAATAAAATGCGAATGAAAGAAGTTGGCGTTAATAACCAAACACAAAGAAAAATGTCGGTAAGTCAAAAAGAATAGGAGCCTTACATATGTGGCGAACTAAATATAAATATATTAAGTTTCTTATAATACTAACTATAAGATCATTATGAATATCAATATTCCTGATGACTGGCTTTTTTCCATTCACCTTTATTAGTCAACTTCCAACAAAAGATATATTTTATTAGTTAGAAAGACAAACGGAATCCATGTTGCAGAAATATTTTGTAATAGTTGTAACTTTAGTCAAAAGTAGTTACTGACTTTCAATTAGTGACTCATGACCAACACGCCAACACCACTTCTCGTGTAATTAAGAGCTGACAACATTTATAATGAGTTGTAGAATTAATTTTATAATTATTGCGTACATTATAAATACGCTACGCCTACATATTGGCATGAACTTACCACGAATACGAATTCAGTTCATGAATCCCGCGTATTCGTAATTTCCATCTAATAATGACGAGAAGCAAAATAGTAACTATGTAATTACTAATTATAAAAACATTTAATAATCTATTTACGTTGGTATCTGGCTGTGTGCTAGCCCTTCTATAATAGGTACTCTAATAGCCGTTATAATTTTAATCAACTGCTGTTTGTGTAATTAATATTGTAAACCGAATACTTTGTATTTTAATTTTATATGCAGACCATAAATGGTTTTAAATTATTGATAGCTGATTAGTAGCGGTATAATAGTAAACCTTCTTTTCTACCCCTTCATTAAAATATGTATGTTTAGGTATACAAAATTCTGAAAATAGGAAGATTTGGTAAGTTACTCTTGGAGATTTCGGCCTTTCGACTGACTAACGCTAGGATTGATGTAATTAATCTCATTTTAGCAACATTTTAAAGCATTGGGAAATATATTAATTGACATTTTCAGCTAAAATGGATAGTTCAAGTATTAGTGCAGTACGAGATCATAGTACTAACGTCGCCATCCATCACTGGCGTCACCTACATGGACCACTTCGATTTCGAGGAGAGATACAGAGACGCTAATGAGTGTAACCCGCTATATTGGCATCCGCTGCATTTACCCCCCTACTGCGCAGAAGTTTTCGAGAAATTAATACGATCCAGACTAGCAACGAACACTCCTGTTAGAATCAAGAGAAAAAGAGACAAGAAAAAACATCACCGCCCAACAAACAGCTACCCTGAAGAAATCTACAATTTCCCTTATTCAATATATCACATAACTAGCGCAGAATACGAAACATATAGTCCACCCATAAGCCCATATGAAGAAGTGATTGAACTTTTGAGAAAAGATATTGCGATAGATCCTAGCTCTCCAACTGTTACAGTGATTCCTAACCTAGGTCCTGTTGCACTGTACAAACAAGGTATATCCAGGAAAAGTGAGAAAAGGATAAAGGAGATGGCAGAAGACTACGTGAAGGCTACTAAAAAAATGTACGAACAATATTACGCAGCTTATGGCAAATTTCCTTCTGAACCAGAGATATTTATATACGACAGCGCGAAAAATAAAACTAAAACAGAAGAAGATAAAAAGAAAAAAGAAGAAAAAGAAAACCAGGAAGAAAAAAAGAAAAATAAAGTTCACAGAGTGAGGACGAAACACGGAGGTGTAGTCACCATAATAGAGACGAAGAATTTAGAAATGTTGAAAAAAGAAGGACCATTGCTTTAATTTAATTTGTGTCTTATTAAAAGTTGTTTATTATATTTAGTTACGCATTTATTTAACCCCTTATAACGATTTTCAACAAGGACAAAAAAAATAATTTGGTTGAATCATTTTTAATCCTATGCAAGCTCCTCATAGTCGAAATTCAAAATTGATTTGAAGACGATCTATTCAATTAAGCTGCATGAGTTGCGATACATTCCAGTGCATCTGGTGTGCCAGACGACTGCCCTAGGTATCTCTGTATAGTCAACCTCTCTATACCTTCCTAGCCTACTTATGTTGTTATTTGCATTCCATATAGACCAATTATGACCTACGCCTCTCCAGTCTTTGCACACGCAAAACCCCATAACATCCATAGGATGCAGACCCTCCAAAACCGGTTACTTCGAAAGGCTACGGGTTCCCCTTGGTTCGTCCGAAATGAGATCCTCCATGTTGACCTCAGAATCCCCACTATTAAGCAGTTCATGAAACGCCTCTCAAAGCGTTTCTTCGATTCCGCCGCCAAACACCGCAACCCTCTGGTTGTCCAGGCCGCCAGTTACTTTTCCTCAAACATTAGTTAGGCTCGCCGTCCATAGCATGCCCTATACGACCCTGACGACCCTATAACTCTCCTCCAGGAGAGCAACAAGTCAACTAGTACAGTGCACAAAAACAAAAGACCGACATTCCGACCTCGCCGACGAGGTCCCTCGCGACGTCCCCAAGTAAACTCACCCCCCCGACCCTAGCCCGACGAAGTGCCAACCCGCGCCGCAGCTGAGCCAGTAGCTTTAAATTCCCGACTGTGACCTCTGAGTTTGTTTCGGCATTTCTTCTCAGAGTAGTCAGATAGGAAATGCCGGCTCCATCAAGCTTAAATAATATAATTGTGATCCAGCCTGTCCCTTCTTGCTGCCCTCTCCAGCGACGCCCTAAGCCGAGGTTCGTACCCCACAGGGGCACCCCCTGTGGGGTACGAACCTCGGCTTAGGGCGTTAGTGCGTAGTCTTAGTGCGTAGTCGCTTAGCATAATGTAGTTAGTTTTATGCCCCTGGCTGGAGGCTTTGAGTTTCACTTAAGGCAGCCACAGGATAGTCGGGTTAAGTAGTCACGACCTCTAAAGGTCAACTACGAGATGCCCATAGGAAAAAAAAATGCATTCCATATTTTCAAATATATAAAACTCATTTGTGTTTGTTCTAAAATATTTTATGCGCTTGCCATAGTGTGCAATGTGTGCATACATACGAGCTGTACGCGTCGACGGCAGCCGCCGACGCGTCGACAACGAGCGCTGACGGGCATCCACGGTTGCAGTTGCCTCTGCCGTTTACGCGTGCCGCTCGTGTGTAATAAGCATACTACAATTATTTATTCTGCGGCAGCAAAGCGCCGAGCGCCGACAAGGTGTTAAAAGATTGTTACGGTACAATTACGGACACTGTAGGGCACATCAAAAAGTAAATGTTTTGCAACGGCAGCCATCCTCATATAGTTCGTGCCGGCACGAGAGATAAAGTAAACCAAGGAAAAACAATCATCATCATTTCAGCCGAAAAAAGTCCATTGAATAAGCCTCCCCCAAGCACCGCAACTTCGACAGGATCTGTGCTTTTCGTATCCTACGGATTCCTACGGCCTTCACCAGGTCATCGGCCTTCCAACCTTTCGTACCCATCAGTATGCAATGCGAGCAATGTGCTGCCCACTGCAATTCTTCGGGCAGGAAAGACAAGGTCCAATGTATTTAATTGTTACAGTGATACCGGACTTGGGTCCTTGAATTGTAATTGTGTGAATTGTGTAAAGGGAACAGAAGATTAAAAAGAATAAAACAAGAAAAACAAAGTTCATAGAGTGAAGACTAAACGCGGTGGTGCAGTAACTATAATAGAAACAAAGAATTTTCGATGTTATAAAAACTATTGGATTTTGGCTTTGATTTTGATAATTACGGTATTATTAAACGTACCTTGTCACTGAGATGATTTCATTCACTGCCTTACAAATTACAACCTCCTTATCTTAAAAAATATTCGTAGCGATAAAACTATTTAAATTATTATAACTGACATGCATTCCTTTTTTTCAAATTAAGGTTTATTAAAATATCTTGTTCTGGCCTTTGTTTAATCTGTAAAAATACACAAAGATAAATACATCCGGGTAAAGTATTAGAAGCATTTTTAAGGGTTATGTCGGATTCTACCGAATAAAACTATGTGGAGGCCGTTCTCAATTGGGCTACAGGATTTACGATGGATCGCAAATAAGAGAATAATATTCAAATCATAAGTAAAGTAGGAAAGAAAATAGGTAATCAAGCAAGTCCATTGTTACAGTGAAGCCGAACCAGCATCCTGGTCCTTACCACGCCATAGCACAGAAGACTGAGGACATTGTTAAAGCCATGGCTGAATCTTATGTCGCAGAGTCTCGGAGGAAGCATAAGGAATATATAGCAGCCCTCGAAAAATATGAGATGGACAAAAAGAAATATATTAAAAACAATATAAACCCAAGAGGTGCAGTAGAAATAATAAATTTGAAAAATTGGGCAACTGTGTAAATTGAAGGTTTCTTGCTGTGCTTACCTATAAATAATTATGTATATTCAAATTCATTAAACGCACTATTTTAAAATTATTATAGAATTGTTTTTTATAGAGCTGATTTTTCCAACGCCAGGTAATTTTTTCCGAGGAATAATTTAGACGTCTTTACGTAATAATATAATTATATAATGAATGTATAGAAAACCTTGTAAAACATTTTAAAAGAGTAACGGTGAAGTTTCTTGCCTATTCTTCTCCATACAAACACTACCTTTTGGAAGGGGCGACTAGAATCAATTCTATTTTATTGTAATTTTTGACGTTCAAAAGTACCTTTAATGTGCCTAGTTGAAATAAATGATTTGACTTTGACTTCCATACAAGATCTGCCAGACGTCAATTTTATTTCACGAATAAAAAACATCTGTGGATTGAAAAATTAGCCCTTAACCTAATTAACTACAACACATAAGTCACTACTATAAATTAAAAGTCGCAGCCGCTTCCACTGGGCCACCTCGGTACGGGTTTATTGAAGGGTGATGCCCTATCTCCCCAAGTTCCATGTTCCCCAAAACTTTTAGTATTAAAGAAAAGTTGTACGACTCTGTCTTGACCGAAATTGTGAACGTTACAGTCGCCGAATCTATGCTTACGTACGTTTGTTTAATATTATTTGTTATTATTTGAGAGAATCATTGGGGTAAAAATCGTTATCTTTTAATTGCAATTTACGTTTAATTCATTAAATATTATTAACATTATGCAATACAGATAAGTGATAGATAACAAACGATGTTGTTCTGTACTTACTACCAAATAGGCGCTCATCAATAGAGATGTGAATGAGGAGAGTATCAAAACTTGTTTCTACTGAACATACACGCTGTGATTGCCAAAGATGGCTTAGTTTCAATGTGTTTAAAATGCTGTGATTGTTATCTTAGCGAGAAGAACTGTAATTTTTTTTCTCTTTAATTTTAGCCTAATATAAATCTGATTAACAATCTTCATGATGTGTTTATTTACCATTTTCCTGAGGTAAAGAAATGCTTGCTGGATGTATGCACCCCCAACACAGCCTAAATTCTTCCCTTAGGAAAAATTTCATGCATTTTTCCTTAGAAAAACCTGAATACATTCCTAACACACCCTGGACATAATTTCGAAAACATCTAAAACACATACCTAGGTAGCACAAAAAAGATTAATTTTTAACTAGGTACTGATTTTATTTTATGCTAACACGTTTGGATACGTCAGTACGAGGATTGGTCAAGTGTGAACTTTACAAATAATTTAAATTTATATTTTAGGGACTTTGGAAATGTATGTAGGTATGAAAAATCATTTTGGGGAACTTGGAACTTGGGGAGATATGGTGTCACCGGTATTGAATCTGTCTGAACTGTGTCGGAGAGAGGAAACATTGGCTTTCTAGTGTAGCTGCAAAAAGTTTGACTGATTAGCCCAAACAACATCTTTACCAACTAAAATATTTGACCTTCTATGTAGCAGAAGTTATCAATAAATCCTATCATAGTCTCTTAAATCTTCTTTTGTCCACTAATTCCCTATTTGCATCATTCACGTCAAGCGTAGAAAATTTGTAAACAATATTGAATCACCTCTGAAAACACAGGTGCAACTAAAGTTCAAATCTAATCTTTCGAGTATTGTAGTTTAAGATTCCATTGTCTGCATTGAAAAAGATTCATTGTTTCGTTCAAACATGTAAGGTGTTTATAAACCCCTTGTAAGGAGAAACTGCAGTCTCTAGGTGTTATAACGAACAAAATGTTATACATTAAGTCCATCACAAAATTAAAGGTAAGAATTAGGGTATGCACGACTCTTTACGATCGATTGTTATATTCCTGCTAGTACACAGAACTTACTTAATTTATATACCATTGTATAGTTAATTTAATGGAGATTAATTCTGTACTTTTCAAAAATTTATTTAATGCAGTAGAAACGAAAACACATCAAAATAATTTAAAAAAATCCTGTTAATCAAGTGTGAAACCTGAAAATATTGTATCTTGCGAAAAAATCAATTGAGTTTTTTTTTATAGATTCATTTGACCGTAGCATAGTAGGAACCCTATTGAAAAGACTTTTATTCAAAGTAGTTTAATTATAACTAGCTGCTGCCCGCGACTCCGTCCGCATGAAATCATAACTAATCCTAACTTTCTAACTAATATTGTAAAGATACAATATCGCTCGCCATACAAATTCATCGATACGAAAATATGAAATAATATTTATTATCTTCGTCGTGTGTGATAGTCCATTGAATTAAGATAAAATATTATAGTATCTTAGCCGTGTGCAGCGCCCCTTAGTGAACTCCATTGCGGGTGACGTAACCTATGACAAACTTATAATTTGCGGTTGGTACAGTAATCGGGTCTAGGGATCGAACCGCAAAATTAAGTTTGTTTTTTATTGTATATACTTTTCCGGGATAAAAAGTACCCAGTGTGGTGCCCAGGATATTAAAGAATGGTTATACCAAGTTTCATCGTAATCAAACCGGTAGTTTTTGCGTGATGCCTGAACAAACAGACAGACAGACAGAGACAGACAGACAGACAGACAAACATTTTTTTAATCACATTTTTGGGTTCGGTGTCGGTCTAGTAACACCCCCTGCCATTTATATTTTTGATATTTTCAATCTACAGAATTTTCACTTCTAGAGATTTATTATAAGTATAGAATAGATTAAATAAAAGAACCGGTGACCGTACTACACTTTGCCAGTTTTTAGTATACCTGTCATAGAAATGCAAGTTTAGTGCTGTGTATAGTATTTTGAAATTACAGCTTACTTGGTTTTAGTCTAAGTGCTCATACACACGAGTAACAAGCGTCAACGGCAGAGGCAACTGCACCTATCGACGAGTGTCGACGGCTGCCGTCAAAGTTTGTCGGCGGCAGCCGTCGACAACATGCCTCTCGTATTTGAGCACCATACTCGACGGTTTAATTCCGATCCAGCCTGTCCCTTGCAGCCCTCTCCCAGCGACGCCCTAAGCCGAGGTCCGTACCCCACAGGGAGTGCCCTTAGCGTATAGTCGCTTAGTTTTGAAGCCCTGGCCGGATGCCTTAATTTATTGGGGCATACACAGGAAAGCCCGGTTAAGCAGAGGACAACCTCAAGGGTTGAAATGTGTGACGCAATTTATAAAACATAAAAATATGCGACGACGGGTTTCAACGAGTGTCGATGGCTGTTGCTTGCTTGCTTTGGCCGTTAACGCGTGCCTCTCGTGTTATGCACACTAAAATTGCAAAGGCGAATCATTATTCAAGCTCATTTATATTAACTGTACTCTCTCGACAATCTGAAATAATATGTGTCCGTTGTAAATATATAATAAATAAAAGTCATCATCATTCTCCTGCCCGTTTCCTAATTTATTTGGGGTCGGTGCCACATGTCTTTTTCTTCCAAGAGGTATGGAGAGGTTAGTCGTGATAACGGTAGTCACTCTCTCTCTAACATCATCTTTCACACAATCCATCCATCGTTTCTTTGGTCTTCTCCTACTCGTATAGCCGTCGAAAGAGAAATATCGTCAGGAAAGTTTTGAGTATGAATATCATACTCAAAACTTTCCTGACGATATTTCTCTCATTACTCCGCATCACATGCCAATACCATGTCCCGTTTACCACAAAACTTTTCGGTAACTGGTGTCACTTTCAGACTTTCTTTTATAATATACTTCTTAGACATACGATACTTCTTATACACCACACATCCTTCATAACATTCTCATCTCAGCTGCATTCAATTGCTTTATAAGCATGCCTTTTGTAGCCCAAACATTCTAATCTATACAATACTGCAGCTCTAACCATTGACTTAATATAAATCTTCTTCTTTAATAATGGGAATATGGAAATCGCAAATTGTTCTCGTGACCTGCCGTCTACAAAAACGTGGTTCACACACAATCAGAAATTAAAAGATTTTTCATAATTTTTTTCATTATGCGTTACACCAAAATACTTCAAGTCTTTATTTTTTACAGTTCCTATTTATAGTACTGTCACTGGAAGGCATAAAATGCTCCATAGACGGTACATTCTCCAAACACCGACCAAACGGTACAAAACCCGGCGAAGATCCATGCAACCCGCTCTACTGGTACCCACAGAACATTCCAGAATACTGCAACTACAAAAAAATGCCTACTCCTCCTACAGACCCTGGGCAAGAAATGCCTATTCCTATCCCTATACCAGTGCCTATGCCTGCACCTCTGCCGATGCTCCCTCCACCGATGGTGCCTCCGATAATGATGCCCCCTCATGCAGCGCCACCTGGCTCTTCACCACCAGTCGCAGTACCACATCCTATAATGCCACTACCAATACCTTTACCTTTTGGCATTCCCTTGGCTCCCACAAATCCAATGGTTCCAGTGGCTGGCATGCCTCTCCCGCTTCCCCCACCTGTTTTTCAGATGTCATTCCCGCCCCAGTACCCACTACCTTATCCGCCACCTTACGGTGCGCCATATTCTCCTGCTTACCCACCTCTTTTCCCTTCACCATATCCAGGGCCATATGTGCCACCATATCCGTCTCCATATCCTTCTCCGTACCCAATGCCACCTCGTAACGGAATGGGCATGGTTCCCGGAATATCAGGCTTGGTTAGTCCCGATGGCGGCATTAACATAATGCCATTCTCAGATGCCTACTCCGAAATGTTAGAGAACCATAAGCAGAAGATGGTCAGACGACGTCTACAGAAGTTTCTCAGCGATTATGAGAGACCTCCATGGAAGAGCCGAAGAAAAACGAGGCGACAAAATGGGAATGAAGTTGTTTATGAAGAAAAATATAACGAAAATACAATTGAGTGAAGTGCAACGTAAAATGTATGTGAAAGTGATTTAAAAAGTAGCGGTGGAGTTAAAAGTTTTGTATTTTTGGTAAAGATAAATAAACATAATGAATTCAAAAGTTTTTGACTAGATAGCATTTTGAATGCACTGTTTATGGTGACCATAATAATTCCGAACCAAAGTGATTATGGATTACGCCCCCAATATTGAATATACTTTGTTTCCTACAGTTACACATAATACTAACATAGCTACTATAATGTTGGTATGGTAATCCTATCCAGGGCGCCGAGTTCTGAGTCCATTTGGGTATGCCAAAAGAGTACAAGTATTCAAACATATTCACTATAAAACTTGCACAGAACACATATCCAAGAACTCGTCGTAAAAACCGGATATAGGCGCAGCTGCAACGCAAATATTGCGACACATTCGGAGCACCCTTTTACCGTACAATATTTTATAATCCTCGCATTCACAGTTTGAGCATGTAATATAGTTCGCGATGGAAACCTTTCAGGATTACAAATATAGTTTGTAGATTTATAAATAAAGCTTTTCTAAAAGGCTAAAAGGGGATTTGGAAAAATCTGCAAAATTGTTCTGCAACTGTTTACAAAGAGTTGCTAAGCCTAGTTGGCCGTGCACTTACACATCTGTCACGTCCAAATAAATGGCAGATTTATTTACGTCCTCTGATTCTCACATAAATCGTTGTATTAATCATTTTATATTCTGCTAATATCATCAACTGCTTAGCTTTTCCCAACTATGTTGGGGTCGGCTTCCAGTCTAACCGGATGCAGCTAAATACCACTATTTTACATGAAGCGACTGCCTATCTGACCTTCGCAACAATCGCAACCCAGTTACTGGGTAACACGATACAACTTGGTAAACTAGTTGTCAGACATTCGGGCTTCTGACGCCCCGTAACGAAAGCCAAAGATCTACGAATGACATTATTTATTATTATCTGCCAAGACGAGTCAAGCGAAGCGCTAGGGCACTGCCTGCCTTTTCTCGAAGCGCTTCGTCGTTTTTTGAACCCTCATAAATTGGGTTATACTGGCAAACCCTAGCATACAGTGGAATGACATCTCACTTCTACTTCACTTCACCCAAGTTTTCTCGGTGAGATTTTTACAGAATACTCCGGCTGGTATTTTCAATGTTAGATAGTAAAGCTTTTTCCTTAGATACAGTATTTTAATGATTAACGATGTAAAGTCAAGACGGCACATTTCTCGGAAGAGGCGGTTTTATTTTAGAATAGTTATACAAATACATGTGGACACGACAACTGTGAACTGCGCGTGAGTGATGTATCGTGCGCGTTGACGGAAGCGCGCCAAAAATGTGTAGCAGTCTCGAAATGTTATATAATCTGAAAGTAAATAACAAGTTGTCACAACATTTTTCCTTGAATTTTAAGTAACAAGCGAGAAGCACAGGACCTGTCTATGCGGTGACGCTTGGGGTAGGCCTATAATTTGGCAGTGAGAGTCTTAACAGCTGAAATGACGCTGATGGTGACCTATATGAGAAGGCTTCTTTCCATTCCCGTAATTATAAACGTTCAAAATCTAGTCACAATCTCATCTCAGCGATTATCAAAGTCATAAACTTGTCATAAAAGATTTCGTAAAAAATAAGGGAATTACCACTGAATTTAATCAAAAACGGCTATGGCCGTTGTTAGATGTGACAATTAAAAATTCTCATATATCTGTGACGGCAACAGCATTCGAGATTTTAAGGACGACTTAAAATTCTTTCTTATTTAGTCTTCACGTGCATTAACACCCCGTATAATCTCAGTTGTCTTGGAGGCGGTTTCCTCTTTCTATTAGAGGCCCGGACTCATTATTTTAATAGAGTAACTAAGGCATCTTGTTTCCCGTCCGTCTCCATAAGATCGACAAATTGGAACCATCTCGATTCGACTTCAAATTAGGACTTTAAACAAAGCACCGCATTGCAAAAATTATTCCAAGAAAATGAGAATGATTTTTGGAAAGTGGGAAAAGTGATGACTGCCGTACATTTTGTATGAACCATCGCACACTATAAGCGGATCACCTGAATGTTTGTATTGAAATGCGATGTACTGCGGCCAGATGTAATGTGCACTAAGCTCAATAGTTTACGAAAAATAACAATCTCCAAATTCAGTATGACCGCCTGCTTGCTAGGTACATAAAAAAGTCTGATGTTGCGACGACGACCCTAGCCGCATCAATGATCAGTCATCAATAATAGTACCCTATTTATAATCGACTGTTACTGTATTATCCCACTGCTGGGCAAAGGCCTCTCCCCATGACTAGCTCTTTCAATCCAGGACTAAAGTGGACCACTGGTCGTTTGTTTTGTCCAGCTCGTCCTGCCATCTTATACGGGGTCTGCCGCGACGCCTTCTAGCTGTGTCAGGCGTCCACGTGGTGGTTATTTTGGCCCACAGCTCATTGGGCATACGGCAAACGTGGTAATACTTTTCCATAATCGACTACTGACAGTAAAAATATTTTTAACAAAAGAAATAACCGGTAAAAAAAGAAACTGAAAGCGAAAAATAAACCTTTTATATCTGATTTTTCTAACGCCAGATAATAATTATCCGAGGAATAATTTTGAATTTTTGACAGTTCTTCCATACAAATCTGTCAGATGTCAATTTATTCCATTTATCTGTCGATTGAAAAGTCGGCTCTAAGTCTAACTAAGCTCCTAAATTAATGTACCTAAATATTCAATTACTTTCGGGGCGGCGCTAAACAATCAAACAACCAAGATCATAGTGCAATCATTTAACAGTTGACGTAATTAATTTGGGGTAGATTTTCATTTCAATTTTAAATGATACCAATGTCTAGGTATACTCTATCCACTAAAGAAGAAAAAGAAAAAAAATGCGTTTATTTGCGGTAAACATGACGCAAAGAAAGAACATAAACACAAAAAAGAGGGGAATATGCGTCACATCCAACCATTGTCATTGCTCTATAAATAATATTTTAAAAAATCGTCAATAGAGGACTGCTCTGTATTACCCAATTTATGCTTAAGTTATTCATAAAGAAACTTAAACCCTTTTCACAGGAATTTTGATGCTGTTACCGGAGTTGGATTAGCGAAGTTGCGGCCAACCCATCGTCGATTGACCACTTGAACCTTGTCATAGAGCAGTTTATTTTGCAACAAGAGAGTTAAAAACCTTATAGTCTAAATAAAAACTTGATCTGTAGATGTAGTCTGATCTTTATGATCAAAAGTACAGCATAAAATTAATGCATGAAAATGAAAATTCTCAATATTCATCGCAAAAATGCGTCCATTTGTTGTTGCCTGTAGTAATAATTTTTTTCCACAATTTTAATTTTCGCAGAACTGTTGTGCCATTCAGGGGTGTAGATATTGGACAAAAAATTTGATATACCTATGAGTCGGAATCGGATGTGAGCACTCGTGTCGCATACAGATTTGTATAGGAATGGCCTCATAGCTTTATTATTAAACGTTTGCCGGGCCTTTTTGGTTTTTCTGATATTTTGTATACCACCTACTCCTGTTTTTGAACTATTGTTCGTCTCACAAAAGAGTTTGATTTTCCCGTACTTGTTTTGGGTAATATTTTTCCATTTCCAAACTGAGTTTTTCCCGAAACTAGGCTTCCAAATCCCAAAGACTGATCATGCAGAAGCAGTGATGGCCAAGTAGTAACGGCGGCTACTTCGAGTAGGTACTACTACGAGTTGTAGGTACAAATCCTGCATTCCGACCCACTCCCTCTCACAGAGAGGAGGCCTATGTCCCAGCAGTGGAAACATTATAGGCTGATTATGTAGTAGGATTTGGACTATCGATCATTAGTTATTCGATAGAGATTACCAAAACTAGCTGTTACTACTCTTAAGTATAATAGAGATCTTTACAACACAGGGTATAACATCTTGATGTCAGGCCGTACTTCTAAATTCACTGATACATCCAAGTGTTTATCGATCATAATCCGTCCACAAAAGTTTTCATCGTAAGTATTGCTTTCCATATTTTTTTCTTTAATTAGCTTTTCATTAAAACGAATATTAGTATATATTCTTAAACATTTATTTCCAATTCGAATTTAAATTTAGTCAACATAGAATATAATTCTAATAACATGGTCAGATTCCCGATACATTTTTGATTCTAATACTATAAGCGTTGATATTACGAATAATAAACAGTTTTAAAGGTAGTTAACACTACTCAAACTTTATACTAAGTGGGCGGAATTGAATAATACAACTTAATTATGTGTATATAGTGTAACAATGAAAAGGACTAAGTATGCTAAGTTTGCTTACAGTGCACAATTTTGTTTTGATAAAAATTCTCTTTTGTAATTACACGAAATAATAAAAAACAGCCCCGTTAAAAATAATGTGATATTTTGACTAAATTAAATATCTCAAATAAACATCAGATAATTTTATAATTTAATGCAACACATAACCTACATAATAACAATATTAATTATTATAATTAATATCCTATTTACTTAAGTAAATTAAGTTAAGTCTATTTATTGGACGGAATTCCTGACGGCTCCAGATATATACAGATACCTTACATTCTAAAGACTATCATAATTTTATAATTCTACCTTAAACGTTTAATCGTAAGTAGGTATTCAAATGTGTAAAAATTTGCTTCTATATAAACTAGGTAGTTTTAAAACGTGATACAAAGTTACATCTAGTAATACGGTTTATTGACAAAACTGTTTCGTTGACGTGAAAATGTATTTTGTCCAAAGATTTAAATCGTTAGATTTCGCGCCAAAACGCGTCCATACTGAGAAGAGTAAGTAAGCTCACACAATAACTAATGGCGTTTCCATGCCCACCAAGTCAAGTCTCTGCGACATTGTGTGTGTCAGAGGTGTCAAAACGAAACAGAAACGCCACCATCTTTTAACGCGGCAGGACAAACGAACGAGAAATCTTCGATTTTGGCGTTATTTTTCGGCCGTGTCATTTCTGCATCACTCCAAGTGCCACTAATATCACTTATACATACAAAACACAAAGGTGGAAATAAACCTATCGACATAAATCCGCATTATTTTAATTATAAGATGTTGTTGCTTATGAAGTGTTCGTCGTCATCATTAAAGCTCTTGAAAACATGATACGATGTTATTTCACCATCTATGGGAAGAGCCGCTTTTAACAAGGCTGAGTTGGTATTAATTCTGCAACTCTTTCTAATAGTGCGCAAATTTATTACGGATTTATGTATGTTCCACCGTATTTGGCAGTGGAATACATGCTTCGAGTGATAGAACACTCAAAAACCTTTGGGTGGCATTGGCTTCATGTTTGGCACTTCAAAAGTGAGCCATTATTGCAACACCATTTTCTCACGTCAGGTAATGTCCGAATATGTTTTTGGCTTAATAGTCGATTTGCTCGATTTACTCATCCGGAACGGCCGAATCGCCCCCTTTAAATAATATTACTTTTTCTATGGGCTTTCGCACGAATTGGCACATTTTGAATTATATGCAATGAAGTTAAGAAAAAAGTAGGTTCATGTTTTATATTATTATTAACTCTTATCACTTCTGTGCGCTAGTGTCATTTTTTCGATACTTATAAAAATAATATTATCTAAAGTAACGATTAGTAAGAGTAAATTCGTGCGAATAGATTAATAAGTCGTTTTTTTTAAATCAACGGCTGTCGCGGGAATATGATGACACATAACTTAAAAGTAATCTATAATAATACTTATTTCAATTAAGTGCATAATGCCGCAAGAGTTAATAGGAGTCTTAAGTAGAATTCCAGCTTTTTATCTATCATACTTATATACCAGATAAATTCAACTCATTAATTAAAACTATTCTTTTTACGTCTGTGATATTCTAAAGTGGTTCCAAAATTGCAAGTGTATGCTTTTTACATGTAATTTTTTAATCACCCTGTACCAACGGGTCGAACTTAAATTAGCTTAACTAAAAACTATTTTTAAATTTAATTTCAACCTTAAATTCATAAGTAATTGAAAATTGTGCAATTCTCGTCTTAAACGTAGTGGAATGTTAAGTATGGATTAAATAAAAAAAAGTGACTTACTTACCATAACATCTAGTAATCATTAAATATATTGCCTCCCTATATTTACTAATACTAAAATGTGATGCAAATCTAACTAATATCTATCTAAAAAGTACCTACAACTATTCGAATACACACCAGCTCAGATCTTTTGGAAAATTAACTTAGGTAATTTGAGGAAAACTTCGCCAATCATAATATTATTGATTTGAGATTCAAAATGGCGAGTATCAACTAAATATTGTTGAGAGCATAATCCCTTTTCAAACAAAATACCTATTTGTATATAAATCAAACTAAGTAATAGGTACGTTCTTCGATGGTTAGTAATACTGAGAAGCACACGTAAGCAGCTTATGTTGAGAGATTATTGAGGAAGCGTGCGGGGGCGCATTCAGACGAGTCTAGTTAATAGTAGAGCACCCACGAGCTTAGGAAATTCCTGTTTTCCGGTGTAGTCTACCAACTCGCAAAGACAATTGGCCAAAGAGGTCCAGATCTCCACCACTAACAAGACCTTTGTAACTAAATGGTACTTATATTAAAAAAATAAGTATTTTCAGAAAAAATCTGTCAGTAAAAAGTTAGAGTTAAGTTTTTATTTTTGCTTAATTTTGCACGGTTCGAGCCGCTAAAGAGTAGGTTGTACTCTGCTATTTTGCACGGTTCGAGCCGCTAAAGAGTAGGTTGTACTCTGCTATTTTGCACGGTTCGAGCCGCTAAAGAGTAGGTTGTACTTTGCTATTTTGCACGGTTCGAGCCGCTAAAGAGTAGGTTGTACTCTGCTATTTTCGACTGACCCTATTTTATATTGACATATAAGCATAATTTAGCCTATAATGTTCCTACTGCACACAGGCCTCCTCTCTGTGAGAGGTAGTGAATATAGTATAGACCACTACGCGGACCCAGTGAGGGTTGGTATATTGACATGAGTCGTGTAAATGCGCGTCTAAGTTCGTCCTATGTTCAAAATCCCGCAACATTCGTTCTGCGGTCCTAAATACGGCTAATCCGTAGTGTAGACGGGTTTGGAAAATATTTTCTTTAAGCTTAAGAAGTTCCTTTCTCGTTCCAGGTGCAATGTTCCCATAAGGGGATTTCTCAGTCAACGCATAGTATGTAACAAGAGTTTTATTTATTATCGTTTCTCTATACCTAACTTATTTTGTGCATTTTTATTTTATATAGAAATACCGTCATCATATATTGTGATGCAGAATTAAATAAACTATATTTTTTAAGTACCCACTTAAGAGTAAGATACTTCATATTTATTTTAAACTAGATGACTCGACGGACGTTTCCTGTCAAATTGTAATGTATAGAAAAAAAGTACTTGCATTTAAGTACTTATCTACTTTTGCAAACATTATAAAATAAATAAAAAATAGCCAAATCGGTCCAGCCGTACTCCAGTGATGCGCTTACCAACGAAAAGCATTATTATTATTTATATAGATTATAATGTTAAAAATCTACCTACTTCAAAACAATGCCACTTCCGAATCATGAAGACGCCTAACTTAAAATACATTTCTTTAGTATGTAGGTACAAGGTGTTCAATCAATCATGAAAATACTAAGGAGAAATAAGTTGAAGCGACATTCCTAATGTCCTATGGCGGGTCTTAACTGTATACCTTAATTCAATAGAAAATGAAAAATCCTCATCTAAAAGCATAGGTAGGGACGCCTCAACCAACTCAACATTATCTGGAGACGATTTATTTATGTAGTATGCCATAACAGGGTAGGAAGACGAATGATCAGGAGGCCATGTGGTCGCTCCAAGTGTGCAATTTTGTGCAATTGTAAAATTAACTCTATCTCACATCAAAACAAATCGTTAAAAAAAACTCATTTCTTTTCTCATCTAAGTACAAAGAAAATAACTGTGCACTCGTGAAAAAAATACCCCTGAAGAAGTATCGATTCAAAAATTAATCTATCCGTAGTAATCTATACTAAAGCTATTTATAAGCCCTACTCACATCATCTACCGATATAGATATAAAACATAATTTGAAATAAATTTACCAAAAAACCCTATAAATCTAAGATGGATAAATATTTTTTTCGGTATATCAAGGAATAAATATTACCCGATTGCTTTTAAATCCTATAACAGCATAAAAGCAAAGTATGTACAGAAACATGGATAATTAAAACTTAGGCATAGGTAAGGACCAGACAAACTATAGGATAGGAAGACAATGGATTAGGAGGCCGAATCTCAGGCCTCCGTCTGTGCAGTTTGTGCAGACAAATAATAATCCCCGTCACTACGCTTCCTGAACTCAGTTTTAACAAAGTGGGAACCAAAATCAAACGTTAGCTGTGTTCTGGTGAAAATGACATATATGACGAACGTTATGTAATCCTTATTTAACTATTAACAAAAAGCTCAAATCCTATTAATAAGTTCACAAACACTTGATGAACAGGTAAACTGGGAAATTATTGTTTTTGACTACTCTACAAAACTTTAACAGACTGATGAGATAATTTCAATAAATAGATTGCTTTAAGAGATCTGGAAAACAAACCTAAGTAGACATAAGTAATAAGATCTAACAAAAAGCGAGTATATCCTATACGAGGAGAGTCGGTAAGATAAAATAGGTAACATTCCCAAAAAAATCAAAAATTATCTAGTAATTTTATCTATATACCTACAGGGTGTTAAAGAAATTGCGTGCCATAGCTTAGAGGTTCAGTATCGATGAAGAAACATGAGGAACAAACAACGATGAGGAAAAATAAAAAGATATTGCAATATCAACCTAATTTAGTACCTACTAACTTAAAATAGCAATCGTTTAAAATTAAAATTATTTTGTTTGTTCAAATGCTTTAATTACTTACCCACTATCGAACGCGTTGTCATTTTGGCCTTCACTTCTAGCGTCCGAAAACAAACAAAATAGTTTTAATTCTACACGATTGTCTATTTTAAGTTAGTAAGTACTAAATTAGGTTTATCTTGCAATTTTATTTTTGGTTTTTTTTTCTGGGTTCCTTAATCGATACTGAACCTACCCCTAAGCTATGGCACGCAATTTCTTTAACAACCTGTATATAAAATTTAAAGTCCTGACTGACTGATATATCAACGCACAGTCTAAACCGCTGGTCCTAGAGACATGAAATTTGGAGAGTGTGTTCTTTGTGAAGGTATCCACTAAGAAAGGGTTTTTCGAAATTACACCCCTAAGAAGTAAATGAGGGGCTGCTGCCCGGGACGAAGTCCCGGGCAGAAGCTAGTTTCAAATATAGAACTCATAATAATACGGGAAGTGCTACCGAATTGGCCCCAACGTCTTTACAAACAAACAGTAAATAAAATTAATACGCAATAGGCACCGGGCATGCGGATAGCGTTATCAACGAAAATCAAGTATAATATTGATACTTATTATCTAAAAAACAAAAAGATTAATTTCGAACATACCAACTTCTTAACCCCTTAAAATAGTATACACGATTTTTGTTATACCTTACGTACACTATTCTGTAGCTAACCATGGTGGTCAATATGAAACTGACTACAAACAAACCTCAAAAGTGGAAGACAGCCGGTGATTACGAGGCCTCTATCTTGGGCCTCTTTGTTTGCATTGCGACGCAAATAATGACAAACTGAAAGATGAAGACATTGTTGCATCAACTCCTGGAACCAGGACCTAAATCCTAGTAGTTTGTACAAAAGAAAAACCAAAAAATCTAACAAAAACCAAGTTCAAGCAGTAATATTTCAGTATTTTAAAATATTGCAACCCACATGAAATGTGAGATCGGTTCGATGGGTCGACAAAAAGTTAGAAGGTATTTGATTTCTCACTGATCGTGAAGCCAGACTTAGGTATAGTAATGGTAGTGACTAACGGCTACCTACCTTGATCTTTGAAAGAAATCATTTTGTCCCATCCAACACTTATTATTACGACAAGAACATTATTATCAAACTATTTTTACCAGCAAACAAGGAGTAACAAGAATAGCTAAACTGGATGCCTTAAAGAGGATCCACTATTGTGGAACCATTTTAATGCAGGATAAAGGTGCTGGATGTTAGGATAAACAGTATTTCTTCAGCATAAGCAGCCTATTCATGATCCCATAGCTGGGAAGGCCTCCTCTCTTCGAGAGGGAGTGGGCTGTAATCTACCACGCGGGCCCAGTGCTGGTTGGTACATGTTACATGTCTTCGAATTGTTGGTTCTAGGATATGCCGGTTTACTCACAGTATTTTCCTTCACCATTTTGGGAGCAGTGGTGATGAAATTATTTACACAGTAAAGCGCCTGCCTGGGTTCTAACCCACGACCTACAAATCGTTAATCGGAGCTGATACCACTGGGCCATCACTGCTCTAGGACCTATATGTAATTAAAATTCAGTGATCGACAACATAGAAAACGACAACATGACATCATCCGGCTGATTTGATGTTGACGATGTGGTGAAGATTTAATAAAGAAGATAGGAAGACGGTGATTTCGAAGCCACAACTTTCGGCCTCATGTTGTTCATATTACAAAGCAAATAAAAAGAAACTTGAAGGTAACCGAATAATCAATCAACCTACCTAGCCTTTTCCCGACTGTGTGGGGTCAGCTGCCAGTCTAACTGGATGCAGCTGAATACCGCGACTGCCTATCTGACCTCCACAACCCAGTTACTGGGTAACATTCCTTGGTAAAACTGGTTGTCAGACTTTAGGGCTTCTGACTACGCGTAACGACTGTCAGAGACCTACGAATGACAGCCGGGACGAGCTTTCCGTGGCGCGGAGGGGTCTCGATACGTAATGGATGGTCACCCATCCATGAACTGACCGCGGCAAGCGGAGCTTAACCTTCGATTGACCCGTGCGGCGGTTATTACTTAGCCACGAGCCCCTCGAAATTAACCGAACAATCTAACAAAACCAAACAAGCAGTATGCTGCTTGAATTGAAAATAATAACCAATGGTTGAGCAAGATAGTATAAAATTTGATTTCTCACTGATCGTAAAGTCAGACATAGGTATTGTTATGTTAGCCACTAGGGGCGACCTACTCCGATCTTTGAAAGAAATCATGATGTCTCCTCAACACTTGAATGCAGCGGAATGATATGATGATAGGGAAATTAATATAAACATTGATTTAGAAAAAAATTAACAGTACAAGCACCGCACGCGTCTCCGTTCTTCAACGACAAGAGATGATGATGATTCTGACCTGACTTTTGAATCAAGAAGACTATATATATAAGACACTATATATATATATATATATATATATATAAGACACTATCCTGGGCCTCTTGTTACTTATATATGAAGGCAAATAAACAAACAAGATTAAGACACTGTTACAACAACTGCTAGAAACCAGGAGCTGGATCCTAGTTGTTGCTACAAAAAGTACCTATTATTTTTATATTATTAAAAAGATTTCAAAAGCACCTAGTGCTTTTGAAATCTAAAACTCAACAGCTAAAGTAGGAAGACGGTGGATTTGGGGGCCACGAAGGAAACACCTATTTTGCCAATATGTTCAAAGCTAATATCAGGAAACAATTAAACTTACAAACACAACTACAGGGTAGGAAGACGGTGGATCAGGAGGCCGTGGGGTCGCTTCAACTGTGCAATTTTGTGCAAATGTAAAATAAAGTCCACTTCCCTTCACCATCAAATTAAATCGGAATACAAATGAAATAACCGTGCACTCGTGAGAATGATACCGATGATGATGTATTGTCAATGAAGCTTAACTTAATCTAATACTTTTTTTTGTTTTTTTTTGGGGTTTTTTTTTTTTTTTTTTTAGCTCTTGTGCCATACTAAACTAATTCCAGTGCATTAAACAGTAGCTTAACTTAGAAATCTATTCATATGCTCCACTGACACATCGTCAAACGATAAGGATTATTAAACAGAACTTTTTTTTTTTACTAAATACTAAAGATAGAGAAGCAGAACCAAAGAAACATGGACCAAAATATGTTCTAAGTGACGATTTGACAACTATAGTCTTCAAGAAACTCAATAAAAACAAAAACCTAGTATTTTGATGTCTGTTAGATGTTTAAAAAGATTTGTTTTCATCGAAATACCAAATAAGATCCAAAGTACAACGTACAAGATGACTAAAATGCTAGTCTAAGAATTATTATCTTATTTAAAAGCAATCGACAAACCACACATAACATAAGGCTTATTATTTTTATGATTAGATTTATTATTTCATAAGTTAAAGATAACAAACTTAAGATTTCGGAAGACGAAGGCTTAGCTTATTTCTGCCGTGGATAATATCTGTGCAATCAAAGAAACACTATGTAATAACTGTTCTCGTGAAAATCAAATCAACGATGAAATATCAACGGAACTTTCCACGAACTATTGTCATGCAATGTTAGTCAGAGAAGGCATGGCCCTAAAACGAGCAAAAGCATAACTAATCAATCTGCCTAGCGGTTTTCCTGTTGGGGTCGGGTCCCAGTCTAACCGGATGCAGCTGTATACCAGTATTTTACATGAAGCGACTGCCTATCTGACCTCCACACCCCAGTAACTGGGTAACACGATACCCCTTGGTAGGACTGGTTGTCAGACTTTTGGCCTTCTGACTAACGTCACGACTGTCAAAAATCTACGAATGACAGCCGGGACCAACGGCTTAACGTGCTTTCTGAGCCACGGATGGAGATCCCATAATTATCTAATGGATGATCAGGTCACCAATCTACGAATCGACCGCGGGGAGCGTACTTTCTATCGATCGATCGATCGACCTGTGTGGCATAACTTTTTAGAAACTCCAAGAACATAAAAAGCCACTATTTCCTGAAGCAAAATACCTATTGTGTTTTACTTAAAAACTGTCGAAAAGACTGTTTGACTAATGGATCTATGGGTAAAAACAAAGCCATGCTATGTGCGCACTGTGACATATAAGGCTATAAATTTCCAGTATAAGCTGACTTCTCATTGTACGATAATCGTAAAAAATGCGAGGTCAGTTAAAACTGGAAATGTATGGTTTAAGGTGTCGTCATGCCGAAACTTCAGAAAATTCAGGAACAGTATTTTCTAGGAAAAGAAAACTGTAGAAAGAAAGCCTTTTACTACCATCGGTAATTTAATATTCTGCAGCTAGATACCCAATACTGACTAACATTACATAAAAATTATAAATTTATCGTGCTGTGCAAGTGTGCACACTATCTTATAATATAATACACCTGTTTCGTGCGTAAAACAGGGACTTAAAAATAACACTACCTTACTTAGTTATTTTAATTTAAATCTTACTTAAACTATGGACCAGTTCCGTTGATATGTCACTGGAGTATTTGAGGAACAAAAACTGAAAAGTGTACTTAAGCGCACCAGGTACCTTCATGAAATTGAAGTAGCAATACAACTATCCGATTCGACTAATATTGAAATATCAAGGAATGTCAGATCTATCCTCGAAAATTTACTACTATCGATGATAAAAACCTGTTATCAGGATTGTGTTGTTTACATCTTGTTTAAAACAATTTTTTTTAGGGTTCCTTATTCAAAGGGTGAAAACCCTATTATTAAGCCTCCACTGTCCGTCCGTCCGTAACAGTATCTTTTGAATCGTAATAAGTGGATACTTAATTTTTTTTTTCAGAATGAGTACAAATAATAAAAATACAAGAAACGCGTTTTTTTTCGGCGATTTCTATTATTTAAGTTCGTATTTTTAAGTAATGTTGATTATTGTACGGTGGTACGGAACCCTTCGTGTGCGAGTCCGACTCGCACTTGACAGGTTTTTTTACTTCATTTAAGTGACTTGTCTTTACGTAAATGTCGCTATCAATATTTTCTAACTACAAAGGAACGTCGCAGCCTCGACACGAGAGGAAGTGTTAGCTTATGTATTTAGTTAGATTAGGACGGAATGCAAACTAAAATATCAACGTTGTTTATAGAAATGTCCTTCTGAAATTCGAAGATTTAACGCTCAAAAATTGTATGATGATTTACCTTGCATATCTATCACAATCTAAATAGTATCCTGTACTTATTTAATAAGAGCCTTAAGTATAGGAGATGTTACACAACTGCCACAGTAAAATCGTTCATGATAAATTTGCAATTTTTGCGAAATTTCCTTCCGTTTAAAAATATTTGTTGTTGTAGAACACACGGCTACACATCAAGCTATACATAACCAGTATAAGCTGACTTCTGATTGTACGAAAAACCTATATTATAATATCAGCTAAAACTGGAAATGTATTGCTTGAGGTGTAGCCGTGTGTACTTCCTAAGAACTTGTTCATGTTCTGTCAAGTTGATGAAACATACACTGAACTACTTACATTGATTGGAGGAGCACTCACAAAAGGACAACCCGAGTTTCTCCTGAAACTTATGTTCTTAAGGATAGTTCGTTAAGTTCTCCTAGATTCAGATACAAATATATACCATATATTTCTACCTACGCGTGTCTATGGAGGTTACTGTTCTCACTGAATAAGTTTACAGTAATTTAAAATAAACCTATAACTAGGTACTTATTTTGATAAAAACTTTTAAGTGCTTAAGTAAATCTTATTAAGGATAATTGCGATGTGAAAACTCAAATTCTAGGCTTCTTAAAACTAAACGAAAAGGCACAAAAGGGAATGCTTTTACAGCGTAAAATTACCTTAACTTAAAAATTTACTGCCTCCATATTAATAAAAGATTTAACTTAATCCATGACGCTTAGTACCCGAATGGCAGGCACATTCGGGTAATTAGCGATACTTAAAAAATCTGCCTAAGGTGCGTGTTCCTGTCTTAAATATTACTAATTAGAATACAATTGTTATATGTATAGATCTACATAATTAACATACGTCTTTTGGTGAGCTTATATGCGTCAATAAAATACATTTAAAGCGGACAATAAAGCAGTACATAAATTCACTTCACAATAACAATTGGGTAGTTATATTATCGAGAGACGAGTCATTAGAGGTTCCTATTTGAAAGGATCAATGCGACCGATAGTTTATCCGTGAATGTTGATGTTATCGGACATTATTTATTAATTGGTACACCAAAACAGCGTATTGTTCAAGAGAATATGGATGTAGATATTTTAGAAGTACACACGGGGTGGTTGAGGGATAACATTGTTGTAAGTGTAGTTTAGTCGTGAACCGGCGAGTTGTGTCGAGAGCTTACACTTGGTGAGCCGGTTTCTAATTGTCAAGCTGCTCCTTGCGGATCTACCGCACAGATGACGACTCTAAACCAGCAACTAGCTCCGTCGGCTAATCATAAAACCAGAAATCTCAACAATAAAACTTAACATGCTACCATAAAGTTAATTTACTCTTTAACAAAACGCAATCCATCACCAACAATAATATAACATACACATTTAACATAACCCATAAATAAAAAACTACCTCAGCCATGCTGAACATTTATTTAACCCGAGTCGAACTCGAAAATATACAAGATAATTATATTTAAATAATATATTTATAAGCATTAGGTTGATTCCCTAACTACATGCTTACAAGTCAACATAATACATATATAATATTATAATAAAATACGGAGAATTGCCAGACCCTATGAAATTTCTACAAAACGTAATGTGGATGTGTGTTGTGGTAGATGGGAATGTTTTACAAGTAGGTACTACTACATATGTGATTCTGTATTTATGAACTAGAATACCAATTACAAACCAACCTATCAGAAATGGTAAATTTTTTGTTAATTATTAGCAGAAAATCGGTTTTGACACAAAAGAAAATTCTGCAGTTTTCGCTTTTGAATTAATTATTAAATCAGTACCTTTAACACCGTTAGTCCTGGTAAACATGTCCACTCAGTGGGATCTATTCATGCGCTTTGCAACGAGCTCCATTATTCGCTACAAAAATAATTTATATTGGTATTCCGGTTCTCAAGCAATGTTTTGTGTTCATCAATCGAGTCTAGCGGTTACCCGTTTGAATACAAGGTACACTACATAAAATATTATCATATCTATTGTACGTCCGAAAATTATTGCTGAACGAATACACGTCTGTGATAGTCGTAATTAATTGGGTAGGTACTTAATTATCATATTATTTACGGGTACCCATGTGATGTCTATCAATTTTCTTTGTTTGTTTTCCGTGACAGAAAGACGTAACATAGAAACGGTGCGGTTGCCAAAACACAAGCCGCGCGCTATTAAAAAATCCCATTATTACTCATTAAAAACTGATTTTAAAGTTTGTTAAAGAAACGAAAATGTATTTTTAAAAGTTACTCATTTCAATTTGTTATAAAAGATTTATAGAAAGCAATTTTTGTAGCTATTGTTGAAACTGCAGGGAGCAGGCCCTTTTTAATTTAGCGATATGCTAAGAAGGATGGAGTAATTATATCTTCAATTACCTACGAGAAGCACCACATGGATGCCCATTATACTTTCTAGGTCTACTGAGTAACGTATAATTGAAATTATTAACTATTGTGAATGTTGTGATGAATTTCATTATAACACATTTAAGCGATTAATAATTACGTTATAATATACTTACCTACTAAATATATTTAATAATAATTTTACTCAAGAATTCGCTACGTATTAACATCGATTTAGCTGCAACAAAAGGGCCTATTTTTCTAATAGCGTTAATTTTATTGAATAACTACATGTTGGTGTTGATCTTACAGTTGCTTATAATTAGTTGTTCCATACACCTATAGGTATAAATACCAGTATACCTAGAATACTAATGTAATATTTAAAATATTATAAGCATTGCGTTCGAAAAAGTACTTATATACTTACTTTAATTTAATTTATATTGCTAATTTAGTGTCAGATATTCCCACTACAGCTACTTGTATAACCTAGAATCCATACGGAATGTGTTAATTATTTATTCAAAATTTCATGGAATGTGAACAACTAGTACGTGAAAAATCCGTACACCGAGAGTTGACGCGATATGTATTCGGGAACAGCCCTTTTTCACAAGACAAAACAATGTCAGTAGTCCATTTTGGTCGAGATAAACCGGACAGCAATTACACTTCGTAAAATCCTTCCATGTTACCTGTTTGCTTATTTTATAAGCCGGAAACGTTGTGACTTAAAATTGGGTGAAGGAAAGCGGGTCCTGACGATGACGCAATAAACTGTGAACTTTTAACATTCTGACGCGGCAGTACTGACGTTACTGGTGACCTCTATAAACCTGATAGTTTCGCCGCCAAAACTGACAGCCGGACCTCAGAACTTATGGCTGGTGGCCGGCTGCTCGGGTGGGGTCACGTTCATCCCCATATTATCGTAAGAGAAGTCCAAAGTTGTATCTTCTGCGGGATGTCGGTTGCTAAGTGCTGTGCTAATGGTTTTCGGTGTGGTGGCACCCTGACTCTTCTCGGTTTGTGAAGTCCTGGTCTCCAGGTCTCTCGCATTCAGAGGCTGCTGCGGTCGTTTCGCTGGTTCGGGGGGATTCCGTATCTCGAGTTTAAGTTCGTGTTTTGGTTTGGGCATCTCGGCGTGTGGGTTGTGATGGGTCAGGTCGCTTGGGTACTGCTTCACACGGTTCTGGGAATTGGTGAAGGATATTTTATAAGTGATTTTCTATTAAAATGTTTTTTTTTAAATAACCTTATCTTACCGATGTGAAATTGCAGGCTTTATAAATTCAATTGGGAAAAAAAGAAGTATCTATGTGTATCTATGTGATACGAATGTTTTATAAAAAATATCAAGTTGCATAAACACATATCCAATATACGTATGTGTAATGCATGTATATGTGTCAGAAGAATGTATGCCCAGGTAAGTGTGTTGCACGTCTGTAAATATATTGATATAAACCCAAGTATGCTAAGTGCAGGTATTTCAGGTATGTATGTAAACCTGTTATCAGACGGGTATGTCTGTTAAGCTGATATTAATACGAGTATGGATCACATAAATTAAGGTTAATTTTTGTGTTCACCAATGAATTCATTATTCACTTGTGATTAAATTTGTGTTCAGACGTTTCACCTTGAGTGAAAGATTAAAGAGATAAATGAACAATAAATGAAGCGATATCAGTTTTACACGTATTTATTGCATGTTTCGTCGCACGTAATTACGTGTTTGTACATGTGTGTTACACGAAACATGTTTGTAGGTGTGTTACACGACTTACACGTGACGTATTTGTATGTGTCTTATACATGAAGTCTTTGTAAATGTTTTACACTTGATATGTTTGTATGTGTATTACACGTGACGTGTTTGTATGTGAGCTACACATGACGTGTTTGTATGTGTGCTACACATGACGTGTTTGTATGCTGCACGACTGGCACGTACTATTTATTCAGTGTTAAAGTATAATGAATATTATTCAACTACAAAAATAATTTATTTACCTTCGCCGGCTGAAATTTTTGTTTGATGTATCGCCAAGAGAACTTGCCTCTGCAGACGATGATGAGAACGAGCACCAAGATGGCCAGGGCCACCCCACTGATAATCAGGGCTGTCTGCGCCTGACGCTGCACACCTTCGAAAGCATAACCTTTGTCAACCACCATTCACCAATATGTCTATAATATTAAAATAATTATGCTTAATCATAGATTTACTGGGAAATAATAAGCTGACAGTTGCATCTGCGCAATACGAGTTTATAGCATTCGCAGTAACACTACTTCTGTTATTTATCAATAATTATCACATTGGCATTTCGCTTTAGAGAAAGTTTCCTCTTGCAGTAGAGGGGTACTCGTATGATGATTTTATTATAGCAAACACAGATGACAGTCCGAAGTCTTTACCACCTTTTCTCGATCCTCAAGTAATTTATGAGACGATGCTTGCTACCGTTGCTACCATAATTATCACAAAATACTGATTCATAAATATTAATTTTCAACACTCCATATACATGATGGTAGGGATATCGAAGCACAAACTGTAACCACAAATTAAGCACATGATTTGAGACCCCCTAGGATATAGTACATTTTTCACCAGTTATCATTATCAAACAAATAAATCAGCTGTGTCATAGAAAATTGCAATACCTACCTACGCGGTCAAAATGACTGGAACGAAAAAAATTTACGCAGTATTTTATACCTAAAACCTCTCTACATAAATGAAAATAAGGTACAAAATAGCACACACAACTAAAGCAAAGCAAGGTAACATTTGCACAACTACGCTTTACGTTGTCAATGAAGAATTATTTAGCTAAGGCGCGCGGCGCTAAGGGGGCTTAGGAGCACTACTAGTTGCTCCAGGCATTAGATGTCTGCCTGTACTAGACGTATAATTCATATGAAAAGTTTAAAGCTTCAGTTACCAGCTGTTCCGTTATAGCATGTGGAATACGCGGCAGCATAATATTGAGGTAACTATGTATCTAGGTACATAGTTTGTTCGCTGTTGCTTTCATTGCATAGCACGCTGCTTGCATTAGCTTAACTACTATTATACAGGTTTACTTGTAATTCGACGTATATCCGTCAGGAGCTGATGGGGGGACAAAATACAACAAATGGAACCCCCCATATGTATGACTGAAAATCAATAGTTTTCGAGATATTTGAATTTAAAGGGTTTTTCGATAAAGTACAAATAAAAAAAATACATATTGAACTATTATTATTATCATTATTTATTTTGTTCCTGTTCTCACTATTTAAAATAAAATAAAATATTAATAATATTTTATTTTATTTTTATTCAGTACACGCTAGCGCAGTTGCTGTAGTTTCATATTGTCAATAGCAGTGTTACCAATGCACATTAAAAAAATTTCAAAATTAACTCGACTTTAAAAATCAATAATACTTGAAACAAGTTCAGGAGAAGCGCGTTAACTTGATTCAACATTCGCAGTAAACCTAAACATGTCTACAGTCTAATTAAGGTCTAAAACTTGGATATCGCAGCGCAATTTCCAACACTTGCAAAAAATTTCTATGAGTTGCACAACACAACACTACTCTACAGAATATCAAAATGATTATATTTGAACTATCTATTTGGTGTACAGACAGCTAACTTGCAACTACAGTCCGGTCGAGAGAATGCGTTCCTGACACCTGTTAGTGCGAAAATTCTAGTAGCTAATAAAGTTCAAATTCGCAAATAACGTGCGTATTGTATGGAACTGACAGGTGTCAGGAACGCATTCTTTCTTTGGCCGCACTGCACCTATACAATGTTGTGAGTGTGCTGAGAAGTCAATTCTTTTACACCAATCTCTGGACTGTGTCATAAGCTTGTCAAGTTATAACGGACACACGAACTTAAAGAATTTTGTTTTGCCTGTATACCGATTAGCTTGTTCGTCTGTACAATAGGACTCGGTCCATGAGCTCAACAGGGTCTCGGCTTATTCAATATTAACCCGACGAAGCTCTCAATTGGACAGTGAAAGGACATTCTCATATAAAACGCAGAAACCAATTTAGGTTTAAAAGAAAGATAAAGTTAAGATGTTTTGAGAGACAAATATTTATTTTTAATATCACTAGGACAATAGTATTACGGATTGATTCTATCTTTGTAAGTGATTCTACTATACCTTTATAGGATTTTATCCTAGGATAAGTCTTATTGGGTTGTCCTGCGGGGTAATTGTGTAACACTCTAACTATAGCAAAGGCTTTCATTTTGACAGTTGAAGAACATCCATTGCGTTATTTACGTACTTGAGCAGATATATTTTTCGAACATATGAAGCAATGGCTAAGCAATATTCTTCAAAATGATTGTGATTGATAGTGTATTACGCAATTAGGATGCTGGGTAATATAGTATTGAACATGGATAGGTACTCTAAAATGTCAAAAATAAGTTGAAGTTGAATGCTGTTGACAAAAAGTGTGGTGCTTAATTAGGTAGGTAGTAATTACCCCTTGAACAAGCGTGTGACACTTTAAACTGATAAAAAAAGGATTAAGGTTTAGCCATTACTTTTGTCATTAAATGGCGTCAAACTCATTAACCCCTAAGCTTGTGGATGTAATGAAGTAACTTTTGGCCCTATTCCTAATTGTCATAAATATTATAGGTCTTCCCAGCGCACTTACGTTTAATTTAATTTCCTTTTCTCTATATTTTATTCACGAGTTTCTCTTTGTGAAAGAAATAGACTACTTTTAATAGCCTTTAATAACTTGACAGTTGCCGATAACTTTTATTTGTCCATATATTCATATCACAACTGTCATTATGTGAGGAGCTTGTGGCTAAGTAATAAAAGCTCAACTGTCACTAAACACAAAATTATTTTTTCTATTGCTACCGAACTTAATCACCTTCTCTAACAAACGAGGGGTTAAAAAGACTGTCTCAAACGCACAAAGCATTAAAAAATAAATAATTATAAAAAAATGTTCTCCGTGTAAAAGGTAAGTAAAAATATTCGCAAAAGCAAAAAAAAGATTTGTACAACGAAGCAAACATCGCATGAGCGTGAGCGTAAAGTTCAGAATAAAGTAGATAAACCTAGAAAAAGAAAAAAAAAAAAAATGGAAAGTTACCGCTCAGATCCCCTGGAGGATGTGTATCTTCGGACCTTCGCATGTACCTCAGGTCGAGGAGGTAGCCTGTAAATAAACAAACACGGGTGTAAACAAGCGATTTCTATAAATATTTTTTTGTAGTAGTGGACCATACATGGATTTAGATAGCTGTGGGAAAAGGATAATTTGGTCTCGTTACTCAAAATCAAAATATTTTATTTCACATAAACCTACATGGGCACTTATGAAACGGCAGAAGCTAGGTGCACGGTTCCAATTGGTCGTTTCCTATGGAGAAGAGCCGACAAGAAACTCCACGGTTACTCTTTAAAAAACATAATTGGCTTTTGTAATGTTTTCAAATTACAGTAGGTAAGTATAGGTTTCAACATATACCAGGTACTTGATAAAATAGAAAATGGTCTACAGATCTAAAGTCTACAGGTTAGGCCTGTAGACTTCAGTTCAAAGTCCTCACATCTACAAAATAAGAATCTATCAAAAGGGTAAATAAAAAATAAAATATAAAAACCTATTAAAACTTAGTGATATTATGATTGCCATTACAACCACTAATAAAGTTGCAAAATTAGAATTGTCCGTATATAATGTCAAATAATAAAAAGATTATGTCAAAGAAGAATGTAAAAAATAAATAAAAAATAAACATCGTAATTTGAGAGCAGTTAATAGACATTTACGTACGAGTACTTACGCCGTTTATGCCAGGGAAGCCATATGTGCAGAAGGAATTATTGCCAAACTACTTTGTCTAATTGTCTTCAACGTAGACTTATCTTATAATAATTATGATTTTTTGATAAGGACACGTTTGATGAGGGTTATGAACTTTCCATCGCCAAGTTCTGTAACCGGCTTTGGCAACTTGTTATAAAAACGGATGCTGAATAAAAGAAATGACTTGCTAGATTTAATTAATCAAAATTTAGGTATCACAATTTCATTTTTCAAAATCGCTTCTTATTAAGTAACTCCTAAGTTTTTGCCAACTTACAAAATACTTCTAATTTTTCGTCGGTTATTTAGTCCTGAATCATAAACTGAATCCATTTGAATGATAAATGATTTATTTGTTGGAAGAGGTTGGACGTCGACATAGGGGATGTCACACTTTATGAGTTTGTATAATCTGCATGCTTTGTATGTTGCTTTGTTGTTGTTTTTATTTCCTATTTGTATCCCAAATATAATATTTTCATATTTATATAATATTCAAATATTTTTATTCCTGAATTTTCATGATTGCACCCTACCACTTTTTGTCTCTGCATCCCCCAAAGGTTGACTAGTAGAAAATTTCTATGGCATTAAGTCCGCCTCTGTACATTTATGTGTTTCAAGTACCTAAGTATTAAATAAATTATATTTTTCTTTCTTTCTTTATGTTTATAAATAAAATAAAATAAAATCTTTTTAATTCAGACAATATTTTGCCCATAATGTTTGTTAGTAGGTAGTACAACTTATAAACTATGTATACTATATTTCTACAAATAAATATCTTGAATCTTTGAATCTTGAAATTAGGTACCTACAGCTGGAGAAAACAAGAGGCAGACCAACGTAACACGTCAAAAAAATCTTCTGTAAAGTATTCCATCTTGTAACTAAGAAAACGCAATGATGAAAAAAATTGGCAAAAAGACTAATGCGATAGAGGTGTCGAATGATGCTGCTTAGAAACTTTATTTTTAAGAAGTTTATTCATTTCTACTGTTTCTAGTGATCTGCTGACGCTTTGTCTGGCAGTCTGAATATTCTCTTTGAACTTTTCAAGGACATTATTCTAGGCTGACGTTTATGAAACCCGAAGAAGCTCCGAATCTTTCAACTTTTTATTATATTTTATTTTCGAAGCTATACTTTCCATTATGATCTCATTTTTATTTCTATTTGTATTGTTTATGTCTTGTCTTTAGCAACTGGGCAAAATTGCAATATTTTTAGTCATGTAATTTTATTTTCTTTTTTGTTATTATTCTTAATTTTATGAAATATTTTGCCATAGTTTCAAAATGATTCTCATAGTTCAACTGATTCTAAGCTCAATGTGCATCTTCGTAAGGTCTGAGGTCTCTACTGTCTGAAGAAAACTTCTAGGATCCTTTTCAGAGAATCCACACTTACAGTGAGCTGTGTTGCTGCTAGTGTAAGCTTTGACATCTCTGGCATAACATAACTACGGGTATGACGAGTCTTACGACCCGTTCGCAAGTTCCTACCTTCTAGTGCTCTCCGTGAATGAGAGATAGTAAAATGAATAAAACTTTATGCAGTTTTCAGGATTGTTTTTAAGAATGATAACTTAAAAATTGTAACGTTTTTAGTTTAATTCGTAGTTTAGTAGGATTCATTTGTGTATAGAGAAAACGAGTAGGTACCTATTTTATTAATAAATAATTCTTGCAAATACCTAGGTATTCTTTCTCCCGGTTATAATATCATAAAAATACTTTTATTCACCTTAAAACGAGATCTCAGCCATAAAACTCAATTTCAATGGTTTCATAATAGAAAGGCATTAACGGTACGGTACAGGTTTCTTTGCTACGAGATAAGAAAAAATTAGGGCGGGCATTATGTTGACACAGGCGGATCGGGAAAAAAAATGTCCCGAGCAAACAAGTAGCAGGTTGAGCTGCGTCGACAGGTGCTTGCCCAGGCCACACACACACCACCAAACACACGCACACACGCACACACACACACAACGCACTTCACAAAACTATCAACTATTAAACACTTAGCGAATACTTTGATCCACAACTCCCAGTAAAGCTAACGTAGCAAGAGAAAATTAAATGTTTTATTTCATCCCAGTATTAAATATTACATACTTAAATACAGCCATGCAATATAAAATATATTTTGTCCTTTTCGAAGTGTAAAAGCGCAAACTATTGTTCCAAACTAAAAACCGAGCGGAGCCGAGCGCTCTTTTGTTTTACACAACACAAGTTCATTCAAAGCCCGCTCATACTTCACATTGCTTACAGACGAACTAATTGAAAACTCGTATTTAATTGCATCGCGACATATGCTACAAAAACAGATTACACTTGCACAATTTATAAACAAGGAGCCACCTGTATTTGAGTTCACCGACGATACGGCTGCACACAGACAAGCAGTTATTTGTGTGCGTGGCTATACATGTGTGCGTACCATACCTGTCGAAGTCAACGGAGCATGACTTTTATGGGTATTGTTACACCCCTTACCAATGATCCTACAACTGCATTCTCTCTGCAGCCCGTTTTAACTCGTGATGTGCGAGGAATAACGACCCATTCGCAGAGGATTGGATAACTTGGTACTGGCATGCACCTGATACTTTAAAATTGTACTGATGATATAAGCAGAGCGTAAAGCGTTCCGTGAGCTGAGTGAGCTAGTGATAACAATCCCTTTTCATAATAATGATCGTAATGAAATTACCTACACAGTTACTATCGGTACCTTTAACTAATGGCAAATACTACCGTCCTTTCCTTTAGTTAATAGGTAAGTACCAGCTGTCTGTTATATCTAGCGAGCAACAGAGCTTAATAAATTCTATTATTTTGTAAGAAAAAAGTACACAGTCTGAAATAAAATTCTGTAGAAACAAAAATTCTAAAATGGATGCTAGCGGAAAATGTTTACCTGTGTGTAATACGGTTTTCTTCCTGATCTTTTAATTAGCTTGTTTTTAGGGTTCTGCTTCCGTATCTCCAAAGGAAAAAAACGGAACGCTTATAGGATAACTTCATTGGCCATCTGTCCGTCTGTCAGTCTGTAGTTAGAGAATTGACCGTGACGTATATCGATTTATGGGAGAACTTGTTTTTCAACTACAATTTTAAGTTTGTTTTTGGGATAAAGTCATTCCAACTATGGAACCCAGTATAGGCCGGTTTTTTAGGGTTCCGTACCTCAAAAGGAAAAAACGGAATCCTTATAGGATCACTCGTGTGTCTGTCTGTCTGTCTGTCTGTCTGTCTGTCTGTCTGTCCGTCTGTCACAGCCAATTTGCTCCGAATCTTATGGACCGATTAAGTTGAAATTTGGTACACATATGAATCTCTGTGACCCAAATACAGACGTGTAACGTACATAAATGTATTTTGAAAATGGGAGTCATTTTTGAGGGGTAAACAGACAATTAAAAAAAAAGTTTTGCTATCTGTACCGTGTGACATATCAAATGAAAGAGCTTACCGTGAGGATCTCAAATTTTTTTTTTTCATAATTTTAAAATAAATTGTGTTAAAGTTATTTAAGACAATAGACGGAAATTTACCATTCCCCCCCCCTTATCTCCGAAACTACTGAACCACAATTTTTTTTAAAATACAGAAATTTGTTCTATACATAGGTATAGAACAATTATTTTCCTGTAATCTATAGAGGTTACAGGAAAATTAATAAGAAGTCTATGATCTTGAAACAACATGGTAAATCTCTCAATATTGTGCGTACAAACTTACATTTTCAGTTGGAATGTATGGGAGAACATGTTTTTCAACTACAATGTTAAGTTTGTTCTTGGGATAAATTCATTCCAACTACAGAACCCTTCATTGTGCGTGGTCCGACACGTACTTGGCTGGTTTTTTTTTATCAAAGTATCCTCTCAATGGTGACAGTGAATACATTCACTGGAGATATTTCCCGATAGTCTGCATTGTAAATTGAGAACGCAGCTGTAACATGTTCCAAAAAAAAATTTAATGAGTTTTACATAATTATACAGACGGATAAAAAGAAAGCTTAGAATCTTTGTTCCTCGAATGCTAGGATTTATAATACTTCGTATCTCAAATAAAAGGCCTAATAAATGTAAGTTTACAGACTAAGATTTGAAGTTTTATGGCAAACTGAATAATATAGTGACACGTGTATGTAATAACGTAAGTAATATTATTATGAGACGTCAGATAGACACAGACAGCCTTGTGCATTTTTAAGACAAAGGAAGGTTCAATATTTAGGTAATGGATTTTTAAATTTTAATATTCATTAAAATCATTGAAATATTACTTTTTCAAACAACTACGTAGTTGATATCGCCACATTTTCGAATTGTGATGTGATTTTCATTATTTCGAGAGTCTAGATTTTCGAATTATTTTCTAGCTTTTAGGCACTCTTTGCCAGGACTCTAAAATCGTCATCCTGCGGTGTAATTTCGTAACACACATAAAATTACAATAAAATTGATCGCAGTAGGCTTCATTTTGGCAGTTCACCCGTTCATTGCGTTATTTACGTTGTTGAGTAGATATTTTTTTCAAATCTATGAAGCAATGGATTAGTAATGTTCTTCAAAACACTCTGATTGTGATCGAAAGTGTGTTAAGCAATTAATTAGGGTGCTGGGAATTCGTTTATCATTTTAAATAATTAGAAAATAGTAATGAAAAACTGTGTCGAATGCAGATAAAGTTTTTTAGCGACAAATATTTACAGCAGCTGCAGCTGTCTAGATCACCAAAACGTATTAACGACGATTCATTATCAGCATCGCGTGTGATACTATCGTAAACCATTTTTACTATGTTACTATGTCAAGATCAATCTCCTGAACATGGATCGCAGCATCAGTAGTATGTGTGCTCACTTAATTCTCTACAACATCTGCACCATTACCGTGTTGCCATATAAATGTGAAACCACTCTCATATAAGAGATGCTTGACCTGAAACCTACACATTCTTTACTCAAGTGCAAGCGAGACAAACCACAGAAAAACAGAGACGGCGACAACTGTAGGCGGTTTGCGGTCACGAAACCAGTTGTAAAGTTTATTGTTTAATGATAACAGACTTTATAACTAAGACGACTGAGTGAATAATCGATTGCTCACTCTTTAAGGCTTCTATTATTTTTTGTTCATAATTATTAGTCATCTTTATAGCTCCAAGGATGTCCATCTGATGGAAACGCGGCAATAGTTTCTGAGAATGTTTGTCCTAGTTCAGATAACACGCGTGTTTGTAGATGTTATACTACACTATGTAAAGTATTATTATTTCTGTGTTATCATACTCAAATTACTGAAGTTAGTTGGCACTGTGGCCAGTAAGACACTCACTCCTCTCGGTGAGAGGGAGTGGACCGTAATCCACCACGCGGGGCCAGTGCGGGTTGGTATGTCACATGTCTTCGAAGTTTTAGTTCTAAGATAGGCCGGTGCCCTCACGATGTTTTTCTTTACTGTTTTTAGAGCAGTGGTGATTAAATAATTGTACACAAAGTCAAGCGCCTGTCGGGGTTCGAACCTACAACCTACAATCTCCAACTTTTCCATATGTCCCAGAAATCCGCCTCTAATTTAGCCCACAGTGCCTTCGCAGAAAATCTTGATCAAACGAAATAAAAGCTGCCTCACATGTCCATCGATCGCATTTCCAGATATTCAAAAATACGTGAGGTTCGTTAGCCACGGCCATTAGGCTGATGAAGTCTGTATGACGGATGACCAACACGACATAAAAGGTTTAATAGATATTCCACGTTTCAATCAGTTTACTTTGCTGTTGGGGTGCATTAATAAAATGTTTCGTCGACACCTCATCTATTTATATAATTACAACAAAAGTCAAGGAACTATAACAATCAATTTAAATTGTCCATAAAGTCGAATCACAACTATTTTTGGTCAGTCGTATCCAATGGCTACTCTGCTCACCAATTAAGGCCCTTGACTGGAATTACAGCATGCCATGGACATAGCCACGCCACCACCGCATCGATTGTTGTATAAACGGTTTTATTTAGCTTGCCCTGTTTGTCTAATTTAGTACTTGAAATTTTACCCCCTTCCTGTTGACAGATTGATCTGATATTTGGTACACACCTTTAGTTTTGATTACAATATAATTTAATGTAATCAGTATCATTGTAAATCCAAGATGGCCGCCGCTACAAAATGGCGGGTTACATATTTTTTCACAACCCCCTCAATATGGGTATCAAATGAAAGGGCTTGACTACTAAAATACTGTACACTATGAAAAAATTCTAATTTAAGATGACCGCGCGTGGCACAAAATGCCAAAATGCCTAAGGCATTAAGTACGCCTCTGTACATTTTTGAATGCCAGATTACAAATTTGTTTCAATATTTCTAATTTCATATTTGTTTCAGTATGTGTAATGGGTATCAAATAAAAGAAAGGGCTTTACAAGTAGAACACAGTGCATGGCGGATCATAGAGTTTAATAAAAACTTGAAAATATAATAAGTAAAACAATATTTTTAAGTTATACGGTTTTAATGAAAATAATGATGTAGATAATGTGCTAAAAGCCAAAAAATCGTGGGGCGTAGCGTAACCTGAGTAAATATGTAAATAGCATAATTATAAACTATTAGTGGAAATTTCACGCGCCCCACGATCTTTTTTTTGTCTTATCAATGCCCTAGATTGATGAGGAAAGTGGTGTGATGAGTGCATTATCTACTTACATCATTATTTTCATTAAAACCATTACCGTTACGTTAAAACCGCACATACAGCAATGAATAAGTGGAAGGAGGCAAAGGAGGTGTTTACCCTGCAGTAAGACATAATAATAAAAATGGCCTATCCTCGTAAACACAGTTCACTAAAAAAGTAGAAGAAGGAGCTTACCTTGGCACTCTTTGATGCAGAGTCCAGCATCGTAGTTGTGGCTGGTCTTGTTGCAGACGATGCTGCAGGGCGCGCACCGGTTGGTGTCCGGGGAGCAGTACTCCTCGAGCTGGCAGGTCAGCTGGCCGCATCGGATGCCGTCCAGCGTGAGCTGGGCGGACGCAGCGCCAGCCACCGCCAGCAGGCATGCTAGTCTAGACATGGTTGATCTGCAAAGAGGATGGAATAGATAGAACATTGCTTTTTATTGCTGCAGGTCGTTAAGAAATAAAATTAAAAAGTAACTCTTCAGTATACCAAGAATAACAAACTAATTAAAAAATATATTTAAACATGAATAGGACGAATTGAAAACTAAACTAATAGGTACAAGAACTAAGTAAGAGGGTTATAATTTTATAATTTGAGTATTGGTTTGTTTAGAAAGTATTGGCGTGGGATCTGATGATTGGGTAAGTTGAAGATCGTCAAAATATGACTGTCTAATTATAACTATTTCAATGTTAAGTTCGCCTATATATATGTGTATAAATTAGCAGTAGGTATCTGATACCTTTCCCAAATACTACTGTAAACCAGTAGGTATTAACGCTGTTGGGAGTTTTTTATTAAATAAATAAATATCGAAAAAAAACTAGCTTATGCGGTCAATATATAGGCGGTTACGATAAGCTATGTAATAAAAACGCATTTGCGTGGAATGCTTATGGGCCCATAATGGAGGAATATCGATCCATATGGAAGGCGTATTGATCCGTATTCCGGTACTACGAATCGACTAAATCGATTATTGCAAAGAAAATATACAGATCTGTCAAATGTACCAACGTAAAGCATTGAGTATTGTAGACTACTATGATGACTTGGATGACAGATGTCACAACACAGCCAACTATAACATTAAAATACTGGCCAAGTGCGAGTCGGACTTGCGCACCGAAGGTTTCGTCCTTTACGGTTTTCGAATCTTTTCCTTTACTTGTGCTACATGACATTGCTTTTTGCCAAATTTCATGATTCTAGCCAACGGGAAGTATACATACCCTATAGGTTGTGATTCCCTTGCGAGTGCCAAACTAAGCGACATAAACAGAACATAAACGCTCGTATCTTTTGAATGCTTTGACTTAGAAGTTTGATTTTTTCACAGCTTCAAGGGATTGCAGCCTTGAGTAGGTATTTGATATTAATTTCAACTTGATAACTCCACGCGTTCTTTATAAAAAGAGTCTTGATAGACGGAAAACGAAGTGATCTTATAAGGGTTCCGTCACGGAGTTGGGTTCCGTTTTTCCTTTTGAGGTACGGAACACTAAAAATGACTGCACCCGATTGTAAAAGCAACATAAGGTAACCGCAAGGCTGAGTCCTTTACACAAAAGTCGGCACAACGAAACACAAAGGACTTAGTTAATGGAGAAGGGGTTATAAAAACATTTTCACTCGACGCCGTACTAAGATCCCCTCTTATACCAACATCAAAGGGTGCCTACCGGGTTGCAATCAACTTTGCATAGGAGATGTCAGATGCACGTTAAAATGATTAGGGTCGTTGGCCTGTAATCATGAGTTGTCAAGATAATCCAGCCAAATTGTGTAACACATTTTCAATTGCAATCCGAAGGATTTTGAAGGAAATACTTAATCCATTGCTTCATATGTTTGAAATCGTCTACTTAATAACGTTAAGCAGGCAATGTTGTTGAATTGGAAAGGCGTTGCAATCATATATAGTGCTAAAGTGTTGTAATATATATAGTGCTAACTTATTAGTTTATAAAGATTGTTGATTCTTCACGCCATTCTGCACGTTTCTCTCTGTAGACAAAACGTAGATTCGAGTTCTCCTATTATTATAAACTTTATTTACTTGCAGATTATACTGGCGTAGTATCAGCATAAGTTATTTTCACCAGACTTGCATAGATAAGTGGGAGGGAGACGAGTCTAATGCATTTAATACTAGATTAATAATTGGCAGGTAGGTACTTTGAGAAACGAGCAAATTCGTATGAATTAAGTATTTATAAAATCATTTAAAGTTCTACGAAGAAAATAATTTCTAGGTACAGTGCATTTTCCTTACATGCCCTATTTGGTAAACAAACACGTTACGATAACGAGGTCTCGCATGAAAGGATTACATGAACGTCTTGTTATTTGTATAAGAAACCTACAAGTAGGTTTCTTAGGTAATAGTAGGTACGATTTTCATGAACAACTTTTTCGATTTATCATTCAAACATATTCATTTTCTTAATTATAAGGCCAATTCTCGTAATTTAAAACGTTCAAAATCTAGTCGCAGTCTCATCTCAAACAATTGTCGACAAACAAACGTCAAAAACTTGTCAAAATTAGAGGCTGAAATTGAGACTGAGATCAGACTGTGAAAGTTCTTTAAAGTTACGAGAATTGCCCCTCTGAGTAGGTACTCGTAATGCGCCATATTTGTTTATGATTTAATGTATCTCTTCACTTTGTATCTCTTCATTATCTTTAATAACACCGGAGCTGCGGAGGTCAGCTAGCCTTCCTAGTATCCTTTTAATAACAGTAATTATGACAACCACTGAAGCGCAGTTGATCAGGTTTCCATCGAGTTTACGTAGCTCAACAAGGCGTAATATACGTGGATTCATGTTTTATTCGCTTTGCCGGCGTTGAATCTGTGCAAACGTTCACGTTTGTAAATAAACATACGACAGATCTATAAACCAAAGGGTTTTCGTTCGTTTTTAACTGAACAAATATGCAGCTCAAAACATTTGTTTTTTTTTTTTGTATTTTCAAAATTAAATAGCAGCGTTATGGTTAAAATTTACACTTTCGTCAAAATAAATCTAACTCTTTCATTGTTTTTTCTGTCTTCACAAGGTTCACATTATAGCTATGTTGTTCGAAATCGAAATGTTCAAAATCTGTGTCCTTTTACTTTTGCCTTTGAGGAGCGGTTATGAGATGAGTACTCATGGTGTTACCTCGCTTGAAGCTTTTCCAAAAAACTACTAAGTATTTTTAAAAAACCTAGTAAGTATTTTTTTTTGTCACTGTTTGTAAAAACTGGTATTTATCGTCGCAAAATCCGTTGAAACTGTTGACGCAGTCATTCGTCGGTAGGTATACGTTATATTTCAAAAATAAAAGTATCTTCTTATTTAAATAAAACCGGCTTAATTAAGTAGTTATGTTTACCCTTGTAAATAAATATACTTAACAAGGCGATAAAAACTGGACCAACAGATTATTTTATTAACTAAGCAGTGTCAGTTAAGTAGGTAATTTAAGTTACCTCATTTTAATATCTATTACCAATGTCCAATTCCTAATTTACGTAATTATCCCTAATCCGTAGTTCTGTGTGACGCAAGCACCATACGCCTTAGCCTTACGCATCACAAGATATTTAAAAATAAAAGTTAGATAATAAATGGCAGTTATCCAATACCTATATTTAGTTAAATACTAATACATCAACAGACTAGCAACATAAAATAATTATGTTAAAAAAACTCAAGCTTCTGATCTTGTAAATTAGAAATGCTTTAAAATCACCTATAAAAAAGTATCCGTTGCATGCAATTGATACAATGGCGTTCATACCGTTAAACTACCGATAGAAAAAAAAATATTTAAAAGGACTGGCCCGTACTTTCGCTGCATAGTAAGCAGGATGAGTCATTCTAGTCCGTATGCTCTGTTTGTTAACCGACATGGCATATTACTGCGGTTCTATACACTAATACGCCTTCAGGTACTTTTAAATAGTTAAGTAGGTATGTCTTTGTATTGTATCGACGTCTCCAAGTAACCCTTATTTTATATGCTACTGCAATTGTATTTACAAAAGAACGGTGAAAATACACTCCCGGACTCCTCAATCAAACCACCGTGCATTTTTATTTATTTTATTTATTTAATACTTCAAGCACAAAAATGTACAGAGGCGGACTTAATGCCATAGGCATTTTTAAGTTTAAAAACCTAAAACATCAAAATAATGATAAGTCAGGGAAAAAGTTTTAATGCAGTTTTGAAGCTGACTTACTGGCCATCATTCCCATATCACTATTATTCCATTCACGAATTTAAAAAAAAGTAGAAAATCGGAGTTTGGTCGCTCTTAAAGAAGTAACAAACTCTGAATATAGGTAATTCTAAGATTATGTCAATAGTTATTTCGTTATTGGTTTTGTTTTGCTTAAAGAGTATCGAAGTTGTTTTTACTTTTTTAAATCCATTCTGACGTTCAAATTATGTATACTGCAACTGAAATAGCCGAGCAAGTGGCAATTCTTTACAGTCTGGGCTTTTTTTTTTTTAAGGATGGGAAATCATCAAATGACCCCTCCCGCTCTGGGTGGAGCGGAAGGGAGTGTCAGACTCTTACTGACTAAAACCCATCCGTGTTCCTTCCTTAGCCCTTTATGTTCCGGGGCAGCGGTAACCCTTTCGGACAATCCCGCTGCCCCGGCAGGCTTCGGCCCTGACGGGCCCCTCCTTGTCTGCTGACATCTCTTTGAGGCGCGCGTGGAACACATACGCGCCGTCCGGCACGGGCCTGGTCCTGATCGGACGGCGAGCTACCCATTACTCGCCGTCCGCAGGCCCGCGCCTACGGTGGCCGGGAGTCGTCACGCGGCTCCCGACGCCCGGAGCGTCTACCGCGGCGGCTGGGACGGGCGGCTCTCTCCGCTCTCTCCCTCGCCCATCCCGCCACCTCCTTCGCTAGCATGACTGCTTCGCAGAAGGAGGTGACTGCCTCCCACTCCCTCTCGCCCCGGACCATGGCTTGGACCAGGGCCGGGCGCGAGAGGTCGCCGCCGCTGCCGATCGCCTCTACGAGGACACGGCGGTGCTCTGCCCAAGCGGGACAGACCTCCACCGTGTGCTCCACCGTGTCCTCTGGGCGATCCTCGCAGTGGTGACACCCGGGCGTTTCCTCCCGCCTGATTATGTGCAGGAACCTCCCGAAACATCCGTGTCCGGTGAGGACCTGCGTCAGGCGGTAGGTGAGGGCGCCGTGACGCCTCTCTAGCCACTCCTCAAAGAGGGGCCTTACCGCCGCTATCGCGGCGTGCCCTTACAGTCTGGGCTTAGTCAGCGAAACGTTAGCTCACAACTTAGTTGTTCTGCCGCTCAAAGAATTTACCACAGTCTTGCTGTGCATTTTTTTTAAATTACTTCTTTTCAGTTACACTGACAGCGCAAACCAATGAATATCTCAAAAGTATTGCTAGTTGTAGGCATTCATTTTGAATATGGACGGTGTTATTAAGGAATTAATCACGTTTGACGGCGCAAGCGCTCGTGCGTACCTTTGAATATGCAACGTCAGTCAACTGACACGCGATCAACGTGACGTACTCGTAAATAAACTACAATAGACAATTACAGTTACGTATAATAAGAGATGAATAAAAGTAAGTTACCTGCCCTCTGTATTGTAGGTAATTAAAATCACTTTGTATTTAACATCAGAAATTATTTTTATAACAGAATACAGGCAGTTTTTTCTTTGCTTTGTTACCTTTTTATCATGGTCAAAGTTGTCAAAGCTTATATCTTTTTAATTAAAAAGACTTATTGCGTGAAGCACATTTTAATATTCTTAACACTATTATTATCGATATATATAATATGGGTAATTGTTCCCCGATCCACCCCATTGCATCGCATCGCCTTCACGCGCTATTACTTCGTGTTTACTGAGCGTTCTTTCTGACATTTTTCGTTTTGCTCGGCTCCTAAGGGTTCTAGCGTGTTGCTAAATAACCCATAACCGTCCTCAAGAATTGGGCTATCAAATGCACCAAGGTTTTTTTCAAATCCGACTGGGTACTACTAGGTATGAGGGGCTAGTGGCTAAGTAATAACAGCCGCGCGGGGGTGGCTCCATCAGGTTAAGCTACGCTTGCCGCGGTTGTTCCGTGGATTTGTGACTATCTTTACATACCAAAACCCCTACATGCCTCGGAAAGCACGTTAAGCCGTTGGTCCCGGCTGTCATTCGTGGATATTTGACAGTCGTTACGGGTCGTCAGAATCCCGAAAGTCTGACAATAAGGCTTACCAAGGGTTTTCGTATTACCCAGTAACTGTGTTGTGGAGGTCAGATAAGCAGTCGCTCCATGTAAAATACTGGTACCATACCCCAATATAGTTCGGAAAAGGCTAGGTGGCAGATGATGAGTATAGATTCAAAATAAAATATGAAAATTAAAGCGCAAAATTCAACTAAAAAGAGTATTACGTACACCCAATGTTTTCGTGTCACCTACTATATAATTACTTTGGTAACAATAAAAAATAGGACGACATATTATAATACATGCTTCATCCAAATCAACATAGTATTAATAGTGTTTTGACCTACAATAAATATTTGGTTTCCGTATTATCACAATCATAAAATATCCTTTTAGGGAACATTCGTGTCTCAATACAAAAAAACTGAATTTATTTAAGGGTAGTACCTAATTTTACGTAACCAATCTAACGACAGACTTATTTCAATTGTTTATAATACTCTTTTTTATTATGTAACATTAATATTTGCAAGAAGTTCCACCTCACATTATTATTCTACGCAGTACAACTGATTATAAATGATCTTTAATGTATGAGTCACCAAATAACTGATGATTTTTGGAGGCTTATAATGACGTTTTTAGATGTACCATTTAATTTCATTTGGATAGCTAGGCGACAGAATAATAAACAAATGCAAAAAATGCTGAAAAAGTTATTTTGAAGAAATACGCGGTTTTTTACTATGACATCAATGAATAAACAACTTTTTAAATACTCGGCATAACTCAACTATGTTAATTGTTACTCAAAAGACACAAAACAAGGAAGGAATGAGAGACAAATGAACTTTTCTACCTGTGAAGAATTAGTCATGTCGCAAGGAGTTAACTGTTAAGTACACAGAACGGTTACCTGGCCCAAAACGAATGCTGCCTTTGTCACCACAACACCACAACATACCACCACACACAATGTCTTCAAAACAAACCTTCAGGGAGGAAACTGTGGCTCAAACATTTTACACGATTTACTCATGATTGTTAACAAACGCATTTGGTCTGAATCACAACTGTACTGTTAAGTTTTTACTGTCGTTGCTAGGCAACCGACATTAAATATGCGACGCTTTGATCCATATTGGAAAGCAGTATGGAGTGAATCCACTGTTGAAGTCAACGTACCGCTGGTGGTGGATGATCTGCCGGATTTACCTACTAGAGCCTTTTTGATACAGTATGTAAGTACAGATCTGCTGTCATTTTATGTGGGTAAGTACGAAGTGCAAATAAAACGCTGAAAAGAATCCGTTTTGTCTAATTTTTTAATCGTAGCTGGAGATCTGAAGGAATTAATTCATGCTTCATACCTACTAGAAAATATAGGTACTATCTCGAATGTGATTTTTTTCAGAAATTTGTTAATTCACTGAAAATATTATAAGTTAACTGAAGACAATAATACCTCATGAAATAGTGACAGCCCAAACTTGCAACCGACCGAACTTTATGGACTTTGCATCGTGTTGCAAAATAAAGGGAACTAAAAACGATAAATAAGGCTGGGAGTGAACTGACAGGCCAAGCTGTTTATTATTCACGCATCAATCGCTCAAGTTACAGTTGAAGACTAAGCCTTACAGTTGTAAAATTGGTTCCGAGAGCAAGGCGTGCTTAACTAAGATTGATTTCAGCCCTCTTCAGACGTTCACGTTGGAATTCTTGCTGGATACGTAAAGCGGGAATACAAAGACGACGCATGCTAAGCATATTTCAAGGAAGGAGTTGACAATCTGGGTTTGAAGAGGATACTCAAAAAGTTTCCCTCAGTCAGCCTAAAATCTTCCCACTGCTGGGAAACCTACAGGCCTCCTCTTTGTGAGACGGAGCGGGCCGTAATTTATTAAAGAATTTTTGGTTCAAGGACATGCCGGTTCCCTCCTTCACCGTTTTGAGAGCAGCGGCGTTGAAACAATTTACACAAAGTAAAGCGCGTGTCAGAGTTCGAAAAGATCTATAACTCGTAAGTCGCGGTCGTTACTACTGAGCTTTACTATGGGGCCAACACTGCTCTTATCTGTACTACTCAAAGATTAGTTTGTGAATTTCCTGAGTGAGGGATAATTTTGACAATTTCTCTTTGCCAAATGTTGAGTGAAGGCCAAGAAGTTGTGAGAGAACGATATACTTGTATAATAGGGTTGGTTTGATGTTGTTATTGATTCGGTAACTACCTATGCATTTTATTTAGGTTTACGTCCAAAGAAGGCAAATATTCGTTTCATAGTTTATCACATTCTAGAGACTTCAAGAAGCCCAATCGGCAAAGTTACAATATTTTTCTTGAATAAAAATGCAGAGATAAGCTGTCATTGTATCCCTGTCGTCAATCATTTCCTTTGAAACATCTATTTTGCGTTTCGAGTTAACTAATAATGATAACAAATAGGCTTAGTTTTAGGTGTATTTGGCTGAACGTGACACGATCGGTATGCAGTGATCTAAGCGCGGATCACCTTGAAGCGGAGGCGCGCGCGCACGTACTACCGCACCGCCACCGTGCATCCTACCTCCCAACGGAATTACTTAACAAATATTATTGATAAGGCTATTATTGAATATTTATAGGCCAACCCCCTTACTAATAAACGTTGTATAGCGTCTGTGTAGTTACACAACGCTTTTTCTTCCTCTTTAAAAATTCAAATTACTGATGACTGAAAGAGAGAAATCGGTGTGTAACTATTCATCTGACATAATACGTTTATTAGTATGAGGGTTAGGCATTTAAGGAAACAACTGAAAAGCTAAGCAAGCTTGTTTTAAACGCAATGCTAACAAAATAATTATTACATTATATTTATTACTAGCTGACCCGGCCACGCGTTGCTGTGGCTAACGTTTTTTTCATTTTTTTTTCTACCCTGTCTTTCAAGTTGGATCAAACTGCACACGGTGTACAAATTTGATTAAAATCGGTTAAGTAGTTCAGGAGTCCATCGCGGTCAAACATCGTGACACGTAATTTATATATATTATTATAAAAATGCCTCAAATGTCATGAAATTGTAGGTAATTCACATGATTTATAATTTATGATTTTGATGGTTACAATTCTGTAAATACAAATTATTTACACTCGCCAATAATATTTTGATCAACATACAACCTAATAAGTACTGACTAGCAAACTGCAAAAAAATTTAAGATAATTTGAATTTCAAGGGCTACCCTGGCGCTTTCGTTGGTTATGCTCCCAAAATTCTTCGATTCTCTTACTTTAACGAGAGTGTTTTGTAAAGCAATTGTGACGATATTGTCATAATATTTTCAGCCTCAACCGTTATCTGTCATATTGACGAACAGCCCCGCAGGCAGCACGTTTTTATCAAACAAGGTCGCAACTCGTCACCGGCTCACCGCCGAAGCGCCGACCGTGAGTCGTGATGACAGCACGAGAAAGCAACGAATCGAAGACGCCTCGCAACTCCCACACCACCTTATTGTTTCCTTCTCATTGGTATGCAACTAATACCGCCATGAGTGTCTCAACCCGATGCTCTATGTATGTCTCACAATCACATAAAGAACCCCACGGAAAAATCAACTCTACCTCACCAAGATAAGATTCTTATCCGGATAATAGTTAACGAAAACAGACAGTGCAATCGAGATTTAGAGGACAAAGTTGTTCGTAATATACTCGTAAATACCTAGTAAGTATAGTTGAAACAAAGACACCATTAGTAAAGGGATATTGGTAATATATAATTCAAAGGATGCATGTGTTATCGATCTACAGTTTTCCCAAGCCTTGTGCATTTTAAACGAAGTTACAGGCATAACTTTCTTTGTGTACTCGGCAACGGCATGAAGTTGATTTAAAATGCAATCAATACTTTGAATAAATGATGTGTATTGTCGTAAATTTATTTCGCTTGGATGCTATACTTTCAGCTTTTACCTTACTTTACCTATTCAAGAAAGTTATGTTCCTATATAAAGCGTCATTAAACATAAATAAAAAATATAATAAACACATTTCGCACTAAAATTGAACTAGAATGAAATTCCTATAACAAATTGAATGCAGCAATATGTCATCGCTTGAACGAGGATGGGACCGGATATGATTGGGACATTCTGTTCTGTCCCGGATATTACGCCGAGCTGTCTCTACTACTATTTGCTGTTTGCTCACCTGCCGGGATAACCGGTTTTCACAAGGCTTTTAAATAAAACTGCATTTACGTCAGTATTTATTAAGCTGCGTACAGGGAAATGTTTGGCAGGAGCAGTGAATATTTAAAGCATTTACAATTAAACGCACTCAGCTCAAATACTGGCGTAAGTGATTCAGATACTTATATTGTTTTAAACATTTATTTATTTATTTACATTTGTTTTTACAGGAGGGAACCCAATAAAACAATGTAGGCACAATTTCCACACTCGGAGACATCACCCTAAAACCAATTTGATCCAACCACCAACAAAATTGAAATGTTTGTAAACTGTCTGTATTTTGAGTGACAGGGCAACAGGACAGGGTCGTAGGAAGGTAGGTAAATGATAAATGATAATGATAAATGATAAAAATGGCATTGTGGTACCTAGCATAGTTTGCATCTGATCCCGTTGTGTATAGATTTAGTTACATAAATGTAATATTTTTTCAAAAATAGTTTCGCTAGATAAACGTGAAATCAAAGAAAAAACCATTAATTACCAGCAACATTAAAAATATAAAATCTTATAGGTATTATAAAAAGGGAAAAGAATATTTTATCAGAACTTGCGTACTTACTAAATATTGTAAATTTATTTATTACTTATATACACAATTACATATACTTATTCTAAATACAATATGAAAATAAGACGAGGTCTGTTATAATCCAGTTGTTGCTCGGAAAAATCCAAATAAGGCGCCATTCAAATAGCTAAATTACTAACAATACGTTCTAAAACTCCACAATAAAATAATAGAACGCTTTTTATAAAGGTGTGAAGAAAAATAAAATTGTATAATATTGCCTTAAAACTCCCTTAACATACCTTCCATCTAACCTACCCCAATTTGGCAAGAAGTTTTCCCTAAGTTAAGTAAAACAGCTCAAATTCATTCTGAAAAACGATGAAGATAACATAAAAATGAAACCTAACCTTTATTTTTTCCAAGTTCCCAATTTCAGAGCAAGTAGTAAACAAAAATACAAGTAAATTATCGGATCAAAAATTTCTAATTAAGCCGGAACTCAACTGATAAGGCAGGAAATTCACATACCTTATAATATATGTAGTTTACTTGATTGACTCATATAAGTGATATCACTACCTGTGTCACTATTTTATTATGAAAAATTATTTACTATAGAACTCATTAAGTACACGAACGTACCTACTGCGTAGATCTTCATCTCGTGCCCCATCATTCTCTTCCGATATTTGTGCGTCTGCCATAAGTGCAACACCATATTGCCTCAAATAAATGTTATTCAAAATTAATTTAATTTAGTAAATAATACAAGTTCTTAAATTCAATTCAATTGGTAATTTATTGAAGTATCCAATTAATTTAAGGACGGACTTTGAATAATATACTTAATTTAATTTTTTAAATTAATTGAAACGGACGTCTGTCGGCCATGGCAGCCCTTGCACTTCTTGTAGGGCTCAAGAATTGGCAGTAGGCACTAGAATGACGTTGCCCGGTAACCAAGCAGTAACAATGAGTGTGGAAGTTCTACAGAATATTGACTATTTATTATTAGACCAATCGATACCATGCACCACACTTACTATCAATTAAAAGTGAAGAGATTATTTTTCTTTAGCTAAAAAGCGTTTGTAGCATGACCGGCGATGGCTTATAGACAGTCAATAGATTTGTCATTGTTTTCTATTAATAATTATTTAGAAACATCACGCTTTTGCATGAAGTTATAATGTTAGGCAGAAATGCATTGACCTGCAATTGTTTAGCAAAACAATCGACTATTACAGTATAGTTATTACACATTATGATCGCTTTTGGGAACGTGCAGCTGCATTGCAAGTTTGAAGTCCCGCGTTCGATTCCCAAGATCTAGGCTTTGCGTTTTTGTTTTAAATAAGTTATTCCTAGTATTTATTTGTTTCCAATAATAAATTAGGCAGCTGTATGTACCTAATGGGATTTTCTGATAATACTGTCATACTACAAAACAAGGGTAATGCAATTGCGGAATAGGTAATTATTACCCATCATTTAGGTAATATGATAATTAATAATTAATTTTGGGGAACACTAGAATCGAATGACACTTGTTCTTGGAATTTAATAATGATCGAAAGTAATTTTTAGCAACTAATTAGATACTTAAACCTAATTACAAAGTGTATCTACCAAGAATTGAATAGGTAGGTACTGCAATTGACGCACCCGACAACTGTTTGGTTCTCAAACAACAGGCTTTTTTTTGTTTGGAAATACCCAGTTACAATTATTCGAGGGGCTTCGTTCCTACCTCCATGGAACCTATTACCTACCGTTAACGGGTTGCTTAAGGTTTATAAATATTAGAGTAGCATTGGAAATCCCAGGCGAGGAGAAAGACGGCTTGTTGGTTACATTAGAGTATTATATTATCTGTGGTTACATGTAGGTATAGTAGGTACCTACAAAATTACAAACCTCTTATTTAACTGTGTCGGCAGGTAATTAAGTAATGTGCAATTGTTCATATTTTACCGGTAAAATATAGGTAGGTAAGGCTCATTCCCGTAATTAAAAACGTTCAAAATCTAGTCCCCAATCTCAGTGGCATTCAATGTCAAAAACTTGTCAAAAATGTAGGGAAGTTAGAGGTACTTTTGACATTTTGAAACTGTGATCAGACTGTGAACGTTTTTAAAATTGCGAGAATTGCTGCTCTGATCTCCCAACAAATGACAAAATTTTAGTGGATTTCCTGTCAATTTAATAAGTTGTTTAAGAATGTAAGAGATATATGTTGTGGAGATATAATAAACATTATTTATAATACAACTAAATGTGTCACTAAACTGTTCTGATTTCTTCGACGTAATGTACGCTCTCCCAAAATTGATTGAAAATAAGTATTAGGTAATGAAAACTTGAGGGGATTCTAAATCTTGAAGAAGGCTAAATAAATCTTCTGCCTAGTCTTCTTTATTAATTTTGACTTTGATGAAATCAACTTTACAGCAATATTTACCATAAACATATTCACTTTATTAGTAGGTATCATAGTAATGCTTAAATCAGCAGCTTTAATAAAGCAGCACTTTAGGTTATTGAACAACACCCTAATTGCGTAACACACACGGATATCGATCTATGGTAACACACAATCAATCACAATCTGAATAATTTTGAAGGATATGGCTAATTGACATATGACACGATTGGCGCAGTGGTTAAGCGATTGACTGCTGCGCAGCATGTCTCGGGTTCGATTCCCGCACGGAACAAATATTTGTACGACCTACAAGTATTTGTTCCGGGTCTGGGTGTTTTATCTATAATATGTACGTATTTACAAAAAAAAATGTATATAAGTAGTTTATCAGCCATCTCGTTACCTCACAAGCATTAGGTTGCTTAGCTTGGGACTATATGGCGTTGTGTGAAATGTCCAGGGATTATTATGTCCAAGGATATTAATTCGAAAAATCTGTGTGCTCAACAAAGTAAATTCTTACCGCAAAGAATGTTGTTAAACTGTCAAAATGAAAGCACTTCTTGCTATTAGTGTTTTACGGAATTAACCCTCCGTTATCGTTTCAAAAACTGTGTAAGGACTTTCAAAACCCTGTGCAGCAAGATAATAATTATCTCTTTTATAATAGAAACCTCTTCGCTGGGGAGTGGGGGCTCCGCTCCTGTTTCCTGAATATCTATCTAATCATGTAATCATCATATAAAGCAAAACTGCACCAAGAGACTGGCGTTACTAACATAACGTTCTAATCAAGGTAATTAAACAGATAAAATGGATTTAAATGGATCCTTGGTCTAAGTGATTAGTTTAAGATCATTGTTCCAAGTCCATTGGCCGGTTTTCCATTTACCTAGTAGGTACATTACGTAGGTATATTATCATGTATTGATAAACCATACAAAGATATGTTCTTAGTCAGGTTGGGAGAAATGGGTGTTAAAAATGACAGTCATATTATTTTCAAGTGACGTCTTCGTGGATCGGATTCTACTTTGAGGCTGGGCAGAACTGTCTTAACTGAATTCGATAGAAATTTTAAGTAAGAAATGGACAAGGTGTCAGTACCTAAATACAGGCGCTGCTGGATTTCATGAGAGGTTTAGCACATAAGAGCCAACAGACCGACCATTGAAGAACTTGCAGATTAGGCAGTAGGCAAAGTAGACGTGATAGGAGGAATGCTGTACAAGCATGGTAAAACTTGGTAAAACCAGATGAATTACGCCAGGCAGAAGCAGAGTTTAGTAAATACTTACAAAAAAATACAATATTATTAAATCAGTGAGAGTTCGAGAGTGATTAATTAATCACTCTAGGGTGTTCATAGACTACAGTATATTAATAACAAGTCAAGTTGCAAGCCATAAAAGTAAACCTTGACAATACTCGTGACGTCACAGTTTTAACAAAGCCTCTGCAAAAACTGCACCAAGAACTTAATGTTGGGGATTTTATTTTGCATTATATATATTGCATTAGTCATCGAGTAAGACACGAATGATGGATCATGGATCGCCAAGATCATTCTCTAAATACCTGTTATTACGTAGTTTCTTAGTTAAATAAGTTTGAGAAAACAAGCGATGGCAAGTAAACCTGTTTGATACTGAATTTCAAAGTCGAAGAGCCGTTTCTAGGCATCATCAGGTATCTAAATATTTAGTTAATACATAGCCTACAGCCACCATATGTAGTAAGTGGCTAAGTACCTACCAACCTGTGAGAAAATATATAAACTGTTTCCTTCGCACTAATATCAAGTAGCTGCACTTAAACTAAGAGATAAACTTACATCTCACCTTACAATACTGCCGACATTATGCCTTGAACGAAACCAATCACAAACACTGAGCTAAACTTTCTAAATTTAAAAATTTGAAACGATGTGCGCAGCCTTTGCAGGCTCGGCGGCCAATCGCGGAGGTGGGTGACGGAATGCGACTCTTGCGCAGGTAGAGCCGCGCGTGTTTGTAAACCTGCCTCTGTGTGCGTGAATGTAACTACAGTGTAGCGATGTGCCGGTGATAATGTGAGTGACGTGGCGAAACATTAAACTCTGACGTTTTAAAAACTTCCGAGTCGCTTGGATAGCTCTCATCGAGCTGTGAAGCTGAAATTATGATTATGCCTTTTTTGTAAATAGATAACAGTGCGTCTCGTACGTAATCTGTGTGAATATTTCTGGCGGATGTTATTGAACACAGCGACTTGTTTAAGTACAACTTTACCTTGTGAAGTGTGTCGTAACTTGCGAGAGAACTTGGTCAACTGTGGAAGCCGGGGGTACTTTGAACCTCACGGTTCCCTGAACCACGAGGTCGACTGCTTCTTGTTTGATCCTTTGAAGCCATTAAAATAAACTTAATTTCTATGGCAAATTAATTAACATAACTATGTTTTCCGAAGGGTTAGACAGAGGTAGATACCTATAGGTAGGCAAATCCACTTCGACAGTTGTGTCTGCCGTTTGGATGTGAGGGATCATTGTCTTACCTAACCACTGCCTACTAAGCTCATCGTCAAATAATAGAACTGGCGAACCAAACTTCGAAATGGAAGAGACAGCTAACATAATATCGACGATTCGACGCTTTCCGCTATAAAGGGCGTAACATAAAATCCCATACTTATTGGCAATGAGCCAAAAACTTAAAAAAGATAACTTTCTTAAATAACTCGTTTGTTTTGAAAAGTAGGTACCTACTTAAAAAATTGAGTTCTAGGAAGGAAGTTGTGAAATTTTGGCGGTCTTTTGCCTCATTTGATTAGAATTATTCTTAAATTGAAATGCAACCCTCACTGAAAGAAATTGCACTAGCAAGTTTCATTAGATACTAGCAGGCGCGGTCCCACTGGGGGGATGGGGATCACGGAGGTTGTAGAAAAACACGCAAAAGCTTCCCGATCGAATCGGACCTAAGACACTTGTGTGGTCGCAGTTGCGTTTATAGACCATAGACATTTCGACAATTTGATAATACAATATTAATGTCTTGTGTGCATCAGAATGTTAGGCCACAAATATGAAATGAGTATAAAAGAGGAACTCCGAAAGTGGCACAGGTGGCTAAAACGTGGTGTGGAAAAAAGAAATTTGAAATAAGTGCAAATTTATTAACCAATATCAAATTATTGCCTGTTTACTTGCCTACTTTTTTTTTTTACGGATGAGAAATCATCCAATGACTCCTCCCGCTCTGGGTGGAGCGGAAGGGAGTGTCAGACTCTTACTGACTAAAACCCATCCGTGTTCCTTCCTTAGCCCTTTATGTTCCGGGGTAGCGGTAACCCTTTCGGACAATCCCGCTGCCCCGGCAGGCTTCGGCCCTGACGGGCCCCTCCTTGTCTGCTGACATCTCTTTGAGGCGCGCGTGGAACACATACGCGCCGTCCGGCACGGGCCTGGTCCTGATCGGACGGCGAGCTACCCATTACTCGCCGTCCGCAGGCCCATGCCTACGGCGGCCGCGAGTCGTCACGCGGCTCCCGACGCCCGGGGCGTCTACCGCGGCGGCTGGGACGGGCGGCCCTCTCGGCTCTCTCCCTCGCCCATCCCGCCACCTCCTTCGCTAGCATGACTGCTTCGCAGAAGGAGGTGACTGCCTCCACTCCCTCTCGCTCCGGACCATGGTTTGAACCAGGGCCGGGCGCGAGAGGTCGCCGCTGCTGCCGATCGCCTCTACGAGGACACGGCGGTGCTCCGCCCAAGCGGGGCAGGCCTCCACCGTATGCTCCACCGTGTCCTCTGGGCGATCCTCGCAGTGGTGACACCCGGGCGTTTCCTCCCGCCTGATGATGTGCAGGAACCTCCCGAAACATCCGTGTCCGGTGAGGACCTGCGTCAGGCGGTAGGTGAGGGCGCCGTGACGCCTCTCTAGCCACTCCTCAAAGAGGGGCCTTACCGCCGCTATCGCGGCGTGCCCTGCGCTGGGTTGCGACAGTCGCGCTTTCCATGCCGTCATGAGATCGCACCGGAGGTCCGTCCGCTCCGCAGCAATTTGCCGCGGAAGCGGGTTTTCCCCCCGGCGTAGTGCCTCCGCGCGCCACTCATAGAGGCGCGCGAGGACTATCGCCTCCAGATCCCATGGCGGCAGTCCGGCAAGGAGGCTTGCCGCCTCGCGCGAGATCGTGCGGTACCCCCGGATAAGCCTTACAGCTACCACCTTTTGGGGCGCGTTCAGAAAGTGTGCGGCTCGTCGCCGCAGTGAACGCGCCCATAACGCCTTCATACATTTCTCTCTGGTTAGGCATAGGCAAGTTATATTTTAAATGAAATTAAGTAGATAAATTTAAAGGGTGAGACTTATGTCATTAACTGGGCACCAATCCAGACTCCCAACTGCTACAGGCTGTGAAATTCCTAATGGAAGAACCTAATAATAGTCCGTTCCAATCCGGGTTCAGACCCGGGCACAGTACCGTTTCTGCTCTCCTTAAAGTGACTAACGATATGAGGCGAGGAATGGAAGACACTAAAGTTACGGTTTTAGTGTTGATCGATTTTTCAAATGCTTTCAATACCTACCGTCAGTCACGAAGTTCCATCCATCCTGTCCTATCGCATGGTCTCTCACTTGAAACTGGCGTCCCTCAAGGCGGCATTTTATCTCCACTTTTGTTCTTAGATCTCATTACTTCCGAGCTTCAGTGTGCGTATCATCTTTACGCTGACGACTTACAGCTCTACTGTCAGGCAGGTGTTGATGGCTTATCCGGTTCTGTCGAGGAGCTAAATCGGGATTTACGAGTTGTCAAAAACTGGTTTGATCGTTTTGGGGTGGCGGTTAACCCAACCAAGTGTCAGGCGATCAATGTAGGGAGCCCACATAGCTTGAGGAGACTGAATGGTTTAACGATGCCACCGGTTACCTTTGATGGCACATTCATTCCGTTTAGCGCTGACGTCAAGAATCTGGGTTTGCATGTTGACACTTGCCTCAACTGGCGTAAGCAGATCGCGATTGTGAGCAAGAAGGTCACTGGAACGTTGCGGTCGCTCTATCGGTTGACAAATATTCTCGCATCACACATTAAGGCAATGCTTGTAGTCCCTTATTACTTCAAACAAAGGAATATATCTCGTAAATATTTCATGAGCAGTACTATGTCGTTCTGCAGCGGTTAACAACAACGCCCTCTGTGCCAGCAGGCGCCGTTCACACGTCCCATTTCCAAGTCAGTAATGTAACGCGGCGCGTTAACGCGCCTATTGCAGATGTCGATAGGTGAATAGCCACGTCCCACAACACAAGCCACGTCGCACAACCCTGACTGGCAGTGGCTGTACAGCAGCGCCACCTCAACGTATTATTCTGAATTGATTAGATAAAATCGATTATACCACATGGTAATGCTCGTCTCTCTTTCCCACAATGATTATTTTACACAATATTACCTGAATGAAGTTTGCATTTAAGTTTGCCAGAAAAATAACTAGGGAATTCCAACTAATACGAAGACAAAAGGGTACACAATAAAACGGAGCTATCACTTGCCAATCATTTATTTCACAGAAATCTCATAATATTGGTGAAACTTTTAATGTGAAATTAACACAATATTTTTTTTTTACTTTTATTAGAAAATAGTAATTCTCCCTCTGAACCTTAATCTTTAACAAACTAAACTTAACAGAAGACTTCTTAGAAAGGTGGTAGACTCTTATTACCTAATTATACAATAGTGCTATTCTGTAAAAAAAACTCACCGTGACAACATAGTGAAGTGAGCTTAAAGTGAGCTGTCAATAGCGTCAATCCCTAGCATCAAGTGGATTTACCACTCACTTCACCTAAGTTTTCACGGTGAGTTTTTTTCCGGATTATCACTACTGATCTACGATTGATCATTTCACTTAAATAAGACACCGCTTTTAAAATTTGCGGATTGTAAACTCAGAATGTAACAGTAATCGCTCCGGTCCGGCGCGCACACTGGTGGCACATTACAATAGAAAATCAATTGAGTCTAATGAGACAATTGATTTTCTATTGTAAGGCCGGCTAATGAGCCGGCCTTAATTAGATATACTATCAAGAACTGGGATGAAATAAGTTCAAGAGATTATTTTAACAATAAACTACGCACAAGATAAAAATAAGTTGAAATGACTAGTCATTTTAAGTTTCAACTGAATTCATCATCAACTGATTGGTATTGTTACTGTGCATGTAATTTTTACATATCTATCTAATAATATACATTATTTATTATTAATCACACTTACGTTATTTTTACATATTTAAGACTAACGTAACATATGAATTGTTACTTTTTGTTCGCATTTACAATAATCGTCATAGGAATGAAGTACTTAGTAGTCATATTACTTTTTTCTTCTGGCACTTAACCAGCACGATTCTTCCTTAATTTTATAAATAGGTACTATAGAACGGATTGATAATCGTACTAACAAAGATTTATCAACATCAAGACCCGTAACAATAATGTCAAAATAACATTCATATCAAGATATACAAAATAAATCATAATCAACCTATATTGTTCCCACTGCTGGGACACAGGCCTCTTCTCTGTGAGAGGGAGTGGGCTACAATCTACCACGCGGGCCCAGTGCGAGTTGGTAGATGTCACATGTCTTCGAATTTTTGGTTCTAGGACATGCCGGTTTCCTCACAAAGTTTTCCTTCACCGTTTTGAGAGAAGTGGTGGTGAAATTATTTACACAAAGTAATGCACCTGTCTGGTTTCGAAACTACGACCTACAACTCGTAAGTACTTACCTTTACCACTGGGCCACCGCTGCTCTTTAATAATATAATAATATATGCTTTGTGCTTATTAAATTTAATTAGGTACCCTCCTACTAATATTCGATGTCTCTTTGATCCGATAATATCCGATATTTTTCTGTTTTATTAATTGAACATGTTTAAGGAGTACTTTTCCAAACTACCTGATATGATTTATAAATAAAAAACAACAAAGCTTATTATCATCATTATTGATCGACTTTCGTGCATTCTAAGGCACTTGTTACTTATGGACTACAAATATTGGTTTTATTTCTACTTTAAATATTAGTTTTCTATAATGTCACAAAATATCTATAGATAAGGTATTTTTTTCTTCAGGACTCGTGAGCTTAATTAAATCTATGTAAAAAATAATCACTCTATAACGCAAAAACTACCGATAATACAACAAAATACTTTAGAGTTAATTCAGATCTCCGACACATACCTTTCATGCCACAGATACGTTTAAATCAGTCCAACTATTTAGGAGCACAAATGCATAAAAAGGACATGTACAACTAAGCTAGCAATGTCTTGCGTAATCGAGTAAATGCAAAAAATGTTGACTGTATGTATAATACACACAATCACAATAAACATAACGCGCTTCTAAACACCCTGTTTGACAATCAATACTTTACTATTATATCTTTGTTGTGGGCACCGACAGGAATGTTAAGAGTACTTTCAAGGAAACATTAACTATTCGATTGTAAACTATTATTATATTTGTGTATTTGTGTATCATTATGCTCGTGTGACGGTTAATTAACGTGATGTATGTGTACGCGTAATAATGGTTTCGAATCTGTTTAAGATTCGGGTACGCTGACACGATACGTTGTATCCAACCTAAGCTAGGTAACCAATAGGCTTTTAAAAATAATTGTAAAATAAGTTCGCCTCTTATCCGTAACAAGAACATTGTATCACAACTAAAATTAAGATCAATGACAAAATTAAATTTGTATATTCTTAACATTCCCAAAGTAACGCACAATAATCTTAATATGAATATAAAATTTAAAAAAATCTTCAACATAAAATAAAAACAAAAGACATAACAAAAACAAACTTATAAGACTTTCTTCTTAATTAAACTGAACGTCTCTTCTACAATCATTGTAGTCTCTCAACAAGAAATAAACTAATTAGAACTTCTTAATCAAGACAATTAAGTCTGTCTAAAATCACTGTAATATCTCTACAAAAAAAAAACTTAGAAAAGCTTCTTCTTATTATTAAACTTAAATGTCTCTCTACAATCACTATTATTTGGTGCAAATGGCAGTCCACACGAGTCAACAACGTAACAGAGACTAGAACTGAAGAGTTTAACTCTGGCCATATCTGTCCCATCCATGTCTGGTCGAGAACCGAATGAGATCTTGGTTTGTAGAAATCACGAGCACGAGATCTTCATCATAATTATATTGCAAAGGTCCGTTATTTCGCAAGCACTGTATTAATTCAAAGTCACCTATTTATCTATGAAGACTAGATATTAGGATTTTCCTGCGTTTAACTTATCACCACAGAGGCTTAAATGCAAATATTAAATATAATTGTGCATAGTTGTTACATTTATCTGGCGAGGGTGGCGGTGACCTTGAAACTAGAGCTTTGTGGTCGGTACTTAATAATATTTGGAGGTCGACGGTTGAGCTACCGTTTCCGACGCATGCGATGCGTCATCAGAAGGCGGGGGCAGGGGGGCGTCTTCTTCATAAATCATAACTAGTCTGCTGTATTCTTTCTTCTTGCGGGAAGTCTGCAAAATAACCCAGCTTTGTAAAATTCATAAAACTTATTTGTCGTACCTATAAAATATCACACTAGCGACCAGCCTCTACTTCGCATGGATACGACGTGAAAATAATAATACCAGCCTTTTACCCGCATCCCACTGCAGGGCAAAGGCCTCTGCTCATACAGAGAAGGCATAGGGATTAATCAGAACGCTTACTCAACACGGGTTGGCGATTTGAAACTTATAATTAAGAGGGGAGGGGCGGGGCCTGCGAGGAATTTGAAAAATTGGTATTTGAAGAAACCATTGCCGTCGCCTTACCTCAAATCTGCCCCCGTAGTGTGTGATATCCGACAGTTGCAGCTCAGACCGAAATTATCACAAAATTTTTGACGAGATCGACGTTTCGTATTCCTCTTTTTTCTCCTCGAAAACTGAGCCAATCATTTTTTTTTTATAATAATGTTTTAAGAAAGAGTATTTTTAGGTTCCTATCATTTTTTTTATGTTATAAAAGTTTCTATTTTGTCTGGTAGTCCTCTAATCACGGCGGTAAAAATAGGACAAAGGGGAATATATTTGTATGGAGAATCACACGCCCTGTTCCCTCTTAACTATCTAACTGTAATACTAGATGATTTTTTTTTACCGTCTTGGTATTTTTACAGGGTTTTCTACCCATGAATATGAACAACTTGGGACCAACTCTGAAATGTCCCACAGTGAAAATTGTTCATATTCATGGGTAGAAAAGTGTGTAAAAATTCCGAGTACAATTCATCCAGTATATGACAAATAACAATTACGATCTGTGGAAAACATTTTTATGGGCAGTCAATAAACTTGAATATAAAGTTACCTTTGGAACAGAGGTGCTGGTTTCTTCGCCGGAACTACTGGAACTGGTAATACCTTCTTCTAAGGTAAGCCTGGCAGCCACACCCTCCAGCTGAAGGTCTTGGTACAACTGGGTTAGCTGCTCGTTGACCAGTGAGGGCTGGAAATAATACGAAGATTTAGAAATGAATTAAAATCAGTCAATGCGAGCGGCTTTCTAACCTCTGCCATATAAATAAAAATACTCTATGGAGGAATGAGAATTATGGCAGCATGATTCTGAACTTTTTATGGTACATTCAAAGAGACAGAAGGTTTTGAAGTATTAAGCTCTACAACTTCAGAATATAGTGCGGTGTATAACGTATACAAAGCGGTAGTTTAATTTTTCTCTCTGAAGAAGAATTTTAATTTTTTGTCTATGCCTCAAATATTTTTAGAATACAAGACATGAAGAAGTTAAATTAACAAGAGACCGACCTGTTCCACATTCTTCATTCTCTGTTGGTCGGCCATAAGGGTTTCTTCTAAAGATTTCGTGTGGATTTGATACTTGTAGAACAGCTCTGAAGTCACGCAAACCTATAAAAAGAAAAAAAAAATTAGTATTGACTGCCATTGGACTAGGACTACTTAAGACTGTGTACTCATCTGCCTAGCCTTTTCCCATATATATTGGGATCGGCTTCCAGTATGCAGTATTTTACACGGAGCGACTCCCTATCTGGGGGCCTAAAAAGGCCACTATGGCAGAATCATAAAACAATTCATATCACGCAATTTCATCTGTATGACAGTTTTGTATGGAGATTAAATCACAAAAAAAAAACTTCATACATTTTGGTCAAGTAGGTATTGAACTTTTGTATGAAACAGCTGATTTTTTTTCGTGATATCAGATTTGGTCCCATAGTGAAAGTTGTTCATATTCATGGGTAGAACACCCTGTAAAAATTTGGATGGTGATAAAAAAATCTTCCTGTATAGGTGTGAAACTGTCAAACAGTTCAATTGCGTGATACGAATTGTTTTTTGATTTCGATAAAGTGGCCTTTTTAGGTCTCCAGATAGGGAGTCGCTCCGTGTAAAATACTGCATACTGGAAGCCGATCCCAATATATATGGGAAAAGGTCCTCGGGATAGGGGCAAATTATTATCAAGCCAAAAATAGGAACTTCATTAAACGGGAATGAGCGGTAATGACTGTTATCGTACCTGCTCCAGCCATGGCGGGTCCATCTGCCTCCTGGTAGTGACCTTCTTCGGGGGCTGAGGTACATGGTAAGAAGATGTCCCTTTTAATGGGCTCTGAAATGATACTTCTTTTTATTGTCTGACGAAACAAAAAAAAAGAGCAAACAAGAATACTTTGTGAGTACATTAAATATAATAACCAACCAGTAAAACATTTCAAAACATACCTTGTCTAGAGCTTTATAGTGTCCATTTCGATAAAATCAAGAAGTTTTTTGAAAACGGTGACTAGCGTCTTACAATCATCAGATAGCCAATCACCCTCTCTGAAGTCTGAAGAGACACCAATGTAGGCGACATCAAACCATGTGTAACTACAGTCGATTGTATATCGTAGACGCTAGTTGATAGAAAAGCTAAACTGAAAGAAATTGAGACAAGCTCTAGACAGAAACGGTCGACCTTGCGACATCACAGGCCATTGAATCCTGTGAGGGGAAGTCGAAGGTCCAGCGCTGATCTCCTTGCGGCTAATGAAGTAAAATGCTGATATTTACCCTAACTGGAGGTGGCTTGTTGCCATTTTTGCCGTCAGCACTGTCCTCGGCACTGCCGGATTCAGTCTTAAAGAATGAAGAGTAGAAGGACGAGTAGCTAGACTCTCCGTCAGTCTTGTCAGGAGTTTCCTCACTGTTGGCAAGTCTATTCCTCTTGTTGAGACGACTATCCCTTGGAGGTGGAGTGTGCGTCGCAGCATCTGTGCTCTAAAGGGAAAACAAATCATACAGACATTGCGTAAGGTTCATTTTTCTTTGAGGAAAAGTCAAAATTATGACTCATTTATACACTATTTTTAAATTGGTTTTGCCTATTTATGTTGTAATTTAAGTCGGATCTAGTTGTCAAAATGCTAGAATAAATATTTTTATAATTATATACCTATGCTGTGTCATATTAATTATACCTAGAAAACTTAAAAGTTGTGATATATTTGCGCAAGTTTAGTGCTATCCAAATTACATGATTTGATTGAATAATTTTTTGTCTAATTTTTAATTTTTTTTTAAGAAATGTTATTGAAAGAGAAAGATTTGTAATCTTGAAACTTCGTTTGCCAAACAGATTGATAACCAAGTTCATACCTGCGTTTTATGGCCATCTCGAGGCCAATCCCATCTCGAAGAGTGCGATACCAAGTTAGGCTGCCGAAACAATTTCCTTATTATTACGTTCATCGGTACCTAGACTATGATTCAATTCGTGAACAATATTAAAAATAGTGTATTGACGATTGTCAATTGTTTTAATCGACCTCAGTATTTTTTTATTACACATTACATAAATCATTATTATTTTATGAGGACGGTGCCCAGATTTGATATAAATAAAATCTGATAAAACATAGTTGATAGATTGAAGACTGGAAAAAAATAGTAGGTTTCGTAATATTATCATTAGGATGAGCAGAGCCCCGAAAGCTCAAGGGCTCCTTTGAATGCCGGACAGAGCATTCTGGCCATGCTTTGTCTACTTATACAGCTACTTATACTACTGCTACGTAATAAAAACGTACATATAGACATAGCGAAATTGTAAGAACGAATGATAAAGTAATAGGTTATCTTAAAACAAGAATAGTTGCAAATATGAGCCACAGGTGCAGCTCTAACCTTATGACTCAAATTGTTGGAAGACCTGATGTCTGTAGAGTATATCGTTGATTCCTCGTTCCCACTGAGCCTTTTGTGCGGCACCGACTCCTATAAAAGCATTTAAAAAGTGCAAAAAAAACTACACATTCCAAAATAAATATTAAGTACAGAAAAGCGGGACATGCAATAGAAGAAAAAAGCACAGGAAACTTACATACTGAAAAAAATAAGATTGAAATCGAATTGTCAGTATAAATATATAAGAATAGTCTTAAGAATTTCAACTACAAATAGTAGGATTGATACGTGACGTAAATCCTAAAAACGGAAGAATAAAAACAAAAATTTAGAATAAAACTCGAAAGATGATCTCTTATTTTAAAATGTACTTGGGATATTACATTTCAGCCAAGCGACGAGAAATCAAAATAAACAACCATTCTAAGTGTGATGCAGCATGGTGAGAATCATGTTGTACTTATAAACTCTTAGATGTTATTATTGTCATACCCGGTTCAACGCATTTGATGAGAGACTATCTGCGCTGCCGATGTCTGTTTTTGGAGATGTGCCTTGAGATTCTGCTCTTTTCTTGTTGTGCCTCGCGCTGTCCTGCACCCTGTCTGGCCTCAATGTTAAACTGGGCTTACAAGCCTGTGCAGGTATTCAACAACGGTGAGTTTATTGCCTCCGACGGCGAATTCATTTACTTTAAAGATAAGCCGAATGTTACAACAAAACAAAGGAAAATTTTGTAGGTATCTACTTATCGCGTTCGTAAAAGAGTTTCACTACAATATTCACTCACACACTGCACACTGTGCACTGTGCTTGTACTCATACATTCAGTTATCAAGTATTATTAGCCAAAAAATGTGTATCCTAACTTCCTAACTAATATTATAAATGCGAATGGAAGTTTGAAAAGGTAACAAACAAACTTACTTCTCATTTATAATATTATACTAGCTGTTGCCCGCCACTTCGTCTGCGATCCAGGATAAAAAGTAGCTTATGTCCTTCTCCAGGTCATGGTCAACCCATGTGCCAAATTTCATCCAAATCCGTTCAGCCGATTTAGCGTGAACAAACTTACTGTCGCACATTAAATTTGGCACATGGGTAGACCATAACCTGGAGAAAGACATAGGCTACTTTTCATCCTGGATCGCAGACGAAGTCGCGGGCAACAGCTAGTTATCTATACAAACAATACAACAATAAATTAAACTTCGTATACCTAATGAAGTTCCCAGTCTGCATAAAAAAAATCAATCAAATATATCCAATAGTTTGGTCACTGGACATTATTTTTCATTTTTTACTTTTTCTACATGATATATCTGTTAACAAGCAGCACCGACAGGTTAAAGACATGCAGTTAAACACAACATGTGTCCAGCTCGCTAGTTCAATAACCTACGTCAAATTTATTCTTAAAATTTATTTCCCGATGCGAACTATTGCATGTCATACCTTATGCTTGAGACGTAAGAGTCATGCATGCGGAAGTTATTACTTACTATAAATCTTACATTTTTTACAAACCGGAAAAAAGGGGTGCCCGGCCGGCACACTGACCTATACCATTTTTTAAGGTTTCGGCCATGTTTGTTGAGTCAATTATACCGCGCTTTTGCCGCAATATTTAAAGTGTGTTCTTTTTTGTTTACACTTTTATGCTTTTTTTACACTTTTATGCATGTTAGAAAAAACACTTTTTTATTTCAATGTTAGGATTTATTTGATGGTTCCTAAATACTCTTAGCGCTCTTACGCACTAGCGGTTAACCGCGGGGGCGGATAACCGCGCGGCTAGCCGCTTTTCCATTTTAATATGCAACCGCTTATGATTGTACGCACTTAACCGCCACAAAATTGCATAGTAAACTGGAAAAGCGGCTAGCCTCCCCTGCGGTTTAACCGCTAGTGCGTAAGAGCGCTTATGCATTAGTATTGTTAGTATTTTCATTTATTGCTGTATTGTAGTCTCCACATTGCATATATGTAACTTTAACAGTTATATTATTATTTCCTTTATTTCATTACATACATATAAATTATATTTTTAAATATTATGATATGAAAAATACAAAAACATTTAAAAGTATAAAAAATAGTAGCATTTAATATTATTATTGTTAAGGGGGGGCATAAAGCCAGAAAAAAATCAAATTTCACCCGCGCTTCCTTGCCTACCCCTCTCATCAAACACGACAAAAACAAAACACAATCCCTTCCCGCCAGCAGAAACTTTTCGCCCGGCCAAGTAAGCCAGAGATTAAAACAGAAGAATAACTAGCAGGGGATCGAGGGGGGAGGGGGGGGGGGTTCTCATGGGAACAGATCGGTATAAATCATATATATTTGTGTTTGAATTTCCATCTTCTGTAATAAGTATATGCAAAATAATCAGATGAAACGGCTCTATTCAATGTACCTAAGTATTATAGCAGGCTGTGCAAGTAGATATCTTGATAGGGCAATATTATTGTATGTCCCTGAATCTGTTCCGATGCTGGTAACAGATTCACGGACATACATGTAATACAGCCTATCTATGAATTTCCAATTCTGGATTGAAGGACTAACTTTACTATACAGTAAAAAAAAAAATCTTATATTAGAGAGCAAACCGAGTTGAATGCCTATACATTTTCGATTCCGAATGAAATTACAAATGAACGATTTTTGGATATTTTCCTGTACCTATTTATGCTGTGAGACCTTGCTTCTTGCCAATTTTCATTATTCTAGGTCAACGGGAATAATTAAAACGTATAAGGTACACCCAAGGATTTAAATTTCAAAACACGCGACATGAATGGCAATTTATGCTAGCTTCTAAGTCAGCGTCTTTGAGGCTTGATATTTCTACAGCTCCAAGAAACCGTAGATCTAAGTATTTGATATCAATTTCAACTTGATACGTATTCCTGAGAAAAAGGGACAGACGGATGGACAACGAAGTTATCCTGTATCTAAGGTTTTCGATTTTTCCTTTTGAGGTACGGAACCCTAAAAAGCAAAAGCACTTCCATCAAAGTATTATATTACATACTCCTAATCATAAATCATGATGAAAACAAACTCAACTAATTTGTTTTTTTAACAATATAAAGGCCAATGTAATCACATCGCTTATCTTATGATTTTTTATTTTGAGTTATATAATCAAGCCTTTTTAGAATGACGACGTTGTAATGGTCATATTAAGGACAAAGATGATTGAAAATATCTATCAAAAATCTTAGAAAACTTGTCGCACCGCAGTGATGAGCAACCCTATTTAATTTTCTCGTATTGGTTTCTCAAATTACAATATCGAAATATGATCATTGTTCATTCCCTTTATTTTCAATGCAATTCTTTAGTAAGTAAAAACATCCGTTTATTTTGCATATACTTACTATACGCTAAGTTTGAATTCAGAATCTAAGAATCATGTCTTAGTATTTTTTTGGAACTAGAAACTCAATGTTGATGTGACAAAGTTCAAATTCCAATGTAACCAAATTTTGTTTAGGACCTACAAGTTGGACGTCACCACATCTTGATGAAAAACAGTGTTGACCAAGAAAAAAATTATATTTGTATATCGTGGATTTTTCTTTGCAGGATCGTGCAAAGTCAATAAATTAGCAACAGTGATACCCAAATAAAAAATGATATTCGTATGGTGGATTTTGCACTGTATTATGCAACGTCAAACGGCATGTGTCATAAAAGCCTTTCCTGCGCGAAGTGCGAGTAGGAAAAAATCCCCACCGAAAACATTTGTGGAAAACGAGGCTAAGTTCGGAACAAAAGAAGTACATGTTTGTCGGATTTACCAATATGGCATCTATGTAAATGGGTTCCAAAGTCTAAAGTTCATTAGGTTCCTCTTTTGTAACTGTTGAAACTTTCCAAGTTTCCAACTTGCCAAGTTATAATATGAACTGTAGACTTTCTCTCAACTCTATAGAACTTAGCACCCATTCAGAGCTTAACTCTTTTATCGGCGAAGCCGACAATCCCAAACATGTTGATCCGTCACAACCTTTACTCATCCTCACCATAAAAAGAAGGCTAGTCATGAGAACACTATCTGTATGAAATATTTCATGTGCCGTTTCGTACTTTTGTCCACAATAAACTCATTACGTATTTAATTTCCGATATTTCTTTTGTATGCTCCAATAATAATATACCCTTTACGCTGAATTTCGAGTTTCAACTTGATTTAGGGAATAGTACTTACTAAAACCTTATACGGAGTTTGTCAAGAAAAGTGGAAGAAAACGAATTTGGATTTTGAGTTAATCACAGTAAGGTCTAAAATCTCCAGCACGAACTTTCAAATGAACGCTAGTTGGCTATGTTGCAAATTTTCTCCGCAAGAAAATGAACCGAAATGCAGAACAATGGCGCTAGTGGTACTATACCAGTCAAAAATCTGTCAAATAAAATGTATGTCATCTTGACTTTTCAAATATCAACATTGAATTATTTCAATATTTTTATTTTATAGTTTTGCCTCGGTATTTGTTTAGTTTATCAAGTCTTATTGTTTTTAATAATCGTTTCGGGAGTGGTTTTAGTTATTTTTCCATGTTTTCTGTTTCACAGTGTCTTTCCTACAAAGTGATAAATTACGAAAATATTGTTTACGTAAATTAAATAATAGCAGCGCAGCCGAAAATTTGAGCGCAGTCCTCTCGTCTCAACAGAGCGGGGGCGACTGATTTGTGAAACATATATATGTTTGAAGTTCCCGCAACGTGCGACGGAAGATGATTTCTTCCACGAACTAAGAACGTCGTAAGTGCTATAAGCTTATCGTCGTAATAAAACCACAAATAAAAGTAATAAAATAAAATCCTTCCACAATCTAAGTCGCTTTATATTAATAAATTAATCATCAAATTTTCATTCTAGTAGTCATTAGCATATTAAGTACAAATCGAAAAGTCGTGAAAATTGGAGGTAACTTCGTGATGTTTTTTATTACAGAAAATTTTACTATTTTGTGATTTGTTGCCACAATAAGTTTGGAAATATCATGTAGTTATTCGTGTTATTTTTATTTTATACCTAAGTCTCATCAATTTCATGGAAAATCATATTGAAGTTAGGCTATTTTGGTTGATACCTGCTCTTAATGGTAGTTACTTCGATAGAAAAAATGACTGGTCATTTGCGTTAAATGCTTGAGATTAAATTAGTAAAATGTTAGTGGTCACATAGTCATCACTTTCAGATCAAAACTGAAGCCTGTGCTGAACTAGTCGATCTAGCGAGGCAAGCTTTCAAAGACCGACCAACGAGCGATTGTGCAAGTTACGTGTTACGTGATATTAGCACAAAACATCAGAAGGCCAATTCTCGTAATTTAAAACGTTCAAAATCTAGTCGCAGTCTCATCTCAGCGACAAACAAATGTCAAAAACTTGTCAAAATGTAGGGAAATTAGAGGCATTTTTTGACAGATTGAGACTGAGATCAGACTGTGAACGTTCTTAAAATTACGAGAATTGCCCCTCAGGTGACGCACTTGAGTTACATTACAGCTCGATTCAAACTTTATGGTAGCTCGGAACATGAGGCGAATCGTTGCGCAGTAAAAAAATCACCTGTCAACGGAGGTGAGGGGTGAGGTACAGCGCAACGAGTAGCGAACTTCAGAGCCGCCATAAAGTTCGAATCGAACTGTATTTCCAAGATATCCCACATTTGTTTGGGTGTCGCATCTATCTACGGAAATCTCTTTCCATGTGAACAAAACATTTATTTCCAAATAAAACGAATTGGTGTCCATTCTAAATTCTGTATAGCAATAAAATTGTACAAATATGAAAAGGAAATGGTAAACTGACGACTTACCTCTTCATAGTTGCTGCTGGTCAGACCCAAGGGGTTCATTGTGTTTGTGTACTGTTGTTCCATGGACTGTGCCATTTGCGATTGCAGCATGGGGTATGAAAGCTGCTGAGCCATCGGCGAGTACATTAGGGGGGTACCCATGAGTGGGTGGCCGTACATCATCACTGTAATAAAAACAATAGAATCATTGAAATATTGCTTCTAATTTTAAATCATAATCTATTGCCGCGAATGCTGAAGAATAAGATTGGTATAACAATCAATTCCCGGATTTTAGAAAAAAAAACTAAAATAAACGCTACTAGCCTATACCGGGTGACCCGTAAGTCGACGTCAAGCCGGAATCTGGTAATAGGCCAAGTCATAATAGTTATCAGAAAAAATATTTAAAAAAATCTAAGTTGTCTATTTTTTAAATTATTTATATTACTTACTTAAAAGTCACCTTTTGCCCAACCAAATATTCAAAATTAATACTTTGATTGACTGTACTAAAAAAAAAATACTATGCGAGTTTGGCAAGTAACATTAAAAATTGGCGCATTTAATAAGCATTCCAATTTTTTTTTTATTTAATTTTTTTATTCCAGATTTTTTTGATAACTATTATAACTTGACCTATTACCCGATTCCGGCTTGATGTCGACTTATGGGACAACCTGTAGGTATAGTAGATTTGGTATTTTTGACAGATTAAGACCGACATCAGACTGTGAACGTTCTTAAAATTAATGGAATTACCCCTCTGATCAAGAGCAAATTAAAATAAGATCAATTTACGCACGTACAACAAAAACGAAAGTCGTGGTGCCGAAAGAATCAAGATCGATTGAAAATGGATGTGATAGCGAAGTGTCGAGCCACTAAAAACTTTTCCCAGTTTTGGAAAACTACCAATAAATTGGATGTTAGGCCTGGCTTCCCGATGAGTGTGAGCGGCTTAAGCGATCCGAGCGGGATCGCGAATATGTTTGGCAATCATTTCAAAGTTCGGTCGCCGATCGGTCCTTCTATTGCGGTGGTTGGCGCTGGGCCCTGCAGCCAAGGGAAGGAGCGTCTGTTGCGTTTCCCAGCAAGTCAAGTTAGTGCTCTTATTAAAGGAATGACCAAAAGCAAATCTCCTGGGCATGACGGGCTCTGCGTCGAACACCTGAAGTATGCTGGAGTGCACCTCCCGAGGATCCTGTCTCTGTTGATCACTATGTGCATCAGTCATGCGTACCTTCCAGCTGACCTAATGAAAACCACAGTGGTGCCCATAGTTAAGAACAGAACCGGTGACATCTCGGATAAGGTAACCGTCTACCGTCCGATAACCCTCGCGACCATGATAGCAAAGGTGCTGGACGGTTTGTTTGATTCTTGCTTGCAAAAGTATCTTAAACTACACGATGCGCAGTTTCTATCCACTGAGAGCGCAATCTTAAGTCTCAAACACCGTCCAGTACTACACTGATCGTAAGACACCGGTGTATGCCTGTTTTCTGGATCTCTCCAAGTCCTTTGACCTCGTGTCATACGAGGTGCTTTGGAGGAAGCTAGGGGATAGTGGTATACTGGTGGAGATGTTGAACATCTTTAAATATTGGTACAATAACAAGACGGACTGTGTCAAATGGTCAGGCACTCTTTCTGATTCGTACAGGCTGGAGTGCGGTGTGAGGCAGGGGGGGTTTTCATCTCCAAAGCTCTTCAGCCTGTATGTAAACGATCTCATAGTGGAACTCAGCAGCATGCGTGTCGGATGCCGGGTGGGTGGTATTCGTGTTAATAATATCAGGTACGCGGACAACATGGTGCTGCTGAGTCCAACTGCAGGGGCGCTCGGAGAAATGCTAAAAGTTTGAGACCCCTATGGCCGAGTCACACGGACTTATTTACAACGTAAAGAAGAGTCAGTACATGGTCTTTAAGGCTGCCGGTAGGGTCCTGAATCTGTTCCACCCACTTTGAATGGTGCTGACTTGGATAGGGCGTCGCAGTTTGTACCTTGGACATTACCTTACCGACGACCTTAAGGACGATGATGACATAAAGAGGGAGCGCAGGGCTCTGTCAGTCCGTGGCAACATGCTGGCCCGTAGATTCGCCCGCTATACGGAACAAGTCAAGATTACGCTGTTTAAAGCGTATTTTTAGCGTCTGTACACGGTTAGTCTATGGGTTAGTTATACCAAAAAATCCCTGAACTCACTGCGCGTCCAATACAATAACATTTTCAGGATAATGTTGCTGAAACTATAGCTGAAGATGTGCGTGCGCCTGTGTTGAGGCATTTCGTTCGTCTGGTGATCTTTTAGAGAGGTATCTCCCTGTTGGTTATATTGACGGGGCGGGGTGTCTCAGTACAGGGGCATTTGTGATTTTGTGATGTCAATGATGAGTGTTGTCCTTTGTGTATTTAAGTACTAACGATAGTTTCTTAAGTTTTTGTATACTAACCGGTGGATATAGTAGTCCCAAAAAAAAATATTTGTAGGACATGTAATAAACTGTAACTTACTTGGCGCTTGGAACTGATGTTGCTGGCTATTTGAAGGTACATGGTGAACTGTGTTTGTGGGCATTGGCTGCGGGGCGGCCGACGCGTAGTACATCGGGTACATGCCTATAAAATACGTGCATGCTCATTTTATAACAAAGTTTTAGAAAAAGTTCGGCTTTTATTGTCGTCTCGGTAACTTATTTATGTGACAGTCTCTTTCTAAAGGTTGTTTGGCATTTTAACGCCCGGATACTGTTAGGCATATACGTATATATAGCTGTAAAACAATAGCACAAACTTTTCTTAACAGCGCCCCTGTCAACTTTATTCGAGCGCCAAAAGATCTTTACAGCAGTGTAGGAAGGATTGCGGTCAGCTACAGTCCGTTCACAGTTATTTTATCTCTGACAGCAACAACCCAACAGCAACCTCATTGCAACGAGAACAAAGATCATCGTGATTTTAACAGACTTGTCCGTGGCAGCAACCTTATAGTAACGAAAATAAAGATCACTTTGATTTTCAGAATGACGCAAAATCAGAGGTAATATAACTGTGAATGGGCTGTATCTTCAATACTTACCCGGTGTTACTAACTTAAGAACGACTAATTAACACATGGTGATTTTTTCATAATGTTATTTCTAGATACATGACGTATGTGTTGTGGAATGAATGGCGAAAATGTCGGTAGAAAAGTTGAGTATGAACGCTATAAGAGTAGGAGAAGATCAAAGAAACGACGGATGGACTTTTTGAAAGATGATATGACTAGAAAGGGGGTGACTACCGAGATGATGATGTTGTGCCACTGTCCTCTAATAATCAAGTACGCTGGACTAAATATACTCTACGAAATGACATTGTTTTTGGCGTCGATTCAAAGCGCTCGAGGTTCTCATGAACTAAAATTTAAATAAATAATGTTGTGAATGTTCCATGTCGATAATGTGTCGATAATTATCTTCAGACAGTGAGTAATTTTAAAGGTAGTTTTAATGTTGGCAATAAGCTAATTGTTTCAGAAACTTTTATAGAGCATTTATAGACTGGGTGTAGATAAAAGTATTTTTTTATCGAAGGATATGTCCATCTCTAATACTAGTTCCACGGGCCCTCAAGTTGCTATCAGCGCCAAAATGGCGAAAATCGAATGTCTTAATTTTGTCATCGATAGTATGAAGTCCAGCGTACGTGTATAATACAGATCAGTGTGTTGTGCCGACCCGTGGGGATGGGATGGGGCAAGACAATCATGAGTGTCGTGAGCGTAGCTCAGATATTAGAATGATAATTTACCTGGCATGGCCGACATGGTGTGCATGGGCTGCATGGGATGAGGCATGGTGTTCATGATAGACATCTGCTGAGGGATGCCGACGCCCAGGATGTATGTGTTCATGTTGTTGGCAGGCGTCCACTGATTGGATGCTGTAATCACAACACGACGTTACTTATTATGTAGTGAAATGTGCCAGAGAACATGTATCTATGATATTATGACAATGGCATGCGTAATGTAGAAATATTTAATCTTTACTGTATAATTATTATCTTAGTACCATTGGAATGAGTACCTGTAGCAAACTGATCGATAGTGGTGGTGATGGCCGCCGTGGGTTGATTGGCGGCTGCGCTGGTCGACAGCGTGCGCTTGTTACGACGCACCTGTCTCGGAGAAGGGCAGTGATGCTTGCGAGCGCCCGATTCAGCATCCATCATCTTGGATGCGCGTTTCAAGCCATGCGACTGTTGTGGCTACAAAACAAACGAAATCAAACCCATTTATTCAAAAGCACTTTTTGACCGTCAAAATTACATAAGCCAATCCCCTAAAAGGCCCGCCCTTCGATACTTCCTCGTGCTTTAGCTGGGAAGATGTGGCGCAAAAAACTCCTCAGTGGCACAGCTGTCTCCTGAGGGGAGCACTTAAGACATTTAGAAGAACAATATGCAAAGTAATTCACATTACAAAACAAATCTTTGTTTTGTAATCTGTGTTTTGTGTATCTACACAAAACATTATTATGAATTATTTGCCAGCCAGCACACGCCAAATGGAACGATCACCATACTAAAACGTTGATCACTTTTGTACTTTGCCATATAAAACTACATATTGGTTGTCAAAGATTAGGTAAACAACCTTACTTATCGAATAATCAACTTTCGAAAGACATTATTATGCCGTACAGCCAGCTCAAGAAAGTGTGGGTACCCTTTCTTGAAGAGACTAGTCTCCCAATTACTCCGATATTCATTACAATACTCTTAAGAGTTTAAATGATGTTATCTTCCTTCTGCAGCTAGATCCCGAACGCCTGATGTAGCCGCCTGTCTCCAGATATCTTTTTTACACACTGGACAGTAGAGCGACTAAAAAAAGCCGACTTTTTCGTAGGTGACAGTGCCATAGTTAACTAAATAAACAATCCGTAGGATCACCTTTAAGGGTCGTCTATATTTTGGTGTATTTGCTACTTTCGTTGACTTTATTCTAACTACATGAATTTAATTCGTAAAAATCCTGTAAAACACGATAAAGTAAAATGTATTCTAACCTGAAGTTCAGTGGTCCCAGCGCTGGTAGGATGGAAGGACGCATTACAGCGAGCCAAATGCTCCTTCTTCTTCTTCCTGGTCTCATTCGAGTTCTTCCCTCTATCACCTTTACTGCTAGAACGAGTCCCTCTGTGCATCTTCGTTAATTCTTTTTCCATCTCAGAGTTGTGCCTATTAAAGTTAAATAATCTATAAGAAAAGTATTTACTGTAGGTACCTACACTTTTATTTACATAATACATAAACATGCTAAGTTAATAACACAATACAGTACAACGGCAAGTAAATACTAAAGGCTTTGATTAGCTAGGCCAAGCTTCGCTCGGGCGAGTTTTTCCCGCGGCGATTTTTTTTTTCGCGGCACTGCATTTTGAACGCACTGCTTAGCGCCAAGAGTTGAAAATCCAACAGTGTGTTTTTTTTAAACGGCGTGATGCACTCTGTTGGATTCTCAACACTCGGCTCAACACGGAGAGTAAAAAATCCAGTGCGCGATATTATTACGTCCGTTCCAACTTGGGCTTGGCCATGCAGGAAGATGTGTATGCAGGAAGAGGGATGCAATAATAATTTGAATAGTACGTGTAAAACTTATACCCAATTTTGATGAATAAACTGCTTATATTGGATACACATCAAGAGCTGCAGTGATATAATATAGTACCTACCTATATGTATTACAAAATAGTGGTAATTTTTTAATCGCCAACAACTCGTTACTAACTTGTTAAGCAATGCCTCAGTAAGCCGAATGGGCTGATAATCTTCGCCAGGCGTTGGACTGCTACTCGGTATGATCATCCCATTGGAATCCGACGAGCTCATTTCACCAGAGTCCCTTGAATGCTGCGCTATCGGCGACAGGCAACCTCTGCAATACAATAATATTGTGTAATCACACCTGTATAATTTTCAGACCGTGTTTGATCGACTGTGCAGCTGTCGAATGTGCCATCTCATAATATACAATGTGGAGACAACAATACGACAATAAATGAAAACACTGGCAATACAAATGCACAAGAGTATTTTGAGCATCCAAACAAATCCTAGTTTCAAAATTAAAAAGTGATATTTTCAAATAAACTAAATAGCAGTGATGGGCCGACTACGGGTTTTGCCGATCTTTGACAAGCTATTAGGTAGTGACAGAACTGTTGGATATGTTTGATTGAATTTGCTTATGCAGACTAGGGACGGCATGGAGATTATTGTCGAATTGTCATCTCCACCTTGTATATTCTCATCTCAAAATATTTCAGGATGTCGTCGATTGACCGCAGTCTGGTTGCACCCTAATAAGTACAACCACAATAATCAACGCGGTACAGTTTGAGCCAGTTAATATTAACTCTCAGTTCATGTTTGATGTGTTGTTTTTTTTATTGCTAAATGGGCCCGCCCTTGACCTCGATCACGCCTGATGGAAAGCGATGGATGTGGTCTATGATGGAACGAGCATGCCCAGAAGATGCCTAAGGCACTGGAACTCCCACGCATCGACACAAATAAGATAATTTTCGCTAAAAATATGACTGAGACTTCGTTATCAACAATTGACATTCAAAAAAGGCCTGTAATGATAAGTTTATGAATTACTGACCAGAATGTTGATAATTGATTCAAACAATAAACACATGAAGACGATTGGGGATTCCCTCATGCATAATCAGCCTATAATTTTCCCACTGCTGGGACAAAGGCCTCCTCTCTTCGAGAGGGAGTGGGCTATGATCTATCACGCGGGCCCAATGCGGGTTGGTATATGTCCCATGTCTTCGAATTTTTGTTCTAGGGCATGCCTGCATGCATGCGTGGGGATTCCCTGAATGTCTAGTAATAATAATTAAGTAAATCGGGGCAGAAATTATTCTATGATGAACACAAACACTGTACTTACATAATTCTAAAATCGGTACATAAAAGCACACTTACGCGTATTTCACGAGAGGTCTTATTTCGAGTCCGTGAATACTTTCGCCGGTGACGGTGTTGTAGTCCGCAAACGAGTCATGTTCTTGACTTACGAAATACCTGAACACAAATATAGAAACAATAAAGTTACACGTCTGAATTTCTCTTATGTAAAACATTGAAAACATGGAGACTGAGTTTAGGAACTGAAGGTTAGACTGTTTTGTAGGCTAACTTACCGTTGCAAGTTTTCATTGTAGTTAAGCTGGGTGTAACTCAACGGGGTTTGGGTGCTCGACTGGCTATCATAATAATCATGATGCGGGGAAATGCCACCAAGCATTACCGAGTCCCTTTCCTGTAAGATAAAACATAATGCTAGGGTTAATGTTATGTAGGAAGGCATAGCATGACGTTGCCAATGACATAACATCACGCCTGTATCTCCTAAAGGCCCGTTATGTTTCAAGATCCAAGTAAAAGAGAAAACACGTGCTTATCAAGTATTTCGGCCTTCATTGGTTGGTCGATGCATCATGTAACCAGACCTATTTTTAGGCTGACCTATTTTTAGGCCAAATAATCAACATTGCCATCCAATGTGGCAAACGCTGCCAGCCTTTGGGTACGTTTCCCTATAAAAGGTATTAGGACGATTTTTTTTTGGCTTATGAGCTCTTCCCTTATTTTTGTTCTTTATATGTAGGTACTGTCGAACTGTACGTGAGAGCAGTGATTAAAATTTCATCCTGTGAATAATATGCCATCAAAAACAAAACTTGTAAAAAAAACAACTCTCGCAACTCAATTCTTCTACCGTGTAAAGTTATGAGATCCATGTAATACCAAGTCGGTTAATTTATTCAGTCCCTACTTAAGGGACCTTTGTCTTAAGTTATTACGTAATTAGCTAACCTAACAACATCTTATAGTGATCGTACCAATATTAAAAATCTTTTATATTTTAAATAAATAGGTTGACTTGTCAGTTAAAGTTAATCCTTATGTAAAATTGTTATCTCTCATTCACACACAGTATTTATACTGTCAATGTATACACGGCTACACATCAAGCTATAATTAACCAGTATAAGCTGACTTCTGATTGTACGAAAAACCTATACAATGCGAGGTCAGCTAAAGCTGGAAATATATAGCTTGATGTGTAGCCGTGTGTACCTAACAGAAAATTACAACATCAAGCTTAACAGAGGATTAACTTGAACTTAATAATGTACGGCACTCACTGCCGCACTCAAAGGTTTTTTTAAATTAATAAATTACCGCATTATTTTTCTATAGAATTATATTTATATAAAGATTACTTATTAAAAATTTTAAACCCATACTGACTGATACAATTTGCGTAATTTAATTAAAACGTGGTTTGTGTGTAGATACCTGCGATATCACAGTAAGACCCAAAAGTTGCCTGTACGAAAGCGGCCGCATTTCTGTAAAAGACGGGAAGCGGTAAAGCCGCGGCGCCGGCAAACCGCCTCCGCCAGCCGCGGTTATGATTATTAGTGTTCTTTCTTTCATGGCAATTTCATGCAATTTAGTCTACTTAATACTTTGAGGGATTTTGGTACAACTTCATAAGACATGTCCCATTCTTGCTTTTCCATTCCGTTGATTGACCATTGACCATTTGACATAGTTGGTTTAAGACATTTATTTCTCAAAAAGAATACAATTTACTTATCATGAGAAATACAAGTTAATCATACAATACTCGATACACAAACTTATGAAGAACGGTAGGTACTCGTAAATAAACAAGTAAGCAGTAGATGCGCAAATATTTTTTTTACAATGCTATGGGTAAAAAGAAAAAGTTTGTGTACACACGGCTACACATCAAGCTATCCATAACCAGTATAAGCTGACTTCTGATAGTAAGAAAAACCTACACAATGCGAGGTCAGCTAAAACTGGAAATGTATAGCTTGATGTGTAGCCGTGTGTACCATTACATATCATTTCTTGATAGCAAGTCAATAGCAATTATATTATACATATACAGGTACACTGATTCATTCACTGCAAATGTAATTTTGTAATCCTATATATTTATATGGGATTGCAAAGTTATTTATGCAGTTGTATCTAGAAAAGTGGACCGAAATTGCAAAATATTTTAGTTTTGCCTGGATTTATACACTAAACACTAATTGTATTATAAATTTGAAGCTTCTATGTCTGCTAGAAGTGCCTTAGAGTTTTGATGATCGGTGAGTCAGTCAGTGAGTGAGTGAGTGACAAAATTAAGAAACTTTGACTAGTTACAATTCTTAAGCTACTGGCTCAAATTGAATGAAATTTAAAAATATACCTTGTTTATGCAATGCCTGCTTGGTTACTGACTTTTAGGTTCTCGGTTACTGAATTCAGGCTTCTAGTTTTATCCACAACGAAGTTATAGGGGTTCGAAAACGGCCTGAACTGTTTCGAGAAAAGGATGGTATTTCGAGAAAAGGATGGCACGGCCGTGCCCCTTTTGTGCTCGACTTGGCGTAGGCACTGCCGTGCCTCCAGATTATACAGGATGAAATTTTAATCACTGTTTTCCATTTAAGGGGTCATTGTACTCATCATTATGAACAACTTTTACTATGGCACCAAACCAGAAATCGTGAAAAAAAAACAGCTGTTCAACACATTTAAGATTGATAAAAATACGACATGGCGGACACCAACATTGAACACGTAGCCGCTAATCCGTCCGAATCTGCGACATATATGTGACGGAGAATGTATGTGGGTCTCGTTATTATCAGCCATATTTTAATTACTGTGAGCTATGGTGTGTTGGTGAGGGTAGTATTGGTATTGGGTGACGTTGGTTGTTGCGCAATAGAAAAACCGTTTGCAGTTAAAATCAGATTATAATTTTACGAACAAATTAATCCCATCAGCGAATCACACACTGTAGGTACACGACACAACCAGAGGGGCAATTCTGGTAATTTTAAGAACGTTCACAGTCTGATCTCAGTCTCAATCTGTCAAAAATGCCTCAAATTTCAGTACATTTAGACAAGTTTTTGACATTTGTTTGTCGCTGAGATGAGACTGCGACTAGATTTTGAACGTTTTAAATTACGAGAATTGGCCTACAGATACGGAACGCTGGACAGTTTCTGAGCACATGTTGTTCCTACGATGTCCAAAGTCCAAGAGCTCCACATCGTTCTGTCGCCCTGTCGTCGACCCCCCATGAACTCAGGCTAGACCCTAGACTCTGTCAAGCCCCACCAGATGGGGCTGGCGTTCCGAATAGTCAAACGAATGACCGGATGCGACATAATTATGTATATAAGAACCGTCATACCTATCTATAAAAGTTACACGCAAATCTTCAAATAAGATGGCTCTATACAGCATAGTAGGTACAGCACCATAATCGCGTAACACACTATCGGTGTCAATAATTTTGAAGGATATAGCCATTGCTTCATTTGTTTTAAAAAATTGTGTGCTCAACAACGTAAATAACGCAATTAATGTTGTTGAACTGTCAAAATGCAAGCCAGTGCTACTGTGAGTGTGTTACGCAATTACCCCGCAGGTCATATATTCGCCAACGTATTTAAAATGACAATGAATATACGAAGTTACGCAACGAAATAAAATTCCCTTAACCGTTATATAAAACACGTGTTTTCTACCCCCACTCTGAATGGAGCACCTGTTAGCCTGAGTTTGTTACAATATACTTCACTAGTCACGTGGCCACTACGCAACATGGACGGAAATGACAAAGATATTAGTTGATTATTTTTTCACGTGTTTCTGGAACCCTTCTTACTTTTAACGTGAGGTTTCCTATAGGCATGATTCATAATTGCTCACTTCAAACAATAATGACAAATAATAAGCAACGATGTTACGTGTTATTGCCATAACATAATATCAAAGTCGTAACCGTAAGATTATAATGATTATAACTTTTTTGTCTTTCTCTCTGTCCGTTTGTTCCGGCTAATCTCCAAAACGGCTGGGGCGATTTCGATGAAATTTGGTATGGGAATACTTTTAACCCTGGGGAAAGACGGGCTACTTTTTATCGACAATCCACGCGGGCGAAGCCGCGGACTGAAGCTGGTTTTAAAAATAAAACCTTGAAATGTTGAAACGTTATCTTTTAAAAGTGATTTTAAAAGATAACGTTTCAACATGTTTTATGTGACTCATCATAATATTATGATGACGAATGAATATACATATAAATCAAATGTTGAGATAATTATAATCGACGATTCTTACAGGAAACATCAGCATCGTTAAATCATTGCACCACAACTAGTGACGATGTAACGTGATGGCTCTGTGGAAATGTCGTGAATCGTGGTGGTTATGAGAACAATTCAGTCGTTAGAGAAAAAAAAGGTAAGAAAAAAAAATAAGAGATCAGCTTGCCAGTTCGAACTTGGTTGCGGTATGGCATAATTTGCCCTTCTAAGTTATTCATGTTTGTAACGTTATATCGTTAATTACTTTTAAAACAAAAGGACAGCTTTAAAACGTCAACTCAGATCACAGACGTAATATTTAGGACGTTCTGTGTTACTAAATACAACGTATATTAGCTGTCTATCTACCCCAAACTTGTTTTATTGTAATGTACCTCTTTTATGATGACAAGTTTACGTCATCTTATTTAAACTCCACCACGTAAACCGTCACGTGTTCTAGACATCACTGACTGAAGGTTTAGGAAGACATCGTAATCCCTTAACCTTAATCAACCTATGTGTTCCTACTGCTGGGACACAGGCCTCCTCTTTTCGAGAGTGAGTGGGCTGTAATCTACCCCAGCCCCAGTGCGGGTTGGTAGACGGTCACATGTCTTCGAATTTTTGGTTCTAGAACATGCCAGTTTCCTCAAGAAATTTTCCTTCACCGTTTTGAGAGCAGTTGTGATGAAATTATTTACACAAAGTAAAGCACCTGCCTGGGTTTGAACCCACGCCCTACGACTCATTCGTACAAAAACACGGACTAATAGTGGCCTGTAATTGCCAACCATTAAAAAACTTGTGATGAATGCAAGTTTCTAATATCAGTGGGAAGAGGCCTGCTTGATTAAATACTTCAGATTTTATGCTGGCACTTCACTTGGCGCATTTGTTTTATTTATTTATGTTACACTACATTTTATCGTACGCAAAATAAGCCCTCTGATGTGGAGTTGCAGGCACCAGCCCGTATAACCTACATTTTAAAATATACCCTACATAAGCGAATAAAGTTCATTTTTAGGGTTCCGTACCTCAAAAGGAAAAAACGGAACCCTTATAGGATCACTCGTGTGTCTGTCTGTCTGTCCGTCTGTCAAAGCCAATTTGCTCCGAATCTTATGGACCGATTAAGTTGAAATTTGGTACACATATGAATCTCTGTGACCCAAACACAGACGTGTAACGTAAATAAAGGAGTTCTGAAAATGGGAGTCGTTTTTAAGGGGTAAATAGACAATTAAAAAAAAATGTTTCGCAATCTGTACCGTGTGACATATCAATGAAATGTAAAATGAAAGGGCTTACCGTGAGGATCTCAAATATATTTTTTTCATGATTTTAAAGTAAATTGTATTAAAGTTATTTAAGACAATAGACGGAAATTTACCATTCCCCCCCCCCCCTTATCTCCGAAACTACTGAGCCTAAAATTTTGAAAAAAATACAGAAAATAGTTCTATACCTATAGATTACAGGAAAATTAATAAGAAGTCTGTGATCTTGAAACAACATGGTAAATCTGTCAATATTGTGCGTACAAACTTACATTTTCAGTTGGAATGTATGGGAGAACATGTTTTTCAACTACAATGTTAAGTTTGTTCTTGGGATAAATTCATTTCAACTACGGAACCCTTCATTGTGCTTGGTCCGACACGTACTTGGCCCGTTTTTTACTAACGAAATAACACGATTTTTTGCGCAAATAGGCCAAGTGTAGTGGCAACATGACATAATTGTGTACTTGTACATTGCTGCTCCGCTTTTACCAATGTTAGCGTTAAGATGGTTGCTAGGTAAACAGTGTCAACTCACATAGTAACTGTGGTCTTGGTCCTGGATCTCCAAGCGCAGTTCCTCGTCAACCTTGGGCGCTTCTTCCATTAAACTCTCCATGAAGGAAGCCAGGTCCTGACAACGTTGGCTCATCTGTTGCTTTGCTAATTCTGCTGGCTTAGTAAGAGCCTGTGAAATGAAACAACAATTATAACTGTTACACAAAATATTGCACATAGTGTTTACTATATAAGGTGGCGAGTTTGGATAGGTCTTAACAAAACTCGCCACTGCCGCCGCGCCGCTGCAGCTACAGCATTATGTGTAAACGGCCTTGGGCAGCTACATTAATAGATTGTACAACTAGTGCATAAAAGAAGCCATGTTACCCCGATACGTTTAATAGGCGAGGGTGGATAGTTAAGTCGAGGGGTAAAATGGCTCGTTTATGGCCGAGTTATACACTCTGCTTTTTACTTCGATTGCGAGAAACTGAATAAGCATAAAGTAATAACAGTATTTTCACTGTTCAAAACATTGACATATAATATTACTTCAAAAATGTCGCTAAATTGAAGAAAAGAATAGCTAATTCCCGCCACAAAACTTTTTTTTAAAACACGGAATTGATATAAATTAAAGCAAATAAAATAATAACTTTCATCTGCGACGTTTTATTGTGCGTTTGGCTGTTGGGCCTGATTATCTTAGTCTTAGAAAAAAAACATAAAACTAAAACATAAAAAGCGACTTTATGTCGCCTACGCACAACATAAAGGCGAACTTTTAGAGCATGAGAAGTGAAAAATATATTATATTACAAACTACATAACATGCTATATCATGTAGAGCTTGTATAAGACAAGCGTGTCTTAGACAGTAAATTAAGCAGACACTATAATTATGTACATACATACACAATTCAATAATTACGTTTATCTGTTTAAAGTCAAATATTACTTATTATAAGTTTTGGAAATAGTGAAGCGTTTGCTTTTTTAAACTTGTCTAGAATGATTATGATTATGATTAAAACTTCTCAGGTAAACGTAATTAATTACACGGACACCACATATAAGCTAAACATCAAGTTGTAGAGGCCACCCAAAAGCTGATAGAATCCTTTTACAAGAAAAATCAGTAGAGAAAAACATTAGCGTGAAATATTAATGTTTGACAGCTCGTTAACAGTTGATTTGTGCTGAGACCTGGCTCCCGGCACAACGAGGATAATTCATAAGCAACCTGCGAGCAGGCTAATTAGTGATCATAGTCAGAAGCCCACAAACTCGAGGTCAAGAGCAGTTACATTAAGTTTTTTTTTTTTAAATACTGCATTTGCTTAAAATAGCCTCTCGGAGACCGCTATAATTATTGCTTCAAAAGGCGTTTTCATTAACATGCTTGCCGACAGATTGATCATCAAAGTATTAAATTATCAGAAGAACTTTTTCTACTCGCAGATAGTTTCAGGTCCAGCATGACGTAAAATGTCATTACCAATCAAATGAAAGTTGTAGTTTATGAACTATCTCCCAGTTACGGACTCGTTAAGCTATCCAACAAACAGTTTTATAGGCACGTTGCTATATAACAAGAAGTTAAAAGAAACTACTGGTTTCAAATTAACTAAATTCACCCTAACTCCAAAGAATGGCTTCCCCTAAACCCTTGAAAACTACAAACTGCTGAATATAGTTCGAAACAGTTATTTTGTTATTGCAAAAAATTACTTTGCTTACCTCATTCATTGTCCGTATAATGTTTTCTCTTAGCATTAGTGCTTTATTTTGTTCTTCCTCGGGGACTTTCTTTGGGTTTTCTTGTTCCGGAGATTGAAACACATCTGGATTAGTGGGACCCTAAAAACAAGAATCATATAAGTACATACAGAATAAGAGATCGTGGTATGTTGCAGAGATAGATATAGTACTAGCTTCTGCCCACGACTTCGTCCGCGTGAAATTTCTTGGCCTCCGACCCACCCCGTCGCATCGCATCGCCTGCCCGCGCTATTACTTACTTCATTTTCGCTTTGACTTTCTTTTTGTTTTTGCTTGGCTCTTAAGGTCCTAGTATGATGTTAACCTATAGCCTTCCTCAAGAATTGGAATAACAAATACAAAAAAAAAAATCAAATCCGACTGGTAGTTCCAGAGATTAGCACGTTCAAACAAACGAACTCTTAAGCTTTATTATTAGTACTTACAGATAAGTACGGAAATGTGTTCTCACCTCTAGAATGTGATGTTTCCCAGTAACGAACTCCAGTTTCTTAGACCACGGGTTTATAAACGACGACCACTCAGTCTCAAGGCGAATATAATCGCCATTTTGTGTTATCATCCTGGGAAAATATATTTATTAAGATTGGCTCTATAGCATATGACCATGTTTACATATCAAGGCCTCTCCGCTCCTCGCAAAGCACGTTAAGCCGTTGGTCTCAGCTGTCATTCGTGGATTTTCAGCAGTCGTTACGGGTCGTCAGAAACCCGAAAGTCTGACAACCAGTCTTACCAAGGGGTATCGTATTACCCAGTAACTGGGTTGTGGAGGTCAGATAGGCAGTCACTTCATATAAAATATTATTGGTATTCAGCTGCACCCGGTGAGGCTGGAAGCCAACTCCAACGTAGTTGGGAAAAGGCTAGGTAAAATGATGATGATTGTAATAGAGAACGATTCCAATCAAACATCGACCAATTGAGCTAATGAACCCCGAATACACAAATAACACGTGGTAGGTTACTATAAGACGTTTAAAGCCTTTCCAATACATCTTAAAGTGGCTTTTGAGTATTCGGACATTCTCATTCAGGTACCATACACACTAAAAGGACTCGATTCTCAGATTCTCGATATTGATCGAAAGCCGTTTTGATTGACATTTCTCTAGTGTCCCCTCGTTTACAAATCCAATTGATAAAACAGTTTTAGCAACAATTGTGCTGTGATCCAATTTCTAGACTCCGAGAAGCCAGTCCCTGGAATCGATGTGAGGATACTGACCTGTAAGACTTAGATCTCGGCAGACCTCCTTCTTTGACAATGGTGTCATACACCGTGTGCAGGTACAGTAAGTCTTCAGGATGGTAGAGTGATAATACGTCTTTATCGGCAAGGTCTTGGGGCAGATAACCCAGGTACGATACAGATTGAGGGTCCACGTACTCAATATGACCGTTGGCCGCATGTCTTATCACAAACGGCACCGCCCTTGTTACCATTTCATTCGGTGCTTTAGAAATAATTTTAGTTAATTATTAATTGGCTATTTTAGAGAAGTTTGTTGTGAATGTAACATGACGTTGTGTATAGAAAAGACACCGGGCAAACGTGAACTAAAAAATTGTATGGCAATACTTCCTTTCCTTACATATAATATTATTTTAATGTATCTCCAATATAGTATTACTTGTGATTGTGTTACTGAATTTTCGTTTGTAGAAAACATAAGTTTCAGTTTATGTGTAAAGTGGGTAATAGACGTAAGAACTTTAAGTAGGCGGTTTTAAAGTACGCGTACTTACTCGGCTCGAAGTCGGTGACAAACGTGAAAGCTTGCTCACACTGTATCGCGATGTCGTCGACAGAAGAAGCTTTGTGTTATGTAAGAATTGTACCCTTAATGAATTATTTTTTTCTTGACGTTATCGATAGTAGCATCTCTTTCCACCTTACGTATAATCTATATCTATATCTATACATATAATAAATCTGTAGACGAGACGTTTCTGTACATTGAAAATATTTCCAAAAAAAATAGTTGGGGTGTTAAAGGATAACCAACAGATGCCATTTCATCAATTTTTGGAATTTTTGTCTGTTTGTCTGTCGGTTTGTCTGTTTGTCTGTTTGGATGTGACAGATTATTGATTTGAACAGGGTCAACGTAAAAAGTACCAAACCAATACGGTTACTTTTTATACTCAAATATGGTGTAGAACTCGGAGCAGTAATTAGTTTTTATTTCATCGCAATCGGTTCACTCTATCAAAAGATATAATCAATTTAAAGTATTCTAGAACAACTTTTTACGTTTTTTAGTAACACATAACGACATCTATTGGCGCGATATAGTACCTACTAACGAAAACATATTGTTGTTGTGATGTGAATAATCACGTCCTATTAGTTTATGCCTGCCTACTTATATGACGAAATAACACAGATACCTACTTATGTCTATGTTATTTTAAAAAGTAATGATAATGATTATTAATATTAAACAAAATCGCTTTCCATTGATGGTTTATTTAGTGGCGCCTGTGGCGCTAAAATAATTTTAAACAAAAAGTGAGGATAATGTAGGATAATAATAATTAATGTGGTGTTCTGAGCGATAAAGAAGTTAGATAATTATTGATATAGAAAGTTGAGTAACGCAGAGCGTTTTTTAACGAAGTTCTTATATGGAGCTTGCGGTAGGAGTTCTAAGGGAGAAATCGTCAAATAACGAAAAAGCGTTATGCCTCATTTTTCAAAGTAATAGGTAAATAGAGACACACACACACACAGAGAGAGAGAGAGAGCTATTTGCGAGGATCCTGACCCCGGTAAGTGAGGTCAAAAAGAAAATCAAAGATGGCGGTTGCCTAAATTTTTAACTTTTTCGTCATGGTTGTCGTTTTCATGGTTTTCGAGGGTGCTGAAGTCGAGAGTCAGGTCAAAATGAAAATCCAAGATGGTGGCTGCAATTTTTTTTTATCATGTTTGTCGTTGTCATGGTTTTTGAGGGTGCTGAAGTCGATAGTCAGGTCAAAATGAAAACCCAAGATGGCGGCTCCATTTTTTTTAATGTTTTGTTTTGGGTGTCGTTTTGATAGTTTTCGAGGGTGCTGAAGCCGATAGTCAGGTCAAAATGAAAATCCAAGATGGCGGCTGCAATTTTGTTTTGATATTTTGTCATGGATGTCGTTTTCATAGATTTCAAAGGTGCTGAAGCCGATAGGCAGGTCAAAACGAAAATCCAAGACGGAGGTTGCAATTTTTTTTTGATGGGTTTCGTTTTATTGGTTTTTGAGAGTGCTGAAACCAATAGTGAGGTTAAAATGAAACTGTAACGGCTTACCCACCGTCGATTGGCCCATGAACCGTTGGTGAACATTATCTTTAAACCATTAACTTTTTTCCAAAGGACTTTTCACCCACGAACATTTGCCAACATAACTCTATGTCAGTGAATGCTTTACCCACATAATGTTTTGACCAATAACTTTTCACCCAAAGAACAAGGCCAACAGACGCCAGGAAAGGTGAAAGTAAAATAATAATAAGACGTAGTCCTTTATTTCTGTGAAAAGGATATAAAGTAACGTAACCAAGCCTAACCTCGGGGTGCCCTTCGCTCGCTTTGCTCGCTCACTGGAGCCGCCATCATCCCTTCGAACCCTACCTGTCCGAGTCGGGGTGCCCCAAGTCCCGAGCTCGCTTCGCTCGCCCTTGCATCCTTAGTTCTATTTGACATGGGTCAAATGTTCTTTGGGTGAAAAGTTATTGGTCAAAACATTCTGTTGGTTAAGCATTCACTGACGTAGAGTTCTGTTGGGGAAACATTCGTGGGTCACAAGTACTTTGGATGAAAAGTTAATGGTGTTGACCAACGGTTCATGGACCAATCGACTGTTGGTAAACCGTTTCAGTAGGTACTGGTTAAAATGAAAGTCCAAAATGGCGGCTGCAAATCGAAAAATTCGAAAAAGTGTGTCTGTTTATCTGTCTGTTTCCTATTCACGCTTAGACCGCTGAACCGATTTAGATGTTTGATATAGAGATAGTTTGAGTCCCGGGAAAGGACGTAGGATAGTATATATCCCGATATTTCCATGGGAAACTTATGCGGGTGAAACCGCGGGGTGCTGCTAGTTTGTAATAAATTATTGTATGCTTTAAACTTCCTATTTTTGTCTTTTTAATCTGTGCTTCTTATTTTCCAAAGAAAATGGTCATTTTGGAAACCTATAAATTCTGTTAGCAGTTCATGCGAATAAGTTCAGAAAACACTCATTTTGAGAATTTTCTATTTTTACAAGCGTTGTGCATCCACGGACTGGCGAAACAAAACAAAAAGTGCTGCCACACGTACGAGCCAAAACGAGCTACGAGCAACATTTCAAACCGGTTGGATCGCTGCAGATTTTGCGCAGCGGTTTTAAAGTACGCGTACTTTCGGTGACAAACATGCGAAAAAGGTCGTCGAGCCATTTTATTATGCTGTATAAACGGAACATAAACGCCTGTATCTTTTGATTGCGTTGACTTAGGAGTTTGATTGTATCACTGCTTCAAGGGATTGCAGCCCTGAGTATTTGATATTAATTTCAACTTGGTAACTCCACGCATTCCTGAGAAAAAGGTCTTGGCAGGTGGACAGACAGATGGTCAACGAAGTAATCTTATAAAGGTACCGTTTTTCCTTTTGAGGTACGGAACCCTAAAAACTTTGTAGTTTTTAGGGTTCCGTACCTTAAAAGGAAAAACTTGCGAGCAAAAAAATTGGCCCACCTCGTGCCCTCGCTTGTAATTTCGGAATTTTCTCATAAACGAATGAATCAGATTTGATAATTCTTCTTTAATTTTTCAAGATTCATACATACTTTCAGAAAGGTTTTAGTAACGCAAGTGATTGGATGTATGATATTATAAAGATAAATGAATCCAAAATTAATTCAGCCTAACATTCAAATGAATGACCTTATCCCCTAAGCTATGGCTTAGCTTGATGATAAAAAACAGAGTGACTCGTGAGAAGTTAGTGACACATGAAACTTATGTAAGTGCAGTGTCTCTTATCATGAACGTTATGTCGACGTATGTAAAATGTGTTACAATAGATCAGAAGTATTGCCATACGCCGTATACACGTGTCCGACGGTGCTATAATTTGAGTTTTCGGTGACCCTTGGCCTTTAAAAAAAAAAAAAACTTACTTTTAAAGGCTGAGAAAAAGGGTTTAGCCTGTATGACCAAGTAGACCACTTTACCCTCTTCATCGCTAATATTTTTGAACGTCAATTTGAGTAAGAACGGCATATACGCCACCACTCTTTCTTTGACACCGAAGCCGGTTGTAAGGCCTCTATACCGACGTATGCGGCAAACCATAGTCGACACCGAGTTAGCTGGGGATTTAACTGTTGAGAAAAAAAATACACTTTACTCCTAACAACATTTTGCATCACTGTCATAATCACAGTGATCTTTATTCTCGCTAAAATAAGGTTGCTGTTAGGTTGCTCCCACCGACAAGTCTGTCAAAATCATATTGATCTATATTCTTGTAACAATAAGGTTGCAGTTGGGTTGCTGCTGTCAAAGGTAAAATAACTATGAAAGGACTACAGTCCTTTAGTTGTAGTTACAACTACATTGAAGCTGCCAATGTCATTGGGCGTTTGTTTGCCGTGATACAGTTTTTACTAGTACGGAGGTCAGTGTGAATTACTCTCTAATAACCATACGTTCGTCATGTGATCTTATGTCATATATTTCTATTTTTAATTTGTATTCCTTGTTCGTAAGGTTGTTATTGTGCTAATAGAAATAAATGCTTTTTTTTTAAGATAGCGACTTCAGTCCAGGTTATGGCCACGCGCCACAATAACCTTGTATAGTGTAGATCACGGATGGTGAAGATAGACAATAGCTATTCTCTCTTGTCGCATTGTATGTATTAAACCTTGACATAACTCGTCAATACAAAATTACAAACCTTGGTCATTCCTACTCTGCTATAAAGATTTTTTTAACGCTTAAATGACATTGACATGGGGGTGGTTGTTGGTTAAAATTTGTAAATTTGTCACAGAAATTGTAAGAAAATTTAGGTGAAATGGTCTAAGCAGAAATTGTATTAACAAGATAGGGGCGTTAGAACTGATTTGTGCAATCATCCTTGTACCGTTTAAACATTTGTGAAATATCACTGGAAATGTTCTCAAAAAACAAGATAACCTTGTAGGGCTATTAATTAAATTAAAACCAAGTGGTAACCAAATAAATAGCAAATAAAAACCTATAAACAACAATTCTGAATTTCAATTACACGGTGGAAGTGAAAGCTAGCTGTAAAAAAAAGTAAAAAATAAATACAAGCGCGACATTAATTAAACAGTTTTAGTAATAACTCCCTGTTATAAAAAATGGGTACTTAACTGAGTTAATGCACATTACGAAATTAGTTTGTTCAGAATCGTTTACTAAATCAATTTCAGATTTTTTTTATTAAGTACTTATAGGTAATTTTTCATCCCAAAAATAATTAAAACTACGTAAACTACAGTCACACTTCCGCTGCACAGTCAAATCAAATCAAAATGTACAAAGTACCTACAACGCTGGAACCCTATAGGTATGTGTGCGACCGTGCGTGTGCGTAATTCGTAATGTGACCACAATTTTATCCTGCAATCAGTATAACTAATTTAACAAATAAAGGATGTTTTATACATAATAGTGAAAATTCAATGTATGTACATACCTATACATACATTGAATTTTTCTATTATGTATAAAACGCACACCACCAAACACTCCAATTCCGGGACATGTTACCTAATGTTCAGTTCGCTCAGTACCAAAATGTAAGTTGAAAAAGCTCGTAGTCGTCATGTAAACTTTATACCGACACGAATAAACTCAGCCAAGGGAAAATATAACTTTTTTCCTGCCTTTGTCCCGTATTATTGCTGGTTGACGACAAAGTTTTTTCCTTTCCATTCATACCCTTTTCGTTGATCTTATTCCTCATACGTCATTTCATTCAATTCGTCATTACTCCATCTTCCCTTCATTCATCAACGTTTATATTCAACACATGAAGCTACTGCTATTTATCGATTCGATAAAGGACTAACTCATACTCTCTTGAAAAGTGGCGTCCTGCCGGTCGATTCTGTTAGAATCTCACCGTGAGAAGTTAGGTGTAGTGAGCTGTCATTCCATCTGAAGCAAGGGATTGACACTAATGACAGCTCACTTTCAACTCACTTCACCCAAGTTATCACGGTGAGATTTTTACAGAATAGCACTACTTGTTTATCTATACAGGGTGAAATTGTAATCACTGTTTTCCTCTTAAGAGGTCTATAAATAATTGAAATTTGAACTGGACAACATCTGTCGGGTCAGCTAGTTTAAAATAAACCTAGCTTTGTGACATCATCTAAATATCCAAAAGTCATTTGTTTAGTTACTATAAAATTATAAAAAGATACTATTAATATCAGGAGCTATTACTTAAAACTAACATTTATTAGATTAATAATTCTTGAAGCATAATAGGTACAGAGCTTAAAGCAAACGTCACCAGCATTCACTTTTACCATCCATGTGCCAATCATTCAATTGAATATCCAGAAACATAATAGTTTGTGATAGGCATACTTTAACGGAAACAACTTAAAAAACAAACTCATTATAGTGCCAAAAACAAAAACACAAAAGCATGAATTAATTTAAAAGACTACAATGATAATACTTTAACATACAGTTCGTACACATAAATTTTACCTCTGACAGCAGCAACCAACCAACAACCTTATTGTAACGAGAATAAATTAATATCACTGTGATTTTGACAGACTTGTTAGCGGCACCAACCCAATAGCAAAGGGGATTGAAGATTTTTATATGCAGCCTGGCATATACTGTCGCGCCACTTGCTTACATCTTGTTGCTTTGATGTCAGAAATAATCACTCTGAAAGTTTGAGTTATCAAACACCTATGCAACATGATGTACCTAACTAAGCAAGTAAAAAAAAATGGATGTCACGTGATCAACTTTGAACGTAAATATCTCTGAAACGAGACACTTTACGGGGTTTGGTCTAGTAATGTTTACTGTTTGCATTGATGTCAGCTATCAATTTATACAGGTTTCATGCATGGCTGCCATTTTGAAAAAAAATCAAAATGGCCGACAGGTAGGTATGCCACGGATTTATTATTGTCGTCACAATAAGGTTGCTGTTAGGTTGCTGCGGTCAGAGGTAAAATAAATGGGAACGAACTGTATTGTGCAAATACCCTGATACATAATAAACGTGTAATTAAAAAAAAACTTCAAGTACAAGAAGTCAGTGAATTGGCAAAATGGATTTAGTAAGTTCTATTTACCTTTTTCTTGCGTACCATTCACAATTTTCGGAACAGCCAAACCATTCGTAATTTGAGACGCAAAGGTGTTGCGGTCCTGTAAAAGAAAGAATGTTTAATAGTATATTAAAACCATATGACCTATTCTTAGTTAGAATATGAGATTTTTAATAATAGCTATTGTTAAATCGCATTGTATAGGCTTTTCGTAGAATGAGAAGTCAGCTCATACTGGAATTGTATAGCTTGTTATGTCGTCGTGCCTACATTTCGCCAGTTATGATTAAGACCCCATGTAAATACATATTCATTCATATATGTATATTAATATTATATTCTAGTTAAACTTACCCTTGGGTGCACGAAATCGATGAAGGACCTGCCAATCCACATATCTTTTGGGAACCCAAGCGTGGTCGTCAAGGTTGATGTGGCGTACATGACTACGCCATCATGCATAGAGATCACGCATGAGAATCCATCCTGTAAGCCAGTATGATCTCGATTATCTTAGCCCTACGGTTCAATTCAGAATACATACAATACGATCGACTACATCGGAGCTATTGCAGCCACTTGAAGATGCAAACTAGTGATAAATGATTTTATTTCTGTAAGTAGATTTGTACAATAGTAGATTGTGTCATAAGGGAGCAAAATAATATTTTCACGGCGAGGGCGCTTTTTTTAATCCCGAGCATAGCGAGGGATTCTTTAGTAGAATCCTGAACGTAGCGAGGTTAATCCAAAGTACGTCGCCCGAGAACACTTTGGATTTTTTAGGTTTAAATCTATCAGACATCCTCTTATTATTTTCAGATTCTTTTAAAATAGAACTAGTGATAAAAAAAAAACAGTCAGTAGTTCCATCATGGAACTGTTAATGGTACTAGTGACAACGAACGTTTAGATGCGCTATTAATTTCGAACACGTGTGTCCAGTTTTACGTCGTTATTAGAATTGAATGTTGAGTAGGTACTCCAAAGAGTGGAAGGTTGTTTAGTTTTGGCTAAGTAGGTACCTTCTGGAAGTAGGCTAAAAACATAGATTCTGAAAAATTCTTGGCGCTTCTTGCATTTCTCCGTTCAATAAAATTACCATAGGCTTTCATATATTTCTAACAATCCGTGAAAATTTACGAAAACGCGGGTTGTAGTTCGCGCGTTTTTAATTTGATTTCTTGACGAAAGAGAGATTTCTTTAGTTGTTACTCTATGTTTTATTAAATAATAATATTACAATAAAATATGAGGCGGCTTTTATTTTCTCATAGTGGGTGATGAAATGTAGAGTGTATCACTCGGGCGCAAAATATATTTTTGGCTCGGGCGACGTACTTTGAATCCCTCGCTACGTTCAGGATTCTACTAATGAATCCTGAACGTAGCGAGGCAAAGCACTAGGAAGTGGTGAAGGGCGGGCGTTTTGGGGGACTCTTTTGTAATTTTGACGTTCGAAAAGTGCTCTAAAGTCTCAGCCTAGTTTGAATAAATGACTTTTGATTTTGATTTTGAATCCCTCACTTCGCTCTGGATTCAAAAAAGCGCCCTCGCCGTAAAAATATTATTTTACATCCTACTCTACTATTACAAATCAATAATTTTTTTTTAAACTAGATGAGGTCGGCCTTTCCTATCTGCAATGCAAAGATAGTTTTTTCAAAGTGGTGGGTCGTTGAAGAATTTTTGACGGACGAGCAACCGTTTCCCGACCACGAAAACGGTTTCAGAAACGGTCATCCGACCTTTTCTGAATATCCAACACGTTTTCGTTTTTCTTCGAGGACATAGTTGCAGTTTTTTAGTTCTTACAACTACCAGCGATTTGGAATGTATGAAATGGTTAACTAAATATATAATAAATTCGTTTTATTGATCGACTTTACGATGAAATGAATTTCCCTTCATACTTTTCCAGGCTTAGGACTGGCTAGGACAGACTTTTATCCAGGCGTATTTAAAAGATCATTTATATCCATAATCAAAGGTTTCTTTTTTTATATTTTTTTTTAATCATATTTTTTTCTATCTATTTACTTACATTTTTAACATGTAACCGGCGAACCGTTCCTTGGGCGTATTTACGTTAAGACAAGAATCATTAGTTCATTACTTTTACAAATTAGGTACACACGGCTACATATCAAACTGTACTTTTCCAGTATAAGCTGACCTCTCCTTGTACGGAAATAATCAATGCAAGATCAGCTTATACTGGCAATATACAGGGTGTCCCATAAGTCAACGTCAAGCCGGAATCAGGTAATAATAGGCCAAGTCATAATAGCTATCAGAAAAAAAAAAAAAAAAAAAACGACTTCCAAAAAAAAAACTAAGTGAAACAACTTTGATTTCGGAAGTCGGTGTAAACGAAAAAGCAGAACCAACGACACCGACTTCCGAAATTAAAGTTATTTTTCAATTGTAAAGTCGGTTGTTTTTTTTGTAAAAATGTTATTTATTTTTCACTTCTTAGTGGGAGTTTGTAATTTATGTAAGTTACAGTAGCCTAATGTCAACTGCTCGTCACCTTTTACAAAATATGGCTTTTCCAGTTGCTGGGACGTTAATTGTTGAGGGGTTCTCCTGGTAAAATCCAGGAGAACTCAACGACCACACACCGTATGCATTGTGACGAACATAAGTTGCTTAGCAACCATATTATAGTAATCCCGTGAAATATATATCATTGAGTAGTTCCGATGGCCATCTGTGGTCTTCATCATCAGCTCCACTTTACCAAATGTTGATTTCTGAGAGCAAATGCTCATGTTACTTTAAAAAACTTATAAATCGCTGTAGGTTTACCTACAAACTTTGAGGGTTTCCCTCGATTTCCATGGGTTCCTTTCATCAGATTCCAACTTGATGACAATGGGACCACCTCAAGAGTAAACCAAATCAACGAAAAAAAAAAATTTCAGGTCGATACACAATTGACGGAGAATAACATACCTACAAAATGAAAGAACATACAAAAAAAAAAACATTCATAAAGCCGAACATATAACCTCCTCCTTTTTGTTAGTCGGTTAATAAGATATGATATGATAACACAAAATTTTATATATTGATTGCTGAAATTCCCATTTTTATTTTTACACTTTTTTAACGGGGATTTAACTTAGGTCAGTCGGAGTATGTTTTCTATCACCATTCTCAGTGGTGTGCCAACTGGAGTACAGTGACCATCATACCATAATTCCCAAACTGCCTCATGTTAGGTAAAGTGTTAAAATAATAAAACTTAAGGGCGTAATTAAACGACGAGGACCACATTAATGATTTTGTAGAAGCAGACCTGTGATTTTGCTTTTTATATTGAATAAAGACACTTACAGTGCAGTAAGAAGTTTGGAGAGTGCGACCCGATGGAAAGCTGACTGCAGGCTTAACATGCAATAAGTTGCTGGAAACCACCTAGAACAAATACTAGTATCAGAGACATTACATACAAAAAGTCAGTAAAAGAAAAAACTAATTATTGATATATTTCATTAAGTTGGTCTCCTGTCAGGTCAGTCAAGGTCTAGGAAACCGAATATTATTCTTACTCGGAACTATTTTCTTTCTCCAAAAGTATTAAAAATCTCCCTCACGGGCCGCGGCCGTCACCATTTTGCTACCCAGTGTGTCAAAGCTTCGACCTCTCAAATTTATATTGTGACCAAACGCGATGTTACTGAATGTTGGCAAACGTGTAGGTACGTCGTCAAAAGCAATCGACGTCAACGCTCGATCAGCGTGCCTTTGTTCAAGCCGTAATACATGTAACGAGGCGTGAGAGCACGCGACGCGGACTACGACGTCACGTTGACAAACATGCGGCTACTATTACTCATGTGCAGTTCAATCAATTTTAGTGCCAACATCTTTCCTAACGGGGATACCGTATCTGCGAATATTTGTGTGCTTATAACACAAAATCAAGTACTACTTACCTCATCTTTCAAAGATGTCAGCTCAGGAAGACATACGTCCATGTTCTCAACACCATTTTCTGTCTGTGCATGCACAGGTGGCAGCGTCGGGACAACTGCACAACAGAAAATCAGACGGAAGATAAAAATGCGTTCAAAAACATATTAATTTTATCTGAAAAAAAAAAGACAGCAAAACCACAACTATAATCTCGAATAATACTCATATAAATGAATAAATTATTACATACCATGATTTCCCGGTATCACAATATTGCCCTGTCTATACTTTACCTCACATGTACATGTGTGGCCACTGCGCACAGTGAGTTACAAATCCACCATTACGCCGAACCTAAATATTTAAGGGGCAAAATGTATTAAAAAACTGACACAAAGTTTGGAATTGTAGATCGCCTTGGCCTTCTGTAACGATAATTAATAAATCGATTTAATACAACTTCTGGACCAAAAACTAGATATAACCTGAATTACATCTTAAAGTTAGTCACTAGTTCGTAAAATACATGAAGTAGTAAAGTTAAGAAGACCGCAGCGATTTCAATTAGATTGCGAATAAGTGATGCAAAGCTTTTTATGCGGTTGCTCGGACAACATAATGTATTATTAAGCTGTTGAAATTGATTGTCTAGTCTTTTAGTACAATGCATGAGAAAAGACCACATCTTTTTCAATTTATAATTATTATTAACGTGCCTACCTTTTTTTTCTCATCGGCCTTGTCTTCCATTAGTAACAGTTCTTTTTGCCGTCTTAGAATACATCATAATAATGCAAACAAATTCTGATATTAATTTTGATTGCATTGCCTTGTTTCTTATTAGGCTTACCCATAAGTAATTTTATGCTTTTATTGTCTTTGCTAAGAATGTGCCCAAAAGCACTTTTCTTACAATCGCATACACTTTGTTTATTATTGTGTTCTTTATTTGTTATCACTTTCATAATTTAGAAAGACAGCATGGTGCAATAAACATGATTGGTAAACTCAGCATGTGACTAGGCTGTCACCGACAATGGAAGCGTTGCGTAAGAGAAAAAGGTCGTAAAAAAATCCCGTCGAATAATCCAAATATTAACCCAAACCACGAGACCTCAGACCAAATAAAAAACCAAGACAGAGGGCCGGCTGTCAACAGTAAAGTGAAGCCGGTTTCGTAAACGTGTGTGCACTTAGTGAGGTGTAGTTTGATTGTAAATGTGTGCGTGTGAGCGTATATGCACGGAGAGGAGGTGAAATTTTGGCATGCTTCACTGCATCGTTCTCAGCACTCTGTCTTGGTTTTTTATTTGGTCTGAGCACGAGACATGGTAAAATAAAGAATATACAGGCTGGCAGGGATATTGATGCGCAACCTGCTATCATGGCTTCAGACGCTTCAGTACATGATTCTGGACGTATGTCATGTCCCTGTCACATAATATGTAGAACTCAAATTTTACGTAATAAATATATAAATTGTTATAAGATGCAAAAAAGATCTGGACCGATTTTTCAATCTTCAGATAATATTTATCTGAGGAATAAAATTGCGGTTTAACAGCTTTTTTGTAGAAACAATTTATGTCTAAACGACTAAAGACGATTGAAAAATAGCCTAATAACAGATAGCAGCAATAATAATACATTTTTGTTTTTTTTTTACACATGTTGTAACTAAAAAAAGCATGTATTAACGAAAGAAAGCTTGAACTTTAACAATAAGAACTTCATACCCTTTATAATCAGATGATACCTTTAAAGACCCTACGAATGGGTAAAAGTCATATATTGCGTATTGCGTACATGACGGCACACAATTCTTCACGTTTGAACCTCTTGGGTACGAGACCCTAAGCAGGATTTAATACCAAAAATCAATAAATAAAAGAAACTAAATATTTCTAAAAATATTAGTTAAAAAGCTACATAAACTTAATGTGACGTGCATTAAGTTTATCAACCTAATAAACAGGTCGGAAATTTGAGATGAACATTTTTTATTGTAATTGTAACTATAACGTTGAAGGTAGCTCTATGTTCTTAGGGAACCATCATACCAAAAAATTTAAGTGATTTCCATTCGAATTCAGAGATTATTATGAACTCTTTCGCGCTTACTGAGGTTTAGGTAGGTGTAAAAACCACTGACGTGGTTAACCGACTAAACGTAATACCAGTCTATTCAGTTGTCATGCTACGTTACAGTTGTTTGTACTCTTTAATTTACGTTGCTAAATTGAAGAGTACAACTGTGTGACGTAGCATGACAACTGAAGTGACTGTAATTACGTTTAACCGGTTAATCACGTCACGTGATTTTTTGTTTACCTTTATTTAATTACCTAAACAAATGGAGTATAGCTATGCATTTCCAGTACCTATGAGCTGACTTCTCAAATACAATGCGAAGTCAGCTAAAACTAAAATTTATGGCTTGATATGTCGTCGTCAGGACTAGAAACATTGATTTTTGTTGTTTTGTAGATGACAGAATCGCTTTCTAAAAATCTGTGCTGATGGAAATTACTTAAAATTAGGCATCGTCTCATAAAACTGTTTTCCTCGGACCACCTCAAATTACCACACTGTAGGAACATGCGAAAATACGACTGCGAAATATTAAGTAATAGAAATTACGAAGTCTAGAAAAATATTGATCTTGTCGCTATAGAGATGACCGAAGCCACACTATATGAATACCTAAAAGAGAAACGAATAAAAAATTTATAAAAAGCTCAGTAGAAGCGGAACTCACCATCTAGCTTCTCTTCTTTAGTGGTGTCGAAAGTAGGCACTGATTCAGGCGCCCTTACCTCCTCTACAACCACATCGGGAACCAAAGTCTCAATCTGGGGTAGAAGTTTAATTTTTTTTGGTTCTTTGTCTTTTTTGGGTGGTAGCAGGTTGTTGCTAGTAGAAAAACATTAAACATGAATTTAATAATGTCGAACACAAAGAAAATGCACAATTTTAACCGTGATTTTGTAAAGCTTTGTCCAAAAGTGTAACGTGAACGTCATTCGTGTAACTATAATTTAAACAGCAGTCAGGCTGCTATATCTACACTTGTAATATACGCAGGTCAACACCAGTGAAACGACGTTCAAAGAGAAATTGTAGAAGCCTCTCTTCAAGAGCTTTCCGAAACACGCCCATGTATGTTCAGCGATTTTGTATAGTAAAATGGATCTAGACGGTTTTTAATATTTTTTGGGAAATTCTAACACGATATTTTATTTTCTCTTTCTGTCGCTCTTTTTGTTTTTTTTTTAATTATGAATGCTTAAATTTTAGTCTATGATCAATAAAAATTACTATCTATCCAAACATCATCAAAAGTAACTTAAACTTAGCTCAAAGGTTCGACAAGATTCGTTTTAAATTTTCAGTCTTGTATAGAATGAAAAAAAGACGGGTGGCAATGACCCCAAAGTAATTTCAAAAATGTCCACGGACCCTCAGCTTTTCAAAGCAATACAAATAATAAGTAGTTTTAGAGACATTATTTGGTGAAATCCAACATAACGTAGGTAAGGTTAAAATCAAAATTTTTCATACATCATAAAAATAATATCATACAATTATGCTTTAGTGCTACCAAAGTATAATTGTATGATATTATTTTTTATTGATCCTAGACCAGAATTTAAAATTTCTAATTTAATAAAAACATTTTTCAAAAAAATGCGACTGGAGATAAATAAAAGCCTGAACAAATTTTCAGAATGTCCCAGAAAATATTTAAATTACCTCCTAAACTATAAATAATCGCTGAACATACATGGGGGTGTTTCGGTCAGCAATTTAGAGAGGCTTTTAAAAATTTTCACTGGACGTCGTTTCACGGGCCTCCCTGTATATGTTAGGAAGTGTGATAATGTGTATATTATTAAGCCCATATAAAAAAAAAACTGAAATGATCTGCAATATATTCATGTCCAACAAATAATCTATCATTGAAAACTATTGCCGTTGTGGCGCAACTGATGCTTATCATAATTTATGCTCGACAAAAAATTTCTAAACTCGAATCAAACGCTCAAGACAAGACAAATTGTGATAGGTAACTATTAACTAACACTAGTATAGTACCAGCAGAAAATATGGGAAAAGTTAAATAAAGACACGTGAAAAACTAGGAGTAAGTACACTACTCAAGTCCATAAACATGTTAACACTACTAACCTGCTTCCAGAAGTTGAGGGTTTTCCACCATAGCCACTGCTGCCACTGGAATGGCTTCCAGAGTGTGTAGACTTAGAACTATGACTGCAAAAAGGTTTATAATGAGCACAGCATTTGTCACACGGCGGGTACCAAAACATCTTATATTAAATAAAAAGAACCGCTCCGATCCGATCCCAGAGGAATCCAATCGAGTCGATCGACTGGTTAAATTAGCCGTTCAGTTAACTGCCTAGCCTTTCAACTAAACAGCGGCCGTTCAACTAACGGCCTGAATGATATTCAATTACAGTTTAGATTGGAAGTCTGTAACCAATCACGCGCGAGCCGAATTGGTTGCAGTTATTAAGGCATTGCACCCCGAGTCCCCGACCAAGTGGGTTAGGTTAGGTTAGAACTGTGATCAACCGCGTTCGAGCCGAGGGAGGAAGCGAGGCGAACACTACTTCTAAAGGCCAGGCAGTTAACTGAACGGCTAATTTAACCAGTTGGCTGCGACATATACACGCTAATTTATAAGGAAGGAGCACGTTTACTGTGACCTTTCGGTGTTAGGCTTATAATTCACCCATTTTCAAACAATCAGCGGCCGACTGTACATTTGCTTTGTGCGCAGCTTTACAATCTAAAACTTTTCTTTGTGGTTCTCTGTGACGGTTGGGCCGTGAGTGGCGTGACATAGGTCAGAATAATAGTTCTTCAGTTTTTTTTTTTATTATTATTTATAATTTGGAACACCTAAGGCTGATATTATATTACGAACGCCGCGTGAGCGTGGCGCGCACGTCAAGCTCTACCAGCGCGGACGCGACCGCGCGCCCAATGTGATATAATCAGCTTAAAGGTGACCAAGCATATCTTAAAATTATTTCAATCAAATCGATAAGATATGTAGTTTCTGAAATAAGCAGCAATGACGACAGACGAAGTCTCACCAAGGGTTTTTACCATATGGATACGGAACTCTGACTATTTATATTGGTTTCATGCGAGGCAGTTATCTCAAAAAAAAAAAAATTGCGGACAGGAAGTTATGCCACGGACCTTCAAAGCCCTTTGGAAAAAACAAACATACGGAAATGATAGTGAGTGACGGGCTTCAAAACCAAGTATTATTTTTTCTTTGTACTACCATTATTTAAAAAGATAGACCTTTCAACAAAAATATGCAGTGTGGCCCGAATCAGGTGTCCGGGAGTGTATTTTATATTTCAGTTGCTTTCCACATTGCGAGGTGTACTCAAACAGTTCTGACCTCCTCACATTCTAACAAGCGAAAGAGGCTGTCATAATAAGAAATATTCTCCTTGAAGAGACCTATCCATAATATCTTAATGCTATTGGGCATCAAGGCCGGTTAGCCCAATCTCCTTACATTCACTTCAGACATTTTCTTGATAGTTTTAGCTTACCTCCTTCTGGACTGACTGTTGCTGCAACTGTTGGAGTATGCAGAATCTGAAATCTTTGCATTGTTTTCTGAATCGTCTAAGTTGTCCATGTTGCATTTATTTTAAAACTGTTAAAAGAAACAAAAATAGATTAGATTTAAATACCTAATAACTTGGTTTAAGAGTTTTACATGGTTTATTCATAAACGATGATAAGTTTCGTAACATTGAAACGTCAAAAATGTATGGTTGAACAATCGCTAAAGACTACTTCAAGCAACGTTTATGAATAAAGGGGTAAAATTATATAATCGAAAATGCGAGGCTATTTCTTATCTTGAGTTTGATTGAATAACAACAACTTATTTATGTTGAAATCACATTCGCATTTTGCATCTTTTCAACATTTATCATTTGCAGTGGCCACAAAATGTTGCAGGAACCTTTCATAGCTAATCCTAACATATCAGATCGTTTTTCTGACAAATGTCTTCAATAGTATGTTTAGGGTAGAATACTTTCCACAGCAATGGGTAGCCATTGCTGTGGAAAGTATCACAAATCATCGTGATACAAAAGCCAGGAAAACCGCCTCATCAAGTGACGTCCTATAGACTCATTAGTCTGCTGCTCGTAACTTTTTGAAAAAATACTGTTGCGCCGGCTTCTAGGTTCAATGTCGATAATTCCCGATTATCAATTTGGCTTTAGACCATAATTATCATGCCACTACAGAACAAGTACATATAATGTGCCGCGTCATCAGAAATGCCCTAGAAACCAAGCAATACTGTTCCTCAGTCATCCTTGACGTAGGTACAAATGGCCTTCGACAGAGTATGGTAAATGGGCCAATTCACATTTGCCACACTGCACTGTTATTACAAAATTCTGGAATCTCATCTAGCTGATAGAATATTTCAGGTTATGTTTCCATAACATACTAGCAGGAGTACCTCAGGGCTCTGTTCATGGACCAGTGTTGTACACTATCTTCACAGCAGACCTATCGCAAACTCCTGCATACCTACCACGAGCTCTTAACGCGATCCACTTTAGGACCTAAACTGAACTGTTCTTCTAATTCGTACCAAGACGTCAGTTTAACGATTCAGTTTAGGCTGTGCCATCTGACAGCGATTATCCCAAACTGAGTCGCAAGTTTTGGTTTCATTCATTTCATTTTGTACTGTCATTGGTACCATGACGTCCTTATAGCAGCTCAGCTGAACTGCTAACTGTCAAAATAAGCGATTCAATAAAAGTTACTATTTCTCTAACAAAAACTGAAACGTTTGGTGAATTATTGACGAAAATAAAGGTTTTTAGTGGAATTTTACAAAAAACCAATGTAAGTGTACTTTAATCTTTCTTTTAAAGTGTAAAATACCTATTTTATATGCCTTAAACCGCATTTGTTTTTCTTTAACAGATTTCCTTTTTCGACTAGAATGCAACAAAAAAAGCACTTGCAAATTATTGTCATAATCTCGAGGCAAGTTGTACATTTATTCACTTTCTTAATAGATTTATCTATAGACTTCTCGAAAGAATTATTTAGTTTCAGTACATATACAAATTATACAATGTTTAATACTTTCGGCATTCCTTGAAATCAAAAGTTCAAAACTACACTCTGGTACGTTCAAAACAGAAACATTGTTTTATTAGGTCGAAATAAAAATATTGTTTTCGTATAATAAATAGCAAAAGGTAAATAAATATCTACTTTGATTATGAATTATTTTAACAATAGTTACCGACTTACCGTATTAATCTTTGAGTGTCTGTTTTACTATAAAGTAATGATATTGAGTTATGAACAAATAAAATGTTACTTGCGTGTACGTGAACGTGTCTCTAACACTAAAATGTGCGCGAAACAAACTTATTTGATAATAATAGTGTTGTCTCTTTTTCACCAGAAACGTTTCAAACGCGGTTCAGCAACGAATTGCGATCTTTCATTCACTTTCAACGATCCAAATGCCGCTGAGCGTATTGGACGTCATGGTACGACTGTAAGCGATGCAGTTTAAGAACCTAAACTGAAATGTCTTGCTTTTGAATCGTTTTTAAATAGTTCATGGTAGGTCTCCTGTAGTGACAATTGCTACCTACGCAGATGACACCGCAGTCCTGGCATGCAGCAGTTGCCCCAACAGAGCGTCGCAAAACCTGCAAGAAAGTCTAGGTGACATTCACAACTGGCTTGTCAAATTTCGAAATCGGTCCAGGTCATGCCTTGTTTACACTAAGACACCAATCAAGTCCACCGGTGAAACTTGGTTATAGTCAACTCCCACAAAGCGACTGCGTCAAATACCTTGGTATGCATCTGGACCAGCGACTGACGTGGAGCAAACACATCGAAACAAAACGAAAAGAGCTCCACATTAGAAACAAAGGCATGTACTGGCTCCTAGGTAGGAATTCCAAGCTGTCTGTAGACAATAAGATTTTGATCTATAAGGCCATATTAAAACCTATCTGGACTTACGGATTCAACTGTGGGGCTTCGCGTGTGGTTCAAATATCAACATGATTCAGAGAACTCAGAACAACATCTTAAAACAGATACCGAATTCGCCGTGGTTTATTAGGAACGCTGAAGTCCACGAACAACTGAGCATGAAAATGGTCAAGGAAGAAATAAGTTTTTGCTCGCAAAAGTATAAGTCCAGACTGGAGAGACACCCCAACCAATTGGCCGCTCAACTCACAATATCAGCTTGTGTCAGCAGACTCAAAAGACGCGAATTCCTACAATTATATAACGTGTAAAGAGCTGCATTACTAGAATAGAATAGATCTTTATTTGCTTAGAATGTAGGTACATAAAAATAAGGTGTTAAATTATATAACAGCATTCATGTACAGAGGCCAGCACATCAAGCTACCCCAATCTGTCAAATTTTCCTAATTGAATATGAACCTTATTCCTTTGAGGTAAAGTTGGAAATCTATCAAAGAAATTTGACAGATTGGGGTAGCTTGATGTGCTGGCCTCTGTACATACTGCCTTAATATAGCATGCAAATGTAATGCAAAGTAGAGGATAATAAAGATATTACAAAAAATTATCATTTAAGAAATCCTGCACAGAATAATAATATTTCGACCGTAGCATTTAACATTGTCGGATCTACATGTTTGCGATTTTCATTCTAATGCATTTAAGAATAAGTTTATGAAATGCCCTATGTGAAACATCGCTAGTTAGGGTTAATGGAGGAACATCAAAGGAAAGACCGTTCTAAGGATTTCAATAATACGTTTATTAATCCTTTTATTTATATATTGGAAGGTGTGTTTACTAATATTATGTTAGCCTTTGATTTTTCACATACAACTATGTTAATTGCTACGGTCGATTTATCTACAAGTAATTCTGTGAAATGTTTTTAAAATTTTTGCAGTAAGTTTAACGGTGAGTTTTTAGCATTGTCATATATATTACCATTTAATTTTAAAATACTAATAAGAGAGTTGCTCCTGATGAGCAATTCTTCCCTGCCAGATATTCCTACAACTCATCTGCTCATAGTTTTAAAAACTATGAGCAGATGATTAGAAAGAAAAAAGCAAGATGAGGAAATACAAAAAAAAAATACTAAAATATGACATTCATTTAAAAAGAAAATGACTGATCTAGAGATAAACACCTAGTTTTAGGATCACGTCTAATCTGCTATAGTATACTATATTGGCAGTGCCCTGCCACAGTTTCACCCACATAAGTGTAGATCCCATGGGAATATTGGGATATAAAGTATCCTACTTATGTGTTTTTTTTTTCTGATCTTATATACTGTAAGTTTCATCAAAATCTGTATAGTAGTTTTTGCATGAAAGAGTAACAAACATCCATCCATCCTCATAAACTTTTGCGTTTATAATATTAGGAGGAAGGAAGTACTTGACAATTAATAATACTTATATATGTATATTAGGACTAGATGTGGAAGGCGGAGAACAGGGTGTTGTGGCGCAGCCTGGGAGAGGCCTATGTCCAGCAGTGGACTGCAATGGGCTGAGTTGGTTGATTATGGAATGCAATGATAATGACTTTGTATTTAACTGATATGTATTATTGCTTGGTTTTAGTATTTGTGTTTCTATTGCAAGTAGCACAGCTAGTCTTTAATATTTGACAGTGGACGGATGGCTTCTGTTATTTAACTGATTCAATAAACATCAAATGACAATCTTTACAATTTTATTCCAATGTTTTCTGAACATGCTTATTTTATGGGTTGTAAAGCAGGTCTTGTGAGAATTAAAAATGCAGAATTTGCAATGTAATGAGATTGGTAGAATGGATAGCTACTTCTCTATCAAAGCTTGGAACTTAGCCCTGTTTTATTTGTTCACTGTCTTAATAAAAGTATTTCTTCTTATCAAAAAACAAGCAGCGCTAGCATTAAATATATTTTACATGCTTTGCCTCAACCTTGAAACGCTCAGCTTAAGCACAGTAGGCAACAAAAGTAAATTTTCAGCTAGTATTTGTAACTGAGAACTTGATTATTTTAAATCGCATTTTTAACTCGTTCGAAACAAGAGAGTACATTACCATCAACACACTAAGAAGAAACATGAAAGTTGAAGATACTTTGAAGATTACTTAGATTTTTTCTACTTTGGTCACAAGTTCACAACTAAAATAGAAGGTATTCAATAACACCACAGCTGACATTAGGTATTACAATAAATTAAACTATTGTACCCTCTGCATACCTGGAGGTAGAATCTAAGAACTTACAATTTGATAATTTCTGGTGTATTTTGCTTTCAGTGCTTACATTATATCAATTATATATGTACTTAATAAAGTCAAAAGTTTATATTTCGGAACTTACCAATTAACACCAGAGACGAAAGATCCTATTCCGATCCCTTTTTATTTATTTATTTCTTAACTCTCAAGTTGTGAAGTTTCAGTTCACAAAGTAACAGATATAAAACGTTTTTCCCTAACAAATCACAAAACACATATTTATAAAGTTTTCAGCAGTAATATCGACCGACTAGCTCTTACAGCAAAACGAGAACTAACAATGAAGTTTGAAACGAAAACGAATGAATTACATATCTATTTCTGAAAAGAAACGTTTTGACGTAGCTGTTCAATCATAGTGATAGGCAATACGAAACGTGATGTTAACGATTATAGAAATTAACAGGAATCGATTAATATCGATGATAAATCTTTTCGAGAATCAAAACGTGTACAGACCAGCATAGCTATTCACAAAGCTACGACACGGTTTGGTACCGTATCGAATGTCAATGTTATCGACGAAATCCTATAATCGCTATTCACAAATCCGAAACCGTACAATTTTGACAGTTCTTAGACGGTATGAAGACATAAATTCTTCCGACAGGTATTTGCTGTCGGAAGTGTTATCGAATAACAAAATATTGTATAAAAAGAGTAATCTAAGCAATAAGTGTCAAAACACGGCTCCGGGCAAGGTCCTCATGCCCTTGCATGAATGCAAAGGGCATCTGCCGCTGCTCCAATGACACTCTTTTCTGAAAATATGCATTTTCGATATTAGGTACCACGTTTTATAAAACGAAAATGAGCAAATAGTAATTTTTTAATTAGTGATAAAATACATACAACCATTTTTCTGTAAAAAAAAAACGAATTTTACACTTCTCAATTTTTTTTTTAATTCGCCCAAAGGGGAGGCTATATTCTTTCGACCATACCGCCTTGTCTTCCGTGTAGTTCTCAATTATCTTTATAGGTCATAACAAGATTTAAAAAAATAATTATTCCAGATTTCCAGGTTTGACAGAAAGTTGAAGTTTACAAAGCAAGTTTAATAGAAATCAGGTAAATTTTATTTATTAATAAAATCATGTTTACTGTTTTTTATTTGTTAATAGTTACTGAATGTATAATCTATAGTTGCCCATAATGAAATACTCAATAAAAATCATTTATGTACCACTTAAAATTTTCTACCACGAATATCTGTTTACTACCATTTTGTAGCGTTCCCCTTAACACACCTAAAAAAAAAACATTCCATACGGATCTGTGAATAGCGTTTTGCCGGTCCTTCGGTTCAGAAATCAGGTTATCGAACAAGTGACATTGTCGATACGGGCAACTATAGATTATGCATTCAGTAACTATTAACAAATAAAAAACAGTAAGCAATGACTTTATTAATAAATAAAATTTACTGATTTCTATTAAACTTGCTTTGTAAACTTCAACTTTCTGTCAAACCTGGAAATCTGGAATAATTATTTTTCTGAATCTTGTTTTGAGCTATAGAGATAATTGAGAACTACGCGGAAGACAAGGCGGTATGGTCGAAAGACTATAGCCTGCCCTTTTTGGGCGAATTAAAAAAAAATAAAAAATATTAATTGAGGAGTGAAAAATTAGTTTTTTTTTTAACAGAAAAATGGTTGTAAGTATGTATTTTATCGGAATTTAAACAAATTACTATTTCCTCATTTTAATTTTATAAAACGTGGTACATAATATTGAAAATGCATATTTTCAGAAAAGAGTGTCATTGGAGCAGCGGCAGATGCTCTTTGCATTCATGCAAGGGCATGAGGACCTTGCCCGAAGCCGTGTTTCGACACTTATTGCTTAGATTATTCTTTTTTAAACAATATTTTGTTATTCGATAACACTTCCGACAGCAAATACCTGTCGGAAGAATTGATGTCTTCATACCGTATATGAACTGTCAAAATTGTACGGTTTCGGATTTATGAATAGCAATTATAGGATTTCGTCGATATCATTGACATTCGATACGGTACCAAACCGTGTCGTAGCTTTGTGAATAGCTATGCAGGAGGCCTAGAAAGGCCACTTTGGCAGAATCATAAAACAATTCATATCACGCAATTTCATTTGTGTGACAGTTTTGTATGGAGATTCGTAAAATGCTATAGGTACACCTATGCCTAACCCTTCAGGGATATAAAGGTGTGCTACTGTCAAACAGATGAAGTGCGTGATATGAATTGTTTTATGATTCTGCCAAAGTGGCCTTTTTAGGCCCCCAGCACATCAAGCTACTACAATTTGTAAAATTACTTTAATAGATTTTCAACTTTATAGCTAAAGCATAAGGTTCAAAGTAGATTGGAAAAATTTGACAGTTTCAGGTAGCTTGATGTGCTGGCGGAAAATATTAAGTGAATATAATAGAACTTATTATTATATGAAATGTTTTTGTAGAAGAAAAATACACAATATCCGAGTGAAACTCGTCAGAAGTTCTACAATATATTGGTCCTCACTTCACCAGAGCGTTTGCGCGCTGCATCCGATTAGAATCCGAGAAAATCGGTCCTAAGTAGTAAGTAGCCACAGTACTATTTCTATGGGGGTAGCGCACTGGATCCAAATTCTGTCTATCTATCAAAATAAAAACGTCTAGACCAATGAAGGAATAGAATAAAACTCGAGTTAATCACTTTCATATAAACATAAAAACGATTATTCGATGCGAATACTTAATCGTTGTATCCTGCTTAAGCGTACCTATGCTCATTTCGAAAAACAAGGGCTTGAAATTTTGTATGAAATGCCTTACGGCATAAACGCTCTTATCATTCGGTACCTACTTATTTAATTTGATTCAGAGAAAATTATTTTGAGGCAGGCATCAATGCTTGATTGGCATTAGTATTAAATACGGAGTAAGTACACAAAATTGACTTTTACCAGTAGAACTGTCGACAGTGTTTTTAATTGTAAAAATATTTTGTTTGTTAAATTTTGTAATAAATGTTATAAATTATAAAATAAACAATAGCCTTTACCTACATTTGAAAAGTTTCTACAATTAAGTAGTTAAATCCGGTAAATCAAAAAGACCCTATCGTTATCAGCGTAAGTAAAAAGAGTGAACATCACTAAAGTTCACGCTCAAAAACACGTGAACAGTCTCTCTTTCTAGCATTATTCCAAACCGCACGTGGCCGAGGAGTGAGACGGCGATACTTTCGAACATATCCGACTCAGTGTCGCGTGGCCATGACGCACTTTGCAAGTTTATTTACCTATTTTTAATACAAGTAGGTACTGGTACACTTAAGTTAAAGTTAATTTTAGAGAGCCGACTCTCTAAAATTAACTTAGCTTCAAGTCTCTTATTGTTATACCTTACGCAGGAAACTTTTTTCCTTACATTGGTTTTGTGAAAATACAATAGGTACCTACCTACAAGTAGGTAGAGGTACTTAAGTACATACAACAGCTGCCACCAAGCTGCAGCTGCAACCTACCTACAAGTCCTACAAGGCTACCCTATTTGATTTTGAAAATCTAAGGTACTTATTAATAAAAATGGTATGGGTCCCGGTCCCGCCTGCTTCCAACTTTTATTTAATTTAAAATGGGCTTGTTTTTATTAGCTTTCAGTTTTTCTAACTTAAGTTTTTTTTACCGCAGTCGGGTTTTTAGTTTTTTTTATTAAGTTTCTAAGTACCTACTTTTTTATATTCTTAGGAAATAAGTAGGTAGGACTTTATTGGAAGTAGGATTCCCCCTATTACTTGGGACGGTTATTTTTTATATCTTTATTGGTATTTTTGTGTAGTACTTAAGTCAGTTTTCAGGGTTCCGTACCCAAAGGGTCAAAACGGAACCCTATTACTAAGACTCCACTATCCGTCTGTCACCAGGCTGTATCGCATGAACCAAGATAGCTAGACAATGCTAGAATGTGTATTTCTGTTGTCGCTATAACAACAAGTACTAAAAACAGAATAAAATAAATATTTAAGGGGGCTCAAATACAACAAACGTGATTATTTTGCATTATGTAGTGTTAAATGAAGACGCTGCACTCAACGCCTATCACGGCTACGTAGCGTCTGTATTGAGGTACGGCTTACTCCTATGGGGTAACTCATCACACATACAAAGAGCCATCATAGCGCAAAAAAAATGCTTGCGAGCAATAACTGGGGCGCCTCCATACGAGAGCTGTAGACCAATTTTTAAAAAGCTAAAGGTTCTAACTCTATCTTCTACTTACATTTTTGAAATAGCCATATTAAAATTTGTCAAGAAAAACTCTCACTTCTTCTCCACAGTAGCCGAAAACAATAGATTTACAAAAAGGGACCCCACCAAATTAAAAAAACCAATTTTGTAATAGCACTCTCCACTACAGAAACAGCTGCCTGATGTCCATTAAAATATATAACCATATTCCAAAAGTTATAAGAGAGCTACCATTTAATTTTTACAAAAAAAAAACTGAAATATTGGCTTCTCCAAAATAATTTTTACACTCTCAAAGAATTTTTTGATTATAAGGGTAAATAAGTAAATAATATAGGTATATATATATATTTTAATAATAAGGTAGATGTATTTAGTTGTTTAATAAAAATATTGTTATTGTTATGTTTTCATTTTGATATTGTATATTAGAGTGTTTAATAGTGTTTTGTATTATTCATTAGAGTTTAAGTAAGTACTATACAAGTTAGGTTTTATACCTACCCACGTGTAAATATTCGTATGCCGCTATTAGCGGCGGATGTGTTGAGCTTATCCATTTTAAATACCAAACAACTTTGTACCTACCATATCCGACGAATAAATGTCTTTGTCTTTGTCTTTAAATATTGTATGGTGGTACGGAACCCTTCGTGTGCGAGTCCAACTCGCACTTGGCCAGTTTTTTGCTTATCATTTTAGTATAACTAAGTAGGTATAGTAGGTAAGTATAATATTTTAATATTTAATTTACGAAGGTTGTTTTGTTTTATGTGAATGTCGTGTACCTACACCTTTAAATGATGTAGGTATAATTGTACAGGGTGTCCCGTTATTAATGGATAACCTCTGAAGGAGTCATTGTACTTATCATTATGAACAACTTTTACTACGGGACCAAACATAAATCGCGAAAAAAAAACTTCTACTGTTACCTGTCTTATGTTCGCATAACTCGTCAAAATGTAGGAAACAGCTGATTCTTTTTTCGCGATTTCAGGTTTGGTCCCATATTATACTAATAGTTGTTCATAATGATAATGACCCCTTAAGAGGTTATCCACTAATTACTGAACACTGTATAAGAAACTTAAATAATATTTCTACGATCGTTTGGCAAAGATCCACGGATGACAGCGGACCAACTGCTTTACGTGCTTTCCGAATCACAGAGTGGTCTCGGTTTGTAAAAATGATCAATTGCATGATCACCCATCCACAGATCAAACTCGGCAAGCGTAACTTAACCTGATCGATCGACCTGTTGCTGTTATTATTTAGCCACGGGCCCCTCATGTCAGCTTATACTGGTAATGTATAGCTTGATGTGTAGCCGTAGGTAGTACGTAGGTACCCAGCTATCCTTAGGCATACCTAGATGTAGCTGTATGGTAATAATATTATACCTAGGTACCCGTTTTTCTGCGCATGAATTATGTAGGTAGGAATGTGACAGAAACGTGTCGTTACTCGTTTCGCTCGTTGCTTCGTTACTATTTACTATACTCAGACTTAATTAGCTGCAGTAAAATGACACTTCTCAATAACTCATTTCGAACTGCGTTTAGAGATATGCATGTCAAATAAATTTCGTTTGTTACATATTCTGTAAGTACTAGAAAAACAAGATGTTATGGATGGCCGCGAAAAAACAAAAAGATGCCAATTTCAGTTATTTAAGATACGCATAAGCTGTAATTTTACTGCAGCTAATTAACAGTGCGACTATAGTCGTTACACGTTTACGTAATCAAAGGCGACTAGGCGTAGACAGAGGAAGTTTTCCTATGTCTAATACCTACTTACTCTAAATTTTAATTTTTCGAAATGTGTACGCAGGAAACAGCAGAATATTACCTAATGGATATCATATAACGTGTAATGGCATGCGCAGACGAGGGACTTTTGTCCGCAACGAAAGAATGTATGGAAATCCCTGCAGCCTACTTGTCCTTCGTGTGCGTTATTGTATAGATTTCTACGTTCTATCGTTGCGGACAATTTGGCCGCGTAGTAATTGTCTCTCGTCTGCGCAGGCCTTTACCACGGTAATAATATCGTTCTTTATACTGTGCCTTTACTCTCACTCTATTAAAAAGTACTCTGTGGCCTTTACACCTTTGTAACAAAAATATTCCAACAAATAAATCAATTTATTTATTAGGTATTATTATTATTTATTACGGGTGTATCGACAGTTTTTGTAATAAGAACTTTAACTTTTTCGGATTGCAGTTGCACCGCGACCAATTTATTTATTTATTTATTTGTTTAAATAGAACGGCCGAACCCGATTACACTATTTAATATAATTTTACATAAAATATAATTGATTCAACTCAGTCATGCATTCTTCTCACAAAACTTCAAACATTCCGATAGTATCATCTTCCATTCATCCGCAAACATATCAAGATCTGTGTTTGAGTCCAGGAGAGCGTTAATAGCGCCTAATGTCCGAGGGATGGGTGACTTGGAGTGAGCAATTGTGCGGCAAGTTGGAACAGCCAGTAAGCGGTGTTTCCTGCCGCGACAGTAATTGTCTGGGACAAATAGATTGCAGATTACATTATGTAACTCAGGGTCATCGATAATCCCCCGAAAAGCTTTAAATATCAGTATCATCTGATCGCGCGACCGTCTTACTTCTAGAGAATTGAAACCCAAACAGCCCAACAAGAATTTAGTGGGATACAAGAAGGGATAAAACCCGTACATATGCTTGTAAAGGTATCTGAGGAACGCTTTTTGCACTTTCTCTAAAGCTAACGCATACTGCTTCTCAAAAGGATTCCATACGCACGCACTAGACTCAAGCTTGCTACGGACCAATGCCCCAAACAGGAGCCTGATAACGTGGGGGTTGTGGAAGTCACGACAGTTTCTCAAATGACGAAGCAGGCGTAACATGGCTATTCCGTCGATCAAGTACGACGTCATCCAGCATATGGTTAGTATGGTTACGCTGGATGACCCGCACCTAATCCGGCAGTCGTTGCGCCGACACGTTGACAGCTGGGTCAAGCACCTGAAACAGAGAGAGCATCCGACCACGGTACGCAGTCAAGTTACTTCCCTCCTCTGTAGCCCCAAAGTATGCGCGCATGACATTTTCATTTACAGTTTGTGTCAATCTCATGCGCTGCTCACTTCCACCGGGAGCGGGAACCCTATCAGAGGCCGGTGGGCCTCGGAGTCCTAAGCAGGCCGGTGGTCCACCCCTTCCGCGTCGACGTTCTGGTGGTGGTGTCGCCGGCGGCGAAAAGTATTCGTCGCTCGAGCTCGACGCAACTGCAGCGGCCGGTGTCACTGGACTCACGTCTGGAGCCTGCAGGTTCCGGCAACTGCGACGCGGAGCTGAGCGACGAACTCGAACATGTTGGGTGTGGTTTCGATTATTCGTCGTGCCCGACTTTGTGTCGAGCATTGTGTTCTTGCATCCATGAGGAAATATAATTTACTTTTATGTGTTTACATATCTAGGGACCATGGGGTAGGGGACGGGGACTTTAATTATTTTTTCCAAGGTTCCTTAATCGATACTGAATCTACCCCTAAGCTATGTCACGCAATTTCTTTAACACCCTGTCTAAAATAAATAAATAAAGAGGTAGGGGAGACCTGCACACTCAATAATGGGCCTCCGAATACGGTCGCTAACACGTAGTGTCGTAGCAAGAAACTTCTCATAAGCCCCTCAGGACGTGTTTCCTACGCGTCCTGTGGTGCTTATGAGTAGTGGAGAGGTATTCCACGGCTATCAGGACAACCCTGGAAGTACGGTCCCGTCAAGATCCCTACCAGCATCTTACTGTAATACTTCCTTCCTCAGAGTACGTTTGCTCTTGCGAATCTCCTCTCAAGCCAGCCAATAAAGGCAAGAATAAGGTGGAAGCTCTGTTCCTCGTCATTGTTCACTCCAGCCGGTTAATAAAGGCAAGCCAGAGGTGAGGAGCAAGACTTATAAACAAATAGCTCTGATAACATAGTATGAACTGCGCCAAGTATTGGTTCAAATGTAATATTTGTAATTATGCTATTTCAATCAAACCAAAGAGCAATTTAAAAAAAAAACAATTTCTAATAAAATGACGTAACTTGCTTCTTTCTTGACTTAATTATGTAGATTTATTATGTATTCCAAAGTATAAACATAGAAATATAGTTATTTACTTTTGGATAGTACTGCACAAGTAAAAAGTCCCTCTCACGCCGATTAAACACAAAAATGTCAATCCATACTAATATTATAAATTCGAAATTAACTCTGTCTGTCTGTCTGTATGTCACCTTTTCACGCCTAAACCACTGAACGGATTTCGATAAAATTTGGCAGAGATAGATTGCATCCCGGGGAAAGACATAGGATAGTTTTTATCGACATACCTTGCGGGCGAAGCCGCGGGCGGAAGCTAGTATGTTATAAACCTTTTATACCTTTATGCAGGCCGGTCAACGCACTTCGCTGCGATTTGTATGGCGGCATCGCATAGGATACCTATGGTGAAAATTGGGGAGGCAGTGAAAGTGTTAATAAAATGCGGTACTTTCGCCCATTGTAAGTACGTACTAGTTGAAATTAAGGGGAAAAATAGTAATGCAGGTACGTATTGTAGGACTTGGGTTTGTGTAGAAAAACTTTCAGTAAAACACCACGTCAAGCATGTAGGTATAGATTAAATTTACAAAAAATATAAATTTGGCAAAGAGATAGATTGCATTCCGGGGAAGGACAGGATAGTTTTTATCGACATACCTCGCGGGCGAAGCCGCGGGCGGAAGCTAGTATACCATAAATTCATTATTTTCAGTTATATTTCGTTACGGCCAAGTCCGTGCATACAGTGCATATTATCAGTATTGCGTTACCATCGAACTATTGCTGACGTTTGTTATCTACACATTTAACATTATAGACATTTATATTAGTACCTATACACGACATATTAAGCTAAGTATACGTTTCCAGTGTTAGGTGACCTCATGTTGTATAGGCTTTTTGTACAATGAGAAGTCAGCTTATACTGGAAATGTGTAGCTTGATTATGTCGTCGTGTGTACTATCAGCAACGAAAGTCCATTGACATTTCAGTTTTTAAATCACAATAAATAGTTAAAAAAATAAGACCAATTTACAACAATTATGAAGTTTAAATAACAAGCTTTTTCCTATTATCATTTTGTTTGAATTTATGCAAAAGTAACAGTGTTAATCGACTTTTGTTGACGTATGACCGTAGAGTAGGTACCCGGCCAGCCGGCCATTAATATATCACAGCGGCTTAAATAACGACTGTCACACTATTTTTTAAATATACTTTATTGTAGAGACGCCAGCACATCAAGCTACTACAATCTGTTAAATTTCTATAACAGATTTTCAACTTTATCGTTAATGCGCAAGGTTCAAAGACAATTGGGAAATTTTGACAGTTTCGGGTAACTTGATGTGCTGGCGTCTATACATCAGAAAATACAAAACAAAAAACACATTTAGCGGCTTTATCGCTTTCTGCGATCTTTATTGCGAAGGACAGAGACGACTATGTCTCCATGTGTCTTAGTAACGGCCGGGTAAATAATAATAGGTACATTAATACATTACCACAATAAAAGGTAGGTACAACTAAGAAATTAGAATATTATTTAAACTACGAAAAAAATTATAGAAAATACAAGAGAATTTTGAAACTTCATATTTATAGAGCTATCACCAACACTCCCGTAGTGTTTCAGATAAGTAATTTTTTATTTGGGCTGTGAAAGGTTATTCCGTTTGCATATGTCCTTTACCTTAAGTCTAGTTGGATAATCGGAATTTATAGGCTTAGGGTGGATTCTCTGACATACCTACGTGTCCGCGTATCTACCTTAGGAAGGATTTTTTGGGGTGGATAAATGGAAAAACCGGCTGTGAAGATGTATAGCTGTTTGGGATGTTCACAAAAGGAGGGTTCTGGCTCTTCATCGTCACTGATGTAATTGATAATCTAGATAGACGCATTCCAGTATCTGTCATCTTCTTTGACATGAGCAAAGCCTTCGACTTTGTTAACCACGACTTACTAATACAAAAATGCAATAACTACGGACTTAGAGGAATCGTTATTGATTGGATTACTAGTTATTTAATTAACCGGCAACAAAAAGTAGAAATAAGCACAATAAATGAAAATAATGAGTCCATATCACATAGTTCTGAATATAGCCAAACCAAATCAGGAGTACCCCAAGGAAGCATACTTGGACCATTACTTTTCCTCATTTACATCAACGATTTACCTTCAGCTTTACAACAACAATGCATACTTTTTGCTGACGACATATCGGTAATTGTAAAAAATGATAGTAAATCAGAAACAAATCACGAAAAAATCCTTAATGAAACAGTAAACCAAGTTTTAAAATGGCTCGAAAACAATTATCTCTGTGCAAATTTAAATAAAACCAAATACATAAACTTCAAAAACTACAATTCTAAACAAAAATCATTTAAAGTTAATAGTCAAGGACAACAAATTAACGAAGTTAGTGAATACAAATTTCTTGGACTTATTCTAGACCAGCATTGTAACTGGAAACTACATATAGAGCATATATGCAAGAAACTAAATCAATTTGTATTTGCTCTTAAACGTTTAAGATGTACCGCGAGTGAAGCTGTTGCACTTACTGCTTACCATGGGTACGTTTCCTCTTTACTCAGATATGGGCTGCTACTCTGGGGAAATTAGACGAACATTAATGATGCCTTCCTCGTACAGAAAAAGTGCCTAAGAGCAATCTGTGGTATCAGTCCTTTAACATCCTGCAGACTTTACTATAAAAAACTTAAAATTCTAACCTTAACAGGCTTTTTCATAATGCAAGCTGGTGTATTTGTTAAAGAGCACTCTACACTTTTTATAACATGCGACATACATTCAAAATATACCCGTCGAGACCCAACACGGCTAAGAATTCCTTCACATCAAAGCACATTATGTCATAAGAATAGCTTTATCACAGCAATTAAAATTTTCAACAATATTCCAAAAGAAATAAGAGAACTCCCTCTAAAACGCTTTAGATCAAAACTACACAAATGGCTTATTGGTAATTGTTTTTATAGTGTAAAAGAATTTTTTGATAAAAAAGTAGCAGATAAATATAAGATATGATGCTGAGATCTTATTATATTACAAGTATATATACCTTTTATTCTTATATGTTCAAATAATTAGAAACCCTAATAACAATTCTACTAAAAAATGTTTTAATTTTAACAAATTAACATGTTAAATTTGTTACATTTAACAAGTTTAAATATTTGTATGCCAGTCCATGGCGAAACATGTAAGATCATAACTTTATTTATAAGACCTTAATGTACCATGTTTTAAAGCAAATAAATATATTCTATTCTATTCTATTCTGAGAATTATGAACGACTTCACAGTAATTACTGGAAGTATTATGTTTTTCATAAGACACATTTCATTTGTATGCTTCATTAACCCTTTTTAACCGACTTCTAAAAAAAGAGGAGGTTCTCAATTCGGATGATTGTATTTTTTTTTTATGTTTGTTCGTGCATAACTCCGTCGCTTGCCAACCGATTTGAAAAATATTTTTTTAGTTGGAAAGGGTGTAATTCCCAAATGGTCTCATGAAAATTTTATCGAAATTGGAAAAGCGGTTTTTGAAAAATCAACAAAAGTCTAAAATTTCAAAGCAATATTTTGTAAACGGTGATGAGCAGTTGACATTAGGCTATTGTAACTTAGATAAATTACAAACTCCCCCACTAAAAAGTGAAAAATAAAAACTTTTTTACAAATAAAATTACCGACTTCCAAAAAAAACACCACAAAGTGATAAATAACTTTAATTTCGGAAGTCGGTGTCAATAAACGAAAATGCAGAACCAACGACACCGACTTCCGAAATTAAAGTTATTTATCACTTTGTGGTGTTTTTAGGGTTCCGTATCGCGAAAGGAAAAAAACGGAACCCTTATAGGATCACTCGTGTGTCTGTCTGTCTGTCCGTCTGTCACAGCCAATTTGCTCCGAATCTTATGGACTGATTAAGTTGAAATTTGGTACACATATGAATCTCTGTAACCCATAACAGACGTGTAACGTAAATAAATGAGTTTTGAAAATGGGAGTCGTTTTTGAGGGGTAAATAGACAATTTAAAAAAAAGTTTCGCAATCTGTACCGTGTGACATATCAAATGATGCTTATCGTGAGGATCTCAAATATATTTTATTCATAATTTTAAAATAAATTGTATTAAAGTTATTTAAGACAATAGACGGAAATTTTACCATCCCCCCCCCCCTTATCTCCGAAACTACTGAGCCTAAATTTTTTTTTAAATACAGAAAATAGTTCTGTACCTATATATTACAGGAAAATTAATAAGAAGTCTGTGATCTTGAAACAACATGGTAAATCTGTCAATATTGTGCGTACAAACTTACATTTTCAGTTGGAATGTATGGGAGAACATGTTTTTCAACTACAATGTTAAGTTTGTTCTTGGGATAAATTCATTTCAACTACGGAACCCTTCATTGTGCGTGGTCCGACACGTACCTGGTCGGTTTTTTTTTGGAAGTCGGTTATTTTTTTTTTTTTTAGTTTTTTATAGTTCAAAGAAGCAAGCTCTCGAAGTGTATGTTTCGATTATGATGTGGTCTTAGAAATGTTGACTGCAAAGTCCCCATCAGGTCTACCATATCTTTAATTTGTTGTGAGTAATTCTATTCTACTAATTTTAGTCTTAGAAATTGATTAGCAGTCTTTAATTCCTTTGTAAGTCTTGTTGAGTTACTTGACTCATTCTTCTTGACCTAATTTTTCTGACTATTTTAAGTACACATTTTTTTTTGCTTATCATATCTGGGACAAGCTAGGTAAAACATACGAACACATGATCCACACTAGCTCTAGACCGAAATAGCAGGAAGTCATAGGGGACGCCTTTGTACATGTTGGATGAAAGCTGATAGTATTGTAAAATCTACGGATACCGCTGACGGCAAGAACACTAGACTTACGCCTGCGCAGCACAGCGTCTCATTTATTTTATGCAGACTTTAGGAGACGGATAAGTCTACTTCAAACTTGACATCCACAAGTTTTATTTGCTGCGCAGACATAATCCGGCGAAGTATTTGGACCGGCTATCTAACTAGCTTCGTCACTAGTGTAGTGTAATCTAAGTGAGCTATTTTTAATTTCGCACTGCAGCTTCTGGATCTATAGCGGTCATCGCTTACGAAATTGTTATGCAGGGAACTCTAGGACTGAATAGCCGCTCAATAACTTCTCAAAGAAGTTACACAACCATTATAACAGACTTATTTACAACCGAAATCATTTATTGGTAACGTTACATTATAAATCTGATTTTCGTCGTGTGTTGTATTGTAGATAGGCTGTTAGCATTAAAAAAAAATACAATAAAATCTTTAAAGCTTGCGCTACGAAGTCCAGATCTACTGCATTTTCGATACTTATCGCAATTTTTAACAAAACATATTTTTCTAGTCATATTTGATTCTCCGGTATGCTATTTCCGATTAGATCGACCGGAACGCGTGTAGGTACCTATAGCTCGCCACACACGACACAAAAATATTATTCAGAACTGGTGATATGTTAGCAGTTAGCTGTTAGTTGGACCTCGAAAAAGTTTTAGTCACGTATGAAAATTAAGATAAGTTCCGAAAGAATAACAACAAAATTAATAGTTTAGAGTTTGCTCCGAAAAGGTCATGCTATGTTTGACCTTTTGTATTTAATTATACATATTTAATTTCTGGTGAAAAGGCACATGTTGTAAAACAGACAAGGTTAATAAACTGGACAAAATGGTTTATGAACAAAAACATACGTGGTCATTATAGTCTTAGGAGAATGTTCTTTTATAAGTAAACAATGTTAAAATGGATAAAAATTATTCGTTCAAAGACCACTTCCTATACAAATTGCCCCGTTTGTTAAAAATAATGTCGTATAATTTTGATTAATTTACGGCAGCCAATATTAATATGGCTACGTCTTCACGGGGCGAGCGAGCTACCAGCTGCATGGTGACGGCGCCGCCGGCGGCCACCAGCCTGGCTCTAACGAGCACTGGCGTGCCTCCGCGCCAAATACCTCCACCGCGGATTTCTTTCACTGCATCTCCTGTGATGGCTGCTTTTGGCAACCCTAAATGTTCACACACAGCTTTAGCAGCCTCTCCTACGTCGGTTTGAGATAATCCGAACGTGTCTGAAACTTCCTCTGCTGCAGCAGCTCTTTCCCAAGTTGCTTCCCAGTCATCAGATGCTGCGCGTGACCTGAACTGTTCAGCAAAACTGACTTCGATTTCTTCTAATGGATAATTATCGCCATAACCTTCTCCTGAATCTGGCAGTCCGGTTGTGGGATCACAGTCACGAACTACAAACTCCAGAGTCGCTCCAAAAGTCGCTAAAGTATCAAACGGGGTTTCAGGAAATTCAAGAAGACAAAAGACGCTCCCCTGTTTATCATACGGCAGTTGGTCACATGGGACTTCAGTTATTATTTTATAACCGGCAGCAACTTCTAACCGGATATGGACATCTTCAAGAAGTTGATCACTCAGGGTATTCAAACATTCAAACTGCAAAATCAAATGACGTGCAAAAATATGTTTGACACACTGAACGCGATATTCGGTTTCGGCCTCCGTCAAATCAATAGACTCACATGTTTTGAAAATGGGTCCAAGTTTCTCAATGCCAGGCACGACTTTTAACTGATCAGCATATTGCTCCTCACGTGAAACAGTTGGCGCTCTTGTTTCAATTTCAGCTGGAGCTTCCGTCGGTTCTTGCGACTCTTCTGCCATTGTAGGGACAGTAGCAATATTAAAAGGCTCTGTCGATGCTGCATCGGAGGTCAGATGATGGTACAGTGCCCTCTCTAGAAGTACAGGGTTAGGTATCGGGACGTTAATAATATAGTCATTAATAAGTTGTGCATCACCAGATTCCAAAATGGCGCTATAACAAATAGCGCGATCGCGAACTTCATCATCCTCATCTAGTTGACACCTGGCCAAAAGAACTCTTATATTTGGCAGTAATTCGGGGCGAGCTGCTCCAAAACGTGCAACAGCAGAAACAGCAGCAGCCCGCACTGGACCTGACTCCAAAATTACTCTGTTGTATATATACCGAATATACCTGGATGGCTGACGAGCCTTTGGTCCTTCACGTCCCAGAATATGTAATATGCGAACTGCTAGTGACGCATGTTCACAGTCTTCAATAAATTCACAAAGATGAGCCAAGCCTGTCTCTTTAGCATCTGGATTTTCTTCCACAAGAGCAATAATGGCATCAGCAATAGCAGTCTTATACTGCAAGCCACCTTCATCTCGGAGCATACCAGCTAGAAATGCGGCCAGCGATTGATGTTTACGTGGGTACTTAGAACAAAGGCGCCTGATCGCACGTACTACAACAATTTTAAATTCATCAGAGATTTCAGACATGAAGCTGGAAATTTGTTTCATTAAACGATCAATTGAGCTTTCTGCACCAGTAGCTAGAAGAGTTGTAACAGCTAATGTGGCTACTGAGCGATTTGGATCCGATATGAGATTTTCCAAATCAACTGCACATGCTGCTACAGCATTGGGATGTTTTACTGTTAATTTTGCTAACGTGCGAGCGCCTGCCAGTCGCAAAGTAGCCTTGGAGGAGCCACAAAATATTTGAAGCACAGAGACAGCTTGGGCAAGATCACGAGCAGATTTTCTTAAATTCACAATTGCATGTGCGGCTTCATAGACCACGATCTCAGATTTATGGCGCAAACAGGATTCAATGAAATCAACATATGCTTCTGAAGCATCACTTTGGTCTTCTTCGGCTAATTTTGCAGCATGACGAATTAGGAGGCAGAGAGCATATGGTGAGCGTAGAGGGGACCGGGCTAGCTTCGTAACAAGCTTAACTGTAGAAAGGCGATCATTGCGTCGAGCTCCAGCTACTACAGCTAACGCATGGTATGACACCATTGCATTATCTGATGTGATGACCCCCTGGAAAAGAGAAAGAGCATGCATAAACATTTTGCTAAACAAGGAACAAATAACATTAAAAAGGGTTTCCAATTAAAACTATAAGGCCAAAGCCAGACACACAGGTAGGAGCTTCACAAGTTAACATGGTGCCATGCTTGAGTGAGTAGCATGTCTCAAACCATGCTGTGTGATCTGCTTGTTTAAGCATCCGCCGTCTGGTTGACATGCCTCCGATGTGCGATATTTATGCTGTTTACTAGGTGATTCACAAAGTGACTAATAATACAATAGTAAATTGTAATTGCATCGGTTTGCTAGTTCGCTACAGTTCTAATATTATTCCAAAAGCCAGATAAACGCAAGTACACAAACGTAAAATCGCACTGCCAAATCAGCTTAGAGGTTCTTTTATACTAAGTCCTTTAAAATTCCTATATGGGAGATGAAGGAGAGTGCACAGTCAGACGTATCTCTGAATAATAATCAGCACCCATACAGCTAAATAATGCAAGTCAACAAAATCATCGAGTCAAACAGAAAGCATTGAATCAAAGAATTCTTCCGCATAATAAACACCAAATCATGGAATTGCAGATAATAGCTAGCTCACACAGTATCACACCATAGTAACATTTTAGTTATAAAAGTCAAGGAACTCTCGCATTTGCAACAATAAGAAGAGTTCTTTGGTTTTTTTCTTATAAGATAGAAGCATTTACTTGTAGCTTCATCTGCATAATCAGCCTATAATGTTCCTACTGCTGGGACGCAAGCCTCCTTCCTGTGAGGAGTGGGCCGTAATACCATGCGGGCCCAGTGCCGGTTGGTAGATGTCACATATCTTCGATTTTTTGTTCTAGGACATGCCGGTTTCCTCACAATGTTTTCCTTCACCATTTTGAGAGAAGTGGTGATGAAATGATTTACACAAAGTAAAGTGCCTGCCTGAGTTCGAACTTATGACCTCCAACTCGTAAGTTGCAGCCATTACCACTGGGCCACCACTGCTCTTGCAGCTTCATATGTGGTGGTAAAAAATTATCCCACAGTAAGTACTACTGGGATAAAATATCCTATTTCCTAACCCAGCCCATGGTATACTGCTGTGCAAAATTTAATAAAAATTTGCTCTGCTGTTAAAGTGCGACCAGGTAACAGATAGAATTTCTTTTTCATTTATAATATTAGTAAGCATAATGATAGTACTGCAGTTTGGTTGAATTGATCTGTGATTGTATTTATAATTTTTTGAAATATATTTTAAAACATTTATTAGGCATGTGACAAAGTATTCGCAACATTACATTATTATTATTACAAGCAGCAATGTCAGCAAAATAGTTATAGTTCTAATTAATTTCATTAAATTGGATAATTCAGGAGATTATACTTCTCATCCATAATACAAAAAAAATAAGTTTAAAAACTAATCCCAACTACTGAAAAGGTGGTTGCATGCTACCATAGCTTATAATATGTTAGTACAGCGGCAGGCAACCACGGGAAGGTACTTTCTTTTTTCATCCTTTTCAGTAGTCAGGTTTTAGTTTTTAAACTTATTTTTTATTTAAATATTTTGGGGTTTATTTCAGTAATATTTATATTTTTGAAATGTCCTAATGAATCCCTTTCATTTGATACCAAACAAGGCATGATTAAAAAACTTTTTTTTTAGATCATGACTATGTCCGTTATAGGGCGGATGATATAGCGCTGGCAGATCACAGTCAGGTAAAGTAATCTAACTAAAACACAATTAATTAAACATTAATTTCACACAGACTAATATAACAATAAGTTGAGTAAGAACTAGTTGAATCAGAAGCACAGCAGAATTGACATCAGGGATAGAGCTATTATGAGATAAGTACTTAATTCATATTGTGCATTATTTGTATACTCTTTAACAGGCTTTAGTTATGTGTGATTTGTTTAATTACCTGAGCCTCCATCACCCAACGACGAACTAGATCTGGCACAGTAGCTGATAGGTGGAGAGCAGAAACAAGAGCCGCGGAGCTGACTGCAGGGTTCTTGTCCACAATTGCTTGTTTCATATAGCGCTCAATTGCTTGCAACATTGTGCTATCAGTTATTGTGCACAGAGCACGAATAGCAGCAGCTCTATACAAGTCTTCCTTGCCTGTCATATCTTTAGTGAGGGACGAAGTTACTATAATTACGTCTTGAGCCATAGTGCTCAGTTCTTTGATGGTCAGGTAAACGAGCCGGCGTAACATCACGTCTTTCGATTGAAACAGCTTTGTAGTAGCGAAAAATATATCGGTAGCTTCTTGAGTAGTCAATTTCTCCCCTTGATTTAGCAAATACAGGATTTTCGTAAGGATATGTATGCATTTTTTAGGATTTACTGGTGTCGAGTTAAAATATCTCGCCTCTTGTAACAGGGTAGTCTTATCCAGATTTTGAAATGTACTCCCAGTGTCCTCGTCTTCCTTTTTGTCACGGCGACTCATTGTAGAATACTTTAAATAAATGATTTTAACAAAATTATCTATTTCCAACAGTGGAAAAGCTGAAGATTTTATTAAACGGCACCTGACGACAGAGTTAACCACGTCAATACGTCAATCACTCATTGGGTGCGTTCCGAATTGGGAAAATAATCGTTGTAATCGATTTGAGCTAAACCCGTACCGAACTAGCGTGAGCGCGATAACGATGTCCCGTGAATCGTCATAGATGATATCATGACATGCGCCATCTTGCAATAACGCCGACCATGCCTTGTAATAATATCTCCGTGAGCGTTCATCAGCTGTCATAATCGTAATATCTAAAATACGGAACGCATGTGAGACGATTTGAGAGTTGTGAGCAATTTATATTTATACAGGGTGAAAAAAAAATCAGCTGTTCCCTACATTTCATGTTCGCTTAACTAGTCAAAATGTAGGGAACAGCTGATTTTTTTTTCGCGATTTCATCTTTGGTCCCATAGTAAAAGTTGTTCATAATGATGAGTACAATGACCCCTTAAGAGGAAAACAGTGATTAAAATTTCATCCTGTATAGCCAATTTGGAATGCGGCCTTGGTGAGTGAAAGTTAAAAAAAAAAGGTGATTGAATGGCCGCATTCCGAATTGGCTTTAATCGCTCACAGCTGAGAGCTGTCAACAATTCGGAACGCCCGTGAACGCGCTCACAGTGCTTACTCAAAGTCAAAACGACATTACAGCAGTATTTCTTTGTTTCAACACCTCACATTTTTTCCTTTTCTTTGTTTAGGTGGCGACTGTTAGCCAGAAGCACGATTTCGAAAATGTCACGTTAATATAAAGATATTATGATGCGACTCAAAACAAAACACACACTGACATATCCTCATCCTAACACACACACACACTGTCATTTTTGACAGCGCACACGGTGATATTATTACAAGGCATGGTCGGAGTTATCGCAAGATGGCGCATGTCATGCTGTCATCTATGACGATTCACGGGACATCGTTATCGCCCTCACGCTAATTAGGTACGGGTTTAGCTCAAATCGATTAAATCGATTATTTTCCCAATTCGGAACGCACCCCAAATTTCAAGACAGTGTTGCTAGCTCAGATTCTTATATTTGTACTATACCAGTATTTTACATGGAGCGACTGCCTATCTGACATCCACAACCCAGTTACTGGATAATACGAAACCCCTTGGTAAGACTGGTTGTCAGACTTTCGGGCTTCTGACGACCCGTAACGACTGTCAAAGATTCACGAATGACAGCCGGGACCAACGGCACTTACGTGCTTTCCGAGGCAAAGAGGTGTCTTGGTATGTAAAGATGGTCACCCATCCACGGACCAACCGCGGCAAGCGTAGATTAACCTGAACGATCGACCCGTGCGGCTGTTATTATTTAGCCACAAGCCCCTCATCATTTTTTTAGCCTCTCCTCCTCCTTATCGATACAAAAGCGTTTGTAAATGTTTTAGTTTTATTTGAAACTAGCGGCCCGCCCCAGCTTCGCACGGGTCCAATTTTTTTTGAACATTTTTTTTTCTTTACTCCGGTACAAAGTTGCCATCACCACCTGCTGAAACTCTTTTTTTACTTGGTCAGACCATCGCGATCGTGTTGGCGACAGGGTGCTTACTCTCGAATCTAATTCCGATAGATCGACATTGAAATTGTCAGTCAAACATGAGTCTAGCCAATCCCTGACGTTTAACTCTACCAACTGACGTTTGACCAATGTCGATCTATCGAAATTATATTCGAGAGTTAGCACCCTGGGTGCTAAGGCCTCGTGCTCTCTTTCCTTCGGTATTGCCAACAATAACCAGCTTTTCAAGGCAATCTCCCCTTCGTATTATGTGGCCGAAATAGGTCAGAATACGCTGTAGGCATAATTTCGTGTCGATTTTGGGCACTGGATCAGTCGCCCGTGCTCCTTCCGTGTCGATTTTCGGCATTTGACGAGTGAGTGGATAGAGGAAAATCGGGAAAACCAATGCTCTGACCAACCGGGCTTTAGTTTTATAAATAGAACGATTTTTCCAGATGTTCTGGAGGCGTGTCATAACAATTGTTAACATATCTATAGGTTATTTTGATAATGAACAGTTTAAGATTTCGTTCCGTTTGTCAGTATCGTTAAAGCCAAGGAATTAATTTTGTTACGATCCTGGTGAAACGGTACAAATTATCGTTACCGGAACAACGCGTAGATAAATAACGTTTCAAGAATGCTTGCAAAAAACCGTATCCACAGTGTACTTTTTGATAGACTGAAACGTATCGCAAAAACTGTCCTCGTATCGTGGTTTTGTTTGCAAAATAAATATTATCGTAAAAAATCCCAAGTACCAGGACTGCTTTTGTAAATAGAGCTGACAATTCTAATTTAGGTATCACTTTGTGAAAAGGAAGATGTCGTGTCGTAAGTATTTTATTTAACTACCTACTAGCTGTTGCCCGCGACTTAGTCTGTGGCGCCATCTATTATCATAATAACATTATTGTTGTTTTCCTCGGGAAAAGGGAGTCACAAAGGCCACTGGCAGAATCATACAACAATTCATATCACGCAATTCATCTTTTTGAATAGCAATAGCGAAAAGTAATCAAAGGAGTCCCGGGCTCGATTTTGATGAAAAATAAAACTGCATCATTGGAATTTTGAAAAATCAATATTTCTAGCAAGGAATCAAAACTGTTGATGTTTAGAAAAAAAATACACACTGTATTATTAGTAAGAATTACACCATTCGATAGTGTCCATAATACAGATCAAATTCTGGGAAGTAGGTACCTACCTAATAACATACGGCAATCTTATGGAAAATGACGTTGAATTTTAATAAACTGCTTCTTATTTTAAAGTAGGTATTTATACTTACATTACCTGGACCTTGCTCGAAATGATGCTAAATCTTTGTATATTCTATTATATACAGAGTCAGGTTAAACGAGGGACATACTTTAGAGTGTAGTACTCATGAAAATGAACAATTACTATAACACTTAAATATGAACGGACTGTACGTGTACGCCTTTTGTACATACATACGATGAGTTAGGTACCTACAACTATCAAACGTTAGCGTCACTTACCAACTGAGTAGGTACAAATAAAACTTTCATCATCATCATCATTCTCCTGCCCTTATCCCAAATAAAACTTTTTTAACACATCTATTCAAGAAAAACTTTTTTCCAAAAAAAAAAACAACCGACTTCCAAAAAAAACTACAAAGTGATAAATAACTTTAATTTCGGAAGTCGGTGTCGTTGGTTCTGCATTTTCGTTTATTGACACCGACTTCCGAAATAAAAGTTATTTCTCACTTTGTAGTTTTTTTTTGGATGTCGGTTGTTTTTTTTTTGTGAAAATCTTTTTATTTTTCACTCTTTAGTGAGAGAGTTTGTAATTTATCTAAGTTACAATAGCCTAACGTCAACTGCTCATCATCTTTTACAAAATATTGCTTTTCCCGATGCTGGGACGTTAATTGTTGAGGAGTTCTCCTGGTATGAACCTGGAGAACTCCACTCCACCACCACACGCATTGTGACGAGCATAAATTGCTTAGCAACCATATTAAAGTAATCGAATCGCAACCCGTGAAATATTTATCATTGATTAGTTCCGATGGCCGTCTGTGGTCTTCAGCATCAGCTCCACTTTACCAAATGATGATTTCCGAAAATAAATGCTCAAGTTACTCTAAAAAATATCCAAATCGCTATAGGTTTGCCAATAAAAATTGAGGGTTTTCCTCGATTTCCATGGGATCCTCTCATCAGATTCCAACTTGCTGACAATGGGACCACCTTGGGACCCCTTTAATAGCCCTTGGATACCCTTTCAAATAAAAATAATAATTTTCAAAATCATCCACAATTGACGGAGAAATCGGTGAACATAATACAAAAAAAAAAACATACATAAAGTCGAACATATAACCTCCTCCTTTTTGGAAGTCGGTTAAAAAGAACTAATGTATTCTTCGTAAACAGGGACTAAAAGTGATTTGAATTTGGAATGTGGATATTGTTAGTAAAAGTTCCAATCACCAAAGAGATCAATCACGAACATTGTATGAACAAGTAACTGGCTGTAGGTAATGTTAAAGCAAAACGCTTCAACAAACTTAAAAAAAAAACTTTGTGAAAAAATAAAAAAAATGCGCGAAAAGCATTCTGCCTTCGTTCGTAATTATTCAAATTAGGATTTTACTTGGTTTTTATAAAAAAATATTATGTATGTAGGTAAATAAATAAACGTAGGTACCTACTATTCCTAAGTTGCACTTACTTATTTTTTCATAGAGGGTGATAAAAAACAGTGTGTGTAGCAGCTATTTTAAAAATGAATTAAAGATAAAAAGTTAGATTTTTTATATAGATAATTATTAATTGAAATCTGCTGTCACTTTGTCTGAACGTAAAATAGAACAACCTACGAGTTAAATTCGTAAATTATTGTGGGCAAATGTCAGTTTTATTATATAAATAATTGAAAGTTTATGATTTTTTTTTTCTTTTTTTTTTAAATCTAATTTTTTGGTAGATTTTTTAAATTAATTTCTCGAAAAATATGCATTACCTTTTAATTAAAGTGGTAGCGTCAAAATCGGGGACCCAAGTGACCCAACCCCTACCAGCTTTAACCCCTTTTACCCCCCAACTCCTGCCAAACGATACTAGATCCAACCCTGGTAAAATATTTCAAACAATGCTGTTCTTTTTTTGTGAAAAAGATGATTTCACTGAAACTATCTTGAGGTTTTTACAATGAAGGTTCTATAAGTAAAAATATACTCTATTTTAAATTTTTAATGGTTTACCGTTCTACAAATACATTTGTACATGGGTATTTTGAAACATTTTGTGGCGAATTTTTGCCCTAACACTCATTATACTGTATATCAATTTATTTTATAACTACTGTCTTCTTAATAGCATTAAAAGAAAGAAGTTGTTACACTATCCAAATATAATATAATTTTGGTATTAAATACCTATGTAAGTATTAATTAAATTAAAATAAATTCTATATTGACTTACTAACAATAACAAATTAGAAGTAAATAACAATTTCCAAATTCATAAAAAAAATATGAGAGCAGGTGCAATAAATCAAGAACAAAATTATGATAACGCTTATGTAAATGATTAAAAAAGTCACTGAACCATTGATTATTAGCTAAATTCTGCTATTGAAATCATCATTTTAATCAATGGAATAATAAATATGAAACATTTAAGCGTATGTAAGCATTTAGCTTTGTTACTATTTAATTCAATGACTTCTACTACATTAGTGTACAAATAATAATCCACATATATACATAAGTTTATAAATATACACAACACACAAACAGATTTGCTAAAAAACTGATGATGAAATGTTAATAGAAAAAAGCTCAAGTTTGTGAGCTTCAAAGATACCTACTATATTTTATGAGATCGATGACCAATATCGAAGTATTAAAACACTTAATATGAAGTACCAGCTAATGATTATTTTGTCCAGTAGTCTCTAAATAACCTTTTTGTATCTATTTAGCTCAAGTATCATCACAATTCTGGACTAGAAGGTTTATTAAATACTTATATCAGTATTTGATTTGCGTCTTTACAAAAAGATAATGCCAACATAATATATTATTATGTTACATATACCTATCTATACTGTGTAAAGTCATATAAAAAATGAATAAACATCAAGTTCGCACATGGATAATGTTGGGAATCTCATGCGACCCATCACAATTTCTGCCTCTGGCATGTGTAATGTGCGTTTTACTTAGAACATACCTTGTTGGTTTATCAAGGAAATACTTTAAGAATTTCAAAAACAGATTTTAACAATTCTGGCTACACTTTTTGAAAGTTACATTTTTTAAATGGATATTTTCCATTTACTACTTTTAACCGCAGTAACGTTTGACATCACTAGAGCTCCTTGTTTAATACGAATAATCAATATTCCCAAATATTTAAGTCTGTATATTTTAATTCTGCGCATGATATTAATTTTTGGGTTACCTACTTACTTATAAGTCTGAGAAAATAAAGAGCTTACATTACATACCTATGTAATGACTACTCACAACATTCCTTTTCTTATGTGTAAGTACTAAGATCTTGCTCGCTACGAGACGAGACACTAAAAGATAAATACATGAAATGTGAAGGTGCCCTTTCAAAACCTATTACTTCTCATTGACATAGCAATAAAAAATTGCATCCCATATCGTTTTCGACGTGTACTTAACATGGAAAGTTATAGTACCTATTCTAAGAGATTTTTGTAATTTAATGCTAAGATATTTTACTAAACGTAATAAAACTATTTGGTCGCGAGTTTGACTAGCTTGGCAAACATAAAGATAGGTAGGACTTATTTCTCATCTTGAGATGAGCCTGCGTAAAATTTAAATTTAAATATAATGTCATTGTTTTCTGAATAATATATTAAAACCTTTCTAAATAAACTGCCAAGCAGCAAAACAATTATCACAAGGCCGAAAATGAACAACTATTAGGTATCTATATACATAACATACATAAATATTTTTAGTTTAAATTTTTTAATAATTTTATGTAAGACAATGTCTTTAATCGATCATAAACTGAAATGTTATATTTTCAGAAATCCTGTTACAGCTAATTTACCTGTTTCCCACTCACCGTAGGTAATTGGTTTGATCCAGGCGTTGCTGCTGAAACTGAATAGGTACTTAAAACTACTTAGTACATAACTACACTCCCATTGCTGACTTTGTAAATCTACATGGACAGTTATATCTACACCAGTCAAATGAAGGTAAAACAAAGATAGTGGTGATGATGATGATCACTAACAAAGTAACAACCTTATTATAAAATGGGTATTACCTATATCAATCGAATTGGAACATTTTATTTCTACGTTATAGATTTGGCTTCACATTAATTTATTTTTAATTATTTACACCGTATTAATTTACAAAATAGGTTTCTCTTATTCTCCGGTAACACGAATTTTCGCTACATTAATAACACACTTTTTTTAATTCTAAAACTTTTTACAGAAATCTTCGTCCCGAAGACCTACTGAAATTCTCTTAATAGGATTTGTTGTTCAGCTGTTAATAAAATTCCAGATGTTGGCTTATTTTTTACCTCAATATTTTTTATCACTAGCTTATTAATTCTTGCCTAAGGCTAACAGGTCATTGTTGTACCTATTTATTTTGTTTACGGCACAAGTAAGACGAGTTGACTTAAAAAAAAAATTTTGTCACAATTTTACCAGTAGGATGAACGCAGCCGATTTTTATGAACCAAGTTCGTTATCACAATTCATGCTCTGCACACTTTGCGATTGAGAGCTAGACCGAAAAAAGTGTAGGTATCTTTTGACCGTCACAACACTTTTGCTAGTAGGTAGGTATGTTGTGTTTCTGTGCTTACAAGCGTATGTCTATAGGCATATTAATTACTGTAGTATAGACTTCAGATATTCGTAGCGTGTTTTTTTTTACATTTTGTTACTGTCAAACGTTGTTTTTTGCCAACGCGTAACATAGGTAGGTATCTAATCAACTTAGTTCTGAGTGGACAGAACAACATTGCGAAGTTACCTCGGATTGTCGTCGTAAATGCGTTCTAGTTATGTAAGGGTAACTTAAAAACGGTATTTGAATCTTCGATCAATAAATTTTAAAAGGTAATTGAGTGTTATCAAAGTAGCCCCCATCTTCAAAATCAATTTATTTAACGGTTTTAGCGTCGTTGTTTAGTGTTCGTTCACTGTATTTTAGATAGATATTTTTTACACTTTACAAAATAAATGGGTAGGTACCTACTCTATTTATTTCAACATTAATAAACCTAACCTCGTTTTACGGTGCTATAAGTACGTAGGTAGGAAATAAGAGTAATAACATAATGTCTCTGGAATCAAAACTTCATAGGTAAAATATGTTCTAAGATATTGTTTGTTTTGTGACTTGGTTTGGTTTTGGGAATCGAATTAAAACAATTTGAGAGTGGCGGCACTCCAATAAGTGATTTCCAATAGTGTAATCAGAAGCTTGACTACCTAATAAACTAGTTGAAATAATATGCCCAACATACATTTATAACGATCTTACATATTAATATTATCTCTATACTTACAGAGATGACACTAAATTGGTGTAAGTTTATTAGCATGATACCAGTGCCGATGTCTCAAAAATATTTTCTATGTAGGTATTTTTAAAGGAATGAGGTTGAATTTTGGTCTCCCTTTTTGGTCTAGTAAATGTGCGACTTCGTTTCAATTTCTATATTGTAATTAATAACTGATTTCTGCCTTGCCTAGGCACTTCTAATCGATAGCTGAAATTACATCTAATAATTTACACAATACTAAAACACATGAAAGCCGATCCTATGTATAAAAAACAATTTTGACTATTCGTTTGGACAGTCCGGTTAATCAGCAAAGCGATCTTAACGTGAACATGAACTTTATTGTCCTAAAATATACTAAATAATACGTAGTTTTACTGTAATCATCAACAAGGTCTCATGAAAATCGAGGTGTCTTTCTCTTTGTCCAGTCAGCCGATAATTTTTAATTTTGAATATTTTATTCATGTAGGTACGAGTGGCTTGAATTTTACAATTTACAGCTAGCTACAATCAATACTTAATTATCATGGTAGCCTAAAGTAACTTAATCGATTCTAGGCCGGCAGTAGGTAAACGCAAACGGAAATTTGGTAGATATTTACAAGTGACATAGTTTTTTGTTCCAAACACTACGTTGCTAATACTTATTTTGGCACTCTTTTTTGGATATTTGCTCGATAACAAATGGTTCTTTTGATTCGCCAAACTTAAAGAACTTTGTTCCATGCGTACCCACCCGTTCACAGGGGAATAACTTGTTAGGAACTATGGTTCAAATGCCGTTACCTCCGCGAATGAAACCCTTAGTTGAATTGCTAATGGTTCTTAAATAATAACAATTCAGTGATTTGTGAACATGTTGGAAAACCAGCGTAAACACGCTTGTTTAATATTATACATGTAGGTAGGCCCCAATAAGGCCTGTTCACGAACAACATCAACAATGAGATCAAATTTATTCTATATTATACATAGGTAGTCACTCATTATAAAATGCTCCAAAATTGGTTCGCATAATGTAGAACAATAGGTTAGTCTCCATCATAAACATGTAATGATAATGACAACGAATTACCGAATGTCCTACAACTTAGTTGTTAGGCCTGAATTCCTGTTACGCTGACGTCGGTTGCGTACGGTTGGTCCCGTACGGTCAGTACCAACATACGCGCCGCTGACGTCAGCGTCGCAGTATGGTGCCATATAGAACACAATGTATATTCACAAGCGCGACCGACGTACGCGACCGACGTCAGCGTAACATGAATTCAGGCCTTGATCGTAATCATATATAGGTACCTACTTGAACTTTTGACATAGATAAACGCTTGCGAAATCTGATCGTTACAAGAATTCGAAATAGGTAACTAGGATTTATTGTATTCTACACAACATAACACTATGTTTTTCCTCTAGGCCTTGTCATTCTGTTTTGTCTGGTTACTTTTCTTGGTACATATCTATGTATTTTAGATTCTCTAACCATGTTCAAATAATAATTACTTAATATATTTAACGCTTCAGAATCCAACAGCGATTTCTTAGATATAACTAACACTTCTTTGACGAAATATTATATAATTTTTATTCATTATATAACACACTTGATAAGCGAAAAACATTTCTGTAGCACTCAGCGGAGTACGGAACACCTATTTCAAAATATTTAATTACAAAAAAAAATGGTTGTTTATGGCTAATAGAATAGGTACTGACTGATTTCTCTAACATAATATAAATATACTTATATAAAACAGTAGCAGTTTAACGCACTTTGGCAAATTAGTTTGGTTTAGTTAGTAGGTAGGTATACTATCTCTTGAATTTTTTAAAATAATTTAAAAGTTATTAACAAAAAAAAAATAAACATCCAAATTATTGATGACCCAAATATCCTCCTTTTTTGAAGTCGGTTTAAACAAAGGCCATCAGCGAAACAGTTGCAAATAAACTATTGCTTATCCACACGAACACGCAGACATTGAATTGGATAAATATGACTATTATAAATATATTTTATAATGAAGACATTACAGTGATATTGTTGCATCGGTCCCAAAAAGCATGGTCCAAGCTCCGCGGATCTTCTTGTGTTAATTATCATATGAATATATTTCTGCTAAAACAGATTGATGCTTTCTCAGAACGCACAACATTGAAAAGTATATTGGAGACACGAGAGACCAAACAGGGACCTTTTATCTAACTCCTGTTGGTGCAGGGCTGGACAAACAGCAACTGTCACTTGTTAGTGGGCTCGGTTGGATTGCCTGACGGCTGAATACTAACACGGACCTCTCCTGTGGGGCCCACGACGATTCTCACCTGAAACAACAGCAACAACGTGGTTTGTTAAACAGACCGTTTTGAACGATCGTAATGTTCAGTTTCGATTTGCTCTTATATAATCGTTCCGGCGATCATAAGCACAACCTTGAGACTGGAACAGCCACTCCCGGTACGGAATTTGGTTAAGATCAGACGGAGCTGACCATGGTAGTCTTAAAAACAGTTTAGTTACCTAGTCCCCCCGTCAGACATTCATAGCGTAGTAGACGGGGTTTGGGGGAGGGGCCATCGGTGACGTGGCTTGCTGCGCCGCCATCGCCGAGGGCGCACCCTCCGGGGCTCCTCGGGTAGCCCTGGATGGGGACCCGGGTGCAGGCTGGTACATTGGGGCTGCCACCTGTCAAAATTATAAATTAAAAATACATTTTAATTAACAATGACTGCAGTCTGTAAATTCGCTTAACACTTAAACTGCTTGCTGGACCAACATCTAGAGAAATTCTTGAGAAAGATTTTGCTACTCCTAGAAAATTACTATTATTATATTTCGCCCGCGGGCGAAGCGAAGTAGCAGAATTCATAAAAAGAGGTTATATAGGTATTCGAAACACCGGTTTCTCCGAGATTTATGGGCTTTCCTAAGTGATTGTTTGGGTATTTATCTGGCAAAAAAACTGCACGGAGTGTTTTCACAATACTTTAAAGAACTGGTTAATCCGGTTATCCACTCTAAGGTACCCTGAAACGCACGTCCACTCTCTAGATCTAGTTGGATAAACGGAATTTATGGGAAACGGAATTTAGGAAAAAAAAAACACTACCTTTATTTTGAAGCACTCAATAAAACAGAAAACTACTTACTTTCTCAGAGTAGCAAATCATCTGTTTCCCGCCTCCAGGCTGTGGGGCTGGCACGGGCCGGTACCGAGCGGGCGCTGGGCACAGCGTCTGAAACATTTGATACGAATTAAACTAACTGACCTCCTTATTTCAGCGGTAGAATCTGGTCGAAATAGCACATTTCTGTGGTTTTACAAGAGTAACTGCTTTAACTTGGACTAGGGAATGCAATTTCGGTTCAACATTGAAAAGTTGAAACTGGTGTCGAAATTAGCTCTTCGAGATTTTCGAGAACAAGATTTCCCCTAGTTTTTTGAAAATTCTTAAACTTAATGAAAATGAAAGCTAGAGTCCACGTAACACTGGTCTATAATCCTCAGTCGTCAGTTTATCTAATATTTACCAGGTTTGTTCACAAACTGTCTAATGAGCGTAAATGACTATAGTTACGCTCATTAGACAGTTTTGCGAATTAGGCAGTTGCGTCAACTCGACAGTTTCCAGTATTTGTCAGTTTCGTTGATTCGTTAGTTTGGAAAAAGATCTATCGGAATGTGGGTGAACTAGGTGCACCTCTGCTTAACCCTTCGGGGAATTTATGCGTGATGTTATGTAGTATTAAATACCTGTAGCTGGAGAGCATGTGTGTAGTGCGCGCGCTGCGGCTGCGCGGCCGGCAGCGGCGTGCTCGCGCCACTGCGCGCCTGCTGTTGGTAGTACGAGTGCATGCGGCTGTCTGCAAACACCAGAAGGCCAATTCTCGTAATTTAAAACGTTCAAAATCTAGTCGCAGTCTCATCTCAGCGACAAACAACTGTCAAAAACTTGTCAAAATGTAGGGAAATTAGAGGTATTTTTGACAGATTGAGACTGAGATCAGACTGTGATCGTTCTTAAAATTACGAGAATTGCCCCTCAGTTAACTCCCTATAAAAGTGCTACAAGGATATTTTGGCGCCTGGGTGACATTGACAGGCGGTTGCTGTTGTCAAACATTTGTGACATTGTGTCACAGAAACACTGTATTGACAATACAAGATCGCGACGTTAGCTCCAATTTTGGCAATGCGCCACAAATACCTTGTAGCGTCTAGGTATGCGCAACTTATTATACACTAGCTGCTTCCCGCGGTTTCACCCGCATAAGTGTCGATCGCGTGGGAATATCGGGATAAAAGTATCCTGTGTTCTTTCCCCGGGATGCAATCTATCTCTCTTAACCTTCAACCTGAAACCTTCTTCAGGCGCGTTGGGCATTTTTTGAGATGGGAAAAAACACTGACCTATAATAAACAAGTACAGGTCAGTGGGAAAAAACCATTGAACTCGCGACACTGTTACCAGCGACACCGCTTCGGATGTCCTCGGGATGTACTCGGTTTTAAAGTACCTATATCCGATATGTCCTATAACGTTTATTAGTAAGGGGGTATATGATATATCGAAAGAGTCTTCTAAACGCTATAACTAAACGAAAATCGAATAATTCTGACAGTTCAAATCCTTGCCAAGACGTAAATTCTTCCGACAGCTATTTAATTTGCTGTCACAAGTCTGATGTTTGTTTTTTTAATCAAACACTGTGAAATGTTATTTAGTAATAGATTTGACTGATAACTCACAATCTTGGTTGGCCTGCTGCCATTGCTGTTGCTGTGAGCCGTAATCAGCATGGTGTTGGTAATGATAGTGGGTGCTATACGGTAGGTACAGCAGCTGATGGTGGTTCCTGATTGGTGGAGGCGACTCTGGGCGGCGGCACCGTGGCACGGCGCGCACCGGCGACGTCTGTTCGGAGCTCGTTTGGGAGCTGTACAACTCCTGGCTGCTGTCTGAGCATCTGGAATAGGTAAGTGGAAGAAGATGTTGTGAATCGTTGTATCTCGAAGCATCGAATAGGATGAGAAAGATTGTCAATTAAACCTGATTTAGGCCGCGTCCACTATCGCGATCGTCGCGTTCAGCAAATTCGGACACGTGGTCGTGTCGACAGTGGGCCTTCGGGTTTTCCAAACAAAATGGTGACGTATTCGCGTGAACGATAATTTTGGTTAGGACACGGGGTTACACGGTGCGATTAAAAATAAAATAAACTATACAAATGCACTAAAAATAAACACAAAAAAAAACTTCATAAAATAAACCACAGATAAGAGGATACACCATGGCAGGATCCAAAAACATATAGTGTACCTTTGTGCCCCCAGCTACATCCCCAACACCTCCAGATTAACCTTGAGACAAACGCTAGCAAAATTCAAAATCAATTTTTATGATAAAGTCCATTACGTACCTAATGAGAATCGACTGCCTTAGTATAATCATGAAGGGGGCAGATGACACTAAATAAGTGCCAGTTACACCGTTTAAAGAGTGTTTGGGGAATTCAGAATACGTTGCACCACGCAGCGCTGATCACTGGCCTCTTTCAGTATCGTCGCGTCTCGGTGTGACCTGACCCTAAATGAAGCGTTAGCTTTTGCTGGCACGACTCGTAGTTCTTATAAAGAAAGAAAAAAATCTTACCCGATATTAGCATAAAGAGAACAGTTCCTATACATGCTCTCTTGTTGCTGCCGCTGCTGCTGGTAATGCGCGTACGTCGCCATGTTCTGCGCATGCGCATAGCACGCGTCCGAGTGCTGCTGAGGCACCGGTGTACTTTGGCACGGCCGTGACGATGGCATGTAGTCGGATGATTTCGACCTGATAACGCGAAAATGGGATTTTAATAGAAAATTTTAATAAGTTTCGGTGTATATTTATTTATTAAGCACGGCGCATCAAAGACATATTTAAAAAAAATGTTATAATAGTTCATCACGAATCTTCGTTACTGCGTAAATAGGTACATAACTTAAGTATTTAGAGCCTGCACAACATTCATAATACAAGGTAAACAATTAAGTTGATAAGTAGATAATTACGATGTTAGCAATACCTAAATATTAAATTTATACACAATAAAATAAAATGATTAAATTAATAATAATGTGAAATAAACATTCGTGCTCCGGTAAAGGTTCTTTAGACTGGCAGTCGCGTCGCAATATAATGCACGCGAGCACAAAAATATCAAAATCGCAATAAAAAAAAATAAAAGCTATAGTGTTGTCAAATTACGTATTCGTAGGTTGTCAAGCTGTCAGCAATGCACAGTAGGTATAGGTACTGTGATTCTTAATCTAGCAAACATAACGCGTCTTACCAGTTAGAATTGGCACTGGCTCTGCTTTGAGGCCTTGAGTTAAGATTGGCCTCAGAGTAATATGGCCAAGAATAGTTAGAGTTTGTGCGCTGGCAAGCATGCGACGGCATTTGTTGCGGAGTGGTCCCTGGAGACGGTTGCAATTCATTCTGCATCTGTTGTAGTATGTCGTCTGAGGCCCCGAGTTGCTGCTTTATAGCAATGCCGCGAACAGCAGGCCGGCGATGGAAACCTAAAAACGACACATTAGGTATCCACTTTATATTTGACAAACAAAGAAATCATGTATGGGCAAGTAATGACATTCTTTTCGCTATCATGATCTTCCTATCCTGTCCACAACTATGTTGGGGTTGGCTTGCAGTCTAACCAGATGCAGACAAGACAAAGATATTCTTCGATTAGAATAAAATCTGCGATGACGTAGGTACCAATGCAGGTAATTTAAATAATAATATGTGTTATTGTGTTCATGGTTATTTTATTTCTTATATTGATTTTCGTTTTTTTTATCTTATCTTATGCTGCTGTTACGAGGGCTATCGCTGAAAACCAGCGCTGGGGCTGTGTCTCGCATAGGGACTTAGCATTATGCTGAGCGATGGCCGTTTTGCGTGGATGTGACGCGTATTTTCCCCCAACGTCTATTTTTTTTGGGTTTGTTTATTTCTCTGCATCATGTTTACCGCAAATAAACGTAGGTACTTATTTTATTTTTCTTTTGCAATTTCACAAAGTAAAACCATCCAGCATTCACTTACAATAAAATATCAGTCAAACATATTAAAATGTAAATACAGTGCAATCGAGCGACGCATTCCTACGAATGAACGCAAATAAAGTCGGTATAAGATGTGTGCACTGTGCCGTCTCGTGAGATTTATTTGAACCTCGACTCAAGGCGGGCTTGGTTCAATCAGTTTATCAGAAGCAGCGGGGTAATAGCGTAACACTGCAATGACTTTCATTTTGACCGTTTCAAAAACATTCATGTGTTATTTACACGTATTAGTCTATATCTTAAAAATTACTGAATCTATTTTGATGAAACATGCATTGTTCTCTAAGTTGAAAGTAAATGAAAGCCAATAAAAAAAAGATCACGATCCGAATAATAGTTGCGGAGAAATGCGTGGACAAACATACATACGTCATACATACATACATACATACATCTATAAAATTATTTATATTTGTTCGGAAGCCATTGAAGCCAAGGAAGTGAATACATTGCAGTTCCAATATTACATACATACGTGTCGAATTGATAACCGCCTTTTTTTGAAGTCGGTTAAAAGTACCAACTATCTGACCCACTGCAGGGCAAAAGACTCTTCTCATACCGAGAAGGACTAGCATTATTCACCACGCTTGCTCAATTGGGATTAACGATTTCAGACTTAGTTTCCGCACGATGTTTTCCTTCTCCGATGATTGTATTGTTTATGATAAAGTTGGAAAGTAACCTCTAAGTACTGACTCTAAGTAGACTCTAGGTAACTTAGATAATTTACCGTAATCATCGTGCTCATCGTCGCTGCTAACCGGTTGCGACTCCTGGCCGTAGCGCTGTCTTAGCCTCTCAGTCCTTGGAGCCGTGGCTCTTGCAAAAGCAGCTAGACCATCATCACCTTCTCCGGCTCCTTTAAAATGTACAAAGAAACGTCTTAGCAATTCGTTATTTAGCGCCAAAGTACAAAAGGCTCGAAAATACGAACTTTCTGTCATTTTTTTGCAATTTACAAGTCAGTGTTAGGTTTGTATGTTGAACAAAATATTAAGAGAGTATTGATTATTTTTATGATTATAATTTTATAATATTATTTTATAATTTTATATTATTATAATAACCAACTTATATTAACAGTTTGCACCACACATACAAGTTATTAGTCAATTAGGTAAAGTACTCGTTACTTGCTGAGAAGTGAGAACAGTCCTTTTCTTACATACACACACACACACACACACACACACACACACACACACACACACACACACACACACACACACACACACACACACACACACACACACACACACACACACACACACACACACACACACAGTACACATTATGCTAAAGCAATAAAGATATTGAGTACATAGGTGGCATTTTCCTCTGAACTTATCAATTTCTACCTAGGTATACCTTTTATCGGACTGTTTTGTATGTCATACATTTTATTTTGTTCCAATGATTAATGACCACAGCCACATTTACCCCCGCACAGCATGAGTATTATATCTACATGACTATGACAGCTTTGGTAACGAATAGGTATCCAAATAGCCGGTAAAGCAAAAACATTCTAAAAAAAATTGCTTGAAATACCGGTATTTCTGGGAACTGGTACCACTGGCCTAGGTGTGATACCGGTATCAGAGAAGTACCTGTTGGTATTATTGGTATTTTGTAATCTGTCACTGTACCGGTATCAACCAAATATTTCAGTAAGTTAGATTGAGAAAAAGATATGGGTAGTAAATAAATAGGATAGATAATAGGCATTACAAAATTAACTTGAAGGTTGCCAACCGTACGAGGTTCCTCGTACAAATATGAGATTTGTGGGACGCGCCGGGTACCTGGATTTGGAACCGGTATCCGTGTGGTACCGAAACAGCAATAACCGCTAAGTACCAGAACTTGTAGTTTGGTATCGGTTCCAAGCCCTGCATGTGACAAACTAACTCGTTAAAGCCTTTTAGTAAACATATTTATGTTGCATTTGTAAAACCAGCTTTAATTCAAATTCAATCAGACGATACTTAAGTAGTCGGAAGGTGTTAACAATATCTAACTGTAAACTTGTAGGAACTACGGACAAAGTTTGCTCGTACGGTTTCAGTTTCATCCCCGCAAATGTTACACAACATTGCCGGCTTTAAAACGTAAGCTCTTAAATATACATTTATTTTTGGACCTGGTTTTTCAAATAATTATGAATTGGATCCGGCTTTTGTTTTTTAATCCACAACTTTCATCGATAACCGTTGAATTTCACCGTTAATAAAAATGCTGAATTTTCAATTAATAAAAAGTACCTATATACCTAAGCCTCGTATCATTACATTAAGTATATTTTTCATTTTTGTTGTGTGGAAAAGGGAGAGAGTAGCTTTTTCGGATAAACCAAACCTAGCCTGGTTTGGTTTATCGGATAATTAATTACTTTGATAGACACCGCTGTCCTGCGATGCGGCCCTTTGCGTACGAATCATAATTAATTAAACTTATACCCTTCCAAAACAGCTTCAGGAAAGTACGTAGGTATAGTTTGCCATAAGATCCAAATCAGTCTAGTTGGTCTAACTTATTGAGAAAGTTTCGTAATTTCCAATGATCAGCAACGTATTGAAAGTTAGTGTTAGTTAAGATCTGTGTTGAGCGACTTACAGACCTGACCCCTTACCCGGTGTTCCTGCGACTACGTCCGGCGCAGGCGCATCGTTGTGCTCTTGTAAGTCCAGGTTGGTGGCTGAAGAGGCTGAAGTGCGGTCACCGGGTGGTACGTAGTAGAAACCTTCGTGGTGGGCGGCGCTTCCGACGCAAGCTGTCAATGGCGCTAGTGTTGACAGGAACTGCCTCCTGGGCTCTGGTTTCGGCTGTGGGGACACCCGGACATAATGTCTTTATTTACGTAGGTTGGTACAGGTTTAGGACATCCATTTTAGTACAATAATATCAATTGATGGTTGACGATGCATGCAACGGAAATAAGTGTAGGTATACTCTTGACCGGTCATGCCGGCCAATCTCAGCGAAGACTAGCCATCGGCGTAGGAGATACTAGGTACTGTGCTCTTAGTCACGGCAATATAACACTACCGCGGAAAAATCAGGCACAGGTCTAACGGCTTTACGTGCTTTCCGAGCCACGAGGCTATCACACCGCCAACTTCCATACTCCGGACACGCGTATGGACATGTACAATGTGTATAAAATAACAAAATGTTAATACGGTGGTATGTTAATGGTTTAAAATGGATTATCATCACTCATCGTACATATGCAGGATGGGAAAAAAATCGTGGACCAAACGAAACAGGGCGATACTCGTAGTTGGGGTTATTTGCAGTAAAAATTATTATTATGACAATTAGTGTTTTTTAACTTAAAGAAAGATTTAAAGGATCCTTATTGAAAAAAATGCCAATACTCATAAATCATGGTACCCTCTGTCATAAAAGCACTTTTTAGTGATATTTTTTTTTTACTGCAAATAACCCCAACCCTTGCCCAGTTTCGTTTGATCCACGATTTTTTACCCACCCATTTTTAATAATTTTTCCGAATTTGAACATTTCCCGGGAAATATTTTCCCATTTTCTTTCTATAACAACATAATTCTGACTAGTACGAAAGAATAAAAACAAAAAAAAAATGCCAACTCGGTCCAGCCCGTGGTCCAGCCGTTCTCAAGTGATGCACTTACCAACGGACAGCATTTATTTTTTAGATTTTTTTGATTTTTTAATATTTCTTTAGATAAGATATAAGATGCTTTGGCACAGCTTACTTATGGATCTGAATCGAAACTGAATTAATCTGCACTACATATAGTAACTATACCTACAGCAACTACCAGCGTACCTATTAGCATAAGACTATTTATAGCTGTCATAACCTCTTTTAAAAGAAATTTTGATTTAAACAAAGTGCACTTTGTCGGCATCGAGAAAAGATGTTGAAAAAAAAAAACAACACTGCATTCTAACTGACCACTTCTGTGAACAAGAGCTTAGTCGTCTTTGAGTGAAGTTGCGCGCCGTTACTAAGTACTAATAGTTATTCTGTGAGTGTGACGCCGTCTCACCGTCTGTAAAGTTACGTTAGTGATAAATTGAAAATAAAACTCATTGACGTGACTTTCGCGAAATACTCGCGTGGTGTACAAGTTTATTCATTATCGTAGTTACGATACAATTACCTATGATATTGATTTGTCCTGATCAAAGTAAATAAGTATTCGTTTGATTTCAACGTAAGATCTTGTGCAGATGATGTTTTTTTAACTCTATACCTACAGGTTTCTCATTAACAGCTTTCAATCGGGCTTCTAACCGATCGTGACTTCGTTACTTAATTATTGAAAGCCAGCATGTTTGCAAGCTTTTTTCTCATGAGTTTTATAGTTCATAAGTGAACACACTTTATGTTTCCTGTACCTAACAATACTAGATATATCTCGCAATGCACCTACATATTAAATTGTACCTATTATATCCTTGGTTAATTATGAATGGTTTAATAGACCTAATGGTTTAATAATGAATCACCGATCATCTGCAGTAATTACGTACATCTATATTCACCTTAGGTCGTGAAGCCGTGTGCCGTGTAATGCACAAACACAGTACTTTTGTTCAATTCCGACACAATACCTATGATGCCTAATAGACTAGATGGCTGGCTAGATCGCTTGTACGCTAATTGAAGTGATAGTAATTGTCGCTTCAGCAGACACATTGTTATCTGATCTAGATACGTTGCATCGTATGTTATGCGGAATCCTTCAACTGTGGTTTCCTGTTCAATTGTAGCACCACAGATACCTATAGATACCTACTGGTGTAATATGTACCTACACAATTTTATAAAAGATGACCGTGAACTACCTCTTAAAATACAGGTATACCCTAGTTTATAATAAGAGGTAGAGTATTATTTCTGTACAGAATTTGCAACTTAAACTATAAATAATATTGTATTATCAAACTGTATTAACTCTGTATGCTTTTGGATAATTAAAAAAAAAAAAATGATGGAGAACAGCCCATAGTTTTCCTAATGGACTAACCTTCTGTGGTTCCTGATGTACATCACCCAGGTCCGGTGGCAGCTGTCGGGTCGGCAGCGGCACCGATATCGTGGAGGAAGACGAGCTGGACGAAGCGCTGCCGAACGCTTTCTCACAATTCTTGTCGATACTGATGCTGTTGTAAGACTTCTCACTCGACTTGTCGCTGCTATTTGACATCTTGTCGGCGCTGGCCCCTGCCGGCGACGGCCTCAGATCCTCGGCCTCGTCCTCCACATCGCAAGTTAGCAAGCGAATGCGTTCAGCGAGCGATGTCGTTTCCTGCTGCAAGGAGGACATATTATTGTTAAGCAAATTGTTTCATCGACTACGAGACAATGGCAACACTATACGTCACCCTTCTCACGGTCTATGGATTGTAAACGACGACGATCCTCACTGAGTTGGGAACTTGCAGCGGATGAATACTACATGAATAGCTACAATAGTCTCCACCTGCCACTACTAGTTGTTGAAAGTTGTATTTGTATGGACAGTGCCAGCAATTGTGTGAAATTATGTCAATGTTGTTTAAGTATATATTTCACTAGCGGCCCCGCCCCAGCTTCGTACGGGTGCAATTTCTTTTTCGATTTTTTTAAATTTTCTTTCATACAATCAATGATATTGGATAACAACATTGGATAGTTCTTTTTTTGTAAGAATTATCCAATTTAGTGCAGTCGTTCGGAAGTTATTATCTATGTAATATATAGATAGATATACTATTATACGTTATCACAACAGTGGTATGGTAGTACAATAATGAATTTACTTACTTGTTTTTGGTTTATAATACTGCGGGTGCAAGCCTAACACACTTTCTATATCAATCTGTTCAAGGATGTTTGCTCATCCATTGCTTCATGAGTTTGCTCAATAGGTACCTATTGGAAATAACGCAACATTAACGTTGTTGAACTGACAAAATGTAAGCCATTGCTCGTACTGTTAGTGTATTATGCAATTACCCTCAGTTCATGGAAAAATACGAAAATCAGAAATGACATGAAATCGTAATATCGATTAAAAGTCAGATCAAAATATCCGAGTCTTTAAAATTACATCAATTAAAATAATTACTGAGAATCAATACGGATTTTACAGTCAACTAAAATCGGAACTTTGTGTCGGGAAAATTGTGTTTTTCATTTTTATCCACTTGACGTCAAGTTAACTTACTTAAGTTTCATTATCATCATCATCATTTCAACCGAAAGACGTCCACTGCTGCACTAGCACCGCCACTTCGACCTTCGACTATAAACTGGCTTAACTTTTTCTCGGGCGTCGGTGAAAAGCTTGCGTGAATTTTCCTTGAAAATCTCCCGAGTGAGCAGTAAATGTTCCATTCATTTTCATTCATTTTTATTATCACGAACATTTACGTATGTAAATAATAATAGAATTCCTTTTCCGATATATTGTTAAATATAGATTATGTGAGCAATATGATTTGCTTTTTGATGTGGGAAAAGCTCTTATATCATCCCCAACCTGTAAATAAAGATGTTCTCTTTACCTATTCTTAGATTTTCTGCCACATATCCGTGTATTGTTGTTGTCAGTTTTAAATAGAAACAATTGGGGCTCGTGGCTAATAATATAGCAGCCGCACGTGTCGTTCAAAGGTATAATAGCCGCGGCACCAACTCGACTTTGTAGATGCCAAATTATTAAAATTTTGGGAAATGCAAAAGTGAGATGTATCTAATTCACTAAGGCTCGTGTTAAAAGACGAACGACGTGTTGAATGGATTTTTTTGGAAGGAAAATTATCGTCTAAGGCGTGGTTCTGCAACTATTTTCTGACAACAAAAGAAATTTTATTTCCAAAACCTAGTAACCTACAATATATTTATCCCTGTAGATTTACCCAGCCGATCCGTTGATCTGGATCTGTTATTTTATTGTGGCATCGCCGCGGGACGTCACTCGTCAGCGGTCTGCCTCATTGTCTGAATATGACAGGTCGGATCGGGAGCGCGAACTGAAGTTGGGATTTATCGATACAGATAAGTAAAATAAAAAATATCGATATAGGTAGGTACCTACTCCAATTTTGACATTGGAAATGTATTTTCGTTCGCTCCAGGGGGTCTACTCCCTAACTCCGTCCGTCCGTCCGTCGGCCCGTCCGACAGTAGTCCGATACGTCGTCGGTGTGAACCCTACTCCCTAACGATTTCGGACTCATCAGTTTCAAACGGAATCATAGACAATATTCGTGAACGAACGACGCATGGCGATACAGTTGCACTATTTTACCGGTCGATTACCGGTTTACTTATTTTGTAGTTTTCTAGTTTATTAAACAAAAAATAATACTTTTGTCGTTACAAAATGACCACATTTAAAAAATATACCTTTTATTATGTCTATAAACATAGAATTTAATTATTTTTGCCATTTTTGTCTGGAAACTGGCATCATCCTGTTATACCTTTGCCTGTTTACTTTTTTGAAGGAAATTTTATAATGAAATGTCAAAGGCCGCATTCCGAATTTAGTTTGTCTCATCGTCTCACAAGCGTTCCGATTTAGTTATTAAGATAATGACAGCTAAAAGCTGTCAACAATTCGAAACGCTCGTGAACGCGGTCACAGTGATTACTCAATGTCAAAACGATATTATTACAGTATTTCTTTGTATAAACACCACATTTCTTCTTCAGTTCTTCTTTAGTTAGGTGGCGACAGTCAGCCAGAAGAAAACCTCTACATTTAAAAATAATTTTGACACAACTAAATCGAATTTGACAATCGCGACACCACGTGGAAAATATTTTATTTTGTTTTTAGAAGATATTTTATTTTTATATGGAATTTTTCTCTTTTTGTATGAAAAATTATTACCTACGTGTTGAGTTTTAGGGGTTTACGGGTTTTATAAAGGGGTTCGAAATTTTCATTATTTTTACGATAGGACACACCGTTTTCGAGATATACGCAAAAGAAAAGAAAAAAGATACAGTACTGTTTTTGTTGGTGTGCCAACTAATTTTATTCCACACCTTTTAGTCGCGATTAAAAATAGTCTGATTTAATTAGAAAATCTAATCGTTATCGCGCACGCTAATTCGGTACGGGTTTAGGCACGCTCAAATTCCTGCAAAGCTTCTTTAATATTTAAAAAAGCAGCCATACTTAGTTTGAATTCTTTTAAATTGGTAACTTTCGTCGACAGCACGAGAACTATTTTGATGTCGTATCAACTGACATAAATATCCGTCAAAACCAGTGTCAACTTTAATTGTTCGGACGGGCTAAAACACATCGGGAGTAGGGACAACTATCAAATCGCGTTGTCATTCATTCTTCGCTCGGGCCCCGAACGAATCATCCGTCCGTAGGGCATAGGGAGTAGGAAACGCCCGTAACGAAGGCCGAAACGACGGACTTCGTGCTTAGGGAGTAGACCCCCAGGTGTATAATAGGCTCCGATTTTACGAAAAAGTGCGATACCCATATATCTCGGAGAGCTGGGAAAATATGATATTCAAAAAAAGCTCAAAAGACGCGCATTCACGAGAACTGTAAGGTGCAAAAAGAATTTTTCGAGAAAGTCAAAAAAGTAAAAAGTTATGCCAAAACTTAATTTTTTCCCGAATTTTTGATTTTGGCGCTCGATATTTTGGAAACGAAGAATGATATCCAAAATTTGAGAAAAATTCCTCTGGACAATTTAGTCAGCTACAATTTGAGCTCAAAACAAACACGATCGGGTTAAGGGTTTGCCCTGTAGCTAACCTTTTTGAATAAAGTCAAAAAGTCAGAACGACATTTTGACGTTTTAATTTTGTAACCTTTTCCTTATCCCGACTTTGTCGTCGCTCAGCGACGAATATTTTTTCCAATTCCATAGATTCATTTCAAATTTGCTAGTCGTGTAAGGCACGAAATCTGTGATTTTTTTTAATGCCCTTGTCGTTCATAAGATTGTTTTCACACTTTAAAGTTTATTTTTTTAATTTTTCTCTGTTACCAACGAGCCTACAAAAACGAAAAAGTCTTTATTCATAAGTAGAATAATCATGAGTACAGATTCGACTTATTAGTGTTTCATAAAAAAAATAAGAACATATTATTTTTGAAAATGGAACTTAAAGCGGCGATCTCTTCGGTAGAATGCGTGCATTGCGTTGCGGCTCCAGAAGAAATTAAAAAAATACATCTGCAATAAATAAATCTGCAATTAAGTAGATAAACTTTCTAAAGATTTAGAATGTTTATCCAATTGCAGATTGAATTGGTGACCGTAATTTATTTTACAACAGTGAAAATGTCATTATCTAGTGAGAATGGAGACCCTGATTTGCAAATGAAAAAGAAAAGAAACAAAGATATCACAAAGTGTATACGGAACGCATCAATATTTTCCCAACTAGCCCACTACCATCGTCACAGATCGTCATCAAGGGATGAGTCAACTCAGCTGGTTCTCTATTCAGAAAATTCGAACGAGGGTCCCTCAAACCAGGGGGTCTACTCCCTAACTCCGTCCGTCCGTCCGTCGGACCGTCCGACAGTAGTCCGATACGTCGGTGTGAACCCTACTCCCTAACGATTTCGGACTCATCAGTTTCAAACGGAATCATAGACAATATTCGTAAACGAACGACGCATGGCGATACAGTTGCACTATTTTACCGGTCGATTACCGGTTTACTTATTTTGTAGTTTTCTAGCTTATTAAACAAAAATTAATACTTTTGTCGTTAGAAAATGACCACATTTAAAAAATATACCTTTTATTATGTCTATAAATATCTAATTGAATTATTTTTGCCATTTTTGTCTGGAAACTGGCATCATCCTGTTATACCTTTGCCTGTTTACTTTTTTGAAGGAAATTTTATAATGAAATGTCGAAGGCCGCATTCCGAATTTAGTTTGTCTCATCGTCTCACATGCGTTCCGATTTAGTTATTACGATTATGACAGCTAAGAGCTGTCAACAATTCGAAACGCTCGTGAACGCGCTCACAGTGATACTCAATGTCAAAACGATATTATTACAGTATTTCTTTGTATAAACACCACATTTCTTCTTCAGTTCTTCTTCTTTAGTTAGGTGGCGACAGTCAGCCAGAAGAAAAAAAGAACCTCTACATTTAAAAATAATTTTGACACAACTAAATCGAATTTGACAATCGCGACACCACGTGGAAAATATTTTATTTTGTTTTTAGAAGATATTTTATTTTTATATGGAATTTTTCTGTTTTTGTATGGAAAATATGAAAAATTATTACCTACGTGTTGAGTTTTAGGGGCTTTACGGGTTTTATAAAGGGAGTCGAAATTTTCATTATTTTTACGATAGGACACACCGTTTTCGAGATATAAGCAAAAGAAAAGAAAAAAGATACAGTACTGTTTTTTTTGGTGTGCCAACTAATTTTATTCCACACCTTTTTAGTCGCGATTAAATAGTCAGATTTAATTAGAAAACATAATCGTTATCGCGCACGCTAATTCGGTACGGGTTTAGGCACGCTCAAATTCCTGTAAAGCTTCTTTAATATTTAAAAAAGCAGCCATACTTAGTTTGAATTCTTTTAAATTGGTAACTTTCGTCGACAGCACGAGAACTATTTTGATGTCGTATCAACTGACATAAATATCCATCAAAACCAGTGTCAACTTTAATTGTTCGGACGGGCTAAAACACATCGGGAGTAGGGAGAACTATCAAATCGCGTTGTCATTCATTCTTCGCTCGGGCCCCGAACGAATCATCCGTCCTTAGGGCATAGGGAATAGGAAACGCCCGTAACGAAGGCCGAAACGACGGACTTCGTGCTTAGGGAGTAGACCCCCTGCAACTACGTGTATCTCCCACGTTTACGCCACAGACAACGCAACATTCATCTTCACAGATTACTGAAATTAAGTTGCCAGGAAAAGACATCTCGTTAAATATCCAGAATTGAACAAGTTGTACATTTAATTTTTAATAAAATAAACTATTTAATATTGTATTGGATTATTTATTTTCTCGCAATCATAGTGAAAAGTAGAGTGTAACACACGGAACTAAAAAACCATTACAAATCGGTTTCTACCTCGTATAATGGATCATTTTAGCCTCTTGTATTACAATGTACTATTGTTCTGTAAATAGGTTATCGCCTATCGGAATCACTTTTACACGTCATGTTATAAAAAAAATAAGCTAGATGAGGTTCGCTTTTCCATTCTGACTACTTTGAGTAGAAATGTCGAAACCAACTCAAGCAGATAAGTGTTTTATTTTTAGAGGAAACGTTTACCTACTTATCTAATCTCCAAATCTTATAAATAACTTATGCTTTAGCAAATTATTTATGTCATTTTAGGACCCGTACAATGCGTTACACAAACAAGAGTCTCGTTTCGTTATTTTTAGTTTCTTTTATTCATAGAATCAATTTTGCCCTGTGCCATCACTTTGTAAATATCTTAATTGTGTTAGGTGGAAAATGTAGCGGGTAGTATATCTGTTGGGTTTACTGTTAAGTTATTTCTGTTTATTTTTAATATACAACTGTTTGTTTTCCCTTACAAAATAAAATTAAAAATAAATAAACGTAAACCGAGTCAAAAATCTGTTTCAAAAGGATTACCTAAATATAGGAAACAGGTTTTTCTGATAACAAACACGAATACTTCACGGGTTCAATAAGTTATACAGGCTCAAATTAAATAAGCTAGGAAACATCGCAGATGGGGTGGGAATCGATGTCTAAACATGATAAAACAAGAAAAAAAAACCCAGACTCAAACGAAAACCTCTAAAAACTAAAATAATAATAATTATATATTCATAAAAAAAAAACATATCAAAATCGGTTTAGCCGTTTTGGAGGTACAATGGCACAGACAGATACACACGTCAGATTATAACACCCCTCTGTTTTTGTTGGGGTAAAAAAATCATTTGATGATTAATTTATTTTGGGGTCTACATAGAACATACAACTACATATTATCTTTATAACATAACGTATATTGTACATACGTATACCGAATTACGCAAAAGGTTTTCTAATTCCCAAGCGAGCCTCTTTGGTTATAATACCTACCTATTAAACAATTGATACTAATTCCCTACATGAGCGGTTATTACTGGAAAATTTCTCTGGTAGGTATACCATATATTTTTAGTCACACTATTTAGATTATTTCTGAGAAATTAGTACAAGAATACTGAGGCGGTAGCTTTGCTACGTTTATATAAAAAGGCAATCAAATTAAATAGAGAGCAGACTACGTTAGTCGCTATTGCTAGTACGAGTACCTAGTGCTTAGATAGTGCTACGACTTTTACAAGATTAAAGCGCAGACTCACGAGATTTCAAAGAAATTAATGTTGGCATTTCAATTACTTTCACACAATACATGTAGTATCTTGTTTAGGTACCTACTAGTTCAAAGTAAAGCCAACATTCTTGCAACGGGAACGTCTTAAATCCAGAAATCAGAAGCAGCTTCACTTAATTTGTTCTACAAATAAATATAAACTACATACATCGACACTGTTATCGTAGAATTGCAGAATGGCATAACCTGCAACAGTTTCTTGGTAGGGAAAAGTTAATTATATTATTTCTTTCACTTTTAATTTTCAATTACAGAGTTGTATCGAGCAATTAAATTTCATGCTAACGTAGAAAACGTTAGCATGAAACGTTTCATGATAACGTAGAAAAGTAAACTTTTCCTATAAAACGAGATTGTAGGATTTTTTTATTTTGCTTTAATTACTCTAAAACTGTTGATCTCACGTTAAAGTTTTTAAAATAATCCTGCTTAATTACTAAGACCTAATGAATATATAAATAAAGTTAATTTCGTAATGCTATTCGTTTTGGTTCTATACCCTCTTAATATATTAAGTGCGCAGACTTAGACGACCCTGCCCTGTCACAACATAGAAAATCAATATTAAGTAAGTAGGTATGTTTATGTATTTATCGAGCAAATAAATTTAACTCACTAACTCCTTCCTTATCGTGTCCGGTACAGCCAATGAGCCATTTAAGTACTGGTATTTCAACTGACAGAATTTCCATTAATTGATCTGTTTGCTTTGAGCAAACGTTTTCACTGCAGATAGTGTCTGAACAACGGATATAAAATGACAATAAATCGAGGCAATTTAATCCAATATACTTACTGATCGATTAAGTATGTTCGTTAAATAATAAAATGTCATTGACTTGTCCAATTAAATTGATATAAATATCAGGGCTTCGTTGCGCGTGGTTATTGGAGCACACCTCTCGATTTTATAGTCTCGCGATTCAATAAAATATTTTTGAGATTCAAATCAGAATTTATTTATCTACTCTCAATCAAAAGCACAGTCCCTACAGCTACAGATATCTACTGTCTACAAATATAGAAATAACTAATGCGAGCTATCATGTCATTACAGAAATGAATAATGCAAGCCTAAGACATATTTATTTATTTATTTAATACTTCAAGCACAAAAATGTACAGAGTCGGACTAAATGCCATAGACAGTAAGTCCGCCACCATTTATATATGTCATGTGCGTCAAGACAAATTGATGGACATTTGTCATAATCAATCCAGTAGTTTGACCGTTACGAGTTACATACATTTCCATACTAATTTCCATACGTTAACCGACTAACACAAGTATACGTAGAACGAGAGCGTGTATCTACACGCTCTGGGTGGGTAAACAGTAAGTACCTGAGAGTTTGATGAAAGATGAACTGAGCTATCGTGTCCCCGTAGCGTAAATATGTATACACCGACTTAGGATAATAAACTTGCAACCTTATCAATGGCAGACTAATGCTGTCGGGGGCCCGGGGCGGCAAAACTAAATGCGGCACCTCTGTCCAGCAATGAACGTCGAAATATGTAGCAGGCTGCCTAGAAAACTTTAGGTTTTCGTTTTAGTCGACAACAGAAAAGCTAGAGCGACCGACGAACATAGGGTGTTAGAGCGAGCGTAGCGAATTTTTTGCACCTCTCATAAACCACCTTTACATTTTCTTTTGAACATTTATAGAGAAATAGGAATTACTCTGTCAACCTATACAGTAAAGTTTGAAAATGTAGGAAGCAAGAGCGAGCTCGAGCATTTTAGCATCTCATCCCGAATAGATAACGTTTTCATTTGACTGTTCGTACATAAATAGGGAGTTACTTTGACGACTTACGCAGAGAAGTTTGAGAAAAATGAGAATGTAGTTTTTTCACGCAAGAGCGTGCTCGAAAATTTTAGCAACCTACGGTTATATTTAGCATGCTGAGAGGGTACCCAACTACAAACTGCCTTTTACGAGTATTTTGGTCTTGTTTGGGATTTGATTAAAAAGTATTTCGTTACTACAGGAACTATTGTATAATAGAAAAGTAATGAACAGTGAATACATTTTTAGCGCAACGGCCAAGCCACATATTTTGACAAAGGTGTAGAGTTTGTGAAGTTAGTTTGTAGACTTAAGGCGTGTAGAGTTAGAAGCTTGGCTCTACATGAGATCTGATAACTTTTTGACAGTGCGAGCCATATGTGGTCTCGTCTTGGCAACATTTTACATGAAAATGTTTTTGGGATGTCGCATCTTTTTGTAAGCTGCTTATAATTTTTTTTTCCTTTTTTTTGGGGCTGATTTTCTAAAAGTCCTGAAATATGTATTTTATGATTTTATAACAAGGAGTAGCAATATCAATTTTCAGAACTGTGTCATGAAAATTTTCGGAAGTCTCATATACAAACTTCCATCCTCTAGTTTAAGGGGTTAGGGATAAAAGTTCCAAGTTTTAGAATTTTTTTGTTGTTTGTGTACTAATTAATACTCAGAAATAAGTGATCACACATTATATTTTTTTTTATTATTATTTGTGATCACTAATTTCTGAGTTTGCTGGTGAACCTGTAAATTGGCGACTGTGTAAAACCGAGACTTATGTGATCTATAGTACTTAAGGTAATTTATATATAGTAGCTGTTGGTGTACCTTAATAAATAAATAAATACTAGCTTACATAACAATGTTTAGCTTTCTAGGACTTCAGGAACTACCCTAGGAGTTTTGATGATCATCAGTCAGTGACGAAAACGGGGTTTTTTAGATATCAATAAAATCTAAAGTTTAAGAGCTATGCAATTGAAACTTCATATGTTTAATAATATATGTTCACTATTGAAATCATATCTCGAGAATTTTGTTTTTCAAATATAATCCGAACCAAAGTTATGAGGGTTCAAAAAAAACGACGAAGCGCTTCGAGAAAAGGTAGGTAGTGCCCTTGCGCTTCGCTTGGCTTGTCTTGGCGGGGGCACTCCCGTGTCCCTAGATATTTTAAATCGTACATCGAATATTTCAATTCGTTGAATATTTTTGTATGAAAGTCTGATGAATTAAAATCATCATCTGCCTAGCCTTTTCCCAACTCTGTTGGGGTCGGCTTCCAGTCTAACCGGATGCAGCTGAATACCAATCAACTCAGCCTATCGCAGTCCACTGCTGGACATAGGCCTGCCCCAAACTGCGCCACAACACCCTGAAAACCAGCTGAACACCACCCCTAACGCCATCGCTGAGCAGAATACCCAGTATTGATGAATTAAAATCTGCTGAATTAATAAAAGTCTTAGAACAAAAGTTGTTGTTTATGATTTTAGTAATATAGCCCTGAGAGGTTGTTAAAGTTTGTCGAATAATCCTGTATATTTGATCGTCTCTTTGTCTATCCTCTAAGTAACAGGATTATTGCTAGAGTCTGGTTTTATAAAAAAATTGAAAAATATATTTCATTAATTGAAAATAATTATTCTTGCTAAGTGTTTATATGATCCGCAAGGACATCTTTAGTCTAATAAAGTAGTAATTCATGTAAAATTCTTTTAGAACGTAAGAGTGAAAGTTTGGTGTTGTCATTAGGTGTGCTCTGTGCCAGAGCAAACGATCGAGCAGGGAACCGCATCGCCGCCGTAACAATGTCGTTCGATCAAATTGTTAGCAACTTGCTTTAACTTCAAAGTTTGCGCTGACCGCTTGGATTAAATGCAATCCCAAGTAACATTTGACGTCTCAAATTAAACTAATAGATTAATATAATAAACTCTTTTATAAGTTTTTATGTTGGAAAAACAATTATGTAATGTCAAAGTCAAAGCATTTATTTCAAATAGAGACATAAAAGGCACTTATGAACGTCAAAATTTACAAATAAATTGAATTGACTCCCCTTTCGTTGTCTTGCCTTATTGGCACGCACACTACAAGTAATTAGTTTTCTTTGCATTTCAGTATTTTTAGGGTTCCGTACCTCACTAAAGGAAAAACGGAAGTAGGTATGTAACTACAAATGTACGGAACCCTCGTTGCGAGAGTCCGACTCGCACTTGCCCGTTTTTAGGGTTCCGTACCCAAAGGGTAAAAACGGGACCTTTTTATTTATTACTAAGACTCCACTGTCCGTCTGTCTGTGTGTCTGTCACCAGGCTGTATCTCATGAACCGTACCTAATAGTAGATAATTGAAATTTTCACAGAATGTGTAATTCTGTGGCCGCTATAACAACAAATTCTAAAAATAGAATAAAATAAATATTTATGGAGGCTCCCATACAACAAACGTGATTTTTTTGCCGTTATTTTATATGTAGTATTAAATATTGCTTTTGCTACTCCCACTTGGCCGATTTTGTTTTACATCTATTTCATATCTATTTCATAATAATTTTTGACGTTCAAAAGTGCCTTTTCTGTGCCTATTTGAAATAAATGCTTTGACTTTGACTTTGACATTTTCGAAGCTTTGAATGGAGCTACAATTAACGAACCATTTCGTATAATCATTCGCTAATTTGCTGCTTTTATTGGCAGTAGGAAGTACCTAATAGTAAACGATTAGTACAGTATTGGTTGTTAGACTGGCTTAGTTTTCCGAAAACATCTCGCATTTTATGTCAGTAATTAGGAGGCGTATTAATACGAAGGTTGTGTTGGTATAAGTCAAAGCGAAAGTAAAAGCTCTTAAAATGGAACCAGGTCAGGTACCTACATCGCGGCGGGTAACGAATCATCGAATCAGCTGTGTATTAGGTGTTTATACACACCTATCGTCTGAAATAATAACTCCGAAACCAAGTAATAAAAAAGTAATAAGTAGTATCTTCAGAAAAGAAAGTAATTAATAGCTATTAAATAGTTCGATCTATCTTGGCATCAAACTCAAACTCAAGCATTTATTTCAATTAAATAAACCATTTACAGGCACTTTTAAATTGTCAAGAAGTCAGTCAGAAAATATGAAGCTAGTTGCCCATTCCAAAGCATAGGTACCTATGGAGAAGAACGGGCAAGAAACTCCATGGACTCTCTTCACATCAGTAAAATACTAAAGTATTTAAAACCACATCGTACACACACCACACACACGTTAAAATACCCCAAAGAGGAAAATATATATAGAAACAATACCGCGGGGTAATTGCGTAACACACTATCAGAAGCCATTGCTACATTAAAGGATGTTGCTGAACTGTCAAAATTAAAGCCATTGCTTTAATTTTGACAGTTCAGCAACATCCATTTCGTTATTTACGTTGTTGAGCAAACTAATTTTTCGAACATATGAAGCAATGGATTAGCAATATCCATCAAAATGATTGAGATTGTGATTGAAAGTAGGGTGTGGGTTTAGTTAAAATTATCGGTATACTTAGGTTTGGATAGTGCCTAAGTAAATATTAGATTGTATTACTTAAGACAGGCTGTAGCATTGTCTGATGGAACAGTGAATCTGCAAAATCAAGCTTAGGCATCCATAAATACGGCATTATTAGCAGTAATCTTTGTGGGTCTTTTAACTGATATAATCCTGCCTCTGTGTCCTTAAACATGCAGTCAAAGAGACATCTGCGTTACCACTCACGACGCCGTGGAAGTGGCGAAGTTTTGGGCCAATAAGATCTAATAATAATAATAATAATGAGAGTACTTGCATGGACACAACCTTGTAGCCAGGATAATCTATCAGCAGCTTGCTTTGAAATACAGCCTTGTGGAATCGGAGGTGCCGTACTACAGGTATGTGCTCGACCCAGTTCTCGAAAATGGTAATATCACATTGTACTGAGATCACTGACAGGACTATTGTTGTCAATAAGCCTGATATAGTGGTGGTGGATCGATCAGAGCGGCCGAATCTTGACTTGGCTCGCGAGGTAGTCGACATGTGGGATGTGGACTCAGTGATCATTGTGCCGATGGTCATGACAGCCAATGGGTTAATAGCCAAGAGCCTCGACCAACACCTAAGGAGACTCTCGTTGGGCAGCTGGATCAAGGGTTTGATTCAGAAAGCGGTACTTCTGGACACGGTCCGCATTGTTAGGAGGTTCCTCTCTCGAGCCCTGACCGCCGGTAGCTTGGGCCCTATTCCCGATACCGGGGGGCTACTATTTTTATATTTTTAATTGTTTTTATATTTTTTATATCATAATATTTCAAAACATAATTTAAATGTGTATTATGAAATAAAGGAGATAATAATAATAATGAAGCTTAGTAATGAAATAGTAATGAAGTTAGATAATAATAATAGTGAAATAAAGGAGATAATAATAATAATGAAGTATATTCTCATAATATTTGTCTACTTTATTAAGTGTATTGTTTTTAAATTTTATGTACTTATTTATTTATTTTTTTCTCTGTCTCCTATACTCTTTCACACGCTGTCTACATCTCTCTCCTTCTGCGAAGCAGTCATGCTAGCGAAGGAGGTGGCGGGATGGGCGAGGGAGAGAGCCGAGAGGGCCGCCCGTCCCAGCCGCCGCGGGAGACGCCCCGGGCGTCGGTCGGGAGCCGCGTGACGACTCCCGGCCACTAGCGTAGGGTAGCTCGCCGTCCGATCAGGACCAGGCCCGTGCTGGACGGCGCGTATGTGTTCCACGCGCGCCTCAAAGAGATGTCAGCATCAAAGGAGGGGCCCGTTAGGGCCGAAGCCTGCCGGGGCAGCGGGATTGTCCGAAAGGGTTACCGCTACCCCGGAACATAAAGGGCTAAGGAAGGAACACGGATAGGTTTTAGTCAGTAAGAGTCTGACACTCCCTTCCGCTCCACCCAGAGCGGGAAGGGTCATTGGATGATTTCCCATCCTTAAAAAAAAAAAAGGTATGCTGGAAGAGATTTCTTATGAAATAAGCATCACCTTTGTACCTATTTTTCTGTTCTGTTTTTTCTTGTCTGTTTAATATGTGTGTACATAAATGGTAAAATAAAATAAATAAAATAAGCTTTATTGACATAAGAAAGGTGTCACATTTTGATTTGAAGCCTTGACTCCAGAGCTAGGTGGTACCTGTGTTACAGGAGTAAGTATCCCCAATCTTAATAAAAAAAATATATATATATAGTCGTGCCAGTAACACGAAGAATATAAGAAGAACCGTAGAAACGTAATCGACACTACCTATACCTTTATGTTCTTTCACCCAAGTTTGTTACACCTGAATTTATAAAAATGGTCAGAAATATCGATGAACGAATCACTTATATTTTAGTTAATAATAATAATTTTATTTATTTCACCAAAAATAATACAACGTGTTACACATACATAGGCATCTGTAGCCGAACTAAGACGAGTCCTGTACCTCGGCATACAGCGCCAGTCCCCTCAAAACAGACAATAATAGGTACATTTCGCCCAAAAGACATTAAAAAAATGCATCAATAGATGATCTAAGATAAGAAAAAAACTAAAATATATATATAAATATGAGTGTGTGTGGTCTGTGTGGGTGAGTGTATGTGTGCGAAATTTTGTGTAAGTGTAGAGTGGTGAAAAGTGTTGGGGTTTTGGGTAGTATAAATACGTCTTACCGAATAAAAGTTATAAAATAAAATAGTATAATTTACAAAAACATTAACTGTTCTATTTCTGAACAATGAACAGAGGTCTACAAAGGCCACTTTGGCGGAATCATAAAATATTTCATATCACGCAATTTATCTGTTTGACAGTTTGACACCTATATATCCCTGAAGGGTTAGGCAGAGGTGTACCTATAGCATTTTACGAATCTCCAAACAAAACTGTCAAATATTTGAAATTGCGTGATATGAATTGTTTTATGATTCTGCCAAAGTGGCCTTTTTAGGCCCTCGGGTTCTCTGTTTCCTCAATTAGAAAGTTGCCGATTTTTCCTTAGCGACGTTCCGGTAATTACGAACAGATGCGTCCCCTACACCACCATGTTCTTACCTCATGTACTATCGCGGACACTCCCGCCTGACCACCACTAAGTTCATTTCTGCTTGCACTCAACAAAAAGAATGGCTCTCTATTAAGCACGCCAAGGTCAAATAGTTCGTCGTACAATTCACAAAAGTAAGGCACTAAGCTGCGCAGTGCAGGTTGCAACTAATTGCGTTATCGCTTTCCTAATAGGCGAAAACTTTAAGGGGGCGTGGCTTGGCGCCGGCGCGGCGCTGGATTTAGGCGAAAAAAATGTTAAGTGATCAGGCGTAAAAGGCCGCGGTGGTACCTATAGAAAATCTTCTGGATTCGTTTTAGGGTGACAGAGGAAGACCACAACTTTCACTTCAAAATTGCCTTTTAATAGGACTGCGTCATTTAATAGGACTGTAAATTTTAGAATTTATATCTGTATTTGTTTGGTGTACATAATAAAGAGTATTCTGTTCTACTCTGATCTGTTTGAATAATAACTAACCGTTGTCACCAATTACATGTACTTGAAAACTACGTAGGTATCTACGTAACTGGCGCTTTTTGCGGGTCACCACGACTCATCAGTGGCTACTTGTTTTGCGCAATCACGATATTGTTTCACTAGAGCCGCTTTTTGTCTCGATGTATTCATATTCATGAAACATGACATGAATATGAATACATCGAGACAAAAAGCGGCGGTAAAAATTACTACATAGTAATTTCTGGTGGATTCGATATAAACCGATATTCGAAAATTCGCCAGCTCAACAAATACAATAATTGCCCGAACAAATGCACGTGAAATTTTACCGATACTTTAAAAATACTTTATTTGATGTAAAATAAAATCCGAAACTGCGAAATAGGTTGGCTTTTTTGCTCTCAGTTAATTTTGTTTCAGTTGAAATCTTTCTGTTAATTTTTTTTCAACAGACTTGCTCGTAAAGTGGCTCTTGATGAACCGCTTTAAGGTCCATAATGCAGTGTATTAAACACTCGTTCTTAAACACGCGTTCTCAAACGCCACAGATAACTATTTACTAGTCGGAGATGTGCGCTTTTTTTAATCTCATCAAAGAGACTTCATGCCAAAAGGAATCCGCAGGCTAAATAGTCTGAATTGTCCTTGGTCCCAAAATGAACTAAAAGGAGACAATTTTTTTTGGGCCCACTGTTAAACGGTAACGTTTATTAATGATATTGCACATGAAAAAAGTGATCATCTTATTATAATTAACAGACCAGAAATTATATAGAAATGTAACCGGAATAATGAAATAATAGTAAAAAAGTGTTACGGCAAAAAATGCTTGTTTAGGAGCGTTTTTAGGTTTATTTTAACGTGAAAAAAAATGTTACTACGGTGCGCAGCGGTAATAACATCGGCTTTAAAATACGTTTAAAGAGGTAATAATTAATTGGTACAGTGAACTTGTTTTTATTAATGCTGTTATTAACGGTTATCACGTTATAAATATCAATCAACGTACTTTAAAAATCACCATGGAACGAAACGTAATTAATAGCCCGTTGCAGATACTCTGTGGTCCAGTTTCAAACAGTTTGACAGATTGTCATAAAGACCTCGAAGCCATGCCAAAAACATTTAAAAAAAAACTGTTTGACAGACAACATAGAATGTAGGATTACATACTTTTTGGACAACATTATTATTGTTTCCTGCAATAGTTGTATGTTTCTTCTGTTCTTTTCATATTTTTATTCGAAAGATTTTATGAAAATGGCATCTGTAGATACAGTGCATAATCCACAAAGCCGATAAAATCAAGGCACACAAGTAGGAAAACTTATTATATTTATGTATTAGTTGACACCACCCCATCAATTACTAACACTAGAGCTGCTCTTGCTGGATACTGTTGTAATTGTTTAGTGGGCAGACGCACTGTTGGCTGCTGTGCACATGTGATGTGTATAGTGTGGTATTTATCTTGGGCGCGGCATCAAGGTGAGGTTGAGCCACCTGCATCTTTTTTTAGATGAAATACTGCTTTTAAGAGATGACTTTGAAAATGATGATGATGAACAGTAATAAATACTTCTTGTGACGTACCTATACCTAATGTGTTTTTTTTTCTCCTTGCACAACCAGCTTATAACACATCACCTTATTATTTTAGATCTACATCTAATCCATTTTCATGAATAAGTCTATCAAATCGTGTAATTGTTTTATGCTATAATATTATTATTGAAAAGTGCACTATTTTGACTTAAAATACCAAGGAGACCTATCCACTCATTAGACAATAGCTCTTGTGAGATTTTAGGTTAATATGAGAGTCATGTTTTGTCGTATTTCACAGTATTCCGGTTACATAAAGTTTTGCTAATATTACCACTGTAATCTAGAGACTATAAGGAATAAACTAACGTGCATTTCATTGCTATACGCCACAATTTGTGGTGGGCCTATTCCCCAAACAAAAAAAATTGTCTCCTTTCTTTACCTTAAATTGTCCGTGGTCCCTCCCAGAACCAAACGGAAAAGATCAAAAGATCCTGACTGGCGTTCTATTATTGCGGATTCTCACTGAACTAATGTATATTTCTATATATATTTTTATATAGGCTGTTTAGCGGTTTTGCCAGTGCCTTTATTTACATCTACAAAAACTGGAAAAACAAAACCAGCGCGCCAGCTTGCCTATAAGTTAATAACAATACAAGTCTGTTTTTTTCCTCGCAAGTGTGTTGAAAAACGTCATATGAAACGCGTGTGCATTGATCATTACACGATGATCAACATAGCACACATGTATCATAATGTACTATTATAATCAGATTTTGGATAAAGTATTTTTATAACAGATTATACACGTAGGGAAAATGAAAATAATATAAAAACCTAGAGGTTTTAATAATCATGTGAAAATTATTTTGAATCTATGGTATTAATCTTGGGCGTTTCGCATGTAATAAACAACGGGATGTCATGCACTTCCCTTCAGATAATGCTATCTAAGATACATAATGAGCCTATAATGATCCCCACAGCTGGAACTCAGACCTCCTCTCTTTGAGAGGGAGTGGGCTGTAATCTAGCACGCGGGGCCCTGTGTGGGTTGGTAGATGTCACATGTCTTCGAATTTTTTGTAACATACACATTTTCTTCACGATGGTTTCCTTCACCGTTTTGAGCGCAGTGGTTATGAAATGATTTACACAATGTAAAGCCACGACCTACTTAAGTCTGGGCCGTTATCATTGGGCCAGCACTTTTCTTCCATATGGGTTACACGAAAAATGTAATAGGAAACCGAAAGTATGACTCCGACTTTTACAAATTTGATATCGGCAATCTCTCTTATATTTCATTTTACTTACAGTTTTACTCATCTGGTCTATTGCAAAGTTTTATGAAGCCCTAATATTTGTCTGAAATTTGAGATCGTTTAGTTCGTAACTCGCCATTTCAGTTAAAAGTGAGTTTAGCAAAACTAGTCAAATACTAACCCGGTGCACAGAAAGTGTCGACTTGTTAGTATTATTAACTACAGTATAAACTAATTTGCACTGATACCACTCAGTTCCTTTAACATCAGAAAGTAAACAGATACACTATCGGGACTATGTAGGTAACCAATGTGTTTGCGAAAACTACATTGCAAACTAGAATAATTTACGTAAGAGCTGTAGTCAAAGGGCGGTTTGCTGATGAGGTTTGTTTCATCGTCCACGTTAAAAAATTTACTAATTAGAATAAGGAGCAAGGTTTTTTTTGGGGTTAAAAATGATATGCTACAAGACATCTAAAAATATACTAAAACTACAATAGTGGATACTTAAATGTTTAGACGGGCGTTGCTAAGTGCGAGTGCGACACAGTTTTTTACTTTTGTAGCTATCATCGTTTCCATTGTTATTATCTCCATTTGTTTTTGTTCCTAATATACAACGTTTTTTTTTTACATTTACTTACTTTTGGTTGTTGCTTTTTCCTAGCTTCGCTCCGTAGCAGTGAACACCGCAGCGCATTCCTCTCAGCTACGCGGCGCACCGCAGCCTCCTCTGTCTTGGGCCTGACTCCAGCATCCCAAGCCCTGAGTAAATATAACAAACAATACACTTATTAACGATTCCAACAGAAATACCCAATTAAATAAGCAACGAACTACAATGAAAAGCGCTAGATCAGCTGTGTCATAAACAATATTAATAAAACAGGAGTAAATAAAAAGAAGGCTGAAAAAAATAGCAAAATAAATGAAGCCTTCATACCTCAGCGTTTCAGAAGTGACTAACTGTGGTTCAATGGCGGGTGGAGGTGGCCTGCCGCTGTTGAACAGTTGCTGGACCGCCGAGTTAGCTTTCGGCGTGTTGATCGTGAGGATGAGGGGCGTCTCCAGTCTATCGGAGATATTTAGCGTTAGAACCTTGCGTCGGTAAAGCTTCAAACAGACTGAGGTAAATCCCACGTGGGATTTGCCTCAGTGTTACTCCAGCTTCTCATGTTGGACCAACAATTAATATGATGGAAACTCTCTTCTAGGACACCGTAGCGTAGCTTTACTGGTATAATCAATGTAAGGTTTATACAAGTTCCAAGAAAAAAAAATTTACAATTAAGTATTAAGTACTTGCCCAAGTTTGTTTATTAATTACCTACGTTGAGGTAATTTTTCAAGAAACTTTAGTATAGGTACTTACCTAAAATAATGTTTAAGTATTTTATTAAATTCTTGAAGTTGTATATTGTCAGCCATAGAGCTGCTTTGTCTAAAATGTTGAATGCTAGAGATTCTCCGTAAACTATTACAGGCGTGTAACCGACGTCATCGTCGTCGTCTGCGAGTTAATTTAATTAAGGGAAATCTATGCAGTCTAGACTAAAGACTAGATCGATGTACTGACACCCACATACTGCCTTCTAGTTCTAACATTGTGCTATGCTCTACTAAATTCTCGATGAATACGACATGAATCAATTTCTACACAGAAACGTTACTGAATAGGTTCGGTTAATTCTCACATAATATTTGCTTTCATGTTGAATCGACCTACACGTATCTTCGACATGCAAATGTCGCGCTACAAACTTCTCATTGATGCAAATAATTGGTACAAGCTGACTTTGTGGACCCCAGCTAATTGCTGCTGCTCTTGCAAAATTATTAGGTACGACACTTTTAATGTTAATTTCAGCACTGGCAAACGTCGATAAGATTAATTTCACTTTTTTAATAAAGTGTTAGTAAGTAGGTAAGTAGGTGCTCGGAAAATTAGGAAAGAAAAAATCTTTTTTTACACGCCTTTATTGAATCTTTAGCTTGCTGTAAGTTACTCCGGGGTCCCCATATGAAAATAGATAAGTAGCTAAGTAAGTAATTTTGGCTGGTATAAACTAATGGTAAATTAAACTGCTGAAATAAAACAGTTTTTTTTTACCCAGCTCTTTTAGCTATTGTTGGCTTTCCACAACAAAGCGAGATAAGATAAGACATTACCGAGTGCTTCAATCGATACTAAGACAACGAGTCACTCAAGCCTTGACGGCTAGGTATTGTTGGGAATCTGATGAAATATGAAAATGAAAGCTGTACTGTGAGTGCGGCTTTTTATATTCGTGTGTTTCAAACACACAAATACAAAAATGCCTTTTCACTACCGCCGTTTTTTAATAAAACAAACTTCCTGTTGTGGCGATTGAAAAATTTTAAGATCATATAAATTTATAATTGTTTAACACCGACTGCGACAGCAGACCGCATTAATATAGTTAAACCCTGTAGAGGGATGAAATTATCGTGATGAGCATAATATAATGTTATTTCGCGAAACTTGCAACAAACAACGCTGACGTTAATTGAAGGGCAACAAAATACAATATTCATTGGTCACACGTCTGACATCAGGACAATTTTGCAATCGACTACAGATTTTGAAAACTTTTCATTAAGTAATAGAACTTGAGGCAATAAATGTCAGGTTAAATTTGGCTAATGAGGTCGAAGATCTATCTTATGAAACAATCAACCTTCGCTTTGCAGGTTTTAAATTCCTGTACCTGTGAGTTGTATTTGTGGTGTTATACTCCTTTTGCGTTGTGGTTTCGCTGTCTACTGTCTGTGTCTGTACTGGTTCTGGCTCTTTCTTCGGATGCTCTTGCTCTGAATCTTTGGGTCTCTCCAAGAATCGTACCGACCTAGGCGTGATGGAACCGTCTTCATCGCTGGCGGTAGTGGTTGATCGCTGATCATCATTCTGTTGCAAAAAGAACAATGGTCACCCGTGTTCTTTACGAGCTACCTACACCATACAGAGACCTAAATTCTATTCCAATTTCTGAGAACATGCAACTAGAGCTAACAAATTAATAATTTCAAATATTATTTTTCATAAAACACACTCGGGAAACAATTAAAACAATAAATAAATACCAGAATTTCAACTTGCTAGCATTTTCATTATTTGCAGGCAGGTAGGAGGTTATTCAGGCTACCGCGAAGTTTGATAATTAATTTTGTGTGGCTAACTGAATTGTTTCCGTGAAATGCAAACTGAACAAACATTTATACGCGTGTACACTTCTGCAAAAGGTAGTTACTTTATTGCATAGTAAACTGTGCTTAATAACCTGTTCGTTCATATCCTTGTCGCTGTCCAATGACTTCCACAGTCGGCCCCCTTTCAATATGCCGCCCCGGCGCTGTGGCAATGGCGAGCTCTCGGAAGACAGTCTGCCATCAGTATCCGCTGTGTCGCTGTCCTCGCCTGCGACAAAGAAAATGATAATTTTCCTGCAATCCTTCCTGTAGAAGGTTGTATCACTTCAGTAATAATTTAACAACCAATGACTTGATTAAAAAGAAACACCATTCAATATTTATAAGCTTTTTGAGTATTCGGTCCAACAAAACAAGATGTTAAAACAACTAAGTATATACTTTTTACCCATTTGTAGAATCGCTAAATCATAGATAATGCGTGCTCCAAATTGCAACATAGTTTTATTCAAACTGTAGATGGAGCAGCACCTCGTCTTTTCTACGTTAAGCTGATTAATGTCCGCGTCGAATTCCTGAACAGTGTCGTAATTGGCATGCTACAATATCCTCACTAATTGCACTGTAAATTCTCTTGTTTGCCTATTAAATTAAAGTTTCAACCATTAATTTGTATTTGGTAAGAGGTAAACCGACCTATTGTGAAAGTGAGTAAGAGCTACGTTCAGCAGTGGGTAAAGTCGAGCCTTGGATCATGATAAAACTAACTCAGTACCGGAATTATAAGTATTTCTCTTCAGGGTTAAACTTCTTAAAGGTTACGGTGAGTGAGAATCGCTTAGGTTTGTCTAAATTTTCAGGTTAGTACCAGGTTGTACCCCGGCCGTAATAAATATGTATGTAATTACACAATCATAATCATTAGGAACACCAATACAAGTATCTAAGTTCACATTAAATATTGAAGGACTGTCATGAAATCATGATATTTGAGGCCATTCTTGAAAGGCATCTGGATAGAAACTGAAATTATATCCTACTCAGTTTTCCATTTCTTCAGGTTCGCGTAAAGTTAAACTGTGAAAGATAAAAATCTCTACTGGTAGGCAACTTCTGAATACCGTCTAATCTTCACAAAAGGGTTAGCTTAAAATTCCAAATAGCAATCAAAGCTAACCGGTTAGTTGATTTAGAGCTAAATGCGAAATAATAACCACTTTTGGGTTCTTTTGTGAATCAATGAAATTTTGTCATATTTTCCAAAAGGCTCCATCAATCCGTCAGATATTTCTCTTTATATGCACTACCAGGACATGTAACGCTATTGCACATAAAACATTTATTCACCCTGAATTTCCTTTTAAAAATTGTCCAAATCTGAGTTTTCAGTCGTCAGATTTACGAGATGTAGGTCGTAAGTTCGAGAATTGACAGGCGCTTTACTTTGTGTAAATAATTCCATCACCGCTGCTCTCAAAATGGTGAAAGAATACATCGTGAGAAAACCAGCATGTCCTAGAACCAAAAATTCTAAGTCATGTGACATCTACGTACCCGCACTGGGTCCGCGTGGTAGATTACAACCCAATACCTCTCGAAGAGAGTAGGACTATGTCCCAGCAATGTGAACATTATAGGCATCAGCCTAGAATTTATTTCGGGAGTTTTATGTGTATTTATAGTCATATCTATACACATAAAACTGCCGACGTGTCAGTCCTGCCCCCAGACTTGTACGCAGGCGTTATTTAATGCTACTTTCTAAGCGTCCGGGAAAAGTGGGCTCAAATAATTAAGTGGGTTATGTATGATTAATACTTGGTCATGGCTTTTAGAAAGTTGAGTTGTATTTTGTCCCAACCGAGAGCGCTATCTGCTTTCAAACTCATTAGAGTGACTCGAACTTCGTCGGGCTCTGTGTCGAGAAGAACAAAAGATGAGGCCAAATGACTCTCTGTCGAGAGTGAGTCAGGATTGGTAGTTATTATTTCCTGCTGAGGACTGAGAAGTTGTGATCTTATCTGCAAGAAAATTGCCTATGTTAGAGGAGTAATCATTTACCTTGTCAACAGAGTTCTGTAGGGTAGTGAAAAGCTCAAGCAGTTCCAAATTATTTGTTTTATTAGGTTAGCGTTGTGTGAATATCCCATATTTTTAGGATGATTGTGCTATCTGTGCTTTAGAAAGTTGAACTCTGTCATTTTTTCGTTTTTTTTTTTAGCAGAATAATGGAATATACTTCCAGGATGACTTTTTTACCGGTTCCAAATATTTACAGGATGTTTTACCCAAAAATATGAACAACTTTCACTATGGGACCAACTCTGAAATCGCGAAAAAAAGTCTGCTGTTTCATAGATTTTGGTCAAGTAGGTATTGAACTTTTCTATTAAACAGCAGATTTTTGATTTCAGAGTTGGTACCATACTGAAAGTTATTCATATTCATGGGTAGAACACGCTGTAATTTGGAACCGGTAAAAATATCATCCGGTATGAACGTACGGAATGAAAAGCTGTCAACTGAATGGATAAAAAATATTAATCAAACTCAAACTCAAAGCATTTATTTCAAATAAACCAATTTGCCTGTAGGTAATTGGTTTATATGAAATAAATGCTTTGAGTTTTTGAATTTTCAAGGGGTCGGTCAGTCATGAGATGAAGCTAGTTGCCCATTCCAAAGCGTAGTAGGTACCTTCATCAGATTCTGACTTGGTGACAATGGGACCACCTCGAGAGCATACCCTTGCTAACCCTAATGTCAACTGCGCATCACCTGTTACAAAATATTGCTTTTCCCGATGCTGGGACGTTAATTGTAGAGGAGTTCTCCTGGCAAGAACCAGAAGAATTTGGAGCTGATGGTGAAGTCACCATCAGCTATCATGACATACTTACTCGGTAATTAATGTGGTATGAATGGTTTTCTACTGTATGATTTAACACGTCGACCCTAATCCGTCCGAATCTGCGATAGAAAAGTATTATAGCAATATACCGTTATGTTTATTTTTCAAAGGTTTCAGTATCTCATTCGTCGTTTCGTCATTTTTATTCGGACAAAATTAGTCGGAAAATTAGAATTTTAGGCAGTAGATTTAATATTTCGAGTAAGGACAATTCTTATTTTTTATCGGAGCTTTTATTATTATCCTAATATTAGTAGGATAGGAGGATTAAATACATAGTAGGCACAATGAAAAAAATAAAAAACATTTGAGAGTACCTAACTAACTGAAAAACAAAATTATTTGATGCGCTACCTTAATACCTATCATGTAAGTTATGACCTATAAATTTGACCTGACTCTTGTAGCCCAGATACGGCACGATCTCAAATTTTGCTCGATTTGCCGTCGGTCATATTTCTGTAGCGTAGTTTTCTTACACAGGAATTTCTTAGCTGCAGCAAATATTTTTAATCATAAAATTATTGCGGCTTCTTATTGCTGGCGAGTCAATTACGGACACTTCAGCTTCCGTTGGTTATCTCGGCACGGAGACAGTAATGACGTTTATTATAAAAAAAAAGAAAATGCCTTCATGGTCTTACTGAATTTTTCTATTGAAGATTTTTATTTTTATGTAGTCTGTGTGATCGCATAGGTCTTCTAAGCTCCACAACGGATTTTGATGCGGTTATCACCACTTAGAATTTTTATCCTGGAAGGTTTAGTAAGAGCAGCTCTGACAAAAGAGAACGATAAATGTATATTTAGGTAAACAGGAATGCTGCAGTTTTGTTCGTGTGAAAACGTATGGCTATCGGCTACACACATTCTTCACACGAACAAAAACTGAAGCATTAATTTCAAATAATTCCATCACGCAATTCCTGGATTGAGTTAGATCTGACGTCTCATTACGCAGCGCGTAGGTAACACAGCTCGTTTTGAAATTGTCGAGCGTTCACGCGCATTCTCGCGAATTTATGCGCATTCCGTGCTGCTAGGGTGCCATCATTGACACGAATGATTATTTCCTGTAATGCATACTGTACCTACCTAAAATATAATCCTCGAAGCAGACCAGGTTTTCAAAGTCGGACGCAGAAAGCGCGTACACCTATACAAATAGGGGATGATGCCATAATCTCGACCGCATCAGTCCTTCCTATTGGTAATTGTTCGAGCACGATGTTCCCAGATCTTCACAGTGGGCTTTATAAGCGAAATCCTCGTTGTGCTTATGATGAGATAACTTGTGAAATGCACTTAGAGACCGTTATCCGACCTTAACGTTTATGTCGCCCTCAGTGCAGCGCTGCTTGAGGACGTGCGCTAATTGCATATTATTTGATTAAACCAATGGCAGTGGGCGTGGCTTACATTAATTAAGGATTATAATGAAGCATTATCTTAGTAAGCAAAAGGAGTATGTAAGGTTCGAAGCAGGTGACGTTCTGTAGTTTCTACCTACCCGCATGGGAAAAAGGTGTGACTTTATTTGTATAATCATAATCTTAACTGTAATTACATCTTCATTGAGTCTTTTAGAGACGTTTTAAAACTTATCTGCTCGAATAAAGTTTTATTATTTGTACGACATAAAATAATCTAAAGAAACTACCCTATTTCTAATTGTCTAAAAATAAAAAAGACGAGACTACTTACACGAAAAAAACATTGACGTAACAGATGTATACAACTTTCAAACTGAGGTGAGAAAAATTCGGCCAATGCATGTGGGCCCGTAGTGCCTGTAGGGTTCCGTAGTCGGTAGCGTTATGCTTAGTGCATGGTTATAAAAAGAAAGCTTAAAATACACAATTATTTTCATGTGAAGAACTGCTTTCATAACCTTTTTTTTTTAAGTGTATTCGCTTGCCGCGTTTACTTGTAAATTCTGAAAAACTTAAGACGCTGAAACTACGTTGTGGGTTTCGAAAGGGTTTTCACCAGCATTTAGATTATTTATCAAGAAACAATTCGTTTCAGAACTGTTTTGTGATTAATGTTTGGACATAATTTAACTTACTTATGTATACTGACATCGCCGTCGAGGTAGACCACGGCGAAGGTGGTGTGACGATCTGATAAGGTTTGCAAGGGCAACATGGCCAGAGATCGTACCTACAAGACATCGGTTTGGAAGGTAAAAGGGGAGGCCTATGCCCAGCAGTGGGACACAATATAGGCCAACAACATAAAAAAAGAAAGTAAAATAAACATATAATATGTAGGTGCGAAACTTATGTTATAAAATCCCACATACCTAATAATGTCTACATCATACAAAGTTGATCTCTGTAGCAAATTAGCAAAATAATAATTATATTTTTTGGAAGGCTACCAAAAATACTGTAGCTAGAACAGACGGATATCAGGACATTTTGACTACGGAACTAAGCAGACAAGTAAATAAGACATTCTTAGTGCAGACAAGCGCCATACCTACTATCGAGATTTGAGCTTTGAGATTTGATTTGATTTGGCGAGCGTTGAGTGGTGTCAATAATTAAAGTGATGGGATGCAAGAACTCATTTCGTGTTTTAAAAAAAGGTTGCAATAGACTTACTAGTTAGTGGTGCAGCTGGCATTTCAGGCTTCGTCTCTTCAGTGCACAAATCTGGGACGCATTCTGAAAAAAAAAAAACAAAATCAGATGATCGTTCCGTTTCATCTATAACATACGGGCTTTGCTTCGCTTTGTGTTCGACTGTTCGTGTAGCATATATACAGATATGCGAGTGAAATATGCGTAGCTAACCGGAATGGGTGGCCAAATAAATTGTGTGATGGATTTGTGGTTTGCACTAGTTCTGTATTTGAGCCGGTTTTGCGCGGCTACACATAGGTAAAGCAATTACGTTATAGCTTACGCGCTGCAGCGGAACACTCGGTAAAAGGTTCGTGAGTGGTGTCATTTCCACCTATCTTCCAAAATTCATACCATAAGACAATAAAACGTATTGGTTTCTTTTCCGGTGCCTACCAATTACAGAGTGTTTTTTTAAGCTTTTCTTGAATACGCGTGCGATTTTCAGTAATTAAAAACGTTCAAAATCTATTCACAATGTCATCTCAGCAATAATCAACGTCAAAAACTTGTCAACAATGTATGCAAATTAGAGGTATTTTTGACAGATCGAGACTGAGATCAGACTGTGAACTTTGAGGGGTGACGTGACGTCACAGTCACTTGTTTGTGCAATGCACATTTAATTGCGATCCACGCGGGTCTCAACCAGCACGTGAAGTACAGACGCCAGCAGATCAACCTACCCGAAACTGTCAATTTTTTTCTATCAACTTTGAACCTTATGTTTTAGCGATAAAGTTGAAAATCTATTAAAGAAATTTGACAGATTGTAGAAGCTTGATGTACTGGCGTCTGTACATACAGATAAAATACGCTACGCGCTATGACTTCAAAGATAGGCGATATCGTATGCTCTACTAACTAATACTAGCAACAACCGTTCGTCAGCGTAGTAGTAACACTTAAATCAACCAGGTATTCTAATTGAGTCCGTCCCACGAAAGAAGTCCCTTGGCAAAAAGTGGAACAAATTATATTTTAGACAGGTTAGCAACAATACAAGAATTCTCCTACCTCACACGCCAGGCCGCCTATGAGGAAGGATATGAGCTGTTTAACGTCATGCTAGGAACAATAGCTATATTATTACTAATAATAAACTCTCTCAATCTCTGGAACCACCAGTCGGATTTGGATAAATCTTTTTGCTGTTGATAGCCCAATTCTTGAAAAAGGCAATCTATCTAACATCACGCTAGGACCAATAGGAGCTGAGCAAAAAGAAAAAAAGTTAGAAAGTCTGCTAAGCTAAAGCGAAGTAATAGCGTGGGAAGGCAATGCGATGCGATGTGGTGGGTCAAGGGCACAAGCACGCGGACGAAGTCGCGGACAGAAGCTACTAAGTTATTTTATCAAATTACTGCTGGTTTCCTTGTTTACCTTGTCCTTGTTTTCCTTGTTTGTCACTCCATAATAAATTTTATAGTAGGAGTTACGTTCCTTCAGGAAATACCTAATAACAATGATTTATTGACCACTTAAACATGTTCTTCCAAAAAACTTACCATTTTGTAGCGATCTCCCTAAACGAGCTTTAATTATCGAATCAAATAGCGTATCGAGCGGGTGTGAATAGCTGTGCTGATGTACCTACATGAGATACTGTTTACTTTTATATTAAACAAAACAGCTGTCCCTATAGTAGGTATCTTGGTTGATATCATAAATAAACAAGTTGCTTCAATTTTCTAGCCTTTTAATGCTGTCCATTCGCAGTTATGTGACGTCACGTTAACGAGTTATAGGTACAATAGCATACCGAGTTATAGGTTACGTGCATGTCGTATGACAAAGGGAAGTGGAGACTACCTTGCCTGGCTGCAAACATGCCACGAGAGGGCGCTAGTCGCTACAACGTCACACTGCAATTTAGATTTGCAATGCATTAAGGTGATTTCGTGAGCGGTCCTGTCATCGAATTTAACTGCGCTCCATACAAAAGGATTTTTTAAATACTTAATACAGTTAAAGTATGTTTACATATTATTTATGTAAAATGGAATCTTAGTTTGCTAGCGGTTGTAAAGACTATACTTAAAGTTTTAGGTATAAGTTGTTGAGCAAGTTGTATTTTACTACAACAAAGCCCGAAACCGAATGCTGTAAAAATAACTAACCTAGTGCCGGTTCAAAAAGGGAAAGATTGGCGATTCTACTAACTATTTGGTCTCGAACTTCCAAAAGTCCTAAGTAACCCGAATTTTGAACTAACTTCTGGAATCGACGAACGAGATTTTCCGATTCGAGGCGTATGTTTTTATTCTACTTGTTTTTACTCCAGAGTTTCACCAGGTTTCATAATATTCTGGTAAAATCACTCCACTCATTACAATTAGCGATAACATTGTGCCTGTGAATTGACGTGGAAGCGGCTATTCTCTTTTGCTGTTTTGTTTGTAAACTGCTCGATTTTATTTAATCCCTTCACTGAGGAAAACACCTGGCGGCCATATTTTAATGTCCGAAAATAAAACTGCCTTTCAGAAACCGACGATAATGGGTAAAGTATCGGTTTTAAAAAGAGTCTTCGAAGTGCATTTTTAAAACGATGTAAGAAAACATCATGAGGGGTTTCCTCATGATGTTTTCATGATGGCATGTCGTAGAACCAAAAATCAATATCAATGTGACATCCACGTCAGAATCGGATAGTAGGCCCGCGTGGTATATATCTCTTTCACAGACAGGACAGTTCAACCTACAATGTTCCCACTGCTGGGACACAGGCCGTGTCCCAGCAGTGGGAACATTGTAGGTTGAATCTGATTATGTTTATGCTTCGAAGTGCGAAACCCTAAAAATTGATTCAAAATAAATTGCACGCTTAATTTGACTTCGCTTCAGAATATTGATCTTATCAAGTTACCGGAGTGTATCGATACCACTCAGTCCGCCAGCCAAGCCGGCAACAGACGCTGCAGTCAATAATTGGTTTGTTTAGTTAGATACTTCTACGTAAATACTGGAAGGAAGGAAGTATTTCTTGTATGATAAGTCGTTCTTATGTATAGTCGACACGAGAATGTTGTACTTACTTACAAAAATTACGAACTTAACTGAGGTAGCTACCCCACTTAAGAGTAAACTAGTCGCGAGCTCGAACTCACTGGAGGTCATGGCCACACGCTGTCTCACCTAGCTTCGTGTCTGACAGAGCTAGTATCAGTGATGAGCAGTTAGACGTTAGTGTACATGCATAACGTCTAGTTCTCACGCACAGAAACACCGTTCTGAACTGACAGGCGCTTAAAAAAAAATTAAAAGTTCTTTTGAAAATCGAGGTTTATGAAAAAACTACTGCATAAAAAAGATTATTGAACTCTATAAATGAGCTTTGTTTGTTTGTTTTGAAGATTTTACAGTTCTTTTTTTACTTATTTACACAAAATAGCAAGAAAAACTAATCTTTGTTGGCTCATAACTTTTAATGGCTTTGATTTTACTATTCTGTTTCCATACAGACACAATTAATAATAAGTCAAAACGATATCATGTTTAGCTTTGGATGCACAATGTCAAACAGTGGAGTTATACTCTCCCGATATTTGTATGGAAAAAATATCGACTAGTGGCTCCATATAGATTGTTTTCGACAAGTAAAAAAAACGTCGATGCCCGCAGACAAATTACGTAGCACTATACATACAATTTAATAAAATGTTTAATAATACACATGACGGGTAACCGAAAAATTCGCTGACACACAACGCATAGGCACAGCCTAAGCTTCTGTATACAGAAACATTAAAATTTATCACAGGAGCACACACAGCTAGTTATAAAAATAAAGCATTCAATTTGATGGACTACATAAACTATCACGCATTAAAATGGTAGTTTTGTTAGCAAATTATGCCTATCTTTTTGCTCTGCAGATAGACACAGCTTACATTTCATATTTTCTGGAGTATCTAAGCGCTCTAACAAAATGGTCTAAAATACTATGCAAAACTTATTGTTGAGCCGAGATTCCACAATACTCTGGGACTGGTCTAAATTAATACCAAACCCGATGTGAACTGTGTCGAGAAATTGAGTTGAGAACGTTCAATTTGATGCCCGCCAATTGAGTTCGTTTAGTCCACTCTCGACCCCTCGACCCCTAAAAAAAGATTTGTCTATTTGTTTCCTCTCAACCCCTAAACATAGTTCACACTCGACCCCCAGGGGGCGAGACTGAATTTTCATACAAAGGACAGGCATTGATACGCCTTCCAATTCGTGTGTGGATAATATAACGTTAATGCCTTTTATAAAATAAAGTAAGCTCCTAATTAATCAAGCAGCTAAGAGCTACTTTTCAAATTACTACTACGCGAAGCGGCAGGGCTAGAAACAGGGGTTTATTTAATAAAATAATTATTTTGTGCTCGGTCGTGCTGACCTCATTTTGTTTAAAAGCCTTATTGAAATAATTATCTACAATCTATTTGGAAAAGATAAAATTATTGAATGCCCAACGCCGCAACTTTATAGCGTGAACGCTCCATATATAAATATGAAATGTTTACTGTCCCGGGTGGGACTGGAACTGGAAATTCCCTGCTAAAAACAAAAAGCCTAGAAACGGGATAATACGAGTAAGTATGGCTTTCAAAATTTATGAACGAAATTCCGTTTTGCTATCGAGTAGGTCTTAGCACAGAATATCGATGTCAAATATTCCACATCGCGAAATAAAACACCTATATCCATATGTTGAAAGGAACAAAGTCATTGTTCTGCTGTTGCCAGCTCTACGTTACAGCGGTAGGTAGTACTTTGTAATGTTTCGCGGTAATTGTACCTATTGGACCGTTTTAAGCAATCAAAATGTAACACAGGTAGGTATTTATAGCACGTATACCGAGCGACCTTCCCCGACCTTGTAGGGTGAGTGTATATTTGTATTGGGGGAAATATTCAAATTAGAGCCCCTGCTAACGTCGCTTTCTGTTTTAAATTTGGGCCTCTGGCTGTGATTAAAATTTTACTTATTTTGGGGGCTCATACGACGTTAAATCCGGAAACTTTGTTCATCAATAAGCTTGTGGTGAGTATTAGAAGATGGATATTATCAAAAATAACATCTACTCCTCATTTAATCTCCAGAAACGTTAAAATCCTATTAAAGATTTTCATCATAATAAAACTATTTCATCATTCCCTATGACTTCTTGAGTTCGAGGAATATCAGCATTGCGTCGAAACGTGGACATTTGAATGTAGCCTTGCCTTGAAGAATGGTCTTAGCATTCAATGTCTCGCAGAGGAACTAACGTCGAGCTAGCTAAATATGTCTTTGTCACCGAAATATGATCTATCCATACAGCATCAAATGATCCAGATTTAATGAGATAATTATACTATCAGCAGTATGGACAATGCTAATTACTAATTAATATGATCAAACGAACATTCACTGGCACTAATTAGCCAAAATTATTGCTGGTTTTTCATATCGGCAGAGAGTGATGGCTATATTTATATATTATGCCAGTCTGTGCTGTCCCACAGTAAGGTAAAAACCTCTTTGGACGTGATTTGAGAGCTATCAACGTCATATCTTATTATCTTACATACCTAGCTACTGTAGGATTAAAATCTAGCCAGACAAATCTATGAAAAAGGACGTACTTACATGAATATTGTATACCTAAGTGATGGACGTATACCACGAGAGCTGGTTCGAGGTGGCGCGGGAAAAGAGTTCCTGGAAGGAATTGGGGGAACCCTTTTCCCAGCAATGGGATAGCAAAAGCTAAGAAAAAATTGATGTCATAGCTAAAAATTCACGAACGGTAATCAGAGAGACATTTAGTTTTATAATATTTAGATAACCAAAGATGTTATTATAGAAGAATGATGTCTGTAATCTACCGTGAACTTGATTCAATAAAATCAAAATTAGGAGCCATCGCGTTTAAATAAATGACTGCTTGCTAACCGGTAGGTACCTAAGTATTTATCGCCGTCTCTTATTAGTTATAACTCGTTTTATGCTTTAAATCCCATAAGTACAGTATTAAAGATTCACAGTAAATAATTCAGTAGAGTCTTACACAACACTTTACAGAACTTTAATTCAGACATCTTCCTTGTAGTCACGTTCGACAGCTCTCGTAATAAACTGTAAGTAAATTGTCGAACTAAAACAAACAAACTTGGAACAACGTATAAATTGAATTTGGATGGTGTCCTCCTGATACGGATCTGTGGGTTGTTTCACACGTTCAGACAGCCGGGTAGGTACTGCATGGATCAGTAGGTATGCCATCTTGAACACTTAGGTATTGACAGGGTTCATCCGGTCTTCTCATACATTCACAGCAAGGTACGCAACGGCTAGCAGTTTCAAAACGAAAAGAGACTCAATATGTCATATTTGTCGCCTTAAGAATGGTATATAACATCCGTATCATTCATTCGTCAACTGTTCCCTCAATTTCGATATCATCGCTCCGATGTATCCCACTCATTTCCCGGGCGACCCCGCCCAACTTCCTGACGTTCTCGATGTAGCGCTTCTCAAGAATGTAAACCTCCGTTTGCAGTCTATCGAGACGGTACAAGAGCTTTATTCTGACCACCGCCCGGTCATCTTGCACCTGGCCCCCTATTCGGGCCCCCCGCACGACCCCAACCAGCCCCCCCCGACCAAAATAGTCACCGACTGGAAGAAAGTAAGCGAAAGACTGAAATCCACCACGTCTCCCCACCTAGACTCCATCCCCGAGCAAATTATCTCAGTCGCAGACACGACTGGGGCGATCGACTCGTTCACAGAGCACGTTCAATCCGTACTGACGGATTGCTCACGGGAAGTTCCAGTGATGGAAGACCATCGCTGGAAACTGCCCGATGACGTACGTGAACTGGTGACCGAGAAGAACGCTGCCATTCGTGCCTACGACTCTTTTCCCTGCGACGCGAACAAATCCCACATGCGCCATTTACAGCGTGCTGTAAAGAAACGCATAGGGGAATGGCGCTCCGAGGGATGGGATAAGATGATCGGCGAACTCGAGCCCACCCACCACGCCTTCTGGCAACTCCAGAGGAAGCTCCGCTCCTCTGAAGAGGCCACAGTTCCTCCCCTCACACGCCCCGACAAAACGGTCGCTTTCGAAAACCTCGAAAAGGCCGAATGCCTAGCCGACAGCCTAGAGGCTCAATGCACTCCCAGCTCTCAACCAGTAGACAGAGCGCACCTCGACGAGGTGAACGCTGAAGTCGAACGGAGAGCCTCCCTCCCGCCAGTCGAAGACCCTATGATCCTCTGCCTCCCGTCACTCCCGACGAAGTGCAAGACATCATAAAAGGGCTCGCAACCCGCAAAGCCCCCGGTTCGGACGGTATCACCAATAGGGTGTACAAACTCCTCCCCGCCCCCCTCATACTGCTCATGACCGCCATCTTCAATGGCGCCCTGAGCAACAACATCTTCCCCCAAGTGTGGAAAGAAGCCACAGTCATAGGCATCCCTAAGCCAGGCAAGCCCAAGTCTGAGCCCTCCAGCTACCGCCCCATCAGTCTGCTCAATGTTTTCGGTAAAGTCTAAGAGAGGCTTATTTATAAGCGCCTCAAAGACTATGCCGAAGCAAAGAGTCTCATCAGTTCGGTTTTCGCACGAAGCATTCGTGCATCCACCAGCTCCACCGCATAGTCGAGCACATTAGCGCTGCTTTTGAGCGAGGTGCTTTGACAGGCGTCCTGTTCTTCGATATAGCGAAGGCGTTCGACAAGGTCTGGCACAATGGCTTATTATATAAGCTGTACCTGCTAGGTGTGCCAGACCGTCTCGTGCTCATTTTACGAGATTTTCTGTCGGACCGCACTTTCCGCTACCGTATCGAGGGCGCTCTCTCTCCCCCTCACCCCATCCGCGCCGGAGTCCCCCAGGGTTCCGTTCTATCTCCCCTCATTTTCACCCTGTTCACTAGTGACATTCCGAACAGTAAAAAGGCACAGTTGGCGCTCTTCACCGACGACACTGCCATTTACTGTTCGGGTGTCAACCAGTCATCCATAGCTCGAAACCTCCAAACCTCTGCAAGCGCCTTGAGCGATTGGTTCCGGAAATGGAGAATCGAGGTCAACCCCGATAAGAGTCAGGCGGTCATCTTCTCGAGACCGCGCAAACGACCCCCCCGCGCCCGATCTCTATGTATGGCAAGCCGATCCCCTGGGGAAAGCGAGCCAAATACCTTGGTGTCATCCTAGACCACAACCTCACCTTCAACGAGCACATAAAGACGGCGCGTTCGCGCGCCTCTTTCGCTCTCGGTAGGCTCCACTCTATGATAACTGCCCGCAGCAAATTGTCACTCAAGTGCAAATTGCGCCTCTACACCGCGGTCATCCGTCCCATCATGACCTATGCTTGCGTAGTCTTCGCACACGCCAAGCCGCGATTTCTGCATAAAATGCAAACCCTCCAGAACCGTTTCCTCCGAAAGGTCACGGGAGCCCCCTTCTATGTCCGAAATGTGAATCTGCATCTAGATCTCAGAATCCCCACCATCCAGCAGTTCATGAAACGCCTCTCCAAGCGCTTCTTTGACTCTGCCATAAAGCACCCCAATCCCCTGATTGCGGCGGCCTCCCGATACACTCCCTCCCGCATAAGTAGGATTCGCCGACCAAGGCATACCCTCACTATCCCCGACGACGCCACTACCCTCCTCCAGGAGAGCAGTAAGGCCACTAGTACTCTCAGACGACAACACAAACACAAGCTCAGACATCCGTCCTTCCGTCCTCGCCGCCGAGGCCCGTCGCGACGTCCCGCACCATCACCGTGCCCGCCCCGACCCTTGCTCGAGCCAGCCCGCGCAGCTGAGCCTGTAGTTTTAAATTCGCCCCTAAACACTAATAATAATACCGATCCAGCCTGTCCCTTGCTGTCCTCTTCCAGCGACGCCCTGAGCCGAGGTCCGAACCCCGCAGGGGGTTACCCTTAGCGCTGTCGCTTAGTTTTTAAGTTATTGTTTGCCCTGGCTGGAGGCCTTAATTCGAGGCATCCACAGGAAAGTCCGGTTAAGCAGTAGCCATCCTCATAAAGGATGAACTGCGAGATGCCATAGTTAAAAAAAAAAAAAAAATTCGTCAACTGTCCGTGATGATGTTGAATTGAAATTGACGACTGTTACTGTTCGCCTGCATCATCCCTCTGCTGGGCAAAGGGATCTCCCTATGAGTTCCAGCTCTTTCGATCCAGGGCTAGACTATCAGTCGTTTGTTTTCTCTAGCTTACTTTACTAAGCTATGTTTTAACGTCAAATAATCCAATAAACGTAATAAATATAAAATCAAACTTCATTTCAGTAGCAAAGAGAATACATCAATATATAAACGTACAGTAAATTTTATGATAAGGAAAAAATCTGTTTTATAACGTTTGATGTGTCGATAATTCGTGTTCCGTTACTGCATCAATTTCTATATTTCGCCTAACTTATGTCGAAATCGACAAGCGCTTTGGTTAGGGATTGCTTTTATTTGACGCGGGTACCGACTGCAGTATTTCCGATAGGGAACATTCTCGAATTTCCATATTTGACCTACACGTCGTCACACACATAGGGCGACACGGTCGGAAGGTGAGACTGGCAGCTTGCCAACTCTGCTTCGTTCCCAATGTAATATTATCAGTGTGTTGTGACTGTTTGTTAACTTGTGTGCAAATGTTAAGGCTTAGGTACTTAGCCAGTAAGCCTATTTATTTATAATGGCCGACGTTCTCTCACTGCAGGCGCAAGGCATCTCTACTTGATTGCAATTATTCGACTTGTATCTTGTGTTTTCAAGTATTACAAGCAGTGGTGGTTCAGTGGTAACAGCCGCGACTTACAAGTATGGTTTGAATCCAGATAGGCGCTTTACTTTGTGTAAATTATTTCATCAGCACTGTTCTCAAAACGGGTGTTCTCAAGATGTTTTCCATCTTGAGAACACCGGCATGACCTAGAACCAAAAATTCGAAGACATGTGACATCTACCAAACCGCACTGGACCCGTGCGATGAATTACGTCTCCCGCTCCCTCATCAAGAGGAGGCCTGTGTCCCAGCAGTTGGAACGTTAAATGGCTGATTATGTAAATGTCGCAAGCTACACATAAGTAATGGGTGTGAGAATACCCTCAACGAAGCCAAGTGTCACTTGTTCTTCCCGTTATTATTTGTGATCATTTTTATATAGGTACTGGACCCTACCTGGGAACTTTCAGGTTACGCAAATATTGAGGGTTCTAACTGTTTTTGTAAATTTTTGCACGAACTTACCTACTTAGTTTAATGTACAGAATGCGTAGATGACGGCTTCGTGCTGGGTCTTTTGGCACCCTGTCTGTAAACTCTTTTTTTTGTCAAGCCGTCAAGCTGACAGCGTCGCTATCTATGTCGAGACTGCAGGCCCAGGCCTCTTTTTTTCTTTACCTACCGTTCTTTTGGCAATACTTTTTGACACATATAGCTAGTCGGTTTTTTCTCTATTCGCAACTTTTAACCTATAACTTCCCAATAGTAGAATCCTAGACGTAGGTACCTATCTACGTTTGTACATGACAATTGGATCGGTAATCGGTAACAGTAGTCTGATCATATTGATTCGTAGATCTCTTTTCATAGAGCTCGTACATCCTTCCGAAATGCAGGATCGTTGACTCTCGTCCCTCGTTGGGTAGTCGCAATAACATAGGTCTATTAGCGGGCAAAATGATTGCAGAATTTTGTTGAATATTGAAATAATAAGCCCAATATTTGTATTGTTCATTAATTGCTGCCCTAGAAATATTATTGTATAAATTGTTTCGGGCTATTTTTGCATGATACGCTTACTTCTTCGCCGAAAGAGCGATAAGTAATACCTACAAGGAATTGCTGAATTATGAGTACTGAACAATAAGTAGTATATGGAATTTCAGGATTATGAATACCGAAATACTCCCGTAATTCGTATACGGGAATATTTGGGTACTCAAAATCCAGAAATTCTGCTAGACGTTGAAAGCTTTTGATGTTAAAAGTTTGTATGTAGATTTACATGCTCAAATCTACTGAAGTTTGAATGTTTTGATTGCCTACTGAACTAGATAAAAAGTTAACAATTTATCGCTATAAGGGAAAATATTTTTGTTGTAAACTAGCCTCAACAATACACGAAGTATACCTAAAGTATAAAACACAAATTAAATTATTCAAAAAGCCCACAATGTTGTATAGATATCAAAAGAGCTAAGTATCATAAAGGGCGCTCATAAAAACCAATCTTACTTTAATTAATTTCCCTTATAGAAAAAGGTATTTCAATATTAGTTGTGAAGAGAAATAGCGCATTTCTTTCGATGTTATTTATCTGTCACTCATGCGACATGATTGCTCTGTTTAGAAACTAGGTAAGTAAGTACAGAGTAAATCGTTGTTTGCCGACAATATTAAAGATCCTATGCGCTCCGAGACAAACATATTACGACAATATTTAAGTTCACAGATTCTATGCTAATTCAATGTCTTGCTAGATTCACTCACAATCGGTATAAAGAAGCTAGTCTGTGTTGTAGTGCCATCAAAACTCTCCTGCCATCGGACACCCTGTAGCGAAGTGTACGGCGTCTGACGTGTACCACGTGTTGACGTATAAGTATGAAAACTTTCACTCAAAGCGACACAATTTACCGGCTTCCCCGTACATTCGCCACTTAGTACCCAGCGCCATTCGGCAGCAAGAACATAAGAAAGGAATTCGCTATCCGATCCGACACATTTGCACGTAAAATTCCGGATTTTATAATTAAATATGCTCTGGTCGGCTACGTCCTATTCGGATTGAGCCCGTTTTATCGGCTCCGCAATTCAAAGGAAATATACTCCCTGTATTTCGTAAATGCCGTTGACAAATCATATTAGCTAGTCTAATCCCTGTGTTACTCATTTAACTAGAACAATTCCCCGCGCGATCATGGTCCGGAAGTTTACAATGATATTGAGTGTGAAATTCTGGTTCAAATCTGTTTAAACAGGAGCCTGCAGTACATTCTGAAGTGTTAGACAAATTGTAGTCCTTAAAGATATAAAGAGAATGATCTACCTTGCTCGAAGATGGCGCATATGTGTAGCGGTGTTGCAGGGATGCCGTGCGGTGTTCAGTTCAAAGTAATGCGGCATCATAAAAATAATAAATATCAACGGAACAGTCGAGAGCGGCGGCGTCGTAACATTCTATTTTATTTGCATCGTATCATTGAGTTTGTCGAAATGCTTGTAACTTGTTCGTCTGTTAAATCGTTGGAAAAGAATGGTTTTTGATAAAAATTTACCGCACTCACATTTAATACCTACTGATTTGACTATAAATATAAATATTGTCATTGGGGAATACCTACATCGAACATATTCCTAATCCGAATCGTTATGAATACCTAAAATGTAAAAAGGTTATAGTGAGTACTTACTCTGTAAAAATAAACGCTAGTAGATTGCCGTACAAGTTGCTACCGACAAATCAAACTATAACTTGTTAAGCCAAGTACTCTTGCTAACTAACAATCACAATATATAGAGAGCATTTACGTAAGGCCACTGACAGAGAAATCAGAAAAAAACTGTGACAAGGGTTTAGTGGCACGGTTCTAATGAAGAAAACAACAGGCTGAATAAAGCAGTGCTCAACCAACCACACGGGAGCTCTGTGTTCATATTAACACACTCCTCAATACTCACGTTCCCACACATTTGTGCGGGGCACTGAATGTCAAGATAAGCTGGCGGCTTACAATTTGAGATAGAAGCCCTGGCGCGGTGCCAACTCCTTGCCATGTCTGTCTTTGCATACGAATGAGTATGCCTTTAAGGAAGTCGTAATTAAAAAATATCATTGCTCCTCATTTTGGATTACAACAAAAGCGCCTAAACACAAACGTAAATAACGATGTGAGCTTAAATAATTCCAGGTAAACTCATCGCCAATCCATAGTGTGGGTGATTGCTAAAGTTTAAACATTTCCATGAGCTGCACAACGGACATCGCGGAAATGCAAATTATGTATAACTAGTATTTTGCCCGCAACTTCGTCCGCGGCTATTTCGTACTTTCCTCAACAAAATACGAAAATGTAGGTATGTTTATGATCTTTATCAATTATTTAGATAAATAAGCATTCGGGAATTTTTCAGTTTATAGATCAATGGAATCAGATTTTTCAAATAAGCTGTATCCCCGCTTTTTCGAATTTCGAAAAATCGTTTAGGATATAGGTATTCATTACTTGATTTACTCATGCCACGCAGTAAAATACTCCCTTGTAAAAATCTGATACACGTTATTCTTTATTTTTTGGTCTTAAGTATAAATACCGAGTTCCGAGTTAATCGGACCGCACGTATTTTTTTTTCCATAAACTGGTAGGTATATATACTTAAATCATGTTCTATTAAATATATACATTTTATTATGAATTTAACTTAATGTAGATTCAGTAAAGATTATAATAAGACCAGCCTATTTTTGTCCAACTGCTGGGCAAAGGCCACGTCTCACACTGAGAAGGCACGAGCATTGATCACCACGTTTGCTTAAGACGGGTTGGCGATTTCAGACGTACAGTAAGTATTAGGCCAGATTTCCTCGCGATGTTTTTAATTCACAGATGTCAGTGACGTCCAAGATAAACTCAGAAAGTACATATGAATTGAAAATAGTCGCATTGGGACTGGCCTGGATTAGAACCTCCATCATCGAGCATTAGAGGTCATGTAATCATTCAAAATGCGGCGGGGTTAGTGTTACAAAGGACCGCGGCAACCGATGAACTGATCTATAAATCCCGCATCAACCAGTGCTTCCAAACCCGCAATACCGAGATCGCGGTATTCCAGGATCGCAGTCCCGCGTGCTTCCGGATTACGGGCGCGGAATTCCGTTGGATCGAACAGATGACCGATGTGACCGAAAGGTTCTGGAGTAGCGACCGCTTATCGGAGGACGTAGCGCTGGAGGACCCCGTAAATACCGAGATTGAAGATATGCTGAGGGATTGGAAGCCCTCAACAGTGATAAGACCTATATGCTATGTGGAAGCTGATGGGCTTATACTTTATTTGATTCTATGGCAGCCTACTTATAAAAAATCAGAAAGAAAAGTATTTATTGTGACTCGCACAGGAAGATCACAAACTAAACTAGAAACAATCATATTAATAAAATTGCCAAAATTATGTTTGTTGACATTCATTTATTTTTGTGACCAATCAGGAAAGAGCGGAATAGATTTCTCACAGTTAAATTTAAATTATCGGGGTCTTTGTTTCAATTACTCTGTTCACCATTAGCGAACTGTAACTGTATCACCCATTACAGGGAATATACCAATTACGAATCACTCTGTATACTTAGTCTGTGTCTATTTCAGCATAATACTGCCAGAACGTGTACTTGTGTGAATTCCTTGAACTTGTGATACTACCTAAGCGTCATTAAGACCTGTTTGTTAGTTCATCATGGTGAATAGTACCAAGATGTCGCGTTTGGCAAGTGGATTGGGATTACTGGTAACAGTTTAGGTTACGTGAAATAAATACATACTTATAGAAGGCGAATTCTCGTAATTTAAAACGTTCAAAATCTAGTCGCAGTCTCATCTCGGCAACAAACAAATGTCAAAAACTTGTCAAATATGTTTAGGGAAATCTAATTTCCCTAAACATATTTGACAAGTTTTTATGTGGTATTTTTGACAGATTGAGACCGAGATCAGACTATTATTAAAATTACGAGAATTGCTCCTTTGTTGTACTCTGTTGATGTAGGTACTTATATCAATTGTCCGTTACATCAGCTACTATGCAATCATACTATGTAAATTTTGGACTTTAAAAAAAATTATGAAAGATTTCGAGAAGTCAGTAAAGATAACACGCGAAGAAGGGGGCCACCACCAGGACAAAACAGGCAGATGATAAATAAAGAATAAACGCAAGCAAGTTAGATAAAACACTGAAGTTTATAATAATTATTATCATCACTTTATTTTCCCAGAGCGAGCCTTTGACAAGGAGCTCTTCTTTCGAGTACATTTCAAAATGTGGGTGATAAAATAATTGTCGTGAGCTACAGGTTGACTGCGAGGTAGTCAGTCCTTTACTTTTCCACTGCTGCTAAAGTAGCCTTTCTCTCAATAGACATTTTATAACTCCCGTGGTGATACCAGCTTCAAGCTTTATTTTGCTTGAAAACTGCATTTCTCATTGACTTTTGAAAATATCAAAAATTTCAAAACGTAGGAAAAATTCCGAGCACTATTTTGCTTCTATAGGAAACTGGAGAGATCTTAAAAAGAAAGTAGCTCCAACTCTCAAAGTTTCGCTCAAGAGTTTTACCGTTTTAATGCATTTTGTTAAAAGTTACACCACGGAAACAATACAGAGTGTGCCTCTGTGACGTATTCGATGTTTTTGTGAATATAAGCAAAAAACTTTAAAAAAAATAGAGAGCTACCTGGCAGTACCCAAACCTACTATAATAAATGCTGGTATTAAAATTTTGTGAAGGACATAGTACAGCCGGCCTTAATCTGTATCTTAGCCCTATCGTGATTTATTATGGAAACAAGCTGTGCTCGCGACATATTTACTACCTACTGCAGTACCCATTCATAAATACTTCATCCTTCTTTAAGAATAAACTCAACCTCATCTTTGGTACTTTGCTTAACCAGAAATTTTATTTTCGTAATTTTTTAATTATGAATTGTTTTTTACGTCATATGGGATTTTTTTCTTAGAAATGTTGGTCACTTGTTTCACAAAAAAATATTTTGGAAACTATTAAGAGTCTGTCTTCGTTTTTCAATATTGTAATCCCATCCGTTCTGTGCTATATGTCGTTCCTCAAGGATGCCGTGAACGCAGACGTAGTCGCGTCTTCGCGTCTGAATTTCGGAGAGAAGACCTAGCAGATATTTATTAGTTTTTTCCTACTCCTATTTGTTAATCTAGTTTATTTTTAATCACGATACTACGGTGCAAAAAATTACTACCGGTCTGTGATATTTTTTAATTACGAACTTTTAAAACATAAAATACAGTGGGTTCGAAACCTTACTAAGCGGTCAAATTTTTCCTCGTGGACGTGGTAAGGATTTTGGTTGCAACCACAATTTAAACTCGTCGCGTTGCCCAACTAAATCTTAATAATATAATTTTTGGTATGAAAACCTACTGTATTTATTACTTTCTTTTTAATTTTAATTAACCAATCATCGGTACAATGTGAAAAGTTTCCACGAGTAATTTTTTTTGTATTTTCTACATTTTTGATATTCTGCCTCAGACAATAAAAAAAAAACGTATTTAGTTGCGAATTGATTTTGTGTTTTTTCTTTTTTTCGCTACACTACTTACTTTGCAAAGTGTTGGTATTTTATTACAGAACAGGGTGTTTGGTAGAACGACTGATATTTTATTTGAGGGATTGGGGATGTCATTTGCTAACACAAAATTGTTTTACTTTTCATTTTTATTATGAACTAGCGGCCCGCCCCAGCTTCGCACGGGTGCCATTTTTTTTTCGAACAAATGTTTTTTCTTTCATGCAGACCTTGTCCTGACAAAACCGATCACAACAAAAAAAGAACTAGCGAAATCGGTTCAGCTGCTCTCGAGATTTGCGCTTAGCAACACATATAGCGATTCATTTTTACATTATTGAAACTTTTGAATAAATTGAAACTTTTCGTTCCTTAACGCAATTTTACGACTTTAGAAGCACCCAAGTCATTTTGTAGAACCTAGTACATAAATATATATTGCAGATAACACCAAAAGTTATTGCGCTCTAAGTATTACAATTACAACCAAAAAAGTTGTGATGTTATTTCGGGTGATTAAAAAGAAACATAATATTATCTCAATTACCTATCGTGACTCATAGGACAGGTGTGTATTAGGGTGAAAACTAGGATAATATGATACTTTATATCTCTAAGAAAATTGTGTCAGTCCTTCTACCAAAAAACCTGTAGGTATATCTACCGTCTCAAACTCTTTGAAAAAAAAAAAGAAAAAGTAATTCAATGTGCACTACCATGACGTGAAACCTCATATTTTAATTGAATATTAATTAACCAAGGATAAACTAATATCCGTTAGTTTATAAAGTGCTCTTTGTAAACCCGGTAGACAGGCCGACAGAATCTCGCGCGACTAGGGGGGAAAGTATTTAATCCGCATTTGCTTGGCTTCCTTATCAATCAATTTGTTGCATCAACAACGGCGTTAGGTTAATTTTTATTAAGTTTTGTTGGCGCCATATTCAATTTCCAATGACGTCATATGACCTGGGAAACTAACTAGATCATAGCAACTAAGTTAAATTGGTTCAGTAGGACGGCGGTTGATGTACAGTCGACAAAAGAGATAAGTATGCAGGATCGTCGGATAGGTATAGTTGAAGTTTAGTAAAAAACCAATGGATTATCTCGAATAAAATTTAATTTTATTGATAGAAAACAAATAACTCATTTATTAGATTAAATTTCAGTCGACAACATCCATCGGTTTCTTACTAAACTTCAACTATATCCGACGATCCTGCATACTTATCTCTTTTGTTGACTGTACCTACTATTCACTTTAATTCCAATGTAAAGTAGGTTCTTATTATCTACCACTTACTACCACCACCTTTGTTTTAAAAAGAAACACATCGAAATAAGTAGGTTGATAAACGAACTAGCTTCTGCCCGCAACTTCGTCTGCGTGAAATTTGTTGTTCCCCGACCCACCCAATCGCATCGCATCGCCAGCCCGCGCTAGTACTTTATTTTCGCTTAGCATTCTTTCTTACTTTTTTCTTTTTCCTCGGCTCCTAAGGCTCCTAGCGTGGTGTCACATAGCCTATAGCCTTCCACAAGAATTAGGCTACCAAATGCAAATGGATTTTTTTAAATCCGACTGGTAATTCTGGAGATTACGCCCTACATACATACTTCCAAACAAACAAATTTATAATATTAAGTATACCTATAGATTAAAAATATCTCACTGATATGTGTTACTTAAAACTAGTGCAACTCAAAAAGTCACTTCCTTTTCAGCTCTGCAGTAATCGGGTCAAAAGGAATATAAACGGGAGTCATGTGTAATTGGATTTCCACCCGGTTGCTGACGGTCTTAAAATTATGACCAAGGAACTCTCAACTCTACAAATAGCTGAAGTAATTCGATACACTGTGGACAGGAAGTTTTGTTGAAGTAACATATAATTCAATTACAATCATAGTAGGTAGAGTAGGCGGGCGTTAAGGCTCCCGCATACAGGTGCGGCGCGACAGCGCGACGCGACGTGTCGCTAGTAGAACAATTTCTATGAAAATTTCATGGAACTTGTTCTACCAGAATCACGTCGCACCGTCGCGTTTACGCCGTCATTGACCTTTAAAGTGGTACAGCGATCTTTAAAAAGAGACCGAATAGTTGTACTGATTTTTTTCTTAAACTTGATAGTTATGAAGGAAGCGCCAGGTAGCTCGCAAAATTAAAATGTTCTTACGTTTTTTTAAATTCGCAGATCAATATCAGATTGCACGTTGAACAAAATATTATTCACGACCGTATGTACGAGAATTTACAGAATTGTAATCATTAAAATAGTCATTCAAAAACATAAGAAAATTTGAATTTCACGGGCTATCCTGGTGCTTCCCTTAAGTTACACCAGTAGATATATTAGTTCAAATATCAATGACGCAGCTCAACTGGAACCCAATTACTGACATGCTTCGTCATATACCTACCATTTTATAAATAGTTGTTCAGATCTGTATCTCATGCAAAGTCTCATCTTGTGACCGCAGCGTATCCCGGGCAGGCCCCCGCCGCGGGCCACGACCTCATTGCACCCTCCGAGCTTTTATGCGAGCCCCGAAACACGAAATAATTATGCCTCGCTTCATAAGAATACATACATTGTAGCTCGAATTTTACATAAGTTCCTCATTTCAGGTTGTAGTGTTATTACAGACGATCCCACCGATTCCCGTATATTTAGAAACGTTCGCATTCTAATTTCTGTTTTTTTTTTTGACATTTGTTGTGTTTTAAATAACGAGTAATGGCCTTCAGATATGAAAAGCCGAAATGATGCGCAAAAATATATTCAAAAATGTTATCGTCGGAAATTGAAAATGTCGCCCTCCGGAACATCTCGCCACCTGTGCGAAAGGGACCTATCGAAATACTGTTTCATTATAAGCATTCGGAGCTTTGCAGCTATTTAAAAAATTGAAGAGTCTTCGTCTACGTGCCGAGCAAGGCACCTTGTTTTTGTTTGTTGTTTTTACAAACGTCTTCGCTTACATTTTTATTAGGTAGTTTTAACAAAATATCAAGCTTTTCCGTCGCGATGGACACCGTACGTTTGATTATTTCATATTTTTTGCCTCGGGTGTGAATACTGGATAATATATTATTCTTCGATCAATAATATTCGAAGTATTACATAATATTATTTGACTTGAATGTGAATACTGGATTATAAATATTATTTGGCACATTTCACACGCAATAAAAACAACAATAAACTCGAAAGCAACATCTTCAAAGCAGCTAACATATTTTTCTCGTTGACAATGTATTTTTGGTGCGCGTAACTTTTCCATGCTTCGGGATGTTAGGCGCGCCCCAGATCTTGCAGGTCAAGGTCCCTCGCTCCTCCGGCTCCTTCGAGCCAACTACCGACAAGGTTCCAGACCTTGAATTGACCGCGATATATTACCGAATTTTATGAGGCAAGTGCCTACGATTGTGCCCGTATCGGAAATTACAGATAAGGGACTGTTGCCGCTTTGTAGCCTCCCCTTCGTGACAGAAAAGTGGTACGTAAAATATATATCTAAATCTCTAAAGTAAATAAAAATTTTGGATCCTAAATTTTATTTTATTTTTTCAAATTCCCATGAAAATTACATAAATGTCTGCACAGTGCACAGTCATGTTTTACTACCTACTAAATGAAACTATCTGTTTCAAATATCAGTCAGTTGTGTTTGCTAGACAAAAATAACGACGAAATATAAACAAATAAGCAACTATTTCTCGTTTTTAAAACGCTAATATTGGATTTGTTACGGTATTTTCGCGATTTTCATAGCATAATCATAATCAGCCTATAGCGTCCCCACTGCTGGGAGTGGGACACACACAATAGGTACCTAGTCTACCATGTGTCCCCATTGCGGGTTGTTGGATGTCACATGTATTGAATTGTTGGTTCTAGGAAATCTAGGACATAGGTACCGGTTTCCTCAGGATGCGAAGTTTTGAGGGCAGCGGTGATGAAATCAAATACACAAAGTAACACGACCTACGACATAGAAATCGGGGCCGTTGCCACTTGACCACTGCTCTGTTAGGGTTTTCTCTACATTTTGCATATATATGAAAGAAAGAAAAAAGCAGTATACATGACGCAAAAAAAGAACAAACACAAAAAATAAAGTAAAAAAAAACGTAGGGCGAAACATGCGATAATATTAATATTTAATATTATATTTACTTAACTCATTTTGTTACATTTTTAAATATTTCTTAAAATATAAAAAAAAAAGTTAAAAACATTTAAAAATATAAAAAAATAGCGATTCGCCAGTGTCGGGAGCAAGGTTCAAGCTACCGGTGGTTAGGGTTCCAGAGACAGGAACCTCCTCACAATGCGAGCCGTATCGAGGAGTACTGCCTTCTGAATCAGGCCCTTGATCCAACCGCCTAACGAGAGCCTCGATAGATTTTGATCGAGGCTTTCGGCCATCAGGCCATTGGCCGATACGACAATCGGCACAATGATAGCCGAGCTCACATTCCACATGTCAACAACCTCGTGTGGTAAGTCGAGATATTTAATTTGTTTCTCTTTCTCAGCTTTCACGAGGTTCCCGTCATGTGGAATGGTAACATCGACAATCATTGTGCGGCGCACTAATCGATCTATCACCACTATATCAGGCTTCATATATATTCTATTTATTATTAATATTTTATTATATTTATATTAATTTTATATTGTTGCATGCTATAATATTTTTTAAATCATTATGGGCTCATTTTTCAATCAATAATTTGTAGTCGTGGAATAAAATTGACGTCTGACAGATTTTGTATCGAAGAACTGTCAAAAACTCAAAATTAAACTTCGGATATAATTATCTGGCGGTGGAAAAATCAGCCCTTATTAATTTGAAACAAGATACTTTTATCCGGATTTCGAAGAAGTTGAAAGCGTTCTGTTTACCCTGTTCTTGTTAACATTTAATTTCACAGTAAACATAAAAATTATTGATTTATGACGCTGGCGGCTACGGGACGATTCGAGTTCACGGTCTCTAAGCCTTACGTATGAAAGCTAGGCTTCAGCCTGAACATGCGAAAAGGTTTTTTTTTTAACACTAGCTGCGCCCCGCGGTTTCACCAGCATAACTCTCGATCCCGTAGGAATACCGGGATAAATCCTCACCTAATCCATTTTATGGTCTACCCACATGCCCATCTAAATCCGTTCAGCCGTTTTAGCGTAACAAACAAACATACTAAAAATCAAATCTTCTCTGTTATATTAGTTTAGATAATATTTGTAACATCCATATCTCGGATTCCATGAAGAGATCCGATGTACAGACATGTTGACCTCCATAATTTTATTAAAGTTTATAATAAAAAAAGATTTATTGACTATTTTCGCCAGTAGTCTGCCCTCTCCGATCACTTGTACAACTTAAATAATCATGGAGTGCTCTATTGCTCTATTGTTTAGGGTTTCTTTCTTCTCTGTTTTTCTAGTATATTTGCCTTTTGTTAACGGAGTTCTTAATGCTTTCGCAGTCTTATTACATACATTACATATATCTATATATATCTATATATATATATATATATAGTCTTAGTACATACATTTTTCAAAAAAAATTGTAAAGACGACTATGAATGGTTTTTTCGAATATCTTTGAGAAGATGGGTATCAAAGCTATAGAAACAGAGATTTCCAGTTATCTTTTTTTAAATAAGACATTTCGAAAATGTTCTTAGCTAACTTTTTAGACCTTTGTATCCTGCTTATGCGTATGAAGTTTCATTAAAATCGGCTCATTCATTTCGAAAAACAATCGCTTGAAAGTTTTTATGAAATGCCGTACGGCGTAAACGCTCTTAAATCGCTCATAATTTTAATTATTTTGTTGAATTAAGTACTTTTAATTATGGTGATAGCTTAATTAAAGTGCCAGCTACAACATCATTTTTTTATGGTTAAAACTACATATTATGTAGTTTTTTATTTGGTATTATATAGAAAAACTTTTAAAACTAAAATATCTCAAAAACTATTGAATTTCGGCCATTCATATGGGGGGTTCAATTTATTGCATTTTGGCCCCCCTATCACCTCCTGACGGAGTTACGTCGAATTACAAGTAATCCTGTATAAATAGAAAAATAGGAATAGTGTTGCTGTGTTTGAATCTTTCTGCGATGTGAAAATTATTTTCAGCTTTATTACTTTTAATGTTTAACTCAAAGAAATAAAATTTAGCCACAAATTACTGCACAATTCATGAGCTTCGCATATTTGTAGCCCGACGATCCCTGATCTTTTTCGAATGTTTACTACGGAACCCACAATACACAAAAGGATGCGTTAATCGAAGCTGTTAGCAGTGCACTTTGTGGGCTTTGTGTTGCGAGTCAGTCAGGAGGCAGTATTCGCTATATGTCCCTTGGTATCTAAAGGTCATCGGACACGTATAAGCACTGCACCGGATCAGCATCGCCAACCAGCCGTCAACCCAACGTCAGCATGTTATCAGATTGGTTCAGCCTTCCCGAGGGCGTAGCTGCTAAGTATGCTAATATGTGTGCTTTGCAGTATGCAGTTTCATAGAAAGAATCCTGAACAGCTTGATTTGAGGTGTTTCTAATTCTGTGTAGTGCGATACGTGTGCGTTGACCTTTAACCCAGGTTTACTTGTTCAATTTGATTACTCAACGATTTTTTGTCGCGCACTATATTTTCAACTCTCGGTGTTGAGCCGAGCTGCAGCATTGAAAATCGAACAGAGTCCATACATCTCGTCAAAAAAAATCGACGGTTGGATTTTCAATTCGGGTACGATGGCTTACTGTTTATTGCCGCCGCCGCCGGCCGACGGCGCGCGGCGCAGCAGCCCGCACCGCCGCTCCGCTTGCAAAAAGCTTAAAAGCAAAACGACGATCGTTCATCGACAAAACTTGTTTTTTTTTCATTGAGCGCAACAAAATTGATTGAGTTATCTTTTTGTTATGGTACTAAAAGTAAGGTTGTGGCATCAAGGGGGTTATGAATGCTGTAATTATGGTCATTATTACCAATCCATACAATTAGGAACTGATTGTCAAATAAATCACTTTGTATGACATGGGCTGCTTTTAATAACTGTTATGAATGATTCTTTTAGCATTTTATCCAGAAGATAATTATCTGTATTTATAAGTACGAGTTCTGATATACTTATTAATGCAGGGTTAAAACCTCTAGGGTTGGAAACTTGACTTTCAGCTAGGAGCTGCCAATTGAATTGGAGCGTGATTAAACTTTCCTAACGAGATTTTCAAGGGAGCAAAATATTAGGCGAGAGATAAGCGTGGAAAAATTAAATTCAATATTGTGTTGCGAATATTTTCCTCGCAAGCTCAGATTTTTTTAAACCATTTAGTACCGGTTTCAAATAAAATAAAAATGCGGTCACAAAGATGCGACACGACCAGAGAGAGTGCTGAGGACCAACGTACCGGTTAACGTGCTTTTTGAAGTAAGGGGTATTTCAAAACTAACTTCCTAGCTGCGGACTGATACTGAGAAATTCGTAATGGATAAACCTAATAAGTAAGTGGGTAATTCTTTGCCCGATCTGGGAATCGAACCCAGGACTTTACGCTCAGCAGTACTTACAACCACGTGATCAATGCAACGAGGCAGTTGGAGCCAAAATAAAAAAAATGCAATGCTTATAACCTCTCAAACTATAAGGTCAGATTTTTTTTTTCCAAATTTTCTGTTGTTCGAACTGGTCCAGTAGTCAAAGATGTTCACATTCGTAAAAACCTATCTGCTATCAGTTCCTTGTTTATTTATATGATGTTCCATTTCGATTACGAAATCACACAAACACATTAGTGTTATTACGAAAAAGTATATATGTTTTAATCTTCAATGTGGGCAACGCAGGACGTCGCTACTTGTCTATGGCAGCTGACGGTGACCCCGCTAGAAATACAGGCAACATTATTTTATCCTGTCCGTAAAATAAAGCTGGGGCACGTGCCAGAATATGCCAATCGACCTCAAAGGAAACACGTGATGAGTAGACTCATCACGTGTTTCCTTTATTACGGTACGATTATTATTTTGTATATGGCCTCCAGACGTCAAAAATATCCAGTAATTCTTTGAATAATCATTGAATAATAAAGTTCACGGACACGCTCTAGCAATTGGTCGTGCGCCTGATTTCTCTCCGGTCGCTTGGATTGCCATCCTATCGGACTATTAGAGTGAGGGAAGAGAGAGTGCACAGACCTGTGTCTGCGCAGACACTTAATGTGCAATGTGCATTATAACATTAGTAAGGTTAGTCTCTGCTGAGACTTTTCGCTATGGCCGAAATTCGCTCTGGAGGACTATTAACATACTGTCCGTTTGTCTGTCTTTGGTACTAGGTATCTACCGTGACAATCATGATCGCGATTTTAAAATAGGTAAAAGATGGCGGGACGAGCGATGGGTTTTGTCAAAACTGGAAGGAGTGGAGGGAAGCTTTTGCCCAGGAGTGGGACAGCGAAGGCTAGTAATGATTAAATAGATTTATTTGATCGGTTTATTCAGTGGCAGTCCTTGCCTACGGAAACACTTATTCTTCTTTGTCGTATTGACGAGTCTAAATTATACAGGTACTTAAATTTCGACCAGAATTTTGAATAGTATCGTATCGAATATTTTGTCTGAACTTGATATATAAAAGAAGCAATAAAGAACTAAAATAACTATAGAGGAGATTTCAATAAAAGCTGCCTACATTTTATCTAAAGGTGCTCCCTCACCGGGAGCATTCACGTGTACTGTAACATTATAGATTCGACTTTGAGCATTACATTGCAATACTACCTCCCTGACTGACGAGCATTCGCGTGTAATGTAACATTATAGATTCGACTTTGAGCATTACATTACAATACTACCTCCCTGACTACTAAGCAGGCGGGGGGAGGTGGAGCGCATTGATGTTACAAGTTGTATCAAGATATTACACATTGTATCATTACAAGGTGCGCATTGTAATGCTCGGTTCTCCTCCTTCACTGATGTAATGCTCAAATCTGTAACGTTACATTACACGCGAATGCTCCCGGTGAGGAACACCTTAAAGTTAATAGTCGATTTTTAAATGAAAATAGAGATCACAGTTTTCAGTTTCAGAACGATTAAAACACCTTTATTGTTGAATAATAGGAGCTGAAACTAACCTGCAGGTTATAAGTTCATTGACGTGCTAATGCAGCAGATTAATCCAATCGAGTTTGCTTTTATCTCGAACATTTTGTAAAAGAAATTAAAAGGCATTTAATTGAGTTTACTTAGCCTTCGGAGGTACTAGTTAGTGGGAACAAATGGATTTACTCGCTATAGTGTATCGGAAAAGAGGGCTTTATTTTCTTGCTCGTTAGCGGCTAACCCCGGAGGAAACTCGGCTTATTAAATATTTACTTTAGGCAAGAATGGTAATGATGTACATCGTTCTGTACATTATTATTACTACGCACATACGAAGTGAGTATAGTGCTAACGTAACCGATACTTTCGTTTAATTCTGATCGTGACATAATATCGCGTAGGACTTAAACAAAAGTAAGGTCAAACTATAGTCCTCCGGACCGTATTTCAGCCATTGCGGTCAATCTCAACGGAGACTAGCCTTATACGGCGCGGGAGATATTTTAGTGCACAAGTGTATGCGCAGACACATGGTGCACTCTCTCTTCCCTCACTCTCATAGTCCGACGGGAAGGCACGTAATCCGGCACAACCGGAGAGAGATCAGGCGCAGGACCAACGGTTTACCTTGCTTTCGGAGGCAAGGGGGTATCACACCGCCCACTTCTAAACTCCGGGCTGAAATTCCTAATGGAAAACCCCAATAACACTATGCCCGACCTGGAAATCGAACCCAGGACGACACTCAGCAGTCGGGCTACCCATAAGCTAGTACTAAAGCATAAAAACAAACGAGGTAATACTATTAGTTTGCTCACAAATGAATAAGTTAGGTAATACCACTAACTACACACGTTCAGATTAAGGAGAATTTAGGTACATTATGAAACAAGTTGAAAGTTTCACATGTGCATAGATGATTATTTACACGTGAAACTATCAATCAGGAACTAAGTTTGTGCAACTGGTTTCGTACGCTGACCGCAGGAAAAGCGCATTGCGACGGATTAGTAGCCGGAGTTAAAATGACGCAAAAAACTTCATTCATTGTACCTATAATTAATTAATAATGTTATCTTTAGCGGTTTTTCGGCTACTTTTATTTATTACAGATAAAAACTCCAGTTTATGGCGGTTTTTTACGGACTCGTGTCAACAATGAGAAGACTTTGCGGGGACTGTAGATAAGGTCGGACCCCAATTTGTTTTCAGCTCGCAGTAACAGTCCTCGGGCTCTGAATATCCGGTGGAACATACGCTTATGTACCATCGTGGACACTGGTAGTGGACCACTTTTCAACCTTATTACTAAGGGCATAACGATGAAAAGTGGTCGACTGCCATTGTCCGCGGCTGTACCTACGAACAATCATCAAATTCGTAGTTCAACCGTAGTGCGCGATAATGTAAAAAAAAAGCTTTTTTGAACAACCTTTAATTAAAACTAACTAAATAAGTAGGTCTTGTTTTGTGCAAGTTAAAACTAATAACAAGATCACCGTTACAGTTTGACTAGCTAAGTCATTGGAATACTTTACATTGCTTAAAACAACGGCTTGCTAATTAAGTATATAGGGGACGGAACGAGTTTACAAAGTTTCAACTAGACGAAGAGGAAGTTGTCCTAACTTAGCTTACAAGATACAACCACTATCCAATAGTTAAAGCTAAATAAAACCTATAAGGAGCAATTCCTTTGTCCAATGCTTTGTAAAATGTGTGTTGTAAGTGGATTGTAAAACCGTTTTTCACTTCTATTTGTTCAACTAACTCTAGAAAAGAAAATACAATACAGATGATTGCAGTGAACGGTTTCCGTCAGCCGTCGTCCTGCACTCTTATCTACTTATAGTTTTATTTAATAATAGACTAGAAAAAGCGGATTGCTATAAGACCGACCTGCTCAACAATTTCCCCGCAAAGAAAATAAGTATCAACAATACATTAAAACGGTATTTTTTATTTTCAACCGATTGAGGATTGTTAAGAGACTTGCAACATTTGGATGACCAATTTATGCCGTTAAAATAAGTACTACCTCGTTGTTCTGTTGACATCCCTTCAACTGTCATGAAATCTCCTAGAGATCGGTAACAATAGAAAAAGGAATTGTGTCTCGTTAGTGACAATTGAGCTAATACGAAAATGGCGCTGAATGAAAAAGCTTTATTAAATGCGAAACGAATATTTTGAGTAAGTAATTGGGTAGTTGATTTTTTTTACTGAATTTGGATTGAATTAATCAGATCAAAAATGGTGGGTAGTTAACTAGGTATAGACTGCTAATTCTTTTTTTTTGAGTGTGTGATTTTGAGAAAATGTCACAGATTTTGAAAAGAATTTAGTCAGCACGAAAATGGGAAACTTTCACAAAAACCTATTTTTTTTATACCAATCGATCCCGTTGCTTAGAAGAATGAAAAAATTCTGTTAGTCCAACTGAGGTTTTAGTAAAAGAAAAGTCAGAAATCGCAAAAAAACTTTTTCCATACATTTCGAAGAAAATGGGTGGCCGAACTTACTTTTTAAAACTGTGGCCGCTATAACAGCGAAGACAGAACAAAAATAAAACTATAAATTTCGAACGAATATGCGCACTGACCTATATTAAACAAGTAGGCACTTGTATACAGGTCAGTGATTAAGCGTAATAATTTTATTTGCTTTGAAAACAAAATAGTTGCTTGTTATTTCTGACATTCTGTGACAAAACTGACCTCAAATAATTTATGATAGAAAAAGTTAGTAAATAGAACGACAAACAAGTGTGAAAATATTGTAATTGCAATTTGATCACTTGTAGAAGCGTAGGTACCTACTATTATTTGTAAAACGAACCTTGTTTTTTTTTTTCAAAATCTGTGAATGCATCGTTTATTGCCCGTGGTCCACCCGGCTAGTCCACCTGGAAAAATTTTTCCCGTGGTCCACCTGACATCCCTATTATGTTTTCTAGGTGGACTATGGGAAATTATCGTGTATTGCCCATGGTCCACCCGGCTAGTCCACCTAGGTGGACTATGGGAAAAATAATTTCCCATAGTTCACCAGAAAGTCCATAATAAAATATCAAAATGTCTCAAAAAGTTATGGACAGCCTCCTAAGAACGTTTGCCTGTAGCGACAACGCTGACGGTACCTGTTCTTACTGCCTCAACAACAATTCAACAACTCAACAATCAACAACAACAATTTAAAAAAAAAAATGATAGTTCGCTACCTTTATTTAATTAATTATTGTCTATTATCAAAACATCCTGAAATAAATGAAGATAACGCAAATCAGCACCCTAATTGCGTAACACACTATCAATCAGAATCTAAGCAATTTTGAAGGATATTATTGCTAATTCATTGCTTCATATGTTGGAAAAATGTGTCTGCTCAACAACGTAAATAACGCAGTGAATGTTGTTGATCTGTCAAAATGAAACCCATTGCTACTGATAGTGTGTTACTCAATTATCCCACAGGCCCCCAAGATACAGGCGCTGTCTAGTTTAGGGACCGCTGTTCAAATAACTAGGTATTTTAGATTAATTTAATATTGTGGTTACAGAAAGAATACACTTTTTTTATCTATGGTCCAATAAATTATTCTTATTCTTTTCGAAAAACCGCTATACACTCGCGCACAAACGCGATAACAATGCACAGTTCCTAGAACATAATTGTTTATTGTTTGGGAAAAACAACGTAACAAACGTTCTTAGTATAATTGTTATTTCTTTTATCTGAGAATTCAAACATTTTCCGGTCATATTTTGCGAATGTATTTACATGATCCCGGCCACGTTCTTGCGGCTTACTACGTCCATATGACACGACGTAACGCGTGCTGCGTGACAGCCCTTGTCCTACTTTTGGATGTAGATTTAGATATCACATCTACTCATAAAGGTCCATTGTTGAACGTGGCTGTACTACCAAAGGAAGTAAAGAATTTTTGTTCACAGTAGATCTACCTACTCTTTATTAAATACTTTACTAATAGATCTAGACTACTCTTTATTTAAAAACTGATTGCTCATTTAACCATTTTCTTCTGCTTATCATAGTTCATTTTACTCCGTGGTTCATAGTTACGGATTTCGCCCTGAAGTCCCATTTCAAAACTTACTTAGGGTTGGTAACTTATAAAAGAATAAATAGGTATGTCAGTTTGACATATTTTCTATAAAAAAGCTGTCAAATCACAGTATTAATTCCTCAGATAAAAATTATCTGACTATTGAAAAATCGGCTCTTAGTCTAGTTAAAAATTAAGTACAATTTGACTTTGTCTTTACCATTAAGTCATTCAGTATCATAAAGAGCGTTCTGATAAATGTCATATATTTCAGAAAAGCCCATTGTGGTGGTCAATAATTAAAACGCAGGAAGACTGACAAAACATTTCTAAAAGACTAATAATATATGTACGTAGAGAGCAATAGACAACGAAAATAATCCCCAGGCTGTTTCCAAACATTAACATACCATCAAAGTCCTCCAATTAAGTATTTTATTTTTCGACAAAAATTGTTAAAACAAATAACGTGGCCGACGGTTTGACGTAATAGCCACACAGCAGCTTATCTCGCGATATTGTATCATTTAAGGACGACAATATTTTGGAATACAACAAAGTATTCGATATTCACCGATAAAAATATTCATACTGTGGCTTATCAACTAGACAAGTAGAATGGCATAAACTTTAATTAAGAGAGCGTGTGGAAGCCAAAGACAGTCCACGACAGGATAGCAAATGAATGAAACTATTCCTAAAGAGGGATTAATAAAATGTTCGCGTGGAAAAATATCAAATACATTTTTCCAACAAATATAAGACCAGATAATTTACAAACGGAGAAATCTCTCGGATCGAGTTATTAATTTCATAAGCGCATCGCGGGTCACGAAGTTCCCGGGAACCCGCGCTCCGTGCCAACGTGATTAATATGTAGTGAACTTCAACAAAATATTTACGTTTAATTGATTTGCATTTTGTGATTTACGTTTCTGATCTGTTGAAAACTCTCGTGTTTATAATGTTAAACATTTTAGACGCGCTTGATATTTTCGATTATAAAAAGTGATTAACTTTATTATTTTTGAAAAAACGCTATTGGATATATAATTTTTATATTATTCATTTTGTATAAAATCAGATAGCACAGGCTGATTTCAATAAGATATGGGGTACTTTTTGAGTATCGGATCTACCTAGTTTTAATATATCCATTTTGATTTTAGTCGATTATTTAAGTCGAGCAAAAATAACGAGCAATAGTTGAGCCTGTGTTATTTTGAATTTGTATTGCGACGTGCCCGCTGCTCGTAGGCGCCGCGTAGTCGACCGACGGACGTGCGCTACGGCATAAGCTACGGCGTAGCATTATCGCGTTGATCTTCAGGAGGCTTTTTTTGGGATAAATTCAAGCCTCTAAATTATCGTGTATAGCCGATATATACTACTACTATTTGAAAGTAAAATAAATAAATTATTATATATATGAGGTAAAATTCTTGCACCTAATTTTGGACTTCTTATTCTTGTTTTAACAACTTGTGTTGACACTACGTATTCTTGTTTCGTTCCAAAGACAGAGAGAGAGATTTGATAGAGTTATTCTGCTGAACCTCTAAACCTGAATCGTTTCCTCTGGCAATTCATTAACATTTATAGGTATCGTTTTCTAATTAGGTGTAGTGCAAGGATGCGTTTATTTCAGTAATTGTAGGTATTTAATTTTACGCTACTCTGAAATAGAATTCATCTTTTGTAGTTGGTTATCATAAATAGCAGTTTCTCGATATTTATAATTAGGTTGCTGAGGTAAGATGGCTCAGAACCGTGTCAAATACTCGGGTCTCGGCAAATTTTGGAATCCAATATCTATTGGATATCGGATGATAAATATCTACCAAATACGTTTCCCAAGTCACGGCACATTTCGCTGTAAAAGATCTTTAACAAAAATATATTACTGACGAGTTTTTATTGATAAAATGTATGTGAAATACGAGTAAGTTAAAGGTATTTAAAAATTATTAATAACTTTTATTTCTTTAGAAATTGAAATTTAAAGTCATTTAAATTGTCAAACTGGAGTTATTAACTCCCACTTTAGACGACTCCTCGAACGAATTAAACCTCGCTTAAGTTTAACCAAAGTAGAAGTTAACATCAATATTTAACTTGTAAGAATCGAAATGTTCCGTTCATTACGTTCTTCGTCGAAGTTAAGACAAAAAGTTTTCGATTCACCTGGATGCGACAGCTGCAGATAAATTGTCAAATGTTTGTCCGTACGTCCGTATTATATCTAACATCTTGTATCTGATATCTGACCATACGGCGAGGACAGTTCAAGTCTGACCGCACTTCGTACTCGCTTAGTCCACATCACACTAATATCAAGGCGAAAGTTTGTGTGTTTGTTTTTATATGTTTGTTACTTCTTCACGCTCAAACGGCTTTACCAATTTTGATAAATTTTGTACAGAGGTAGCTGACACCCTGGATTAACATATAGGCTACTTTTTATCCCGATATTCCCTCGGGATCGACACTTATACGGGTGAAACTGCGGGGCGCAGCTAGTAATATATATCTAGAATGTTATATTCTAGGTATCGTTATGTCTATATTAATAAGGTTAGGTTTTTATGAACAGAAATAACACAAAATACTAATAATAATATGCTTTGAAGCAAAAGGGGAGACAAAATGTGTTTTACTAGTCTTGTTATATTATAACTAATTAACCGCAAAACACAAAGTAAAATGTGTTTTATTTACGATATGCTTATTTTCCTATGATAAACTGAACAAATAAATATAAAAGTAAGACCAATAAAGGCCGATTACAGTAGCATTTTTTTCGTCGACACATTATGGTTTTTTATCTATTTTGCGATATAGTCATGCATAACTGTACCTTTAGCTATTGAGGTTAATGTTCCCTTGGATCAACTAAGATGATGGTCGAGCCTTTTGTTGTATTTTTTACCACGCAATGTTACGTTAACACTATACCTGATTGATAAGATCACTTGGATAGACATATTTATTTATTTATTAGCTTTAGTTGTACAAAAACACTTAACACTTAGTTGGACAAATATATATATCTTGCTCAATGCAGCCTATTGCTAGTCTATTGCTCGATAAAGATTTTTGACAAGATTTACCACATCCAGTAATCACTGAACTAAGTACAGAAGTTCAGTCTGAATTACTTTTAAGAGATTGTTTATAAAACATGCGAAAAGTATTTGAATTATACGTATGAATATATCCTAGCAATGGGAACATTAAAGGCTGATTATGTTGTGTGTTGTTATAGAAGTTATCCTAAAATACCTACTAACGACCTACTAATACCTACTAACGAAAAATAAATTTCGGTATATGGATTAATATAATGAATGAAAAAAAAAATTGTGTACTACGCGTACAAACGTTGTTACAGCTAAGTTAGAATGCTCTTATAGCCATTAAATTTTAATGTATCCAATTTCATTGTTCCTGTTTTGATAAACTACTAACCGCTGGGTTGTGAATGTAATGCAGCTGCAATGTAGTTGGGATAAAGCTAGGCAGATGATGATAGACTAACCTAATAATCATTATAGGATTTAAGACTTAGTGACCACAGTCGATTATATTGCCGTAGGTACTCAGTTGAGTACGTAAGTAGCTTTAAAAACAAAGTTAATTAACTAAAGGAAAACAAAAAAGGAAATGACAAATGGTTTATGCAAAATAAGGGTCTTAATGCTCAAGCATTGTTTTTTCGTGAAAGGGTACTAAAATGGAGGTGCGTATTGCGAACAGTCACCTGAAATATAACTGAGGTCGTGACCTTTAAATCTGTTTTCTTAACAATTTATTGTTATTTATGCTCTGTTTAACCTGTGTTGTTGCCGTTGGATTTAAAAATGAAAGAATAAAGTTTATCTACAGGTACTTCATGCTGTAACGCGGACAGAGCACATAACTCAAACGGTAAGTGTTTATCCGTCTTCTATTTTTTTTCTATCTGCTTTAATGATTAAGGAGTCACGTGACTATTCACACCCGTTTACCAGAGCATAAACCACCTGCCAGTCCTGCTACCTATGGCCCTTGCACGTGGACACGCGTCTCTTCAGGCACCTTTGAGCACTTTATCTCTGCGCTCGAATAAGAGAACATACGTTGCGAAACAGCCATTTAGGTAGTAATTATATCGCGGTTGCGTACGACGACGGATCCGATTTCAAATTCATACATTGTACACTGAATTTTCCAGGCTAAGTATATAATCGGATTCGGATCGGTCCAGTGGCAAATTAGCGAAATGCGCACTTACATGCATCGTGTCATTGAGTTTACCTGCATGCTGGCATATGGCTTGTTTCCTCCGCAGGGAAATACGGTCACAGCACAGTAAATTGACGTAGAGTGTTAACTTAATCAATAGTTAATTGAAGGGCAGTTAATATTTCGTCTTCATTACAGAACCACGAACATGCAGCACTTGCTTTATACTGTTACCCCTTTCACACGTTAAAAAGCAGTAGGTAGCTGAAAATTCTAATTAGTTTACCCAATTTTCAATAATATTTCAGCCTCTATTTATATTTTACTAGCTTTCGACCGCGAGGTATGTCGATACAAACTATCCTATGTCCTTCCCCGGGATGCAATCTATCTCTCTGCCAAATTTTATCAAAATCCGTTCAGTGGTTTAGGCGTGAAAAGGTAACATACAGACAGACAGACAGACAGACTGACAGAGTTACTTTCGAATTTATAATATTAGTATGGACTAGTATGGATTTAGATGCTCTTTGTGAAGCCCGTTCTATAAGAATAATTAAGTAGAGCTCCATTATTGGAATTCTCTTTGCGGGTAAGCCGACGGCGCTAAGTAATCACTTACTATCATGCATAAGCGCCTTGAGCACAAAATCAGTTGAAGTCCTACCTATTGAGCTAAGATCAATTGATAAATATGCTTTCTGACAAACCCTCTTTCGGCCCATTCCCTCTCACAGAAAGGAGGTATATGTCGGTCTATGTCCCAGCAATGGGAAAGTTATAGGCTGAATATTAAACGACACGGCCTGCAAATCCACTTACATTTTGATCCTCCCAAGAAATCTTAATCTCTCTCTAATCTAAAGGTGGCCACGCCGAATATAATTATATTAGCTATATAATTATATTAGCTATATTATTAAGCAATATGGTTTTATTTTTTATTTTTTTTTTACTTTAAGCACAGCAGAGTTGTCGCTGTATTTTAAAAGGGCTAAATGGACACAAACAATTTTTTCCAGTTTTTTTAACGCTGCATACGTAAATCTTTAAAAAAAACTACAGAATAATATTGTTTATTTTGTTACGCCCACAGGCAGATTTTTAACACAGCCCGGTTAGAGTTGACATGGCACATTGCTTTCAGGCATGCTGAGTAAAGATAGGTTTATTAGCTGGCCTTACTCAGTGTTTAATGAACAGAGTTTTTCCGTGGTGGAAGACGACTTTATTTATTTTGGAAACGTTACCCACCCCTAATTGGGCGTTGTTCGCGCTTTGGTTACAATACATAAACAATTTTTCAGCTCGATAATAATATTTACTATTTGAACCTGATTATGGGATCTTTTATCATGGTAAGGTTTCCGTTTTGTTTCTTTTTTCGTATCTCTAGTTCAATTCGGAACTGCGCAAGGTCGTTGTAAGATTGAGGTCAGTCAATTAAAACTTTGCTTAGAACTCTGAGAAAATAAGTTTATTTTTACCGAAAAAAACAGTTTGCATGAGAACTACGTACTGCTGCCATTTAAAAGTTATTAAGAACAGTTACCACGATCATAATATTTATTAACAAGCATAGTTTTGCATTAAAAAAAGGTTATTTTATTGTATTTTGTAGGCAAGGAACGAATATCTCCTGAGAAGCTTGTATTTATAAAGTTCCTCTACTTACACAATGTTTGTTTTTCATCGCGAAGAAGTTAGAAACCAAGTGTAAGTAGTTAGTTGTTACAAGTCGCAGGCTCGCAGCTCGCAGTGAATGTGAAGTGAGTTAACTATTTGCTGTCAGTCAGTGCACTAACTTATTGTACGGTGTTTCCGTACCATTTGGAGCTGTTGTTTCTTTGTTGGGAGAGCTACAAACGGTGGAGGCTTCTCTTAAGTTTTTATTTAGTTTCTCTTGTTAGAATGGATCGCTAAAAGCTGATTTTTGACAATTCCTCTTGGCCTTTGAGCAGTGATAGTGTTCCAGTAGTAACGCTTTACTTTGTGAAAATCATTTCATCACCACTGCTCTCAAAACGGTGAAGGCAAATATCATGACGAAACCGGCATGTCCTAGAACCAAAAAACTGAAGACATATGACATCTATCAAACCGCACTATGCCCGCGTCGTGGATTACAGCACGCTCCCCTGTCAGAGAGAGGAGGCCTATGTCCCAGTAGTGGGAAAATTAAAGGCTGATTATACTCTTGGCTTATCAAGTTAAAACTTATATTAAACGACGATTTGCATGTCATAGAGTCTACCTTGGGGGTCATTGTTTTTTTTCTCTCAGTTAGTTTAAATGATGGTCTGGCAGTTTGAGTAGTTTATGCGGCCTACCCAAATGTCGTTTTTTTGGTAATGTTAGTCGAGTTTTGAGTTGAGCTGCATAATAACTGACAAATGCGTGCACTGACTGGACACGTCCACTCAATCTGTGTCGTTATTTCCTTAAAATTCCATTTCAGACCCCAATCTTTTTCATAATTATGATCTGACCAAGATTATATCTGGAGTTAAAAAAGAAAAAAAACCGGGCAAGAGCGAGTCGGACTCGCGCACCGAGGGTTCCGTATCATCATATGCTTTTAAATCTTCATCGGCTAGGCCTATATTCGTTTGCAACTTGCGTCTTGTATGCAACTGTACATACCTAATTAGGTATTAAAACACTCATGTGATACTGTTATCACTCTCGGTTTCGCTTCGTGTGATAAACCCACATTCGTGTTATAATACCCCTTATTATAAAACAGTTGCATAAATGACTATTATCATTAGGTATCTACTTTTACTTTCCGTAAATATTACCTTCAGCGTAAAAAGTTACGCAAGACTATACATGATGTAAGTAATTCATTTTTGCCTTTATTTCTTTTGTTCAAAGAGAACGAAATACGCAAAGATAGGTACCTTAATGTGATCACGGAACTGGAGAGCAGGCACATAAACAAAAATAGATTTAGATTTCCAAATGTCAGAAAACGGAGAATTTGAGAGAATATAAATAAAAGGAATAAAAAAAACCGGTTCCTCCGTACAAAGGACGATGAGCATACTATAGACCCCGTCCCCAATTTTTTTTTATCCAACATACATTATTTTTGTATAATAAGTTTTCGCTACGGGCTACAAAACAACAAACCGTTTGTTTAGGGGTTTCCTGAAAAAATCATCTTTAACTATAATATAGATGTAACTATGTTTTCTATTTTTCGTCACAGCAAAAGACATAAAACTTATGTTTTATTCCTACTATTATCTTAATTGGAAATCATTATTAATCTTGAAATTATTATTAATTGCCAACACAAAGCCAATTCTCATAATTTAAAACGTTCAAAATCTAGTCGCAGTCTCATCTCGGCGCCAAACAAATGTCAAAAACTTGTCAAAATGTAGGGAAATTAGAGGTATTTTTGACAGATTGAGACTGAGATCAGACTGTGAACGTTCTAAAAACTACGAGAACTGCCCCTCTGATATAATATGGAACATAAAACAACAAAACATTACGCCTGTATTCCATTTCGCAATTTGTGTTATATTTCGAGATGTAATCCTCTTACAAGCCAACCAAGCTGTAGCAAGCAAGCTGTAAGCCTGTTACAAGTTAAACGAACCCTTGGTTGCTGCTCTCATACAATGTGTTTGAACGATATATGAGATATGCAACACATGAAATTCATATAAATAAGACCAAACACAAAATAGTAGAAAGCGTTATTGTAAGGACTACCTACCGACATGTAATAACAAATGTATTAAAAAATAATAACAACAGTTCCCTCAATCTTTTTGTCGCTATTTTTTAATACTTATTACTAATACCTAACACTCATGTCCTTTTTTACCATGGGGTAACAGACTTAAGACTAAAAGCCAGCGAATCAATAACTGTTTGCGTCTCTAAACGAATGTCAAAAATATTGTTGGCAAAATTATGATTTTTGGTACTTTCAACTCAAATAGCAGCCATTCGGTTAATCGTAGATGTATGTTACGTAATAGTTAAAACATGTTCGGGATGTTATATTCAAATAAAAGTTGTATTTTTTGAATGTTATGCTTAAAATATTTGTTATATAAATATGATATTTGGCATTTTCAATATCGAATAGCAGACCCGGTTAATTGTAAACTTTCGTTGTAATAAAATGCTGAAGATGTTATTTACCATAAGAAAATAGTAAGTACCCACTTTTTTTTGGGTATAAAATGTTCGACACTTGAATGATGTCCTTTCAAACGAGGATACGGTTTTATCGAACTCTTAAGTTGAGTGATAATGTTGCCGGTTATCGTTCAGTCAAAGATAACGCTAGACAGTTAATACTGGACGTAAAATTGCTGCTATCAATATTTTACGCTTATATCGACATTTGCTACTTTATTCGCTCAATAACATAACTGCAGTCATTGGTGGAAAATTGGTAAAGTCTTTTCGTGCAAGGAATCGGCGCGCAGCGGAAGCAACATTCTGTGTTCCGAATGGAATACAACATAATCAGCCTTAGATATACATAATGTTCCCTCTGCTGAGACACAGGACTTCTCTGTTTTTAAGAGTAATCCAGTGCGGGTTGGTAGATGTTTTCCTACACCGTGTTGAGAGCAGTGGTCATGAATTAATTTACACAAAGTAAAGCGGCTGTCCGGGTTCGAACCCACGACGTACAACTCGTAAGTCGAAGCCGTTACTTTAGGCCACCACTGCTCTACTCTCGCTAACTCTGAATGGAATACGTTGCAATGCAATTAGACGTGACATAATAATTTAAGAGACAGTCAAATACACTAGTCGCTGTCAACTTGTACCAAAAGCGTAGATCATACTGTACTGTATTTTGTGATTTAGCCTCGCGAGCGTGTTTATGTGTGCTTTTTTTTAAAGCCACAGAGATTAAAAGCACAAAATACAGAGAATAAGTCAAGTCAATCACCTTTCTGTTTTGTGGTAAAACTCAGTACAGAGTCTAAGCCTATAGTGGTCAAAAATTACGTCAAACCTGACCTATTAGAACTGCTCTTCCCGTCTAAGTTTAGATAGAGACTAGCAGACCGAAACCGTATTTGATGAATAATAAAACAGGTGAGGCAAACACGTGAGATGCAGTGCCACTAGCGAACTAAGAGGGGGGGGGGGGAGGTGTAGGCCTCCCCGGGCCCCTGCCTGGGGGTTGCTTAAACAACACCAAAATATTTTCAGTACCTAAGTAAAATTGTTTGTAGTTGAGAGCCTCCTTGGTTGCTAAAATTTTCGAACTCTCTTCGCTCGCTGCACCAACCTCTATTGGTCTGATGCTCTAGCTTTTCTGTTGTCAACAAAGTATCTTCTATTTCTGTATCAATAGTCAAAAGAGAACCTAACCCTTCGAGGCAGCGTGCTAAATATCTCGACAGCGGGCGGGGGGCCCCATTTAGTTTTGTCGCCCCAGGCCCCATTCTTAGTTCGCTGTGCAGTGCATTTTCATCTTGAAACAATTTAATAAAGGTTAGTTCTAAAACGTGACTGCTGGAAGATCGAAGGTCGGTTCAGTGTTTCGAGATTCTTTATATTTACTTCAGTTTTAATTTTTTCTTTTATCTCCAGAATTCAATCAAATCAAATTTGAACTACGTACTTAAGCCTGTGTGCAGCAGTGGTTGCCCAGAGGTATCGGCCCCGACTTACGAGTTGGTTGTGAGTTCGAACCCAGGCAAGCACTTTACTTTGTGTATTTAATTTCAACACCACTGCTCTCTAAATGGTTAAAAACTATAACTGATTGCACCGCCCGATAGTGTCAGAAATAAGGATCAAGTTCTGGGAAGAAATAAAACACGACAAAGTAAAGGAAAGTGTTCACCCCACGGGGCTCCTGTGGGAAACTTTTCAAATATATTTTCGGTGTTCTCTCAATATGCCGCACCTACTCAGCTATCAACTTTTCGCCCTGCATATGCTTGCTCAAAAACCCTCTGGGCTCCCAGAGGTTTGTATAAGATTCAAGATGTCACAATGCGTTGCTCACGTTGTGTACGTATGACCAATTATTGTGTCGGGACACGTACTGTTCTAGGTAACTCAATAACGTGGATGCACTTAGCTGCATCCACCTCTCTGCTTTCACACGACATGCCATTGTCTACTGTTTGAGACAGGCGACTAAACTCGTCTGTAAGCTACTATAAGCCGTATGCCCGAAGCGGTTTCCCATTGGCAATTAATGTCGAACAAGCAAGTAATACGAGAGCAGTTGTGGCTTAATAGTAACGGCAGCGACTTACGAGTTGTAGGTCGTAGCTTCGAACCCAGACAGGCACTTTACTTTGTGTAATTTATCTCATCACCACTTCAAAGTCAAAAGAAGTCAAAGCATTTATTTCAAATAGGCACATAAAAGAAACTTTTGAACGTCCAAAAGTGCCTTTTATGCATTGTTCTCAAAACGGTGAAGGAAAACATCGTGAGGTAACCGACAGGTCGTAGAACCAAAAATTCGAAGACATGTGACATCTACCAACCCGCATTGGGTCCACATGGTGGATTACGGCCCACTCCCTTTCACCGAGAGCAGTGGGAACATTATAAGCTGATTATAATATTTGTTTCTAAAATCTAAATATTTGGTACAAATGAATATGGTTCTAAAACACGTTTCGTCACGATGTCTTCCTTCACCGTTTGAAGAGTTTACAGTCTTAAATCTAAGTTAAATATTAATTTTGGTATTATGTAGACAAACCTTTCGGTTCTAAATGCTCTAAATGCTGTTGAAAGCTGCAACAAAATCCATTGTGCCGTTTAGAATATACTAGCGGTCACATAGATAGACACGAAAAGCGACTTAGTTTAAAATACTACCTATGTGTAGATATTTTATTTAACAGTTATAAACGTCAAGGCGATGTTTTAAATAAAATAGCGATAGCTGAGAATCTAGAATGTTCATAAATGTACTTGTATCTCATCTCGTTGAAGAAGATGACAAAGGTAATCCACGTTTGTGTCAAAATGCATACCTAACATGTGTTTTTATTGTCAAGGTTGCCTCTACACGTTGAACCCGTCGACTTCCCAAGAATTACCCATATTGAAAGAAGCGTACCGTACATTACATCTCTGTCTTGACACACTCAAGCACATCTCTATTTGATTCATTGCATTACTGAAGAATTTCGAATGAGATTCATTCTGATTCACTGGAGAAAAGTCTACGCGATTTTCTTCGCTTGATTTGTTTCACTAGTTGCAATATAAAATGGCAGTGGGTGGGTAAATTCGCATTGGTGTACACCCACGGACTGAATAAATCATCGTGTTTTACATTATCTTGGCTATCTTGACTGACTACTTTTGTGTATTTCGGTAACTAATACCTACCAAAGCTTTTAAAAACTTCGGAGGTACTTATTGAACTTTTCAAGAGAGACCTTTTTTTAACCCTTGAATAAGTACAGATGCCAGCATATCAAGCTACTACAATCTTTCAAATATCTTTAATAGATTTTCAACTTTATTACTAAAGCGTAAGGGGTCAAAGTATATTGGGAAAATTTGACAGTTTCGGGTAGGTTGATGTGCTGGCGTCTGTACATCGAATTCGAAATCGGGTTGACGTACAATTATAATAATAAAGGAAAAGTTTGTGAGTTGGTTTGTTCGTCGGGGTTAGTTTGTAAAAGTACAAATCGGACAAAGAAAAATCTTTGACTGGTATGTAGCCTCGAGTTTTAGAATATTTCTATAGGCATGTTGTATGTTAGCAGAAGATAGAGAGACTTGACCTGACTTGACGGATAACGGATAAATATTGATCTAACACTATATGATCACACTAATCTACCAATCTCATGACATTTGGACGGCCGACCAAAGATTTAAAACGAAGTCTATGGAAGTCTTTATTCAGCCGAAGCATTTTAGTCTATGGATACTTACGATGAAGATGACCTCATATACGTAAACCACGTCCGTACTCCGTTACAGGAGACCATTGAAAATCAGCGCCGTGCTGAGGACTCACAAAAGGTAAGTAAGTGCAGCATTATGCTGAGTGTGCCTTTTTTGTCATATTCGCGAACCAGAGCTGGCAACGTAATAAAATAAAAGCGAAAACGTAATAAAATAAAAGCGAATTTTATTCCAACATATAAGTAATTAAAGTCTAAGAAATCAATCCTCACCCCTTAAGCTCCGGAGTCCCAAGGGACTCTGTGCTATCTTCCCTCATCTGCATGCTGTTCTCCAGTAACATTCTCAAGAGTAGAAAATCTTAGTTGGGTGTATTCGCCGACGACACGGCCATTTACTACACCAGTCGCTGTCAGGAATCCATCGCTCGCACTCTCCAAACCTCCGCGAACGTGTTAGGCCCTTGCTAAATGGAGAATCGGAGAGTCAGGCGATTCTCGTTTCGAGACCGCGGCTCAATGATCCCAGTCCAAACCAATCACTATGTATGGCAAGCCGATCTCTTTGGAGAAGAGAATACTCACACAGTCACTGTATTAAAATCCATACAGTAGTGAAACGAATGTACTTGCTTAGAGCAAAGGCGGGGATATCGCGGGGAGTCGTGCGGCGGGTACGCGACCCCCGAATACGTTGGATTAAAATGTATTACATTACATTCCAGCCTGTCGTTTAGGCCGATTGTACATTTTAGGCAATTAAGTAGAATACGTAACATGTGCACTGCATATTGGTAACGTCGCTTTTCAATGTTCAAGGATTCAAGTTCATTGAATCATTGACCTAGTTAATCAATTCTACAGTGTTCCTCAAAATTAAATCTCTACGTAAAATGAATGAAATTCAACAATTGAACAATTTTGTATTTTTTTATAAATCGTTAACAAGGCGATAACAAGTATGTGGTTTCATTTATTGCGTATAATTATGTGGTTTCCGTACTGTATATAATAGAAGGAGACAAAGAGAAAGCAGCATGGAGGGGCCACAACGCTTTTTAGTTACGTGACGATTTCTACAAGTTGACGATCCTACCGCTTAAAGAACTTCTTTCCAAAAAACAAGGAACTCGTCAGTCGTCATATTGTAATCAGCATGTTGTATTATCTCGCCGCTAGATATGAAGACACTATGCAACAACTAGCTAGAGTTCTTAGTCGATCACGATAATAACAGCGATATATTTTTTGTTATATCTACCACCGCTTTTTCATAAGTGTATTTTTATATACTATACAGGGCAGGGACATCGACGTGCAACCATGGATTCAGTAGATGATTCTGAATATTAATTTTGACCGTTAGCAAAGTATGGAACAGATTATTTTTTTATGACCTAAAAATTTCAAGACCGAGGGCTGTGTTCAATTTTTTTGTAGGTTAGGTACTTTTTGACCGCGTAAAAATCAGGATTTTCTATGTAACAACAGATTTTTATTTGATAACCAACGAAAAATATTTACGCAAGAATCATGTACAAAATTTATGGTTACATTTTGCTCGTCGGTGTCCCTATCACCCTGTGTAACTGCCAACCAATTTTATTTACAAGAATATTTATTTTTAATCGACTCTGGGTTTTTTGCCTTTACATTTTTGGCCATTCTCCTTTACGACCAACTTAAATTGTCCGTAAATGCAAATCAACACTGTCATTCTTTGAAAGTTGTATGAAATGGCTATGATACGGCAAATCGACGTATGTCATAAACATTGTTTATCACAGAAACAGGTGATACAGGTGTCACCTGACAACGTTTCTTTCTAATCTTTTTCCGCCTTTTTTTTTTTTTTTTTAACAATGGCATCTCGCAGTTCATCCTTTATGAGGATGGCTACTGCTTAACCGGACTTTCCTGTGGATGCCTCGAATTAAGGCCTCCAGCCAGGGCATACAATAACTTAAAAACTAAGCGACAGCGCTAAGGGTAACCCCCTGCGGGGTTCGGACCTCGGCTCAGGGCGTCGCTGGAAGAGGACAGCAAGGGACAGGCTGGATCGGTATTATTATTAGTGTTTAGGGGCGAATTTAAAACTACAGGCTCAGCTGCGCGGGCTGGCTCGAGCAAGGGTCGGGGCGGGCACGGTGATGGTGCGGGACGTCGCGACGGGCCTCGGCGGCGAGGACGGAAGGACGGATGTCTGAGCTTGTGTTTGTGTTGTCGACTGAGAGTACTCGTGGCCTTACTGCTCTCCTGGAGGAGGGTAGTCTTTTCCGCCCACCTCGCGGGTTTATTTATAAACTTGAAACAGGTGAGTTTCTTAGATTTTTTTTCTTATCGTTGTTTTTGTGTTCGACACCTAAGTCGACTTTCATGTAGGAACTCTTTCAAAATAACTTTTGGTCCTACTTAAACTTATTAGTAGCATCTATTCATTTCGGAAATAGAAAATGACTAAACACAAACAGCTTATTTTAGGCGTGCTGCATATGTACTTGTCCGGGTCGGCTTGTAATTCGACACAGCCGGCGAGGAAAATATAGGACCACTATAGATACATTAGAGTCGATTAAAACCGAACAGCGAAGGTAGGTACACACGGTACGACATCAGAAGTCAGCTTATACTGGTTATGCATAGCTTAATGTGTAGCCGTGCGTACGTCGGCGTCGCGGTAGTGCCGAACTAGGAATTACGTCCGAGTCCCGAATATGATCGCGAAATATGCTCTTAAATTCAACCATGTACTGCGGCTGAACTCTACTCGTTCTAATTTTACACGATTTCTTCGTAACGTTTCGTTCATTTCATTGCATTCTTTCATAATGCAGAAATACATTAGGTACTATTTCAATATCAGAAGAAAATGGATTTCAGTTTTTTAATTGTTGGAGTGATTTTGTATTTACGTCGTTGAAAATTTCTGTTACAAACTTGTGAAAATAATATTAAATCTATGTCTAAGTAGGTACCTATCTATTCTCTACAAATAATAATGAAATTCTGTTCGTTGGTAACGTTTAGTCCACTCTCGACTCGAGCACGGCTGGAGCGATTAGGCAATTTTTGTCTCAAAATGTTGTCAATAGGCCGAATTAGGTATTGTGAAAAAAAAAATTTTCTTTCCCTGAATAGGTTGAAATGCTGGAAAATATGAATGTCCTTTTTCTATGGGATTTTTTTATGAAGTTTGGACAAAACAATGGCTGCAGGGTCAGCTAGTCTCTAATAAATTATTGACGGCATATCGGATATCTATGACGGCATACATCTATCTCTTCATCTAATAACTGTACACCACCCTTGATCGACTGTACCTTTTTGTATCTTTTTTGTGTGCGAAACGTTTAAATAAATAAATATATCCGAACGATGCCCAAAAACTGCTTCTCAAATAGAAACGCTCTCTTATTGATACAAATCCAGAGTGGATTGATAAATCTCGTTAACCAGTCGGTGCACTATACTTGTGTACCTACACATATGAATTCGAGCACACACCTGTACGTCGTCCATTCAACAAACCGATTCAGTTTCAATAGTGAGTCTATTGACTCGGCACTGAGATGCGATACGTGTTCGTACGCGTAACTAAACCATTTCTAGGTACAAATTTAACAGTTCTGTTAAACTAGTGCACCGTTTGTTATCACACGGTGCGGAGACAAGGTAAAGGTCGAGCTGGCGCAGTCGTATTTGTGAGCCACTGAATTGGAATAGGGCTTTGTGTTCGAGAGGTCTGGAGCTACCTTTGTGACAGACTCAGCACACGTAATTAATGTGCACGACTCATAATACTCATTTGATCGTTTAAAAAACCATAGATATAATAGTTAATTTTTGACGTGATAACGTCTTATAAATCGATGAACGCCGGCTGCACGCACGAAAAAGTATGAATCATTGTCACGTTCCGCCTGAGCCGAGCGTGCAAGTGAGAGCACGGTACAAGCGATAGAGAGGCACGATCGGCCTAAGCGTTCGGCTTGTGAGGCATCGACGCATCTATCTCTTATGACGTTATTTATCACGTATAATTATCGTCCGTAAACCGACTTTACGGGCACCAATTTTTAATTAATTATAATTAAACTACTTTGAATAAAATAGCCATTTTCAATAGGGTTGCTTCGATGGGTGAAACGAATCTATTAAAAAAAAAACACTCAATTATTTGATTTTTTCGCAAGCTACAATGTTTTCAGGTTTCACACTTGATTGACGGGAAAATTATAAATATTTTGATGTCTTTTTAGTTTCTACTGCATTAAATCAATTTTTCTTTTGCATTTCCTTAATTAATATTACAGTAAATTCAAGTGGCTGCACGCTTTGCGTGGTTAGGTTTTACTTTTTGCTCTACAATAAGTTATTTAAAGTCAAGTCAAAGCATTTATTTCAAATAGGCACTTTTGAACGACAAAAATTACAATAAAATAGATTGATTCTAGTCGCCTCTTCCAAAAGGTAGTTTTCATATGGAGAAGAATGGGCAAGAAACTCCACCGTTTTTAATATGTTTTACATTATTTTGCATACATTAATTATATAATAACATGTGAAGACGATGCACCTAAAATAAAATAAAATGGATGAATGAAACCATGACATATAAAATTATGTGATAGATACATGGTGCTCACATATTTACAAACATTGTAAAAGTAGACGATTTTCATAAAAAAAATAAGAAGTAATAAGACAGGGTGTGAGTTAAAATAATTACAGAATGTAATACAATGTCAAAAAAAAATACATAATTTTACAATTAAACTAGCAACCAGTTAGATTTTGTCTAGAATCTAGATTGTCCTATGGAGCAGGCAGAACCATATTGTAAATGAGGTTTTAAATGTTACAAAATTGTATTTATGGCAAGCTCTAAAGCAAGGCTATTCAACTCTAGGTCTGCGGGCCATCAAATGGCCTACCATCGCATTTGAACTGTCCCGGCCAAAAGCTGGCGATACTCTTTTGAGAACAGATTTCAGGACTTCAAAATAGGTCTAAAATATATTTTGCTTCTTATAAACCGATTCTCAATTAGCCGACAATAATAGTAGATTGTACAACTAGTGCATAAAAGAAGCCACTTTACACCGAGTCGTTTATATCCACCCGAGCCGCAGCCGAGGGTGGATAGTTAAGTCGAGGACTAAAATGGCTCGTCTATGCCCGAGTTATACACTCTGCTTTTCACTTCGATTGCGAGAAAATGAAACAGGCATAAAGTATATAACTGTTCAAAAATGTTGCAAAATTGAAGAAGGGAATAGCTAACTCCCGCCACGAAACTTTTTAAAAGTTTTTTTTTTATTTTCAAGTTTTGTGTTATTCGACTTACGTACACTTCAAGCAATACACCATAGAACGGTTATGTTTGACAAAAGTGCATTTTGTATGGGCCCTAGAATATATAATAAATTACCTAATAATATAAAGGAAGCAACTAATTTTATATCATTTAAAAATAGATTAAAGAGTTTTTTGATCAATAAAGCATATTATAAAGTAAATGATTATTTAAATGATAAATATAATTAAACTATTAAATTAAACAATGATAATAAAATTACATAATTAATAAATGTCAATAATAATGTATGTTATAGATAATGTTCAATGTGATGTCATGAATGTATTGAAATCATGGATTAAGTAATGTAACAAAATGTCTCTTGCCACCGTGTGTCTACTGCCAGATGTGTGAACGTTAACGAGGCCAAAATAGTGAGTAAGGATCGTAGCAGGTGGCGTTCTGTAATTGTATGCCTAACCAGACCTAACCCCATGGGAAGGCGTGAGTTTATGTATGTGTATATTTTATTCTATTAGATATTTGCACACCTATTAAGGTAGGATATGGTTTAAAGAACTGCTGTAATTATGTTTCACCTCATGTACCTACCCATATTCAAGCAAATAAATGATTTGATTTGACTTGGCTACTTCATACTGCCAAGTCATAAAAACGTTTCTTTGCGTTTTTAAATAATAAATGACAGCTATTTTATCTGGTTGTATTAAATTAACGATAGAAAACACTGAAGTGATATAAATTAAAGCAAATGAAATAAAATAACGACTTTAATCTGCGACGTTTTATTGTGCTTGTTGCAGTGGCGTGCATTGCATATAGGCATAAAAGCAGTGCCTACCTCGATAAATCACCATAAGCCTGTCAGTTACATTTTAGTGTAATTATAATTTAATTAATTAAAAATTATTGTACTTCTTCCCCACAGTAAATTATCATACATAAAAAAAAAACAAAATCTTCCTATAAATTACGCGCGGCAGTAGGCATTCGCCAGACGGCCTACTCGGCTCCCGTATACTATTCGCGCGTTGTCATTGGTCTTTACTCGTTCAAGTTAATACGACGAAATTAAAAATACATACGTCTCACGCGTAATACCGTGACGTTCGAACTTCGCAATTTATCACCCTAAAGTAGGCATGCCTACTCTAACCAACCGAGTATGAAACTATGAATGTTATAATCGTAATTTGTAATTCGTTCGTAATTTGACCGTGTGGAAAAAGAAAGGGATGGATATTGAGATCGCCGATAGTGAGGTAAAACTTTCTTTTTGTTAGGTAATAGATACTTTTTATTTATGTTTCTGATTAGTGACCGCGTCGGCCTAGACTAGATCCGGCCTAGTGTCTGCCTAGTGCCTACCTATCCTGAAAACCACTGCACGCCACTGCTTGTTGGGCCTGATCATCTTAGTCTTACAAAAAAAACATTTGCTTACAAAAAACACTACAATCTACTAAAATCGGTTTTTTTATCTTGTTTTTTCGGTTTTTGCTACGCCTTCCGAAGTTAAAGCTATTTTTCACTTTGTGGTGATTTTTTTTTGTAAAAAAGTTTTTGTTTTTACGTTTTATTTGTTACCACAACAAAAACTTACCCAAATCGCTATAGGTGTGCCTATAAGAGTTCCCTCGATTTCTCCAGGATTTCATCATCAGATCCTAACATGATGACAATGGGACCATCCGGGAAGTAAACCCTTTCAAACAAAAAAAATATTGACTGAATTGAACTGAGAACCTCCGCCTTTTTATGAAGTCGGTTAAAAATAATGAGTCATCCACGAGATAATTAGAAGAAGGCTTGAAATAGACGGATCCATACGACACCAATCACCATAGGTAATATCCTTCCCCATTTGACTAGCTATACCTATTTTAGTGGCACTTAATGCCAAGAATCCATCGAGTGGCCCAAGCGATACGGCAGTGAAGTAGTACGTGCCAAATCGACTAATACTAGGCTTTACGCCTAATGGTAATCATGAACATATGTTAATTTACACGCTTCGGCTTTGCAAATTTGATTTCTGTCTCGAATGAGGGCGAGGGAAGGAGGTTATTACTTTAGGCCCTAGGCTGCTGCAAATTGCACACATAATCAGCCTGTACTGTAATGTTCCCAGTGCTGGCCCAGTGAGGGTTGGTAGGTGTCACATATCTTCGACTTTTTGGTCCTAGGTCATGCCGGTTTCCTCACGATGTTTTCATTAACCATATTGAGAGCAATGGTGGAAATAATCTACAAAAAGTAAAGCGCCTGTCTGGGTTTGAAACTACGACCTATAACTCGAAAGTCGTGGCCGTTATCACTGCTCTCTAACACAGTATAGTTAGTACAGTCGATATACAGTGGTTTTCCTGGTTGTGTTGTGTTTCATGTAAATGAATGGAAAATCGAAGATAACAAAACATTTAGCGCGCTCGTCGCACTGCGCCCTTACTGTGTGCATTGCAAAAAGATCCAATTAGATATGTAAACTAACAGGTTTTAAACTCGTTAGTGCACCTAACCGCCATTAGTAACCGACGACGAAGCTGGTCAGAACTTTCATCGGCTGCTGGTATGGCTGCTAATACGATACAAACTGTAACATATAAGTAAATATATTGGTATTCCACAGTAAACAGCACCCTAGTTGAGTAACGCACTATCAATAACAATCAAACAACAAACAATAATAAGCAAACAACAATAACAATCTGAATAATTTTGAAGGAGGCTAATCCATTGCTTCATATGTTCGAAAAAAAAATCTGCTCAACAACGTAAATAACGCAATGAATGTTTTTGAACTGTCAAAATGATAGCCATTCTTTAATGTTAATATTTCAACAATTTTAAAATTCAGAGTAAATATTTATTTAAGTACCTATTGACTTTTGTCAATTCTTGTCAAACTGATATTCAGGCGTATAGTTCTAGGTAGAACACTATTGACCATTTTTGCATGTGAATAAATGAGATTCACATCTCAAACTGTCCGAAGCAAATGTCACGTCCTGTTTATTTGCAGCAATAACATCAAAAGTTCAATACGTCATCAAAAAAACACCGCTAACTAATGAATAAACTAATTGTGAATGGAGGCTGTGTTCCCTTCAGACGTCACCAACTTGTAACTAATGAAAAATGCGGTCAATTATGTACATCGGGGGATACTCCGTGTCTCGTCCGTTTGCAATGCATGGACGCGTACGAACTTACCCTCGATCGGCTTCTCATTCATTTTAAACACGTGAATTGAAATACAATTCGATTGCATTCGTTTATTCGGTCACAGATAATATAAATTCGGTTGAAAGTATTTTTTAATTCAACAATATTAACTCTGATTGAAGGCGTTTAATGACAGTTTCAGTTATGTTCAACTTTCAATTATGTTGAAGTCTGCTTCAAACGGTTTTTTTTAGAAAATTTGTTTACCTAACCTTCCGCTGTTGACTAAAATAATTAGTGTAATAGATTTTTCTTGAAAATACTTTGCCATGTTATTTCAGAGACAATGCTCGTACCTACTGCATTTTCAATTTTTTTGCCAAAAATGTAAACAAATGTGAGTTTATGGAAAAATAACTTTAAATCCTACATGATAAGTTCAGTTTACGCTACAACTTTAAACATTTTATGACTTTTTCAATAGTGATTATAACCCATTGAAACTTGATATTTCTTTAACTTGAAATAATATTAGTTTGAAACATAAGTTTGAATAGACTTTACGTATTTAAATTTTTCCGCTTTGCTCGCAACTAAATAGACTGGAATTGTGTAGGTAATATTTTTATAGAACAGTGATATAGGAGTTCGAATAAAAGGGAATTAAATTAAATTTTCGTTAGACAAAGACTGAATTCCAATTAGTGCATGGGGTCACAATTCACACGTGACGTCATAGATAATTGCATTCCATTGACGAAGCGACCTTCGTCCATATCCGAGCTAACTTTCAATCAGAGCAATTTGATTACAGCATGGCGCCTGCATAAAAAAAACGAACTGTTTTTTACTGAGATCTCTTTTTACATCACCATACTATATAAAACCTTTAAAGCTGTATTCAAACAGCATAATCAGCCTATACTTAATGTTCCCACTGCAGGGACCCAAACCTCCTCTGTGAGAGGCAGTGGGCCGTAATCCACCACGTGGGCCCAGTGCAGGTTGATGGATGGCACATCTTCGATTTTTTGGTTCTATTAGGACTTGCCGATTTCCTCACGAACAGCAACAAAAATTAAACTGAATGATTTTTAACGATTATGTATTACACCCGATATTTAAACTGTACTGCAAAACTATTTTAATTCTATTTCGAATGAACGAATGCAAATAAAAACAAAACAGGTCAATCGACAACATGTTCAAATATTTAACTTTTCTATTCATTCAAATTAAACGTACAATCAATCGATTTTGTGCACATTTTCACGGTTCGCTATGCGTAATTGGGTATGTTAATTTAAAATCGGGGACCTATAAATCCTGGACAACACTCAGAACCTTTTCTTATAATCTGATACAAACGTCGGTCAAAAACGGACGTCATTAGATTTCCATTTTTGTCGGCTTTGACCATGAAAACTTTTCATGGAGTGTTAGCCTGTCTGTACATACGTCATACATGTTCAATTTCTCCCGCCGCAATGTCACCATCTACGGAAGCGTTTTCATAGAGATACTTAGAAACCAGGAGTGCCACTGCAGTCAGTCATTGCGAATGCTTTGTCGCTGCGGTAGCGGTCTGCGGTCGCCTTCGGAATGTGATAAACGTTTTCATAAGGTAGTGTTTACTTACCGTCAGTCGGCGTGGTTTGCTGGCTCGAGTTGATCCGTGGCCGCTCCTCCCCGGCCGCGATGTGCTTGGCGGTCCGCCGCGCCACTGGCCGCAAGTCGGCTTCCACATCGCTCGCCTCCTCCTCTTCATAGCTGTATTCCATTTCTGTAACACAGTGTCGATTTAATACCACATACTTTGTTTTACGTAATAATAGACTATATTGATATTGTCAGTTTGTGGATCGACTTTTTAATAATTCATAGTTAAAAAAACTCGAAATGAATCAATTGTGTATGTAGTTTTAAGTCAAAAAAAGCATTATTTTTCTAAAAAACAGTATTAAATTCAAAAAAGTCAGTTTTTGGCAGCCTTGTAGCAAGTTTCTGGAAGACCTCTCCAGAGGCTTTTCACCTTAACTAAAGTACCTACATTTTGATAAAACTAACATCAAAACATCGAAAACCTTTCACATCTTAAGCTCTTATTTTGTTTTAGTTTTTGTCTCCCACGGCCACCGATTGAACAGCTGACATACATAATGACTAATCTCCTTTGATATTATTGGCAATTGCGTACGCGTAAATTTGAAACTATCCACTAACTATTCAAGGTTCCACAAATTGTCAGCCAGTTGCATGGCGTGGCAGTTGAGGACTGATAACTTATTGGCAATCAGAGTTACAATGAGCCTCAGTCGTGTGACGTGCTTTAGGTTTCCTGTGTTCGCCCGCATTGTCTGTCATAACAAAGCTATCTTCCTTAGACTGCCAGAGATACACGCTTGCTGATGGATTGATTTATGATTATCGCTCTGAATCATTTGACTAAGTAGCATTATTGTAATAAAATTAATCTCACGATTTTGGTGTTCATCAATTAGTAAATGCATGCATCAGCATCTGACATGTGTCCGAATAACTTTTTGTTTCTTATTATCAGTGGGTTACATTTATTCATGTCAGGAATCCTTCAAAGACGCTATAATACTTCCACGTAAAAAACTCTACTAACTAATATGAATTAGATATTAATCAAAACCTTCGGAGCGCATAGCTGCTCTATCCATGATTAGAACCCTGTTCTGTGATATTGTAGAAAAAGGATGAAAGTAACGACTTTAAAAATAATAAAATAAGACTGGCTATTCGTACAATGTATCTAAAAGTTTATTCAAACATAAGTTTTAAATTAATATTATTTCAAGTTAAACAAATATCAACTTTATTTTAATGGTCATTAAGTTGATATCAGAGTGCCAAGGAACATTGAAAAAGTAAAAAAAAAGTTTTTGCTAAGTTGTAGCGCAAACTGAACTTTATTGTGTAATATTTAAAGTAATTTTTCCATATTTATTTATTGTCCTATATTTGGGTGGCTTACAGCTATCATATACAGAAGTAGTAGTGAGATAATCGACGAATAATGTATTATAATATAGGTATATACAGTGTGTCTGGTCATCGGTGTCCGACCCGTTAAGGCTAAGCAATATGATCAAATTTATCGACAATTTCACCATAATAAGGCATTTTGCCCCTACTGTTTTGAAATGCCGCCATTTTTTTTTTTTACTTTGTACGGTTGGGTTTATTTATTTTGCCATATCTACCTATGTAGAGGTCCTACAGACATAAAAGTGGTTTTGTTCGATAGCTACAAAAATAGGCAATAAATTCACACACGCAAAGTTTGTCAAAAACTTCCATTAAAACCTTAAAAAAATACTTTAAACTTAAAAAGTTTGAAAAAATTTGGTTATTTTTGATAACATACCTTTTTTTACTTTTTAGATAAAATATGCACTATGCACAATACAATATTGCTATGATACAATATGCACTAAAGTATTACCTAAAATCTGATGTGAAGACCTAAGCTCTAAGTCAAATAGTTTAGGAGTTGTGACTATTTGAATATGACCCTTTACTTTAAAGATCCTGACAAGTAGAAGGAAAATAAAAAATAAAATACAATAATAATTTAGGGGCAAAATGCCTTATTATGGTGAAGTTGTCGATAAAATTGATCATATTGCTTAGCTTTAACGGGTCGGACACCGATGACCAGACACACTGTACATATATAAATAATTAATATATTCTCATATTTGTTTACATTTTTGGCAAATAATTCGCGAATGCAGATTATCTTGTTATATTTGAACAGTGGCGAGACACATAAATAAAAAAAGTGTGTGACGATGTGTCCAGTGATAAGTACCTGTTACATTTTCGTTTTCCCACTCTCGCGGACTGAAAGTTTCAAAAGTCGACTAAATCACGTTGCCTCAGCTTTTAAAGTACAATGCAGTGGCAATCCCCGTTCCTAGGAATAACAATGGTATCGAAATCTAAAGAGCTTCAAACAGTTTTCAGTTATAACACTGCTCCACTAAAAATACTGTGAAACTTTTTAGTTGAACAACCTTTTTCGAACATGTGTGTTTTTTATGAAAAACTATATTTCAAATAAAAAACCTCTGTGCAAACAACGATTTTACTCGATACCCTATAGTTATCTAGTTTATTACATCAAAAAATACTCAGAAATATTTATCGTCATTCTTCATGTTCCCTTTAGTGAAATTCCATTAATAACGGCTTGTGGGCTGTACATTTTCAAATTTTTTTTCTAGCCTGCTATGTCCAACTCCTGACCTGGACAAAGGCCTCCCTCCACTCCTTCCATCTTTCGCGAGCCCGCGCGTCATCCTTCCAGTATTGACGGAACCTATCAATTTATATTAAAAATAATTAATCAGCTTGGAGCTCTGTGAGAGCTAATAAATTAGATTACCTGCAAATGGCTGCTGTTTTCTGGTGGCGCTAACATCATCGGAGGTTATTATAATTTCAAATTTTGTTGCATAAGTATAGCCCACAACGGTTAAGTATGTCAGATAGGAAACGCCGTCCTCCACTAGTTTATAAAAAAAAAAATGTAACGTGTAATAGTGATTCCGATATTCTATCACAGAATAAACAATTTCATTACAAATGAGACAAATACAAAATAATACATTTAAAATGTGTCATTTCATTTCTTAATTGAATTCCCGTGAACAACTACAGCGACAAGCCGCATTCCCGAGATAGCTTGACACATACAAACATGACATAAGAGAATTATCACCTCTTAAAGGAATAAAATTATTATGTTCGCTCAGCATCGCATAATGTGAGTAACGTCGACGAGATACCCGTCTCTATAAAAATATTAGAATTCCTCGCGAGACGGCAATTTCTGGACGAGAAACGTATTTTCCAGTATTGTGCTTGATTCCGACACGAGGTCAAGCGGTGTATGCAATTGTGTATACCATCTTCGGCTTTTCAGGCTCGATTTAAGAGCGTTTACGCCGTACGGCATTTCATACAAACTTTCAAGCGATTGTTTTTCGAAATGAATGAACCGATTTTAATGAAACTTCATACCCATATGCCGGATACAAAGGTCTAAAAAGTAAGCTGAGAACATTTTCGAAATGTCTTATTTAAAAAAAGATAACTGGAAATCTCTGTTTCTATGGAAACTTAAAAATCGGTCTAATTTGACTGTAACACAATTTTTCGAAAATGTTCTCACCTAACTTTTTAGACCTTTGTATCCTGCTTATGCGTATAAAGTTTCATTAAAATCCGCTCATTCATTTCGAAAAACAATCGCTTGAAAGTTTGTATGAAATGCCGTACCGCGTAAACGCTCTATTAAGGTTCGCATAAATCTTTGATATTTTGTTCATCGGACAACTAATAAATAATCTTTGAATATCGTGCGATTTTAACTGCAATGTCTTATATTCTTTGTTTTTTTTTCTTTAGAGGTAAGTTATTTTTATTAGATTTATAGTTGTTTTTTTTATTTGTGTTTTGCTCAGTTGCCGCTGCTGACAGCCATAAGCTTGTTGTGCTGTTTTGTTTTGTTCGCTTTGGCAGGTTTACAAGCCGGGAGTTCTGTCTATTTTTTTTTACTCTACTCGCTATGTTTCATGAATTAATCCTTGCCGTGTTTGTTATTTTTGTACGAAGCTAAGCCGTCTGTGTCTAGCAGACACAAACAGACACCTATTGTATAAACATTAGATGGACGGCTATTCCCGATCATCTATTATTTTAAGTCTACCCTTTGACTACTTATTAGATAATGGAATACCGTGGAAATCTATAGTCTTTGTTTAAACCAATAGAATTTATTTTGTAATAACATGCTTGTAAGGGCTGATTTTACCAGTCTTTTATCCATGGAATTTTTAACAAATTAACGTCTGACTTGTTGATTCTGACTCGTTGTTATAGTTCTGTCAAAAATTCAAAATTTAATTATAGGATAAGACTTACCTATTCTAGATATAAAAGTTTGGTGACATTCGCCCCAAGGCGTTATATCCACACTTGTCCTACCTACTCGTATAATAATAATTTTATTGATACCTTTGATAACCTTGTTTTTAATACTAAACTGCTTATTTTTAACTTGCAATTAACGTACTTAACTATTATTTTAGATTCCTACAGCGATATTTAGCGATAGAGTTTTATAGTATAAAAGGGTATTATTCACAAACTAATAATTCATGATATCCGTTACCCAATTCACTTTCACTCACAAGGCCGAGGGCGGGCGGGCGGATTCGAGGGTGGCCAAACGACGAAAATCGATCACGATTCCCTAACACCGACTCAGCTTATAGGAATCGAGAAACGAGACATTGTAAAACCACGTTACCGTCACAATTACAGATCGCAATTCTTGTACTCGGTAGCTAAAAGATGGCCGCTTGATAAGGTTTTTTATTAATAAAATAATAATTACAGTCTCTCGGTCTATTTTATTTTATTTTTTGTCTGATCAATGCCCTGGATTTATGAAGAAAGTGGTGTGATGACTGGTACCTAGGACTCTATGTATAGAAAAACCGATTAACTGTTATATGCTCTATAACAAGTATGTAATCGAACCTGAATAGTTGTTCAAATTCATTTGCTTTTTTTCGGGTTTTAGAACTTGTTAGTTGTTACCTATAATATAATAATAATAATAAACCCGCAGGGCAGCATGTGGCGAGCTGTTGGGCAGTAGCGACCCCACGGACCCTATCTCCCGGGAGAAGTTTGTTCCTCACCTCTGGCTTGCCTTTATTGGCCGGCTGGAGTGAACAATGACGAGGAACAGAGCTCCCACCTCATTCTTGCCTTTATTGGCTGGCTTGAGTGGAGATTCGCAAGAGCAAACGTGCTCGGAGGAAGGAAGTATTCCAGTAAGATGCTGGTAGGGATCTTGACCGTACTTCCGGGATTGCCCTGATAGCCGTGGAATACCTCTCCACTCCTCTTAAGCACCTCAGGACATGTTGCCCCCTTGTCACTACGTCACTATGTGCTAGCGACCGTTTCCGGGGGCCCATTATTGAGTGTGCAAGTCACCCCCTGCCATTTTATCCGTGTATATATAAAACATTGATCAGGCACGGGTCATAGTACTTCCATAGTTCTTGGTAACCAGTCCACTTTAGCCACCCAAACCCATAGTCCAACTTTATATTTTCCATATCCTGCAATAGTCCTACACCAACCGGGGGTTGTCCTTGGGTGCACTTGCATAGTGCGAACAGGGATAATCGTCGGTTGGTGCCTCATTTCATTGAAAACGTCCAACGTGCCTCTGGGAGTTGGCTTCGGCCCCTCGTACGCCTTTCAAAGGACCGGGACCCCATGGTCCCGAGATATGTTAAAAGTATAATAATAATAATTTATATGTGTATACAGTGAAATAAAGAAATAATAATAATATAATGTATAATTATAATTATTATTATATATGTTATAATTGTGGCGTTTAGTAAAATAAGGCCTACTATAGGATGAGCAGGGACGCGAAACAGGACGAGGGGCTTGTAAAATACGCTAACTGGAGCCCTTGGATTTTGTAGCCATTGGAATAGTAGGCACAATATTTACGTTTGTCGTTTCAAGAAGGCAGGGGCCGTATTACCGTCTATTCTCGTTTGGATCCTTCACTATAACTGAGAAGGTCAAGCGTACCTATAAGCTTCTTATGAACTGACAGCGTTTGGTGACAAATAAATACCATAACTTAATTGCAAAGTGTTGGTCATTTTGAGAATAATAATACGCTTGAAAAAATATTGATTGAAGTTGTCATGTTGCAAAGCAGCCTACCTTTAAGCAATCAATTCGTGTACGAAAATTTATTTTATTTAATATCTTAGGTACGTTTTAATATCCACTGGGCACTTTACACACAAAAAATAGCTTATATATGAGTATGTTAGTCTTAGGTTTTTTTGCAATTTGCAGGTCAGTGTCAGGTTGTATCTTGATCAGAATATGATTCGCGATTGTAATAGATACCTATGTATTGTATAAATACAGAATTATAGTCATTAGAATCATTAATGTATCTCTTTAAGTTAGATTTGTTCCATCAGCACTTTTCCATATAAGATTTGTTACGAGATTTGTTCTTATGCAACAAATCTAACTTAGAAAGTGATTCTAATGATTATAATTCTGTTAATGCCTATGAATACTCGTCGCATAAAGCCCGCAAGTCGCAAAAACTAAAACAGATAAAAGGAAAGAGAGACAACGAGAATTTTAAAACTTGCAGCAATCTTGCAGGATGTAGAAAGTAAATACCTACCTAAGTACTCTAACGTAATAGGAGTTGTGCTGTACAATCGACTGTAGCCCGATGACGTTTGCAAATGAAGGGCGACTTTATAATCAAGGTTGAGTCAGAAAAAAGTTAACATTCAGCTGCTATTAGCATATTTGGAGGTCATCCTAAAGTGTTTATCGTTGACTCGTCCGATACGCATAATAATTCAAACAAAATTCAAATAACACTAGGGCCAATTGGAGTCCGACTGATGGTTTTTCGAGATAACGCCAAGCAGTTGGTCGAATCAAAGTGACCAGAGGGCTAGCCAATTTTTGGCCAAAGAATCAGCATCGCCTGCATACAACGTGGCAATGCTGCTAGCTATTTGGGCACTTTTCCTATTGACAGCGATGTGGATGAATTTTTAGTGTCCTAAGTATGATTATTTTCCTATTTTTTTTATAAACATCTACATACATAGGTTGTATTAATATTATTTTAAGTCTGTTAGCTTATAGAAACAAAAAACAAAATATGAAAGTTGGGACCCACCCACTCAGATATTCACTACCGGCACGCTCCATTGAGAATTTCTAAAGCATTTCGGCGATCGTTTGCAGGCGCCTGATACACGTGGCGTGGCCGCCGCTCTTCTGCCGTATTCACTCTATTTCGACGTAATTCACGGCAATTTCTTGTGACTTGCGAGTTGTGACTCAAGCATTGCAGATGCTCTGTCTTGTTGAACTCTACTGTGTAAATCGGTAAAGTAAGCCACTCGGTGCTCCCTGGCGTAGACGTTTCTTACTAGGTATCTGTCGTCTACCTTTCTTTTTTGACTTAGCTAAACTATAGTTAAATTTTTTGTCTGCCAACAGCATTAATCATCAGCTGAACTCAAGTTTTGCTTAAAACTTTCTCAGCTGCATATAAATTATGAGAAACGAGACTCGCACTTGCACACTGTGTAACGACTTGCCAAACATAAATGTTTTAGTTAATTATTATTTTATTACACATAAACCTTCCAGAATAAATCCTATAGATGATGGTGAAAACTGCATCAACATATCTTGCGGAGTTATGTAGCTTCGAAGAGCGATTTTAATTTCTAATATGTATAAATATAGGTAAGTACTTACATAGTTGAGTTACCTTACTAATAAACGTATAGCGTCTGTATAGTTACCTACACAACGCTTTGTCTTCTTCTTTCGAAAGTCAAATTACTGACGACTGAAATAAAGAAATCGGTGTAGCTATTCACCTGATATAATACGTTTATTAGTAAGGGGGAAAGGAGATAAGATATACTTATATGTATTAGGTATAAGCAGTACGAATCAATACAGGCTTGTTTCACAACAATAAGCAAATTATCTAGCTGGGGAGCGTTCCACGCAACGCTTACCGATACGCGGCATCTGACGATATCTAGCTGATAATCTATGATAACCTTTACAAGCAGCTGAAGATTCTAAAGTATTCAAAATGGGAGTGATATTCAATAGGAAATAACGCTATTTACTACAAGTCTGCTGAATAGTCAATTGAGTTACGTAGTGTGTCTTTGATATTATTATGTCTACTTTACTGCCTTGTTAAAGTAGTTTTGTATTGTATAGGGCACATGATTATTCTTCAAGAGCTGTTTCTTATTCATAATGAGCATACCAATCCGCACTGGGCCCGCGTGGTGGATTACTGCCGACTTCCTATCTGACAGAGAGGCCTGAGTCTCAGCAGTGGGAACATTATAGGTTGTTTCTGTTTAACGAACATCATCAGTATGGCCGCGACGCGCCACCAGTCTGGCCACGCAATTCATTGAATAATTAATTCTCTTTACACCTGTTTGGCATATTTTGCGGTTACTTAAGGCTCCTGCAGACAGGCGCGTCGCGCGCGATTGTCTTGCCTATAAACATGCAAAAGGAATTTAAAATTGTCTTCTAGTTGTTTCACAGTTACCGATCAAAAGCAGCTTTTCTGAATGGTACAAAATGTTAAAATAGAATATTTCGAGCTATAATGTCGCAGGAAGTTTAAAGTCTGGTTTATGAAGTTATAGGAATCTGCGGCATGCAGTTTGTTGGTTACTTAAAACTTTAGTACGGCTTGGGTTTGTCAAGTTTTGCCTGCAGTGCACGTAGCTCACGCTATATTCTGCTCAGACACTAAGTCAGACTCTGAGCTAGAGAAACCCACAGCTTTTTAGGGTTTCGTACCCAAAGGGTAACAACGGGACCCTATTACTAAGACTCCACTGTCCGTCTAGTCTGTCTGTCTGTCTGTCAGTCATCAGGCTATATCTCATGAACCGTGGTAGCTTGACAGTTGAAATTTTCACAAAATGTGTATTTCTGTTGTCGCTATAACAAAAAACTAAAAACAGAATAAAATAAGTATTTATGGGGGGCTAACATACAAAAAAACGTGATTTTTTTGCCGTTATTTTTTATGTAGTGTTAAATAGGTATTGTATGGTGGTACGGAACCCTTCTTAGTAGTCCAACTCGCACTTGGCCGGTTTTTACATTTCTTTTGACTAAGAATTACATTTTCAGTTTTATTTAGGTATTAACAAATATCTAATCCCTCTCACCGAGAGGAGGCCTGTCTCCCAACAGTGCATGGGAACGTTAAAGGTTTATTATATAATGTATTTATGTAAAGGTCCAATATGTTCTTTGCCGCTGTAATCGTTGTTACAATTGATTAAGTGTTTACCTATCAAAAAACTCGTTTACAGAATTACCCCATAGATTTGAGTCAAACTATTTTTACTTCACCAACAAATTTTCAGGCATATTATTATGAAAGAAAGTTTTTAACTCGAAAATACTCAAAAACATTGACTCGACAATGTGAATTTCAAGGTGAATTTTAACTAAGCATCTACCCTTTGGAAGCTCCTTTAATATTGGTATATTGTAGCAAAATTGAATTATGAAAGAATAAAACGAGATTCTTATAAAAGCTTCGCCATTGCATGGATGCATAATACTCTCCTGGCCATATTCTTCTCCATATTATGTTATCAACTTATCATACAGGTATAAATGTTCTCATCAATATCTTCTTATCATCAATGTCTTAAAATAGGTAATAAACTTAACCGGTCCCAGCTTAAGGTAACCAAATAAAGCTTTTTACCAAACAAAAAAAAATTTTTTTTTTTTTGATTTTCGTACCAAAATGGGAACCGCTAGGACCGCTGTCCGTCGATACATTTTTGTGTCACGGTCGATATTATCAGCTCAGCTATATTTAAAGCCATGGCCTCGAAAATAAGCAACGGTTATAACGTTAATACGTGTTAATACGGTTCTTAAAAGTTATAGCTCTCGTCAGATGTTCGAAGTACCTATTAATATCTTAGAAATGGCCACGCTACTTCTGTATGTAGTGTTTGCGTGAACTTACTCCTTTCCTTAATTACCTCGCCCCGGAAGACTGCGAATTCTGTAAAGTCATATTTGTTACGGTCGCGAATCATATTTTAATTGACATACAACCTGACACTGACCTGCAAATTGCAAAAATAATTTCGCGGGCTACCTAGCGAGAGCTCTTGTCAACGACGGTGTGTGGGGAGACAATAAAAATAAAACGTTTTCGATCTTTCACTGGAAAAAATTGCTTCTATGGTCTACATATTAATAGGTACACGAGACAAAATCTGAAATCACGAAAAAAAATCAGCTGTTCTTTACATTTATGTTCGCATAACTCGAATGTAGTGAACAGCCGTTGCCTTGTTTGTGTTATTTGATTTTTAGTTGCCACATACACTTAATCAGCCTATAATGTTCCCACTGCTGGGACTCAGGTCTCCTCTCGGTAAAAAGGGGGCCGTAATCCAAAACGCGGGCCCGGTGCGGGTTGGTAGATGTTACATGTCTTCGAATTTTTGGTTCTAACAAATGCCTGTTTCCTCACGATGTTTCCCTTCACCGTTTTGAGGGCAGTGGTGATGAAATAATTTCCACAAAGACACAACTGTCTGGGTTCGAACCAACGACCTACAAGGGCTACCACTGCTCCAAACCTTTTATTTGAGTACTTGCCTACATTCGAGTTTAGTCATAATAAAAATTACGAGTATGCTATCAAATATTTTCCTTTGAAACAAAACTTATATTATCAGACTTACGAGGTCTCTTTCGTGCCAGGCGCTACGTGTTTCCATAATTAAATACCGCCTTCACCTTCTATGAAGAAGTGAAGAAGGTTCTACTTCTGATGACTGTGGCTGGGATATTCCCGACAGGCCTATGTGATCATCAATCTATCTGACTAGCCTTTTCCCAACTAAGTCGGGGCCGGCTTCCAGTCTAACCGCATGCAGCTGAATACCAGTACTTAACATGGAGCAACTGCCTATCTGACCTTCAGTACCCAATTATTGGGCGATACGATACCCGTTAGTAAGACTGGATGTCAAACTTTTAGGATTCCGACTACCCGTAACAACTGTCAAAGATCTACGAATGACAGCCGGGACCAACGGCGTACAACGTGCTTTCCGAGGCACGGACGGGTCTCGAATTGTAAAGGATTTTAGACAAATAATACGTATATACTTATAAATACCCATCCACGAACCGTTCATGACAAGGACCGGTGCCGCTGTTAATATTTAGCCACGAGCCCCTCATCCTATGTCATGGTGCAGGTACGAAGGCCATAATTAGCAGCTTATGGGCATTATATTATATGTATATGTGGGACATTATATATTATGTCCCATACAGAGTGACCGAGGTAGATATTGTAATCTGACCCGTTCAACGTAATTAAAATCAGAGTATAGTTCATGCAGCTACTAGATAATACGCACGTTTTAGATAACCTTATTATCTATTACCGAAGTGTTTATGATTAGGATCTGATTGCATGTCGGTTTCTATGACCATGTAAACTATCGTAAATGACCGGCCAATAGGTATGCTCATCAAAAGATACTTTCGATAGGCAAATTATTCATTGAATCAACTACAACGGGCACTAACTAAACTATTTATTCATTTACGGCCGTAAGTTCGAATGCAGACAGGCGCTATACTTTGTGTAAATTATGTATTTCATCGCTACTGCTCTCAAAACGGTGAAGGAAAACATCGTGAGGAAACCGGCATATCCTAGAACCAAGAATTCAAACACATGTGACATCTACCAACCCACACTTAGCCCGCGTGGTGGATTACGGCCCACTCCTATTCACGTAGAGAACGCCTGTGTCCCAGCAGTGGGAACATTAAAGGCTGATTATGCTAAGCTTAACAAAACCTAAAAAAATAAACAACCACCATATTTGAAATAGGTTACCTAGAGCTTGCAGGAAATTACATTGCCTCAAGCAATTAATCAGTTAATACAATGCATTTCAGAATATCCATGCAAATGTGTTTCCATTTTGCAGCTAAATGCGGCTCGGTCGGCGGGACCTTTGTTTGAAATTAGTTCCGTATTTTCTAGCAGGGAACGTTTATGAATAATATGTAATGTAGCGTTGGAAGGCCTCCCACAAGGTGGACCGACAACCTTGAGAAGGCCGCAGGAACCCGTTGGATGCGAGAAGCACAGAACTGGTCAAAGTGGAGGTGCTTGGGGGAGGCCTATGTCCAGCAGTGGACGTCTTTCGGCTGAAATGATGATGATGATATAATGTCTGGTGGTGCATAAAAATGAAAAGCGATTCGTTAGGTTCGTTTATTTATTTGAAGTTATGTTTCGACAGTTGAGAGTAATGGCACGTAATGGTTCTAGAGGTAATTAGTACGTATTATTTTTTTATGTATTATGGAATGAGTAAAATTATAAATGTGGTGTGTGGATGTGTGTTGTGTTCCTTCTCAGCATCCTGTTTACCACAGTAAATAAACGTATTTTCTTTTCTTATCTATTTTTTAGGTAATTTTAAAAACTTTTAAATTCAGACTACTTTCAATATACCTACCAATACACATTGATCAATTTTATTTTGTCTACAGGTCGCAGCCCTGAGTTTCTGCTAACCGAACAGTAAAAGCCGAAATCAACAATTACTGTCAGTCACTGCGGAACCAGCACGAGCCCACAGGCAATGTGTTGTATATTTTTTCTTATTTATTACGTGCTTCATTAACCCACTTGAAAAAAACAATTCAGTGTTCTTTTGGGAGCGTTGTATATACCTAATACAAATTCGTGTGGTCTCGAGGAGCTTTGCTGTATCAAATATTTTGTCAAGAATAGGTAGATCAGTTTACAACGCAAATTCAAACATTCTATGGAACTTTCTAGAACCCTTTTTTATTCTGTAAATAGGTTAACGGAATCACTTTTACACATCAATTTATCTATACTTATAATAAATCTGTAGAGAGGTCAATTCTGTACATGACATATATTTTCAAAATAACTATTAGGGGGTAATAAGTGATCGATACTGATGCCAAAAATGCAATCAGTAAAATTTTTGTCTGTCTGTCTGTCTGTCTGTCTGTCTGTCTGTCTGTCTGTATGTTCCTTATAGAAACAAAAACTACTCGACGGATTTTAACGAAACTTGGTACAATTATTCTTCATACTCCTGGGGAGGTTATAGTGTACTTTTCATCACGCTACAATGAATAGGAGCAGAGCAGTGAAAGGAAATGTTGGGAAAACGGGAGAATTTGCTCCATTTTTTAAGCTTCCGTCGCGTGTGCAGCCTTAATGGTTAAAGCTACATAGAAATCATTTATGACGGAAATGTTCTACATAAAATTATCTAAAAAATATCCTACAACAGCATATGTCTATCTTTTATGGTTGACTCACAATAACACGTGTAACTCCCGATAGCTTAGCAGTTCGGAGCTTTCTGATTATATTTGTTTACTTTACGTTTATAATACTCTCACTCATCCCTAATTAAAAGAAGTTAATATTATTACCTATTCAATAAAAAAAGAATCATAGTAATCGGTATAGAAACACCAAACTTAAACATGAAATACGCTAATAAGCCATCGCGCCGTCGCGCGTGAATACTGAATCATGCCATAAGGATTATTTTTGTGTAACGGTTGCCGCGCTCGATGCAGGTCGTGGCGGTAGGGTATAAAAAGGCGGGAGGTCCGATGTCCGGTTAAGCAGAAAGGCAACCTTAGCGAGTTGCAACTGCGAGTTGTCATGTCAAAAAAAAAAAAAAAGCGCGGGCTTCATTCAATATTTGGCTGTTGATGCGTTCAGAGCGTTCGACCTTATTGACAGACAATAATTGATATTAACAAACCGTGCTTATCAGCGCGACTTTTAGTCTTTAAATAGTTTATTTGAATTTCTTTTGTTGTTTATATACTTATAATAAATCTGTAGAAGTGAAAATTCTGTACATTGAAAATATCAAAAAAATAAATGGCAGGGGGTGTTACGAGACCGACACCAAACCAAAAAAATTTTAATTTTGGTCTGTCTGTCTGTTTGTTCAGGCATCACGCAAAAAGTACGAAGTACGAAGTCCGATTACGATTAAACTTGGTATAATTATAATTCTAAACCGTGCTTTTCTGTTTTTAATCCTCTTAGTTTTTACTAAGTACACTTTAAGGTAGAGTTATTTAGGTTTATTTTTATAAGTCGTAGGTATAGATTTTAATTTTAAAGTATGGGTGGTATATTTGATAGTGTACGTAGTGACCGTAGGTTATTTTAAAAAACTGTTAGGTAGGATTAGTCATTCGTATAGATATTAGTTTTTAGGGATTTTGCTTATTTATTGAGTTTAGATTAGTTATCATCAGAAATTGATTTATTTAGGTACTAGCTTCTGCCCGCGACTTCGTCCGCGTGAAATTTCACCCTCCACCCATTCACCCTCTTAGGAGTGGAATTTCGAAAAACCCTTTCTTAGTGGATACCTTTATACACTTCACACAGAACACACTCCAAATTTAATGTCTCTATGACCAGCGTTTTAGGCTGTGCATTGATATAATCAGTCAGACAGGATCACAGGACTTTGAATTTTATATTAGATTATAAAAGTAAACCTAAGTACCTACCTAATAAAAAAAAACTCAATAACAGAAAATAAAATACCTAAATAAACCTATTTCTGATGATAACTAATCTAAACTCAATAAATAAGTAAAATCCCTAAAAACTAATATCTACTAATCCTACCTAACAGTTTTATAAAATAACCTACGGTCACTACGTACACTATCCCCATACTTTAAAATTAAAATCTATACCTACGACTTATAAAAATAAACCTAAATAATAATTTAGGTTTATTTTTTAAAAACTAAAAGGAATAAAAAGGTCGCACTGAAAAGCACGTTTTGGAATTGCAAGTAGCAGTTAAAACATACAATTTATAGAATGCTAATATAAACGAACGCTCGCCTATTATTATTATCATCTTCGTCGTGTACTACGACAAACTTATTATTTGCGGTTGGTACAGTAATCGGGTCTAGGGATCGAACCGCAAAATTAAGTTTGTTTTTATTGTATATTTTTTCCCGGGATAAAAAGTACCCAGTGTGGTGCCCAGGATATTAAAGAATAATTATACCAAGTGTCATCGTAATCGAACCGGTAGTTTTTGCCTGATGCCTGAACAAACAGACAGGCAAAAATTTTTTTAATCACATTTTTGGATTCTGTGTCGGTCTAATAACACCCACTGCCATTTATTTTTTTTATATTTTCAATGTACAGAATTTTCACTTTACAGATTTATTATAAGTATAGATTTGTAATTTGAACGAATATTTAAAAACTACCAAAACAACTAATACCTATTTTATAAAATAACAACAAAAGAAATTCAAATAAACTATTTAAAGACTAAAAGTCGCGCTGATAAGCACGGTTTGTTAATATCAATTATTGTCCAGCCAAATATTGAATGAAGCTCGCGCTCGGACCTCCCGCCTTTTTATAACCTACCGCCACGACCCGCGTCGAGCGCGGCAACCGTTACACAAAAATAATCCTTATGGCATGATTCAGTATTCACGCGCGACGGCGCGATGGCTTATTAGCGTATTTCATGTATAAGTTTGGTGTTTCTATACCGATTACTATGATTATTTTTTTATTGAATAGGTAATAATATTAACTTCTTTTAATTAGGGATGAGTGAGAGTATTATAAACGTAAGAGTAAACAAATATAATCAGAAAGCTCCGAACTGCTAAGCTATCGGGAGTTACACGTGTTATTGTGAATCAACCATAAAAGATAGACATATGCTGTTTTGGGATATTTTTTAGATAATTTTATGTAGAACATTTCCGTCATAAATGATTTCTATGTAGCTTTAACCATTAAGGCTGCACACGCGACGGAAGCTTAAAAAATGGAGCAACTTCTCCCGTTTTCCCAACATTTCCTTTCACTGCTCTGCTCCCATTCATTGTAGCGTGATGAAACGTATACTATAACCTCCCCAGGAGTATGAAGAATAATTGTACCAAGTTTCGTTAAAATCCGTCGAGTAGTTTTTGTTTCTATAAGGAACATAGAGACAGACAGACAGACAAAAATTTTACTGATTGCATTTTTGGCATCAGTATCGATCACTAATTACCCCCTGATAGTTATTTTGAAAATATATATCATGTACAGAATTGACCTCTCTACAGATTTATTATAAGTATAGATATAGATTTTATTTTCTGTTATTGAGTTTTTTTTTTATTAGGTAGGTACTTAGATTTACTTTTATAATCTAATAAAAAATTCAAAGTCCTGTGATCCTGTCTGACTGATTATATCAATGGACAGCCTAAACCGCTGGTCATAGAGACATTAAATTTGGAGAGTGTGTTCTTTGTGAAGTGTATATAAATATCCACTAAGAAAGGGTTTTTAGAAATTCCACTCCTAAGAGGGTGAATGGGGTAGGGTGAAATTTCACGCGGACGAAGTCGCGGGCAGAAGCTAGTAAAAAATAAATAAGCTAGATGAAGTCGGCGTTTCCTATCTGACTACTCTGAGAAGAATGGTCTAAGTAATCTATAGTATATTAATACTATAAAGAGGTAAAATATGTTTATTTATAGGTATGTAGGTTTCTTCTTTAATCTTTTCTTCTTTTTTAAGCTTTTTCACTGTTAGCAAGCTTCATTATTTCTGAGTGCTATAATAATAGGCTATAAATTATATTTACATATATCGCAAGATATATGTAAATATAATTTATATATTTGAGAGCAGTGGTGGTCCAATGGTAACGGCCGCGACTTACGAGTAGGTCGTAGGTTCGAACCCAGAAAGGCGCTTTACTTTGTGTAAATTTATTTCATAACCATTGCTCTCCAAACGGTGAAGGAAAACATGGTGAGGAAACCGGCATGTCCTTGAACCAAAAATTCAAAAACATGTGACATCTACCTATCCGCACTGGGCCCGTGTGGTGGATTACGGCCCACTCCCTCACACAGAGAGGAGGCTGATTATGTATATTTTGCATTTTAGTTGAGCTATCACAACTTTTGTCTAGAAAGTCGGAAAGAAATACCTCACAGAATTATTTGCATGCGTTGCCTAAACAGTTGAGAATGTATGGCCATCAGGTCCGCCTTAATTATACAAAAAAATCCGCGAAACCATATTTTTATTAAAACCATGACAGCCGATTTCAGCACAACTTTCAGCTATCGGTCCCTCTTATGCCGGGGCCACACTAACGGGTAACGCCGTTGATTATCGCGATGTTAGGCGTTAACCGTAGACTTTAAAGCCTAAAATCGCGATAATCAACGGCGTTTTCCGTCGGTGTGGCCCCGGCATCAGGCGGTTAACACACTGCACCAATCACCGCTTCGGTGTGCGATGCTGCGGTTTTTAACTTAGACTAGATTTGTGTATCAAAACCGCAGGGAATATAACACACTAACACCGCATCTCCGTGCGGTCTACAGTCAAAGTTAAAACCAGTGCACCGAATATTAGAGTGGTGTCCGGTGCAGTACCTAGGATAACCGTCTTAAACTTTGTCTTATATACACACTAGCTTCCGCCCGCGGCTTCGCCCGCGAGGTATGTGCATAAAAACTATCCTATGTCCTTCCCCGGGATGCAATATATCTCTCTGCCAACGGAGAATGCCAGGATTTCCTACAAGACTCGGCCAGAACCGACAAAGATGATCTATAGTTCATAAGAAAGGAAAACTATTATAGAATTTGATAGTATAATTAGTTTTCTTTTAGAAGTACACCAAAAAAAGTTATAGCTCTTTAAAGTTGATCACTCAATACTTCTGATTTTAACAATAACATGAAATAAACTAATGATTAATTAAATTAATTTCAAAAAAAAAAAAGGTCGGTTTTAAAATTTCCTGTGTATGTCGAATAAAATTACTTATATTTTGTATACACAGCAATAAACAACACAAAACTCGAAAAACACTGAAACACTTCGTCGTTCGTGATGACACGCGGGAGAAGTGAGAACATAGTCTATGGCACAGAGTACATTATAATGTCCATGGTGAGAATTGTGAGATGTCAAACTTTTTAGCAATGACATTAACAAGTTAAAGTTTTCCGTCCAGTGTTGCCAGTACTATAATAACATTATTAGGAATAAACTATTCTAAACGGTATCGATTATCGAATTAAATTATTTTTAAATATAACATTAATATAAAATATGTATTAAAAATATAAATAAACGCAATTTATTAAGAATTACGAGGTACGACATATGTAAATAATAAATAAACTTCATACTTACGTAGCTTCATATTGATATTACTGTAATCGATTTGCAAGTGTAATTTCGTATCGATATTATTTTATTTTGGTTGCCAATACCAAAACAAAACAATATAATACATTCGACGGTAAAAAGGAAGTAGGGCATAAGCGACATTTTGGTCAAAAATGAGCTATATATGCCATCCTACGGAAGATTTTCCGCTCTTTCGAATGCGCTTACTCTCATGGCTTTAAGATGACTTTTTTGGCGTTTAAACCCTAGCAAAAAAATTCATAAATGACAAAAATACATCAGTTTTTCTAAAATTTAAAACTTTGAACGGCCCTCCTGAACATTTCATTTTTTGTCGCTTATACCCTATTTCCTCTTAACCTCTTTCTTACATTTCTAATTGAAATTGCAGATAAGAAACTTATGAAATGTATTGATAAAGTGAAGAACTATTTAAAATTACTTTTTGACGGTGTACTTCTACAGATGTTATTTATGTTGTATAATTCTTACTGTTTTAAAGCATGAATTATCATTAATAAAGAATGTCTGTCGGACGCTACCTTGATTCGAGCCGATATTTGGCATTGTCCTTTTACTGAAATCCGTTCAGTGGTTTAGGCGTGAAAAGGTAACATACAGACAGACAGAGTTACTCTCGAATTTATAATATTAGTATGGATAGTATGGATTTTCGCGTAACACCACACATCCCTCTTACCATTCTCATCTCAGTTGCAAGCAATTTCCATTCATTCGCCCGTTTTACCAAACTGTATTTGTAAAAATACTAAAGTTGTCGCGTTTTAGCTTGGCATTAACAGTCCAATGACCGTTAATGCCAAGGTAAAACGCTTTTTTCATTGAAAAAAATGAAACAAAGTCCGTTAACGTCCTGAATTGATAAATATCGTGATCTTCATCATGTTCCAACAACGAAAAACTATACATAGTTCATTATTCGGAGAGATATTAGCGAAAGGGGCCGCTATTGCCATGTTAAACGCGACAACTAGGTATTTAAGTATAGATTGACAAAACTGAAGGCCGTAAATAGTAGGCCAAGTAAAAAAAAACCGGCCAAGTACGTGTCGGACCACGCACAATGAAGGGTTCCGTAGTTGGAATGAATTTATCCCAAGAACAAACTTAACATTGTAGTTTAAAAACATGTTCTCCCATACATTCCAACTGAAAATGTAAGTTTGTACGCACAATATTGAGATATTTACCACGTTGTTTCAAAATCATAGACTTCTTATTAATTTTCCTGTAATCTATAGGTCTCTATTTTTTGTATTTTTTTCAAAATTTTTCGGAGATTAGGGGGGCGGAATGGTAAATTTCCGTCTATTGTCTTAAATAACTCTAATACAATTTATTTTAAAATTATGAAAAAAATATATTTGAGATCCTCACGGTAAGCCCTTTTATTTGATATGTCACACGGTACAGATTGCGAAACTTTTTTTTTAAATTGTCTCTTTACCCCTCAAAAACGACTCCCATTTTCAAAACTCATTTATTTACGTTACACGTCTGTGTTTGGGTCACAGAGCTTCATATGTGTACCAAATTTCAACTTAGTCGGTCCATAAGATTCGGAGCAAATTGGCTGTGACAGACCGACGACGGACAGACAGACAGACACACGAGTGATCCTATAAGGGTTCCGTTTTTTCCTTTTGAGGTACGGAACCCTAAAAATACGTCTGGTGTTACCCACATACCAAGAGAGATACATAAACTACACCTATTTTAAAACGAATGATAGGTAAGTACTATCTTTTTAGCTGCTGTTTACTATCTTTTTAACTGCTGTTATCAAAGTACTTGATATGTCTATAGGCTACGAGGGTTTTCGTGAGTTGGTGAAAAAACACTTAGCTTTGGTAATCAACAAGGATAAGTACGGTATATTCTATAAATACCTCGCAGATTTCCCGGTGCGAGTCTGTGAGATACCTAGTATTTATCTAAATAATTCGTTAAAGCAATAATAGGATTTAACTACTATAGTCACCTACCTAATTTATAGGACGATAGACCCGTATCGGCTACCGTGTGTTGTTGTATTGTGAAGATTTATTTTTATAAATATACAGTGTTTGAGATAGTTTGTTGTTTCTTTATATTTCAATACCAAACCACCTGGCCTCTGGGCTTATGTTACTTTACCGCTAGAGGGAACAAAAATAATAATATAACAGTGGCTCCAGTGAGCTTCGCCTCTTGTGTATTTTCTTTGCTTGTCTTACGAACCCTCTCATTTCTTTGCCGGACTCAAAATTGTCTAACTCCAGGGTGGAGTGACAATTTTGAGTCGGTAATGAAATGTTATATGCAACTTAGCTTACCAAGTTTTAATAATTCTTACAACATTCCCATAGAAACTGAACTTTCAGTTTTTCTCCAATTTTTTTTTAATTTTCCCGGCAGCTTTTAAAATTTTTCTTTCCATTTAATCTGATTCGGGCAATTACGAATATTAAAAAAAAAACAAAAATTAAGTAAATCGGTCCATTCATCAAGCCATTCCAACAAGCCTGCAGCCAGGGTTTAAAAACTTAGCGACTAAACGCTAAGGGCGCCGCCTGTGGGGTACTGATCTCCGGAGTAGGGCGCCGTTGGGGGACCAAGGGACAGGCTGGACCGGATTATTTACAGGCACATGCAAAGTTCCAGCTTTTTTTGTATAATTTGATGCCCCTGGTGTTTCACCGTGCTAAGAGTAGCGCTGGAATGTATTGCTCGGAGTAATTCTGTCTATTATTCGTTTAATTCCACAAATGTTGAGGACATAGCCGCACTAACATTATTTCACATTCACATTACGACCTAGTTTAATCATGAGTATGCCTGTACATATATAAATTAAAGTCGCTTTTCGTGTCTGTCTGTTTATCGCATTGATCTTCTAAACTACGCAGCTGATTTTGATGCGGTTTTCAAAATCATTTAGAGAATGTATTCCGGAATCTTTCATGAAAGAAATCTCTATATCTATTTCGTGGAGTCGTAAAACCGTGCGAAGCAGGGACGGGCCACTTGTATAACATAATATTGAAGTAACAATTTGAAACATTTGCAACGGGTAATTCTATGAGGGCTGCGAGCCTTTGTTCGCCTGAGTACTGACATGGGTTTAACTTTATTGGCTTCGAATGAAAATGTGTGAATGGATAATGCGTAGCAACATTCATGGAAAACCGTTGCAATAATTATGCATGTGTTAATGATAATAATGACAGTGCCCATATAATTAGACAATCTAGGGAATTGAAATGTTTTTCGTCACCATTTCATAATGCTGATTAATCAACTACCTTTTATGCATAAATACCTACTTTCCCTTTTTTCGTAAATGCTATATGGCTATATTTAAATTCTTGCTGTGTATTCAATTATAAAGTATCTGTTCAGTCACCTGGGGGCCTAAAAAGGCCACTTTGGCAGAATCATAAAATGATAACATTATGAATCAAATTATAAGTCGTAAAATGGTCACAAACTGACAATTCTTATTATTATTTATATTTATTATTCTTAATATTATTTGCGTACAATTCAAATCACGCAATTAACTCTTCAGGTATATAATTATTAAGTGTGAAACTGTCCAGATGAATTGCGTGATACGAATTGTACGCAAATAATAAATATTATGAATTGTCAATTTGTGACCAATTCACGACTTTTATTATGATTCATAATGTTATCATTTTATGATTCTGCCAAAGTGGCCTTATTAGGCCCCCAGGGCTTCAAAAAATCAGCTGTTCCATATATTTTGATCGTGTTAGTCTTGCACTTTTGTTTGTAACGGAATTTTACTTTTCATGATTCAGAGTTGGTAACCTGAGTAAGTAGTTTGTTTTCATTAGTACAGACGGCAGCACATCAAGCTACTAGGTACAATCTGTCAAATTTCTTTAATAGCTTTTCAACTATCGCTAAAGCATAAGGTTCAAAGTTGATTGGGAAAATTTGACAGTTTCGGGTAGCTTGATGTGCTGGCGTCTTAACTACACTCCCTTGAAGTTTGCCCCTTCTTTTACCTGACATACTTCTTCTTAGCGTGTCGAACACAATTTTAATGGAATTGGCCCAGAATTTGGCTGCGTGTTTGGTGCCGTCACTAGCGTCCATCAGTTCCTGTAACGTGCAGCTGACAGGACACGCAGGACATGATATTAAGTGTCCCATCGTTTATGGAACATCAACACATTTTGCACTCGACGGATAAGGCCTGCCCACTGCCACTTCAAGCCATCACACGTTCAAATTGTACTCAAAGTTGGTATTTAGAATATTTTGATTAATTATTCTTTCTTCCAAATCACTCACCCACAAAAATACCTGACATACTGATTTTTATTTTTATATAAACAGTACTGAATTTATTAATTGGGTTGTTAGATGCCAGAAGTTCTTCGAATAATAGAGTTCATTAACTCAACGTAAAAAAAAAAGATGGCTTATTGATTAATAATATATCTTGCATTGTTAGTTTGTGTTACAGAAGGTGTCAGGTGTGAAGTCAGAATCATTTTAAACCAATCAACTTCGCTCGATGAGAACCTAATCTACAGGGTTATTGGAAAAACACCAGAAACTTCTTAAGAGGTCATTGAAAAAAAAATCAGCTGTCCCCTACATTTTGACGAGATAAACGAACATAAATGTAGGGAACAGCTGATTTTGTTTTTCGCGATTTCAGGTTTGGTCCCATAGTAGAAGTTGTTCATAATGATGAGTACAATGACCTCTTAAGAGTAAACCAGTCGCGCGCTCGAACTCACTGGTGGTCATGGGTAAAAAGCACGCTGTCTCACCTAGCTTCGTGTCTGACATAGCTAGTATCAGTGATGAGCAGTTAGACGCTAGTCTACATGCGCAACGTCTAGTTCTCACGCACAGAAACACAGTTCTGAACTGATAGGTGCGTAAAAAAATTCGAAAAGTGCTTTGGAAAATCGAGTTTTATGAAAAAACCACTGCATAAATCAATTATAAATGAAGTTTATTGAACTCTTCGATAACTGAGCTTTGTCGGTACGGTTTTGGTTTTAAAGATTTTACAGTTCTTTTACTACTTATTTACACCCAAAGTTACGTTAAAAATAGCAAAAAAAACGAATCTTTGTTGGCTCATAACTTTTTAATGGCTTTTTATTTTAATATTCTGTTTCCATTCAGACACAATTAATAATAAGTCAAAACGATATCATGTTTAACTTTGGATGCACAATGTCAAACAGTGTAGTAATACTCTCCCGAAATTTGTATGGAAAAAATATTGACTAGTGGCGCCTTAAGAGGTTTCTGGTGTTTTTCCAATAACCCTGTATATAGGGCTGCACAACATTGAACTGATCCTTTGTAGGTAGTTACATTACAAATGAAGTCAAACGGTGAAATAAAATAAAAATCTTGGTAGTATAATAGGTAGTAAACGTCGAACACGACGCAGAAAATTCCATTCTCTTTGAAAATAGTTTCTATGGAAAAACGCGAAGCTATAAAATATATCGCTCATTTGGAGAAACATCGACGTAACTGCTACTTTTTTTACGTCTTTTGCTAACGTAAATACGCTTTCTAAGTGCTTTGGTATATTTTTGGGAAAAAATACATTTAGATACCTACGTCGATGTTTCTCCAAATGAGCGATATGTACAAATACAAACACATACACTAAGTTGGAGAGAATAAAGATGTTGAACTACAAAGTAGCATATACACACAAAGACATATCAAGCTATACATTTCCAGTATAAGCTGAGTTCTCATTGTACGAAAAGTCTATATATACAATGCGAGGTCAGCTAAAACTGGAAATGTATAACTTGATGTGTCGTCGTGTGTACTTATAATGTTCGTCTCAAAAGGTACTCCTAATGAAAGTTAGCCGGGCGTTCTGGAAACGGAGTTAGGTTCGGGGCCAAGCTTAAACTATTTGGAAATCTTGTCCAGATTGGTCCCTAGAGCGAATTAATTTATATAAAACATTGGTTAGGCAGGGGCTATAGACTTTCCATACTCCTAAACTACCAGTTCACTTTAGCCACCAAAACCCATAACCCAATATCTTCACCAACCGGGGGTTGTCCTTGGGTGCACTTGCATAGTGCGAACAGGGAAAATCGTCGGTTGGTGCCGCATTTCATTGAAAACGTCTAACGGGCCTCTGCAAGTTGGGTTCGGCCCCTCGTACGCCTTCCAAAGGTCCGGACCCCAGGGTCCCGAGAAATATCAAAAGACGTAAAAATAATAATAATATTGTTATCTATACTGCTTATTTTCTATAATATTTTAAAGAGGAAAAATTTGTTTGTTTTTAATTATGTATGTTGGGGGTAATCTCCGGAACTAATGATCCAATTCTAAATTTTTTTTCGCTGGTCGCAAGCTTCATTATTCCAGAGTGCTGAGGCTATAAATTATATTTATATCTTGCATTTTAGCTGAGCTATAAATAACTTTTGTCTATAAAGTCGGAAAGAAATACCTCTTAAAACAGAATTATTTGCATGTGCTGCCTAAACATTTTCTTAGGAAATAGAGAAAAATCAGTAGGGATCAGTTTAGCTGACAAGCGTATGATACGAGAATAAAAAAATGAATAATTCGTTCTTAGGAATAATTAAGAAAGATATTCGACAAACCCTCGTTTAAATTATTCTTCCCGGTTCCGAGAACTCGTAAAGAGCTACCTACTTGAACTATGTAGGTACTTTACTTTGTAAAACGAAACACTTCCATTTCGTTCCGTTATTAGAAATGAGTTGCCAAAAAGTAGCAACTACTATGGCAACATCCCCAAAAAGTGATTTCACGGGCGAATGACAGGCACCTTCAAGATCATGAAATCCATAATTATTATGGGGTTTCCATAATAATTAGGGATTTCATGATTTTCTCTTTTGCATATGGTATTGCCTGTGTTTTCGCTTATTGTCGTACTTTCGTCCCCACATGGTAAATTCTAAGATCAATTGGAGTCATTCAAGCGATTATACGATTCGTGAAACGAAACATTTCGTTCCATTATTTGTACTACATTAGTTGCCTAAAAGTGGCAACAACCATGGCCACATCCCAAAAAGTAATTTTACGGGCAAATGACAGGTTAGTTGTATGTAGAAAAATACGCATTCACAGATAAAAAAGGTGGTAGCCTATAAATAAACGTACATAGTACTTAAGTACTTAACGTAAATAACGAAGATCAATTACTGGTGCTAAGTGGCACGATGAACTCTCAATTCGTCTGAAGGTCAAACGTACAGTGGCGTCACAGCGGATTATCCGTTTCATTAAAACAGTTGACAATCGCCCGAATTTAATTCACGAACCACACGTGTTACGTCAGTCATTCACTCGTATTTGCACGCAGATTCCGCGGAAAAGTCCTGAACTGATAACTGTGATAAGCGACACAACGATTTAGATAAGAGCTCTTTAGTCTATTCGAAAGCTTCCTGCGCATAGACCAATCCTTTGTCATTTTCCGCAAAGAGTGTACTTCTGAAAAGGCGTAATACCTAAACGAGAACGACTCGGTCTAATCTTATTGCATCGCGCAGCAATTTATACGAAGTGGGACGCCTGCCATTATTACTTCAGCGAGAACATAAAAGTGTAACAAAGGTTGATGACACTTTATTCGTAAATAAAATATGTAAGTAGATTAAGCTGAAAGAATAATGAACGAAAAAGGACTTTAACGTCGATGTTTTTTTATAAAATATTGATCCGTCAATTTTGTTTTCATTCATGTGATTAATGTTCCTAACTTAAGGATGATTTCCACCAAATGGCTCGCATCGCATCGGATCGGAAAGATACGAGTGGATGCGGCGACAGCCGATCGCGTCCGGCCGGCAGCATGTCGACGCATACGATCGGCTCCGTACCGTCGCTTGCGAACGTATCCGTTTCAGCGCCTAGTCAAATAGTTTCATTCCTACCGTGTTGAAGTGTTCTAATTTTTGAAAATGGTAGAAGTTAACGTAGTATTATTGGCTATTGCATTAAAAGAAGAAAATAATCATAAAACACAGAAGAGGAAAAGAAAATTTGGACGACAGCCGAAAGGATTCGATCGGATACGACGACAGGCGAACGGAGCCGATCGCGCGTCGCAGCATACTTTCGGCCACGATCGCGTGTCGCGGAAAACGCCTGCGGTCAAGCTGCTGTGCGCGGTTTGGTCAAACAAACATTGTAAAATCCGCTCCGATCCGATGCGAGCCATTCGGTGGAAATCATCCTTTAGAGTACAAAAGGCAGCCATTGTTATAGGCACAGTATGGAGATTCCGTTACAGCCCGCATTGAATATAAGGGAAACAACGCATGCGTGATGCGGCTCAGAAACGAACAATTAGACGATTCACACGGGTAATGGACGGAGGCTGTGGCCGTGCTATCCAGTACGAGATAGAGATGTAGCTACAGCCATAATTCAATTTCTAACAGTTTATGAGTTACATTCAAAATGCTGGCCTTTATATGTGTAATGTACTGTGTATATCTTCTTAGTTTGAAAGAAAATCCACAAGCGTAAAAAAATGAAAATTGAAAAATATCGATTAAAAGTTGTGGAAGCTTAGGTCTTATCGTACTGTACCTATGAATAAGTAATTACTTATCCGTAGCTTATGATTTAATGATTCTAAGATGTTGTGTCTGGTCCTACAATGTATGCGTGTGTACCTAGCTTTAGCTAACGACATAATATTATAACCTATACAGTCCATACATTAATAGTTGTTTTTTTTTGTGTCATCAAAACAGAAAAAGAACTAACAGGGGATCGAGGAGGGGGAGGGGGGGTGGAGGGGGGACTCAGGGGATCTGACCGGAATAAATCATATAGAGAGCGTACGAAAAAGACGTTGTTACCAATCCCTCAAACAAAAAACATTCAAAACTGCCTAAACATGTACAGAGGCCAGCACATCAAGCTACCCCAATATGTAAAATTTTCCCATTTGAATATGAACCTTATTACTTTGTAATAAAGTTGAAAATCAATCAAAGAAATTTGACAGATTGGGGTAGCTTGATGTGCTGGCCTCTGTACATACATTACTAATAGAGGGGATATTCCGTCGCAGTCGCACGTTACAGGCCACCGAGTACTACGGGGGTTGTAGTATTTATCGTGCGTCACGACTTCACTTTGGCGTAATTTTAGAATGACGTAATTTTTGTAGTATTTTGTGTAGTCTGTAACTGTCTAGCGTATCCTTTTGAAACAATCTTTAAACTATAAGGTTAATTCAATCGTCAAAACGCTGTTTGCTAATATATACTTTAAATAGTTTCTGTTTTTAAACAAGAAACCATTGTCTACCACGTTATTGTAAGTCACTTTAATTCAAATTTAATTTCCAAACAAACATAATTCCATTGTTTGCAACGAACAATAGGTAGCGCAGGAGAAGAGCTAGATGAAGTTTTATCAGTCAGCGCTAATTACTTTTGAAAAACACTTCGATGAAGTCTTTAAAGTCTTAAGTTCCGCTACCTGTAGAGAAATCATGCTTTATTATCCACGATCAACTTGTCCCTGACTTTCAGCGATAGTTTAATTTTACGACAATTGCGCTGATTGTGTCAAGTAGCAAACGATACGCGTGTGCATGCCTCTATTGAGAAAGATATTGCAGTCCTGATGAAACCTTGTGATGAAACAGCGCTGTACGGAAAAATTTAGTCTTTAATAAGTCCTAACTCCCTGAGCATATGTGACTTTAGACTCTATAGAAACAACTCGACACAATTGTAACTGGCATTTCGTTATAGAGGCAACTTCACGGTTGTTCATTTAGAGGTCCACAAGGCGCGTCCTTGACTCCAATAGGGCGACAACACTCATATAACCTTGTTGTGTGTGCACGTTATCTTTAGGTCGTTAAGCATTGTTCACCCTCCGGCTAAACAGACAATGGCGACTCTAGAATGGTTTTACGTCTACTTATGTACGAGAGTTGGAAATTACGATGTGTGTCGCGAACTCGCGTTTATGTTGATGTTGAGTGCGTTGGCTCTGCGGGCTTTGCGGGCTCGTCCTGCGCCCGCCGCCGCGGTCACCTTTTAAGCTAGAGTTCAACAACATCTCACAGGTCAAAGCAAGTCAATGAACGAACGAACGGCGGGACTCGGCAACTTAACCAGTGCACGCCACTGTGACCTTTCTTTTATGCTGACATCGCAAGAATTAAATTTTCTTCAGGCAAATTTTCGCAGACTCGAAGGTGCCACTGGTATTGGCGATGAGATTTCTAATTCATTGCATGGAGATTTAAGAAAGCTTTATCCGTTTGATAGATTCTTATTTTGTAAATGTGAGGACTTGTGGGCCTTCTATACTTTAGATCTGTAGACCATTTTTTATTTTATCAAGTAGGTACCTAGTAGGACTTTTTGACGGGCCTATATACGCTATCCTCCGATACCTACTGTAATTTGAAAACATTGTAAAAGCCAATCATTTTTATAAAAGTAACCGTGGAGTGTCTTGCCGGCTCTTCTGCATAGGAAACGACCAATTGGAACCGTGCACCCAGCTTCTGACGTTTCATATGTAGGTTTATGTGAAATAAAATATTTTGATTTTGAAAACTACCTTCTCTACCAACAGGATGGGGACGTCAATACGTTAATAAGTTAAACTTACATTATCTAACTAATGACACAAATCCAGACTCCGGGCCGATATTGAAAAATTCTAGATGGAAAAACCCCATAATAATCAGGATAATACGAATGAATATAATTTCATAATTTTTAAATTGGAACTCCTATGCATATGCACTAGTATTGCTAGTGTTTTCATTTATTGTCGCACTGTCGTCCCCACATGGTATATTCTAAGGTCATAATATGGTTATGGAGTTAATCAAGCGAATTATTTGTAATGAGTTGTCAAAAAGTAGCAACTACTATGGCGACATCCCCAAAAAGTAATTTTACGGGCGAATGACAGGTTAGTTGTATATAAGAAAATACATTCACAAATAAAAATGGAATGGTATGCTAGAAATCTAATATCAACACGGGTTTAAGGTTGATTTATTCCGGTCTGATCCCCTCCCCCCCTTCCTCGATCCCCTGCTAGTTCTTCTTCTGTTTTAATATCTTTCTTATCCAATTTTATGCTAGGTTACTCTTTATGACAGGTAAGTACAGTCAAGAGAAAATAAATGTTACAATATTCTTTGAAACTCTCTCTCTCTCTGAACAATATTCCATAATCGAATAACAAAGCAATAGGTGTTCGTAAGCCTCGGAAAAGTGACGGGTGAGCTTATCTACACAGCTTGAAATTATGTTTAAGCATAAAATGTTGTATCGTTGCATTATTAGCCTATAACGTTCCCACTGCTGGGACTCAGGCCTGCCCTCTTCGCTTTTTTTTTGAAGAGTGAGTGGGCCTTATTTACCACGAGGGCCCAGTGCGGGTTGGTAGACGTCAGTCTTCGAATTTTTTGTTCTAGGACATGCCGGTTTCCTCACGATGTTATCCTTCACCGTTTTCAAAGCAGTTGTAATGAAATAATTTACACAAAGTAAAACGCCTAACCCACGACCTATCAACTGCTCGTTGTATCGTGATGATCTGTTATTTTTTGGGCTACAAATGCCCAAATAATTATTCTACACTTCAAAATCTTCGCGAAATTTTATTGGCTTACTTATCATGTAATAACAGACGTATTTGCAAGTCGAAGTCTTGTATGAATTTATATAAGGTCTACCTAAAAGTTACGTTAATTTAAATTAGTTTTAGAAAATCGTGTGTGGTAGCTCCTTGGGTAGGTATATCGATTGATTTCAAATATTTAAAGCGGTTGGGTAAATGACGAATATCTGCAGTAGCTTTTATACGCTACAAAACTTCTCAATGAAGAAAATATTGGACAAAAGTTCAATACAAAGGTACGTAATGATAAAAGCGAACTAAACAGTAAATACCTAGCTAAGTAGCTACTCATGACGTCACGGCGTGTTAACCAGTGTGAGCTAAATAAGCTAATAGTCTCGGAAACCAGGCGTAGACTAAAGCTGACGTAGAGGACGACCATATTAATTTGTGGTTAATAGTTCAATCAAATTGTGCGTGAAATTGATGCCCCCGCGCTGACGATGACGAGCTATATTTTTGATACTGTAGAGGCTATCTATGTAGAGACTAGACTAGACTTATCTTTATAGAGCAGGCTGGCTTTAATTTAGCGCGGGTTCCATTCGAACTTTCAAGCAAGTGTCAAATATTTTACTAGGTAGGACCTATTTTTGTTTAGATAAGTCAGTGCTAGCTTAGTTTGGAATATGTAACGTTGTTCCAACAAGAAGTCCTATCGGTGTTTTTTATTTGATTTATTTGGTGTTTTATTTACTTTAAGTGGCTGTTTTAATTAATTTAATTAATTACTTGGGTTTTAGATTATCACTAACTAGCTATACTCCGACTTTTAATTAGCTGCAGTAAAATTACACTTCTTAACTTCTTTCTTAATAACTTATTTCAGACTGCGTTTAGAGATATGCATGTCGAAATAAGTTTCTTTTGTTACACTATTCTTTACTAGAAAAACAAGATTTGGTTGATGGCCGCGAAAAAACAAAAAGACGCCAATTTCAGTCATTTAAGTAACACATAAGCTATCATTTTACTGCAGCTAATTAAAAGTCCGACTATAGGGGCAGAACTAAACTAAACTTTGATTAGGGCTAACCTCGTGCCTGGCGACGGACCTGCAGAAGCAACATGTGCGGTTGTAGCCAATTGCTGTCGACGTGCTTTAACTGAGAAGAGAATGCTGATATATGAAGAGTTTCCTAACATTTATAACAAAGGAGATGTTTTTTTTTCTGTAATATGTGTACCTACAGCTGTTCTAGTATTTAAGCATTTGTTTACTACAAAAATAATACTCCGCTCCGATACATTCCGCGGCATTCTTTGCCGGCCGTAGTCGTACGAAAGCGCTTAGAAACGCGAGAATACGCTCTTTTTTCCGCTCTGCCGCAGGTCGGGTAGCGTCACGTGAGAGTCGCACTTCTGTCACCCGAGCGAACAGTCCTACAAATAGCAAAAAGGTAACAGAATCCCTAACTATTAGCCACGTTTGTTCGGTAACGTGTGCATGTATTTCAAAAAATCCTAACTAACCCGGTTGTCAACGTTAATACAATTAATGTTTTATTAAAACTTGCTCGAACAAAGTTTACTGGTAGCTATTATTTTCTACCGATAGTTTTTATTTTTATAAATTAAACTACGGGTTTGCAGTTGACAGGAAATTAAATAAGTTATGTGAGTTTTAGTTAGTAGTTACGAATACTCGTGCCCAGTAACTGACCTTCGAGAAAACATGTTTCGTTGTTTCAGCTCAACGTACTTACACGTTATAATTATGTATACGTAAACGTAATACAATAACAAAATATGCGCAGTATATTCTCGTCTTGACGACGCGAAGTACTTCACTAACATTAAGCTCGGACCCGAACATTACGAGTAAGTGGCTATGCTCGTATCGATTTTTACGCGTAGCAATTTTCGTAGCCGCGTAGTCCCGCTACGCTCCGCTGTCAGATGACGCGTGTGATTGCGGTTGTGCATGGCACGGACATTGTGTGCCTACACGATGGTTGCGGCCTACGCTGTTAGTTCTTAATTTGCATGTTTTCGCTCGGTCCCGATATTCGCGTGCAGAATAAATTGCGACTACGACTATGGCAACAATTTTAACGTCGCGGTAAAACCTGTAATGATTATAATTGTCAATGTACAATCTTTGTGTAGATAATATATTTGAGCTTATTTCATTAATTTCCTCTGAAATCGTTACTTTTCATCTTTCATCATCATTAGCTATTGTAGGTTTTAATCATTAGAAGTATATTTTACATACACATATATTTAGCACTAGCTGCTGCCCGCAACTTCGTCCGCATGAAATCATAACTAATCCTAACTTCCTAACTAATATTATAAAGATACAATATCGCTCGCCATACAAATTCATCTTAAGATACGAAAATATGAAATATTATTTATTATCTTCGTCGTGTGTGATAGTCCTTTGAATATTATAGTATCTGAGCCGGGTGCAGTGCCCCTTAGTGAACTCCATTGCTGGTGCAACTTATAATTTGCGGTTGGTACAGTAATCGGGTCTAGGGATCGAACCGCAAAATTAAGTTTGTTTTTTATTGTATATACTTTTCCGGGATAAAAAGTACCCATTGTGGTGCCCAGGATATTAAAGAATTATTATACCAAGTTTCATCGTAATCGAACCGGTAGTTTTTGCGTGTTGCCTGAACAAACAGATAGGCAAAAAATTTTTTTATCACATTTTTGTGTTAGTTTTCGTTCTAGTAACACCCCCTGCCATTTATTTTTTGATATTTTCAATGTACAGAATTTTCACTTCTACAGATTTATTATAAGTACAGATTGACCTAAAATAAAAACAAGCGAAGCAACCATTGCAACTAATACCTATGTTTATGTTTTGGTTTTCATTTCATTATTATCATGGAATGCAAATTGTCCGAAATACATAGAATGTGTTTGATAGTTGTATGATAATTTGACAACAATTTACGGAAGTTTGTATTCAGCGATACTGTCATGAACATAATAGAGATACTGAGAAGTCACTCTTCGTAAAGATTTGGAAAAGACTCCGACACTTTAACTTAATAAACAATGATCTGCTTACACTTCGCATCGGTGAAACACAGGTTTGAATAAACCTACATCGGGCAGGTCGCTATTGTATTCATTAGGCCTTTAACCAATATTATTTATGATATACACTAGATTTATTTTAGGCATAGTTTAATATTTTTCTCATAATATTAATATGTAACTTTGTAATGATGTAACTTCTATGTTATTTGTAATTTTTATTATGTGAACTTATGAATAAAATTAATGTTATTCTAAATTATTCTTATCGGTAGGTAATTGAAAACCTCTTGATAAATGCAACGTTGGCTTCGATAAATGTGAAATTGAAAGCTGTAAATAATTGCTACGAGCTGTGAGGTTTTATTCATGTTTTTATAATCTTTTTTTTTTGGATTTTCAATTTTCATTACCCAGGTGGACTAGCCGGGTGGATCACGGGCAATAAACGAAATATTAATTTACATAATTTAAAAAGCTAACAGTCTTAAAATAATAATATATAAAAGTATATAAAAAGAGGAGGGGAAATAATCAAAGGGCATCAAAAAATTCGTCCGGATCGCTGTCAACAGGAAACGTGCCCAAAAGGCTGGCAGTATTGCCAGGTTGTATGGCAATGCTGATTCTTTGGCCAAAAAATAGGCCAGCACTCTGGTCACGTGAAGAGTCGACTAACCGCTTGGCGATGTCTCGAAATACTAAGTGGGGACTCGGGCTCCATAGCCCTACTTTTTCAACCCCAAACGGCTCAAACATATAAGTTCCAGAGAGATTGTTAGTTGGAAAATATTGAGTTTATTTATTGATAATTTTTTTATTTGACGGAAAACTAAACTTGGTAAACTTTTCCTCGACTGTTCAAACGTTTTTATAACTTACACTAGTAGTGCCCCGGGGTGTCACCCGCGTTGATTTGAGGAAAAACCTACTAAAATATGTATATTCCATTACATTACTTAAGATTATTACTTAGTGCATTACTTTACGAAGCTATTTTAGGTACATTACGCTATGATAATCAATAAGAGTGGAACTATAGTACCTAAACTTCGCCGTGCGGATTTATTTAAGATATTCGTTGAAATCAAATGATGTCAAGGGCAACTTTGTTCAAAATTAAATACTTTTAAGGGGAAACAATTCCATCAGACATGATTTTTGCGTAACTTTAACCGTTTACGCACTGTACGCAACGTAAGCTCTCAAAAGGAATTTATTTTCCCGTTTTTGCAACATTTTTCATTGATGCTCCGCTCCTATTGGTCGTAGCTATTATATAATTCGTAGTATTTATTAGATGTTAAAACCTTGCATAATTATTTTGTAGCTATTGAATTGAGTAAAAGATTTATTGTAAGCTCTATAAATTATTGTAACTATTTTTTAACTATCTGTAGGTACCTACTAATATTGTAAAGAAGTAATTTATATGTAGGTATGTATGTAAGGGTAGGTAATCTCTGGAGCTAAAAAATTGATTAGGACCAATAAATTTTTTTTTCACTGTTGGCAAGCTTCATTATTCCTGGCCATAAATTATACACTGTTACATTTTGATCGTTTTAATCCTAAAAAGGGGTCGTTGTACTCATCATTATGAACAAGTTTTACTATGGGACCAACATCAAATCGTGAAAAAAAATCAGCTGTTCCCTACATTTTGACGAGTTATATTACGAACATAAATGTAGGGAAGAAATGATTTTTTTTTCACGTTTTCAGTTTTGGTCTGTATAACGTCCATTTGTAGTCGAGGGAAAATTTCAAAGGAAAATGTGATCTGTTTTTTAAGGAGATTGATCAACATGACTTGGTTACAGTTTTAGAGCACAGTTTTTGATGAACACTTGTAATAAGATCAGAGTAGAAGACGGGTAGTTGTGCTAGTGGTTTCTGCCGCCGGACATCTGCAATAACATCGCAGGATAAATCTAATCGAACACAGGTATTTTATGTATTTTTCGGGCACCAGTCTTTCACAAATCGCATGCTTAATGGAACATTGACCTATTAGTAGATAGGTCAGAATTATTTCCAGACCTATTTTTTAGATTAAGCACTTCCAGTCCAAAACAACATTTGTGATGAAAAATAAATTCAATTCATTTAAAGGTAATTAGTTAGAGCTACTGTTTTTAAAGCCAAGTTTATCATGGGTCGTGAACTTGACGCCTTTATGAGATTGGTCAAAATTGGCTCAGAATCGAGTTGAGAGAAAAAAGGGCAGGGAGACCTCTGCCCTGCAGTGGGACAATACTGGCTGATTTTTGCCTTCCAAAGCCTCTTCTCTGCTTCTTCCAGTCTGTCTTGTACAATTTTAACCACAGTTGCTCTAAGCCACAACTATCATGTTTAATTTTGTTAGGTAGTTTGATCGAATTATCCCTATTCACAGCTGTCACTTGCAACGGTAAGCCAACTCTCCCGCGCACTGCATTAAACATTTAATTTGCTGGTACAAACGTCAAAATCGTATTGCAAACAATGTTTTCTTTACTTTACTCGCGGTCCGTGGACCCCGCAATTTATTTACTATTAGCGATGTTTTAATTTAAAACAGGAAGGTACAGTGTGCACTTTGTATCAAACATAACAATGTAGTTTCTAGATTCTGCCGTTATCAGGTCCGAAATACAGAAACGCGACGTCCGTCGCCGCGTCGCGCGTCTCCGAACATCTGCGAGCTCGACGGCTAACCTATATTATTTGGGATAAGACCAAACAGAACTGGCGAACCTGCGTCAGTTTGACCATACTGTATTTTATGATACAGTGTCATGCGTTTTAAGTAAAGTTTGTTTCAAGTAGTTGTCGCTCCGGCTACCGTATGCCACGAAGCGACCTACCCTGGATGATATCAAAGTGCCCCCCCCCCCCTCCATGCTCTTGTTGGAGGGGCTGTTGCTGTATTTTCTGTAATAATAATCAACTAAGTAAGTCAATTTTGTCAAAGTCGGATCAACATACTTAATTTCCGCCCAAAGCCAATCCATACTAATATTATAAATTCGAAAGTAACTCTGTCTGTCTATGTTACCTTTTCACGAATAAACCACTGAACGGATTTTGATAAAATTTGGCAGAGAGATAGACTGCATCCCGGGGAAGGACATATTATGTTAGTTTTATCGACATACGAAAAGCCGCGGGCGGAAGCTAGTATTGTTATAAATTATAATATTCTCCTTGTTCATTTTCCGAATAATAAATTCATGATTAATTCGTTACCCACATTAATTTTAAGCTTATAAATGGGTATCATGATGTCAGATAACAGTCAACATGTGGGACTGGGGTACATTCAATGAGTAATTATAATTTATCGGACAGCAGCAAATTAGTATTTACAAAACGTTAACAACCCATCAGACCGCTACTTGATAATTATAAGAAAATATTAAAATACATTCAGTTGTTATGGAGTTGGTTTAAGTTTCAACGGATAAAATGATGACATGAGTCTCACATATTATAAGACACCGAAATTATTTCATAATATTGGATGGAGTTTTATAGACCCATCTACGACTCTACTAGTTTACGAGTAATGTTATAGAATATTGTAGTAATCTATAACATTACTCGTAAACTAGTAGAGTACGAGCATAGACTTATAAAAAAAGATGGACTCCGCACCACGCATATCTAAAGTGAAGCACTGTAAGTACACAGGGACCGCTTGTACAAACACGGCCTCACGCTCACATTTACATCATAGTAGGTACATTGCCGACCGGCGGCCATTACGTGACACGACGGCGTCAATCGTCAATCACGCACACACAGATCGGTACGGTGCTTCACTTTCGATATGCGTGGCGCAGAGTCCATCATTTTTTATAAGTCTATGAGTACGAGTATGTTTATTTGAATATATGTTATTCATGTTTTTTTTCCTCTTAGTTCGCTAAAATGCTGCTATTGTAAGAACTTTATAGAAATTCGAAAAAGGCATCCAAGTATCCAAGTTTCAGATCACCGCCATGCGGTCCGCCAGCGGGTCGTACGTTTTCGAGTAAAGCACGCCACCTAAACGTATTACAAAAAAGAAGGCAGCGCTCTAAAAAAAATACATGAATATGCGAGACCGTAGCGGACCGCACAGCCTGCTAATAAGAACAATCAGTGAGCCCGCCGGCCGCCCTACAGCCTGCTGCACTGCTGCTGCACTCTTTTTAACATCTTCACCGCGGTTTGTGCGAATGGATCAAGATGCGTCTGCCGGCAGCCCGCATGGCTTGCTGGAATTGTAAATTCCTATAAGTGGCGGTGAGAGTGTAAATATAGTTTTTCTTATAGGGTGAAACTCGTAACAAAAACACCTCCAAAACTTTTGAAAGAACTACACAACGAGAGCCAATATAGGTAATGTTAGTCTTGCATAGAAAAAAAAGCTAGTAATTGGAAACACACAAACGAAGCATTAAACGCCGTCCAAATTCCCGTACGTTCACGTGGCTTATACCCCCTGTTTTTACATTTATTTTAAATTCTTCGTCGCCTAGAAATTATTTTTAAAATAAATTACCGTACCGTTAAATCTTTAGATTTTAAATGCCAATTTCAGTTTGATAAAATTCGCAAGTAGGAAGGCTCGTAGGTACCTACAGGCGTATAAGAGGCAGACACTGCAACTCTGCAAAGGGTTCCTTAATTGACTCTGGAACCCTAAAAAAGAAAGAACTATGAACCGTGTTGCGAAAAAAGTAAACACATTAATCGTTTTACTAACGAGAGAGTGCACTGCGAGTAGCCGCTCAGGGCAGCTTGTATATAGGGTGAAAACTATACAAGGGAAACCCAATCAAATTGCCTCTTAGTTATAAAACGTTTTACAGTTCTTTTTTCACCTTTTCTGTATGATTGGCCACTTGATAGGGTTTTTCGGTTTGAATTGCAGCCAGGACGGTAACTCTTTCCGATGGACTCGGACAACGCGGCCAAGCTATTCACATAAACGAACGTGACTTGAAGGTATTTTCGAAGGTTCTTTTTAATAACCATATGAATTCTAACATTCATATTCAGAAAACAATATTAAATATATTTTAAGTTTTAAACATTATAACTAGTTATAGTTTGCAGGATCAACATGGCCAGACATCGCACAAGACATCCCGAGATTTGGAAGGAAAAAGGGGAGGCCTTTGCCCAGCACTGGGACACAATATAGGCTAACAATAAAAAACATTATATTAGTTGTGTGCTCTGAAATAGCTACACATAAGTATGTAGCGGTATCTACAACGCCACATGCAAACAACGCGTCATACTGACGTCACGCTGCATCCTGCATCTCGCAAGCAGAGTTTACCGCGCATCTAGCATAGATACAATGGCCCGACGTGAATCATCGGGCTGTTGCCCGCAAGACAAAGCACCCATCTGGTCGGAGGATTCTCCCTTTTCATAGAGTATGAGGGAACTTTGCACCCTATTGCTCATATTCTAAATGTATATTCTTTTGCAGCAAGATTCCGTATTTTTATGAATGTAATAATTAAATATTTACAACAGAAAATGGTTCAACCCTTACCTATTCGGATTAGTGCAACGTAGGTCACTTGTATGTTTCACTTTATCATATTACTAGCTTCTGCCCGCGACTTCGTCTACGTGAAGTTTCTTGTTCCCCCGACCCACTCCGGTACATCGCCTGTCCGCGGTATTACTTCGTTTTCGCTCAGCGTTCTTTGTGACTTTTTTGTGCAAAAAAGTGATGTTATCTAGCCTAAGCAATAACATATTTTTAAATCTGTGTAGTACATAGAAACAAACAAAGGAGGGTCGGACTAAAGGATCCCTACGACCACTAACAACCAAACATAATACATTATGTCACAAAAGATTTTTTCCAGTAGGTAGGTACATATGCTGTTTTTCTACTCTCCTGTAAACTTGTCATTTCTGACATAGAACTAATTGCAATATAATATAATAATATATCCTTGGACATTTCACACAACGCCATATAGTCCCAAGCTAAACAACCTAATGCTTGTGTTATGGTAACGAGATGGCTGATAAACTACTTATATACTTTTTTTTGTATATGAACGACGATACTAATATTATTGTCTGATCAGTCGACGTGAGAGTTTTTAATAAACATACGAATGGCAAACGTTAAGCAACAAATTGGCTTGAACGTGTAACGCCTGTGCAGGCGCCCTTAAGTGGAACCCTCGCTCTATGCACCATTTATGTATTTAATAAAGTACATCGCTTGGCGGCCGTTTGTTGATATAGTAAATGTTTGATGGAAGGTGCTGATTTGATTATCGTGAAACTTTGGTATCTGACATTCTGATAAAAACTGCGAGCTAATTGCGTAACACAGTAACAGTAGGAATGGCTTTTTTCAACGACATACATTGCTTTATTTACGTTATTGAGCAGTCTAATTCGAGCATAATATGAAGCAATGGATTAGCAATATCCTTCAAAATGATTCATATTTTGATTGATAATTTGATACGCAGTTGGGGTGCGTTGAGAAAAGGCGTCCTTCGGTGGAATGCGGATTAACATTTATTGTCGTAACTTCTTTTTGTTTTTCGGACACTTATTAGATTCATGTGGTCTATTTAAAATTGTAGTTTATTGAATACCTAAACTTCTTCAAATAAATAACTAACGAAATATTAAATAATAAAAAAAGCAATAAGTATAATTCCTATAAGGTCTATTTTTCTTATATAAAGTTTTAGTAAGAGCCCTATACTTTTTTTACGTTACAAAGAGCACAGCAAGGAACTAATAAACATTGATATTCGGCTGATAGGAGTTGTATGGACAAGTCGTCGACTTTAAATTAGGCAAGATGATCGTGATGATGTTGCTAATTAAGTACCTACTAATGTAACAGTCGAAGATATTATAATCTTTTCCCTGGCAAAGCGGCAAAAGACAGAACTGAGGGTCTGCTCCCTAATCACGATGCCGCGATGTGAAGTAGGCATCAGGCGTTTCCTGCCCAGTATCACGTACGATTATAGTAGGACTTTTAATTAGCTGCAGTAAAATGACTGCCTAGGTGTTACCACTTTTTAACGAAATTTAAATGGTGGTGTTTATTATTAACATTCAATTCAAAATCGATCAATGTTCAATTGATTTTATAAAAGAGGATAGTAATTATCTAAACGTTAGGTCCGGGTCTAAGTCTTAGTCTAGGGAACCAAGGTGCACAAAAAAAAACGAATAAATTACGGCTTTATTATTATAGCCCACTTAATTCAGATTGTAAGTTTGAACGCTTTCTGTGCAAATTAACTATTCAAGCACAATTTTAGATGCGAACTAGTACTATTAATAACTATCCTATAAATGAATGAAACTACCACAAATATTTTTTGATTGTTTACGGTTAAATCAAAATCAAAATTGATCAATTGCATTCCAATCACATCACTAGTAGAGATAGTGTGGCGACATAATTTAACGAAACTACAGTAAGAAGTGTCATTTTCATGCAGCTACTTAAAATTCAGACTTAGTTTGACGCCCGAACTATGAATTGTTGACAACACGATTTGACAGTCGTCCCTACACCCGATGTGCTTAAGCCCGAACAAAAATATAATAAATGACACTTGTTTTAACCGATCAACTACTTTTGGACGGGCCAATAACTTCGCTGACGGTATTAGAGAGGACTCTCAGGTTTCTTAGAGCTCGTAACTAAGGGTCTAGACGCGTGGGCCACTTCTAAGCAGAACACGTAATAAGCGAACAGACTTGTTTGTTTCTATTGGTACCAAGTTGTGCATGAAGGATACTTGAAACTTTACTCAGCGGTATTGTACATGCATTTACATCGCTAGTTTTCAAAGCAATCTTGCAATTACTGAACACGTTTGAGCGGTACTTTATCTTGATAATAATTATATTTTCGTATAGATGGTATGTTTGATGTCTAAGATAAAGCAGAGCAGTGGTGGCCAAGTGGTAACGGCCGCGTCTTACGAGTTGTTAAGGTCGTAGGTTCGAACCCAAACAGGAGCTTTACCTTGTGTAAATTTTATTTCATCACCACTGTGCTCAAAACGTTGAAGGAAAACATCGTTAGGAAACCGGCTTATCCTAGAATAAAAATTTCAAGACGTGACATCCGCCAACACGCACTGGGCCCGCGTTGTGGATTACGGCCCACTCCCTCTCACCGAGAGGAAACCTGTGTCCCAGCAGTGGGGAAATTATAGGCTATGTTGATAATGATCTAAGATAAAATTGTTGTCTGATTCTGTAATTTCTGTTGCTTTGAGAAATGTTTGGTTTGTAAATTAATGAGAAGAAGACTCACGTAGGTACCTAAGTATCCACATAAACTTGATGTTTTGCATTCAGTCAAGATGTTTGTAGTTTGGTGCAGTCAAGAACAAAACAAACTACTTTCTCAGTTTTTGTTTTTCGTGTCACACCCGAAAATATTTAGCTTATTCGTTGTTATACTGGTATGTGCCGCGTTTGAATACATCCTTTTGAGCTCACTATGTGTAAAAACTTGCTAAACAAATTCAGCAGGTAGCTATAACTATACAAATAACCGCAGCCGGTTCACTAATGTACCTATTTAGACAGATACACAAAAGGTTTGACAAAAGTTATGCATGCTTTACGTAGGTGTACTTATTTCATAACAGCGTTTAATTATAAGAACCGCATGTGTTGTTCTGACAGCGAAAACGATTGGATCTTCAAAATTACACACGGCATTTAAAAGATCATGGAAAACAAATGTTGATTTAACTTGCAAAGGATGATGTCACGAAATGTATGGAAGCTGGTACCCACTCCTATAGGAATAAGTGATATTTATCATTGGAAAGGTATTAAGATTCAGTACAAGAATTCCAATAGCCTTTGTCTTGATCCCTTGTCCAATAATAATCTTTCTAACTTTATTTAAAAATATACAATCTAACACTAAAAATAATATACTAGCTGTTGCCCGCGACTTCGTCTGCGAAAAAGACAAAAGACACGAGGCGCCACCTATTATCATAATAAAGTTATTGTAGCTTTCCTAGGGAACAGCACTTTTTTTCGGGATGAAAGGTACCCTATGTCCGTTTCTGTACACCTGGCAACGTATATGCAAAATTTCTGGATGATCGGTTCAGTGGTTTAGGCGTGAAAAGGTAACAAACAAACTTACTTTCGCATTTATAATATTAGTTAGGATTAGGATTTTGTACAAGTACAATAAAAAATAAAAAACTGAGGAGCTCATTGGGCATCATAAAATTTATCTTTTGAAGGATTTTTTGGATTTCTTTTTATATTAACCTATATCTAAAATTTAAGTGATTTTTGTTTGTGTATGTTTTTATGAATAAGTCGTTGAAGTGCCATATCAATAAATACATTTTCTCTTTTAAACGCGTGTTTAGCTGCATTTTCTAAGATGTTTCAGTTTTAAACTTATGTTTAAAGGTTCTAATAATACACAAAAATCAAGTGTATATTAACGAGATTTAGAAGAAATCTTGGTCGCGTATTAAATGTCGGTTATTTGGAGAAACATTACTTTTTTTACGTCTTTCCTTTTTCTAACGTAAATGTTTCTCCAAATGAGCGATATGATCGTAGTGATTGTCTCTAGATCTTTATTTTAGATAAATTTGTACCCATGTCATAGTTAAGTCTTGAATAATGTGTTTCTTAAGTTTAGTCGGGCATTGATATCTGCGCAATAGTTTTTAACTTTTGTAGTTATCATCGTTTCCATTGTTATAACTCCCATTTGTTTTTGAACCATATATATAAAAAAAAAACTAAAGTATTCGTTTTACTAAAAATTTTATCTGCTCATTATCTACGAAATTACAAGCATTTCTGTGAATCCCTCGCTTGGAGTGGGTTCACGCCACTATGGCAATTATTGTAATTATTATCAAAACAATTGGCATTTAAAATGGCGGTACTTAACATAGTTCGTTCTCAATTGAAAGATATGAAGGCAGATTGATAAATCTGGTAGGTCTATTGAGTGATGAAAGGCAATATGGCCACAGCTTCAGACATGATTAGATATTAAGATAGGTACCTACCTATACTTATCTCTTGATAAAAAAAATATTTGTGGAGAATGTCGTGGGTTGTATATTTACTCAGTAGCTGTATAAGTAAAGCCAAAATATAATATTTAAAATAAATGTTCTAGTTTATTTTTTTTTGGGTAATAGCCAAATTATATGTCATTCATTTGAGGACAAATAAGAGTAAGTATTGATTGAAAGTATTGTCGGGGCAACCACCTTCGACAGTTAGGCAGCTATGTGAAACCGTTTTCTGCTAACACGAGCGGTTTTTATAGATGTTCAAGTTATTTGTTTTATTGTTGGTAGATTGTCAAAATGGTGACTTTCTAAATAATCAATAGATGTTCGGTGGATACGTTAAGCGCCTTTGGTCGACCGTGAACGTTTTTTAAAAGCCGATGCAATGAGTGCTCTTACTTTAGATGAGAACAATAGACTCGCGGTTGTTTTGAAACCTGACACCAGTTACGTCACTCGTTCTAGTAACGATCTACCACGATCTAAATTGTTGTCAATTCAGTTTAAGCGCTTCATTGTTATAAAACAAGTACTCAGTTCGCTCTAGCTACATAGCAATTAACATGATAACTGTTTTATCATCCTAATCACCCAGTCGACATTGTAATTTCGCTCGGCAGTAAAAGCAATCGCAGGTTTAGATATATTACGCTGCAAGTCACGTTATTTTAATTCGGTTACAAGTCGAATTTGAAAGTCTGAAACAAAGAAAAACGAATCTGAAAAGAAATATATAACTATGATGAACGCTAGAAACGTCGATACTCGTAAGGTTTCTCATGTTTATCGTTCATGATGGCAGAACGTGTACATCAGCGATAATGGAGATCAGTGTCGTCGCTCAGCCAGCAGCCTGTGAGACGTGAAACTTGAGATTTGAGTGGAGTTCGTCCTTGGCAAGGACACGGCGGTGACTCACCTAGCGGCTGGTGCAGCGCGGCGTGCGCGTCGCAGTCGGCACAGATGGTGGATCGCAGCATCCTCTCTCGCTGCAGGCGGCGCAGCAGCTGTAGGTGTTGGGGAGTGAACACCGTGCCCGAGCGCTCGCCCACCAGCAGCACGTCGCCAGCCTCCCACCAGGCCTGCTCGCGCAGCGTGCCATCGCGGTTGAACAGCCCCAGGTCCTTGTAGCCCTCCGGCGGACTAAGCGCACCCGCCTCCGGCTCCTGGTAGCGTTCGCACGCGCCACATCCCGAGCACTCTTCGCCTTCGCCCTCGTCAGAGTACCCACCACACTCGTCGCGCACCACGATAATATAATCGGCCTCAAAAAATTCGTTAGCGCTCTCATCGAAGATAACCCGGTGCTTTTTAGTTTTACTCCCCTTTTTCAGTGAAGATTTTAAGTTATCGTGGTCCTTATTGTGGCGCGTATCGCGCGCGGCGCGGTCGCCGCGCATCGTCGCGAGTTATCGCGACGCGAGCGGTCGCTAAAGTGTCGGAAGGCTAGGACGGCGGGCGCGAGGCAGTAAGGCCGACTGCAGCGCCGCGCCCGCCCTATCGATCGCGCCGCCCGCCTCACTGGGGCCCGCCAACGTTACCGACCATCCACACAGCACCGAGACGATTTCCCACTTACCATGCCATAAACATTGAGCACCGCGCGCGCTCATAAATTGGGCTCATAAATAAAAATTAAAAACCATTTTTTTTTTCTTTTAATTTAGTACTTATCCAACGTCTATCGAGATTAGAAATAACGTACTAACTTCTAAATTATATTGTTTGTAATTACTGTTAAGTTCTTGTACCTCTTTGTGCACACGACAATAAAACCAGTAAAGTGATAGGGGTCATGAGCAGGTGGACAATAAGTCGCTTTCATAAATGAATGCAGTAAACTAATACTGTTAGTGCACGCTCGTCGCGTTGGTGTTTACAGATCCTTGTCAACATTGAAAGAGAAAGCGCCGGCTGCTTCGCTGAGCTGTCTGCTGCGCTAAGAGACGCAGCTTCGACTCCTGGTAGGGACAACTACTTCCTTGTATGTCTGGAATATACTGGTTGCGGGGCTGTTTTAGTCTATGAGAGATTAGTGTTTGTAAACGCATTGTTCATAAGGTTGGCTTTTACAGACATCTGCTTACTTAGGCTGTCATTCTCAAATAATGTTGTTAAACTGTTACCTATTTATTTATGAGTATGTTGGTTAAATACTTGCTAAACTTTACCTGTAAAACACATAGATCACATGACCTTTGGACCTATTCAAAAAATCAAACATTTCTGGATTTTTTCCGTAATTCGTTTCATTCTCATTTATTATGTACCTACCTACTGTTAATTATATTCCCAGCTGAGTTTTCGAATTCTTTCCGAGAACGCTCTTCCAGCGGTCTAAAATAACATACACCAATATATTGCCAAACTAAATAAAAAAAACCCCATACTTACATTCAAATGATAAACTTATAACATTTCTATGTTGTGGAGTCCTTGCTTACAAGCTGCAGCGAATTGATTTAAAATAGAAGATCGCGAACTGCGCTCAACTGCACCGCACGATCGGAGCGGCCGCGTCAACAGCGGGGAAACACAAGCGCCGCGAGATATTGCAGGGAATCATTTGTGCAAACTGTTATGCACCCTATAGTTACCTATTATATTGTAGTCTGTGCTGATAGGTAATACGTCAATTTACATTTACGTTTCATATCGTATCGCCATTTTCAAAATATGGTTTCTTCTCAATTTGACAGCTGACAAACCAATCTTTTTTTATTGATTTTCGAAATTTATATCGCAGAGTTTAAATCATTATACCTATGCTAAAAACCACAGAAGCCTTTAATGGCTAGTTGACAGCCGGGATTTATATGATGATGATTTAATGAAAATTAAACATACTAAACAAATGTATTGCATAATGTTCGTATACTTCTATAGTTTACCGCAAATTGTATAAAGACTAGCCAACAAGTTATAGCAGCTAGGCACAGATTTAACCTTTTCAATGACGATCATACCTTTATGGAGCTACCCAGTCAATCATGACATAGGTACGTATACAGGGTGGGGGCAATATGGACAGGTACTACCTTAATCGTTGTCGCTACAAGAAAACGGTCTTAGAAGACTGTTCTTAAGTTTGAAAAATTTTGATCTGTATTCACAGATTTTGAAAAAAAATTACACTCGGCAAGAAAATGGGCAATTTGCTGCAAAAACATGTTTGATGGTAATATATCCTGCTTCTTAAAAGGATCAGAAAACTCTATCGACCCAACTTAGGTATCAGTAAGAAAAGTTAGAAATCGCATCTAACGTCAAAAAAATAAAATAAACCTCCCATAAATTTCGTCACAAATGAGAATGAGATGAGAGAGGACATATTATACCAGTGTCTGACAACAGTCGAATTAATCCAACTGACCTGAACAGGGAACGAATGTAGCAGATAGTTACAGATGTACCTAACCTTCTAAATGATTATCACCAGCTACAGGTACTTGTAAGGAGTTATGCAGTCAATCGTGAGACTTCCTATTTTTGTGCAGTAGTGGCCCAGTGGTAATGGCCTCGACTTACGAGTTGTAGGCTGTAGGTTCGAACCCAGTCAGGTGCTTTACTTTGTGTAAATTATTCTATACCCACTGCTGTCAAAATGGTGAAAGAAAACGTCGTGAGGAAAAATTCGAAGACATGAGACGTCTAACAACCCGCACTGGGCCCGTGTGGTGGATGAGACGTAGGTACCTCTTCGAAATACCGGTTTACGAATGACTAACCAGGGTACGGACGGGACGGTACTAACCAGGGCCTTATCTAGGGGGGGGGGGGGGAGTTGGCAGCCAGGGCATTTGCACGGAGTCCTTAATTTTCTCACTAGGAGAGAAAATCTTACAATAATTATACCATGCTTGTCAGACCGACAAAAAAGTATTTTTAATGGTTTTTCTTTAAAAAAAAAAAAAAATTTTTGCGGCTCTAAATTTTTAGACGGACCAACATATTTTAAAGTGCAGCTATCTTCTATATGTAGGTATACAGCCTGGTCCAAATATTTGATTCCTCGGATATCCGAAAATACTCCATTTATGTTCCGCGATTTTTTATAGTTTAGGTGAGAAGAATATTTTTTTTATTTTTGAGGAAATTCTTCGGGGACATCTTTAAAAATTTACCAGCTTTTTAAAGTCAAGCTACTTTTTTTTTTGCAATATATCATGAAATACCCTTTCATCTAAGTATTAGGTCCTTACATATGAAATTGGCGTTTTGTACGGGAGGAATATAAAGTTTTTTTTTTTTTGTAAAATATACTTAATTAATCAAAGTATGCACCGTTGTTATCTATACACTTTTGCCATCTCATAGGTAGTTCATTGATCCCTTTACTAAAAAAACCGTGGGGGCGAGAATCAATGAACTCTTTGAAGGCGGTTTGGACTGCCGCATCGGAGTTGAAACTTTTTCCTTGTAAGAAGTTGTCCAAATTCCGGAAAAAATGGTAATCTGTTGGAGCAAGGTCCGGGGAGTACGGTGGATGTTGCAGACATTCCAATTGTAGCTCATCTAACTTAGTGGTTGTTTGTTGTGCAGTGTGTGGTCTTTCGTTGTCGTGAAGCAGCAGTGGCCTAGAGCGATTGACCAATCTTGGTTGTTTAGCAGCTAGTTCTTCCTTCATGGTTTGCAGTTGCTGACAATAGATATCTGCCGTAATCGTTTGGCCAGATTTTAGAAAGCTGTAGTGAACGACACCGGCGCTAGTCCACCAATCACTCACAAGTAACTTTTTCTGAGTCAATTTTCGTGTAGGGCAGGATTTGGCTGGTTCTCCAGGGTTCAACCATTACGACGAGCGCTTCCGATTATCGTACAGTGTCCACTTTTCATCACAAGTAATGATTCGATTTAAAATCCCTTCATTATTGTGTCGGTTGAGCAAAGTAACACAGCAGTCGACGCGTGTTTGCAAGTTCGATTCACTCAATTCATGAGGTACCCATCGTTCAAGTTTTTTTACTTTCTCGATTTGCTTCAAGTGGATTAATACAGTTTTATCACTTACCCCGAAGCCTGCAGCTATCTCTGAAGCGCTTTGTGATGGATCCGCTTCCACAATAGCCTTTAATTCTTCATTTTCCACTTTGGTCTCCGGCCGTCCACGGGGTTGGTTCTGAAGGTCGAAATTTCCAGAATGAAAACGTTAAAACCAAAAACGTACCGTGCTTTCTTTTGCGACACCAGCGCCGTTTCTGCAGCACTGGTGCCACGGTAGAACTTGTACTCGTAAATATACCGATATTTCCTTTTTTCCATAGTGCGGTAATAAGCGACGCCAAAGAAAAAAATAATGAGGAAAAAACAAATGAATGACTGTTTTCAAAACTCAAATGTACCAGCTAAATGAATTTATTGGAATTCTTAACCAAATAAATATATATTTCAGATCAATATTTCAGATCAAAGTGGTCAGTACGACAAAACGCTAATTTCATATGTAAGGACCTAATATAAAAAACTATCTTCCTAACATTAGTGCAAGATATTTTTTTTTTTTTATCGAATACATTCTTACGATAAAAGTCGATTGGTTAATAAACTTGAAAGTTGATAATATTTGACTCAGTAAATAACAAAGATTGTCACTTTTAGTTTAAAAAACAACCCTCACAGAGGATTTAAAGAAAGCGTGAGAAATTTAATAGGTTAGAAAAATAAGTATCCCGCTGTCGGATAAACTCGAAACTCAGTACAACTAAAACAAAAAAAAAGTATGTGTAGGTATATTTTAAGGTTTTTCAAAAATCGACTTCTACCAAGCTGGAAAAGGGTACCTACCTAATAAAGTTTAAGGGTGGATTTTACAGCTTCCTTCCATTAACTTGAAAATTGGTATGGGTCTTTGAGTCAAGTTATGAACACATCCAAAACGATTTTTCAAAATTCCCCCCTGTGGGGTAAAAGCGGGGTACCTACAGTTTATTTGAAAAATCGAATTCCTTAATTTGATCTATAAACTTAAAAATTAGCCCGAATACTTCTTATTTATCTAAATAAATGATAAAGATCATAAACATACATTTCCGAACATTTTTGAGAACAGTAAGTACGCATTACACGCGGACGAAGTCGCAGGCATAGTGCTAGTGTCTTATAATTTTCTTAATGCTGTCTCCCGAGACAATCATAAAAAAACAGCACTAAGCAAGCCAAGTCGAAAAAAAGGAGAAGAAATACCTAAATAGGAAAGAAGGAACAAACTCTTTCGCTTTGTAATGATTTTTGAATTGAGATACTTATGGAGTTTAGTGTTTACAGGGCGGCGAATGTATTTTTTGCCTGGAGTGGCTGAATAGCTAGATCGGGCCCTGGGTCTTAGCATGTAAAGATGGTCAGCCATCCACGGACCAACCGCGGCAAACCTGATCGATCGACCAGTGCGGCTGTTATTAGGTAGAAGTTAGATGAATTCACAATAAAATCAGAAAAGTGTTTAGAGGGATTACACACAACACGATAACTGCAGCGATACAAACGCGTAGGTATTTGAGAGACGCACAAGTGCGCCGTGAAACTAGCGATGAAGCAGGCAAGGAAGGTAGAAGGTTGGTGACTGAATCGCTGCAAAATCGCAGTGTGTTACCGTCCATATGATACAAAATAAAGTACCTACGACTTTTTGGAGAAACGACTTTAGTAGTAGTAGTACTAGTATTAAGCAACTAAATAAACAAAACTACTAGTAAAAAAAAATAAAGTTTACTTTAAGTTTACTTACTAGTAAGCAAACTTTAAACTTTAAGCTTAAAGTTTACTTACTGAGAGAACTTCATAGAATGAAGAGCAAAGTACTCAGTACTTAACTTATTAGTTCACTCACAAATCAATAAGCTCTTGTAATTGAATCGGAGAGATTGGATGAACCGGTAGCAACGAAAAGCAATCAAGTAAATTAAATGAAATTAATGAGCTTCTGAATCAGTTATCTGTGATGGGACCAGCAAGTTAAGGCGACTATGTAGTCGCCTTAACTTGACCGCCGCGCCGCCGGTTTAGGTCATGTGACCTAAACCGGCGGTGACAAGAGCACGACACGTTATCCGGCACGTTATCCGGCCTGCGCTCCTACTGCAGGATAGGCCATGGTGTCCGAGGCAGTCGACAGCTTCATCGCACTGACAGCGATGCGGAGCCCCGCAAGGAGCGCCTAAACGCAGACAGGTAGCGAGCCGGAAAGTGGTGTCACCCAGCATAGTGCCGCCTATGTTGGGTGACGGGAGTGCTTGAAGCCAGAGCCCCGACTCCCACTCACCCACAGCCAGCAGGCGGGCACGCTCAGCAGAATTGGTGGACGTATTAATAAGATGCTGCTCTGCAGGTTGGTACGGAATACGTACCAACCTGCAGAGCAGCTCGTCTCACTGTCTCTGGGAAAATCGGTTTACGGGCCGATTTGTATCCGGGCAAGCCGCTTTCCAGGCGTTCAAGCACGGCACTTCAAAGTCAACCAGACAGGGGGCTAAAATTTGTTCCATAGGATAATGTTTCTTCAATTTTTTCCACGCAGACCAAGTTGCAGGCAAAAGCTAGTGATTTTTATTATATGACGACCCTTAAAAGGTTAATTGATTAATCTTTTCCACTGTACGCCTTTCATGCGCACATCCGTGCCGATAAGAGAAAAATACAATGTTTGTCCACGCATTTCTCCGCAACTATTAATCGGATCGTGACCATTTTTTCTACTGGCTTACATTTACTTCAACTTAGTGAACAGTACAAGTTTCATGAAAATCGATTCAGTAATTTTCAAGATATGGACTAATACGTGTACCTAAGTGTGACGGCCTAGCTTATTGATACGAGCTACGGGTGTAGTGTCAAAGGGAAAACATCTCAAAACCTTGGTCAAATTCTAGTGCAATATTTACAACAAAACTAAAAATAACTGAAACCACACTCGCTTTTGCTGACGATATACCCATAAAAAATAACAAATTAAATATGTCCAGTAATTAGGTCAAAACGTAGAGTTTTAATTTGAACCCTATATATAATTGGATCACTAGGTCAATGATTCCATGAACTAAGAAAAGTGACTCTGCCACTGTGGCGAAGTTACTGCCACAGCTGCAATAAGCTTAAAAGAATAAGTTAAAATTACAATAAAAACCCTAAAAAGTAGGGTTAATACATTAGTTGTGGTAACCAAAAGTGATGGCGGAGGACAGGGTGTTGTGGCGCAGCCAATGTCCAGCAGTTTACTGCAATAGGCTGAGATTATTAAACCAAAAGTGCCTGACTGAGGCAAGGTATAGTTCGTATCAAATAAAAAAATAGTAGGTATCTACCGAATACGCTACAAATTTGCTTTGTTACGTTACAATATACCTACGTAACGTAACAATGATTAAAAAACCAATTATATTCGTCGACTAGCAAACCTCCTCCTTTAACACTTTACTAAAGGCCGAACCCAATAACCCATTTTCAGTTAAATACATCGCTAATGATGGTAGCTTTTCTACCTCCTGTATACCAAAATTGGTGATTGGAATTGGTAATTGTGTTCGGCCGTAGGAACTTGTCTTGAGTGATCAAATCTAGAGAGGTGACTCCCCTTCACCTCACTTGGTTTGACTGCACTACCCGTTTATCATATTGATGAGAATCATCTGCCTAGCCTGTGCCCAACTATTTTTGGGGTCGGCTTCCAGTCTAACCGGATGCAGCTGAATACCAGTATTTTACGTGGAGCTAGCTGCCTACCTGAACTCCTCAACCCAGTTAGGTACTGGGTAACACCATATCCCTTGGTAAGACTGGTTGTCAGACTTTTGGACCTCTGACGACCAATAACGATCCATGAAAGACAGCCGGACCAGCGGCTTCCGAGGCACGGATCATATTGGTGGAAATCAGAATAAGCACATTATAATTTAAAAAAAGTAAACCATGACCGACTGGATTCGAACTTACGAACTACATTTTTATAAATATAGGTAGAATCTGTAATATAGACTCTTACCACTGGGCCACTAACTGCTCTATTTCACTTACTGTATAAAAATCGTATTTGTCACCAAGGAGATGATGGTGTTACCTCGAATAAGGTTAGTTTTAAATGGGTTTTTCAATTCCTGAATACTCGGCATCAAAATATGCTAAATGGGTAGGTAAAAGTGTCTCTACAAGTGTCTCTACCTGTTCTATTTGAACATGGAGACAGATTTTTCCTCTTATTAATCCTGGTTCTTTGTATGGTAATCTAGGAATTTAGGAAATTTAAGATCTCAGTCGTAATAAGGTTACTGGGCAGCATGTTACACGCGGACCTCGTGTTCGATAGCCCTGACCTACATTAGTACATTACCAGTACCCTACTGCAAATGGTTGCAGATTTAATCTTTGAAATGATTATCACCACGCTTTACTTTTATGGAGCTAAGCAGTCAGTCATGATATATAGGTACCTACAGGGTGGATTTCTGAGATCGGGCAATACCTTATTCCGTAATCGTTGTCGCTACAAGAAAACGGTCTTAGGAGACCGTCCTTAACTTTTTGATCACGGATTTTGTAAAAAATGTACTGGCCGAAACAAAATTTTCAAATAAAAACTTTTTTTTTTAGCAATTCCACCTTCAACAACAAGGATTAAGGACCAAAAACTATTGGACCAACTGAGGTTTGAGTACTAATTCAAATCAGAAATAGCAAAAAACTTAAAACATTTAGTAGGAAATGCGACTTTGATGAGAGAACACAATATACCAGTGTATGACAACAGTTAAATTATTCCACTAGTTCACTGGCCTGAATGGGAAAAGAATAGTACAACAATGATCAGGGGGCCTAAAAAGGCCACTTTGGCAGAATCCTATAGCAATTCATACCATGCAATTTCATCTGTATGGCAGTTTTGTATGGAGATTCGTAAAATGCTACAGGTGGTGTACCTATCTGCCCTTCAGGAAAATATAGGTGTGAAACTGCCAAACAGATGAATTGCGTGATATGAATTGTTTTATGATTCTGCCAATTCTGCCATTTAAATGATTTTAATCCTGTTATGGCTTTAAAGGAGATTATCCCTCACCGAGAGGAGGCCTGTGTCCCAGCAGTGGGAACATTATGATATTTTTTGTGTAGGCCATATAAAAAATACTCAAAACCCCAGACAGTTTTCCCACAGTCTTCCCACAGTAGGGCATACAAAGAAGGCACGAGCATGCTCCAAGGCGGAATGACGACTGCAGAATCACGTAGGAATACATTATCAGTAAATTATAAAAGTCCAGCCCCTCAGGTTAAACTGGAAGCCGGCCCCAACATAATAGCGAAAAGTCGAGGTAGATGATAGTATATGTTGGGTAAGATCGGCACTGGTATAAGACCGTATGAATCAAATTCCCACCTAATGTGCAAAGTTTTTAATGCAGTAGGTAATAAACATTGGTGTTCTCCATCATAATTTTTATTCTGCTACGACAAATTATTTAATTGCTTCACGATGTCTTAACTTAGAAAGTAGGATCCTACACAGAAATAAGCCACGCCCATCGTGTGGTACCTATTTCAGAGAAGCTAGATAAACACTGACCTGTATTATATGTTTATTAGAGGTCAGTGTAGATAAAGCACAACTCCAAAAATATATAGCACTATATTTTACATAATAATGATAATAATAAATCTTTATTTCAAACCATATATCCGTAAAAATAAATAAAAAACACAATAAATAAAAATAACATAATAGAAAAAGTTTTTTTTATAATATTTTTTCGGAACCCTATAAAAATTAAAATTATGTAAAAAATCATGAATTTAAACAATAAGGTGTAGATGGCACGAAAACTATCAGAATTGTATTACACTGCTTGGTTTTTACTCTACATAAAAATTAAGATTTACAAACTTTGTATTGCGGTTGGAAAATCGATGTCGTATTTCCTTGAAATTCGTATTGTTTCTTGTACAAAACACTATTTTATATGTAGGTCTTCCATTTTGGCGTTCTTTACCAGAAAATCAATAAATTGTAAAAGAGGTCTAAAACGATGTAACTAGTGCCATCTATGAGCAAAGCTTAAAGTCAGCAAGGTAACGACTCCAAAGAGCCATGGCGCTGTACGATACGAACCTGGGTTCGAACCTACGACCTATAACTCGTTAGTCGGGGCCGTTACCACTGGGCCACCTGCTGCTCGTTCATATGAGTAGTTACTCTAAAACTATCGATACTTATATCGAATGCTTTCTTTTATAGGTACGCGTACGTCCCAAATATAAAACTTACGTCATATTTCAGGTAAAAATGAAAAACGAAACGATGGGTTAAATTAAATACTTATTGAAAAATTTCTCACACAAAAAATCAGGTTTAGAAAGTTTTCCCAAAATAGTAATTGCTCCAAATATTTATTATACTTACGACTTGTTTTAATTTTGAGCCATAGTTGCAGCAGCTGTGAAAAGGTAACATATAAACAAGGAAACATTATTCTTCCCTTCTATATGTCTTCCCATTCTGATTTATAAAGATACTAACTTCTGCCCGCGACTTCTTCCGCATGAAATTTCTCCCCCGACTCACACCGTCGCATCGCATCACCTGCCCGCGCTATCACTTCGTTCTCGCTTAGTGTTCTTTCTGACTTCTTTCCTTTTTGCTAGGCTCCTTAGGGTCATAGCGTGAGGTTAAATAGCTTATAGCCTTCTTCAAGAATTAGTCTATCAAATGCAAAAAGATTTTTTCAAATCCGATTGGTACTTCCAGAGATTAGCGCGTTCAAACAAACAAACAAACTCTTCAGTTTTAATATAGGATAGATATCAGGGTGTGCCTACACGATATGATTCGATACAACTACTTTAAAAGAATAAAACTCATTTGATACCTACTAAAATTATTTAGTATCGAAACAAAAATATCGTGTTCTATCTGTATCGAAAAGTATCCCTAGTCTATACATATATAATAAAACAGCAAAAAAATTGTGACTGTACATTGATGTATCAAAAAAAAAAAAAATTGAGGGTATTTAGAAGCAGTAATAAATCACAAATGCAAAAAAAAAATGCTGTCTGTTTGTCTGTGTGTCTGTTTGTACACGCTAATCTTCGGAACTACTGGACGGATGTGAATGATTTCTTTGTTGTTGTATAGGTATTATGTCTGGGCAAAGGCTATAATTTATCTTGGAAACTTGAACACCTGATGCAGAACCGCAACAGACCAGCTAAACTATAAGGTACCATAGCAAAAATTGTTCCACGTGATGAGCATTTTCTGCTGAGAGAATAAATTTGAAGATCTGGAACACCTGATGTGGAACTCTAAGAGCCCAGCTACACCATAACACATATCGGAATGACGTCTTAGCAAAAGTTATTCGGTCTTATGGGCATTTTCTGTTGACTTACAAAAATTGAAGATCAGAAACATCTGATGTGGAAATCAAAGCAATCACTAATTTCATTGTATAATTATAACATAACATAAGCTGAGAGTACCTCCACGCAGTGAAGGCGGTAACAGTTTAGGACTGATTTTCAATGACGATGGTACCTATATCATTGAAAATTTTACTCTACTGGCCAAAACTCCCATTTATTTTTTTTATTTATCGAATAAATATGCCTTCGGGCTTATGTTATTTGAGTGTTTAATTTCCTTTTCCATTTATTTCCGTGACACGGTAGCCTACCCGGTAACGCAGGGAGCAGTCACTTAGATTTTAATTGATCAGGTATCTTCACAATAATAATAATAATATCCTTGGACATATCACACAACGCCAAATAGTATAAATATATATACAATAAAACTATAACCATGCCTAGAAAGAGGTCAAATCTTTCCCAATGTTCCAAAGGAGCTAAAAGATTGAGGATCATAAGATCCCAAGAATCTACCGAAGAGCGTCAAGAGAGACTTGATGCTGTTCGAGAACATCAGGCTGCAACTCGCTCCGTGGAAACCTCTTCGGATCGCAAAGCACGCCTGCATTCTCAGCGTATTTACGCATCTACATCCAGGTCTCTAGAGACCAGTGAAGAATATGATGCGCGACTGACTGATCGTGAACGTCATGCATTGTCTCGCATGTCGGAGACGTTCACGGATAGAGAATTGCGCTTGAGTTCCAAGCGTATCTACGATTCGACTTCTAGGTCTCTAGAGACAAGTGGGGAACGTGATGCGCGACTGTCCGCTGATCGTGAGCGACATGCATTGTGTCGCGAATCGGAAACGTTTACCGATACAGAATCACGCTTGAGTTCTCAGCGTATTCGCACATCTACTAACAGGTCTTTTGAAACGAATGATGAACGTGATGCGCGACTAACTGCTGATCGAGATTATCATACAAAATATCCCTAATCAGTTAGAAAGTGAGAGAGAAAGAATTGCTGGAGTACGGCATGAAGAGACAGAAGAAGAGCGCAACGAAAGTTTGAATTCTGATCGACTTCGACATTCTCTGAACAGAATGTCGATATCATCTGAAGAATCGGATGTGTCTCAAGATATAGCCGTAGAGCATGGCGACCTTCCTTGGGTTGATAAGGAACGGAGTGCATTTACGTATACTCCTATGATTGACTACGCCACATATTCTGCCATCCGAGGTATGTTTCAAAATTGTACTTTTTGTGAAGCTGTTAAATGGCAAAAAGAAACAAAATGGCAAAAAGAAACAAACGGTATGTGTTGCTCAGGTGGGAAAGTACATATTGTAATATAACAAAATCCTCCAGAAATATTAAGATCACTGCTAATCGGTGACCATCCATAGTCAAAACATTTCTTGGACAACATCCGTTCGTACAATAATGCCTTTCAAATGACATCTTTTGGTGCGAAACAGAGGACTGGAAAACAACGGGATGCGCGAGACGATTCGAGACGTTTCAGATTGACGACCCCGTTGTCGCTGGCATAAGCTACAGGATCCGCGTACGAAGTCGCGGGCAGAAGCTAGTCCACAGAATAAAATTTTCGTAGCTCGCTCGCTCACAATGTGACCATTTGTGGCAAATTTCTGCCATTTTGTCAGTTTTCGCTCCTTTTTGTATTTGTCGTGGAAAACCACTGACCTCTATTAAACAAGTACAGCCGGTCGATTCTGTAAGAATCTCACCGTGAGAAGTTAGTTGAAGTGAGCTGTGTCATTCCATCATTTCCATCTAATGCTAAGAATTGACACTAATGACAGCTCACTTTAAGCTCACATCGCCCGAGTTATCACGGTGAGATTTTCGCAGAATTTAGCACTACAGGCGGTCGATTCTGTTACAATCTCACCGTGAGAAGTTAGGTGAAGTGAGCTGTCGTTCAGCTCACTTTAAGCTCACTTCACCTAAGTTTTCACGGTGAACAGCACTACAGGGTGGACGTGTGTCCAATGTCGATCTATCGGAATTATATTCGAGAGTTAGCACCCTGGTCAGTGTGGAAAACCCATAAAAAGACTGGTAAATATTTTTTTCATTTTCCTTGTTGTTCATTGAGATAGGAGAAGCATAGAGACGGCATATTCTACTATAGAAATAATAGTTATACAAATCGACACACACATGTCAAAAAGCGTTCTGTTTCATTTTAACCAATCAAGAGCTGAATGTGTTATGAAAAGAGAGACATCTAAATGTTTGCAAGTGCTAAATTTGGCAACACTTGTGTGACGTCAAAATCATGTCTATGAGTGACTGGTCGCCATGTTGAGTGCCGGATTTATGAATGGGTTTGTGGTAGATTTGCTGTCAAACGGTTGATTGTTCAAAATATTTGTGTTGTTTTCGAGAGAAATACGTCTAGAAACTAGGTATTTTGGTGTCCATTAATAGGAAAATCATGCCCTCGTGTTGTATAAAACAGTGTGGTGCGAGAAGAAACAAAAACAATTCTACGAAAGGCGGCCATCTTATGTACCCAATTTTTGTAGGTATACACGCTAATTTTGTAGGTATGCCCAGTCCATAGGTTTATTTAGTCATTGTTGTTTTATTGTTAATTTCATAGATCGAAGTCTAGATCTACGTTTATTTTCAAAATGTCATTGTGTGATGTGACAATGACATGACATTAATTACTTTTTATGTACCGGTGTACCTCCCTGTACCGGTTAACTGGGGTTACTTTGAACAGCCGGGTAACTTTGATTGAAACTTTTATTTCATATAAAATTGCGAAGTACGTAAAACGAAACGCAATTTGTTTTTTTTATTCTTGTCTAACATCATTGATGAACTGTTGAATCCTTTCTAGAAGACACGCTGGGAATTCACCAACTATTTTAAGCACCGTAAACTTAAGCATTCTTTTTAGGTTTAATTTGTCTTTTACTAGATCAAAGTTACCCCATACGCAACGTGCCCTATTTTCTTCCGTAATTCCAAAGCTATCAAAGTAAGCCCATTCTCATTATAACTTTGATTAGACAGTTTTTATTTTTTCTCTCTGAATCAAGCCTTATTTTTTCACATATTATTACAGAAATCGCGAGTTTAAAAAGAATCGATTACCGGTAAACCGGGGTTACTTTGAACAGCCGGGTAACTTTGATTGAAATTTTTATTTCATATAAAATCGCGAAGTACTTAAAACGAAACGCAATTTGCTTTTTTTTTTTTTCTTGTCTAACATCATTGATGAACTGTTGAATCCTTTCTAGAGGACACGCTGGGAATTCACCAACTATTTTAAGCACCGTAAGCTTAAGCATTCTTTTTAGGATTCATATGTCTTTTACTAGATCAAAGTTACCCCATACGCAACGTACCCTATTTTCTTGCGTAATTCCAAAGCTATCAAAGTAAAATATTTTCTATTTATTTTGTAACACTACGAGGCTGACATAATCGCTTCGCGATTAAAGCCTTTTTTCTAAATAAAGATTAAAAAAAAAAAGCTATCAAAGTAACCCCATTCTCATTATAACTTTGATTAGACAGTTTTTATTTTTTTTTTCTCAGAATCAAGCCATATTTTTTCACATATTATTACAGAAATCGCGAGTTTAAAAAGAATCGACAACTACACACCGGCAAAATTAAAGGAACACAACGAAAATACATTATTTTTTGAGATTGAATGTCTATTATTTAATGTTTTTGCTTCAATTGAGTCTGTTCGTTCATTATAAGCAAGAAAAAAACAAACTGTGGGGCTTATTAGGATTTATTTAATAAAAAAATTAAAAAATGCTCTTGTCTGTAAAATTTTTGTTTTTTAATGCCAAGAACAGAGTTAAATTTAAAATAAAATAAAAGAATTAATAGCGCGTGTTACCTCCACGCGCCCTTACAAGGGCTTTTTTTTTTTTTTTTTTAAGGATGGGAAATCATCAAATGACCCCTCCCGCTCTGGGTGGAGCGGAAGGGAGTGTCAGACTCTTACTGACTAAAACCCATCCGTGTTCCTTCCTTAGCCCTTTGTATTCCGGGGCAGCGGTAACCCTTTCGGACAATCCCGCTGCCCCGGCGGGCTTCGGCCCTGACGGGCCCCTCCTTCGATGCTGACATCTCTTTGAGGCGCGCGTGGAACACATACGCGCCGTCCGGCACGGGCCTGGTCCTGATCGGACGGCGAGCTACCCATTACTCGCCGTCCGCAGGCCCGCGCCTACGGTGGCCGGGAGTCGTCACGCGGCTCCCGACGCCCGGAGCGTTTACCGCGGCGGCTGGGACGGGCGGCTCTCTCCGCTCTCTCCCTCGCCCATCCCGCCACCTCCTTCGCTAGCATGACTGCTTCGCAGAAGGAGGTGACTGCCTCCCACTCCCTCTCACCCCGGACCATGGCTTGGACCAGGGCCGGGCGCGAGAGGTCGCCGCCGCTGCCGATCGCCTCTACGAGGACACGGCGGTGCTCTGCCCAAGCGGGGCAGACCTCCACCGTATGCTCCACCGTGTCCTCAGGGCGAGCCTCGCAGTGGTGACACCCGGGCGTTTCCTCCCGCCTGATGATGTGCAGGAACCTCCCGAAACATCCGTGTCCGGTGAGGACCTGCGTCAGGCGGTAGGTGAGGGCGCCGTGACGCCTCTCTAGCCACTCCTCAAAGAGGGCCTTACCGCCGCTATCGCGGCGTGCCCTGCCCTTATAAGGGCTTGGATACGTCTAGCCATGCTTTTGATGACACCTTCAATCATTTCCTGATGCAAAGTGGCCCATTCTTCAACCAGCGCTAATTTCAGGTCTTCAACATTCCTAGGGGCAGGATTTCTTTCACGAATCCTCCTTCCAATCATGTCCCAGACATGTTCTATCGGATTCATGTCCGGCGATCGTGCTGGCCAGTCCATCTGGGTTACACCAGTCTCATTAAGGTAATCACACACTATGCGCGCAGTGTGGGGCCGTGCGTTATCGTGCATAAACACGAAATTTGAGCCTATGAATGGGGCAAAAGGTATAACATGGGGTTCTAGGATCTCAGTTATGTACCTGTGTGCAGTCAAAGAACCGCCATCAATAATGACCAGAGCGGTGCGTGCCGTCAAACTTATACCGCCCCACACCATAACAGACCCTCCACCGTAAGCCGTTGTTTCGGAAAAATTTGCTTGATGGTAACGTTCTCCTCGATATCTCCACATCCTCTCCCTTCCGTCAATGGAATTTACACAAAAACGGCTTTCGTCGGAGAACAAAACTCGACTCCACTCATCGGACCAATTTTGATGCTGACGAGCGAACGCTAATCTTGCTACTCTATGGCTCACTTCAAGTTTTGGCGCTTTTGCTGGCACGTATGACTCAAACCAACTTCATCTAACCTTCTCCTCACTGTTCGTTCACTAACACGTAGGTTACGCACTTCTTCTAAGGCATTTCGGGTCTGAACAGCCGTTTGACGACGATTTCTTAAAGTTCGCACCCTTATAAAACGGTCGTCTACGGCACTGGTTGCACGATTTCTGCCTTGCCCTCGCCTGCGCACGTTATATCCTGTCTGTCTGTACCGTTGCACATTACGGTAGATCACGGATACTGATACACCCAACGTTCGACTGACTGAACGGTAGGTGTGACCTTCCTCAATCATTGTTACAGCCCTGGCGACTTCAGTTGCAGGCAAATCACTCATCCTGTATGCAATACAATGTTAACTCTCCAAACAAAACAAACGTAATGAGCTAGGGCCACCATTGACTGCATAAACCAACTTTCTTATCAAAAACACTTAGAAGCTTAAAGTGTCAACAAACACTTAAGAGGGTAGGTATAATTTTTGTTAGAGGGTTGAAAAATTACAAAAAAGCCCATAATGTTATATGAAAAAAGGGTACTCAATCAAATAACGGAACCACTTGTCGAAATACCCACAAGTATTTAAAAAAAGGCACCTTTTTTGTGTTCCTCTAATTTTGCCGGTGTGGTAGACCGATTATTTATTTTTTTTACAACCAGAGATTCAAAAGATATGGACCTCGAAAGTTCTAAATTGATCAAAGTAACCCCGGTTTACGGTACGTTTCGTTTTAAGATCTGAAAAATACATCCAAGTGAAATAATCAAAAAATGACGTGATGTTCCGTTCCTTGCAGTAACTTACCAAGTTCAGCGCCATCTATCCAGCATCTAGGGACGAGTTTAAAAAAAAATAGAAGAAAATCCCTCAATACGAAGAAAGAGAATACAACAAAAGAGGGGATTAAGGAACGCGGAGACTGTCTCCTTTAAACCAACTAAAAACATGATCTAAAAAATATCAAAATCTTAGTACACCGAAAATGACGAAAATTTGGAGGCAAATGCGGATAGGTATACGTAGAGTAATAAGTAGTGTTTATAATATATGTTTAGTAATGCATTAAGAAAATTGTTAAATATTTTTGTTGATTAAAAAAATTCATTGAATTCTTTGTGTTTTTTTTTTCGTTTCTATGATATTTTATATTTTTGGCAATTTTGGCGCCAAGTGTGGCAGATTTTGGCAGATTTTTTACCCAGTCTGTGGCAGATTCGCCATTTATAAGATGATCACATTGCTCGCTCACTCGCCAGTTTTGCCATCCGTACAAGGTTTCTCGTACATGTACGAGATTCAGAGGTCCTGGTACGAGGTACGAGCTTACATCCATCCTCGTACGATTTTGTACGAGATTCGTTGATACAAATCATATTTTTGAACTCCCCTATAACTTGAATTGAATGAATGATGTGTGCAGTGCTTGCAACACTACACTGCCACTTGGAGATTCCCCCGATATTTTGGTTACGCGAGGCTGAGGCATGTTATCGCGTTGCTCTTTCTAATGTTTTTAAGTTATAGTCACAGAGTACTTACAACAGTACCCAAAAAAAAAATCCGGTTGTCCGACCTGCCACCTGCGACCATGGACACTAGATTGTATATTACTTTACTCTATGCTAGATTGTCCAGCAGTGTGTAAAGTGTGTTTGTACAACTTGTATGTACAGACGCCAGCACATCAACCTACTACAATCTGTCAAATTTCTTTGATAGATTTTCAACTTTATCGCTAAAGTATAAGGTTCAAAGTTGATTGGGAAAATGTGACAGTTTCGGGTAGGTTGATGTGCTGGCGTCTGTACATACAAACTGTCCTGTAGCCAAAGAGTATAATAATAATACGGGAGCCTGTAGCACATGAGTAGTTATTAACTACTCATGTGCCTGTAGTCAGTGTATCCATATGTAAATCAAGAGTTACCGTGTTGCAAGAGTAAAAATACGGTGTTTTTAGGCAAAATTACGTTGAATATGCTGAAAGTGTACCGTGTAAATTACCGTGTAATTTTTCAAAGGTAAAAACAAAATTTTGAACCAAATCAAGTCTTGAATATATTTGCTTTTTTAATTATTTATAAAGAAAATGTAAATAACACGTGAAACATCAAACATGTAATATTTAAACATAATATTATTCTGAATCAGACTCTCTTATCACGAAAATGTGTTTTTCGTAAATGGATTTATTAATGTTTTTGACAAAATGTCGTCAGTTGGCCTGAAATCCACGCAGTTTTTGCCATTTTTTTAATTGATTGCTAGGTGAAAATATTCATTTTTATTATTTTGGTTAGAAAAAATTGTAATGTTAACTGACTGAGATTCGTTTTACGCAGTACTTGATGAAATATTTACAATAACGTAATCATAATGATATTACGGTGATATATGACACGGTAATACATTATTACCTTGACGGTAGATAAAAACCAGATTATGGTGCATCTTCGGTAATTACCACTGACCTCCATTAAACAAGCGGTAATTACCGTGTACAGAGGCCAGCACATCAAGCTACCCCAACCTGTCAAATTTCTTTGATAGATTTTCAACTTTATTACAATGGAATAAGGTTCATATTCAATTGAACATGAAAATTTTTACAGTTTGGGGTAGCTTGATGTGCTGGCCTCTGTACATACATGGAGACACAGCCTGTAGTACTTTTTGAGTTTTGACGAAACTGGTTTGTAGTTTTTTTTTTTTCACTCTTCGAAATGAGGTAGGTGCCTAGAAAATGAATCGATTTTAAGTTTATTAAATAATTGGTATGTAGTTGTGAGTTGAAAAAACACGAGATGTCTGTACGAGGAAACTCCATCGGCGTCTGGCAACACTGTCAGTCGTTTGCCCAGTCGCCGATTCGCACGATTTTTTCCTTTGTGGTCAAACGGTTCGGTCGCAGTGTTGCCAATTTAGCGACTTTGTCGCTAGATTAAGCGACATTTTGACATGAAAAGCGACATTTTATTTCGATTTAGCGACAAAAATAATTTAGCGACCTTTCTAGTGACTTTTTTAATTTGGCTATCATTTATAAAGTACAGAGGCCAGCACATCAACCTACCCCAATCTGTCAAATTTTCCCAATTGAATATGTATCTTATTCCTTTGCAGTAAAGTTGAAATTCTGTCAAAGAAATTTGATAGATTGGGGTAGGTTGATGTGCTGGCCTCTGTACAATTTTATTCAATATGATTTTATCATAACTGACTTTGTAAGCGCGCTACTTAAGGTGGATCCGCAAAAGTAACCCGCGAAATTCGAACTTTCTTGCGTTTTTTGCAATTTGCAGGTCAGTGTCAGGTTGCATCTTGATCAAAACTATAGGTTGCCGGTCGCTCCGGCGCGAGCGCCTCCACTTCGTGCCGCCATGGATATAAAAATACTCTGTGGTACCGCCCACACCAGGGTGCCAGTCGTCGTCCCAAACGTAATTCAAATTTTTTGTTTCTTGATAACAGTAAACTATGTAGTTTTTATGACAAAAAAAATAATACTTAAAAAAAAAACAAATGTGCAATTATTTAATATTTAAAACACCTAGCGACATCTGGCGTTTTTTGACTCTCTGTCTGGCGACATTTGCTTTAGTCGAGTTGGCAACACTGCTCGGTTGGCTCGTGTAGTGTGTAGTTGACATTCTCACTCTATTAAAAAGTACTCTGTGGTTGACATCTGACTGCTGCTCAAAGAGTACTTTGTATATGCTGCTGCTGGCTGTCTAGCGTCTTGAGGAATTGTTTACAAAAATAAAGTTTAACATTACTCTAGCGTGTTACAATTAGTGAAGTGATATTTAATTGAACATTTTGCTGTGTTTTCAAATGTGAAGTCAGCCAATGGCCTAAGAGCGCGGTAAGTTTTTTGTAAAAGGTGAAAACGATTGTTGATTGCATTGCACTTTGTTGTTACTTTTAAGTATTGTTATTTTGTTGTTTTTGGGGCTAATTAAGTTATTGCTATGTGTTGTGCTTGCGTAGGTTGGTTAGAGCATGCGCCCCTTGTGCTTTACTCATCTTTAACCCTATCATAACCCATACGTTTTGAATACATAGGTATATGCACATACTATTAATGGAGATATTGAAACTACTTACCTTTGTTTATATCTGGGCCTTAATGACATTATGTGCCTGTTCATTGAAGTGCTGTTGGTGTTCTTGTTTGTTACCATTTGTGCAAACATCATTTATTGCAGTCTTTAAGTTGATAAAAGTTGGGAAGTAAACTTGGTAAGGTGTAGTTATTGAATCACTGATATGGAATTTTATATTTTGTCGGTTTAATGTTGACTGGTGAGAAGCCCCGTGCATTGTATTTATTTCGCTCTGATTCAGCGATGTTGCTTTGCGTTTCAGTGCTTGCAGTTTAATAGCATTTGTTAGCTTATGGACAGATTCGCTTTACGCCACATTCGCGTTAGGTCAGATTTGCTTAAAGACAGAAGTACAATCGAATAAAAAGTAATTTTATTCATTTTTACGAAACATCAGAGAAAATAAAAAAAAAAACCTTACAGATATCATTAGTAACCAAAAATATATTCCTGTACAAATTTTTAATCCTATTTTTTTTCTATATTTACCAAATTTGCCAAATGTTAAAAACATTCTAAAGTTGAAAGTTCTTGTAACATATTGTTGACAATTTTTCAATCTTTTTATTCTTTTTTAAGTCTTCTAGCCTTCATCTTTTCCCTTGCCTGTAAACACTTAAACTTAATTTCCTTTCATGTATTTCAGTTTCTTTTTTTAGCAACTGAAGAAAATAATATAAGGCTGGTTTGGGCAGTATTTTTGAATTCAGTCTACGATGGTATCCCTCCACCCATTTGTTGTTCTGGTCAAAATATAGTTTTGAAACTTAACAAATTCCTCTGTTTCAGTTCTAATACAGATAAGTAAGCCTCAGGAATTAAGTTTGAAGGTAGCAGTGCTAATTGAGTAAACATCCTTGTTATTTTTGCCAGTGTCAGTATCTGAACTGCCACTGGCATCTAGACTGTTCGGCCACAGAGGTTACATTTTTACGAAATTGAAATATGGTGTAATAATCTGGCGTAAAGCGAATCTGACCTTATGCGAACAATGGAACTTTATGTTGAGGTCTGTACATATTCTGTCTTTAACACGTTGGCTGCCAGGCAACAGACACAATAGAAAATCTATTGTTTGCGGTCACCGGTGACCGCATTGGCAGTTAATGCCTTAAGCAAATCTGACCTAACACGAATCTGGCATATAGCAAATCTGTCCTAATGGTAACAAAGGTTTATTAGTATGGCATAGTTGTTTGTATTACCTTTTTATATGAGTGTAATAGAGAATCTTCTATTTTATTAGTTGACATAAGATCACGCCAGTTATTCCAGAAGGGTTAGGTAGACGTGTACTTATAAAGAGTATGACCTTTTGCCAGTTATGTTTAAGTCTCATGTGGGGGAGAGCCTTGTCTATTGGGCACCCATTCAGGCTCCAGGCTTCTACTGTTCTAGAAATTCCTGATGGAATCCCCAATAACACTTTTCTTAAACCTCATATCATCAACCTATTTGAGTGTCTTCTGGTTTTGTGATTATATAGGTAAATATTACATTTTTTATTAAAAAATATTTAATTCGTTGTGAATGAAATAGGAACAGTTCAGAAACTACCTAGGTACCTACTAGTTTATTTTAACGCGAGCGTAGGTAGGTCACTCGTATGCCACTTTTTTCATCCTATCGACTTATTTATTATTAATCCAGGTATTTTACTCGGTGGAAAAAGCGAAATCCCTACCTATTTAAAAAAGTAGGTAGGTATATAAAAAAACAATTATAGTCTTAGATACCTTTCGGAGGTTCCAGGTAATTAAAAAAATGTTATCCCTGGGAGCGTTCAGCACAATATAGTCTATAATATCTCTTTGCCAAATCGCACGCTTATTATACTGCTTACAAAACTATCACACCATCCGGTGCGTCCGTTCGTCACTGCGGGCGGAGCATTCGAGACTGTTTGTCATACCTTACAATCTTACTAGTAGAAACCCTGCAACTGCATCGTGATAACCCAACTTATTACAGATGACATGTACAAAAAATATATTTCCCGCTGGTTATTTAGCTTTACAATTTCGTATTATTTTAATCTATTAGTTTATATCTATCTGATGACATCATAGCGTGATGTACCTAAAATAGCTTCTTATAGTAATGTACTAAGTGTAGCGTTATCTAAAACGCGTCATACTGACGTCACGCAAAACTCTGCATCTTCCAAGCAGAGTTTACCACGCAACTAGCATAGATACAACGTGCAGCGGCCCGACATGAATCATCGGGCAGTTGCCCGCCAGACCCAACACCCGTTTGGTCTGAGGATCCTCCCTTTTCTATAGAGGATGAGTGAACTTTACACCCTGTTCCTCATACCTCTATACTGGTGACCCCGACTATGAACGTCAGCGCAGCCTTCGTGCAAATACTTCAGCGTGACGTCATCATCATCACTCCCGCAAGCTTTAGCGCCGAGTTACCCAGACATTCAGCACCCACGGCAACTGGAATCCTGACCACCAGCATGCAGCCACCGCGTATACCTGGTCATCACCCTCAGCCTTATCAGCAACCTTGACACAGCACTGCACTTTCGGCCGTTCAACAAGAAGAGCTCTCCATTCCTTTCCTGGTCGAGGCCAGCAGTCAGCCTCAACCCGGCGCTGTACCACATCCGCCGCACCGGAGCATAACGCAGCGCCAGCCCCACCTCGACTCACTGGGGACATCTTCGCAGACAGTTCCGACTCAACGTAAACTATGCGGCAACCAGTTTCGACTCACTAACCTCAGCTGGCCTGGCAAGCATCGCAAGATACAAGACTCCGCCCACTATCGACCTCCGGTCTCCGAAGGAGAGTGATGTAGCAGTATCTACAACGCCACATGCGAACAACGCATCGTACTGACGTCACGCAAAATCCTGCATCTCGTAAGCAGAGTTTACCGCGCAACTAGCATAGATACAACGGGCCGAAATGAATCATCGGTATGAGTGAACTTTACACCCTGTTCTTCATACCTCTATACAGGATGAAATTGCGACAAATCGAAATGGGAGATTGTACTCATCATTATGAACAACTTTTACTATTGGACCAAACCTGAAATCGCGAAAAAAAACAGCTGTTCCCTACATTTTGACGAGTTGTGCGAACATAAATGTAGGAAACAGCTGATTTTTATTTCGCGATTTCAGGTTTGTTTTGTTGTCGCATGTCGCATGTATTCAATTTCACCCTGTATAAGTTAAAATCTTAAGTAATACTTTTAAAGTAATCTAATATTATATGTATTTTAGTAGCTTTTTCCTCACCGCGGGGCACTGCTAGTTATATAATATTTTGTAATATAAAGAGCCCAAAAAACAGGTTTTCTAAACCTTTAAAAAAATGCAACGAATTAGATAACTTTGCTACATTGAAGAGTACTTACAACTGTGGCGTGGCATGACAACTGGTAGTGACAGGTATATTACGTTTATTCGGTTTCTTTTGTTTAGTATAAATATGGTATAAATTCACTCAAAACATTGCCGGTTATCATGTGAAACTATTGACGTTTTCATTTAAAATAACTTCGTTAAACGTGCGTGTGAATAGGCTTTGGTGTTTCGGTATTTATGCTTGTAGCACTGTTCAATAAATAAAATGATTTTAAAATTTGTAACAAAAGGTTTAGCACTCATGAATCACGTGTTTACCTTTAGTTAAGTGCCTAAACCAACGGAGTATAGATAGGTATGTTATGTATGGTAAAATGCTGAAATAGTTTCAGGCCTGTTGTTGACGAATTTTCTTTCACTGTGACGAACATTCTTTTCGCCGTAAAAATCTACGTTTGAATGGGAGTGAGTTGTATCAGTACCTATGGGTCACTACGGAGTTGATACACTCGTCAGTTATACGTGGTTATAGCCGCGTGTTTCCGATGCGCCGTCTGTAACACAGTGATGACCATATTTCATTCAATATAAATCCACATTTCAACTGAAAATTAACACGAAAATAAATAATACGCATTATTGTTCATTCGGAATAATGAATTTTATTTATGTTCACCTTTATTTGGACCTGCGCATGGGTGATATTGGTTTGCCAGGGAAAACCCTACTCCGTTGCTCGCCTCGGCCCACGCCAAATGTGCGCCGGCCTTTTGTGACCCTTCCCTTCGCGCCGCCCGTCGGCCGCCCCGTCCGTCGTGGCCACGCCCGCCGCAGGCTTGCAACGGGGTGCAGCAGTGCTGGTTGTATCGTTCACGGCGCCGGACGTGCTTTACATTACAACTGACGATCCTTTTGTGACCTACGCTTCTTTGAATCTTGTTTGGAAATCAGAATCCCAGAGTTTTAATTCATAGGTGTTAAATCTTATGAAAATATATAAACGCAACATCTAAATCTAATCACTGGTAAGTAATTACCTACAGTGGATAGAAATATTTGAGGCTCAGCAGGCTCAGTTTATGTGAAAACAACAGTTTTTTTTTTTTAGATATTTGCACTGATTTGATTTGGAATATTTTAAAATACGAAAATTTACTACTTAAAACGTCTAATTAAAACGTTTTCTACGCCGCCGCGTGCGCGTTGCGGCTTACGCGCCGTACCATAAGAAACCGCACCGTGAACAAGATTTCTGATGATGCTGTACAAAAGAGCTTAAAAATCACCCCATTATTTTAAATGTTACCTGGCCCTACATATTAATTCTTGTTTACAGATCATGGGTGCTTGCTGTAGCAAGGAAGTTGCCGTGCCGACGGATGTCTACGGGGCATCAGGCGGGGCTGTTGCTTCCACCACACGCGCAGCGGAGCCCCGGGCCTCTGGCAGTAAAATAGTTGACCCCAGAGTCATAGACAGCCTTGTGCTTGAGCTATTAGACTTAATCGCATCCTTCGTTGACAAGTAAGTGGACAGACATTATAAGACTTTAGGTTTTAGGTGTTCCCAACGTTTGCGAACCTGTAAACAGCGGAGCTTGCGGAGGTCTTGAAACGGCGCACCATACTTTGTTGACAAGTAAGTGGACAGATATTATAAGACTTATAGGTTTTAGGTGCTGCCAACATCTGCTGACCTGTAAACAGCGGAGCCGCCGACGTCTTAAAACGGTACACTGAGATTTTATATTTTGTGTAAATTTTTAGGAAACATTACAAATAGGAGTTCACACCCAATAGTCAGCCTTTTAGCCAGTTCAAAAATTGTGATTATAGAAGGAAAGTTTTGCAATCAACATAATGATTATTTATCTTTTCTCTTTGATTAATCAGTAAAAACAATAGAAAATCTTCTGGAAATAAGTTTCAAACAAAATAGAGTGCATTTCACCAGTAGTCAACCATTTGGAACTTAAGGTCAGCTTATGCGCATCCAATAGTCTGCCGGTTATCGGCCATTTGTGATGTGACTGAACGTGAACTGAAATCTAATGCGTGAGACATAAGGCACTAAGCGAGCGAATTGATGCAATTACTTTTGAAACGCAAAAGAAGAGAGATGGCTATAATGTGCGTGCGCTCGGAATAAAACGACGTATATGCCAAAACGAATTCACTCCTCTTTTAACAAAATAAAACTACTTTGATTAAACTTTGATATGATAATTCTCTATGCTTTAAAGTAAATTCTATTGAATAACTTTAAGCGTTATGCCGTGATCTCGAAAAAAGAATAGATATAACTTTGCAATTTTTTTTTTATCGAGAAAAAATCATTGAATCGTGTCTTCCTTTTACATGATACCAGACCAAAGAGTCAAAAAACAATTTTATTATACCAAAATGTTAAATCCCTATTCCACATACTTACTTAACAAGTTACACGAAATATTTTTTTTTCAACATATCACCTTAAAACCCTTAATAGTTTTTACAAATTCCACGTAACCGTTTTTCTTTATTTTACTCGTAAATATCATGGCCGAAAGAAAAATACATTGTTGAACAGAAGACCAGTTAACGTAATATCCCGGGAAATTTACACCGAATGTTAGACTAACTTTGCATTAGTTTATATTTGTATTTATCATTTAGTTTAGTAATAAGGGAGTATATTAAATTGTATACCATGAAAAATCCCCGCGTTTACGTGTTTAGGGTTCCGTACTCAAAGGGTGCCAACGGAACCCTATTACTAAGCCTCCGCTATCCATTCTGTCTGTCGGCGAACTGTATCTCATGAACCGTAATAGGTAGTCAGTTGACATTTTCACAGAATGTGTATTTAAATTGCTGCTTTAACAAAAAATAATAATAAAAACAAAATAAAGTTTAAAATTAAAGGGCTACAAAATAACAAATCGTTTCTTCAAGTCTTAAATGGGTTTCATCAAAATATCATCTTTCGAAAATATAGATGTTTGTTTTAAATTTTTCGTCACAATAAAAGAGATAATACATAATAAATGCTGAAATATGTAATATGGAACATAATACAGCAAAACATCATGCCTGTTATTCCACAAAGGAATAGGGCACAAGTGTATGGAACAATCACAATTCACAATTAATTTTACTTACACAACATCACATTAGTATTCCTCGTAAGGGGGTAGGCAGAGGTGTACTTCTATAATAAATTGCTACATAGGTAGGTATAGGTACCTACTGCATTGTGTTTTTTCGTCAAAATGAACGATTAAACACAAAGATAGCCAACTAATATAAAATTAAACTTAAAACAACATATCATTACGCTTGTAATCCTCTAAGGGATGGCAAGAGATATATTAGTAAGACACCCAGACATTTTTGCAAGTTAGGTATTTAATGATTCCCCACATAGATGTGGAATACATATTATCACACCAGAGTCAGTGTAGGAAGAGTTAATTATGTATTTAGCTACATAGCGTACTGAATTATATTTTTTAGCCAAATTGAAAGAAATCTAATACTTACAATGACAGTCAAATAATACAGGGTGTAAAAAGACCCATCACATAGCCGTCTCATTCTCTCATTTCAGCCGAAAGACGTCTCGACATAGACCTCCCCAAGGCACCTCCACATCCACAAGGTCCGTGCTTCCCGCTTGCAGCGGGTTCCTGCGTCATCGATGCGATTTTTGGAAGGCCTTCCTACGGTGCGTCTTCCGGTACGTGAAAATCTTCTCGCCAAGCGCGGCGGTTATGGCAACAGCCCCCCCCCCCCCCCCCCCAAAGACAAGCACAAGTAACATTGCACAAAAACGAATTTAATTTTTGGTGTTATAATTAGCTGTTTGCGGTAGTGCGCAATTTAACACATGCAAAACATTGTGCTTATACCCATAAGCATGCATCGCGGTATATTATAGGGGTCGTGGGGGTATTTAAAGTTGTGTTATAACACTTATAACATTAAAAACTTGATTTCGTAAAAAAAGTCAGTATAAGTTTGAACTTTGATTTTCAATATTTCCGTAACCAGAAGGTTCCCAGGTATGATTCAGTATAAAAATATAATTACAATGACGGGGATAACAAGTAGCTCACGGCTTCGTTAAGTCTCTTTTTACACCCGGTATAATAGTATAAGTACTTGTTTGTGTTTTCCTCCACAATGGAAGAGATCAAAGATAGTATCCGAATAATCTCAACTTACGTGATATTAAGCTTTTATCATAATAATAGTTCGGGGAAAAAGCTTTTTCGTAATTTTTATACAAATTCTAGACATTTTTTTCATAGTTTATTTACTTTTGACTAAAGTATATAATATGTCCCGTTTTATTCGATAAGTTGTTGCCATTTTGTAGTCAAAGTATTTATTTGTGTGTTTTTTGGTGATAGGTCTTATAATTAGGATATGGTAACTCAAAAAACTACCCATTAGGCATACACTATTTAGCAATTTAACAATATAAAATCAATATTACATAAAAATTAACATAAATTTCAATAGGTACTACGAATACAATCTATTTTTATAATAACCATTTTGAATACAATATAAGTCAGGTTTTTGAATTGTCAAGCATAAATACATATTTATTTATTTTATTTATTTAGTTACTAGCTGCGCCCCGCGGTTTCACCCGCGTAAGTTTCGGTTTAGGGGGATGAAAAATAGATGTTGGCCGATTCTCATAGATACCGGATAAGCACAAAAAATTTCATCAAAATCGGTCAAGCCGTTTCGGAGGAGTATGGCAACGAAAACTGTGACACGAGAATTTTATATATTAGAAGATTTATGTACACACAGTAAAATACATAGGGATATAACATAATTATAATTTGAGTACAAAGGTACTGCTTATTTCTTAAGAAATTTCTTCCAGCAGACCTGCGAAAGGAGATGTAAAAAAGAAATGTAGACAATAGTGTGTGAGAACAAGAAGAGAACAATATAAATGTGTGAAGTCCAAAACTAAAATATTAAATAACACTACACATATAATGCAAAAATAAACATAATTATACTTAAATAAATACATAATGCTAAAATATATAAACTTATATATATATATATATATTAATTATACTCACAGTATAGAGGAAAGGTAATGCTCTTTTAATCGACATTTGAATAGAGAAATAGCTTTTAAATCACGAATGCTAGGCGGAAGTGAGTTCCACAATCTTACAGCATGTACAGAGAAGGAATAAGAATAGTAGCTTGTTTTATGAGGATGAGCTTTAAGGAGGGATCTAAGGTGTGATCTACACATTTATCATTTAGTTTACTTATTACATTTTGTCAAAAAGGAATTCGTCAATGGTATAATAGCATTTTTTAGTTAATAAGTTATTTAATCTCCGTTTAAATTGTGTCAAGTTAAGATCTTTAATATCATTTGGTATTTTGTTGAATATCTTCGGGCCATACAGAAGATGCTTTTGTGCATAAGGCGGTCTTTGAGGGTTTTATACATAATTCATGACGATATTCTTGTCTTGTCGATCTATATCGTTGCTCTGAAGCTTTCTTAAACAGTTCGCTATTTTTCTTGACAAACAATGCTGTCTCGTAAATGTAAATACACGGTAATGTTAGTATTTTAAGTTGTTTTAAATGCGGTTTGCAACTTTCCGTTGATTTGAGACTGCCTATTGATCTAATGCACCTCTTCTGTGCTTTAAAAATGTTCTCTTTTTCGCAGAAATTTGCCCAAAAAATTACTCCGTAACGTTATATGGAATCTACATAGCCATAATACGCAGCTACAACAGCTGCATGATTAATTATTTTCTTAAGTTTACCTACTTAATTTTGGTATAATAATTGATGCATATTGTGTCCAAGTCAGTTTTGAGTCAATTGTCAAGCCTAAAAATTTTATAATGTCCTACTTCATCAATTCTGTTATCGTCAAAAGAAATATTTATGTCAGGAGCGGTCAATCTTTGTCGAAATTGCATAATTTTAGTTTTATTTAAATTTAATTTTAAATTATTATGTTCAAGCCAGTTAATTGATTGTTGCAATGCGTCTTTGATGTCACATTCATAGTTTCTATTTTTATTATTTCTTACTATTACAGTGATGTCATCAGCAAAAAGGACCATCGGAAAAGCGACGTGTTTTGGGAAGTCATTTATTATTACATTTAGTCACAGGAAGATTTTTTAATCACGACCCATGAATATGAACAACTTTCACTATGGTACCAACTCTGAAATCACGAAAAAAAATCTGCTGTTTCATACAAAAGTTCAATACATATAGGTAGAACAACCTGTAAAAATTTGGATGGTGATTAAAAAATCTTCCTGTATATGCTAAAAACATCGGCAGACCCAATACGCTGCCCTGTGGGACGCCAAAAGTGATTTTACGTTTTCCTGAAATATATTTAAGTTCTTTTTATCCTTTTTAGAAATCCGTCTAATTTCTGTACACTGCGTTCTATTGTCTAAATAAGACTGTATAATATGTAGGTAGTGACATATCCCATCGCTGTAGAAATTTTGAGACTTCTGATCAAAAAACTGCAACAAGTACTTTTCACAGTCCTCTCTTGATGTCAACCTAACACTACGTAAAAAAATCTGAAGAGACCGAAACACGTGGAAATCTGAGGGTGCAAGGTCCGGACTATAATATGGTGGACCGTGGATGCATTAACACTTCCCAACCAAGCTCTTTCAATTTTTGATGAGTCGCTGATAAAGAAAAACAAAAAAAGAAAGATGTGTGTGGTCTGGCGTTATCATGATGAAAGACCACACCCTTTCTGTTGATCAATTCCGGCCGTTTTTTTCTCAATTTCATGCTTGAGTCTGATCAGCTGTTGGCAGTAGAATTTCTAATCAATGGTTTTGCCCGGCGGTAAACGGTCATAATGAACGATGCCCTTCCAATCCCACCATACACTCAGCATCACCTTATTGCGAGTTATCCGGGTTTCGCTATAGTCTGTGGAGCTTGACTGCCATTTGAACATGATCTTTTTCGCAGGTTCTTGTCGTAGGTGATCCACTTTTCATCACCAATGATCAATCTTTTCAAAAATGGTTCGATTTCATTACGTTTTAATAGAGAATCGCAAATGAGTACACGATTCATTAGGTGTCTTTCAGTGAGCTCGTCTGGCACCCAAATATCGAGCTTTTTCAAATGGGTTAAAACTGTTTTGCGGTCAACCCCTAACTCTTTAGCTATGTCGTAACTATTAATATGCCGATTTAGTTCCACTTTTTCAAAAATGGCATCAACTTTTTCCGTAACGGGGCGACCAGAGCGAGCTGCATCTTTGACATTAAAATTCCCGGACTGAAAACGCTTGAACCAACTTTGTGCTACTCTTACTGACACTGCGTTAAGTCCATAAACATCACATATTTTTTTTCGCGGCTTGTGTCACATTGTACCCTTTTCTGTAATAAACCTTCAAATGTATCGAATTTCTTCTTTAAATTCACTCATTTTGGCGGAACGAAAAACAATTGAAAAGTGGCGGTAAATCGTTTTTACTTATTATTTTTATTTTTGACGTAATAACGTCTTATAAATTGATGAACGCCGGCTGCACGCACGATAAAGCATGACTCGTTGTCACGTTCCGCCTGAGCCGAGCGTGCAAGCGAGAGCGCGGTACAAGCGATAGAGAGGCACGATTGGCCTAGCGTTCGGCTTGTGACGCATAGTCTATCTCTTATGACGTTATCACGTAAAATTATCTTCCGTAAACCGTAGATAGAGTATGTACTATAGATTCGCTATCAGGCACCCACATGAGATGGCTATAGTCTTGTGACATTAAATGAAGGTTGCCTGCTGAATAATTTTACCCATATTCTTGGGTAGTCAACCTTTTACCCATGATTATATAAAACAAGATCTGTATGGATATTAAAAAATTGCCTTTTATGTTTAGACGCAGTTATGTAAAAATAAAATAAGACAGTTATAAGAAAAAACGTTTATTCGAAATACATAGTCAGCGTAGACACAATAGAGGTAAGTAGATGTGTACGTGTGAGCAGGACATAGCATAATACGCAAATAGAGATAGAAAATCTCTATTTGTGTCTAATTGCTTTATATATGGCTGTAAAAGACGTAGTGAAAGAAATTAACAAAAATAAATCTAAACAACCGAATTGAGAGAACCTCCTCCTTTTTTGAAGTCGGTTAACAACATAACTCTGTGAAATTCCTGCTAGTTTCAGTAGCGCAAGTAGTAGTGCAAGTTTTCTTTGCGTTTTCGATCTGTTTCACAACTAATAGTGACTCTTGCTTGTTAACTGGAACGGATACTTAGATAACTTTTCAACTAACCTTGGCATTTCGTCGGACTCTGATTATTCATTGAGTTGTTTGTTGACCGGAATATCATTCGTGTTCTATTATGGAGAGTGGAAACCGGTGTGTTTTGTATCCACGATCTGTCCTACGACTGAGCAGATATTTTACAGGACACTGTTAAAAAGTAGACCTGAATTAATTATCTAACCGCATTTTACAGAATAGACTACTACAGGTATGTACGCAAGGCGACACATCAAGCTATACTATATGTACATTTCCATTATATGCTGACTTGTCATTGTAAGAAAAATCTATACAATACGAGGGCAGCTAAAACTGGAAATGTATAGCTCGATGTGTCGCCGTGTGGACTTACCCACATAGATAATGCTGGTACTAGAAATACACTACCAACAGGTATAATAGGTATATGCATGCTGCATGTGTTTATTTTCGTTAAAGGTTGTGTTCTTGTTATCTTTGCGTTTTCGATCTGTTTCACAACGAATACTGACCCTTGCTTGTAATAAAAGTCGGTGTCAATAAACTAAAATGCAGAACCAACGACACCGACTTCCGAAATTAAAGTTATTTTTCACAGTAGTTTTTTTTTTGGAAGTCTGTTGTTTTCTATGTATGGTCAAGTCCAAAACATTATTGAAAAATGTTCATATTAGAGTGACTGCTGTTTCTACATAACCTGTGGCTGGTACCCTTGCCGCGGTACTCGTAGAATGTTAGATGTGGGCGTCATATTCAGGATATTATTTATTGTGGTTTTGATGTAATTGCATGAATTTAGAGGAAATAGTGTTCGAAATGAACTATAGAATAGAATAGAATTTTATTTATTAGAGTAACCAAGACTCAAACAGATTGTTAGTAAAACTTACGACTACGTTAGTAAGTACAGACACTAAAAACACAAGACATAACGGTTGGTCACCGTTGCGACATTCCATGAGAGACGGCACAACAGTGACCCACGTACACACAGTCCAGGCGACTCGCAACCATGCTTAAGACACTGTTGGAGCCACCCCACACCCTGCGCACCAGAGAAGTTGCGTAAAAGCACTCTACATGCGCATCTGCGAACATCCCTGACGCACTACAGAAACGGGGCAACCCCACCAATATCCTAAATGCATTATTATATTGAACGCAGAGAGCGCTGTACCTACGATCTTCGCGTATATCTAGCCCACAGGCTGCACGTGTAAAAAGCAGTACAGTAGGCTCGAAAGAGCGTGATTTTAACAGGAAAGACGGACGTATGGAAGGACTATAGTCGGACTTTTAATTAGCTGCAGTAAAATGACAGTTTATGTGTTACTTAAATGACTGAAAGTAGCGTCTTTTTGATTTTTCGCGGCCATCAACCAAATCTTGTTTTGCTAGTACAGAATAGTGTAACAAACGAAACTTATTTGACATGCATATCTCTAAACGCAGTCCGAAATGAGTTATTACGAAGTGTCATTTTACTGCATCTAATTAAAAGTCGGAGTATAGGTGCTTCCCGGTCACTTTCGTAAACTAGTAGAAAATCGAGTTGGTTTATATTACTTCGCAGTAGGTGCCCCCTAGTTTCGCTCAGGAGTTTATTCAGAGCTCTCCCTAGAGTCCTTTGTTACGTTCGGGATTAAAAATGGCGCCCTGCTTTATCTCCTTAGTGAATAATCTACTTATTATTAAGATCATACCTACGCTCGGCAGTCGCGCTAGGGTTGTCAACTTTGGCTTATGCACAATAAACTATCGTGGTAGTGGCAGTCATATATAGTTGTTTGATTTATTGTTGTTAAAGTTTACAGAACAAAAACATATAAAATTTGACATTTGTCAATTTTCTCTATAAAATCCCTAATAACTTCTAAACGGATTACCATAATTACACAATTTATTTTTACCTTATCCGTTTTAGACTTAAACCTGTCAAATTACACTAAAAACAACACAATATCGATACAAATAAAAAACCATGTTTTCAACTTAAGTAATATTTGGGTCTCAAGCGGATGGAACTCGCGCTCGCAGTAGTCCGAGATATCGTGTCCGTGAGCGCTGTCTATGTTATGTATGCGTTGCTCGAGCGCAGTTTGTATTTAGATTGACTTCTGTACTCTCTGTATTTTGTATCGTAGGCTGGTACAATAATTAATTATGACAGCCCGTTCTAAAGTTCACCATGAACTGGCTGCTGCGCCCAGGATTTGCTCCAGACGAGGTAACTCCTCAAAGGTCAACAGCAGAGACACTAACGTTATTTTATTCTCATTCAATTATGATAGCCCGTTTTAAAATCCACCATGACCTGACTGCTGCACTCAGGATTGGCTTCAGATGTGGGAACTCCGTGACGGTTACAAATAAATAAAGACATGAAATTTAGTATACGCAAATAATTATGACAGCCCGTTTTAAGTTCACCATAAAGTGGCTGCTACACCCACGGTTGGTTCCAGAAGAGGGAACTCCTCAGCGGTCAACAGCAGACATACATTTTTTTCAATTATGATAGCCAATTCTAAAGTTTACCATGATCTGACTGCTGCACATAGGGTTGGTTCCACAAGAGGAAACTTCTCAGCGGTTGACAGCACAGACACAACGTTTAATATACTTGTATATAATTATCTACACTTCTAAACTGTTTGTTTGAATAGGCTCCGAAACTACTGGACCGATTTGAAAAATTCTTTCACACACTGATGAACATAGGCTATATAATATTTTCAAAAAGTTAGGAATCCGTATGAAAACTTCGATAAAGTAACCGAAGGTGTGAAAAAAATACCAAAAAAATTCTTATATCGCGTACGCTGCGGAAACTATTGACAATAGAGCAAATTTAAGTGTTGTAATACAATTTTATAGAGGACATCAATATCTACAAAAAAGTCCGCGACAGCATAATTGTCTATCTTTTAATGTTGACTCACTATAACCTTTTTTATGGTAACCAAATTTGTTCTAAAATAATGCATTATTTATGAAGGTGTTTTTATAAACATGATATTAATCCATATCCAAATAAATATGTTATTCATAACAAGTATTTAACTTTGAACAAAATTGCCCTTGACGTCATTTGATTTCTTTCTTATGAGAGATATCATAGTTTTAAAATAAATCCGCACTTACTGATCATAGCGTGAAGTACCTAAAATAGGTTCATAAAGTAATGTACTAAGTAATACTCTGAATACTCTTAAAGTAATGGAATAGGTATATTTTAGTAGGTTTTTTTCCTCATATTAACGCGGGTGAAACCGCGGGGCACTGCTAGTGTATTTTTGTACCGGATCATATACCTGGTAACCTGGTTACGGAAATATTAAAATTCAAAGTTCCAACTTTTACTGACATTTTTACGAAAAAAAGTTATAATGTTATAACTTATAACAAAACTTTAAAAACCCCTATGACCCCTATACCGTTGCATGCACCCATAAGCACAATGTTTTGCTTGTGTTACATTGCGTACTACCGCAAACAGCTAATTTTCATACCAAAAATAAAAGGCGTTTCCCAGCAATTATTTTGGTGTAATGTTATTTAGTTTGATGTAGAGAATGCGTAGTTGACGGCTATGTTGTTTGTTGTTGTTTCAATAGGTTAATGCGTATAATAAACCTGGTTCCAGGACATCCACTATTCTCACGATGTTTTCCTTCACCGTTTTGAGAGCAGTGGTGATGAAATTATTTACACAAAGTAAAGCGCCTGCCTGGGTTTGAAGCCACGACCTACAACTCGTAAGTCGGGGCCGCCGGCCGTTACCACTGGGGCACCACTTCTCTTTAAGAGAAGAACTTTATTATAAAAAAAATAATGTTTTTATTTCCGAAAGGTTCTTTACATCAACACTATTAGTTTTCAATTAAAATTTCGTTAACGTAAGGTATTCATTATTTTTAACATAACTATAGCCTTTATTTAATATTTGTTATTTTAGCTTAAAAGACTAAACAAATCTAAGAAACTGTTTCATAATCATACACTTTTTAAATAGTACTTATAGAGATAAAGTTACGACCAGTTTTCTAAAATCAAATCTTATTTTGGCTCTCCTGAAAACCTGAAGTTTGTCCCTTACGTTTTTTCTTAATATTTCCACTGTCGATATTCAAGTAATTCAATTTTTTTTATTATTTATGCAGGGTGATTTGTAATTTGACGTATTCCTTGTAGGATGTGATAGTGTGTGACCCATTTGCAACAATTAGGCACCCCAGTGCCCCATTAGGCCCAGCCGAAAATTCATGGGATTCAAGAAAACCCAATTTGTATGTAAATGTACCTGTTTTTGGAAAAATTTCCAGAATTCGTCACTAAATATCAGTTTGCTCTTAACTCCTCTTTAAAACATCAAACACTTAAAGGAAGTAGTTTATTAACCACTTTAAAAAATCATCTACGTACAGAGGCCAGCACATCAAACTACCCGAATCTGTCAAATTTCTTTGATAGATTTTCAACTTTACCACAAACGAATAAGTTTCATATTCAATTGGGAAAATTTGACAGATTGGGGTAGGTTGATGTGCTGGCCTCTGTACATAAACTTGGAACCCAGAAGGGGAAGAAGAATGAATGTCTGCTGTATATTTAAATACACGCAAACTAAACGACAAGTGAGCCGATATCAAAGAGTATACCGTAAAAAAAATGTGTGTGCATGTGTTTGTGTGTGTCATGTTAAAACTACGTTACTTGTGACCTAGTCATGACGACCTGGATGGGTGCCTAACGTATAGTGGATTGTTGAGATAGGTTACGTTCAGTTCGATTCGAACACTACTACACTCACTCCTACATACACACCCTCACATACATCCCTCATTGTGACATACACATCCTCACTCTAACATACACACATATACACATATACATCTTAAAAATCGTTTCCTATATCTCTTATTCCTTTGTTGTTGATTTTATTCTACATACTTTGTAACCTGTTTTTTGTAATGGTAGAACACAACATAAAAGGTTTCTGGTATCACAGTGACAGCAGAACAGACTCCTAAGTCACAGAATCACGTAATTTAGGAGTCAGGGTTTACCTTATCGTATGACCTTTAGCTAACCAAGTTATGTATCCTAGTCATAAGCAATGGAAAAGGTGTTTGTATCAAAAAAGATTTTTATTTTTATTATTCGTTTAGCAATGAAGGCCATTAAATATAAGAGTTACGAGAAAAGTGATGTTTACTGACGAATTCTAGGAAATTTTCAGAAAATACAGTTTTCTTACTGCTTGAATTGTCAGTAACGTAGATAAGTAAGTGCGATTTCTGCTAGATTATAGCACAAACAATAATTTTTATTATTTAGGACTGTCTTTTAATACTTTACTTGAGTTCATACTCGTATTGCTGTTTATATTAATGATAAAGTGGTAAAAAAAAAAATCCTATCTCATTCTCAAGCAGAAGTTGCTTCAGCCGCCGCGCGCCGTTCCTATTCCGTACGGTAAGGATTTTTCGGAGATGAGGTGTAAGTGTAATACTGATCATGCATGCAACCTCTAAAATATCATTGTGTGCAATTTCATAAACTGACAGGACTAAGCGGGAAGCATATTGTTATTCAATTGTTGAACCGTAACCTACGACAATAAGTTATAATATCAAAGTGAAAGATGTTGTTCGTCAATTGATAGTACTTCGGAAACGATGTCGGCCGAGTCGCATTCTTAGTTTCATAATAGCTAGGTATTGTTAATAGCTAAATATAGGTTGTTACTATAAGCGACAGCCGTTTCATGCTCCAAGGGCTGATGATATAGGGTAGCAGTACCTATTTAGATATATATTTTCTGTAAATCGTCATAATTTTACGAAGTAGCCTAAAAGCCGGAAATAAAGATTCGTGATTTTTTTTTATTAATTATTATAACTCCAGATATTTTTTATCATTATTGCCGCAAAATGAATATTGATTAATATACAACGTAAAACAGCGCAGCAATTTCCAAAAAACGTAAGAAATGTTGAATTTAGTGGGCTACATTGACGCATCCGGCGGCATACGTTTTTTTTTAACGGTCTTGCAAGAAACAAAGAAAAATTTTACACAAACCATAATTTTGTTTTCTCTTTGTTTACCTACTTTAGAGACATTGTTACTGAAATAAAATTGTTTTAAACTTTAAAACTTTCATGACTAAAGAGTCGGCCAAGGGTGTGTTGCACAACGCACAATGTTGATTTTACCGGCCGGAAATTGTGTTAGTATTTCTGAATTTCTCGAAAAAGCTACAAGAAACGATTATTAGGTATTACTGCGGTTGAAAACTTGTAATTCATCGAAGCTTGTAATCGAAAATATCACATATCGCATAAACTAAAAGTCACTTGGAAACATCATCATAATCCCACACGTTAATGTTGTATGTGTTTTTTTTTCATCCTTCGGTTCATGTCATCATCACTGTTATTTTTTTAATTATATTTTTCGTAATTTTACTACACCATTGTTTAGCGGTGCACGGAATACACATTTTCATTTGTCATCGGTACCTAAAGTGCTAATAGTGTCCGAGTAAAATGTCTGTTTGACTTCCAGTCGGACGGATAGACGGACATGACGATATTATAAGGGCTCCATTTTCGCCATTTGGCTACGGAACCAATTTTTGTCAAATTTATTTATAGTTAATTAAAACGGTATGTACAACTCCTATTATATACATTATAGGCCGACCTCAGTTAAGCAGTCGGCCTATAAATAACATGGAAACATGACAATAATTATGTTGTAAATATATAATTTCTTTAAAACTAACATGGAACAGTGGACTTGCATATTTTCTCTCACAGAACAATAGACATCCGAGTATACGCATAATTTTACTTCAAGCATTTAGCATGTTTAGAGAATACCTACGACAGACTGTTTTGGATGGCAGTGGAGTTTGTTACTTTTATTCATCGTAATTTCGCTTATAATGAAGATTAAAGAAGTCCATAATATGTATAAGGCCAATTCTCGTAATTAAAAATGTTCAAAATCTAGTCGCATTCTCATCTCGGCGACAAACAAAGGAGATTGCCATGGGACCGTACCAACTTGCGAGGGAGCGGGTCACAACCAAATGTAGTTCATTCTTATACGTACGTTTTTGTTATGAAAAAGATTCCCGGATTTCGGACATCAAAAATAAAATAATGTAGTGGTGTGTTCTGAGTGTATGATTCTAGGACTAGAAGATGTGAATTTTATTTTAGTAGTCTTTCAAATTCCCAAAATTTTAAGTAAACTGCTTATTTATGGGCAAATTGAATGACAAATGAATTCATTTTTATTTTATTTTAGTAAAATAATGTGCAAGCAATCTAGCAAAACATGTTTTATGCCTCTGTGTCATTAGACATAAAAATTTGGTAAAAAAAATTGGTACTGACTTCGTCTTAAGACAGACAAGGCTTAAATGGTTCTAAATTGTTTGTACAGCTTTGCACCCATCACACACACACGTACACACGACGAAACATCAAACTATACATTCCCAGTTTTAGCTGACCTCGCTTTGTGTAGGCTTTTCGTACAACGAGAAGTCAGCTTATGTATACAAGCTATACATTTCCAGTATAAGCTGACATGTCGTCGTGCATACTAAGAATAAAACTTTGTGTTTGATTATTTGAAGTTTTTATTACAAAAGTAACAAAAAAGAGTCGTTGTGAATCAGTCTTACATATTCAACACTTAGGTAACAAAATTATAAAATCATCTTTAGTGGCAGATCATTTTCTTATTTCACTATGTCAGGTTAAATTTATCGGTCAACCCTAGTTACCGTACGCGTGAGGGGATTCCCATAAAATTGAAAATTATTAACTACTTATAGGGAAACCCTTATATTAACGTAACTTACTATAATACCCTTTGTTTTATATATAAAGGCTTAATTTCAATAAAAAGCTAACCGTACTTGCACGTTTAGTGAATCCGCGAAACTAATGATTAGATTGCCACTTCGGGAATGGTAATCCAAAGAAAAGATCTACAAATATTGACAGCCGGGGCCGTGCCCCGTGATCTCGATATGTAGTAGGTACATACCGACCTAGACCAGCGTAGCTTAAAACCTGTAAAAAAATGAGTAATATGAGTAACTACATCATATTTCCACACTTATTTTGCAACAGAAACATATTAAAATTTCCTCTATAAATGAACATCACGAAGTTACCTCCAATTTTCACGTCTTTCACATTTGTACCTACTTAATATGCTCATGACTAATAAGGTAAAAAAATTATGATTACTTGTGTTAATTTAAGGCGACAAAGATTGTGCAAGCCTTTTTTTAATTCCTTATATTTGTGGTTTTATTACGACGATAAGCTTATGGCACATACGACGTTCTTAGTTCGTAGAAGAAGTCATCTTCCGTCACACGTTGCGGGAACTTCAAGCATATTTTTGTTTCACAAATCAGTCACCGTCGCTCTGTTTAGACGAGAGGACTGCGCTCAAATTTTCGGCCGCGCTGGAATATAATTTACTAGCTTCCGCCCGCGGCTTCGCCCGCGAGGTATGTCTATAAAAACTATCTATGTCCTTCCCTGGGATGCAATCTATATCTCTGCCAAATTTTATCGAAATCCGTTCAGTGGTTTAGGCGTGAAAAGGTAACATACAGACAGACAGAGTTACATTCGAATTTATAGTATTAGTATGGATTTGCGTAAATAATATTTTCGTAATTTATCACATTGCTGCATTGTAGGAAAGAAACTACGTTATAGAAAACATGGAAAAATAACTTAAACCACTTCTGAAACGATTATTAAAAACGGTAAGAATTGAAAAACTAAATAAATACCGAGAGAATTCAATGCTGATACATATTTGAAAATTTGAAAACTCAATATGCCATACATTTTTAACCGACTTCTAAAAAGGAGGTGGTTCTCAATTCGGATGTTTATATATTTTTTTTATGTAGTTTCGGGGATAACTTCGTCATAATATGCAAAATTATTTTTGTTCGAAAGAGGTTTATTCCGAAATGGTCCCATTTCGTAAAATCTGATGATGAGTTTCGGAGACAGACAACGGACCTCTTCGTTTACGCAATCACACAACATAACATCACGCCTTCAATTTCGAAAGTCGGTGTCAAAAACGAAAATGCAGAACCAAAGACACCGACTTCCGAAGTTAAAGTTATTTTTCACTTGGTAGGTTTTTTTTGAAGTGTCGTCGGTTGTTTTTATTTTTGTAAAAAAGTTTTTATTTCACAGATTTTTGTCCGGTATTGTACAACTAGCGCCATTGCTGTGCATTTTGGTAAATTTTCTTGCGGAGAAAATTTACAACATAGCCAACTAGCCAGTTAGTTATACGAACGTAAAACGTAACTTAAACGTTGGCTATGTTCAGCACGACCTTTCAAATGAACATTTGAAAGGTCGTGCTGGAGATTTTAGACCTTATTGCGATTACCTCAGAATCCAATATCGTCTACTCCCACTTTTCTTGATAAACTCTGTGTAAGGTAACCCTTAGTAGACGATCCATTTCAAGCCACCACCACCACCAACCAACCACCATTCCCTAAATTAAGTGGAAACTAGCTTAAAGGTAGGTTATGGGTTTATTATTAATAATGAAGTATATATAGAAAAGAAATAAATCGGAAATTAAATAGGTAATAGGTTTATTGTGGACAAAGGTACGAAACGGTGTGCACATGAAATATTTCATACGGATAGTGTTCTCATGACTAGACTTCTTTTTATGGTGAGGATGAATGGGTAAAGGTTATAACGGATCACAATATTCATAATATTTAGGATCGTCGGCTTGAGTCGTTCTCGCTGGTTAATACCCGTGGTTAACACTATTAACTACTGCAATGGGAATGATGCGTTCTACTGATTAACAGTGTTGACGAACGCAAAAAATGTTTTCCCAATAGTTAATATCCTCGTCTCACGTATAGTTCAGGAGTCAGGTCTTGAGGCACCAAATTAATAATGATTTCTTGAAATAGATAATCACAATAAATGTAATAAGGTTTTTATTTTATTAAACCACTTTCAAGAACCGTTAGGTATATTTTTCATTTCTTTTTACTTTCTCCTGAACTATACGTGAGACGAGGGTATTAAAGATATTCTATTTCATGAAGTCCGTTCGGCTTTGATTGTAGTAGTGACGTATCCCGACAAGCGCGCTTGTATGTGTTACACGACACTGAGCGCTCTCGAGAATACGCACACAAAAACAATGTGAACGTGCACGCTTGACAACATTCATAGCCAAACGGACTTCGTGACATAGAACATCTGTAACTATTGGGAAAAAAATGTCGCGTTCGTCAACACTGTTATCCAGTAGAAGGCATCATTCCCAGTAGTTAATAGTGTTAACCACGGAGTATTAACCAGCCGCGGGAAGTAGGTACCCGTCGGCTTCGCCGATAAAAGAGTTGAGATCTAAATGGGTGCTAAGTTCTATAGAGTTGAAAGAAAGTCTAAAGTTTATATTGTAACTTGGCAAGTTTTCAAAGCTAAAGTTTCAACAGTTACAAAAGACGAACCTAATGAACTTTCGACTTACTTTGGCACCCATTTACATAGATGCCAATTTTTTATCGGTAAATGCGACAATCCTGTACTTCTTTTGTACCGAACTTGGCCTCTTTTTCCACAAATGTTTTCGGCGGGTACTTTTCCCTACTCGCACTTCGCGCAGAAAAGGTTTTCATGGCATATGCCATTTGACTTTGTATAATACAGTCCAAAATTCACCATACCAATATTATTTTATACTTGGGTATCACTGTTGCTAATTTACTGACTTTGCACAATCCTGCAAAGTAAAATCCACGATAAGCCATTATATTTTTTTACTTGGTTATCACTGTTTTCTGTGTATATGGAATGAACGCCGACGACCACGAGTATATAGCTTCGTAAAAACACGTACCTACAGCTGCGCAGATTTCGGCGAGTCACGTGTCGATTGTAGCATGTTTACCAGTAAAATATATTATAAAGTTTAAAAAGCAAGAAATAAAAGTTAAATTAAAAATTTAATAAACCCCCGACTCAAACAAAAACCTCTAAAAGGGCCAATATATATTATTATTTTAGTTCTTTGTTGCAGTGACGAAGAATCGCCAGTTTCATTAGTGAAACTGCACGTCATCGCAGACAAGGAAGAGGGATGGTTTCAAGTCATCTCATCGATGATTAAAATAATACCGCTTGAGAACCCACTGGGTCCCTCAGCTATAACTATTGTCTTCGACGATTGCCCACTACCGTCTAAGGAGCAAGTGATCAAGGTAGGTTTTGGTTAAGGTTTACGCTGAGTATAAATGAGAAGACTCGTTGTTTAATGTTTCAGCATACTTCGCCACCCCACGCGTCTTAAGGTACCTACTACTAGCGTCAATAACCCTTACGAGTACCTACGTGTTTATGCTGCATCCATACTAATATTATAAATTCGAAAGTAACTCTGTCTGTGTGTCTGTCTGTCTGTCTGTATGTTACCTTTTCACGCCTAAACCACTGAACGGATTTCGATAAAATTTGGCAGAGAGATAGATTGCATCCCGGGGAAGTTTTTATCGACATCACCTCGCGGGCGAAGCCGCGGGCGGAAGCTAGTTTTATATAAATTATAAATATAATATATTTTATCTACACCAATGCTATAAATCCTATAAAAAAGTTTCTGAAACAGTTAGCTTATTGCCAATATGAAAACAACCAGTCTCATGTAACTATAATACCATCCAACAAACGAGTGTTATAATCTTTATGCAACTCCTTTTCAAAAAAAAGAACATTGTCATGCACGCGTTTCAATACCACAGAGCCGTAATTTAAAAAAATTACATAGGTTTTTCGAATTCACGTCGTATCCCGCCGGCCACCATTTTTGTTCGATATTAGTATTGCATAAAACTGTTTCAGAACCTTTATAGAGGATTCATATCATGAGTGTAGATAAAAGTCTTGTATGCAACTGTGTAGGCATTAAAACATGAATGTGGGTTTATCACACGAGGCGAAGCAGAGTGTAGTATCACATGAGTGTACCCCTTATTATACAACAGTTGCATAAATAACTATTGACCTGCTAAATTGAACACAAACAGCCACACTGTTTCACTACTGATATGTGGTTAGGTCCGTACCAAACCCAGCTTGCCTAGCGAGCTTTGTGAGCGTTCAAACTCAAACTCTAAGCATTTATTTCAATTAAACCATTTACAGGCACTTTTGAATTGTCAAGAAGTCGGTCAGTCAGAAAATATGAAGCTAGTTGCCCATTCCAAAGCGTAGGTACCTATGGAGAAGAACGGGCAAGAAACTCCATGGACACTCTTTTAAATTATATTTTTACAAAAATATTAGTTACATCATTAATGTTGAATTTATAATTATATGTGAGAACGATGTAATAAAATAAAAAAGACGTACGTGTTAAGAGCGTCCAGAGTACAGCAAATAGTACTTAACTAAACAACAATCCAAAAAATTAAAATAAGCCGAGGCAGCCAATTGATGACCAGCCCCAACTGACGGCGCCCGTTCACGAACATGACGCATAGATCAGCACCATTCAGCTCAACCATTTTGAAGGGAGCTAAATGATCCAACACACACGCCACCGTCAGCGAGACGAAATTATACAACACAAAGGAAATTGAGTTTATACAATGCAAATATAGTCTTACAATCTTCAGCAGCTCCAACAGTATGTTCAAGTGTTAATCAATTAGTTGTGGTTGTGGAGCAGGACCAGCATTGATCCAGGCATCGTTATCAACGATGTAATCCCCTAACTTATAATATGCCTGCCTGCATAGTGTACGTTTTATACAAGACTTGAATTTTGTCTCATTCAGTTGAAGAATGTGGGGAGGTATTTTATTATAACATTTTAAACAGTACCCCATAAAAGATGAGTCTACTTTAGCCAATCTGAAACCTGGTTGAACTAATAGGTCCCTATTTCTAGTACTATAATTATGTCTGTCACCTCTTTTACTAAAAAGATGTAAATTTTTGCTTACATACATGATGTTTTCGTAGATATATTGAGAAGGCATCGTCATGATGTTAATATCCTTAAACAGTTCCCTTAGAGAATTGCGCCTGCGGAGATTATATATGGCTCTGATGGCTCTTTTCACAAAGCTACGCTCGAAAACGAATAGTCGGAAAGTCAACAGCCACCCCGCGCCCTTTTCCAGGAGCTTCCAATAGAGTACCAACTAATAGTGCGAACTTTCACTTTCAAAATCCGAAAGCAAAATAAAATGCTTGTGACGTGCACAGTGCAAGTTAACCCTAAACTAATTAGTCAACTGTCAGCTCCCGGTACCAAAGTTGGCATTCGCGTCGCAACCTCTATTTTCAATTCAAATCGGAAAATCGAGTTTCTTTGGTCAGACCGCCGCCGCCATTTTAATCAAAATAAATCCAAGTACATGCGGCACGGCTGCGCCAGGTCGCACACATTTCCTGAAATGTCCTAATAGTGTTCTGGTAATTTTCGCCTCTGGCAAGTTCCAATCCAATTTACGAAGGCAAAATAAATATTGCATTTTTGCAGCTTCCAGAATCCGTTCTCTAAAAACATCCCTGTGTGTTGTAATTTCGCAAACAACATTTTTACATAAAGAAATACTGATCCAAAAATTCTCAGTAGTCCCTCCAAAGGAACTGCTAAAGGAACTAGTGAGCACAAAGGATTTTTTTTATTCAGCTTTCATATTCATTCACGTTAACTCATTAGTCGTTCGACACGCCAAGCCTACAATGTCAAGGTGCCCTAACATCTTGACATGCCACATGGTCAATTTGTAATTTTATTGGTGCTAATCGAAATTGACGTCGTGCCGTAATGAAATGAATTGAAATTGTTCATTATATAGTCTATCAGAATCATTTTTAGAAGTCATATTATAAAAAAAAATAAGCTTTACGAGGTCGGCGTTTCCTATTTGACTACTCTGAGAAGAAAGGCCGAAACCAACTCAGAGGTCTTTTTTAAAGTCGACATAATCTTGGTCAAATCATATAAAGACCATATAGATTGATGTCTGAAATGGTCCTTTGAGGAAAGTACCAAGTAGATTTGTGTGGACGTATTTGTTCGTTATACAAATTTTCTGAATCGGAGGGTAAATAGGTAGGTGTCTTAAGCGCGACCACTTAGCATGAGGTTTAGATCCCCACTATGGCAACTACTCAGACAAAGTATTTTTGGTTTTTATCAAGGAAATATTTCAGCGGATTTGTACCCGGTTAATAGTGATAGGCTCGCCTCCTTTGAGACACATACACATCCCATGTCTCATTCATCTCTCGTGTATGGGACTTGTAACTGCCATTTGCCGAAATTTCGGGGTACCACTCACCTTTGCCATATAGGCGAGATATAATGTGAGTATTTTTTGATGATTGCAGTTGCAACAGCTTTTCGGGTTGTCTGCCATGCGTGCATTGGCGGGCGATATCAACGTGCAGGTGGAGCGCAACATATGCGTGGTGCTCGGCTGCGTGGCCGACAAGTTAGCCGGGCCCAACAGCGTCGCCGTGCTGACCGAGGAAACTCTCGATTATATGCTATCGTTCTTGGTAAGTTACGCCTATAAAAACGTGTTAAAAATAAAAACAAGTAGACCTGTTGTTATTTAGATTTATTCCGGTCTGATCCTCTTTGCTAGGTACTGTTCCTATGGTTTCGGTTGCATACATACTTTTATCCTCCATTTTACCCACTTTAACATGATCATGATAAATTAAAGTTGCGCGGCATTTATTTTACGATGAATAATTAATTTTATTGATCAACTCAAGAATTTGCACATAAGGATGAATAAAAATAAAAATGTGAAATTTTTTGGATTATTAATCGTTTAACTTTGTTTATACTTTCCCAAAGACATAATTATTAATAATCAAATTAAAACAATAAGCGATGCGCTTACGCATTATCGCGTGCAAGCGTTATACGAACATTAAAAGGTTTTACTTATTCGTAGGGTTGCATACATAAAAAGGGCTAGTATTTAAACGATCGAATATAAATTCAAACTAAGAGTGTCAAAAATACTGATTATGGCGTGCTGAAATAATAAGTGGGCGAAAGACCGAGGGCGAACACAAATATTGAAAACGGTGACTTAAAAATACGAATTTGAAGTACGAGTTATTCAGAACAATCAGTTTTTAAACACTACAAACTAAAGTTAGTCATATTAATCGTAACTCAAAAAAAAAAAACGTAGAAAAATGTTCTTTAAGTAAATATTTTTTTATTAAATCTTTTCAAAGTAGGTACTCTCCACTAGCCTCTAAACAACGTTTCATGCGTCTGAACCAGTTTTCGAAACACTTTTTCCAGCTCGCCGCAGACACCTCGTTTACAGCTTCCTCGAACGCTGACAGCGCATTTTCCGGCGACGAAAATTGTATCCCTTTGAGCAGATTTTTTATTTTCGGAAATAAAAAGAAGTCACACGGTGCTAGGTCAGGGCTGTAAGGAGGGTCACCCAGGAGTTTGACAGGCGTGCTGTCCAGGAAGTCCCTCGTTTGGAGCGCGGTTTGCGAAGGCGCGTTGTCGTGGTGGATCAGTAGCCCGCGGAGCCCTGGGTTCGGTCGCTTGTTGCTCACAACAGAGAAAACTTCTGCCAAGCATTTAGAAGTATACCATTCAGCGTTGATACTTCTTTGGTTCCGTAAAGGAATTGACCCCAAGTAGCCAGTCAAATTGAAAAAGCTCGCTATCAAAATCTTCCTCCCGCTTCTAGATCGCTTCACTTTGGTAGGCGTTGATTCGTTTTGAAACACCCAAACCGTCGACTGGCGCTTCGTTTCTGGATCGTATTGATAAATCCAAGACTCATCACCTGTAATTATGTCATAAACACGCCGAGACGAGCCCATTCCACCCAGGCCTGCCGTGACTATGCTCCTAACGCGAAGATGCACCGTGTAGAATTTCGAGAAGGCTTCCCGATCCAACCTGCAGTATGTGCTGAATCTCTTGATACATAACTCGCCTATTGTCTTGGATTAAATTTTTCACTGCTAGTACGTTTTCTTCCGTAACAGCCGTTTGGCGACCACTTCTTTCTTCATCCCCAAAAGTTAGTCGACCGCGCTTGAATTCGTTATACCAGCGATACTCGGTTGCCTTAGAAGGGCCTTCATCCATGAATGTCATTTGAAGTCTATCGTACGATTCGTTCGCGACACTTGAAATCGTAAAAAATCATAGTGCGAAAATGTTCCCGGCGCAGATCCATTTTTGAATGAGACACGATAGTTTAAATTAGCTCGCAAACAATGTGGAAGGAAATTTTGAAATTGGAAGTGTTCGGGAGCGCCGCCTGTCCTTCTCCTTGCTGCGCTTTCGTTCTAACTTGTTATCATCTTTGTCCTCGTCAACGTTAGGAGTGTTATTAGACGTTGGGCTGACTAGAGGTGCGGGTGGTTCAATGACGGCAGGTTGTGGAATTTCTTGGGGATTACCGATCCCAGGGATGCCGAAGCCTGAGAGGGGATTGTTACCTAGAGCGGTGGAGAATGGGTTGAGGCCGGAGATGCTAAGAGGTTGTTGAAGAGGCGGTATAGTGGCAGGCGTAGGCACGGGAGCGGCCGGGGGCACGGCCACGGGGGCGGGGGCAGGCGTCGGCGCGGCCGCAGCCAGAAGCAGGGGGACGCTCTGCCGCGCCGCCTCGATCACCTTATGCATTTCTGAGCGGGAGCTGAGTAACAGCTTCACCTGGATCTCTTTGATCTTACCGCCGTCCAGCATCATCGCTTGCCGCGCGTCTTCGTCCGTACTGTAACAATAACAATGGCGAGCATTTAATAAAACAGATTTTAGAGGATATTAATAATAAATGGTTTCTGTCTGTAAAACTTTGATCTCTATAGCTAACGCTGTTTTATATTTCACCCAGACTGGTAGGTAGGTACTTACGTATCTATCTACCGGTCTGTACGTAGCAAAATCCGAAACGTGATATAGGTTGGCGACATATAGGTACATATTATCCAGGTTATACAGTACCTAAGCAGATACACTGGTTAAGCACAAGTTGAGACAAACGATATAACTACCTATATAGTACGTCATATTGCAGTAATGGTTCAATTGATGTGCTACCGAATTATTATTAAGCTTTAAAAAAATTGCAAAGAAAATTTCTCCTGTTTTTGTTTTGCTGGACTGTTTTACGGTATGACTCATACCGTAAAACAGTCCAGCAAAACAAAAAGTAATAGGTAGGTACCTATGTAGATCTAGTCGCTAGACCTACATAGGTAGGTACTCTGTTTATGAAATGACAATAGCATACTGCTAAATTCCTATTTGAAAGTTAATGTTTTTATCTGGTTCTCTCGGTGTCTCAAGTCTCGTGACTCGTGAAACGTTGCCTCAATCCGTAAGTTGTATTTTGTTAGCTTAGATTACCTTAAGGCTGTTCATTAGACCAATATTTATTCTAAAAAACCTAACTGTGAGTTAAGGATATTATAAGAAGTAGGTAAAAATTGGTAACACCAACACAATATAAAATTGTCGTACCTATATTTTTTATAAAAAAAATACGTTTCTTTTCTGGGTGATAAACGATCCGTAACATTTTTCCTTCAGCTAGTTGGAATTAAAGTCAAAATCGAATCTTTATTTCAATTAGCCACAAAAAAGGCACTTTTGAACGTCAAAAATTTACAAGAACAAATAGAATTGATTCTAGTTGCCATTTCCCAAAGGTTCCTAGTTCCGTATAGAGAAGAACGGCCAAGAAACTCCAAAGTTACCCTTTTAAAATGTTTTACATTATTTTGTATTCATTAATTATACAGTTATACGTGATGACGATTGTGTGTTATCGTACTTGTTACTGACTGTACCTGCCTACCTACTAACTGTCTCGTTCTCTTACAGGGCCTTTATGGTAAACTGGTACCTAGCGCGACTGCTAAGTGAGCGTGCCTAGGTCCGACTCCGTAGGTCAAACGGTTAGGCATTGGGTCTTTCCGGAATTTCTTAGTAACAGCCCGGAATCAGGATTTGTGCTCGGTTAATAGCAGATAGCCTCGCTCCATTCCTACAACCTAACTGACCGAAAGGTGGATGTATTCAATTCACCTCTTGATACATAACTCGCCTATTGTCTTGGATTAAATTTTTCACTGCTAGTACGTTTTCTTCCGTAACAGCCGTTTGGCGACCACTTCTTTCTTCATCCCCAAAAGTTAGTCGACCGCGCTTGAATTCGTTATACCAGCGATACTCGGTTGCCTTAGAAGGGCCTTCATCCATGAATGTCATTTGAAGTCTATCGTACGATTCGTTCGCGACACTTGAAATCGTAAAAAATCATAGTGCGAAAATGTTCCCGGCGCAGATCCATTTTTGAATGAGACACGATAGTTTAAATTAGCTCGCAAACAATGTGGAAGGAAATTTTGAAATTGGAACGTACCTATTTTTATTTACAAATAATCATATTTTCAAAATAGATTATAACTGGCCAGTCTCTCATACATAAAAACTTTTTTCGCAATACTTTCTAAGTGGCCTGGTATTATTATTTATTCGTCCGGTTAATAATTTCCCATAAAAAGTATCTACGCTGTGAATAAAATTATCGGAAATCATATTAGCGAGTCCGTCAAAGCTTTCGTCTGCGGATAACAGTAGGATATTATTGGGCATTCTACCCCACTTTCCGTTCCATCGGCTCAGTCTGTTCGCCTCGTCACTCTCGGTGGAGTAGAATGCCCAATAATATAAATGAAATCCGTGCAAAGGTACTGGTTTTGGCGCCTATTCCAATTCGACGCCTATTCCACCTGATAGAACGGAAATATTTTCCAGTGTGTGGTTCAAAGTGGAGTAGCGGCTACGCTACTCCACTTTTTGAATCTTATTTGGCTGACAATAACATAAATGGTTTGTCCGGTTGGTTCTGGTGGTTGGTTGAATTGCTAACGATTCAATCCCGTTCATAGATGAGTAATTTACAACGTTTGAGACATGAGCACGGAATTCTTAGCTAATTTATTTTGACCGCTTAGGATATAACTACCCACAATTTTTGTACATATTTTTTTACCTTTCACCTTAATTAAAAAAACCCTAAAAATTTAGAGGATAATGTGGTTATTTTTAGTGATGAAAAATAGTGATGTTATTGGTATGCAGTTAGAAATTGTCATAATTTCTTACTTTACTATCTATCATGTTGATTCACTCCACCTTCAATTTCACTTTTTTTCTTTTATTTGTATACTTTGAAAAAATATTTACATCCATTCTTATTGAACAAAAACCTTTTCTTGACTTAAACTGATAAAGAAGTTACCAACAGTGTTCTACTCATCCAAAAGTTTGGGAATAATAGTTTGCATTAGTTACTGTATTGGCCACACGTAGTTTTTTATTTGCTAACATTATAGCCCATGCCAAATTGAATCTTTTTTTTTTATACGTGGAAAAATGCTCATGCATTCTGCACTACCACGGGGAGATAGTGCAGTTATGTGGGACTCTAACCCACTAAAACTCCACGGTGTCCTCCTCTGCCGCTTACGGCGGTAACACAGGCACGTGTTAGCACTCATCCGTGAAATGCCAAATTGAACCTTAAGCTAACTATTGTAAGAAATATAATAAGCGAAACGAGCTGGCTCATTCACTAATGACTCAAGCGATATCGAACAATAGATGCCCGCATTTTTCAACGCCTAGTTTTTTTTTAATTAAAATATTTCAATTAATTTTATTGGTTTTATTTGATTAGGTAGGTACCTTTTATTTTTTTGTTTCATTAATATTATTTGACACATAATTGATATCTTATTATAAGAGAAATAATAAAAACCTGTAAAACAATATTCCTCTGCCGGGGTTTGAACTTACGACATGAAGTTTAAGTCGTTATCTATGCCAAGTGCTTTCACCGACCGGCTATGGGAATGGGACACATATTTATAACGTTGAAATAGTCTCATTCAATTATGATTAACACACATTGGTATATTAGTTATTGGTATATGTGGGTATATCATATGCACACAGACAGTTTAGCGTTTGCTATTCGTACCCAACCGACCGACTCATTAATTTACGCACACAGTGACAATAACCCGTATGTGTGAAATGTAAACCGAACTTTTTTGCTGTGTGTACTAAAGTACACACAGACATTCACTCTTTTTTTATTATTTGAAATGGGTTTGTTCTTGACTCTAGTCTGGGTCAGAGGTGACAGAGACAAAGTGCGTGAAGTGAGTAAACGACGGAGTGAGCTTACCCAGAAGAAGCCTATTCACTCTCACTTTGAAGAGATTCGGGTTGTATGCGCTCGTAATCGTAAACACACGCAGGTAGAGAGCTTCACTTCCACTCTTTCTTTATGGGATATTGACTTCTCGATATATTTTTTTCCTTTCATAGCTTTTAAATAACAGCATTCAGGCAAGTTTATAGCATGCTGTAACCAAGGATCATTGTGAATCTCGTTTATCGTTTACACAATTTCCACAATAAAAAAATATTGCATCAACCATTTCCATCACGAATCTTTTTTGTGAATGAGCAGTCGCCCAATACTTATAGTGTGAACGAAAATAGACGAATTTGACGTTTGTTATTTTCATATCGAGGACTATAATTTTTTGGATTAAAATTTGGATGTCCTTGGTGCCCAATCTGGATTCATAGAAATAGAATGTGTGTGTGTTTGTGCCTGTAGGTGCATGCTATTTGTTGCTCTGTGAAGAGACATGAGACAATCGAGCTTAATATTTACGGTATCCTAAAGTTCAGATGTCCTTGGTGCCCAATCTGGGGTCATAGAAATATAATGTGTGTGTGCCTGTAGGTGCATGCTATTTGTTGCTCTGTGAAGAGACATGAGACAATCTAGTTTAATCGAGAAAATGAAAAATGAAAAAGAAAATGTAAAATCTAGGTAAGCCATCGGTAATAATTATGTTTGCCTTTTAACTTATATATTTCATTCATTATATATTACAAACACATAGTTCACTTTATTAATCTGTCTGACTTACAAGTATCAACAGCTATTTGAAATGAATTCAAAAAATTATAGTCCTCGATATGAAAATAACAAACATCAAATTTGTCTATTTTCGTTCAGACATTATTGGGCGACACAAAGAGATTGGTGATGAAAATGGTTGATGCAGGATTTCATTTATATTATTGGGCATTCTCACCACCGAGAGTGACGAGGCGAACGGAGTGAGCCGATGAAACGGTTGGTGGTGGTATTAGTGGTGAATAGCGAACCTTTAGAAATCGATAATTATTCTTCTTCTTTCTGTTTCTTTGGTATTGAAAATTAATCCGGGACGAAATCTTCTTCTTAGCGTGTCGTTAGCAATCTAAATGAACTCTGCCCAGAATTCGGCTACTTGTTTGGCGCCGTCACCAGCGTCCATCAGTTCCTGTAACGTGCAGCTGACAGGACACGCAGGACACGATGTTATGTGTCCCATCGTTTGTGGAACAGCACCACATTTACACTCCAAGGCAGAGTCGTCTATGAATCTCCACCTGAACAGGTTTTCCTTGGTTTTTTTTTTCGGGACGAAATATGGGGATTATACTCCTTCTCACAGAGAGGAGGCCTGTGTCCCAGCAGTGGGAACATTATAGACTGATTATGTATGTTATATTATGTAATTTGTCACTCCAGTGGAAATTGAATGTTTAAAGTAATTATGTCCAGTTAGTGTGCTCTACAATATTTAGGAACGAGGTTGCACGGCTATGATTACCTAGTATACCACCTAGGCATGATGTTGCCGGCGATGGAAGGGTAGTATGCTACTTTTAAAATATCCTCAGGGGCATTCGACTATATTCAGAATTTAAGCTAGCAGTTCTTCGTGCATAATTTAGCGATCGGTTCGGTTTAGTCTACTACTGAACCGCAGGCATAGGTTAATTACATTTTTTTAAAGGCATTAGGTACAAATAATTTATTTATAACAGCTTTAACTACCACTACAGACAGGGTTTACCCTAATGTGACAGTTAAGAACTAAACTAATAACCTAAGCTACCTTACAATAACCAAATTGGAAAAATTAAAACTAACTACATTATTAAATTACACCATAACATAATTACTTACGTCAAATAGAACATAGCATAACATAGTACCTACAACATAAACACAAACATACCTTATATTATGAAAAAAATACCATTTAGCCTCCACACGTAGCGGTCCCGGCACACACAGACTCAAGAGCTGCAATACTCCCTTTTTTTTGGTTTTTGCTTCGAATAGGTTAAAGTTCTCTATTATTGTATGCTTTTTCGGATATATTTTAGTTCTGAATGTTTTTACTATTGCAGCAGTCCGTAAGCTGCGGTCACCACTTAAAACCAGGTGGGCCAATCACTTAAAAAATAAATAAACATTTTCTCAGATGTATCGCCGTGAGCCTCGCATCTTGCTGTTCGCTCTGATCGCTCTTGAAAAGTTCGCTCATACTACCGAGAACCAACTGACTATCAAGGCGAGGCTGGACAAGGAAAAAGACAATCCGCTGCTTCTCCTGGAGAAATTCGCCAATAGCGAAGATTACACCTGGCGCCAGGTCGGGTTCTGCGCCAAGTGGGCCCTCGACAACCTGTGTAAGTACAAACCACCGAGCAAACGAGTTTTCCTAATAAAATAAAAGTTTTTTTTTGCACGAATGGAGAACAATCATTTAAAATAAATTATGGAAAACTGTAAGATACAAAAACACGTTTCCGCCCTGGTATTAAACCTGACGACTGACCAGTTCATTTCAACGTAATGTAACGTGTTGCGATGTGAACATTCGTACCTATAGTCAGTAGAGCGAGCCGAGCCGTTTGGCGCTAGTCTCACGGTTATGGAATAGTTTTCAGTGTACGTTACGTCTAAGTTTTAGATCAGCCGGTCGATTCTGTTAGAATCTCACCGTGAGAAGTTAGGTGAAGTGAGCTGTCATTCCATCTGATGCTAGGAATTGACACTAATGACAGCTCACGTTAAGCTCACTTCACCTGGGTTATCACGGTGAGATTCTAACAGAATCGACCGGCAGTACAGACCGGAGCATCGTCTTTATGAAGGAGCACGGCCGGGCACACAGTTCGAAATGTGCAATGATACCGGTCAGTCGGCAAATGTCGTAACGTACGGTACGTAACAAGCTCCTAATGGTAAGTTACGCGTTAGGGTAACATCTTAGATCAGTCACCAGCTTATTAGGTTAGTTATGTAGTAAGGTATACCGCTGCATGATTAATTACTGTCGTGTACTATAATTTTACAGTGCAATTTAATTTTTTCTTATAGTTCTTGATGTCGCCACCCAGTAAAAACAGATTAAAATACAACAAAGAAAAATCGCTAGCATTGCACTGTAAGAATACAGTCGAACGGTACGGTACGCTAAGTAGCAAGCTGAAGTACTTAATTAAAACTGTCGACTACGAACGTGACAAGTGAGGGCATTCAGAAATCAGAGGATACCGTTTGTTAGCATTGTGAACGGGAAATAGTACATTATGCTATGTTGATCATTATGTCGGGGGCTGGGGCGAGCGCGATAAGGAAGCCGAGTGTGTAATGATCAATGCACACGCGTTTCATACGACGTTTTTCAACACTCTTGCGAGGAAAAAACAGACTTGCATTGTTAAATATTAACTTGTATGGAAAACGGCGCGCTGGTTTTGATTTTCCGCGCGCCTCGCTAGCGATGCGCGCCCAGGTGTAAACACAGAATGCTTTTTAAAATAGGCACTGACAAAATCGCTAAACAGCCTATAGAAAAAATATAATAAACACAAAATAATGTTTAGATTTTTACTGATCGTAGTGTTGTCGGATGTCAAATTCTAGTTAAGTTAGTATGGAATTAGAAAGTACTATTGGCATAGAGAAATATACATTAGTTCAGTGAGAATCCGCAATAATAGAACGCCAGTCAGGGTCTTTTCCGTTTGATTCCGGGAGAGACCACGGACAATTTAAAGTGAATGCGCAGTGGTAGACCGCGAAATTCAAATTTTCTTACGTTTTTTGCAATTTGCAGGTCAGTATCAGTTTGTATCTTGATCAAAATATGAGTCGCAACTATAATAGATATGTATTTACAGAATTATAGTCATTAGAACCATTAATACATATCTTTAAGTTAGATTTGTTCCCTAAGAACTTTTCCATAGGTAAGAGATTTGTTCTTATGGAACAAATCTAACGTAGATGATAATTCGTTGATAATTCTGTAAATTCGTACCTGTTATAGTCGCGAATCAAATTTTGATCAAGGTACAACCTGATACTGACCTGAAACTTGCAGAAAACAATAAAAATTGAATTTCGCAGGCTACAACAGCACATTCACCGTAAGGTAGGTACTTAAATACATTTTAGTTCATTTTGGGACCAAGGACAATAAATTCAGACTATTTAAAAAAAAGGGGAAATATGGCCTGCGGATTTCTTTTGGCATGAAGTCTCTGATGAGATTTAAAAAAACGCACATCTCCGATTAGTAAATTGTTATCTATGGCGATAACGCACTAGTGCAATAACGTAAATTAAAAAGCACGTGTTTTTAATACACTGCATTATGGACCTAAAAGCGGTTCATTAAGAGCCACTTTTCGAGCAAAATATTTTAATAAACGTTTTGTCCAAACAAAAGCAACAGAACAAGTAGGTATGTAGTCATGTCGCACCAAATTCTCATAAAACACAGCAGCCATACAATTTCTAAACAATTCATTGCTATTTCTTGTACAAGCCCTTACGGGTTGATGTTATAATAGCGAAAACACATGCGTAGAAATATCAGGATTCGATTTCGGCTTATCCAGGGTCAGCAAAAAAGATCCTTTAATAGGTACGTTTTGTATGGGCTTGTCCACTCGCATCAGAGTATTCAGAGTTACATACTGGCTGTCCGGGCCGTCATGGTTTTGGTAACGCTCTCCGACGCACAGTTTCTTAGAGTTTGTACTTTATTCTACCAAACCTTTATAATTATCTGAGATTCTGAATTGAAATTTAGATTGAGCTTAAATCCTCTTCCAAATGTTTCTTTTACCAGTCACAGTGGCCAGCCGCCCGCTGAGCTACCAGGTCGTAGACATGAACAATGTTAACGCGATCATGAACTCGCAAGACGTCAGCGAGTACCTGAAGATGTCCTGCGACGGCTTGGAAGCTCGCTGTGATTCTTACTCCTTCGAGAGCGTACGTTGCACTTTTCCGGTAAGCCCCTCAGTTCATCATCATCATCTCAGCCGACAGACCTCCACTCCTGAACATAAGCCTAAGCGTCGCCGCATCGACCGGTTCTGTGCTTCTCGCATCCATCTGATTCCTATGTCCTTCACAAGGTCATTGGTCCACCTTGTGGGGAGATCTTCCCATGCTACGCCTTCAGGTAGGTATGCGGTCGCCACATCCTCTCTGTAAGTTTTTCCTATTAGTCGTCTGAGAAGGAAAATACTGTCATAAAAGGTAGACAAAAATGGCGAATCGAGAAGAGTAGAAATATAAAAAGGAGACTTTTGCCTTGCAGTGGGACAACACCAGGAAAAAATTTCGATCAATAAGAGAAATTTATTTTTATATTTTGCAACTTTAATAGTTTTTTTATACTTTCATAATAAAAGACACATGATTCCATAATAATGTTTGTATTTCACAAACTAACTTGATAACTTAACAAGGTGATATAATACTGATTTCAGGTGAACAACGGTGCATGGTACTACGAGGTAGTCATCATAACTCCAGGAGTGATGCAGATTGGCTGGGCTACTAAGAATAGCCATTTCCTCAACCATGTCAGTCGTCGGAATTTGATGATAACCTATATCTCCATTTCCTACCGAATATAAACTGATTAGGCATCGCGGCGCATCGCTGTAAACTCCGAATTAACGCATAAACGCTTAGGATTGTCAGCAGTTTCTAGTTTAGTGATTTTTTTTTTGCAATTGTTTCGCTTTAAAAAAATAACTGACAAATATTTTACACTTTAAACACGTTTTTGTTTTGTAAATTTGTTACAGGGTTAAGCTAGTAAGCATAAACCCTGAATAAATCCAGTAAATCGTAGTCAAAATAAAAATAAAAACTTGGAACTTTAAATGACCTGGCATTTAAAAAGTTCAAGAATGAGATCACTTTAAATTTCAAACTAAACTAGGCATAGAGTATCAAGTCAGCCCTCAGCTCGACACGACAGACATTTACGATTATAGTGTCCAATCAAACACTAGCTGTCAGCACGCTTACATGCGTTTTTGTGTCACGACACGTTTCTAACATCAGATACTCTGGTGTCACGAAGCATCACAAAATATACCGGCTGATTTAGAATATTCATTCACTTCCTTTGAGCTGATAAAAGTAGGTACTCATGAGTACCTATTAACATTTCCTTATCAGGAAGTCTGTTTCGAAAATATTTCTGTTTCCATACAAAAATACTCACTGAATCAATATTTAGGAAACAGATACTTTTTTTCACTATTCCTGAGTTGGTCCTATAGTAAAAGTAGTCAATATTAACGAATACTCTCCTCGTTTTGGAAGTAGTGAATGGATTTAAAGTCAGTCGGTATACTCACTCAGACACCATTCGTCATTCACTATCTCAGCGCTCGCGTCGCGCCGAGATGCCTAGTTAGACATAGCCTGATATACAAATATAGCCTAATACTCTAGTTTAATACCTAAGCTATGGTTTCCGAGCTGGCCACATACACCGTTTGTACTTTAAAAGACGTTGCTTAACAGTCCATTCACAGTATTTTACCTCTGACAGCAGCAACCGAACAGTAACCTTATTGTAACGACAAAAAAGATCACAGTTATTTTGACAGACTTGTCAGTGGCAGCAACCCAACAGCAACCTTATTCAAATGAGAATAAAGACCACTGTGACTTTGCCAGTGATATAAAATCGGAGGTAAAATAACTGAAAGTACTGTATGTAGTTGTTCTACAACTTTTCCATACCTACCTAGTTACATAATCAAACAAGTCTTTCAAGAAATAAGATAGTGTATGTGGCCAGTTATATGAGATGCATCTACCAGCCGTAATGTTGCTAACTAAGGAGGATAACACAACATTAATACGAAGTTTTAATTAAAATCAATTATAAATACTTAACATATTGAATAAACTTAGTCGTAGAGCTAGAACATAGAATGACTAGGTTAGGGACAGCTAGTGTCTTTGAATTATTATTACGGACGAAGATCATAAGAGCGTTTATGACGTATGGCATTTCATACAAACTTTCAAGCCCTTGTTTTTCGAAATGAATGAACCGATTTTAATGAAACTTCATACGTATAAGCAGGATACAGAGGTCTACAAAGTTAGTAAAGAACATTTTCGAAATGTCTTATTTAAAAAAAGATAACTCGAAATCTCTGTTTCTATGGAAAATTAAAAATCTGTCTAATTTGGCTGTAACACTATTGTTCGAAAATGTTCTTAACTAACTTTTTAGATATTTGCATCCTGCTTATGTGTATGAAGTTTCATTAAAATCGGTTCATTCATTTCGAAAAACAAGGGCTTGAAAGTTTGTATGAAATGCCGTACGTCGTAAACGCTCTTAAACTTTCAAAAACTATATTAACTCGTCTTCTCCTTGTGCTGTTTTACAAAAACTGTTCAAGTGTCCCCCCGTCTTTCCAGCTACCTTAGAATCTATTAGTAAATATTGTATCCACCAAGTTTCCAAACCATTCTAAAATCGTTTTGTTCCTAACTAGTATACTTACTTCTTTACAATTTCAGTCAATATAATCTTTTTACGGCTGTTAGATCTTTTCACCAGAGTGCCTACAAATCAATTAAAAATATACACTCCCGGACACCTGAATCGAGCTACCCTGCATATTTTTGTTTAAAGGTTAAAAGCCAGTCACTCACTATCATTTTTTTTTCTTTTTAGGATGGGAAATCATCCAATGACTCCTCCCGCTCTGGGTGGAGCGGAAGGGAGTGTCAGACTCTTACTGACTAAAACCCATCCGTGTTCCTTCCTTAGCCCTTTATATTCCGGGGCAGCGGTAACCCTTTCGGACAATCCCGCTGCCCCGGCAGGCTTCGGCCCTGACGGGCCCCTCCTTGTCTGCTGACATCTCTTTGAGGCGCGCGTGGAACACATACGCGCCGTCCGGCACGGGCCTGGTCCTGATCGGACGGCGAGCTACCCATTACTCGCCGTCCGCAGGCCCGCGCCTACGGTGGCCGGGAGTCGTCACGCGGCTCCCGACGCCCGGAGCGTCTACCGCGGCGGCTGGGACGAGCGGCTCTCTCCGCTCTCTCCCTCGCCCATCCCGCCACCTCCTTCGCTAGCATGACTGCTTCGCAGAAGAAGGTGACTGCCTCCCACTCCCTCTCGCTCCGGACCATGGTTTGAACCAGGGCCGGGCGCGAGAGGTCGACTCACTATCATTTACGTTTGTCATTGTGCCAAATTTTAAATCCGGAATAGTAAGGAAAAAGAGTTTAATTACGGTAAGTCGTATAATGGCGATTCTCGATCAAAATTTATTTCTTGAAGAAAACAACGGTTTACATAAAGGGTTACTTGTAATTCGACGTACCTATATCCGTCAGAAGCTGATAAGGGGGCCAAAATGCAGCCGCCATGCGGTTCGGCATGTAATTAATGACACTATGACGTGCCGTGGAATGTTCTCATGCCTCCTCAGCTCATCCGATAAGTGCTAAATTGGATTCATATCAGGGCTTCTTGCTGGCCATTCCATTACTGCGATACTAACGTCATGCAGGTATTCTCCAACAATTCTTGCAGTGTGCGCCCATACATTATCATGCATTTAAATTAAATCACCAATTTAGCATATTTTATGGCATCACATGACCCTCTAGGCATTGTTGAATGTATCGGTGGCTATTTAACGGCGGCGACCGTGGTCCCGTCACAACCTCAAGGCCAGTTTTTCCTTCGCCTTCGGTGGAAATTCCGTCCCAGACTGCCAAAACTCACCTTCTCATGCCCATTCGTACCTTCTCTGCAATGTTGCATTGCAACATTGCTGAAAACTTTCTCCCTATATTCGATAGACTTTCCTACGTCCATCATTGCCATGCAGCATAATCTTGGTTTCACCCGTAAAATGAACCTGGTTCCATAGAAGTTAAATCTAATGCAAATGTTCGCTTACAAACTGTAGGCTCGTCAAACTGAGAGCTCGTGTCAATTTGCGACCAAATTTCCAATTTCTATACTTTTTATGCAAAACAAAACAAAAACCGAAATAACTATTGACCTATAGATGCTCTAATCAAAGCTTGCTTCTTTAAGAGCGAACAAACTCAGATTCTTTTTCACTTTTTCAAATTCGTAAATTTAAATTTGGACAATGGTGATACGAGTACCAATGATGTTACATGTCAGTTTCAAAACTGCATAAAACTTTTTCTCTGACTTATCATTATTTTGATGGTTTAAGCCTTTAAACATAAAAATGCACAGTGGCTCTATTGAGGAGTCCGGGAGTGTATTCCTACATTTGTGGGCACTCTAAACCATAGCTTTCATGAGTGTTAATGACACGCTTTCGTTATCTACTACAGATGTTCTATGTCACGAAGTCCGTTTGGCTATGAATGTTGTCAAGCGTGCACATGCACATTGTTTTTGTGTGCGTAACCTCGAGAGCGCTCAGTGTCGATCGGGACACGGTCCGGATCAGTAGTGTTTTTAGTTCGCGCCAAATTGTTTCACGGAGTAAGGTCAGCATGGCAACAAAACGAAGAAGAGTTGTCCATAGTGAGGTAATATTTATTTATACGTTTTCAATTAAAATTTTATACAAAGATACTTAATATAGCAATAGAAGTATTTATAAAATGAACGTTTTTTTTGTGTTATAAAATGTTTATACTTCTTAATCATTTTGATTACATTTTGTTTTAGGGTCGAAACATGATAGCTAGTGTTTATCATTTTCTGCGAGAAGAATATGAATTTACAAAATCATTCATGGAACCCAACTGTGATTTGTCTCATTTACGAGACATTACACGGCGTACAGCTGAAGCTACGGGTGTTAGCCAAAAAACAGTTCAAAGAATATTAAAAGAAGAGAAGGAATTGCTATCCACTTCATCAAAATACACTTCACCTATGAAGAAAAGGAGAAAGCAAGATAATAAAGTGGATATAGATACGACACACGACGACATCAAAACGGAATCGGAAATCGAAAATTTATCTGATAGTGATTGAAAATGCTAAATAGTCCTACTTGTTTTGTTTCGTTTCCATTCTTTAATACCAATGCTTAATTAAATGCCTACATCTTCTTAATATTTTTGTATTATTGCAACCTAATCTAATTTATTTACAAAAAGTATATACTTTTAAAACCAAAATTTTATTTCGATTATTAAATCTCGACTTGAATATATATCAGATTTATTTGCTAACGTTACCCACTTTTACACACACAAGCGCGCTTGTCGGGATACGTCACTACTACAATCCAAGCCGAACGGACTTCGTGAAATAGAATACCTATAACGGATAAAAAAATTGAAGTATAGGTTGCTTTTATAAATAATAAGCTTCTAAACTTTAGAATCAAAAAGGGGGAGTACCCGGTTTCTTGCCCATAGTCAATTAATAAGCAGCATTGAGTTAAATATTTTGTAAAAATGTGCAGCACTATAAATGCAGCGTTGTTTTGCCAGGCGTGTCATTAACACCTACACGGCTACATATCAAACTATACATAACCAGTATAAGCCGACTTCTGATTGTACGAAAAACCTATACAATGCGGGGTTCAGCTAAAACTGGAAATGCATAGCTTGATGTGTCGCCGTGTGTACTACAAATTGACAAATTAATATCCATAAAACCTAAATTAACATGTTCAAAATACTTGTGCCAGCCAGGGGGTGTGTTAATGATCATCCATAGCCTTCGATCAAGAATACACACTGGGAATAAGTACAAAAATATTTATGCTGAAATAAATCTAAAAATCTAAACAATTGGGTTGAAAATCGTGTAGATCCATGTTGTAAATCCATGGTAACAGGATGTGCGTCGATGTCCCAGCCACTGTATGTTGGTCATTGGTGCTTATTCAATTTTTGATCGCACAACATAAGTCCACGTTGCCTTATTTTTGGGGCCGTTTTTTGAGGAGCTTACCCTGAATCTAGTTCTTGATCGAAGTTCATAGCAGTGTTTTCAAATTAAAATGTGAAATAAAGGTAGTGTCCAAGTGCGTTCCGGCAGTGTTTAGCTGTAATCGTGTCACCAATTTGTGAAACACTGCATAAATACGGGTCCTATAAGTATATGTTTACAGTGGTCCAAAACAATTTTTTTGAAACTGTTCGCCGAGTGCGTTTCGGGAACCCTCCATGTATTTTCGGCGATTATTTATTTTACTTTAGTAGAAAATTTAACTCAAAGGGAAAGTTTTGTATGACAAAATTCGTTCCAGATTTTCAGCCTCCAATTTTTTTATAAAATGAGTGTGGCAAAGAATTCCAGTAATGTTAAAAACTCTTTTTACACCGGGAATTCTTAGTTTTGAAGCTAAAGCTTCGAACTATTTTATCACCTAAACTTTATTAAATAATCGCTGTACAGAGGTTTATGGGGCATTTCAGAAGGCTAGAGGGCCGCTGTAAACGAGCCACACTGAATGAATAATTAGTTGGTTTTCGAATGCTTTTGTGTGGTCGACACTTCACTGGGGACATGGGTGGCTGTAGTTATCGCCGACTTTAGCATACGCCAGTGACTGACATCGACGTTCACTACTGTGTCGTCGCCGGCAGTGACAGCGAGCGGACACGACAGCGACCGTCACATATGCCAGTAAACTGCCGACCATTTTGAGTGCCTTTTCTAACTAGTGATTATATTTGCTTTATTTAGCTACCGATGCATCTTATGTGCCGCGTTCGTACCTTCATTGTTATTGCGTATCATTTCATCACACTCGACAGATTTCTTTTAGTTTACAAACCACGTTTCTCTTTATCATTATCTTTCTCATTCTTCCATCGCTTTTGTACTAATAATAAGTTAAATTAATGGGCCCACTTGTACCACAAATTTTAATCAATAGATATATTCAACGTTAAACGGATTTAAAGCATAGTTCTGTTGCTGTAAATTTATAGGGTTTCCGTACCTCAAAAGAAAAAACGGAACCCTTATAAGATCACTTCGTTGTCCGTCTGTCTGTCCTTCAGTACTCAGGGCTGCAATCCCTTGAAGCAGTGAAAAAAATCAAACTTCTAAGTCAACGCAATTAAAAGATACGGGCGCTTATGTTTCGAAATCAAGGTACTTACTTCCCGTTGACCAAGAATCATGAAAGGCAAGAAGCAATGGCATGTAACATATGTGAAGGAAAAAACCAAAAAAAAAATAACCTATTTACATATTACCTACTTTGTACGGAACCCTAGGTGCGCGAGTCCAACTCGCACTTGACCGGTTTTTTTTTTAAGTTGACAGACACATAATGACATGTTTTAAATTTGTTAGCGCTACACATAATATTTAATGAGTTGTGGTGCTAGCGGGTCTTAGTATGAATTTGCCGTAGCGTTCATTTCGTTACTGAAAATTATAACAATTATGACTTAACTGTAAGAACAAATAGCTTGAATTTCCACTAGAACATAAATAGCACGCAGACTGCTTACAGCAATAACGCTGCATTTGCAAGCAGAACATCACTAATTCACGCTCTGTGCATATTTCGCTGCTTCTGTTGCGTGTAGCATTCACTTGCAACAAGTATCTCTAAAGATACGTCTACATTTGTGAACGTTATATAAACTCGTCAAAAGATTTAGAGGCTTGCCTTTACTGACATACCTATATTCAGTTGAACAAGTTAATAGAAACGAATATTACTTGACGGCTTAGCACACCAACACTGGTTAGTGTGTTGTTCAGTAAAGCTTATCTAGAAAAAAAAGAATGTAAAAAAGTGAGACAAATCTTACTCCTATATCAACAAATTCTACATAATAACCATTCACTGAAGAATGAATGCCAATGAATTAGAACAACTCTAATCTCTATCTTTTAAACGGCAATTTCATACTAAACTGTTGTACTTACGTAAATGTTAGTTTGACTGTTAATCTCATGCCCGTTTCTTATATTCAATAATAATGTAGGTACAGTCCATCGACTGTGACCGATTGCTTCTGTTCAATCATGCGTCAGAAAACATTTGACGAACATAGGTACAATAGTTGAAAACAAAATGCAAACTAAATCTAATTAAGAGAATAAATGGAATTAAATAAATATTATACCTATACATATTGGGCCCATATTGGACAATATTTTATACGAACCGGGCAGGAGGGACTAAACTTATTTCTACGGTTCCTCTCTCTTTGCCTTAAAATCCTCAAACGGCGGAGAACTGGCTAACCTAACAAAAATCTTCTGCAAATCTTATCTTTCTTCGAACTGCATGCAGATGAGTTTAGGCCCAACTCTAATGTATTTTTTTTAATAGTGTGTATTGTGGGCGCGATGCAATCATTAAAAAATTTTGCTGCAGTGTTACTTGCAATTAGTCCTAATGTTTACTTACGAAAAACAACCTGTTACTTACAAGCTTACGCTCAGTTTCTGGAAAGAAAATCAAAGACGCGTCAAAATGAACGCAAGTTAAGTGGTTACGCGGTTGAAAATGAACCCAAGTTAAGTGGTTACGCGGTTGAAAATGAACGCAAGTTAAGTGGTTACGCGGTTGAAAATGAACGCAAGTTAAGTGGTTACGCGGTTGAAAATGAACGCAAGTTAAGTGGTTACGCGGTTGAAAATGAACGCAAGTTAAGTGGTTACGCGGTTGAAAATTTGTCAGCTAATTATTATAGATACTCGTATAAAAACGAGAAGAAACTGTATCTTAATAATTTCTATTCATAAGAGACAGGCATATATGAGGCACTTTGTGGTGTTCCTTCCACGAAGTAAACTTAAACTTTTTTATCACCTATTTTGTTTATACAGCCATCTAAAGCAAAAGCGCGCGCATTACACACTTTTAATAACACACTGGTCCAAATCTGTTTGTTGCAAACTTTTCTTCGAATAAAAATAATATATAATATGTACTTACTTAACTACATTAAAATTATTTTTTGAAAGGGTTGAGGTTGAATTGATCAAGCATTTCCAAGGAACAGTAATTATTAACCATTGCGAACACTATGAAAGAGTATTTAACAAAAAAATAGGCTAATTGACCGTTTTTGGAAAACCGATTAATATCGTTCCTTGTGGTAAATTTCCCCCAAAATATTAATATTTCAGCAAAATGGTAACATTAACAAAACTATTTTTTTATTTTTTAACGCATTATTATTTGCAATAATGACTAAATAAACCTATGGACTGGTCATACCTACAAAATTAGCGAGTATACCTACAAAAATCAGGCACTGAAGATGGCCGCCTTTCGTAGAGATGTTTTTGTTTTTTCTCGCACCGCACTGTTTTATACAACACGACGGCATGATTTTCCTAATAATGGACACCAAAATATCTAGTTTCTAGACGTATTTCTCTCGAAAACAACAAAAATATTTTGAGCAATCAACCGTTTGACAGCAGCATGGTTTTGTGGTAGATCCACAAAAACTCGGCACTCAACATGGCGACCGGTCACGCATCTACACATGATTTTGACGTCACACAAAAGTGTTGCCAAATTTAGTACTTTACAAACATTTAGATGTCTCTCTTTTCATATGCAGCTCTTGATTAGTTAAAAAAAAACGGAACGCTTTATGACATGTGTGTGTCAATATGATAGATATTTGTATAACTATTATTTCTATAGTAGAATAAGCCGTCTCGTGCTTTTCCTATCTCAATGATTTGCAAGACGGGGCATTCTGTCATGGCGGCTCTAGTGACATAACATGTATACCCAGTAACTGGGTTGTGGAGGTCAAATAGGCTCCATGTAATGCGCTGGTATTCAGCTGCATCCTGTTAGACTGGAAGCCGACCCCAACATAGTTGGGAAAAGTATTGTTCTTACTGTCAATTAGCCTATTTAATTGTGAAATGAATGAAAATACGAGTAAATCAGAAAATCTCACACCTAACGTTAATATTTAGGTAGATATAAATGCTTACAAAAATCATAAATTAAATAACAATGTAAGCTACATAAATCATTAAAAAAAAATTAAAATATGCATTACGAAAATAAAAATAAAGTAGGTAAAGCATGCTGACCAGTGCGATAAATGTTTTTTTTTTTGTACATTTGTTTTCAATAAAAGGACCCCACGTCACCATATTCGTTTAATGCTTTTGTTTTATAAAGGAGGGATTCGGAATCGGGGATGACCTTTACTCCCTGTCCTATGATGGATGTCGTAAGCTGTTATGGCATGAGGCAAAGCCATCCCCGGTGTATGAGGTGGAGGGATGGAAACCGGGGGATATCGTCGGCTGCCTGATCGACATGGAAGTTGAGGAAGCGATATTTTCGCTCAATGGCCGCCGCATTCGAACATGCACCAACGTGTTCGAAACAACGCGGTAAATATGCATTTATATAATTTCTTTCTCATTCTGGAGCCGTTTACGGAAGTGACGAGTCATCGTTGTTCCAGTGCGAAAATGACATCTGGAAATATGACCTAGATGAAGTGAGCTCTCATTCCACCTGATGGCAGGGATTGACACCATTGACAACTCACTTCTGCTAAGTTTTCACGTTGAGATTTTTATAGAATAGATCAGTTGTATAGCTTTATCATTTTTTGCACAGAAACAAGATGATTTTAACACTTCCCTATACGGCCAGTTTCTCGGACGACAAAAATCGCAACAACAAATTTGTAAAATTGTCAAGCGCGCGTAAACTGCTCTGATTGGTTGAATGATTTACTAACAGCCAATAGCAGCAGTTCACGCGTTTGACAATTTCTCATATTATTTTTGCGATAATTTTCGTTCGAGAAACTGCAGTTAACATAATTTCTAATCTGCTTTTATTTTTATTTATTTTTTTATTGTACGTACTTCCGTACAAACAGCAAACATGTTTTGTTATACTATAGGTACTTATTATACTTAATATCATCTCATAAAATATTTTAAGTCGAATTTTAATTTAATTTGTTTATTTTTTGACTAAGTTAAAAGTTTTTATTTTGATTATTTATAACAAAGCATTTTTTACAAAAAATCGCTGTTTGTTCGGTTGTAGAGCGCATAACATTGACCCAAAACAACCCAGCAAGGGCTTCTATGCTGCGGCCTCGTTCATGGCTTTCCAACAATGCCGCTTCAACTTCGGGACCGAACCGTTCAAGTTCCCGCCCACCGACCGCGAGTTCATGATCTTCAACGAACACGGAAAACTCACCGAAGAGGAAAAGAGGGTACTTATTTTAATAAAATACCTACAGTCTAAATCATTTCTGAGTCAGATACACGAGGGAAATAACGCCTCTAAATGCCGATTATTATTGAATGTCGATAAGTTATTATGGAATCGTGAAAGGCGAGAATCGCCTAGCCTTTCGAAATTAACAGTATTTCAAATTGTCAAGTCAGTTCTATAACATCGTCTGGCGACTTTCTTATGGCATGACCGTAAACACAAGTGATATAATCGAGTGCCAAGTCTCGTATGGACGTTCTCGCTACTAGAGAGTCGAGAAACTTCCCTCGTGTCAGCTAAACTAAACTCTTCGGAATTACTTAAGTTTAGTCGCGGACTAAAAATAATGAACACTGCCTATAATTGCTTACAAAGTACAGCGATTTAGCTGTCACACTCAACCTTTTTCAAACATGAAATAAGTTTAATTGGTCTAAAAGAGAATCAACACTAAGTGAAGTGGATTATTTTATCTAAATGACTATTCCTGTGTATTTTGTAAGTAAATATTTCGCCTGCGCAGGTGTTGCCTCGCCGCATCGTGTTGGAAGGCTTACGTGCTACCAAAACTAAAGAGAACGCTTGCAGCATCTGCTTTGATTCCGAGGCAACCTGCTTACTGCTACCCTGCAAACACGAGTAAGGAAAACATTATACTTGCATATTCTAAGCCGAAATTAATTAACGTTATTTGGCACGAACTTTCGTTTAGTAATAAAAATAATTCTATCACTGCCACTGAACTGCCAAACTATTTACAATGTTTTGCAAGATACAGACGGGAACATACCTACACTGGGCCGCAAAGAAACCGGGTCGGTAACAAAAACTTAAAAAATTTTGGAGTTAGCTTTATGAAATAAAATACTATTATAGACAATTTTATAGTGCCCTAACAAATGTCATACAAATTCAAGATTATGACGTTCATTTTGAAAAAAGTACACACTTAAGTAAAAATTACCAATATCACAACATTTCGAAAAATGTGCTACATTTTAGTATTTTGTATTGCCAAATGCCACCACGAGCTGTTAATACAGCTGTTATCTTCTTTACGGTTTGGCATGCTTTCCATCTGATTTCTGAGCCGATGCTGAGGAATATTCTTCCATTCCCGTATCAGTTCTTTTTCCAATTCACGAAGCGTGATTGGAGGGAAATTTCGTTGGCGTAGATACACATCCCAGGCATCCTCGACGGTGTTCAACACGCAGCCCAGACTTGATCACCACTCCATGCGTGCGACAGTAACATCTTTAAGATAGACAAACACTTTCCGAGCTGCATGGGGACGAGCCTTATCTTGCATAAAAATAACGTTCTCGCCCATGTTTAATAAATGGGCCAACATACTCATTCAAAATTTCATTCACGTATCTTTCTGCAGGTAACGTGCCATTTTCTATTACCACTAGCATGGTGCGGCTTTTCGTGTATGGAGCCTCCGCCGTATGGCACTTTCTCTTCAATGCAAGCTTGGTTATAGCGCTCTCCTGGTCTTCTGTAGTCTCTTTGCCTCCTATCGTGCGTCTATAGCATGAATCTCGACTCGTCTGAAAACATTACTCTTGACCAGTCATCCAGAGTCCAATTCATGTGTTCTCTAGCGTAACTCAGCCTTGAATTTTGATGCTGCGTTTCAAGTTTTGGACCATTTGCAGATCTATTGGCTTCAAGTTTGCTTCAGCAAGACGCCGCCGCACTGTACACGTGCTCGGATTGCTCCCTCCAGCACGTAGAAATTGATTTCTGACTTCAACAGCTGTTTGGAATCGATTTCTCAACATTGTTGATACCATAATATATCGATACTCCCGCGCCGTCGTGCACCTTGTTCGACCTGTTCCTGGTCTGTAAATATTGGATCTAGTCTCTTCAAATCCCTGGAGCACTCCTTAAACAGTTGATAGCGATACACCAACAATTCTCGCTGTATAACTGCGCCCGTCTTTAAGCATTGTCAGAATTCTGGTACACTCTTCAGGGGTTAGTGGTAATTGATCAGAATGATATGATGAACGATATAATGAACGAGAAATACCATATTTATGAACAGAAACATAAGTAAAACAAAGAGTTTCACAGATGTTCAAATTTAAAAAATCCGTCTTTATTTTTTTATTAATGATATTTAATACAATCACCGAAAAAAAATAAAAGGGTTTTACTTCTTCCTATATTTGTAATGAATTAAACTAATTTCGTTTTTATTTTAAAAGGATTGGCTCAAATACAGGCCGGGCAATTCGGAGGTATACAACCTTTTTTCACAGCCCGCGCCATTTTGTTTTGGTAGGTAGCAAGTAATACGACAGTTGTTTCATAAAAAATATTTTTTATCTCATCTATTCAAAAGAGCTAGTGTATTTGAATTTAGAATGTGGATATTGTTAGTAAAAGTTCCAATCACCAAAGAGACAATCTCGACTATTAAAATAGTCGAGATTGTCTCTTTGGTGATTGGAAGCTCGAGTGACGTACCTACTTTGAATCCCTCGCTGCGCTCTGTAGGTATCAAAGAAACACTCTCGCCTTCAAAATAGCGACTGGACAACGTGTTTTAATTATTAAAACATTCTACTCAACCCAATCATGTAATGAACAGTTTGGTGTGGAATTTGGTCAGATGGAGTAATTGTGCCTTATTTCTTTGAAGATGCTGTGGGTGATACTGTTACAGAGAATGGAGAATGATAAACAATATTTTCTTACATCAAGTGAATTAGTTGGGCTTAGGAAACATGTGGTTCCAACAAGACGGGACCACGTGTCATACGGCACGAACCACAATCGAGACATCGAAAAGAACGTTTCCGGGTCGATTAATTTCGAGAAACGGTAACAGTGATTGGCGCCCAAGATCCCCGGAATTAACAGCTCTGACATTTTTCTGTGGGCTATCTAAAGGGACATGTCTATGCAAAAACTAGCAATAAACCTTCAACAAATAAAACAAAATATCCGAGACACAGTCACTGAGATAACGCAGGAAATGTGTGAAAATGTCATGAAAAACGCATTGAAAAGGGTTCTTATCTGCCATGCTGCATGCAGAGGTGGACATTTGTCTGACATTATTTTCCATTCTTAATTGCCGGCCCTAAATACTATATGTATTATTTATTTTTTCTATTTCATAGAATAACATTTTGAAAACAAAGTGTATAAGTACCTTTTATTTGCCCACCCTGTATTTTAAAAGTTAACGCATTTTTTATAACCGACCCGCTTAATTTGAGGCCCAGTGTAAGTCAAAGCACGAGCTAAGTAAGTAGCTAAATAAGTAAGTAACCTCAGACTTAGACTTCTTGGTATATCGAGTTTCAGAAAAAGTTCAGATCCTACTCAGACACTATGTACTCATATCGAACGCAGGTATTTTTAACTTACCCTTCAGAATAACAAGTACCTATTATCAACTTACAAGCCGTGCACCCGATGGGATTTCCCATCGACAAAAATAAGAACTTTCATACAAACTCATTCCATTAACCCATTTAGGGGATGAATTGTAAAAATCCTTCCTTGGTGCTCACTTTCGTTACTTTTAGAACTCTTGTGCAAAGTTTCATTCTTCTAGACGCACCGGTTTGATTTTTATTAAGTAGATATAATGTAGCTTTCTTACCACAAAACAATAATCACAACACCTTCAACATTGCAGGGGTTTCTGCTCGGTCTGCACGTCTCAGTTGAAGGAATGCCCCCTGTGCCGCGCTCCCATTCTGCGAGTGAAATTGTCGAAAACGTGACTAGCGAAAAAGCTCTCGCCGATTCAGGAGCGGGGGAGTAACGTGACCTTCATGGAGTCACCGACCCCACAGTTCCACCGACGCATGCGACACCCAACCTCTCCGGCCACATCCTCGTCTACATCAAGCTCGCCGCAAACCCCATCATCATACGAGTTCCCACAAGACGATCTTCAACATACATTCCCTTACGTAAGATATCATTAAGCCTAATTTTGAATGTTGTGGCTGGCTGTTACTGTGGTTGGTACCTACGTGTTGTTTCGCATATTTAACACCGAGTACGTAACGTTTATTGAGGCCGATTATCTTTGTTTGTACATAATTATATCACAAAAAGTGCTTAAAATTTAAATCAACTTGATCAATACCGTTTAGATTTACAGGATAATAAATTGCCAATTTTGCCATGTTTCAACTTGATACTATCGGCCAACTACGGGACGTGTGAACTACATGCTTGTATCAGTCTATATTCGGACCCCCTTACTAATAAACGTAGTATATCTGATGAATAGTTACACACCGATTTCTGTGTTTCATCCTCAGTAATTTGACTTTCGAAAGAAGAAGACATAGCGTTGTGTAACTATACAGACTATACAACGTTTATTAGTAAGATTTAAAGATATATTGTGCAAAAATGTACCTACTGTAGAAAAAAAATACTATTTTATATAGATATTTATCTAAAAACAATCTGACAAAACGTCCCTATATTAGAGATGTGTTTCAGATTGTGTCTTTTTCACTCATAGCTCAATCCTCCGTCCATTTCAGTCTAACTATCTCACAACGCATGAGTGTCCAGACGTTTACATATTGTTAGAGGTAGGTAACCATTAAAATTAGGCACTTTGTTATTCATTCAGTTTTTGAACCGATAATGTTATTTCACTTTAATAATATTTCAACGTAACGGGCAGAATATTTTTCAAAGTCGAATAATTTTTTTAAGGCCATTAAAAGGCACTTTTTAACGTCAAAATAAAACAAGAAAGTAGAATTGATTAGAAAATATTTTATAGTATGTACCAATATTATAGTTCATGACTTTATGTTTAGGTCCTAAAGACTGCCATGCTCGATCTGTTCTACCATCCGAGAAGCCTCACCGATTAAAATCTGTATTATAATAAATGTTGCTATTATGTTATGTACTCGATGTAAGAAAACGTGAATAACCACGTTGAATTTGGTGGTCTTACAAACTATGTGAAATGTCTATGAATGAAGGTTACGCAGCATACAAAACCGATTTGTCTTGAATCCACAGCTAATGTTCAAGTCCAAAAGCATTTGCTGAATCAATATCTTGTTAACTTTTTTCAGTCTAAACTACTTACATATTTTTGCTTCTCGTTATTTTTAATTTTTAACTAATGTGTAGGTATTATAAATTATACCCTCAGACCAAATAAAAAACCAAGACAGAGGGCTGTCAACAGTAAAGTGAAGCCGGTTTCGTAAACATGTGTGCACTTGGTTAGGTGTAGTTTGATTGTAAATGTGGGCGTGTGAGCGTGTATGCACAGAGCGGAGGTGTAGTTTTGGCATGCTTCACTCTATCGTTCTCAGCGCTCTGTCTTGGTTTTTTATTTGGTCTGAGATTATACCATATGGCGGTATGAAAACCGTCATAATCAGCACCACTCGCTGTTTGTAAGACCATCCAAATAGACCAGACAGTATGGGTGTGCAATGTGCATTTATTCATCAATTCACTCCTTGTTAATTCTTTAACATGATGTTTGTGTGTTGTGTTCCAAAAGTATTTGATGAAAGTTACAAACCCTGTTCAGGTTAAATTCACAAATCACATACTAAAAGGTAATTACTCGTAGTAACACATTCATCTGTATTCAGATTAAACTTTATATTTCACCACCTTTTTCAACAATTATTGTGTTAATTGAAATATCATTGAATAAAGTTGGTGTTATAATATTAACCTCAATTGTCAAATGAAAAACACCTTTAAGGTTAAAATGGGAATTTCGGGTTTAAGTGTACAAATAATCAAATCAAAGCACTCAATTTGTTAGTCATCTGCCTAACCTTTTCCCAACTATGTTGAGGTCGGCTCCAGTCTAACCGGATGCAACCTAATACCAGTGTTTTACATGAAGCGGTTGCCTATCTCACGTACACAACTCAGTTACTTGATAAAACGATGCCTCTTTGGTAAGACTGGCTGTCAGACTATCGGGCTTCTGACGACCCGCAACGACGTGCTTAACGTGCTTTTCGTGGGACGAACGCCAATTTATAGTAGCAAATACCCCTCGGTATTTGCTACTATAAGTTGGCGTTCGTTCATCATACGTTTTCTGATCCATTTACATTTTCATCAGATGCTTGTGGAGCAGACCTATCATTAAAGTTCAAAAACCATAGCAGCTCAGTCTGCCTTAGCACTCTTTGGAAATGTTACGGTTGTTGTAAAAAACACGATTACTCTTTTTCTTTTTACATCGACCGTAACGTAATAATTTGAGTCACGCTTTTGTGTTCATTGGCAGCAGAATTTGTGTTGTCGTCCCACCGTTATGGTTTTAGCCACTTTGTTTTAGCCAGGCCTTACGCACTAAAAAACATTATAAAAAGAAAATTGTGCTACTTTGTGCTAAATTCATGATTTTTAGGGTTCCGTACCTCGAAAGGAAAAAACGGAACCCTTTTAGGATCACTTTGTTGTCCGTCCGTCTGTCTGTCTGTCAAGGCCCTTTTTCTCAGAAACGCGTGGAGGTATCAAGCTGGAGCATTTATATCAAACTAGCTTCCGCCCGCGAGGTATGTCGATAAAAACTATCCTATGTCCTTCCCCGGGATACAATCTATCTCTCTGCCAAATTTTATCAATTTTCAACACTCGCAAGGGAATCAAAACCTACAGGGTACTTCCCTTGAACTCTGAAATTTGGTACGAAGCAACGTCTTATAGCACAGATATAGGAAAAATTGCGAAAACTGTAAATTTTTAGTTACTTCATAATTATAATAAAAATATTTTTAATGATTTGAAACTTAATGTATTAAATTGAAATTCATATCAAATACTCAGGTCTATAATACCTTTAAGCTGTAACAAAATCAAACTTCTATGTCAACGCAATCAAAAGAAACAGCAATTTAAGCCGCATATTTTCAAACTCGCAACTACTCGCAAGGGAATCAAAACCTAAAGGGTACTTTCAGTCGACCTACAATCTTGAAATTTGGCAAGAAGCAATGTCTTATAATAGCACATTTATAGGAAAAATTCCGAAAACCTTAAATTTTTTGTTACATCACATATTTTTTTTTATAATTATATACTTATTACCCTTTTCCTCATGAACGCGTAGAGATATAAAGTTGAAACTCATATCAAATACTTAGGTCTAATTGCTTTAAGCTGTGAAAATAAAACAAATTAAAAAAAACAAAAAACTTGACACCATTCATCAGCAGACTTTTGCAAGACTGCTGCAAGGCTAGTGTAGGTATTTCAGTTATATTATAAAATAAATGATAATATGTGTTAATATAAAATAAAGGATTACTGAAACGATAAAGAGACCTTTGTCTTTAATTTATGCTCCTCCAGCTTTCCATATTGTAATGTTATGGATTTCATATTGCAATAAAAATACCATAACTATGACTCGATTGTCGTGATGGGTGAACTTTTACTTATATACCCACAGGTTTGTACGGAACCCTCGATGCGCGAGTCCGACTCGCACTTGGGCTGTTTTTTTATAGTTCTCACGAAGATGATTTGGCCCTGCGTGTAGTTGACCTACCTAACGTAAACTTAGGTGGTTTTAGCATAAATATCAGATAATTTTTACAACATACAATTGATAAATGCGTTTGCGTAGGCACCTATGTGTTCACTGCATAATTTTAAGGACGAAATCTATCAAATAAATTAGTTCCGTCTAGGTCCGTAAAATAATCAACACGAAATTTAAATACCGAATGATCGATTACATCAAATAAATCCATTTTTATTATTCATTTGTTTTAAAATAATAATTTGGATTGGAACACTTACTATCGTGTAGGTACTGCGTGTCAGCTGCACGTTACAGGAACTGATGGACGCTGGTAATAGCGCCAAACAAGTAGCCGAATTCTGGGCCGAGTCCATTTAGATTAGTGTCTAGAGATAGATACTAATAAAGTCTTCATGAGTTGGAAGAACTGGAGGCCTAAAAAGGCCACTTTGGCAGAATCATAAAACAATTCATATCACGCAATTTCATCTGTATGACAATTTTGTATGGAGATTCGTAAAATGTACACCTCTGCCTAACCCTTCAGGGATATATAAGTGTGAAACTGTAAAACAGATGAATTGCCTGATAATTATGAGTTGTTTTATGATTGATGATTAGGCCCCCTGGTCACACACGCAAGTAGTATTCTAATTACGAGATAGCAAGACTAAATTCTAATTGACGAATTTAACATTATTTTTAAACTAACATTGACTCATTTATATGCGGTATATTTTCCCTCCTTGAGCCTTCACTGTCGCCTCTCAGTATAAAATATATAAATCCATGTAGCCGTACAAAGTACAGTAGAAACTAAGCTTAACGTCTATGCTTGCATGAGAGTGATTCCAGTCTTATCAATACACTTACATTACCTATACATAAATTATAAATAATTGCGCAGGTCTTGAGGGAATCTCAGAAGCACAATATCATGTAGATGAAGAGCAAGAGAATATAACCAATTATTTCAATGTTTCAATATAATACAATAACCTAACAACAAAATAAACTAGTACCTAAACTTCTTTGTGGAATCCATTTTTGATATTGTATAACTTCTATTAATGTTAGATTTTTGGAAACCCAGTCAAGGATGACTTTAGTTCATTAGTACCCTTTCATGTGCTAACAAAAAATATTAAGCTTATTATATAATATCAGATTACATTCCCAATACTTAATATATAAATGTTGTACATTAATTGGTAGTAAAGATCTTGTTAGATTTAAGTTCGTCTATGTATGAGTGTTTCAAACGCACATTAATTAAACCATATTTGTAATAAACAATTAATAACATTTCTTCGTGATTTACATGGAAGAATGAGAGATTTAGTAAATAAATATTATACATATTCTTCCATTCAGAAAAAAAGGTGGGGCCTTTCATAGTTTTAATATGGAACTGTCTAGAGACTGTAAAGTGACCATTAGAATGATATTGTTCTGATAAGAAAAGAGTGATTAAAAAATCTAGAATGTAAGAAAAAACTTTGAACGGCCTACCAGTAAAATTAAACTCATTCCTGCTTCATTCATGGCTATGTATTGTAGATTATTTTGTATTAGAAGCAGTATTTACTCATTGCCTATTTTATCTTCTGTGAAGAATTATTCGTGGCATTTCGTTATTGTACCTATAACTATATCCAATAGTAATAGCTTACTTTTTGCTAACAATCAGATGGTTTCCTTAAAATTATTTAAAATTATTAAGAAACTTAATTTTTTAAGATTATTGAGAATTATGGTTTAAACTATGTGTCATTAAATTTTAAATAATAATCTGTCGTGTTTTATGTAGTAGACAAATAGGCCGATTAAAAAAAAACATTATGCTTAAGTACCACTCATTAATATACCTACATTGGTTAATATAAAAAAACTAGCTTCGTGGCAAAAATTAAGCCTAAAATAAGGAAGTGTCTTGTAAAGAGGAAGTGGTTTTGTTGATTTCAATCTTTGAATTGGCGATGTTATAAATATTGGTAGTCACCGTCGCTGGCAAATTTATAATGAAAACAGCAGGTTTGTAATGAAACCTGCTCTGTCTTTAAAAAATGTAGGACAAAATTAGTATATTATTATAGTTAACCAAAAAGGGTCAAAACGTGATTTAGAAATTAAATTGGAGCCCACTTGGTGCTCAAAGTAAATAAATAATAACATTATATTCTTAACTGCATTTGAATTAAACTATTAAGAAAGTAAGAAAAAAATTCATAACCACAAAATTTTCGGATTTTATCCATACATAATAATTGTTGTTGTACTTACCTATTTAAAGATTCCGATTTCACTACACGTTGCTTATTGTTATAACTAGCAAATCTTTAATATTCTAAGCGAGATAGAAAGCCTGTACTTACTGTTTAAAATTGCTCATTAAAAAATGAGAAATCATTACAGAAGTTAATAACTTCGACCATTCGGGCTAACTTCCCTTAGTAATCAGTGTTCCACAAATCTACAGAATCACTTATTTAAAATTGTCTCCTTACACTTTGATTTATGTCAAATTTCCTAAGGAAATTTGACATAAATCAACTGTTTAAATACCTAACCGATGGTTTGAATGTTGGTGAACTCAGGCCTTAAACTGTACATCTTTTTGATTTTACTCAAAATCCCTGCTAATTACCTACACTTAAAAACTCTAAATGCATTCCCTACAACAATATTTCTATCTCAATCGGCTGGCATCATAGCAGATTATACCCTCAAAACTAATCTTGTACAGATTGTCTAATTTAAAATTTAACACCCTCCTCTGATTCTTGCATACTACCACATTTCAAATGTACTTATAGAAATTTAAGTGGAGCGACCTGCATTTTTTGGATTAAACTGTCTCTACCTATTTTACATTGTTTTCACTCTAAAATATTGTTTTGTTATAATTTAACTAATTATACTTTCTTCATAACTAAAACAGAATTTTGCGAATATTTTTATTCATTCAATTTACAAGTTGCTACAAACAAAAGGTATCTTCGAATTTTTGGGATTTACATATTCATAAATTGATTTAAGTAAGTACAACAACAATTCGTTTTATTCAAAATCAATTTAGTAATCTAAAAATGTTGCAGGATATTGTAATGTAATGTAATGGCCAATAACCTAGTCATACAATAAAATTAAGTTGGCCAAATTAAATAAGTAGGTACGTACCTACCTTATTTTGAACACTGTTCATCATAAGTAGGTGCCTATAGACTAAAGATCATAGCACACATATCAAACCGGAAAGGGATCGGCACCGTATCAACTCGAGCCATTCAGTATTCTTTGTATGAAACTCCCTACTGCAACGCACACTAATCGGAATCGTAACGTAATCGCCTCGCCTCGGAACAAGCTCACGAACCGCGGTGCGGTGCGTTCCCCGCGCTTACGGCTCGTCATCCCCGCGCTTACGCCTCTCCGTAACCAAGCTTACGTCTCTTCGTCCACCCTTGCCCCTCTCACCCCTCCAGCCCTGCCTGCTGCACCATCAATCAGCGGTCGACGAACCGTAAGCGCGGCGTCGCCTAGCCGTAGCCGAGTCGACGTATCGGAGCTGCTGATCCGCTTTGGTTACGTGCTTACGTTAGGTTGACGCCTGTTTGACAGAGAGGCGAAAGGCGATTCGGTACCGATCCCTTTCCGATTTGATACGTGTGCTATGACCTTAACTGTGGTGCTGTGGTGCATCACATTTTTGTAAGAGATTATTAAAACTTACTAACATATTTTCCAACAACTAGTCAGTAGATCGATCAAGGCGACGCTTCTTGCAAATGACGCCAGAAGAATTAAGAACAAAAATAACGTTTATAAAAAGTGTTAAGTACTCTTCAACAATATAATATGCAAGTACCTAAGTACCTACTTAAGGGAAAATACATAAATTAAAAGAAAATGGTGTCGAAAAACGTTAGATGGCTATGAACCAATTGCTCTTGAGCGGTTAAATTATTTCTCCTACTCATTTAAATTCGCGTTTATCTAACCTTACATTGGGTAGGAATAACATGACAAGTGAGTGCTAACTTATTAGAACTCAAAATTATGAAGTATATTAGTAGTAGTATAGTAGGTAATAAATATTTTCTTACCTACTGTAGAATCGTGTTGATTCCATATTTATTTTTATGTTGAACATAAGAACATGCGCAGTCACTGACTCACTACCACACAAAGCGCCACCCATCGTATATACCCAAGCAGCACGCAAGCGTTTTCAACATCAATATTCCAGCCTATTTAGGACTTAGTTCTTTTAGAGACGTACAAGAGTGTCAAAAAATGATTTTGTCTTTCTAAGAGTGATTTATGAGCTATTATACAGACAAACTGTATAAAATCCTTATTAAGGGATCCGCGTAAGCTTAGGGTGCTTAAACAGAATATTGAAACTCTACTTAAGTGTTTTGTGACACTTCAATCTGGTTTTATCGTTAAAGCTGTACACAAGCTGTATTTTGCATGTGAGCACTTACTTATTACAGCTCTAAGTGTTATTATAGTGTCACTTGATACTTGTTTCTGTACAATGGTATATGCAAACTCCGTTCTCAAACTTATTTTTATGGCGTAATTGTACACTATTGTAAATACAGTGGTTTTATGACTTCTGTCTATGAGGGTGTTTTAAAACTAAAAAAATAAATGACAGCTATACTACAACATTAGTCTGCATTACTGACATAGTCGCTTAGACTGCCTCACTTTGTCTGTTTCCCGCCATTCCTCGTGACTGACAGATGGCATAAGTGACAGCAGCTACCCCGCTTGTGTGAATGAGACAGTGTTTACATATCTATTTAATAGATACACTACATCCCTTGTAATAGACAACCTAATTTAATTATTTTCATTTACTTACGGTCGAACAAGCTATTTGGTATACAGGCAGCTAACTTGCAACTACTTTTAAACAATGGTGTGAGTGTGCTGAGTAGTCAATTATTTTACACCACTCTATTAAGGATGCCAAGCTGAAAGTTACAACGCACAAAATAAAACTAATATTGGCAGTGTAGTGGAAAGATGAATATTTTTGCATGTATACCAAATAGCTTGTTCGAATGTATTTTTTTTTTAAATCTGTATTCATGACCATGGATATTTACGTACATATCATAAAATGTTGCTCTCCTTTGTAGTGTAAATTTGGTAGGTAGAAACATACGACTTTTTTTGTAAACACGGCCTATTTTATATTAAACAATAGATTTACAATAGTTAATATTATAATCACTTAACGCTGTAGTCTAAAATTGTAACACTCGTTGTTTAGGTCACAAATAAATGTTTATGAAAATATGTGTTGTTTTATTTCTGAGCCCTAAAAATCTCACTACTTAGTTGTTAGTCACGCCGATTTCGGACTATCAACTAATAAATGATATTAAAACTCTGATTTTAAGTCTGATATTAATAAAATTATACCGGCTGAAAATCATAACAATAACAGTTAGCCCTTATTGGCTATGAGATCAGAAGGCCAATTCTCTAAACTCTCAATCTAAAACTTTTAAATCTAGTCGCAGTCTCATCTCGGCGACAAACAAATGTCAAAATGTAAGGGAATAAAAAAGGTATTTTTGACACATTCGAGACTGAGATCAGACTGTGAACTTTCTTAAAATTACGAGAATTGCCTTCTGAGTGTCAAATAAAATCATTTCATACTGCTTTATACCTACCTGATGGGACGATTTTTAAGATCTTACCTATTCATCAAAAAAAAAAAGTAGCTGCATGGAAGTGAGGGGAATACAATCTATATTATCGTTTAAATGAAAATTATTTTGCGATGGTTCCTTCATCAGCGCTAAATTCAAAACTCAAACTCAAAGCATTTATTTCAATTAAACCATTTACAGGCACTTTTGAATTGTCAAGAAGTCGGTCAGTCAGAAAATATGAAGCTATTTGCCCATTCCAAAGCGTAGGTAGGTACCTACCTATGGAGAAGAACGGGCAAGAAACTCCATGGACACTCTTTTATTAAATTATATTTTTACAAAAATATTAGTTACATCATTAATGTTGAATTTATAATTATAATATGTGAGAACGATGTAATAAAATAAAAAAGACGTACGTGTTGTCCAGAGTACAGCAAATAGTACTTAACAAAACAACAATCCAAAAAAAAATAAAAACAAAAAACCGAGGCAGCCAATTGATGACCAGCCCCAACTGACGGCGCCCGTTCACGAACATGACGCATAGATCAGCACCATTCAGCTAGCAAAACTATGGGTAGTAGCCGTAGTTAGGGCACCGCACCGTGGGCAAAGGAACGATTACCTTTAATAGAAGGGGAAATAAAACTACATATTTTGTTCATCGAAAAAGCTTATGTAATGGAAGTCCATTAAAACAGTGTAGGTAGGTACAGTTTTCGGTTTGACCGTCATCTTGAGTCAGGAGGATATATTGAGTAACTTTCCGAACGCTGCCCAGGCATGTCGGGTTTGACGACTGGCTTCTTACTAAACCTAGAAGAAAGAAGACCTACCGAGCTGGACAGTTTGTTCAAGGTAAATCTAACCGACCGAAGTTTCGATTGTAGTCACCAATTACGGCAGCATTTAACATTACATTAGGTAGTAGTCTTGTTCAAAGTCCATTAAAGAATTCTTTCTTTCGGACGCTGTCTATGTCATCGGGCATTATAGGTAAGTGGGTGTACCTACAGCCGGTCGTCTAAAGTCTCAGCCATGAAACACTAGCTGAAGTCGAGTGATTTACTACTCAGCCCTTTCCAGTCTTCGTTACCTTGAAGATTCCTCCAATATGACGGAAAACAATTTCGGAGTAATAGTAGGTAGCAGTGCAGAAAAAGTAGAAGTGGGCATGCCCCATAACCCTCATACGCCACAGCTATGGTAAAAAACTGCTGAAGTGGAAACTCACAACTGGCCGCATGAAGCGTAGACAGATAGGTATCTAACCCTCGCTCTAGAGAAGAATAGGTTTAGCAGACCTCTCTGCTTAGTGGAGTTTTCGCGCTAACACGAAAATGGGTCTTGATGTTCCGATAGGTAAATAACAAAAACGAAGTTGTTAAAGACTGCTGTAGGTAGACCTATCGCCCAGCACCCTAATTTCGTAACACACTATTACTCTCAACCTGAATAATTTTGAAGGATATTGCTAATTCATTGCTTCATAAATTCGAAAAATTTGTGTGCTATGAATTTTGTTGATCTGTCAAAACGAAAGCGATTGCTATTAGTAGTGTTACGCAATTACCCAGCAGATCTCCATCGAAACATGTTTTTAAGCTAGAGATATTGATTTTTATAATCTTCTGTACAACCTGTAGGTACCCCATCTACAGACGCCAGCACATCAAGCTACTACAATCTATCAAATTTCTTTCATAGATTTTCAACTTTATCACTAAAGTTCAAAGTTGGTTGGGAAAATTTGACAGTTTCGGGTAGCTTGATGTGCTAGCGTCTGTACCTACATATGTACGCGGACAGTATCCTTTTCAGAATCCCCCTTGTTCGAGAAGCTGGACTTCTCAAGAGGTACTTCAAGAACTTCGGGGATCTGTCTCTATAAATAGCTATAAATTCTTGCATCACATCGTATGAAGACAGGAATCATATTAAGCCTTTTTTCCATAAGATTGATGGTGCTTGGTACCACAGGTGTTTAAGAATTTAGACCCACCCCACCGTTTGAGGGCTTCCACAAAATCATCATTAACATATAAATATAAAGGATGAAAATTGAATTTCTCCCTTCTAATTTGTAGGACCTACAGTAGGTACCCACACCTACTTAACTATCTTATGGGCAAATCTGGACACGAGACCGTTAAACGATAATTCACGAAGTTAACATTTCGGGTAACGGATTAACATAACTTTAAAAGTTGAAAACGGCCTCATTACCTTAACTTACGTAGTAACTATTCAGTAATCTGTGCCTTAACTTTCCATAAGTCCGTTAATCGTTAATTAAGTTGGTACCTACTATTTGCCAAAAGGACACCGCGCGCAACGCGCCGTGCTGCGACAAACAAGTTTTCACAATCTCTAATAAATTATTATTATTACAAACTCTAATGATACAATCTCCTTTTATTATTTAACATTTCGGGTAACGGATTAACTTTTAACTTACGATATCAACTTTTAACGAAGGTAATTTTTTTAGTAACGGATTAGCGATTAACGAACGATTTCATGAATGGTGGCCCAACTATGATTATGGGTTAATGGATTACAAGAAAAATCAAACAACACAATTTAATTTAATGATAGGCTTTATTATTCAAATATCTTAAGTTTGAAAAGATCTTAAAATTTTAGGTAAGTATTACCCAATTCTTTTCATATTTTAGTAAAGATACCTACAGGATATGATACTGCAACAATTGCCTAACAAATAGTTTCCCGATACAATTTTAGACTATAGTTCATTTTGATTGCGAATATTATGATCCAAACGAAGCCGAAGATATCGCCACCTGAAAATTATAGAATATACGTTAATTTAGGAATCCACTGCATTTACGTTCACACAGCAGTACAACTTAACATTTCACAAGCAAGAAGTCAAAATACGAGACAGAAGAATACACATACTTAATTATAAAAGTGGAGGGTTACATGATCACACATAGATAACAAAATATTTTTAATCAAGTACCGCACAAGTAAGTAGGTACGAGGTCGTGGCTGAAATAAAACATAAAATACACGACAAGTACAAAAGAAGAATGTGCACTTAAATCAGAAAAATGAAGGATAATCTTGAAGTTGGCGCCGATCTTCATGATGACTGTTACGCACCAAAGAAGTCAACAAAGCTGGCTGTGATATGTACGTGAACCTCATAAGGCACAACCACTTTGCTGGCTCCTTGTGGTGCTTGTCGTGCTTGCAGTCTCTGCCACTCCTGAGGAGTTGCAGCCGATGCCCATCGCTCATCAAAGCTGGCTGTGATATGGAATTCAATAACACATATAACAGCCACTTTGTGAGCGACGAAACTTTCGCCTCATACATTGTGTCGTGTTCGTAATCTAGTGTACCGCAGTAGAACCACGTCGTCGCGTCGCCCAGCCCAACTCGTCAAAAATGGCTGTGATATGAGTCTGCTACATGGCACAACCATTTTTACGAATGGGCCACGGACCGGCTTCCCCATCGGGATGTATAATGTCGTGGTGCTCTCCGTAAACCGACCACATCAAAGTGGCTGTGATATGATGACGGATACATTTCACCGCCGCTTTGACAGGCTAGGCCCGGGAAACCATTGACTGTCAATTCCATTAGAGGTCTGCAAAATGATGTTTTGAATGCAGTAATGCTCATCAAAGCTGGCTGTGATAGCTACTTTATGACCTATAACAAGCCGACTTTGATGGCAAGACCACATTTAATTGGCCAGAAGAAGAATATCCAATTATCAATCTGAAAATTTATTCTAGTAAAAAGTTATGGAAATAAATCTAAAAATGCATTAACGAATGACATGGACGTCCACGACAAAAACGTCACGTGAGAAATTATAAAAACGCACTATAAAGAGCCGATTGACACAGTAGGAGTAGGTACACCACAGTATGCAAAATACAATAATAAAAAAAGTAAAGTACACAGTATTTAAAAATCAACAATAGAGAAGTACCTATACAGTACCTAAATAAAACATTAATAAAAACACGTTAAAAAACACAATAATGAAGAAGTATCTACACAGTAAACAAAACACAGTAATAAAGAAGAAACGTAAAAAAAAAAGTAAGTGCACATAAATAAATCAGAATTATAGGAAAATACACATTATTCAATACTAGTTTTTACAAAAAGATGAGTTGTCGATGGCGCAATGGTATAATGAGTTACCTACAGTTAAAAAAATACACAAAAATTAAATACATTATTAAAATTACAATAAATATTTTGATTTCAATAAGCCCCACATTATAAACAAATTCATTAATCATAGGACACAGATTTGAATCAAACATAATACCCGTCTCATTAAAAAACGAGTTCTGAATTTAGTCCCAAGCTTACCTAAACCTTTTATTCGGAATAAGGTAAAATAGTCCGTGCCCGAAAAAACTCCCTTATGTCAATTTCTAATCGAATTGAAACAAAGCTATAAATAATTAAAATATACATAGGTCTGCGTGTAACGAAAGTAAAGCAACCTGCCAGTAGACCATATAATGTTATTGATATTTTGTAATATTCGAAATCAATACTTGTTTCTTGTAAAACGATGATCAAGCGTCACTCTCGCGTAAATTACAGGAAAACTTGTTGCGAATTTTAGTGATTTGCCATTATTATCTAAGTAGGTAGGTACTGAAATTAAAACTATTTGAAAAATCCCTTCAAGCCACCTGGGCGCTAACTCTCGAATAAAATTCCGATAGATCGACATTGGTCAAACGTCAGTTGGTTGAGTTAAACGTCAGGGATTGGCTAGAGTGAGTCCAGCCAATCCCTGACGTTTGACTGACAATTCCAGTGTCGATCTATCGGAATTATATTCGAGAGTAAGCACCCTGCAAGAATAGGGCGCGATTGCACTACAAATCACGTTACGTACCTACGTATAAGTTTACGCTGAAAGAATATAAAACATCGCTCTGTTTCTGTCATTAGTTTGACGGCTATTTTGTTTAAATTATTTGTCCCTTTCTCACATACAGTGAACAAATTTGACGAAAATGAGCCGATATCGGGCAAGATTGCTCTACAATCCATATTGTATTTAACTGATTAGTGTAGTCGGAATAAAGTTCCTACATAAAGAATTTACAAACACTGACTGGAAGGTAAATCTTGGACTGAAGTTAAAATTCGTTTTGTATTGAGACGAAATTATTTTAATATTACAGTTACAATTACATAGGTGATTGATTAGTGATTGATGTGATGACTGGTGATTGGTGAATGATTAGTCCGGCCTTGAATTTTTTTTTTTTTGTGTTTGGCACTGAGCCGATGTCAACTATTCTGCCAGTGTCGATTTATTTAATGTTCAAGTAAATAACTAAGAAGATCAATTTCCTGTCATTTCACATCCTACTAATATTGAAAAGAAAAATTAAAATGAGAAAGTTTGTGAAGATGTTTCGATGTTTGATACTCACTACTGAACGGATGGATGGATTTGGTACACAGATCCATACTGATATTATAAATTCGAAAGTAACTGTCTGTCTGTCTGTATGTTACCTTTTCACGCCTAAACCACTGAACGGATTTCGATAAAATTTGACATAGGATAGTTTTTATAGACGTACCTCGCGGGCGGAAGCTAGTAATTTATAAACAGGATTGACACATTTTTATCACGATATTCCCACGGGATCCAAACTAACGCGGTGAAACCGCGGGGCGCTGCTAGTATTATATAAAAGTCGTGAAGCTGAAGACGCTTCCAAAGCTAAGCATCAATCAGCCACAATCTCTACTATTACACTGTCATCTATTGACGTTAGAAAATATCGAGATGACCGCGTGAGCGCTGATGCAATTAACAAAATATTGCCAAGACTTACTTTATATTTTACCTTAAATAGGTATAATTATAAGCAAATAACCAGTAAAAAAATTGTTTAAGAATATTATTTCTTTGTTTTGTTTTTGGGGATAAAATCATTGAATAAACTTCTTATACTAAATTAACTAATAAACTATTAACTAACATAAAATTACAACAAAATAACCCGCCCCTAACTGTTCCCGGCGCAAAGGTGCCCAAAACACTTGCTGCATTGCCACGTTGTATGCAACGGCTAACCTTTGCACCAAGAAGGAGTCGAACATTATTAATTAATTACAACTTGAAGCTACATATTTGAGTGGAAAAGACAGAGAACATACTGTTAGTGTTCAAAAGACTCGAGTCTTATAGCCCTAGATATTTTAAGCCTCGCATGGCTTCTAGGGGCCTAGGAGGTTAAAAGCCTATATAGCTCTTTAGCCCTGAGCCTAGTTCTAATACAAGAGCCTCAACTCTCGGAACTTGTATCCATAAATAAGAATTTTCTTAAAAAGTAAAACGCCCGCGCGCTTGTCAAAACGTGGAGTCTAAAATATTTTTTTCTTACAAGTAAGTACATAACAAATGCGCTGTACCGGACGAGCGCCAGCCCTAAGCACCTTCACAAATAAACACGATTCTCCATAATTACGATGTCATGTTCTAAAATACTATACGCCAGCCAAAGCCATTAGTGTCGAATCACATTGAATCTTACAACAACTGATTAGGTAGGTACTACTTTTCGTCTAATTGCGGTAACATGTAATTTAACTAGTTCAGGACTATATGCATAATTACGGTCGTAACATGAAACTTTTACCTGTCCTAATTAACTTTCAATTAACGCTTAGCCTTTTTCCAAATTGAGCCACATTAACTAACCCGTCCGTTAGGTGCTTCAAGTAGGTACAATTTTGCAAGTACCAATACAAGAGGGTTTTAATTTCTCTGAAAACGTTTTTTTCTGTTTTCTTTATTTTTCCAGGCTATGTTTTTCTAACCTAAGGTTTGCAAGCTCCTCGCGTACCCTATGTAGTACGATCCAATAGAAAATCAATTAAGTATGTCTCATTAGCAGGGCTTGAAAAGAATACGAATAATAAAAGTCAAGAAATATAACTCAAGCTCAAAAATGGCACCACGCAAACCAGGGCTTTAAATACCGGTAAAATTTTCATAACGTTTCCTTGATTTGACAGCGTTACCGTTAATATTAATATAACGTTAATGGATTTAACGTTATTTTAGCTCCATTTTATCGGTAATCATTATTAACGTTAGTTGTTTATTAACGTTAATTTTATCGATACTTTTAGAACGGTTAATCTAGTGAGTTTGAAGTAGAGGGGGACGAGACGCGCGGGGGCAGGCCACCCGCCGTCGCCCCGCTCTGTGATGCCGTGCCGATCAAAACATTGCCGATTCTTACGCGTGAGAAGTAATAAGTGAGATACCTAACTGATAAGATAATTTATCCAACATCAAGATGAGTGAAGACAATATTTTTTTTTATTTTTTTTATTATGAATACAGTAACTTGGCAATCTGTGTTAACACAATAAGCCATTCAGATGAGGTATCTCGATCTATGTCTTAATAGCGTAAGGAATTCCTATGAATCCCTTTTATCATATGTCACCAAATCTCACGGTAAGTGTAGAGACACTATGCCGTTTCAATCGGGAATGTCTAATACTTCCTGTGCCTTCTAGTTTGGATGCCAGTTCATTGACATGAGTTGATATTCTCGTCTGATAGCTTTCACTATATCAAATATATATATATATTTGTTGCTTACATAGTAGGGTATATCTAGCATGGTTCTCAGTGTCTTGCTTTGAAATCTTTCAAGAATCTCTATGTTGCTATTGCTAGCAGTACCCCATAGCTGGATTCCGTAAGTCCAGATTGGTTTGAGAATGGTCTTATAGATAGCTATCTTGCTTTCATGTGACAGGCTTGATTTGCGACCTATCAGCCAGTTCATTGATCTGACTTTCGTATCCAGCTGTTTACGCTTGGTCCAGATATGCTTTCTCCAGGTGAGTCTTCTATCCAGATGCATACCCAAATATCTGGCACCTTCAGCTTGAGGAACCTCTTCATTATGAAGTCTTATTGGGGGACAAGTCTGCCTTCTCAGGGTGAAGGTCACGTGAGCAGATTTTCCTTGATTAACCCTAATACGCCATTTATCTAGCCACTTTTCCACTTCATGGATGTGGGTTTGTATGTTGGCTGATGCTATAGCCGGATCCACATGTACCGACAAAAGGGCTGTATCATCTGCATAGGTGGCAGTTATAGTATCAGCGTGCATTGGAAGGTCTGCGGTAAAAAGCAAGTATAGGATGGGTCCCAATATGCTTCCTTGTGGTACTCCTGAGCAAATTTCATTTAAAGAAGAAACTTTATTGTTAAATTTCACCTCAAAGCATCTACTGTGTATGTACGATCGTAGAATCGGAAAGAAAGAGTGAGGCAGTAACTTTTTAAGTTTGAAGAGAAGTTCTTCGTGCCACACTCTGTCGAACGCCTGGCTAATGTCAAGAAAGACAGCAGAGCAGAACTGTTTGCATTCTAGTGCACGACTTATAGTATCCGTAATACGGTGTATCTGTTCAATAGTTCCATGTTTCTCTCGTAAGCCAAACTGGTGAAGAGGAATAACTTCCGGTAGATAGGGGCGCATCCTCTTCAGGAATATTTTTTCGAAGAGTTTACCCAACACGGGGAGTAGGCTTATTGGTCTGTAGGAGCTTGCATCGTGGAGCGGTTTGCCTGGTTTGGGTATCATTATAACCTGCGCAATTTTCCACTGTGCGGGGTTAATTGTCTTAGGCAGGCGTTTTGTAGATGGCCGCGATGTGAATTATGCTTTTTCTAGGCAGCTGCTTGAGAAGTTGTGCGTCGATTAAGTCATAGCCTGGTGTTTTACCCTTTTCTAGTTTTAGGATTTCTCTCCATAGTTCGTTGGGGCTTGCACTTTTTAGTGGTAGGTTCATTTGCAGTGGTGCGTCCATATATTCGGAGGCTTCCTTGTCGTGTTCAGGATTTTTGCTTGGTAAGGGGCTGAAAGTTTTTAAGTGTTGCGCGTATACTTGGGCCTTTTCAAGATCTGTTTTTGCCCACTTGCCATCAGGAGCTTTTATGGGTGGTATATGTTCTTTCGGTCATTTCAGCCTTTTTGTTATCTTCCATAGAGAGTAGTTGGTGTCTTTATTAGGAGTAAGTTCTGCTAATTGTTTTTGTAGACGCTCGTTTTCTGCTTGGCAGATCATTTGTTGAAGTTCCTCAGAGGCCATGTTGAAAACTTTTTGTCACGGGGATATTTCGTAGAATGCCATTTTTTCCGCAGCAGTCTTCTTTCATTTACTTTATCCTTTATTACTTTAGAATAGTGGGCAATTTGTGTTGTTTTTGGTCTTGAAAAAGGCGTAAATTCTTTGGCCGCTATGTGAATAAGCTTATTGAGCGTTTCGATAGCTGTTTCAACGCTATCTACATTATTTAATGGCAAGTTCAAGTTAATGGATTCTGATATTTTGGTTCTGTATCTGCCCCAGTCTGTTGTGTGGTTATACAGTCTTTGTGGGTACTCAGTTAGAATGGCCTTAGAGTGAACATTGATAATTACTGGTGTATGGTCTGACGACAGGTCAGTACATTCCTCTACATTTATTTGTCCAAGCGGGATATTTTTGGTGATGAAAAAATCCAATAGGTCTGGTACCTTTTGTGGGCCCGCAGGCCAGTATGTAGGAATACCATGTGAAGCGCAATATAGGTTAAGTTCGTTCGTGGCTATATAGAGTTGTCGACCCCGTGGCAAGGTTAGTCTGGAGCCCCAGGAGGCATGTTTTGCGTTCCAATCGCCACCGCAAATAAATCTGTTTCCTAGAGTGTTGAAGTAATTCTTGAACTCATCTCTTGTAATAACATGCCTAGGTGGGCAGTAGATAGCAGACACTGTTGTTTCTATATTGTTATCCTGGATCCTGATTGAAGTTGCTTGTATTTTTTCAGTTCTGTTTTCCCCAAAAAAATAATGTTTGATGTTCTCTTTAATTATGATTGCAGTTCCTCCATGTGAATTACCAGAAGGATGGTTTGTAGCGTACACCATGTAATTTTTAAGTCTGAAATGGGTTTTTTGCGTGAACCTTGTTTCTGAGATTAAAGCCACGTCAACTCTTTAAAGTTTCAAGAACAGTTCAAGTTCCTGTCGACGTTCTGTCAGCCCGTTGGCATTCCAGGTGATTATTCTAAGGTTTAGGGGTGTTTTATAAGGCTTGTGATTAATTGGATCATACGATCCATCATGTTGTTTATCATAATATTTATTATGTTTTGAAATTTGTTGAACATGGCGTCCAGTACTTCCCCAAAATTATTTGGGTCCTTGATGTCGGTTAATGATCCTGCTGAGTTTTCTTGTTTTGTCGCTTGTGCGTATGTGATATTTGGTTTCGAGTGATTGAAGAGGTTCTTAGTTTGATGTTTTTCTTGTACAGTTTGTGTTGGGGTTTTGCGGTATTGATTTTGTGTTATGTTGTTTGTGTTTTCATTAGTTTCTTTGCCCTTTCCTGTCTTGTTTTTCGTAAGTAGGTCTTTGTACTGTTTGTATTTTGTGCAGCCTTTGTAACTTGCTGGATGTTTTTCTTGGCAGTTGGCACAAGTTGCCTCGGTGTCCGGTCTTTTTAAACAGCTTGTTGTTGAGTGTTCTTCCCCGCATTTTACACATCTAAATGGTCTGTTGCATTGGTTTTTTGCGTGTCCGAATCTTTGACATCTTTTACACTGTAAAATGTCCAGCTTTTTGTATGGTGCTTCAAATGAAACTTTTACGTAATTCATTCTGTTGATTTTAAAGATTTCTTTGTTGTTGTGTTTGTGCTCAAGATCTACATAGAATAAAGGTAGCGGCTGTTTTGTGTTTTTATGTTTTACATTTATGATGTGGCGTACTTCATGCAGAAGACAATAATCAAGGTAATTAATTGTTCTTATTTATGGTTATTACAATTGTTGTTTAGACATGCAGGAATTAATAGTCTAACGCCAACGTCCAACGTCTAACTACCACGGAATATGCGGCTTTAGCGCCCTTGAAAACCATAAAAACGACACACATGATGAAAAAATAAAAATAAATTACAGCCGCCATCTTGGATTTTCATTTTGACCTCACTATCGGCTTTAGCGCCCTTGAAAACCATAAAAACGACACCCATGATGAAAAATTAAAAAAATATTACAACCGCCATCTTGAATTTTCATTTTGACCTCACTATCGACTTTAGCACCATTGAAAACCATAAAAACGATACCCATGATGAATAATTATAAAAAAATTACAACCGCCATCTTGGATTTTCATTTTGACCTCACTATTGGCTTCAGCACCCTTAAAAACTATGAAAACGAAACCCATGATTAAAAAAAATTGTGCAGCCGCCATCTTGGATTTTCATTTTTATCTCACTATCGCCAATCTCAATATCCATCCCTTTCTTTCTTCGTACGGCCAAATTACGAACGAATTACAAATTACGATTTTAACATTCATACTCGTTTGGATTTGAGTAGGCATGCCTACTTTAGGGTGATAAATTGCGAAGGTCGAACGTCATGGTATTACGCCGCGACACGTATTACGTATTACGTGGCGACGGCGCAGGCGGCACGGTTAGCGCGTGGCGGAGCGGCAACAGTGCATCTAATCCAATGCTAAGCGAGGCGCCCGCGCGAGCGCACAAAAATGTAAACAGACGGAACGGCAACGTAGCTAAATTAACGGTAAATATAACGTTACTGATGTATTTGCGGTAACGTTACGCTAACGTTACTTTACTGGTAATGTGACCAAGTAACGTTACATTTTTGTGAACGTTATTAAGGTATCAAATTGAAATTAACGTTACTTAACGGTTATTATTTTGTTATTTGGTAACGTTAACAAGCCCTGACGCAAACTGTATCTCGGTGGGTGTTGCCGAAAACTGTATCGCGGCGCTGACAGTTCACCGGTATCATTGCGTCGATGCGCTCGTATCGCGGGGAAATTACGATTGTGATTATTATTGTGTTTTGCGTTGTTTACATACTACAAATATGCCATCATGTGCTGCTAAGTGGTGTAGAAGCCATACGGATATGAAGAATTCGGGGATCACTTTTCATATGTGAATAATTAAACATTTTGAAATCGTATACTTGCGACTCTGGAAAGTATAACACTTTCAACATAAAAGCTTATTTTACACGTTTTGAAACACTTGAACTTAAAGGTTTTTGTTTTTAGTAAAAAGAAAGATGATAATATGCATTAGTATAATTATAAATTTAATGTCACAGATTCCCGAAAAATTAAGTACTTACAGCGAAAAAAATGGGTACTTAACTGGTTCGTATGGAAAAAAGAACGAATTTGAGTGGATGTCCAGCGAATGCAGTAAATTATGCAGCAAACACTTTAGAAGCGACGATACATAAATTTGTAATAACGGTAAGCTAAAACTATTAAACAAAACTGCGGTTCGTTTACATTATATGGCCAAAAAAATAATCATTAATTAATAAAAATTGTTTTCTCCTCGCAGTTCATTTTGTTTATGTGTAAGCGACGATACTTACATAAATTAATAATAACGGAAAGCTAAAACTATTAAACAAAATCTGCGCTTCGTTTACGTTATATGGCCAAAAAATAATCTTTAATTAATAATAATTGTTTTCTCCTCGATAATTGTTTTCTACTCGCAGTTCATTTTGTTTATGTGTATGTATCTATCTATGTATTAGTATTTATTCTTGTATTTTATAGTCCTTTCCTAGCTATTTGTCTCGTATGTTACACCTACCATGTTTTTTCTCTGCATCACCCTAAGGTTGACTGATAGAAAATGCCTCAGGCATGAAGTCCGCCTTTGTACAGTATTTCTTTTACTTGTGCATAAAGTTTTAATAAATAAATAAATAAAAAAAGAATCTTTATTCATTTCCTCCCGTCATAAGTTAAATAAATAAATTATTTTCAAAGGGACATCATTATTTTTTCAAGTTATTTTAATTATGTCAAAAAGTAATATAATTGAAAAAAAAAGCTTACTATTTTTCATCACACCATCCACGCATCTCCTGATCTGACCTTGTCGCGACCGAAAATCACTTTATTATTAGTTTGCCGACGACAGTAGGAGCTACTATCATTGTTAAACTTGACAAAAATAATAAAGACTTTGAAGCTGACATAATCAATGCTTTACAACAAGTCGTTAACTGGTTAGAACATAACAACTTAATTATAAATTTTAAGAAAACAAAAATTATCAATTTTCGTCAGAGTAGCTAATTCGGAACTAAATGTAATCTTTATTAATAAAAAAAATTAAGAAGTTGCAAATACAAACATTTTAGGCTTAACAATCGACAATCAACTTAATTGGAAACAGCGTAGGTACTTCAATAATAATTTAAAAAATATGTAAGTGTGCTTTTGCTTTGTTTAAATTAAGGAAAGTAGTCAATCAAGCAGCGGCCGTCACTGCATACTATGGCTACGTCGATTCTATACTACGCTATGGAGTCATGTTGTGGTGTAACTCCTGCAATAGGGTACATGGTGTTGAAATCGTAAAAAAGATGCATTAGAGCTAATACCGGTATAAAAATAACGGATAGCTGCAAACCTTACTTTGTATTGTCAAAAATAATGACTTTACCTTGCTTGTACATACTTGACACTGCTTTATTTGTTAAAAAGAACATGCAGCTATTCAGAAAAGCATCTGAACATCGCTATAAAATAAAATGATTAGACAAGAATTATGCGTTCGACCATCAACAAAACCATACTTTGCATGGCCCCAAAAATATTTAATACAATTAAAAAGGAGTTAAATATTATTCAATTTAAAAACAAATTAGGACATCTGTTATTGGAAAAATGATATTATACAACATTATTTTTAGTATATGCGAAACCCGAAACACGTGTCTAGTATTTTTATGTAAAGAATCTACGTACAAAATTTCAAAACTGTATCATGAGAAATCACAAAGTTATAAGCTTGTTATGTTACCTGGTTGTCCGTTCAATAACATGCTCACCACGCGGCGCGGCGCGGGGTGACCATGTTTTATGCTCCTCCAGCATCGTACGCTCATTGATAGTATATAATAATATATATAATAGTTTGGCAGTAGATACCTAACTGTACGGCGATTTTATTGTAATTAACTAGTAATTAAATATTTTTGGGACAAAATATAACTTGGTGTAAAAATCATTGAAATCGATTCAGTTACTTTTTCTGAACAAACTATATTCAGGTTTCGCATATACTAAAAATAATGTTGTATAATTGACGAATTCCTTAATGATAAATTGTAAGTTATTTGACATTGATATTTATTTAATTTTGACATTGTATTATTATCTTTATTTCCATTCATTATAAATTTATATATGTTAATGTTTTGCTTGTTTTTTTTCTGTCATAAGTTGTGTTTTGTTGTAATTATTTTATTTTAATTTGTGCATTAAGTATTCTTTTTTATAATAATTACTAATTATGTGAAAGAGTACACCTTTAAGGTAGATTTTTGAGGAACTAATTATTTATTATTAAGATCTCAATCAAAATGTAAAAAAAATCACACCAATAAATGAATTTGAATTACTGATTAAAATCATTCTTAATTTTAGATGCTTACGATACAATACTACAACACACATTTAATTTAAAAAAAAAACGCTCGAATCCCAAACTTTTAAGTATATTTAGGAATGTGTTAGTTAAATTACAACTAATTAATCCAATTAATTTAGATAGTGCAAAAATAATATCATTTTTATGACTTATCCTCTCACACATAATGTGTAACATCGTCCACGCACCGCGCACTGCAGCAGGTACGCGAACCAATTACTATTATTCGTAGTTAAAAGTGAAGTTAATTGTTAATGAAAAATATAGATCAAAGGCTAGATTGGAAAGTACACACAGAGGAATTAAACAAAAGAATGAGCAAATCTGCTTATGCTCTATCTTCTAATATACAGCGTTATTGGAAAAACACCAACAAACTCTTAAGAGGTCATTGTACTCATGGGTTGAACGATTATGAACAACTTTTACTATGAGATCATTACTGAAATCATAATCATTCATAAAACTCGTCAAAATATAGTGGAACAGTTGATTTTTTTTTTCTCTATTTCATTTTTATTCGATTAGTTATTATTATTTTTCAATTTTAGTATTTTTTTTTTCTTATAACCCTGTATAAAATTCTCGTGTCACAGTGTTTGTAACAAAACTCCTCCGAAACGGCTTGATCGATTCTTATGAAATTTTGTGTGTATATTCAGTAGGTCTGAGAATAGGACGTAAATTATTTTGTTTTACAAAACAACGTTTGCGGGGTCAGCTAGTAATTCTATAATAAAAATAAAAATAAAGTGTCTTCTGCATATCGTGGCATCGTTGGCTCAATCTTAACATAAGATACGGCGAAATAGTTTGGGGCAACTCGTTTAAGAACTAATGTAAAGTTACAGGAACGGTGTCTCGGAGCGATGTTTGAACTAAAATGTACTGATACGTGTAAGCCATATTTCATCAAACCTAAAATATAAACCGTCGTTATCCATTTATGAGGTTGCGGTCTTCGTTAAAACAAACCTAACCCGAACCCCCGAACCCCAACATAACAATACCCGAAGTCGACGGGATATTAATCCTACTAATATTATAAACGCGAAAGTTTGTAAGGATGTTTGTTACTCTTTCACGCAAAAACTACTGAACGGATTTCGATGAAACTTCACAGAAATATAGCTTATACATCAGAATAACACATAGGCTACAATTTATAAAGATTTTGTGTAATTTTTTTTTGCCCATACGATAAGTATCAAGTAAGTCGGAAAAATTCCTGCCCTCTGAGAGCTATCTCGGCGTGCGCTGCCTAAACCGTTACAGCTACACGAAGATAATGTATCGTGGGACTGTTTGTCTTAAATATTTCTAAATAAAAGTCCGCGACAGCATATATCTACCTTTTATGTGGAAGCCATTATATCCAAAATAGTGATCCATAAATACATTTAAATCGGATACTTTTTTTACAATGCACATTTTAGAGTACTTAGTTAATTCTTATGAAAATTAATACATTTATCGCTTTCGGTATTTAATGTAGATAAACTTTGTCTTTTACACCAAGCAATTTGGACAAATTCTTTAAAAGTTATCACGATAAGATTGACCTGAGGTAGAGCGCCATAGGAATTGGCGGCGCGGCGGCGCACAGAGCGGGGAACGGGGGGGGGGGACCCGAAGTCCCGAACGCGGGCAGGCAGACGCGTGAGGCACAGAGCACTTTTATAATACGCTCAATCTGAATCATTTTGAAGGATATCGCTAATCCATCGCTTTACCTGTATATGTTCGAAAAATTTGTCTGCTCAACAACGTAAATAAATAACGCAATGAATGTTGTTGAACTGCCAAAATGAAATGAATGAGTAGGCATAATTATAATTTTTAGGTAGTATATTTTAAGAAGAGCCCGAGGGGCCCGTAGCTAAATAATAAAAGCCGCACAGGTCGATCGGTCAGGTTAAGCTACGCTTGCCGCGGTTGGTCTGTGGATGGATGACCATCTTTACATACCGAGACCCCTCCGTGCCTCGGAAAGCACGTTAAGTGTAAGCCGACCCCAACATAGTTGGGAAAAGGCTAGGCAGATGATATTTTAAAAAGAAATATCAAATCACATTTCATTACTTAGATTATTACAATTGTTTTTTTTTTTTGTTAGTTTAAGATTAACGTACAGGTTTAAGTTGTGTTGTAAGTAGGAAGAACATAGATTCGTTTTCCTCATAATTAGCTATTGGAATTGTTTTAGTTAGTTTGAAAATTACTACGGATTTTGTGATTTTTTAAATAGTACTTACAATAATGACTCGAAAGCGTAAGTCTAATATTTCATAAAGCTCTAATAAAGCTCGAGCTATAAAAAAAGCTAGACTTAACGAGACTTCTCAACAAACTGAGCTGCGAAGGTTTGAGCAGGCGGTGCGTCAGGCGCACACAGAGCTACTGAGACAGACACCAGAACAGTTCCAAGATCGTCGTCAACAACATGCTGAGTATCTGGCATTTCAACGAGCTGCTGAAACTTCAGAGCAGTGTCAACCTAGACGTCAACGGCATGCTGAGTATCTGGTGTCTCAACGGGCTGCAGAAACACCAGAACAGTCCCAAGATCGGCATCAATAGCATGCTGAGCATCTGGTGTCTCAACAGGCTGCATAAACACCGGAACAGTCCCAAGATCGGCATCAATAGCATGCTGAGTATCTGATGTCTCAAAGGGCAGCGGAGTCACCGGAATAGTTCCAAGATTAGCGTCAACAGCGTGCTTAGTATCTGGTGTCTCAACGGGCTGCAGAAACACCGGAACAGCCAAGATCGGCGTCAACAGCATGCTGAGTATAGTGGTGTCTCAAAGGGCAGCGGAGTCACCGGAATAGTCCGAAGATCAGCGTCAACAGCATGCTTAGTATCTTTGGCAAGGAGATAGATAGCATCCTAGGGAAGGACATGGGCTACTTCACCGGTACTGTCCCGTGGATAATTTCCGATATCCACGCGGGCGAAGCCGCGGGCAGAAGCTAGTAGGTTATATGTTAAGAAAGTCCTGCAAAAGTGTATTCTGCATGGTACCAATTATATAGGTACAATCACATTCTGCCACACATTAAAGAACTAAGTGTTAACTCACTTAAAATGACAAAGAACTTTCTGCTACAAAAAAGCTATTGTATATTGTTTTTTTACACGACTGCCCAAAAAAAGGAGTGTTATGTCAGGGTTCACTTAAACTATAACTTCTAAACGGCTTAACCGATATCAATGCATGTGGTTGCGTTATCTCGGGTAACAGGCTGGTGGAAATTTTAAAAAATATAATAGGAGCCATGGTTCATGAAAAATCAAACGATTCTTTTTTCATAAAAAAAATTCTACGTGTACTATCATCGTCTAGAGCTTGCTTAGTACATAAAATAATTATAACGGTAGTATTCAATATCCCGTAAGATATAGTTTTAAGGATTATAATAAAACTTAACAATGTAAAACTACCGTTTGTAATAATATTAACGTATAATCTTGTGGAGCACAACTTAACGTGCTTATTTTCTGCATTTTCATTCTAAAATAAAGAAATAACCAACCTAACGATGAGAGCGCCACTGCGCGGTCGGCGTTTGGTCGACACCGTCATAAGTAACATTCAATTAAAGATTTGCATAACTACCAGATACCTGGTAAAATATGAAGGAAAATTATGTAATATTTGTCAACTTATTGTTCTCGTATTCTCGCAAATAAATAATATTCTTATTCTTAACGTTTCTCATTTTAATTTGAAAGCGAATAAATCTAACGCGATCCGCCAACTTAACAAAAAAATAAGTAATAAAAGCCGGAAAAGTGTGAAATTCGTACTTAAAATAATTAAAAGACTAACTAATAAAAGTAATTAAAATATCAAAGCCTCGTGAGAAAATGTGCGAGTGTCACCGGTTACACATCTGAGATCGACTAATCGCGGTTCCCGAGTGATGCGGAGCGCGAGCGCGGGCAAAAACCGTCTGCTCTGAAGGCTCGTATCACCGTGCCGCTGTAAGTGCTGTAACACGCTTTCCATCGAGAACCGCGAGCCCACGGATGTGCATCAGGACCGCCGCAACGCTGCACCTCCCAATAAATGTGTAAGTGTACATAAAGCGACCTCCTGCCCACCAAGTTGTATTTCCAATGCTTTTACCAACTTTACTCCCGGTATGACTTAGAATGCGCCTGAATCCGCCCGCCCGGTTCAAAGCAAGAGATTTTTCTCCGTGATTTTGTTTGTGTCACAACTTTTTTCAATTATCGCTCGTTACAATCCACGTTTTTCAGTCGACGTATAGGGTTTTCGTTTCACTTTTGGCGAAGGCATAAGGGAATGTTTTGTTATTGAGATTAACTTTTCGGTTCCGACTGCACCGGAGATAGAGGTAGGTTTAAAAAAAAAACAATAGTTTTAACTCGTACCTTTCGTTTGAGCGAGAATGCTTTAAATTATGATTATACTACTATTAAAGTTTACTCGTTTGTCGGTTTACTTAAAAATTACTTTTTAACTTAACCAAAACTATACCTACCTAGTATGTAGGGGCCATCATTATCATCAACCACGGTTTAAATGCATGCGATAAGATGCACTCTGGATTTATGCTGCATTTAGCTATTATAGTTTACAAGCTTCTGCTCCCGACTTCGTCTGCATGTTGTGAAAGAATTTTCCACGTGCGACTTACAAATTTACCTCTTTATAGTATTATATTATACAGGGTGACTTGTAATTTGACGTATTCTTTTCAGGACATGATAGTGTGACCCACTTTAAAAAATTAAGCACCTCATAAAGCATAGGCCAAAATTCATGGGATTCGAGAAAAAGTAATTTTCGTGTATTTATGAAAATTTCCCAGAATTCGTCACTAAATATCACTTTTCTCTAAACCCTCAAATTGAATGGCCATCATAGCTATTCCATTGGGTTCCTAATACTCTAACAAACCTTTCGACGTACCTAACCAAATTTTAAGAAAGTCAAAGAGGGGCCTAAAAAGGCCACTTGGGCAGAATAATATAACAATTCATATCATGCAATTCAGCATTATTGACTGTTTCATCAGCATCTATAAATATATTTTAAAAAAAATATACATATAAAAAAAAAAGATGTTTCTCGATATATAGCTGATTAAATGAAGATGTGTCTCCCGTAATTTTTACGCTTTATGAAATAGAAAATATTGAAATAACTGGTGTCAAAGGTTATGTACGTAGATGATTTTTGGAAATGGTTAATAACCTTCTTCCTTTAACTTTTAACTGTTTGATATTTTAGGAAATTTGATTACATCGAAAATTTTGTTAAAGTATCAGGTATCCAATTGAATAGCAATAAAAGATAATACATTGGAGAGTTTAGATAAAAGTGATATTTAGTGACGAATTCTGGGAAATTTATAAAAATACATAAAAATTTAGTTTTCTCGAATCCCATGAATTTTCGCTTAGGCTTTATGGGGTGCTTATTTGTGACCCATTTCCATTTGTGTTAAGTGTGCTATCACGTCCTGGAAGGAATAGGTACGTCAAATTACAAGTCACCCTATATAGTTTATATGCAAATTAGTTATCTATTTATTCAAATTGAAAACAACTTTTCTCGGAATAGCGTAACAGCCCGTTCACACATAGTCTCCGTTTTATCGGATACGTCCTTTTTATCGATGGCGTATGGAGTTGTATGAGCGACTTCACATATGACACAGTACTCAATATACAGTAAAAAACAGTATCAGTACCGAAAATACGGAGACTATGTGTGAACGGGCTGTAAGTTCGCATTAATTACAATGAAATTGGAAATAGTTATAATTGATTTAAATTGTCATTTCTAGGTAGGTAGTTTTCGAGAAGTTTCCAGAGCAATTAATTATCGTGAAAATATTGTTGCTAGCGAACAAGATCAACGAACGGGGACGAACATGTTTACCGGTAATCTTAAGTACCTGGTTTATTTGAGTGATATTAAAATATCTACATTTATAGGGAAATTTAAGAAGTAGGTACCAATTTCTGAAGCAGTGGCCATATTGCGAGATTCACGTGAAAATGGAGTTATACTATAAAGTCAAAAAATTTCAGGAAAATCCACAAAGCACCTCAGTAGGTACTCAGTGGCGGAGACATTTAGCGATGTCTACATAAAAAAATATTGTTACTAGGTACTAGAGAGCTTTCTTAAATTGCTGGCAATAGTTGTTAAATCTCTACATTTTCAAAATAAATCTCGGCTCCCGAGAAATTTTATTGCCAAATGGATTGTATATTCCTGGTAATAGTAACATATCATATTACATTTGAGTAATATTAAAATCTGAGCATTTTCGAACGTGATATATAATTCGTAAAACACAAAAATGTGATAATTGTGTCATAATGCTTAATTTGCTTTGGCATGTAACACGTTAAAGTTCTCGGTGGACAATGGCAGAGCACTGTGTATTACAGGCACGCAACATTGTTCACCGCCAATTGAATATTATAGGCACGTCGGATACATCGACTTAAAAGGGGTCGTCGAATGCTTATTATTAGTTTCGAGTATTCAATTTGAATTTTACAAGTATCCAAGTCTTTCAAATAAGATACTTAGGTAGTTTAAGTTCAAATGAATTATGGTTGTCTGAATTTTGTAATTTCTTCTCGAGGATGAGTAACATCGTTAGGAAATTCTGACTTATGATCTGCACATTCTGACTTATGATCTGCATATTCTGACTTATGATCTGCACATTCTGCTCTTCATGCGAAGAAGCCTTCTTTATCTTGAAGCGAGAGGCAGCTATTACATTAAATTGTCTGTCTTAAAACCATTTTACACAGACCTCAGGACGCAATACAATGAAACTAATCAATGCTGCGCCAGTGTAGATACGGTTTAAAATATAATTTATTTCTCAAAGATTTACATAATCACTTAATGAGAAACAAAGTTTTAATAATAACATGTAGGAAATAATAAGATAGTCCACAGCGCTCGTCGTACAATTAGCTAGTAATAAAATTAGTGGGTACATCGTAATAAATTACTCAAAGCTAGATAGGACCTTAAGTGATGCACTAGCACAAATGATGTGGTTAACCACGTCTGAGTTTGAAAATTTTCGAATTCAACAAATTGAATAGCTCAACTCCATCTACATACCTATTTACATGGAAGCCATAAATCAAGTTCGTCAGTCGCTTCTTTAGAACTATCATTTTGGTATTTTGAATTAAATCCTGCATAATTGTGAGTAATCATGAAAATTATGATATACTGAAGGCAAGTCATGGGAAAGTTATATCCACGTAGGAACGGGATCTATTTCGAAGCATAATAAACTAAGATTTTCAGTTAAGTATAAAGAGCTGCATGTATTTTGTGTGCATTGAATTGCAATTGATACAATTGATACAAACAACGGAACGATATATTGATACTTCCTTTTGAACTCGCGTCGCACTCTCCACTAAGCGATGATTGAGCATTATCATCGAGTTCCAATAAAAATACATAAGGCACAGCCGAGACTTAAGCACATACAAGGACAGTCGAGACATAAGACGTTTGACTTCGTCAATCATGAAACCTTACTTTTGAAGCTTGAGCATTACGGACTAGGTCAACTTGAGCTCAGTTTAGTAAAATCTTATTTAAATGATAGACAACAAAAAGTTCAAATAAATGGACGAAAGTGCAAAAAAATGTCAATTCACTTGGTTTAAAAGTAAAAATGGGTGTTCCTCAAGGCTCGATATTAAGTCCTTTCCTCTTTATAGTATATGGTAATGATCTACCCCATTTATTAAAAAAAAAACAACCACAAATGGTGTTATTTGCTGACGATACTTGCTTAATTTTTAAGATAAATAGACGTGCAACAAATCTTGACGACGTAAATAACGCCCTAGTGCTGCAGGTACCAAATTGGTTCATTGCTAACAATTTGGTGTTAAATGGGAAAAAAACAAAATGCATAAGATTTGCTTTACTGAATGTTAAAAGTAGTGATTGCGACATAGTATTGAACAAAGAGAAACTAAAATTCGTCGATAAAACTGTTTTCCTGGGGATCACGCTCGACTCAAGGCTGCAATGGGGTACTCATTTAACATCTCTTGCAGGACGGCTAAGTTCAGCAGCATATGCTGTAAGAAAAATCCGTCAATTTACTAATGTAGATACCGTGAGGCTGGTCTGTTTCAGTTACTTTCATAGTATCATGTCTAACGGTATTTTACTATGGAGACGGGCTGCAGATATCGAGTACAAAAAGAGCCATCAGAGCAGTATTATGGCCTTCGCAGGCGCGATTCTCTAAGGGAACTGTTTAAAGATATTAACATCATGACGGTAGCTTGTCAATGCATCTATGAAAACATCATATACCTACCTACGTAAGGAAAATTTAAATATTTCAGTAAAAGAGGAGAAAGACACAACTATTTACGGACTACGAATAGGGTCCAATTAGTTCAACCAGGTTTCAGACTGGCTAAAGTAGACTCATCCTTGATGGAGTACTGTTTAAAATGTAACAATAAAATTCCTCCTTACATACTCCAACTGAATGAAAGGAAATTTAAATCTTGTATTAAACGCACGCTATACAGTCAAGCATGTTATAAGTTGGGGATTTACATCGATGACAAAAATGCTTGGCTCTACGCTGGTCCTGCTCCACTAGGGCGCATAAACTAATTCATTAGCATTCGGAAACATTGTTGGAGGTGCTGAACATTGAAAAAACTAACTTTGCATTTTATAAATTCAATTTCTGAGTATTGTATAATTGCATAGCACACGTGTGAGCACTATGTACCTATTTACTTTAGAGCTACGAATTACCGGGTACGTCTTTCATTGACTTAAGTGTGCCTAGGCGGCTGAGAGTATGCCATGCTCACTCAAATGTCTCGCTGGTGGTGGCGTGTGTGTTGGATCATTAAGATCCTTTCAAAATGGTTGAGCTGAATGGTGCTGATCCATACGTCATGTTCATGAACGGGCGCCGTATGTAGGGACTGGTCATCTTTTAGCCGCCAGGGCTTATTTTAATTTATTTACATTTCTGAATTGTTTTTTTTTTTATTTAACATTTTTAGTACGGGCGCTTTTATCGTGCACGTCTTTCTACAACGTTCTCACATGTATAATTCCAACACGAATGATATTGGAAAACAATCAAAATAAGTTTCAATGTTTTCAAAACACAAACAATCTGGGTAGACTACTCGTTGAATTAAATTTCTTCTAAAGAAAATATGAAAATGAGCACAAACTGGTGCGATTCCCGTCAAAGTCTTAAGAAACGTTCGATCAAATTCAATTTCAGTCAGTCTGGACTAAAATTTAATTTTGTCTCTAGGTAACATTACCTAGAGAACAAGAACAAGAACATTTTTTTATATAATGTTGTGACTGTGGTAGTCATTACATTATATTAAAAAAAGTTCTTGCTGTAACTGAAAACAAGTGAAATAACGTATAACTTCGGTTTTGAAGTAAAGGACCATGAGTACCGACCGGGTACCGTCTTTTAAGATTATTATGGAATCTCTATCATATGTGTTTTCATTAGGTATCAATTTATAATTTAAAATAATTTTGATGCATTTAGGTATCGAATGACAATATGTATGTGTGCAGTATTAATACTAATGCAATCCGTTTTCGTTATCTCGCGATCACCCCGCATCAGCACGGCTATAACACTCGACATGATTATTATTTAAAGTTATGAGTGTTATGATGTGACCCCCTTTTTTATGGATGGGAAATCATCAAATGACCCCCCCTCCCGCTCTGGGTGGAGCAGAAGGGAGTGTCAGACTCTTACTGACTAAAACCCATCCGTGTTCCTTCCTTAGCCCTTTATGTTCCGGGGTAGCGGTAACCCTTTCGGACAATCCCGCTGCCCCGGCAGGCTTCGGCCTTGACGGGCCCCTCCTTCGATGCTGACATCTCTTTGAGGCGCGCGTGGAACACATACGCGCCGTCCGGCACGGATGATGTGACCCCTAAATCCCCTTTAATTGAAATCTTCCATTATTTTATCTCTTTTCTCAAGTGAAATCTAATGCTTTATCGGCTATACAAATTATTTAATTAAGAATGTATTTTCCGAGCGGAGAAAAATATAATGTTAAGACATAATTATGATCATATTAAAGTTCCATTTCTTCACTGCATACGATCTGAACGTAATGAGTTTCTTTTGAACGCTAGCTAGCAAAGGCTTTCTTATTACGCATATTTTATAAAGACGTTCTGTAAGTACATGGAATAATATTCTATCAAGGAGGCGCGGGGGCTCCCTCCCTCGGATTGCTACTTCTACAAAGCGTTGAAAGGCGAGCAATTCTCGGATGGTGTCTTTTATGTAGGTACATATTCGTCTAGTTTCTTCGTTTAATGTTTGGAGAAATGCTATTTCGAAGGACGAAAATAATTGTTCTCCCGTAGGAGGAGTATTACTAGGAGGTGCTTTGTGACACCTCGTCTAGACGTTAACTAACACCTACATAAATAGACGTTCGAGGTACTGGTGGCGCTGTGGTGTAGACCCCGACTTACGAGTTGTAGGTCGTGGGTTCGAACCCAGTCAGGCGCTTTACTTTGTATAAATAATTTCAACACCACTGCTCTCAAAACGGTGAAGGAAAACATTGTGTGGAAACCGGCATGTCCTAGAACCAAAAAATCGAAGACATGTGACATCCACCAACCCGCGCTGGGCCCGCATGGTGGATTACGGCCCACTCCCCGCATAGAAAGGAGGCCTCTGTCCCAGCAGTGGGAACATTATAGGCTGCTTATAAAAGAGACGTTTCAAGAATCTAGATAAAATGCTCATAAATGTTGTTGTGACTGTTTCTCTTATTCAATAACAACGCCTTCGAAATATGTTTATAAAGATAACTCAATAGAACGGTGTAAGTACATAATACATATGTGTACAACATTCGAGAGGTTAGGTTAGGTAAGTTTAGGTACAATCTGTACATAACTTCATAATTACCTTTAGTGAGAGTCATACTCTATAAAATAATCAACAAGGACATATTTTGAGTTGAGCTGCACGGATATCTGACAAATGCGTGCACTGACTGGACAGGTCCTCTCAATCTATGCAGATTGAGAGGACCTGTCCAGTCAGTGCAAGAACCATGCGGTTCTTTCCTCAAAAGACCATCTCAGACATCGATCTACATGGTCTTCATATAACCTGACCCAGATTATGTCTGGACTTTAAAAGAGACTGTGACCTCTAAGTTTGTTTCGGCCTTTCTTCTCAGAGTAGTCAGATAGGAAACGCCGACCTCATCTAGTTTAAAAAAAAATATGATTGACGTGTTTTTAGTGTTTGCGCAAACCTACTTACAAAATTAAAATCATTTATCATTTATACAAGTCATACAGTAAATCTAATTTGTGATGTGCCTAGAACAACAGCACAAATAAAGTAAAAACATTGACCTGTTTCCATTTTAATTTAATTAAAGGCTCACGTCATTAATAACTTTTACTATTAAATTACAGAAATACGTATCGTTCATGAATATTTAATAATTAACTCTCCACAAATAGATCGATTTAATGACTACGCGAAAGATTTGAAAGTTCAAACGTAACGAGTTACGAGTATTATCAGAGGGCATGGGAGTGCCCCCGCCAAGACGAGGCAAGCGAAGCGCAAGGGCACTACCTACCTTTATTCGAAGTGCTTCGTCGTTTTTTTTTAAACCCTCGTAACTTGGGTTTGGATTATACCAGATAAACAAAATTCTCGGGATATGATGTCAACAGTGAACTTTTGCATAGCTCTTTTACTTTAGATTTTATTGATATCTAAAAACCCCGATTTCGTCACAGACTGATAATCATCAAAACTCTTAGGGTACTTATTGAAGTCCTAAAAAGCTAAAATTAGGTATGTAAGCTAGTACACAAACAACAAAAAAATTCTAAAACTTCGAACTTTTACCCCCGGAATCCCTTAAACTAGGGGATGGAAGTTTGTATGAGACTTCCGCAAATTTTGATGCTAGATGTCTGAAAATTTATATAGCGACTCCTTGTTATAAATAAATAATTCAGGATTTTCAGTATATCACCCAAAAAAAATTTTTTTTTTTCATAAGCAGGTTACGAAAAGATGTGAAATCAAACCAAAACATTTTCATTTAAAATGTTGCCAAGACGAGACCACATGGCTCGCACTGTCAAAAACTTATCAGATCTCATGTAGAGCCAAGCTTCTAACTCTACACGCCCTAAGTCTACAAGCCCTAACTTCAGAAACTTTACACCTTAGTCAAAATATGTGGCTTGGCCGTTTCGCTTCTTGAGATGCGACAAAACATGGGCATGGTAGCATCTTCATCTTGGCATAATCATAATAGTGTGTGTGCCAAATCTATGAATTAAACTAATAGAAAACAACCTGTAATTGTACAGTATAAATATTTTTTTATATGTTTAATAAACGACGTTAAACTACTTCTAGGGTTTTATATTTTGCACACTAACGGATTTCGCAAAGTTCTAAAATGTAATAATATTCAATTTGCAGCAGCAGCCATGCGATAAACTGGAGCGACAATTTCCAGTACCAATTCTCTCTTCGTTACTTTTATACAAAGGGAATCTATAAAATAGTTCGAAGACTTAACGCCATTATTTATCAAATAAAATTAAGGAGAGACCCAATAAGATAGGATTTAATTTATAGAATGTTCGTTATTTGCAATACTTAATTGACTTCGCTGAAATTCACAGCGAGGATTGTTGATTGTCAATTATTGTCGATCTCGAGACACGAGTTTCAGAAAATCCTTAACGTTATTTAGTTTTCTTACATTTTCTCAGATTAAGACTATCTGGGTGCTTACTCTCGAATATAATTCCGATAGATCGACATTGGAATTGTCAGTCAAACGTCAGGGATTGGCTGGACTCACTGAGTGTAGCCAATCCCTGACGTCTAGCCAGCGTGGCAGGGAGAGTGTTAACTTGACCAATGTCGATCTATCGGAATTACATTCGAGAGTAAGCACCCTGGATTGTTTTGAAATCGCAACAAACATAAGTAGTTCCATTATTCTGCACTGCAGTGTCAAAGTTAAATCAATTATTTCAAATATGCACATAAAAGGCACTTTTTATAACAAAATTTAAAATAAAATAGAATTGATTTTAGTGAAATAATTGTAATTTACTGAAAACTTTTCATTCTTTTGCTGTTTAATGTTTTTATAGTGTAACTGTTTACGAACGTCCTATTCCAGACTAAAATATAAATGTAGGTAATACAAACTATTATTTACCCAACTACGGCGAAGCAAAAAGGAGGGTTTAAGATTTTGACCAGTATGTATGTATGTTCATCTGATCTCTAATAACTTCTAAGCTACCTGTCATAATTTGACAAACGCGGTATCGTTGGAAGCGTCTTGATAGTCCGCTGATTATAGGCTATGTGACGTCACGTTAAATTGGCGCCCTCTAGCGGAAATAAAGTAATGACCTAAAAAGAAATTTTTTTGGTCATGCCGTGTTGGGTATCAGTCAAATCTATAAGGTATTGTATTGAGCTTGTTGACCATTTCGCTTGATTAGACAATAGAACAGCTATCATAATCAGGGAGTTAATCTTAAAGCCACGTGCATCATTCTTTCATAAGACTCCTGCGGGCTAATTGTGTATCACACGATTTCTCCGTCAATTGTGGATCGATTTTGAAAATATTTTTTTTGTTTGAAAGGGTATACTCCCAAGGATATATATTGTCAGCAAGTTGGAATCTGATGAGAGGATCTCATGGAAATCGAGGGAAACCCTCAAATTTTATTGGCAAACCTATAGCGATTTGGATATTTTTTTGAGTAACTTGAGCATTGCTCTCGGAAATCATCATTTGGTAAAGTGGAGCTGATAATGAAGACTACAGACGGCCATCGGAACTAATCAATGATAAATATTTCACGGGTTGCGATTCGATTACTTTAATATGGTTGCTAAGCAATTTATGCTCGTCACAATGCGTGTGGTGGTGGAGTGGAGTTCTCCAGGTTCTTACCAGGAGAACTCCTCAACAATTAACGTCAGCATCGGGAAAAGCAATATTTTGTAAAAGGTGATGAGCAGTTGACGTTAGGCTATTGTAACTTAGATAAATTACAAACACTCTCATAAAAAAGTGAAAAATAAAAACTTTTTTACAAAAAAAAAACAACCGACTTCCAAAAAAGAACTACAATATGATAAATAACTATTATTTCGGAAGTCGGTGTCAATAAGCGAAAATGCAGTACCAACGACACCGACTTTTTTTAGAAGTTCTTTTATGGAAGTCTGTTGTTTTTTTTTTTTTTGTAAAAGAGTTTTCACTGTGTGCGTTACTTATAACTTTTAAATCTTACTTAAGAAAGTGATATAATTAATTACCTATTCAGCACACTCACACCATTGTTTTTTAAAAGTAGTTGCAAGTTAGCTGCCTGTCCATCAAACAGCTAGTTCGCCCACATCAGCATCTGCAGATGTCTCGATATCAGTGGACTATCGAAATGTTTATTACGTCATGTCGCAATTTCCTAGATTCTTCCCAGTTTGGAACTCTTGAAATTAGTCCAGCTCAGCATGCCACTGGTACGTAGGAGTTTTTCGATTTAATTTACATTCAAAGACAATGTACTTTCGCAAATCCTTTTTTCGGTCACTGTCTACATCTTTTAGGAACGTCTTAAAGTGGAGTGTCTATTAAGAATGTGGGGGTTTGTTTCTGTGTTTCAGAAATTGCGTTTAATATTCGCTGTAAGCTTTTAATTTATCTTGTTTATTTATTTATTTAATACTTCAAGCACAAAAAATGTACAGAGGCGGACTTAATGCCATAGGCATTTTCTACCAGTCAGTTTTCTTGTTCTCTAGGTGAATGATCTTTACCTAAATTATTAATGTTACTACAACCCAACAAAAAAAATAAATGCCGTTCATAGTCTAGATTTAGAATTTGAACCTCTAATTATCAATAGAAGCGCAGACACACTTCCTTTTGAACCCATAACTTCATTAATCAGAGGTACGCGTCTCCTTGAAAGACCGCGTCCAGGAATGGTCTAGACTCAGTTGATGAAAATATTTTGGCACATGATGAAATAAGAATGCTACCCTATTCGACCTAACTTCTTCATTTAGACTACCAGCTACCGACTGTCGTTCGGTTACGACAGGATACGATCAATACGGCAAGTCGGCAATGATACATTGATTACGGCTTTTCGTACCAAGGTCAATTTTGCAGATTAAAGTAATATTTACTTAGGTAAATAAGTTGGTAATAATGAAAACGCTCAAATAAGCTTTCGTCGGAGCCCAGAAACACAAGTAGGTGTTGCGTTATACAGTACATTACTGCAGCGGCCAGCAAAAGAGGTGTTGAAGGACGAACGTGTAAATGTGGGCCTAGGCACACATACGTAAGTCCATCAATGCCCAGTTGTGGCCAAGGCTTGTATAGTACTTTTCTCAAACAATGTGCGGAAATTAATACAATTATTTTACTTTTCAAAATCAATGACAAACAACGAACAACAATATTTTTTCCCGCGTTTTAACACTTTAGTGTTAATTGTTTTTTTTTTTCAATATACAGCTTTCTATTTGCAAGCATGCTCGAAATTTAAATAAAACCTTTGATAGGTTACCTCCTTGGTTGCCATGTTTCGAAGTAAAAGATCGTTGCATTTTTAAATTATTTATGTAATTTATTTGGCCGCTAAACCATGACAGATAAGGATTTTCATACAACTTTTGCCCGCCACTGCTCGCATGTATTTGGCCAGTACAGCAATTTCGATTTATCTCGAAGAAGGTTGTCAAAATAATGATCAAATTTCCAAGCATGTTTGAGAAAAAAGAATTAATATATAGTGATACAATACAAATGTTCCAAGAACTTTTAAAACGACCAATATACAATGACTCACTCCGGATTCCAAGTAAGATATCTGGGCATGCCACAAGGTGCTGTGTTCGGCCCGCAACGGAAGCCGAAATATTTGTGACTGACTTACTTTCAAATGATTCATTCGAATCCGTAACTTCTGGTAAATGATAAATGCATGAATTATCAGGGAAATATATACTCTTCAAAACAGATTTCAAAAAAGAGGAGCTCTATAGGTAGGTACTGTTACACGGAATTATCTCGCCCACAGCCATAATTATTCTCTGTCATGGAAATGAAGACATTGTCATTTAGTGCGCTATTGTTTCGGCCCTATAAAAGTCCGATACCCGAAAATCTAGTGTTGGAAGTGTCGAACCCCGTTCATCGGTTATCTGTATTACCTACCTATTTGAGGAACAATAGCCGTTTAGAAATTGTTAGTGAACCGTTAACTGCGAAACGATCCTTTTAAAAATTTATCTACACCGACCGAAACAAAAACTATGGCTATAAAAATTCCGCTCTTAGAAATAAACTAAATAACATGATAATGAAAGAGGAACTGTTATTGTCTATATTCAAAAGAGTTTACTGACTACCGGTACTTTTTCTTAATTACATCTTCATAAAAACAGATTGAATCGATTTCTAGTTACTTTAATATGCTTTTAGGTTTTATTTTTACGGTTTTAATTTACTTGTGAGGAGTAAAGTAGAAAAGGATGAGAACAATTATTATTATAAGTATTGAAACACAAAAGTTTTAGCAGTAGGATTGGTATTCACATTACGTCCGACAAGTCTTGTAACTAACTGGGTTGTGGAGGTCAGATAGGCAGTCGCTCCATGTAAAATACTGGTATTCAGCTGCATCCGGTTAGACTGGAAGCCGACCCCAATATAGTTGGGAAAAGGGTAGGCAGATGATGACGTCCGACAAGTCTTGGTCTGAAGTTCAAATTAAATAGGCTACAAAGTTTCCTTTAAAGTTCAACGCGTTATTTTTAGATACATCCATGGGAAGCGCTAAGGTAGCCCGCGAAGTCAAAATTTTCTTACGTTTTTTTTTTCGCTGCCGTAACAAATATGTATTTACAGAATTATAATCATTAGAATCAGTAATACAACTTGTTAAGTTAGTATAATCCTGAAATGTCAAGATTTCATGAAATAGTCATTCAGTAGGATTAATTGGTCTTATAGACTTGTGTTGATGACTTTAATAATTATAATTCTGTAAATACATATATTTTACGGTCGCGAATCATATTTTAATCAACATACAACTAATACTGACCAGCAAATTGCAAAAAACGTAATATATTGAATTTGGCGGGCTACCCTGGCGCTTTCGCCTTAAGTACAGCTTTCTATTTTCTTATTTCTACTTGGGTTGTTAAGTTGGCGTAGATAGACAAACGAGTATTGTGATGCTACTGCGATAAGTAATTAAATATAATACATTATTGATGTACTCAAAATAGAAACCACCAATAGGTACAAGATTTGTCAAAGGTATTGATCGGGTCGAACTTATTATCAGTACAATGTCGATATTTCACAAACAAAAATGTAAAATACCTATAATCGCCGGTGTGCCTGGGGTCTTGAGGTATCTTCTTATTAGATGTCACCATGTTAGATGAAAAGTGCTCAATCCGCATGAAAGACAAGGTAGTGAGAATTTGTGATGTCAGGGACATCTCACTACTCATGTCTTTCACACAGCAGAGAGCAAACGCTGTGACAGCCGAAGTGCTGTGCTCCGTGCGCTATGCTAGCTACCGCGGCAGACTGTAACTCTGCATTTCCCGACAGAAATTATGTTTTTAGGCAATGCATGTAGTGACGTCGTCATAGCTAACGTAAATGAAGAAAGAAAATAAAACAAGCCTAGGGCTATGTGACAATGCATTTTATTATTGATGAATACCTATTAGCGAGGAAGATAAACAGACGACACGCCACTGCAAACACCTTCTTACTAAATGATGTAAACATAAATAATTTCATAAGTATTACAGTCGCTTCGACAAAATGCAAAGTTACACTACGACCGCGTAAAAAGTACACACAAGATAATAATAAACAGATTACTGTTTTGATGTTACATCATGTAGCTCTTACACATCGGTTATCAATATTTGTATATGTCACCACCTCTGCTTATATGACTTTGCAATCAATTAGCTCCCCGTATTATTAATGAAACCTATTGATCTTCATACGCAGCTTTTTATTAGTTACCTTTTTTCCATGTGCATGAATTTTTAAGTGGGCGTGGATGGCCAAATCCGAACCTACGAGGAATAGCAAAAAGTACTCAAACGAGTCTCGGGCTCGATTTTAATGAAAACTAAAACTGAATCATTGGATTTTTGAAAAATCAATATTTCTTCTAGACAGGAATTTAAAAAGACACATTCTATTATGACACCATTCGATAGTGTCCCTAATAAGGATCAAATTCTGGGAAGTAATGACAAAAATATATTTTGTTAAGAGGCTTGTTAGTGGTTGGAACACAGAAACATCATCGGAAATGAAAACGGATTAATATGCATCGAGTAGACAGTTAATTCTAAAGCCGACATTAATTGCAGAGAAAGTATAATTTGCACGCCTCCTGCTGTTCGGTACTATATGAATGAAACTGATCCGAGTGGCCGAATGCATTTATGAAGGGGAAGGGAAAACCGAATGCAAATTGGTTTATACTGTAACTGCGAGGGGATTATGCGTTGTGTGTATTTGGATTTACAAAATCATCCACCAACCTCTAATTGATACCACTTAACACCTACCCTCCACTAACACCAATTAAAGGAGATAATACATTTGGGAAATTATTGGAAAATTTTAATAAATTTTCCCTTACTCCTTCATTAGAGGTCGATGTATATGTAAGTAATTTATTAATAATAATAGTCACTAGCCACTAGCCGTGTCTAATTATAACTTTGCTTGCCGATGCAACGGTTTTGAATATTATTGTCAAAAATGATAAAAGATAACGTCTAACGTTGAATGAAAATACTGACAAGACACTGATCGGTCGAGGGAATATTCACTTCCGTAAGTGAATATTCCCTCGACCTATCAGTGTTCTTCGAACAAAAACATTCTCATTCTGGGAACAAAATAAATAAAATAAAATCTGTCTGTTCCAAAGAAATCGTGATTTATATTTTTTGTTTGTAAATAATTGCCTTTCCAATAACGTTTCTTATACATTTTATTAAAATTGAGTATTAGTGAATTATAAATAATCTTAGTTTGTCAGAAATCCAAAATTAAATTTGAGATTTAGGTACCAAGAATTTAATTAGATTATATTATTTTGACGTCAACTTCGTAAAACGTTCAGACGCGCTCAATACTATTAATATGAAAAAGATCGGTATAATAGAGACATCCAATTTTTAAATACTCTCTTCCCAAAGAATATTCAAAAGTTTTCGCTAGGAGAACATTCTGGGGAATTTGTCACTACTAAACCTACGCAGGTTTTAAAAGAATTACTTACGAAACATCCCACTGAAACACAGGATTACCTAGTTCAGGCACAAATCATGGGTGAACTTGACATAGATTTAAGGAAAAACTGTATTTAACGTTAATCCTTAGATTTTTTAATATATTTTATCATTATTATTTGATCGAATGCGACTTTAATGAATGATTACAGTCCAGTAATCAAGAACTCAGGAGGAGGTCTGTGTCCCAGCAGTGGGAACAATATAGGCAATCAACAACTCAGTCGTATAAACTTCTAGAATTGCTCTAGTAAACATATTTAAGCATGGTAGTGACATAACAAAAATCGCTGCTGCTACGAATTCGCTTGCAGTTTTATAAATGCTAAATGAAGGAAAATGAACAAAATAAAAAAAAACAGTGTGACAACAAAAAGAAAATGGAAATGTGGCATAAGGGATCGGATTGACCTACCTGTAAGAGATCTCCATCGGCGGCCTGGCACGCCGCTTGCGCTGGTCGACCCCTCCAGGACAGGCTGTCAAAGGTACCATAAAATGCATTCTAATGATTCATCTTAGTACAAACTTCTTAGCTAGCATATATCTAGGTTTCTAGGTGCACAGGCAGGCACACACACTCACACTAAATGGGAAGATTGATCAATGACACTCGAATGGACGTTCACACACAGGAAATCTGATTAAGTTCAATAAAATCTGATTTTTAATAGAAAACCAAACGATTTGGGCCCTTCCTTTCACGAACTCTTTCGATCACTGAACAACGTAACAGACGGTGCGTGTTAGTTAAGATCGTTTAAAAAAGATTATTTATACATTTGACGGCGTATTTTTCACGTTATCTAACAGCGTTTGATTCTTATCTGCCATTGTACTTGACAGACGTATTAAGGCGTACCCACACTCACCGCCGCGAAAACAACTTAAACCCATCAGACTATTCTTTATAAAAACTTCATTACAGCTATTGGTGGCGTACAATAAAAAACCCTACACAGACACCAAGCAAGGATTCCATGAATCGTGAGATTTAGTCTATTTTATACTCAGGTACAAAAAAGAAAATTTTGTAGCAGTAAAAAGAAAACTGTGTATGGATTGTACTTACGTACGAGTAAGTAAGTAGTAGTTACCTAGATGGATTTTAGTGTTTAAACATTTTGTGTAGTCGCATCCTATGATTTTCAGGCCGGCTTTTAAGAGGATATCACCAAGGCAAAACGCCCACAAGAATTAATTAAAGGCATAATTAAAAGTATACCTACTGGTTTTCTTTTCAGTACCTATCAATCACACAGGCTCTTGAGAAGCTTAAAGAAATGATAAGAAGTAACTATGAACGTGAACTTATTCTTCATAAGTAATGCTATTGTTCCAGTGTTTCCCCAGTTTCTGAAAGCCTGGTTATATACTGACATTTATCAAACTGTCTACTGTGATGTACTATATGTTATTTATTTTATCATCACTGCTCTCAACGCGGTGAAGAAAAAGTCGTGAGGAATCCGGCATTTCCTAGAACGAAAAATACGAAGAAATGTGACTTCCACCAAAACGCACTGGGCCCGCGTGTTGGACTACGGCCTATCTCTTATGGAGAGGAGGCCTGTGTCCCAGCGGTGGGAACATTACAGGATGATGACGCTACTGGGATTGATAACAAGTGATAGACTTCACTAACAACAAATAGTTATTGAAGCTCATATACCATCTTACAAAAGTTTGAAGTGAATAGTCTCCCAAGAACCGGGGATAGTATCCAATAATCGATAATATGGTTAAGTAACATAATATAATAGTGCGTAGTAGGAGCGACGCAAACAATCTCATATTACAATCTTCCCATGACCGTTCACATGCTACGTAGTAAACATCATTCACAACACTTCGCGATGAAGACTAGGTATAAAAACTTCGCTTTCGCACAACACGAACTCGCTGTGAACACAATAATCGCAGTGCAATATATCCTTAAATATACCTTATACTAAGTAATATTAATAAATCAAAGTGATAGAAAGATATTTGAAATTTACCTTTTAGTTTTATAGGACGCGATTTCGTTTTATCTGAAACCTGGTTCACGGCATCATTTCTTCAACTTGATATTTCCCTCGACATTGAATCTGTAACAACAGAGACATTGTTTGATTCCCACTCTAGAATAATACCAGTAACAAACTAGTTAACATCGATAACAATTAAATATAATTGCACAGCAGCAGCGCAGCATAATTACATTAAATACACGATAATAAACGTTTTCACAGAGATATTTATAAAGTACATGAGCAGTATAAAAACATTCGCATTGAGCAACTAAATACAACATAAACAACTAACTACTAAAACACTCATAGTAAGATATTATTAAACTTACCGAATCAAGATAGTGCTACGTCAATCAAGCCATGGATGTCGCCCGTCCAATATAGGTACCTGCACAAACAAAACAACATATTTTTAATTTCTCACTCCAAAATACCTACGCTGCGTAGTGTAGGAGTATCAAATGCATGTTAAATTTGGTTTACATCAAAGAAATAGAACCTAGCAAAGGTGTGCTGAAAATGCTGTAACAACCTAAAAGATTGTCAGTGACCAGTGTGCTGCATAGCACTGATACTGACGTTTGTGCACAAAGTCTTGCAACATGTACCAACAGCGTTTTTTGCTTCTGTTTATAAACTGCCTTGGCAAGACCCGACAAGGCACGGGCGCACGGTTGTGTCAGTTGAGTAAGGCTTACCCGTAGTGTCCAAACACACTAGGAATGCCGAAGGTACGCGACCGAAGTTCCGCGGCTGATTTTACTGTACACTATAACGCAATGTAATTTCGGTATATTGTGTAGTCAGTAATTCAAATAGCATTGCAGGCGTAATCATGCCGAACATTGGTAGCGTAACTTCGGCATAGTGTGTTTAGACACTTAAAGCAAGTTTCAACCGCAGGATTACAACCGAGTTCATTGTCTTCATCGTATCTGGTCGTAGTTGTTCTAAAAAATCTATTAAATTAAAAAAAAATGATCTTTGACTTTTTATTAACATATTTTACATTTTTTTTTTGCAGCAGCATAATCATAGTGAACATAAAATAATATGAAAATATAATGCGACTTAAATTATTGATCGATTGAAATCCAAACATTTATTATTAAAATTATGTTTTAGATTTAAATGTATAATGGTTTCCAAAATATGTTAGGGACTCAAGCGAAAACAAGAAATATAATTATGTTGCTCACTTCACGGATGGTAGGTCTAAAGCGTGTGCAGACTTCCGTTTCCCGACACTACCTTGGTTTATAAATCGAAACATTCGCAGTCCGCGTCGGTAAATACTCGTAGAATAGGGAGGAAGCGACATAGGATGCATCCGATTGAATAAATCGCATTTTTTTATTTCAATACATATCAATCCTATTTTCTTGTTGGGAATACAAATTAAGTACTCAAATAGGTAGGTACAACCCCTTACGCTTCAACTGTTTTACTTGATTTGAAAATAATATATATTTTTTATTAATATAAAACGGAAATATAATTAGAAAATAATGAACCAAACAAGTTTTCAGTATGTGGTGAGCTTAGTTAATGGGCGAGACCCCTGGGGGGCATCGCGCATCATAAACAGAATTTAATTTGTGATCGTTATTGTACAAATAAGTAATCGCATTATGTGATCGCTGCCCACCCCTATCCAGGCAGTGCGAAAACAAAGTCAGTCTCACCCGGAGGCGACCAGGCGGCAAGCGATCGCCACGCACCCTCGGATGGGAGTGATGGGACACGTCTACACGATAAAGCTCCCTTTAATTTTTTTTTGTGGGCTTTTATATTACGTACCACCTACCTGTTGATACGAACCTACATTGGCATTTTAAATAATACTAGACTAGACTTTTAAAAAGGCTCCGATTAAGTTCCCATTAAATAACTTCGGAGTTAATTGAATACAATTTAATTTGTATTACTTTTCTGTTCCCTTTTCGAATTTATTTTACACTACCATATTACACTACCATATTGTATCTAAGATCAGTAAAGATCATGGATACCTATATGACAATGTAATATAGAGACTTCTTCTTTTGGGAGCTTCGTTATAATACATATTATGTTTTAATATTTATAGGATAAGAGATATATTCCTATATCTCCCATAAGCCCATAAAGTTTTATCATTTAAAACATATGTAAGTAACAACCACTTAGTACTTATCTGCTCACATTATCTGAATAATTTTACATTTAAACAGCTCTTCGGTTGACTCGTCTATGTTATTATGTAAATTGTAGAACAACAAAAGAATCTGCTTAATACAGTTTTATACTCATTGTAATTTCCCGAAGGTTAAGACGGAGTTCGCGAAAATTGGGAGAGCTTGCGTTATTTACGAATCAATCATACAGCGCATGCGTGTTTCTTTCTTCGTGTACCGGGACTCTTCACTGGTGTTAATACAATTTTGATTGTTCCAATAATTGTGCACGAAGAAACTTCAGTATTCAGTAACATTTGGTATAACTTGATGCAGGTTTTGTTTCACTATCATTTGCACGCGAAACTTGGTATTTTCTCCGTTTATAGTTTACCATCCATATTTCTTTAAAAATGTTGACCAACATAATTTAATCAAGTTAGGATAAGGCCATCTTTTAAAGTTATTTACAAGTGAACTGTAATCAAGCGCTCTAGTTCCTGCCTAAGTTATTAACACCATGTTAGGAACAAAACAGAAATCCGATGCGACCGTACGATGTTTTTCATATTCCGTTTTTTAAGGTCTCATCTAAGCATGTTCTTGAACCTATTAGGTTTGCGTGCTTACTCATTTGTTGCTGAAAATTGTAAAATTCACTTAATTCTTTCTTTCAACTACAGTTAGAAAAAAAAAAAAACCTAACCGATGGATTTACAAATACACAAAAACTAACACACACGTCGACATGACAATCACTGAAATGATTAAGCAGCTCTACCTCTGTAATGTAATGAGTAATGACACACATAGAGCCGACACGAGCCGAGCCAGTTGAGAAAAACAAGTGGCATGTAAACCGACCGAAATTAGCAGTCGTTAACAGTAAAGCAGTCAGCTGAGAAGTTATGCATAATTATATTTGTTAGTGAAGCGCACGACACGAGTCGACACAACACTGCGATACCTGCCTGACCTCGGATAAAGCTAACGGCCCGGTGCATTCGCCTTGCCGGGTTCAACGCCACTAACGCCACGCATTTTTCGCCAACTTTTACAACCAACGCCAACGCCGTCATTCAAGCTCGCAGCTGGCTCCGCATTGTTATTGCAACGCGATTAAAAGGAGACATCGGGGTTGATGGAGCTTATTGGAGCAAATATAATAAAGAACACATTATTTGCCCTATTTATGTGTTTTTATTAAATCCGTTCTAGAATCTAGTTAAACTGGTATTGCTAGGCGGAGGTGAGCGCGACTCGGGAGTGTCTCCTAGTCCTAACTCAATAAAGCGCCTGGATTGGCATGGGATTATATTATCGTCGCTTTGACTAGCAATATGTGGGAGGTACCTAAGTATAAATATGTCAATCTGTTTATTGCCTTCTAGATATCTAAATACCTATAAAGAACAGGGTTGTTCGTGAGACTCTCGCACAGCCCAAACCGCTAAATAATTATACTTGCATTTTTGAAAGTGGCTATAGTTTAGAATGAAGGGCAGTAAGTACTAAGAAAGGATTTTGCGAAAATTAACCTTTAAGGGAGTGAAAAAAGGGGAATTTGTTTTTATGAAAAATCTTATTCCTTTGATTTAAAAACTTGAAACTTACATAAATAATAAAAACCGTTATGATAAATTTTCCATAACGCTTATTAATTTGACAGGACTAAACTAAAACTTCTGTCCTTTTCTTAATGAAATAGGAAGAAAAAGATGCACTGAACTTAAAAGTTTACTTTATGAACAACAGAATCGACACCATTATCATGAATTAATAGTTCACATTGTGAAAATATCAACATAAGCTTGAAGCAGTGAGAATTGTATAGATTACAGGGATCGAAGCTGCGCTACAGTGGAGGCAGAGAGGGGCGGAGGCTGGATTAAGGCAACCATCACATTTTGTTATGCAAACGACGCTTTTTCTTTTTTATTCCAATACCAGGTAGAAAAGACGTTTTCAAATGTAAATATCGGCGGAGTCAAATAGATAATATGAGAACATGACGCGGATTTTAGATAAAACAAGTTTCCTTGAAGCGAAATTGTAGGTATTTGATGCTATAATTAAAACAGTGATAGAAACGACTGGCTCGAATGAATTTACTTGTTTTTTTTGAATGCCCAGTCTGTGATAGGCAAATGAGCCTCGTATCAAAAATATCGTGAGTGTATAATGAATCGGCGTGCACCTAGTCTCCGCACACTATTTGTACCAATATGATAGGACAAGCGCGAGGCGCCATTCTTGGCACGATTCCAAACCCGACATTTAACGACATTAAACCTGGCTTGTCTACACGCCAGACGACCAGTCAGCCGATTAAACAGTCACAAAAATTAAACTTGGTACACTTTTATTTGTACAAGCCTAAAAGCACCTGGGCCTATTATTATCTAGATTCAGAGAGCAAAGTAAACCTTGATTTGATCTTTAAAAAAACGGAAAGATGTGTTTGATTCTAATATTGAATTTATGAACTAAACAATAAATACTTAAGTACCTAAGTACACGAAACCTCAAATGATTGAAAATAGTTGTAATAATTTATAACATTTAATTTTCGCAACCTGCGCCTACGCCGCCGCCGCGTAGAGGCACCGTTGAAGTAACGTACTAAAATTCACGCATGATATAGTTTCAAATGTGCTGTACCTATCACTATTAAAATCAAGTCACATTAGTGTAGCATTTTTTTTTTTTTACTATTTTAGCAGCAGTGTTATCAACCTGTAGCATAATTTTCGAAATCATGAAAGGATGATACAAAATTCAACGGCTCTAATCTTTATTAATTATTATGATATAACAAATAATTGTAAACTCTATTTATTACGAACGCAATAAAATATATTTTTAAAACTAGAGATGGGCCAAACCGAATTTTTCATTCAAACCTAGACGGTCCCAATTAAAAGAAAACAATTCTTCGACTGTGAAAGACATGCCATTCGACAAAGTCGTTCAAACCTATGAACAAAATGCAAAAGCGTTTGTATCTTTGACCTAGTGATACACCTAAAACAGGAAAAACAAACAGTACAATATTTGATAAGAATAACGACGTTACATACACATTATTCTGCTGATAAATATTTGAATGAATAACCATTCGAATACTGCCAACTGAATGAATGATCATTCATGAGCTACCAAACCAAACAATCGACTAATTTGATTGAAATTACGCGCATCACTAATAATCACTATTCACTAGTGATCATGACCTTGTTGATTTCAATAATTACTTTCTATTCTGCCGATTTATATTATATATGATAACATTTTCATTAACACGGTCATTATGTACATATTGCAGCCAATTGAAGGTTCGTCTACTTTTTAAGTTTTAGGATTTATTTCATACATATCAGAGGGAAAGAAAGATCATGAATTTGGGCGTTATTTGTCTTACGTTTACCTGCTTTACGTGACAAAGTGCTACCTAATACACAAACATTAACGATAACCGCCATAATTATATGGATTTTATGAATTTACAAAAATTTACAAGTTTCAAATAGCAGATGTTGCTTGTCCGGCTGACTGGAATATCATCGCATAACATATTTTTAGAAACTACAAACGAAGGCTAAATACATTTGATATTTATAACTTCGTTCGTAAAAGAATCAAACTGTTTACCTTGAAATAACGTGCTGCAGAAAATATTTTCAGAAATAATGGAATTGAATTGTTAATTAAAACCAACGCCCTAAATGTACTAACATGGCTCAGCTGTCGTCAGTTTCTATTTCCGGCTTCGAGTCCAGAGTGAGCTCTTTAAATTAAACTAGCCTACTTGATAGATGCATAATGCATTAGATTTCAGTTCGATACGAGCTCAGACCAAATAAAAAACCAAGACAGAGGGTTGTCAACAGTAAAGTGAAGCCGGTTTCGTAAACATGTGTGCACTTAGTGAGGTATAGTTTGTATGATATGATTGTAAATGTGTGGGTGTGAGCGTGTATGCACACACAGGGTGCTAACTCTCGAATATAATTCCGATAGATCGACATTGGTCAAACGTCAGTTGGTTGAGTTAAACGTCAGGGATTGGCAAGACTCAGTTAGTCCAGCCAATCCCTGACGTTTGACTGACAATTCCAATGTCGATCTATTGGAATTATATTCAAGAGTAAGCACCCAGAGCGGAGGTGTAGTTTTGGCATGCTTCACTGTATCGTTCTTTAAGCTCTGCCTTGGTTTTTTATTTGGTCTGAGGATACGAGACAGTATTTATGGAAATAAACTGTTAAAAAAACTTTGTCTTTTGCAGGAAACCCATTTAAAAGGTTCCTTTACTATCGTTTATTTATTAATTAATGAAGGTACTACACCAACAGCTTATATGCATAGGTAATACATATATCTTAAGTACTATAGATCACAATAGTTTTGGTCTTACACAGTCGCTAATTTAGGTGTATAGGTTATTTAATTATAATTCTAGCCGCAGGACTTCCATCCCGCAAGTGTTTGTTGAAATTCTTAGAAAACTATTTTAATTTTATTTGAACAGAACTAGGTAGTACATCATTTAATTCTGATTTAAACTCCAAAAGATACAATATTTGTTCATAATTTTGTCAAACTAGAGTAAGTCGTAAAATTTAAATACATACGTTTCAGATCAATATTTGAACATCAGAAATACCATTATAACGTTAACTCCACAGCAATAATGACCAAAATCGGTAAATTTTTGCGTACCGTGTACTTATAAAAATACTAGCTACCGCCCGCGGCTTCGCCCGCAAGGTATGTCGATAAAAACTATCCTATGTCTTTCCCCAGGATGCAATCCGTTCAGTGGTTTAGGCGTGAAAAGGTAACATACAGACAGACAGACAGAGTTACTTTCGAATTTATAATATAAGTATGGATCTATCCTGTTGTTGAACCCGTTACCTACTCTAAAGGGCGACAAAATAATTTTATTGTATGACGGCCACAAAATAATGATTTAAATAAGCGTATTACGTCATCGTGCGATAACCAATAACAATATGTTTGTTATGACAGTGATAACAGCGCGTACCTACTGAGGACGTCACCCCCTCTCGTCTAAGTTACATGTTAGTGTGTCCACAGTTACCTATCATCGAATGTATCCTAAAGTTGGCGGCACATTACTGTAACTCGAGCTAGAGCTGCACAGATACCGACGAGAGCTGCACAGTTATCAGAGGGGTGCGGGTGAAGGGATGTTGCCCCGGCGGCGGCGCGGCATTTTGGTAATTAACACGTTCGGCTTGGCATGGAGGGAGAGTGTGAATTGAACAGATTTAAAGGTGTTGCAATTACAAAGAAGCATAACTTTGTTGGGGATTATTTTTAATAGACTGAAATTTTCGACGTTCATATTTGAGAACAAGTACCATCAAACAAGAAATGAGCACGCACACTCACCATAATCTTTCCCGTATAGTAAAATTTCTGCAGAAAAGTCATTGTGAAGACTATTTCAACCAATGTTTTTAATCCTCATGATATTTTTTTTATTTACCACTAGATTATTTTTCACCACACTTTATTAAACTTCGCCAGATCGTCAACTACACGTGTTAGGCACCCGCGTTTAGAAAACACAGTAAGTCCACGGCGGAGTCAATACACAGGCACGGTAAAACATTACCGTGACACAGGTGCTCGGTACATGTGCGTACGCAGAGTGCTCAGCTTTGCCAGGCCATCGTAACGGTCCCGTTATAATAGCATTTGTTAAAATGTAACGTACGCGATAAGAGGCTGTAAAGAACAAACCCCGTATATAATGCGACTTTTTGTACGTTGTAGTAACTGACTTGGCAGATGTCCCAGATTTAATAAACGAACGCGCGAAGCGCAGGCTCGCCATATTTCGACTGTGGAATTATTTGTGAAATTAGTTGCGACGCCATTGAACGTGGTGCTGCTCTATTAATACATATCAATTAGATAATAATATTTACAATTTAAAGTAATTGTAAATATTATTATCTTGTATTGTTAGATCATGATAATAATATAATGAGCTTCTAAGTTTATCATTCCATCGTAATAAATACATACGTACCTACGTAGCTACGTTTGCTACGTACCTACGTAGCTAACCTAGTTACGTAGGTGCCCACGCGTAGGTATCGGCAACCACTACTATTAGCCTCCCATTTTAATTAGGATTGAAATATATACCACGGTCGTGGTGAGGAAGATTGCAATAAATAGATAATAATTAAGTATGCCTAGAGCGATGACGCTAAACAATTTACAGTTTATCTGGGGGCACGCAGTGTCCCCGCCAAGTCGAACAAAAAGTTATCGAAACAGTTCAGGCCATTTTCGACCCCCTTATAATTTCGTTGTGGATATAACTAATAGCCTGAATTTTATAAACAGGCATTGTATAAACACGGTATATTTCAAATTTCATTGAATTTGAACCAGTAATTTCAGAATTATAATACGTCAAAGTTTCTTAATTTTGTCACTCACTGACTGACTGACCGATCATCAAAACTCTAAGGCACTTCTAGCAGACAAAGAAGCTTCAAATTTAGAATAAAATTAGTGTTTAGTGTATAATTCAAGGAAAAACTAAAATATTTTGCAATTTCGGTCCACTTTTCTAGATACACCAACTGCATAAATAACTTTGTAATCCCATATAAATATATAGGATTACAAAGTTACATTTGCAGTGAATGAATCAGTGTACCTGTATACGTATAATCTAATGGAATAATAGGTGTACATAGGTACCTAGATATATTATGTTCAAAGGTAACTTGTCAAATGGTCAACGGATTATGTTCAAAGGTAACTTGTAAAATGGTCAATCAACGGGATGAAAAAGCAAGAATGGGACATGTCTTATGAAGTAGTACCAAAATCGGGCAAAGTATTAAATTGCCCGAAGTTGCCATGAAAGAAATAACACTAATAATCATAACCGCGGCCGGCGAAGGTGGCTTGCCCGCGCCGCGGCTTCCACGCTTCCCGTCCGTCACAGAAAGACGGCCACTTTGTTCCAGGCAACCTTTGGGTCTTACTGCGATACCGCAGGTATACACACAAATCACGTTAAAAAGAGGAAGACTACCTACAAAAATAAGAAAACCTCATAAGACGACCTTATATCTGAAGTTATTACGTAGTTAGCTAACCTAACAACATCGTACCTATAGTGACCATATCAATATTAGAAATCTTTTATGTTTTAAATAAATACATTGACTTTGCAATCGCACTAAACAATCTAATTTAATAATGTGAGATACATTGATGGCCAAGTCAATCTATTTATTTAAAACATAAAATATTTTTATTATTGATATGGTCATTATAAGATGTTGTTAGGTTAGCTAATTACGTAATAAATAACTTAACACAGAAGGTCCCTAAGTAGCGACTGAATAAATAAACCGACTTGGTATTACGTGGATCTCACAACTTTTTACGGTAGAAGAACTGAGTTGCGAGACTTGGTTTTTTTACAAGTTATGTTTTTGATGGCTTAACATTACAGCAGTTTAATTAAATCTCGTCATTCTAATGACTAAAATAGGTACACTTGATGAACTTAGGTAAAACAAGAACAAGTCAACGCCTTGGCATCATATTGAATTGATCAAAGATATTACTAACTAGCCGCAGAATATTTAGAAGTAAAACTAGTAATTTTCAACAGATTTGTTGCTTACCTGAATAATCAATCCGATACTTATATTTCGGATAAGCCACCATAGCTGAGAAGCTCAACTGGTTACTTCACCCCACTTCTTCTCTTATTGATGTCATCTCGCCATTTTACCTGTGCACAACGAGAATAAAGAGTTTGTTAATACCATTGACTTATTTATTACTTGTTTAATACCAGAAACCTTTTTGTAGTTTCATTTCTAAGTTCAAATCATTAAATTCCAAAAGTAGAACGCATATTTTTAAAGCTTTTGTAAGCGGCATATCGGTATTCGAGTAGCGCCAGATGTTTGCCAAACCGCGCTTAGCGTCGCCTTCCGACCACAGATAAGGCACACGGCCGCCACAAACGGGCCGACTTTTACCTGAATTTGAGCATTTTAATGTCCCTAACCAAACGAACGTATTTTAAAGGAATTTTAAAGTTTGATGTCTGTCTTGTCATTTCAAGCTTTATATTAACTTGCTTCGGACGTGTGAAGTACCTAAACAACAATTGTGTATATTTGTATAATATATTAATTATACTTGTTTCAAATCAAAATTCTACTTATGTGAAAAGTTCTCACTCAAGTATAAAACTATTACGATCACTATACAACATAGTAAAAGATTTAAGTAAGGCAATAAACACACAAAAAAAAGTCACTTTTCACAGATGTTCGTCGTAAAAATATTAGTGTGGAATGTATTGCACAATTATTTCCAGTCCGCTTATGCCATCGGCTTGGGGGTAACTTTTTGAATAAAGGCGCGGCGGCTACCTGCTCCCTCCCGAGTTAAAACAGGAAGGTTTCACCCTATTTCACCCCACTTTGACGCCAAAGTCATCCTTTTATGTCGAAGCTCTTTTAAGCGTTCTAATCGATTGGAGCTCTGTCTGCCATCTGACGGCTAGTTTTATACAACAATTAACCTTTTAACCGCCTGACGTCATATCAGTAGTCGTACCCCAGCGCCCGAAAAAAAAAAACGAAGAAAATACCTGATAGAATACAGCGTAATTACCTAAATAAAAAAAACCGGGCAAGAGTTAGTCGGACTCGCGCACCGAGAGTTCCGTACCATCATAATTATGTTTTGGCGAGGCCTATATTCGTCAGAGAATGTTAACACTGCACGCTGCAGTGTAGAATATTGCAGTTTTAGGTCACCGCCATCTCTTGCCCGATAGTGGAACTAATGTAACTTTTGTTGATGATTTCTGAAAAAGTGTGCTATTTGTATACATCGTTTTATTTTTCCTGTAATCTTTACATAAACTTATATCACATAGCATTATTTCTGATTTTTCTCTTTGCAAACTTCGGAGAAAAGGGGGGAGGGGGGGGGGGTATTTTTGTTTTTCATCAAGTCCAAAATATTCGGCGTAAAAAAATGTTTGAGAATGTGCAAACAGAGCTCTTTCATATGATACATACATGCCCTAGTAGCCTAACTTCGAATTTTTAAGACCCCCCCCCCTTTCAGTCCCTGTTGCAAAAAATATTAATTTATTTTTATTTCTTCCTTATTTGCTAAATAGCGTCTAAAAGTCATCTAAAACTATTCCAAATTTCAAGTTGATGTGACAGACAGACAGGCAGACTGAGTCTCACCATAAGGGTTCCGTTTTTACCATTTTGGTACGGAACCCTAAAAAGCAGATTAAACGAGCTGTGGTATTTGGTCGTAAATATACGACCCTGGCGAAACGGACACGAAAATATTTGTCGGATTAAGCGGTTAAGGCATTGACTGCCAAGGCGGTCACCGGTGACCGCGAACAATAGATTTTCTGTTGTGTCTGTCGCCCTGGCAGCCAACGTGTAAAAGGTTAACAAAGTATTGGGGGTTAAATTTTATAAAACTTGTAAGAAAAAAAAAACATATTTGAGGGTTAACTTTAAAAATCACTTAAAATTCACAACCAAGAAGATGAATTGTCGGTGTGCGAACTTACAACATGACAACGAAGGTTAAGTTTAGTGCTTGGCCAGACTGGCAATGCGGGGCGGGGAGCGGCGCGGGTGCGGGAACGCTCGTGATCTGCCTGTCCGCAATGGAGCACAGCGTCGTTCTAACTTTCTGAGTGTTGTCGTATCCAGTGTTTGTCAAAATATAATATGGATGAAGAAATCTTATTTTTACTATAAAAAACTATCGAACTAGTTTGAGAACCCCGGTCCCCGCGCAGGCCGCTCGCGCCCTCACTGCGGCCACTTGTATATAAACGAGCTATGACGTGAGTTGCCCGCGCGCTCCCCGCGCGCCAACCAGCCCGCGCCTCTCACCGCGCCCGCGTGCCCACTATGGATGCTCAAACGAAGTTCTTATGTTTGAGTAAGCCGCGCCCGCGCCTGCCCCGCGCCCGCCTTAGCAGTCTGGCCAAGCACTTCTTCGACTTTCCCTTATTTCGGTGCTACGAATGCTACGGTGCTACACCGTTATACCGGATGATATTTTTACCGGTTCCAAATTTTTACAGGGTGTTCTAACCATGAATATAAACAACTTTCACTATAGGACCAACTCTGAAATTACGAAACAAAAATCTGCTGTTTAATACAAAAGTTCAATACCTACTTGACCAAAATGTATGAAACAGCATATTAACTACCGAATAAAAGGCGCTGGTTCTAGGTAGTAAAACAAAGTATAATATATGTCACTCAAAGGTAAAAACCATAAGGTAGAAAAAACATAAACAAAAGGTATAAAAAGGTAAAATATCAAAAGGAAGAAAATGCCTTGCACACAGCAGATGTTTTTTTTCGTGATTTCCGAGTTGGTCCCATAGTGAAAGTTGTTCATATTCATGGGTAGAACATCCTGTAAAAATTAGGAACCGGTAAAAAAAACAACCTGTATAAGAAAAATAATAATAAGTACATTTTTAATTCAGAAAAAACACAATTTAAGATTCACAAAAACAAATTTCCAACTAAAAAAATAATATTACTGAGAACAGTGTAGCTGTATCGTTGGTGCCTGTAGGTACTAATGAATGAAAATCATTGTATCACAGACACCAGCGCCTTCCAAGATAGGTTTAATAGGTTACATAAGAATCAAAGTTTCTGGCGCATTTTAAAACTTAACCACTAATAATTTAACTCCTAAAGAACGTGACGATGTTACTGTAGCGGTTCATTACGCAGCAGATGATAATCAAGGGATGGCTACATGTACTGTATGTAGCCAGACCGCTTAACCCGGGAACGGACCCACGAGGTGTCAAACTGCTACTTTAGGCAATTAATTAATTAACAAAGCGGATGTTGCCGACCTCGACACATTCGTTTTAATTGACAAAATTAGTTCATTAAACCACACTGGATACGTTTATATAACTCTCCAAATTCATTTAGTAATGAATCATAGACTGCGGACATGTTTGTGACGCGTATGTCTACGTAGTCTGAAAGTAGAGTTAAAATCGACGTCTAGACTTTGAACATGGCGTATTCACGGGCAAGTTAGCTATGATAATGTTAAATGCGTGCAGCGTCGCTCTACTTGATGCAACGGCATGTCGCGTGACCGACATTGTCTTTTCTTGAGACCCCAGACTTCCGAACCGGAGTGGAAATCTTAAGCGGCGGAGCATGCGTAGTTCATACAAACGATTTACAAATTATTTTGGTATTACGTTTTTATGCATGCTCCGCCGGCCCCTTAATGTACAAGCATGGCTAAAATGCAATTTCGTCAAAGGTCTACTTAACACTAAAAAGTGTTAAACGAACAGATATCGGCAGAACCCTCAAACTCAATTTTAAATTGCATAATTTATAAATTTTGTATAAATCTTCATGTTTAATATTCTGAATATCGAATCGGTCGTTCGCATCCTAAGCGGCTGCAAATTAGAAACTACAGTGATCCACCGGATGACCGGTTACGCATTCAAAGTTATTCATTCAAATTCAATCATAAAATTCCAAGTCACGTAACTTGACATTTCAAGTGATCCACTCATTGTCAATACCATGAAGTAAATCCGTTCCTGTACTCTAAACGCAATGATAATGATGACGATTGCAGAAAAACGAAAGATGTCTTCCTAATTTTTACAAACATAATTTAATTTGAAGCTGATTTTTCATGACTTTATTAGAAGAATGTTCAGAAGTTAAAATAGACAACACTGCTTCACAAAAACATGTAAGTACAATTTACCTACTAACCTAAATTAAGTAGGTAAGTAGTAAAAAAAAACAGATTCAAATCAAATCAAATCAAATCAAATATATTTGTGCTCTCTATCGAGCACAATTTTGGGTTAGTTCTATATTTATGTCTGCATTTGAATAAATATTCAAAGACCCTACAAAATTTGTCTGTTTTTGTTTATGTCGAGACATGGTATAGGTACCTTGGGATAAACCTGACCGTGTGCCCGTGAGTCGTCTGGAGAACAGACAAATAAGTTTTTCAGGCGAACTGTTCAATGTATCAGACTGTTGTGTCTTTTGACGCATCTCTAGAAACATTATAATTTACTAGCACATCTTTTATTATTGATTACGACAACGATTATGTTGTGTCGTAAATAAACGTCGTACGAGTCAAGTAGTGGCTTCCGCAGAAGCGTAAAAATAATATAATAAATCACTATGAATTTCAAGAAAGTAGAGTTCGTGATGAAATGTTTTCCAGTTCCACGGGCAGTAAGTCTAAGTATGTATAGAAATGAAACGTGAGCCAATTTTTAGTTTGACATAATGGCACTTTCTATTGTTACTGTTAGTAATAACTTTAATAAGTTACTTCGCACACACGTCATCGTATTATTATAATTTTAGCTTGTTGCACTTTGATACTCATCTTCTACCTCATCTCTATTTTAGGGAGGTAAAGAAGATACGTAAAGCGTGTTCAGTGAGATTTCATTTTCCAACGTAGTCTAAGATAGATTCCGTAGACAGTTAATCGTCAAAACAGTGACATCACATCCTGCGTTACAATTCTATCAACTCAACGGTCGTCGCTCTGATAATTATGAGTTATGACCGTTTAGTTCAGTTTAAACTTTTAACTGACACTAGCTAACGCTTACTAACCGTGTCGCTTTTATAATAACATTAAATAAGTCTACATTTGTTACAATTATAATCTAAAAATAATGAGAGTAAAGTCGAAGTAGTTTCGAAAGTGAAATTGCGCACCAGACAAAAGACTGCCATGGTGAATAGCTGGCCAATTGAGAGTCATACATACTAACCAGCCCACTTAAGGTTCTCTGCTGCGCTTATTTAAATATAAACATATTTTATAATAATTAACCTCAAAACAACCATTGCAAAGCCAAATCTCCCGTCAAAAATTGGCAACCGTACTCGTTTAAATATTCACTTAACTATACCAGAGCCATACATTGCGATATTTCAGTCCTTTTCCTTTTAATTAACAAAACTAAATGGTTTAAATTTTAGTTGAAGCTTAGTAGTTTTAGAAAAACAGCCGCTTCTAAAATCATGTTTAAAAGAGATCGAAGGCACCGATCACTCTGACTCGCTTTTATCGAAACTACTTATGAGACAAACTGAAATAATCGACATAGCTTGGACCTAGCTTGCAAAGTTAGCAAGCTGAAGTTGTCATGTGCCGGTGGCGGCCATATCTGTCGAAGGACCATTGGCCATTGGAGCAGACGAATCTTCGAGTGGAAATCGCTTTACGGTAAGCGTAGCTTGGCTCTTCCTAGGAGGAATCTCAAAAATGTGGCTAAGACAGAATGGTGGTAGAAGGCGGAGACCTGCAGGCCAATTCTCGTAATTTAAAACGTTCAAAATCTAGTCGCAGTCTCATCTCGGCGACAAACAAATGTCAAATACTTGTCAAAATTTAGGGAAATTAGAGGTATTTTTGACAGATTGAGATTGAGATCAGACTGTGAACGTTCATAAAATTACCAGAATTGCCCCTCTGGATGTAGTGGCGCATCTTGTCTTGGGAGAGGCTTATGTCCAGTAGTGGACACCATCACACGATTAGCTCAGATTGAGATTATAGATATTAGAGTCAGCAAATAAATGTTCTCCAAATGGGATTAAAGCTTGGCAGAAAGGTAAACACAAGGGGAAAGGCGGGTGTGGTGCCCTGACCGCACGACACTAGCACTGCTGTGCTGATTGAATAGAACAAACTATTCTTCATAGCTACTCTGTTACACTGAATGTGTTGCTGTACTATGTATAGTGTGCTACATCTCGTAAATACTAGACTAGTAAAGGAGAGGGTTATTGTGAGTCGATGAAGCGTGGACGTGGATAACTTAGCTTTCCAAACGACACGCGCTGCGCGCAATGTTGTACACACGGCACGGACGACAGCCGCTAGCCGTGCAATCATTGACTGCACTCACTTGTACTCGTATTATGAATTTATAAACTAAAGAATATTTTGGTTTCAAAAAAGCTGTTAACATGTTGTTAAGCCTAAATATAAGTCCTTGTCCTTCGTGTCTTCAATTTTGGACGGCCAAGAAACGCGAGCCTCCATATGGCTAAAGTGATTGATAATCTTGTCAAAATTATCAATCACTTTACACATTGCAATTATGATTTTACAACATACGTAAATTAAATTACAAATGATATGTGAATCCAATATTAGGTTAAGATGTGTATGAGATGAGCTTTCTTCGCATACCGGGCGTTGCGTGTCCCGCTTGTTGCGGCTGCAATGGCTCCGTTGCACTCCACTTCGCACGAGGCCTGCGTTCGCACAACTAATGAGTCTAGCACACAATATTCTACACATCTTGCCGCTGCAAAGTAAGTACATTTTAAAGAACAATATAGGAACACCCGCAAGTACTTCAATAGCGCACCGCTACTTTGGGCAAATGTCTACGGTGGACTCGAGTAAGTCTGAAGTATGAACTGCCTACTTTAACGAGTTGAGTGGCGAAATCAAACCGCGATTTGCAGAACGAGACATAACTAATTAGTCTCAACTGACTGCGTCTCTGGGTTCTACCCACAGGTACTAGTTTCACATACATTTTATATCACATTGCGTATCTTTTCCAAATGGAACTAACGAAAGAGACAAATACACATCCTTCTCAGCTCCCCAGGATGCGCGCGCATGTTCCCCTGCCCCGCAACTTGTTGAAGATCTTTCACGGAACTTACTACCGTCACTTTGTATACATTTTTGTTTTGCTACACATAGCTGACATGGCAAAAAAACGACCAAATTATCATGTAGTCATCGAGTTTTTAATTGTAACAAACTGCAGCAAATTCAAAATGATAAGAGTCAAAGTCGGTTGATAATTTTATCTCTGAAAAAAAATAAGAAGGTTGCAGCACCCGTATTAAAGGTACTTAACAGAGGTGGTGGATTCTAGAATTTCCAGATCCACTATGTATGTACGACCAAGCCCGTTACACCAAAGTCGAGATCGTTATAAACAGTAATACATCAATGGATTTCTGGAAGAGTCTATTTCAAATTTATAAGATCACTAGCTGCGCCCCGCGGTTTACCCGCGTAAGTGTCGATCCCGTGGGAATATCGGGATAAAAAGTAGCCTATATGTTAATCCAGGGTGTCAGCTATATCCATACAAAATTTTATCAAAATTGGTCCAGCCGTTTGAGCGTGAAGCAGTAACAAACATATAAACACACACACCACACACAAACACAAACACACACACACACACACTCACAAACTTTCACCTTTATAATATTAGTGTGATGCGGTATTATAACTATCTTTTAATGTTTTGGATTTGCAAGAGTGGACGTTCTATCAGATTTTATATTATCATAAATCTGTAATAAGTGTACACGTGGATCTAACGTAATTAGCCATTGGATCGAGAGGCCCGTCGAGGCGGGCTGGTCATTGGCACGAGGCCACGGGTGCTTCGCCCGCATTGACTCGTGGCAATAACTGACCTAACACTAGGCGCACCTTTGTAAACTGCAACCGAGGGTAGCGTTGCATGGTGCACCTGGCGACGGGTCCGACGCTCCTTTTTACGCTCTAGCTATCTATCGCTGGCAGTTAATTTTAATCGTGTGCGTGCACGCAGATGGCGCGAGCGCAGGGGTCGCACACCCGCCTCGCATCACGGACGAATATGCACCCTATGACGAAATACACAGGGTGCAAATAACATCACGTCGATCTTCAAGCCTAAGTTGTAAACAAACCAGGCGAGGGCAATGGCTGCCTGCCACTCCCCGCGCTCTGCCGCGCCGGCGACGCCATTCAACCGGGAAGTTCACGATTTATTTTTAGCGTTCCACGAAACTTCCAATGCTGATAAAATAACGGTGTCTGGCGGTGATTGTAATGTATTATTGTTTGTTAAACTATTTTAACGAAATGTTTTACGCATAAAAGTGTCAATGCCGCGTAAATAAAATACACCAGAGATATAGAACAAAAATGGAATGCCTATAGTATTATTATGTATTCTCCTGTACATAATTGTTTCAGGTATTAAGGAATACAGTTTTGGCATTATGACAGCCAAAAGAGTCGGCTTTCAGACTAAAACGATAAATAAAAAGATAAGTACATAAAATAAAGCCAGGATAGAAGTGAAAGAGACAAAATAGATGTGATCGAATGCGGCGTGGGCACAACAAAAACAAGAGAGTCGGGCCAAAAGCTTATCAACTGGGAAATCAGAAAAAATAATATAATATCGGTCACCGCCGTGAAACGAACAAACAAATCAACTTGACTTGTCCACAGGAAAAAAAACGGCCGGTCTGCTGAAGTAAAATATATTCTATGCAATTTGAATGGGGTCCGCTAATGTCGCCGAGGGGTGACGTTGTAGAGATTTCAGGTGCAGGCATGGGGGTCAATAGCTGCTGCATAGCAGCGTGAAAGTAACTGATAAAGATGTCGTGCGAGCCACTGACCGCCTCGCTACTACGTACTACGCCTATCCATCGGCATTGACATTGGAGTTTCTGCGGGCCGGTGAACCGCGCTGGGGCCAAGAGCGCGATACCACTTCCGAAAATTGTTGTCTTCGGCAGCGTCGTCGGCGGTGGCGGTGGCGGCTAGGAGTCAATGACCCGAGGGCGAGGAGAGCGCGGGAGGGTGCGCGCGCACGCAGCCGCGCCCCGCCTTTATTTATTACGCTACGCGCGGCGCGTTCGGCGCCGACAACGCGCGGTGGGGCGGAGGCCGCATTCCGGGCGGCCGGCGCCGCGGCCCGTTGTGCGCTGCGAAAATAACGCGCACAGTACCGACTTAGCGGCGAACCGACGTCAGTAATCCAATCACACTTTAAAATAAACTGTCTCAAACTTACTCAGATTTAGGAAGAAGACGCGAGCACGTGCACCAACCGCGTGTACCACTACTGTCTCTCAGCTCACAGGCACCAACGTCACTGTCCATAACGGCAAAAGTCATATTGAAGTCGAAATCAAGCTTCCCGAACACGCTGACGCGTCTCATGTCTCTACATAAGTCAACACATAAAAGTTCACATGGCGCGCGCGAACTGTAGTTCCAGAGCGGCGGAAAGCGCGTTAGCTTCGATGGCGATATGACGCATTAGTGAGCGCGCGGCGCGGCTATACAGAGTGCGCAAGCAGACGGGGCAGTGAAAAGGGCGCGGGGGCCGCGGGAGCGCCCCCCGCGGCGGCTCCGTGCTGCCCTCTGCGTCGGGCTCATCGACCGCGCTCGCCCTAACCGCGACACGAAGTTGCTGCCATGCCACTCTCACTGTACCGCAACACGACACGACGACGCGCTCAGGCCCACGTCCAACGTGACACACTACCGCTCCAACCAACACTGCTCACGTTCATGAACACCGAGTAGTCAGTGATGATGCTCCGCCCCTCTCCACTCCTGTCAGAAAAACAACCCGCGTCTAACTAGGATAGGCAAAATATTTTATCACATGGCAAAATATTTTATCTCGAGGAAATGAAGGGCTTTACCCACGCCTAGCTATTAGGTACAGTTTCAACTATAGCATTGCTTTTACCGTTGTTAGTTGGAGAAACGAACTATTTTAAGGTGAAGGAATAGCAACGACGTTGGCTTCTTCGTGTCTGTCGACCGAGAGCGACACGGCACTGAGCGACGGCGACGTGTCAACAACCACGCGTACGGTACCGACACTTGTTTAATTGATAGGAATTATAAATGAGGCATCAAAGATATCAGATCGCATCATTATCAATTTTATAGGTAGTTTTTCTCTGCATATTAGTTAATGCGACGCTTTCCTATATTAAATAAACCTATTTTTCTTTCTTTCTTTTCTTCTTTCAAATGACATCATGCGTCTCAAAGCTTACAATAACATAGTTTTAACTAGGTAAACTCTTATTGATTGCGGTCATATCACAATTGATTTAATATCATAAATAGGTGTCCATCAACTACATTTTCCTATTTATTTAAACAATCTACCTCATCCAAGTATAAAAGCTTCATACCTACTTCGATATGCTTTAGCTTTTTCTGCATTAAGTATTCAATGAACAAGTTTTTTTACTCACTGACGCTTGAGTGAGTACGCCTTCAAATAAGAACTCGTGCGATTGTGGCCTCTCTAAAGAGTAGTCATTTAGAACGGGCCGTGCCGCCGTCTGTCGGTGCAATAGGATTTCATACGAAATCAAAAGTGCGCAAGGTGACTAGTGTTTTTCTACATCCAGATTAATGGATCACAAAGATTGCCGTTATTCAAATTATTTTCAGGTGTTTTATTTTAACCTCTCTCTTATAGTTACGACTTCCAACACATTTTTATAATAGTAACAGCTTTATTTTTTAGGTTTTGATTTGTAGAAGGTACAACTTGGACAGCACGTGTACATTGAGCTTTGGACGTGGAAACGCCGAAAATACGCCCGTTGCGTCCGTTAGATTTTTCTATACGCCTTACCGGTTCCAAACAACCGCTGAAAGACTGTCGCGAAACACTTTGTTCCGCTAGCGGTGTACCACTATCTGGTTTTGTAAGCCGCGATGCGGTGGCGGAGTTAAAATAATTCTATGATTAAAGAAACTTTGATTTCAAAAATTGCGTTAAATTTCGAAAGTAAAGGACATCACCATCATCATTTCCTCCTGAGTCCTACCCTTATTCCAATTTACTTGGGGGTTGGTGCAGCAAATCTTTTTCAGACATCTCTGTTTAGCCGTCATCGAAGTCTTAGCGTGATGATATGGCTAAGGTAGTCCTGCTTATCTTTCATACAATTCATATATGGTTTTGCGGTCCTCACCTGCTCATTAAGCCACCCAGATTCATGTTCAAAACCTTTCTGACAATCCAAAGGCTTTCACCAATCATCGAATTGTGAAGTTTAGCAGATCATAAGTCCGTACAAGTCCAAAACAAAATATGGTCATAAAAAAAATCGGTGTTTTGTTCAATCACTCGGGAGTTAGGTCAGAGCCAGAGTTCATGTATTTTATTTTTATACATATGTTTATTGGATGGCAAATAAGCATACGGTCCATCTGGTGGTAAGTGGTCAGCGACGTCTTTGGACGTCAGTCATCGTGGGTGCTTTGCCATCTCAAAAACAAAGCTCAAACGCTGAAAAGTGTCTATTCATATCAGCACCAATACTGATCATGGTTGACGTGCCAAATATCTTTTCAACGCAGTTGATCAAGTTACCTTACAGAAGATTAGTAGTAACAGTATATAGTAAGTAACAGTATCTTTAGTCAATAGAATATTTACAAGACAAGTTTGTGATGAATGAAACGTATATAATCTTTAGTCAACAGAAGATTTACAAGACAAGTTTGTGAAACGTATAAGAGGAAGCAAAACAAAATAAACATTGACAAGGCGTCTACAATTTTTTTAAAAGAAGAGGGTTTATGTGATGTCAAAGAAAGATGGTAAGAATACCGAATAAGTGAAGGATGTAGCTTAAAATAGTAAAATTGAGACGGACATTGAAAGGAGAATACATGCAGTAAGCAGTGCAATGTATGCAGATGTGCTTAAAATCAGTCGGATGACCAAGACGTCAAAGCTGAAAACATTTAAACAATTGCGATTTGTAACAATTATGGCTAAACATTTTTATAACAGCTCACGAAGTTTTGTTTAGATACCTTGTCCATCCATCCAAAGTTAAGTGACAGGCACTCGTCGGTGTTTCAACTTCCAACCACACTATCCAGTACCGAATCTTTTAGCTGCTTATCCCTATACTTTTACCATTTCTTTCAGTTTGTCTATAACCTTTCTTTCTTTTTCTCTATGCCTCTATTTTCCCTTCCATAATGGTAGTAATAAAATTATCGTATCAAATTAAATAACTAATCATGAGTATATAGGTATATGGACTATATTTTACCAAAAGTATTCGAAGTTTCTTCTGCACCAAAATAGTTTTCATAAATAAGGAGGCGCGTGTAGTACACCAAGAAGAGCTTAGTTTCAATTAGTGCCTCGGTACAAAGTAATTGAAACAACACTTGGCCCAGATATACTGGATGAAAAGTTATAATATCCATCGAGTAGGATACGTCTTGACACTCAAAACTAATTAAGGACATTTTAATTTAATTTAATCCATGCATATTTTATAATCATAGAAATTGAAATCACACGAGTATTTACTATTCTAAACGCGGAAGCACCAGCCTAGGACATAGTATAATCGCGTTTCTAAAACAAAAACGGAAATATGTAAGTGTAAACAATGCACGTGTGAGTTGTTGAAAAAATGCACGTGATTTCTAAATCGTCATCAATCAATCAAATAATTTGAGACATACTTATTCTGATTTCTCTCAAGTTATTAGATTAAAGCCCTTCGACAAGAAACTTCAAGCCTAGACGCACGTAAAGACCAAGAAATCATAAATCATCGTTTGCAGTATTGATTTGGGCGGGTGGAAATAATTTCGGTGAGAAACTTTTATAAGACGGTATAGGTTAGCATTACAGAGTGTCTCACGGCGGTCTGACTGGCGACAAAGAAAGCATACTCTGCCTACGCAGAGCACACTGAAATAGCTGCGCGCGCGCCGCCTATGACTCAGCGCAAACAATGGACCTGATGTCCTCAACAGTAACAGCTTTCGCCAACATAAACACGTCACTACGACTCTTACGAAAATGCCTTTTACTATATCTTTTATTATCTTTGTATACCATTTAATTTTCATAATCTGCTAGCAGCCCTAACACTGTTAGATTAAATAGATTCTATAATGCTACTATTTATAAAAATATCAATTTAGTATATAAATATAACTTGCTTTAAATCCATACCTACTAATATAATATGTAAAGCAGAGGAGTTTGTTTTTTTTGTTTGAACGCGCTATTCTCTAGAACTGCCCCTCAACCGGATTTAAAAATTATTTTTGCATTTGATATGCCAATTCTTGAGGGAGGTGATAGACAATTAAACATCACGCTACGACCCTTAGGAGCCGAGCAAAAAGAAAAAAGTCCAAAAAAACTAAGTAATAGCGCGGACGTGTGATGCGACGGGACGCGGTGGGTCGTAGGATAATACAGGGTGAAATTGAAAACATGCGACAAATCCAAATGGGAGATTATACTCATCATTATGAACAACTTTTACTAATCGAAAAAAAATCAGCTGTTTCCTACATTTATTTTCGCATAACTCGTCAAAATGTAGGGAACAGTTGTTTTTTTTTTTTTTTCGCGATTTCAGGTTTGGTCCCATAGTAAAAGTTGTTCATAATGATGAGTACAATCTCTCATTTCGATTTGTCGCATGTATTCAATTTCAACCTGTATATTTTATGTTACATCAAGAAATTCCACGTGCTAAGTCACGGGCAGAAGCTAGTAATATAATAAGGATAGTTTCACCTGTCCGCACATGTAGTAAATATCATCGTAACAATCTGCGAATCTTATTCCAGTGAATTAAGATTCGGGGATTGTTGACTGGGTAGGCGTAGAGCACTTGCTTTAGTCGGATCTAAATGCCCCTGGTGTTCGTAATTATACGAAATCACAATTTCGTTCGTATTTCAGTCCTTCAAAATTTCAGGTTCAACAGTATTGCCAACACGATTTGGCATAAAACCTCTGCCGCTATGTTCAGGAAAAAGACCAAGCCTGGCTATTATTTTCAGCCACAAGAGGAAAAGGTTTTTAGCTAAATTACGAAATTAAATTAATTTGACGTTTTTAATAGCCCTGAGAAGTGACACCGACAAAAAGAGTCACACGTGTAGTTGTGGAAGTTTGTGTATAAATGATTACGGGGACATGGACATTGGAAATTGCGCATAAATATAAAGTATTTTATTTTTATTAATCTACGATTCATTCTAACATCAAAGCAATCGAATTACAGAGCTATTAAACGAAAACCGGTCGTTGACATCTCAAACAACACATTTATATGGAAATGTTGAAGCAGGCTTATGTTTAGAGTTCGTTAGGATATCTGTATGAATTTATGGTAGGTAGAGGTATTTAAGAAATTCTACGAAAAGTCTTACTGGGCGGGCAAGAGTTTACGAGGATTTCAATAAACATTTCAGTAAAAATGACTGAAAAAGAAACAATTTATTTGACAATTTTACAAGTACATAAGTAAGTACCTTATATGCATACTATGTAGCCTTGGCATGGATGACGTGGTAAGTAACCTGTACTGTACAAGGCGGGGCGTGGTCCCAACTGAAATCCGGACGACATCAAGATGGCGTATCCAGCCGCCATTTCAGTTCGACAAAGTGCGGTTACTCAAATATTTCTCGAGGCGAGTGCTTGGCAAACATGCCTAGTAGCACATACTAATGCGATGCTAATCATTACGCCGGACACATATTAATTTCAGTACGGCACTTTAACACGACGATGCGACCGCGACACAAAGCCCACCAATTAGTAACGGTGTAGGTCTTTGACGAAAGGAAGTCAGTGTAGCGGGTCTACATGCCCCTCGGCGAAATTTTGCACTGCGGCATAAGACCGGAACATAATCGGAGAAACGACCTCTTTCCACTTGCATTTTTTGCAAGACACATTCAATAATTACTTGTTAAAAGGGACCGTATTGGGAAATTATCGTAGTTATGAATATTACAGAGAATTTAAAAAAAACATTAATATTGTAAGATGGGAACCATGAATAAATAACTATTTATCTGTATAATGGTTCCCTATATCATCAATTAATCAGACTTCATCATGAAGCCCGTATATAATAAGCTTTGGGATTGGGCCCTATGCATGATTGTAACACGTTACATAACTAAAAAGCAACGTAGTTTTGTTTTGACGAATAGTAAAGACCATGAGGCGACTTGAAAACAACATTACAGTCGGCCATGACAAGACGTCCAAATAAAAATTTGGAAACCTCTCTCTCCAACAGCTTCCAGAAGCAGTTGCAAATTGGGATACCTACTTGTGTAATTTTGGTGACAATTCAATTATGGTACCATAAAGCTGGTCTAACAATGCGGCTATAGAAAAGTCCTTGGAGAGAGATTTTTAGGATTCTTTTTTTGGCCAGCCTGTATATGGGCAAATAGTCTGCTATTATTTACATTCTTGAAATAATTTGTCTAATAATTAAAGTGTCGATTAAAAAAGAAATGCAAGCAACGGATTGGTGATCCCAGTATGAACTTCAAACCAACGGCAACGCTTCAAACAAAATTAGTAAAAAAATTTTTGTAAAAGGATGTTTAGTCATAGCTGGCTGTAACTAATAGAAGAAATATTAAACATAATGAAAATGTAGTGGTATCCTTTTAACAAGGGGCCTAAAAAGGCCACTTTGGCAGAATCATAAAAAAAATTATATCACGCAATTATTATAAATATTCTCCTAACGAAAATACGCTTTCTAAGTGCTTTGTCATATTTAACTAAATTGGGAAAAAATACATTTAAGTCGATGTTTCTCCAAATGAGCGACATGATGTGACTCTGCTACCGGTTAGGCTGGAAGCCGACCCCAACATCCCAAACCTTAGTTGGGAAAAGGTTAAGCTGATGCTGACGACCCACGAAATACGTTATTTGAAATAACGCTCCGTCCTGACAAAAACCAGTTTTCTTACTTTTTCAGAATTTCAAGTAAAAGTAGATACGTATTATTTTAGGATGCTGGTTTCTAGCCCAATTCTTTATTGAACAACACGGACCGCAGTTATATGGCGCACTGAGCATACGATTATATTGTCTTGTCGCCCATTTTCTAATTTCGAGTCAATCAATACAAAATTCAAACCTGTTGCATATAATTAATTATATTATGCCAAAAAAAAACTCAGTTCACGCCGCCGGGCAAGTCACATAAAAGTCTACCTGTCTATTCAGCTAATCGTTAGTAATACTAAGTGTACTGCTAATAACAACATAATATAATAATATTCACGCATATAACTGCAATAAGTAAGTAGACAACGAGGTGGTACGAATGCGGCCAAGCAGTTACAGGAATGGCTTGTGAATATTTTTGCACCGAGCCTCGGCCGGACTGGCCCAACGGCATTCTCGACCGCTGCCGCAGCACCGTACCAACTACACTCCGTTCTTGACACCTACTATTGTTACTGGCCCGGCCACTACGAGAACAACTATATTCTATTTTAATATTAGACCGAGTCAAAAAGCTGTAAGTATGTGTTTGTAGGGATTAAAATTAAACTGTTTCTAGAACTTAACAATTATATTTAAGTAGCAGCAGATAATGAATTGGATCGTTTACATTATTGCGTTTAAAAATCAAGAAAATGTTTTAATTACTAATTTAGAATCAGTACACTAAATTGACGCCTGATTAAACAAATCTAAATTTGCGAGATAAGTCGAGTGAAATACCTATGTAATATGAATACTATTAAATCACCACAAATGGGTAAGTACCTACTCTTGTGCTTACCTAGATGCCTCGAGTGTTTACTTCGAAGAGAGATACATGAGTGTGAGCAGGGCATACAGCAAGAAAGGGACAGACAAGTCGAGCGTGGGAACAGTACTCAACACACGAAGTATGACTGCATTTGAGCCTGAGGCGATTCAGGCAACAAGTTGCTGGAAAAAAGTTGCCCATGTAAGTACTCAGTCATGACTTTCGAAAGCCTCGCAAAAGTAACGGACCTTCTTGATGTACCAATGTATCGTAGAAAGTATAAAAAGTACGGTAGTTAGCGGCAACAATAAACGCCACACCGGTTATACTTGTATTTTGCATATAAATTGTTGAAATTGTTAAAATGAGTTACAAATAAAATAAGCTAATCGCAGTCACAAACAAAGAGTAAATCGTAGTATAGAAAATATAAAGTTAAAAATAACACAATTATATTGTGTGAAACTCAACATTCAGCGAAATTGTAGGAAAAGTTCGTTACGCTACAGACGTAGACGGGTTGAAATATTATTTACACTTCCAATCGCCAAACAGATTTACTAAACAAGGTGGCAGGGACCTAAACGCGCAAACTTTAACCATGAATTCAGCACATGATTCTAGACGGGGAAGCGAAGAAACTTTTCAATAGTTATCCAAAAAACATCTGCTGATTTTAAATATAATAGTGCAATACGGACTCGGTCAAAATGCATGGAAGAGATATTTATTTTCAATAACCGACTTAGAATTTCAGGTTCAGAATCATGTACCTACTGGATCCACGGTTACCTACAGTTTGCGCGTCGATGTCCTTGCCACTGCCTGTCTTAGTTTTGTTTATTTTAGTGCGCTGTTGTAAAAAATATTTGCTCGAGTCGAATGCTGACTGATAAAGTAATCGTTAAGGGAAGAAAACATATATTTAAAGTTGTATTGATTAAATTTTATTAAAAAACTTTTATTTTTTCACTTCGATTACGATCGAAGTGACAAAATGACGAAAGCCAATCTTAGAGTGTGCTTGTATTGAATAGTGATAATTACTCTCCAGACACATAGGGTATGCCATAAAGTAGGTACGAAAAGTGTTAGGAACCTTAAAGCTATCGAGGTACTGATAAAAGAAAAGAATGACATGAAAATCACAATATTCACATGGAATACAATGTGGAAATAATAATACGACCATAAATGAAAACACTGGCAATATTCAACATAGGAGTATTTTGTTTGAAACTTTTTTAAACATGTAAATTTTAGTTGGTAGTTCGTTAATTGGCAACTATTGGTTCCTGATCAGCTGACTAGTTATAGTGACTACCTATCTGCACTAACCTACATACACTAAGGACTGATTTTTCAACCAACAGATAATTTTTTTGTTCCGTACCTCAAAAGGAAAAAACGGAACCCTTATAGGATCACTCGTGTGTCTGTCTATCTGTCCGTCTGTCACAGCCAATTTGCTCCGAATCATATGGACCGATTAAGTTGAAATTTGGTACACATAATGAATCTCTGTGACCCAAACACAGACGTGTAACATAAATAAATGAGTTTTGAAAATGGGAGTCATTTTTGAGGGTTTTTTTTTTTTTCTTTTTTATATTCTGCAATCAGTCCCTGGACTATAAGCAGATTTGTTGTTGAATTTGATGGTGCAGAGTGGTTTCTTCAGCGAGATTTCCCTCATAATATTTTATGGCAGCATGTCCTAGTTGGCATTGGCAAGGTCCACCACAGCTAACCTTTTCAGCCGCCTTTTATGATCCGGCTTAATGAGCGCTTTCGCCAAAGGATTTGGATGATTTTGAAGGCGTGCTCTGTAGCGTTCTGCCCAGCTTTTCACTTCCTGATACACTGTGTTTTGGTTAAGATATTCATGAAACTCGCAGTTTCTTGTAAACCATGGTCCATTTGTGATGTTTTTGAAGATGACATTTTGGAATCTTTGGAGCATGTTAATATTAGAGACACTAGCGGTTCCCCATAGTTGGATGCCATATGTCCAAATTGGCTTTAACATGGTGTTGTACACCAGTAGTTTATTGTCTATTGACAGGATAGAATTTCTTCCAAGGAGCCAGTATAGGTTCCTGTGTTTTATATTGAGTTGATTTCTCTTGGCTTGGATATGTGTCCTCCATGTAAGCCTGCGGTCAAGGTGCATGCCCAGGTACTTCACAGACTCCTTATGTGGAAGTTCGTGATCGCCTAGTCTCACAGGTGGACATATACCTTGTCTCAGGCTGAAGGTAACCTGGGCTGACTTGGATGCACTTGCTTTTATTCGCCACCTCTTTAGCCATTTATTTATGCCGTCTAAACTACTCTGAAGTATTTTAGATGCAATTTCAGAGTCTTTGTGGTTAGCCAAAACGGCTGTGTCATCTGCGTAAGTTGCTGACGTAGTATCCGGAGTTTGTGGCAGATCTGATGTGTATAAAGTGTACAACACCGGTCCCAGTACGGAGCCCTGGGGCACTCCTGCAGTTATTTTGTGGAAAGATGAGGTAACATCTCTTTCCTTAACTTGAAAAGTTCTGTCGGAGAGGTAAGATTCAAGCAGTTCGTAGTATGTGTGGGGTAAGGATGTTTTGATTTTACAGAGTAACCCGCGGTGCCATACTTTATCGAAGGCCTGCTGAATATCCAAAAATGCAGCCGAGCAGTATTCCTTATCTTCCAGAGACTTTCTTATTTTGTCGTAGATCCTGTGTACTTGTTCTGTCGTAGCATGTTTCTGCCGAAAGCCAAATTGATGGTCAGGTATGATAGACTTATGAAGTAGTTGTGGTAGCATTCTGTTTAGCAGCAGTTTTTCGAATAGTTTAGATATTACAGGCAATAAACTAATGGGTCTATATGAAGTTACCTCATGATCTGGTTTGCCTTCTTTATGAATCATCACTATTTGGGAGACTTTCCATAGTGCTGGAAAGTGTTTTTTTCTTATTATACCATTATAGAGAGTCGCCAAGAATACAATTCCTTTCTTTGGTATTTGTTTTAGGACTTCCTTAGTAATAAGATCGAAACCCGGTGCTTTTTTATTCTCTAGCTTTATTATCTGCCGAAGTACTTCCTTGGGAGTTATAGGTCGAATGGGTAGATCAAGTTGGTACGGCTGATTTAATATGACTTCAATATCAGAGTTGTCAGAACCCGGCTCTGCCTCGTTTGGTGTGAACACTTCCTCTAAGTGCGTTGCAAATGCATCTGCTTTCTGCTCGCTAGTTCTCGCCCATCGTCCATCATCCAATTTAATTGGCGGTTTTGAGCATTGTGGTCGGTTTATGCCACTAGTAGCCTTCCATAGGGAATAGTTTGTGGCCTTTGTAGCTGTCAGAGACTCCAATTTTGCTTTTAAGGTTACATTCTCAGCTTCGACAATAGCGTTTTTAAGATCTACGATCGCTTTGTTCAGAGCAGTCTTGTCTTCTCTGGCCCTGGACGTATGCCAAACTCGTCGTAAACGTCGCTTTTCCTTGATTTTTATTCTAACTTGCCCGGGAATAGTGGGGTGAGAGTGTGTGTTCAAGATCTCTGGAGTTGATTGCCAGCACGCAGTTTGTATTGTATTTGTCAGGTATTTAGCTGCAGATTCAATATCATCTTTTGTTTTAAAGCTTATTTTCAGATTTAAATTCTCTACTATTAGTTCTCTAAAAGAGTCCCAATCAGTTGAGTTGTTGTACAATTTCAGGTTGGTTTCATAATACAGAATAGTTGTACTTATAGTTAATAGTACCGGGACGTGGTTCGAGGAGCCATCTAAGCAGGAGTCCACCTTAAAATACAAATTAGAGAGTCCTCCAGTTATAAAAAAGTCTATTAGGTCTGGAAGCCTATTCGGATCACTTGGCCAATGTGTTGGTTCGGCTGTAGACAAGGTACGAAGGGGGTGTTTGTCAATGCACAATTTGAGCTCTCTTCCTCTTGTGGTAATCAATCTTGAGCCCCAAAAGGTGTGCTTAGCATTCCAGTCGCCTCCAGCTATAAATCTTTTTCCGAGCGTAGCAATGTAATGTGAGAATTGGTGTTCTTTGATCTTGTGCTTTGGCGGGCAGTAAACTGACGAGACGTTGAATCCTCCATTTTTCTCCTCAATGTTCAATGTTGTCGCTTGGATATGCTCTGTTCGATAGCTGGGAAGCTGGTGATGTTTCACTGGGGACCTAATGACAATAGCAGTGCCATCAGGATGGTCAGTTGAATAGATGTTATATCCAGGTATTGTGACTGCACTTCTGCTGGTAAAGTGGGTTTCTGATATTAATAGTATGTCGATGTTGTGGCATTTCAGGAGTAATTCCACTTCGGATTTGTTGGGCGCAAGGCCGTTAATGTTCCACGTCCCTATACGTAGGTTAGTCATCTTAAAAGTTTTTCTATAAGCTTTGTCATAAGTCTCATAAGGGTGCTTATTTGTTGTACTAGCATGTCAATTTTTTCTGAGTTTTTTATAAGTAGCTCCTGGACTACTTGAGTTGGCTCCACATTTACTTGACTGGTTTCATTCGTTAAAACTTCCTTGTAGGTCTTTTTGTTGGCTGTTACATTCTTTATATTATTATCGTGTAACTTGCTTGTATTTCCATTCGCTGAGTAGTAATTCTCCATCGTTTTCTGATTATTTTCTTGGTACTGTGGCATTGTCGGTGCTTCCCGCCTAGTGGTTTGTTTTCGAGCTAGAATTTCTCTGTACACTTCACACCCCTTGTAATTAGCAGGATGACTTCCAAGGCACAGTGCACATTTTGCTGGGGTATTACGGTCTTCTTTCGGGCAATCAGCTGTTTTGTGGCTTTCTGCACATTTGACGCATCTAAATGGCCTCATGCAGTTATTCTTCGAATGCCCATATTGCTGGCATCTTTGGCACTGGATAATAACCTTGGATTTTCGGGGATCTTCTATTTTAACATGTTGGTGGTATACATACTTAATTTCTTTAACTGCTTTATTGTTTGGCCCAGGTTCAATATTAATAAAGAATGTCGAAGTAGGTTTCTTCTCAGGCCCTCCTCGGGCATTGACAATTTCGCCTCTCACTTTATTGCCGGTGGCTTCTATTTACTCAATTATTGCGCTATGAGGGGTTGTGTAGTGAAGGTTTTTAACAACAATCCTATAGCTATTGGTGTTCTTTGGGGTAAAGGTGTGACCAATTAGGCCTTTTGCTCTTATTAACCCTATTACTTTCTTGTATTCTTGAGGGTTAAATAGACAATTAAAAAAAAAAGTTTCGCAATCTGTACCGTGTGACATATCAATGAAAGGGCTTACCGTGAGGATCTCAAATATATTTTTTTCATAATTTTAAAGTAAATTGTATTAAAGTTATTTAAGACAATAGACGAAAATTTACTATTCTCCCCCCCTTATCTCCGAAACTACTGAGCCTAGAACTTTGAAAAATTATACAGAAAATAGTTCTATACCTATAGATTACAGGAAAATTAATAAGAAGTCTATTATCTTGAAACAACATGGTAAATCTCTCAATATTGTGCGTACAAACTTACATTTTCAGTTGGAATGTATGGGAGAAAATGTTTTTCAACTACAATGTTAAATTTGTTCTTGGGATAAATTCATTCCAACTACGGAACCCTTCATTGTGCGTGGTCCAACACGTACTTGGCTGGTTTTTATTCGTGGAATAAAATTTACGCCTGACAGTTTTTGTATGGACGTACTGTCAAAAATCAAAATTATTCCTCCAATAATATTATCTGGCGTTGGAAAAATCAGAACTATAATAAATCAAAAAATATTTGATTTATGTGCGCAGACTGGTAAAGTCATTAGAAATAATATTGTTAGTATTGTCGCCTCCACGTTGTTCACAAGGTCATTTTAGTCGTATACCTGAATATGTCATCCAAGGCAAAGGAGGGTGGGTCCTTTTCAGTAGTGATACTTTATTCACTTATTGCGTCTCACCTATCGACCCACCCCGCCCAGGCGCCCATGCCGCCCGCCTTAGAGTACCGTAGATACCTCTCGGAAAAAACCTCTGATCAATCTGGCCAACGTTATAGATTTATTTATATTTACAAATGAAATCGTCTTTTCTTTCAATTGAATCATTTAGTCAAGGTTCTATAAAAACGTGTTCCTTTAAAAAGGAATTTGTTTATAATTTTACTCCTTCTGAAAGTGCATTTGTACAACAAGAGCTTTCACTAAAAACCTTCGTTTATCTTAAGCAAAATGTAACGTTTAAGAAACATAATCACACACGTAGTAAAATAAATGATGTACTAAATACATACTACATAATGAAAAGGTCACTAAGGGTCAGTTCACACCGCGACGCGACGCGGCGCGCAGTTTTCAAGATAGCAATACATTTATAGACCTTATCTACTACAGAAAAAGGCACACAATTCAGTGAGGTGGGCCACGCGGCGTAGCTCGACGTAGTAGACACCATCTCACTGAATTGTGTACTTTTTTAAGTAGTAGATAAGGTCTATAATTGCTATCTTGAAAACTGCACGCCGCGCCGCGTCGCGTCGCGGTGTGAACTGACCCTAAAGTGCCTACTCCACAGACTACAACGCGGCAACGCAATCTTAACGTGCTTAAGGGGCGACAGAAATATGTCCCCTGTTAAATGGCTGATTCATTTCCTCAATAATAGATTGGACTCTGGTCACACCATTGTTGAAATAATAAGAAATGCAGGTAATTATTCAATCGATAAAAAAAAGATATTTATGAAATATGGATAAATTGGAAGAGAAGAAAATACTTCAGAAGCTACTTTTAACTTGTCAACGATTGATTATTACACCTACACGATGAGACTGAGACGGTAATTATCTAATAAAGGAAGTGTTTTTGTCAGATCAAGACCAATCATAAAAGGAAACAATCTGTAACTACACCCTCTTCATAAAATTAAAATAATATAGTATCGAAGCATAAGTAGGGTATTATGTCAACAAAACCGAACTGAGGATTTTTGAAACAATAGAGATCAATAAAAATGTTATTAGATAAGTATCTACATTTTACAATATCATTGAGACGATCAGAAAGTATATCGCGAAGGTTTTGTAGCTACCGGCAATTTAATTCTGCAATTGTAGAGATTCATTGTAGCAGGTCAATCTACCCAGTCAATTGATACGGTTAATAGTGTCACCTCATTCACATTCGATTCAAAAGATCACATCACATCTTCATATTTTTTCGACATACTTTAGTTCAAAAAAGATAATTGTCAAACTCAAATAGCGGAGGAGGAGGATAACTGGTTGTTTTCCTCGAATCTTATCCAACAATTCATGAAATTAAACATAAACACTGTTAAACCTTTTATGCGTAACTGAGTAATAAATATCTTCAAAAACTTTAACATTTATTCGAGATTAGAAACTGAGGTTAAGATAAAAAAAGTGTGCCCCTTCCTGCGCGAAGTAATATCATTACGAAGTCTTTACATTCTTCACCACTGAGAAGCGCATAAAGAAATTTCTTCCATCTTGTTATTCAGAAGGGAACAATATTCTAGATGCTCGTAATATTTTTCTCACAAACTATTTACTACATAAATATAAATATTGAATTAGTTGCGGTAGACAATACTGAAATAGCTAATGAGATTCTTGAAATATGTTCTAGGGCTCATGGCTAACCACTGGCGGGCAGATTAGTCGGTCTGCATTTTTTGCCCATGGTTAGCCTTTACTGTATATTGCAGTATTTACAAATCCTGCATATTTTTTTTTACTTTAATCCTCTTTTTAAATACATATTCAACCTTATTTTTTATTATGGTCTATCCAGAAATTCCCATCTGATATTTTTTTCAAATTACGAATTGATTTACGTCAGATGGCATTTTTGATGGTAACCATGGTCACTTGAAAAATAAACTTGTGACGAGCTACTTCTCCTTCTGGAATTTACGCAAAAATTTTCATATAAATTATAATATTGAATATGATTTATTGTGTTATAACGTTTTTACTCTATAAGGTACCTCGCTACCAAGAGTTCTACATATATTTTTTTTTATTTCAAATGTCGGAGTGAGGACTTATCTCTTTCATTTTCGGTATGTATCATTCTACTCTATTTCTTGGGTACAAGTGATTCTGCTTGCTCCATGGGTTTTTATTTTTAAATTTTACCCCAGGATAAGGCCCGAACTAACGGCAAGCCGATTCATTCGGCTTTTCCCCCTACCCGACTCCCGTGATGAAATTAATGCTGTTTACCTGAGGAGCGCCGCAGCTAGCTGTTGCAGATCTAGTAGCTGTTGCGGATCTAGTAGCTGTTTCGGATCTAGTAGCTGTTTATTGTGCTGCCCTATTATTCTACAAGGATTCCGTGAACGAAGTCGAAGACCCCTTTTTTGGAACAGATACCTTTTTTTCACACTATTCTCATAGTAGATTGTCTAGATTTATTTTCCCAATTGAAATCGCGTTTATTTTATCCTTCAAATACGGCGGGTGAGCTTTTTTAATTCTTATTCTTTGGACCGCGCTAACCTTTCAACCTATTTAGTCTTTATATGTGTCTTGATTGCAATCACGTCTGCATTCGCGTTGCGTTACAAAATTCACCTCTTTTTTCCCTTTACAAAAGCTAAAGTATTTTTTTAAATTGGTATTACTGTCGTCACAAGGGTACCTACAGAAAGTAGTCTTTTCTTGCTATTTTTATTTTTATATTTGATTCCTGTATTTTTTCGGATTTTTTTTTATTTTAACACCAAAATTAAACGTATTTATTAGCGAAGTGTTTCTTCTTCTTGTTTTATTTCTTTATTTGAGATGTATGAAAGAAGAACGCACGCTGCGCCGCCGCCACATACCTATACACTGGGAAACGTGCAGAAGGATGAATAACGAATGAGACGATAATAATTTTCAAGAAAGGTTCGAATATGTTACCTCTAGTGAATACTTATAGGGTTGTGTTACGCAGACGGCCGTTAGACAAAACCTTTTAAGATACAGGTACGATTTTACTGCTGTCACATTTCTAATCGTATGAATCAACCCCAGTATGTACCTAGCTACTTACAAATGCGAAACATTTAGTAAACCAGCACACATAAAAATAAACACAGTTTTATAATAAAAACGTACAACGTGCTACAATCGATGGGTCAAATGTATTTCATGAAGTTACTTTATCTCGCACCTGAAAGCTTTGAAACATTGTTTCCACATGCGCTAGTTTTCGACTCCACTATTTGCGGATTATGGCACCGCGCCAACTCAATTCTGCGTATCTTTAAACAATCAATACATTTTGATAGATTATCATAAATTTAATTAATTCTTCCGCCAGATTTAGTTGGAATCTAAATTACATGAATAGAATATTAAGTTCATTCTCAGACTGTCAGTCTTTTCCGTTATCTATATAAAGAAAACAAAGCCGGGTTAGTTACACCATCTTCTTTCACATATCTATGAGATAAATAGACGAAAAAAAAAATTAAGATAATTCTTAATCTGAAGCGGTACGAATTTCGCATCGAAAGAAATATAGAATGCATTCCTAGCTGGTTATTATCTCGCGCGCAAGTTGTAACCATTTACTGTGTGCAACTGCCTATTACGAGTACAGTATACATAAGACATATTTAAGAATTCGTCACTACACCCATATTAACTGATTCGTTGATTAAGATCCTTTTTATGACATGCGTTTACGCACATTTTGCTATCAACAACTACTATGCACATTGACCAAATTACTCCAAAGCTTGTAAAGTTCTTAGGCTATTGTGAATGAAGAGTTATGATCATGTACAGCAAATACTAACTTCCTGAACTTGGGCTTTATCTCTGTATGAAATACAGCTGAATTCAGCGACTTGTGAGCTGAATATCGATCAATATGCTCAAAATTGATTGAATGGATCGTGAGCTTTGCGGTGCGTGTTTACGAAGCGATTGGCAATATTGGTACCGCATTGACGCTGCGCTTACGCTCCGTTCCTGATTTGAAATAAGGCATGTCGGTGTGATATAAGTACAAACACTGCGCAGATAGCGCCGGTCGTCGGCGGCTAACGTTCTTTTTGAAGTGCCGTGCCCCGTAAAAATCTTTGTTGTCCTAACAACGGCCACGACAGGGGTTTTAGACTAAGCGTGCCAAAATTAGTCTAAATACAAAAATGTATTAATACTAGAATGGCAAAAAGTTAGAAAGGAAATAATAGATTTAAGTAGGTACGTCCGTCTAAATGGGGTAAATGAACTAACAGGGTTATATTGATGATTGTAATGATTTATAATTCTGTAAATACTTACATATTTGTTACAGTCGAGAATCATATTTTTTTCTTTATCAACATGCAACCTGAGGGGCAATTCTGGTAATTTTAAGAACGTTCACAGTCTGATCTCAGTCTCAATCTGTCAAAAATACCTTAAATTTCAGTACATTTTGACAAGTTTTTGACATTTGTTTGTCGCTGAGATGAGACTGCGACTAGATTTTGAACGTTTTAAATTACGAGAATTGGCCTGCTGATACTGACCTGCAAATTAATAAAAATGTAGGTAAATTTGCATTTCGCGCTTTTGACGCTTTCTCCTTAATGTCAAATACTGGTGTTTACGTCGTCATAGCTTACACCCCACACTGAAAAAAAAACCGGTCAAGTGCGAGTCGGACTCGCGCACCGAGGGTTCCGTGAAAATAGTTTATCACGGGAATCGTGTCTCAATTACCTATATATCCCGTTTTGAAAAAACGGAACCCTTATAGAATCACTTTGTTGTCCGTTCGTCTGTCTGTCTGTCAAGACCCTTTTTCTCAGGAACGCGTGGAGGTGTCAAGCTGGAATTTATATCAAATACTCAGGTCTACTGTCGATTGGAGCTATGATAAATCTAACTTCTAAGCCAAAGCAAACAAAAGATACAGCCGTTTATGCCGCTTTCCGCATATTTTCGACACTCGCAATATGATATTAATTTCAACTTGATAACTCCACGCGTTCCTGAGAAAAAGGGTCTTGATCGACGAACAGACAGTCGGACAACGAAGTGATCTTTACAGGGTTCCGTTTTCCTTTTGAGGTACGGATCCCAAAAACAGTTTGAATTGTAATGTAATTAGATTCAAAGCAAAAAGCAAGAGGATCGAAAGTTTATGTGTCAATATTTTAAATCAATGAAAACTGTTTACCGGTCAAAACCACTTTTGATTGCAAAAATAAGTCAAAATTACTTTAGACCTATTAAAACTATATCAACAACTACTAACATTTACTTAGAAACCTATTAGGTTAGTAGATTTTTTTGTGACCCTTATCAAAGCATTGTTATGTTTTTGTAGTGATTCTAGATTATAATATAACTAAGTCCTTCCGTAAAAACTGAATTTCATAGAGAAAACGCTTTTTAATAACGGTTTTGACGGATTAAATTTCACTGCAACATCCTACTAATAATATTATAAATGCGAAAGTTTGTGAAGATGGATGGATGGATGGATGTTTGTTACTCTTTCACGCAAAAACTACTGAACGGATTTGGATGAAATTTTTCACAAAGATAGTTTATAACCCGGATTGACACAGGATACTTTTTATCCCGATATTCCTACGGGATCGAAACTTATGCGGGTGAAACCGCGGGGCGCAGCTAGTACTTAATAACTATAAGAAGTACTCTGTGTGCGCGCGATAGAGGTTTTGCGCGCTGTGTGTGTCCGTTGCAGGCCGCATTTACACCCAAGCGTGGCAGCCGCCTGCGTAAATGTATGAAAAACAAAGGACTGTCAGTAAAGTTCTATTTTCATACATTTTATTTTGTACTGGGCGCTCACAGTCGACGACCGTGAGTCTACTATACGCTATGTTATGAACGCGGCCTTACAACTTCGAGCTTGTTTTTCCTTTAGAAGGCGGTACAACATTAACGTCGGTCGTTTGAAGCATCCGCAGAAGAAATCCCGTGTTACAGATAACAAACAATGCTTAGGCGGTAACAGGTTCCTGGCACAGCACATTTACAGTCTGCACTTAACCATAAGACCTTACCAATAACCTTGACCTTATAATGGTTAAGAGCAGAGTGTAAATGTGCTATGCCAGCAACCAGTCACCGCCTAAGCATTGTTTAGTTTAGTTGTTATCTTTAACACGGGAATTTCTACTGCATTTATTTAAAAGCTTCCCAGTTTATCCCACCAACAATATTAATAACCAATCAGAAGTTAATGAGTAATAAAGTGGCAGTCATCAATTTAAACATTAAAATGCATGCCGCAACAATGAAGTATGGCACAGCTTTTGATGTATTATTGAGTGCGATTTTTGATTGGTTGTTAATTTTATAGCGATTTATTCTTTACACAGTAACAACTTCCTATTTCGTCATGTATGTATATTTTGTTTGATTTTGTCCGACTCGGTGCCGGCGGGTCATGATGTACCTACATTATAATGTAAACTTAAACTAGTAACATGATATTCTCAATAGTTGCGTTACGTCTATTAGGCAAGTGTACAGAAAATCTCGGAAAACAAAAGAAAGCGGTTTTTTTTTAAATTAGCCTTTTCTGTCCCACTGCTGAGCAAAGGCCTCAACGAAATCCTTCCAGGCATCCTTTTCTAGAGCCACCTCGATCTAACCTTTGCGGTACGCGTCCAGGTTAGAAAGCGGTAACTAATGTTAATACTTTTTCTCTATTTCTTTTAAAGCAAGATGTCCTTAAGTTAACTACGTACCTACTCAAGTTTCAGCCACCCACCGCGGGAACTGTCACATCGACGCCGACGCCGACGATTCAACAGTTTTAGACCACATGTGACAGAAGTTCTGCAAGATATACGAGTATCCGATGGTCGGTCTGATAGTAAGCTGCAAGCAGCGTTCACAAAGGCACAAAGACGCGCGCGCATGTCACGCACCGCTCTTTCTTTAGAGATTTTAGAATAGGTACCTTCCCTCTTTTCATAGGTACATTCCTTCTTTTCATAGGTACATTCCCTCTTTTCATAAAGTAGGTTTTTTTTTTCCTTTTAATAACCCTTGTGTACTTTATGACCAAAAGCATAAAGCTGAGTACTCGACGAGTGCGGATTCAATAGCTGTTCGAACTCGATCAGCGCGCGATGAAATTCGTGGCATGTGAACGCACCCTTACACTTACTAGTTAAGTAACAGACGGCCCATCAGACGTTTCTCACAGGAATTTTGCTTCATATGAAAACGCCGATCTTGGTCTCCGTTCATGCTGCAATTATAGCCACTGTAGTTTCTTTTACAATAATCTATTTTAACCATCTCACCAGCAGCGGGATGTTGCCGTGTAGACCGCCTTTATACATCAAAGATCGTGAAGATTCCAGAATTATATGAAAGTTCCGTTTTGTGGGCAAAAAAACTGCAGTACAATCTCAACGGCTCACATGCAAGGCTACAAGCGTTATCTTGAACATGTGTGCAGTAAGTTTGACAAAAAGTTAATAAAAAGCACAACGATCGCAAGGCAGTTGACCTTGCTGGGTGTTTACATCGGCGTGCATCGGTCGCGGGCGCGTCAGGGCCGCGCGCGCGTTGCACCGGCGCGCGGCGGTGGGACACAAACAACCTACATACCCATACCTACACCAATGCTAATGTGGTTCTATCTACATAGTGGTTCGAGTATGCAGGACGCCGCCCGGCCGTGTCCGGTTAGGCGCGTCGCGTTCCGATCCATGGATGGCACTGAACTCCTAGCATGCCCATTGTCAGTCTTGAGGCTTAGGTAGGTATATTGTAGGAACTCAAATGTAGCACCACAATTTGACTATAACTGTTTTCTGTTAGATGCCAAAAGGACAACGACAAGTATCAAAATAGAATACTGCATAGGTGATTCTTTTATGGGGAGTCTGCATAGACTTTTTTAAAACTTAACTTAGTTCTTAAAAAAAAGAACGTTTAATAAACTAAGCAACACCATTAAATTAAATTGGCAATGCGAATAAAAATAAACATAACTGGGGAATGTAGGTGTACCTATGTTACGTTTGTAAATTCACTAGCAACTGAACGGATTTTTTGGGGAAAAGAGAGAAATATTTTCTTTAACATGTTTAAAGAATGGTATTACTGGGTCTCCTGCATTCATCATCACAGAAATCAACAAAGAAGATAACATAAAACCTGTTTCTGAAAAATATTATATATTAATAATATTATATTTCAATTTGATAGTCTAGCGACATACTGCAAATACGAAACGGATACTTTGTGCCTGAGTGTGATGCCTTTTTACCCGACTACGGCAAAGCCAAAGGAAGGTTATGACGTTAACTGGCTATGTATAGCGCCTAAACTACTCGTCGTATTTCGAAAATATTTCGGTTATCTATAATTATACGTCCAATTAAGGCACAAATAAATATAAAAAAATTGTGTTTCACTGTCACAGTTTTTAATGACACACAAATTCTTTTAAACTATTATGTAGGCTGCTTACGACTACAAATTAAAGGTATTAAATTAAATTTTTTGCCTACCCTCGATGACTCCTAACCCCGAAATAATTGTAATAAAAAAGAAAGTTAAAAACTAAAACCCCACTAGGACTAAAAGTAATTTGAAATATTTTTGCCTCAATTAAATGATATATTTAGTGGCGTGTGACTCTACAGGGTGAAATTGAAAACATGCGACAAATCGAAATGGGAGATTGTACTCATCATTATGAACAACTTTTACCATGGGACCAAACCTAAATCGCGAAAAAAAAATCTGCTGTTTAATACATTTATGTTCGCACAACTCGTCAAAATGTAGGGAACAGCTGTATTTTTTTTCGCGATTTCAGGTTTGGTCCCATAGTAAAAGTTGTTCATAATGATGAGTACAATCTCCCATTTCGATTTGTCGCATGTTTTCAATTTCACCCTGTATAGTCTATTCTATAACATATTTTTGGGATCCGTTACTATTAGGAAGTATTAATTACATAAGACATGTGCCAAATAAACATATTTTCGTTCTATCTAGTAGCTCATTTATCCTAATGTAATGACTATGGTTTCTTTGTCATATCAATAGAAAATATAATTTCCTTTAACTACAAGGTGCTACTGAACAAACGGGTATAATAAGTACCAGCTGCACACCTGTAAGAATAAATTGTGAAAAACGGGTTCCTTAGCTTCTAAGCGAAGTGGCTACTAGCAGCCTGCCACTATTTGCGGCGTGGTGGTCTCCAGTGTGCCATTTTTGTGCGCAACTCATGTAATACGATGACAGCCATAACTCGTGGTTGTAGAGCCATTATATACCACTGAAACATCGATGCTGTTCGATTTCCGCGGAGTGCAGGCGATACGTTAGCTTCACGTTCACATGCAATATCTAGCCTAGCCATTTGATACAATACTCTTATCAGTCTTATCCCATCCTATATACAGCAACTATGTATGTACTTTTACACAAGGAACACAAGTTTCGATTTCGTCACTGACTGATGATCATCAAAACTCATAGGGTAATTCCTGAAGTCCTAGAAAGCTGAAATTTGATATGCAAGCTAGTATTAGTACACAAACAACAAAAAATTGGAACTTTTACGAAGTTAATATGAGACTTCCGCAAATTTTGATGCTAGAGGTCTGAAAATTGATATAGGGACTCCTTGTTATAAATAATAAAATACATATTTCAGGATATTTAGTAAATTACCCTCCCAAAAAAAATTTTTTTTTTCTCATAAGCCCAAAAAGATGTGAATTCCCACCAAAAACATTATTATGTAAAATGTTGCCAAGACGAGACCACATGTGGCTCACACTGTCAAAATGTTATCAGATCTCATGTAGAGCCAAGCTTCTAACACTACAAGCCCTAACTTCACAAACTCTACACCTTAGTCAAAATATGTGGCTTGGCCGTTTCGCTACCATCATATGGGCGTAAGGTGAAAAATGTATTCACTGTTCATTACTTTTATGTTATACAATAGTTCTTGTAGTAACGAAACGGCCAAGCCTCATATTTTGACTAAGTCGTAGATTGTGGAGTTAGGGCGTGTAGAGTTAGAAGCTTGGCTCTACATGAAATAGTTGAAAGTGAAAAGTTATCACAAAGTCAAAGAATTCGACTTTGTAACTCCTAAAGAAGTTCTGAGAGAAATTCAACACAACATAAACTCGAAGAAATCATCATCGCTCATAACACGAGAAATACTAAAACACCTCCTGCGCAAAGCCATTGTATAGCTGACCAGACTTAATGCTGCATTTATTCTAAAACATGTGCCTGAGTCATGGAAGGTTGCTGATGTCATTATGATTGTGAAGTATGGGAAACCACCCCATGAAGCATCATTATATAGACCCATTTCCCTGTTGCCAGTATTATCAAAACTTTTCGAGAAAATGCTATTAAAACGGTTAAAACCAATAACAGAAGAACAGGAAATTGATGGTTTGGTATTAAATACCAAACCATCAATTTGGCTTCAGAGAAAAACACTCTACGATAGACCAGGTACACAGAATAACTAACATTATTGAAAGAACACTCGACAACAAGCAAGTCTGCGCCACCGTATTCCTAGATGTCGCGCAAGCTTTTGATAAAGTTTGGCACGAGGGTCTGGTATTTAAACTCAGACGCATGCTACCTCCAGAATTTGCAGACATTCTAGAATCATATATAAGTAACAGAATGTTTTCCTTCTCTTTCAAGCCGCCACAACAATAACATTGCGGTGAAAAATGTATCAATTCAAGGTATGGCCGCGCTAAGCACGGTGCAGAAAGCCTATTTAATAGCTAAATATCTAGTAATCATTGGTAATGTAATGCATTGTGTTAATTGTGTATCAAGGTTATGTTACCCTTTTATTTTCTAATACGATGATCCTCGTATTAGAAAATAAAAGGGTAACACCTTGGAAGTATAGTAGTGATGGTAATAAACAGACACTGTATTTACTGCTAGATTTTACCACAGTAAAGTCAGCATGGATGACGCGACGTCATTCGAACTTGGCGTAATTGGAAATGATAATGTCCATAAGAATTCGAAAGCTTGCTGCTGGCGGGTTTCTTTGTAGCCATAATTACTTTAAAGTTTATCCAAAAAGTCAGTGCCAAGAGGAAAAATAATTATTTTAACACCTTACGATGCAGTCGTAAATAAAATTATTTATAAAATTATATTTCTCGATGGTAGGCATTTTGAACGAGTGAAGTTTGTCAACACCAAACACTCTATTAAAATTAACTGATTCCTGCACGTACTCAACCTCAGACTTAATTCTGTGTACAGAGGCCAGCACATCAAATTACCCCAATCTGTCAATTTTTTTTTATAGATTTTCAACTTTATTTCAAAGGAATAAGGTTCATATTCAATTGGGAAAATTTGACAGATTGGGATAACTTGATGTGCTGGCCTCTGTACATAATATGTTTTATGTGCTTTATGGCGCCCGCGCCTTCGCCTTTAGCGGTGCTTGGAAGAGCTAAAACGGCTTTATTTTGAAACCGTTGCATCATACAAATTGAAATTTTGCGGTAACATATCGTTGCTATGTTTATCAGATTTGGGCAGCGGACTCTTGTGCCCACAGTAGCCATACGGGACTGATTTTTTTTGGAAGAATAACCAATGACGTGACGAGATGATGATATGTTCACAGTCTTTTCTATGAAGAAAAATGCTTGTGTCGAATTTTTTGTTTTTGGCTTTTGTTAAATATTTTATCACAGAATGAACTGTTCTTCCACTTTCAGATAGGTATGATTTGTTTTGTTTTGCCTACAGTGCGAAAGGCACATATCTCTACTCACTCGTGGAAGCTATAGTAAAATACCACAATGATCCAGGATCATAGCTGAGACATTGCCCTTATGAGTCTGCATGCTGTGCTGGCCAGGGGTTACCTTCCTTATAGAATTTGCTATAATTATTAAGTGGCAGTGCCAAAGCTTTGTTTGTTTGCCTTTAAGCTGACTTCATTCAAGTTAAGATGCTAAAATACATAAACTAAATAGTTTACTTACTATAATCTAATAATACTAATACGTTTTAATTTTTGTCTGGCTGATTCGATGGAATTAACGAAAAATGTCAATAATGGCGGTCAAGTTAGTTTGAAGCATCTCAAGTCTGTCGCCGTGTAAATGAGCCTTTGGGATCGAAAACAAGTAAACAACGCAGTAGAGAAAGCTCGACGAGACGAAGTCCCTGCGCCTTACTTTGAACACCAAACAACGCATCGAGGAGGCTACCATCCAGGAGGAGTAGAGATGATGCGACCTAACTTGAGAGTAAAAGAGACAACAAAACGGTCGCGGAATGCGGCGCACTTAATTTTTGTAACGGACTACGGGTCGAAAAGCGCGCGTCGCGGCCGTGAGGACCATCATGTAGTACGGGCCGTATGGGGCAGGTGGGGGGATCGGCTGTAGTACGACGGCCCGCGCTTCTCGTAAAGGAAGCGACCCTGGCGCGGTCATTGCTCGCCGCGACCGCATTCCTCTCCCCGCCCCCCGCGCCTCCACGGCGCCTGCGCATCAATGAACGGCTCGCGCGCAACTGCCGCGTCCACTCGCCCCGTCTCATTCCCGCCACTGTCTGCTTTGTCCACTGCTTACTCCCCTTCTTTATATCTTATCTCTTTCAAATGACAACCGTTATTGTTGTGTGCACAAAATATTACAACACTCGAATATAAAAGTGTAACCCCACCATGAAAAGATGTTTCATAAAAATAAAGAATCACTTAATTCGTACTTAAAATAAGTACTTTCGATTTCAACCAATTGCTGGTTGTTTTACTAGCTACAGGCAGGTTATTTATAAATACACCTGTTTTGGTTAATTTAGTACGATAAGGTCTTAAGTTATTTTACACGCATAGTACGTTATACTGGTTATAGTTTGAAATAAGAGGCACTTTTTTCAAAATTCTGTGTGTATAAGTAAATAATTTCATTCTGAGGAAGCAATACCTACTATCTCATAGTCCCAATGTTTAACCGTTATTGGCAGTTACGTTTTTAATGTTTGAACGTTGTAACCTACCCGCGATAGACATTGCCAATAATGAATCGGTTCATTAACACAAATTATGCTTTAATCATATTATAATATTGCTTTTTTATAAAAATAACATTAATATTTTTATTAAAAACTAGCGACCCGTTGGGTCTTCAGAAAAGACTTCGTTTCTTTATAGGTAAGGGAGACGGGGGCTGGATGACTAACTTTTCACAAAGGGCAGCGCACGGCACAGTAAAGGATTTTATTTCTGATCAAGTTCTTTTTATCCTTATTTTAATTTGTTTTAAATTCATATTACTTTATTTCGATACAATCATACCGCGGCACGTCGTGGCATGCCGCGGAACGACGCGGCACTTCGTGGCATGCCGCGTCATACCAAAAAGCGTACTTCGGGCTGCCGAAGCACCCAGCCCTGCCGTGCCATGCCGTGCCGCGAGTTCAGTCAGCAGCGCCAGCCCTTATATTGGTCTATATTTCTTGTAAGTACCTACTTTAATATTTACATGTTTCACAATGACATTATTAATTTGATAGTGATATTATTAGCCTAATAAAATAGTTTACATCAAGGTATAACATTTGATCGTAGTTATTGTTATTTTCAAAACAAGAAATCAGTAATTATGTAGGTAAGTGTGTAAAATCATGAAAAGGGATGAGTTATAACACCATATTTATTTACAATAAGCCTAAAAAAACTAAACAACAAAAATATTGACTTTTTAGTATCTTTTGCCTGCGGTTTCGCCCGCGTTGACGTCGGAAATTATCTCACAGGAACGTACTATCGGGGTAAAAATTATCCTATTCAGCCGTTTTTGAGTGATTGAGTAACAAATATCCAAACTTTCACATTTATAATACTAGTAGGATGTAGGATTGGCAGTCGCATATTATTCTAATTTTTAGCCAAATTTTCTTTTTATTATTATTATTAGCCTGTGATGTTCTACTGCAGGGCAAAGGCCTCCCTACTCTCTTTCCACTTCTCTCTGCTCAAAGCTGCTAAGGACCAGTTCTTGTTGAAGGAGTCCAGCTCATCCCGCCATCTCCGTCTGGGCGTGCCACGATGTCGCTTGCCATTGAGAGGGACCAATTGGGTCGTAAGTTTGGCCCATTGTTCGTCTGACATGCGGCAGATGTGTCCAGCCCAGTTCCTTTTAAGCGTGGCAGCTTTCCAAGTGACATTAGTTATCTTTGTGATGGAACGGATGGTCGTATTCCCAGCCCGGTCCGTTAGTTTGATACCCAGAATAATCCGTTCCATAGCCCTCTGGCAAACCTCAAGACCATGTCTGACTAACATATGTGAAGATGGGAAGTAACCACACGTCAATGAGTCTTCTCTTAAGGGACAAAGGAAGATCACCCTTCATTAGGTCTTTCAAGGCCAAATAGCTCTTCCAGGCATTTTCAGTGCGTCTTGCAACTTCTTTGTTTTGTCTTGCCTGAAAAGAGATCATTTGAACAAGATAGAGATACTCATCAACGTATTCAACCTCCCCACCCGCCACAGTGATCCTACGATGCGCGCTGTTCGTCATCAACTTGGTCTTTGACATATTCATCTGAAGTCCTGGAATTCTAAGTGTTTCTCGATAATTTGGTTGATGGAGTAAAGGTGGTCAGTAGCAAAGAGGACACGGCGGAATCACCAGACACGGTCTTCCCTACTCTTAATAAACTTATTCTATGGATGATAGTGGCATCCATAAAATAAGAATACATCGCATATACGCTGTGTAAATGCATAAGGCACGCTGCGCTATGGTTGCGTAGACGTGCACTTCGGCGCGTATAGATACGCTACGTTCGCGTTCGTGTAACCGCTGAACTACGGCGCCTAGCCGTTGTGCTACGACGCGTAGCTTCTGCGCTACGGCCCGTAGCATCTGCGCTACGGCGCGTAGCTGCTGCGCTACGGCGCGTAGACGCTGCGGTACGGCGGCTTTCCATGAATCCGATGTGGAACCACTTCTGTTTACTTTGCTCCTAAATATACCTACATACATTAATACTAGGCAGCAATATCGAAAGTAATGCAAACAGACATAGTTATTATGAACTTAACGGTTTGGTAGTTTCTTTGGCGCATTTTTGCAATTTGGCGCGCTGCGGCCCGCCTCGGCTACAATGTTCGCGCAGACGCGAAATTTATGTAGCGTCTACAATATGCATACGTTCGACATCTCCTACGCCGGACCATCGTCAGGGCGAAGCCTTACACTTGCGACTATAACTCTTGTCGATTCATCACCTCTTCAAGTCGTAACAATCACACCTTGTTAGGTGTGTGTGACTGACACGACTTGAAGAGTAGGTCCAGTGAATACGGCCGCGACTTACCGAGTTTTAAATAGGTTCGAACGAACCCAGGCATGCACTTTTCTTCGTTTAAGTTCATATTCCACTGCTCCCAAATCGGTGCAGGAAAACATCGTGAGGAAACCGGCATGTCCTAGCTAGAACCAAAAATCACCATCGAGCGCCTTCTTATAACATACCGCAAACTACATACTTGGATAAGTATTGATAGGGCAAACCTTAACAAACAAATTAAATTAAAATAAATTTAAAGACTACTGAAGGAATAAAGAAAGCACAATTTCATATTTTTCTACCTATTAATTTTTAACAAGAGAAGGAACACATGTATATGATGTATACACAATTACTAAAGTCCGAAACTTCATGCATTGATAGTTTTTTACAAAATGTACATCCTCAACGAAAAGTTAAACAACATAAAATGTTGTCTGTAATAAATCAATTCATTTATAGAGTTGTTAAAACAGTTATTAAGGGAAAATTACAAGCAGAGCCATTCAATACATTTTAAACTTTTATAAGTTTACGGGAGCCATCGAAAGCGTGCACGGTTGTCCAACAACTTTGCGCGTCGTAGCTGGCGCGCGGTCAACGCTCGGCAAACTGCCGGTCTGCCGGACTTACAGGTTGGACATGGGGCAATGGAATCCGCGGGGAACAAAAAAGAAACGCGCCCGCGCCGCCTGCCGTGCGCTTCTCGACTACTAAACAACGGCATTATGGCGAACTATGAGCCATGTCCATTATCGACACCAGCACCATTTTTAAATCACTAAACAATCGTGTTTAGCTATACATACATGTTGCTAGTGGTGTTGCTGGTGATGGTCTTGCCTTCTCTACACGAGAAGAGACCATTGCCCTGCAGTGGGGAAATAATAGGCTAGTATCATTAAACACGATGTCCTATACTTACATGTAAAGATCGTTAAAGTTGACTGAATCTTATCATAATAATATCACAAATATTCTTTAAATGAGTATTTGATACCAGATTATCTAGTACGAAGTCCAACATATTCAAGATATTGATTCTTCTAAGAAGTCCTGAGACGTTCTAACTATTTTTTTTATGTCTCTCATGCATTAATTCGTTATAGTTTGAAGACAACTTACTTAGAAATCTAATAAAAGTACATAAGAGAAAAAGTGGTGAATTTTTTAAATAATCACCTTATTTATAGCAGCACTGCAGCACTTTTGAGGAAATCGGTTTTTTCATCGTTGTACGTATCATACAAATACATAATATTATATTGTTTTCTACTTACACTTTCTATAAATAGATGCAATTATGTCTTAATAAAGTCGCCCAGACCAATCGAACGTTAAACCCACTTATTTGTAAACAAAATATAATTCCAAAATAAAAATTAAATAAACTTTCACGCTCTAATTCAAGAACATGAGCCGTTCGACTCTTCTGAGAAGACCTTTCTGGCAGGCCCGTTTCTCGGAAGAGTGGCCGCTTTTTACGCGCCAAATTCTTATTACAATGAGGTACGGACGCTACTGCGCATTCCGAGAGCCTGCGCCTTGCGACAGCGTGCCTTCAGCAATCTGGAATGGTTACATCCCGCTATGGTGCCATTGAACCCATCGAAATCCATGGAGCATTCAAATAATTCCATAATTTGATATCTTGTACATTTCAAATCAAATAAACGCTTAACTACGCAGGTTTCGTTGGTTTAACTCATAACTTTCAACTTAACGAGTGAAAACATAGGAGTGAAATGAAATAAATTTAATCAATCTGAACATGAAGCATAAGCTTCGTATTCAAATTGATTAAATGTTCATTCATCTTTTTTGACCCCTCTAAGTTAATTAGACTTAAAGGTTAAGTTGTGGGTCGAAAAAAATCAGAGAATCCTGAATAAATTCCGAAAATAAATCAATTTTGTTTATCGGTATCGTTTGACGAATGTTACACTAGCAACAAAAATTTTTGTAATGTACGGTTTAAATACTCGACTCACTTGGTTGATGCCGAGTGCCAATATTTAAAGGCTATACCCCATAAAATCGCTCAACTATAGTTCCGGATCGGTGTCATTGACCGGCCACCATCGGAAATAGATTATACTCCTCCCAGAGTTCCGGCGGGGTCCTCCGTGATTAAACATGACTTGATAATACTAATCATGGAGTCTATGTATGTACTTTTATTAAGTGTGCTCGCTTTATGTTCAGAAAGCGAGAAATATCTGCCCATCGCACAAAAACTGAACAAACAGCAGCGGTCCAGACAAAGTTAAGTAGAGAGTAATTTAGAAATTAGGAAAGGGTAGAGGAGTAATTTAGAAATTATGTAAGGGTTTTGTATAATTAAAAAGTTCCTAGACCAATATTATTATTTTTTGCTTCGCAAAAATAATTAAGATGTAAAGGTAAAAATAGTAGATTATTCAATAAAGGGATAAAGCATTGTCTTAGTCACGGGCGCTATGTTAATCCCGAACGCAACGTAAAAGATTCATTCGAATTTTTTAGTTGATGTTCCAAATTCAAGTCACATTACTGACCTGCGAGTTATAATGAAATTCAGTATTCAATATTATTGCCCGGCTAGAGCTTTGATATGCTCTAATAGGTTAGGTTTGCATGACATAGGTATAAAGGTAGTGTGAAAAATATATAGCAAAATACCTAAGCTAATAGTACTACGCGTACTAAATAAGTTATTGACATGCACACATACATGAGCTGTTTAATTAAAAGCTAAAATGTCTGAAAATTTTTCAGTAAAAAATATGCGCCTCTTCAATGTTTTGGGATTTATTTAAATGTTGTTCTATAGCAATTAGACTGACTTGTTTAAACTTCACTGCAACTGGGTTGGTTTGAAATCCACCTCAATTACGCTCAGAGGGAGCGTAATTGAGTTGTTTTTCAATTTGTTTTGAATAACTAACTATTCACAAGTAAGCTCGTCATACTATTACTGGTTTCTAAACATAATAATGTCAATCAAAATCAGTGGCGTACGGCATTGCGCATTTCTACTTATCTACTGGTTCTTACATATAGTTTTTTAGAAATTAATTTGGAAATTGGAATGTCCTGGGTTCGATTTCCAGGTTGGGCAAAGTGTTATTGGGTTTTCCATCAGGGATTTCTAAGTAGCAGACCGGAGTCTGGATTTATGTCCGACCGATGGCAATAGTCTCGCCTCCTATTACATGAGAATTAATTATAACTGGTGAAATGTAGGTGCATTTTAGGTACACCTCTGCCTAACCATCCGCGAATGACAGGCGTGATGTTATGTTAATTTGGAATATTCTATTGCTATTAGACCTACGTACCTACCTTCATATGGCATTTCTAAAGTCTAGGTTAATTTTTCATAAGATTTGGATGCATGAATCGCTGTTTACTGCATGGGGCAAAAGGTCGATTTTTTACAAGCCTTTGGAGGTAGGTATATAAATGTCATAATGTGCTTTTTAATAGGTACTAGATATTAATTTCAAACTAATATCTCATAAAGTCCTGAGAATATCGTGCCGGTTGCCTGAAGGACGATAACAAAACGTTTTAACGGATAAAGTTGATCGAGAGTGCCTACACAACGGGCATGTGCCAGCATAGACGTTGCGAAGACGACGCGCGAAGATGTTACTTTGAAGAAGAATGCGTCGTGTTTCGAAATAAGCCTTTTGGCTTGGCAAGAAAATTATCACGAAAACTAAAGCAACACATAAAAAGCTACTGAACGATCAACTTTACATCTGTGGGCTAACTGACTGAAATGACATGTTATTTTGTGCTATTTTGTATTATATTTTGATAGCAAATGAATCAGGACTCGTAAACGTCAGTGTGGCGTATAACGCAACGTCAACGCGGTGTTAAGGCCCTACCTCGAAAACCTAAAATCCTCGAAAACCTACTAAGCGAGCGAAAGTAATGCAACTACTTTTGAAATGCAAAAGAAGAGAGATGGCTTATAATGTGCGTTCGCTCGGAATAAAACGACGAATGTGCCAAAACGAATTTACTCCGTTTTTAACAAAATAAATTAAATAAATTTTAAACTACTTTGAGTAAACTTTGATATGATAATTATCTATGTTTTAAAGTAAATGTCATTGAATAAATCTTAAGCGTTACGCCGTGATATCTAAAAAACTAAAAAAATAGATATAACTTTGCAATTTTTTTGTTTCGAGAAAAATTCATTGAACGGGTATACCTTTTACACGATGCTAAACCAAAGAGCCAACAAACATATTACCAAAATGTTAAATGCCGCCGTACGGCATTTCATACAAACTTTCTTTCTTCCTTTCTTTTTCGAAATGACTGAACCGATTTTAATGAAACTTAATACGCATAAGCAGGATATAAAGGTCTAAAAAGTTACTTAAGAACATTTTCGAAATGTCTTATGTAAAAAAAGATAACTGGAAATCTGTTTCTATGGAAACTTTAAAATTGGTCTAATTTGGCTGTATCACTATTTTTCGAAAATGTTCTTAAGTACCTTTTTAGACCTTTGCATCCTGCTTATGCGTATGAAATTTCATTAAAATTGGGTTATTCATTTCGAAAAACAAGGGCTTGAAAGTTTGTATGAAATGAAGTATGGCGTAAACGCTCTTAACAAGTTACACGAAATAGAACAACCACATTTTTTTCAACATAGCCCCTTAACTCGTCATAAACGATATGCGCTTGACCAACACCCAATTGAGCACCCTTGGAGTGTAGAGAAGTATTATAAATTATAATGCTCTTTCTTAATTAAATAATAAATAGAAGAGCTTGTCGTCTTAATACATTATTGACATGAATTTTACTTAAAATATGTCTTATTTTTCAGGTTTTTTTTTTTTGAGGCTGGGTAATCATCAAGTGACCCCTCCCGCGCCGGTTGGAGCGGAAGGGAGTGTGACTCTGACTGACTAAAAATCATCCGTGTTCCTTCCTTATGCCTTTATTTTCCGGAGTAGCGGTAACCCTTTCTTTCGGACAATCCCGCTGCCCACATTATTGACTTAAATTTTACATAAATATGTCATATTTTTCAGGATGCATTGGTATTTGGGGATGGAAGTAATTATTTAAATAAAATTAACAACCTTGTTGACTTTGGTGAACGTTCTACATGTCATCACTTCTTTGAAGAGATGGGAAGGAAAATACGAGTCTTGACGTTAACACTGATATGATGCAGATCAAATACTGCTATGAAACCGCTATTATAATACAGTAATGATGTGCCATCAGATGTTGTTGCTGGTCCTCTTTTTTAATAATAAAATAAATAAAAATACCAATAAGTAGTAAAAGATACAAAGAAGCCATACGACTCTCGTTTCTATGAAAAATGTTAGTGCCCAATATTATAGAGATCTAACTATGACGCACACACACGACACAGCGTGCGTCGAAAAATCGTCGGAGATGGTGACCAAACGATGGCAATGGCACACCGCGGTGCAGCGTACTATTGACTTCAAACGTTCGATCCAAACGGTGTCGTGGTGTTCCGCGAGTAGGTGGGTCGCCTGATCTCTCCGGCGGCATTGCAATGCACATCCGGGGCGGTCGATACGAGCGGCGACTTGCGCGGTGCCGCGGCGTCCCTCGACACCCCCGCACCTCAAACGGGGCCCCCTCACGTCTTCGAGCCCCCTCCGCGACGATTCACATCGATTCGCACGCTTGATAATTATTAAGAGTTTGCTGCGGAAATTTATCATCTTACACTCACTGAGAAAACGGATCTCGAGTCTAGAATGGCCATTTTTAAGATGAACTTATTTATTTATTATTATTTTGTTATTTAACACTGTTAGGCGCCCTAAATATATGTACTTGATCACATTGATGGCTATACTTTTTTAATACAATTAAAAAAAATAACAGTACCAAAACATCCTGTAACAAATTTAGAGGCAATGTGTGCAACCCCTAAATTTCCACTTTCGTAAAATAGAACAGTGAAACTGCAACGTTCGCGTATGCGAGTATTTACAATCCTACTTGTTTTGGACCTAACTTGACAAATAGAAGGAAAAGCTGCGCGAGAGCGTGGCAAATAAAGGATCGAGTTGATAAAGTCATGATAAAATTTAAACATAATAACATCATCTGTGAAAATTTCAACTGTCTAACTATCACGGTTGATGAGATACAGCCTGGTGACAGGCGGACAGACGGACAGCGGAGTCGAAATAGGGTCCCGTTTTACCCCTTGGGTACGGAACCCTAAAAATACGTCGGTATGGGTATTATAAGTTATGTACTTATTAACTAGGATAATTTAATCATAACTATCTGCCCGTATTTTCAACCGTCTCTATTACTTTTATCCGAAGAATAATACTGCGGATTGTCCTAATTATTATTTATACATCTCATTATCTGCCTAGCCTTTTCCCAACTATGTTGGGGTCGGCTTCCAGTCTAAACGGATGCAGCTGAATACCAGTATTTTACATGGAGCGACTGCCTACCTGACCTCCACAACCCAGTTACCGGGTAATACGATACCCCTTGGAGAGACTGGTTGTCAGACTTTCGGGCTTCAGTCTACACGTAACGACTGTCAAAGAACCACGAATGACAGCCGGGACCAACGGCATTTTTTTTTTTTTTTTTTTTTTTTTTTTTTTTTTTTTTTTTTTTTTTTTTTTTTTTTTTTTTTTTTTTTTAAGGATGGGAAATCATCAAATGACCCCTCCCGCTCTGGGTGGAGCGGAAGGGAGTGTCAGACTCTTACTGACTAAAACCCATCCGTGTTCCTTCCTTAGCCCTTTATATTCCGGGGCAGCGGTAACCCTTTCGGACAATCCCGCTGCCCCGGCAGGCTTCGGCCCTGACGGGCCCCTCCGTTCAATGCTGACATCTCTTTGAGGCGCGCGTGGAACACATACGCGCCGTCCGGCACGGGCCTGGTCCTGATCGGACGGCGAGCTACCCATTACTCGCCGTCCGCAGGCCCGCGCCTACGGTGGCCGGGAGTCGTCACGCGGCTCCCGACGCCCGGAGCGTCTACCGCGGCGGCTGGGACGGGCGGCTCTCTCAGCTCTCTCCCTCGCCCATCCCGCCACCTCCTTCGCTAGCATGACTGCTTCGCAGAAGGAGGTGACTGCCTCCCACTCCCTCTCGCCCCGGACCATGGCTTGGACCAGGGCCGGGCGCGAGAGGTCGCCGCCGCTGCCGATCGCCTCTACGAGGACACGGCGGTGCTCTGCCCAAGCGGGACAGACCTCCACCGTGTGCTCCACCGTGTCCTCTGGGCGATCCTCGCAGTGGTGACACCCGGGCGTTTCCTCCCGCCTGATGATGTGCAGGAACCTCCCGAAACATCCGTGTCCGGTGAGGACCTGCGTCAGGCGGTAGGTGAGGGCGCCGTGACGCCTCTCTAACCACTCCTCAAAGAGGGGCCTTACCGCCGCTATCGCGGCGTGCCCTGCGCTGGGTTGCGACAGTCGCGCTTTCCATGCCGCCATGAGATCGCGCCGGAGGTCTGTCCGCTCCGCAGCAATTTGCCGCGGAAGCGGGTTTTCCCCCCGGCGTAGTGCCTCCGCGCGCCACTCAAAGAGGCGCGCGAGGACTATCGCCTCCAGATCCCATGGCGGCAGTCCGGCAAGGAGGCTTGCCGCCTCGCGCGAGATCGTGCGGTACCCCCGTATCAGCCGTATGGCGACCACCTTTTGGGGCGCGTTCAGGTAGTGGGCGGCTCGAAGCCGCAGTGAACGCGCCCACACCGGGGCGCCATATACGGCCATGGACCGCACGACCCCCGCGTAAAGCCTCCGGCAGGAGGCGTTTGGCCCCCTCAGGTTGGGCAGGAGCCGCTTGAAAGCGGCCCCAGCCCGTTCCAGTTTGGGGGCCAAACGTCGGAAATGCTCCACGAAGTTCCACCGGCTGTCGAGGACGAGACCCAGGTATTTCATCGTCGTCTCGACGCCGATGTGAACCCCTCCTACCGTTAGTTGGGATCCCGATGGTGGCCCGTTCCGAAGCCCATGAAATGTCATGGCTTCGGACTTGTGCAGAGCCACCTCGAGACCCAACTGCCGGATCCTCTCCACGACTATCGCAACCCCGCGTGTTATTGCGTCGGCCGCCGCCTGGTGCGACCTCCCCTGCGCCAGGACCAGCGTGTCGTCAGCGTAGCAAACTACGCTGACGCCATCAGGGAGGTCTGCCCGCAGCACCCAGTCGTAACCGATGTCCCACAGGAGCGGCCCCAAGACCGATCCCTGTGGGACACCGCACGACATCTCTCGCCGGTTCCATTCCCCATCGCGACCGGGGTAGATGACGGCTCTGTCCGTCAAATACGCCCCGACTATTCGACGGAGGTAGGTCGGCACCCGGTGATACCGGAGTGCCTCCCCAATGCAGCTCCAGGGCAGGGTGTTAAACGCGTTGGCGATGTCGAGTGACACCGCCACGACCACCCCACCCCGGGACACCGCGTCCCCCGTCGTGAGGGCTCTCACGCGCATGATGGCGTCCACCGTCGAGCGCCCCTTGCGGAAGCCAAACTGGCTATCCGCAAGATCCGGCCCCGTCCTCACCAGGTGCCCGACGAGGCGGCCCGCAATCACTCTTTCAAAGAGCTTGCCGACCTCGTCGAGCAGCACGATGGGCCGGAATGCGGACGGAGAGTCCGCAGGGCGCCCTGGCTTCCGAATGAGGACCAGCTTCCCCGTCTTCCAACGGAGTGGAAACTGGCCCCTCTCCATACATGCGCTTAAGAGCGCCTCCAGCTTACACTTAACGTGCTTTTAGAGGCACGGAGGGGTCACGGTATGTAAAGATGGTCACCCATCCACAGACCAACATCGGCAAGAGTAGCTTAACCTGATCGATCGACCTGTGCGGCTGTTATTATTTAGCCACGGGCCCCTCTTTACTAAACTAAACTAAGTATGTATATTATTATAATATAAAAAACGGATAAACGGATTTGTATGAAATTTGGCACTTGGATAGAGCCATGACGTGTAGAAGGGTTTAGGCTACTTTTTATCCTAGATCGCAGACAAAGTCGCGGGACACAGTTAGCTAGTATAGTATACAAAAGCTGTGAAATCGCCGTATTTCGTGTTTCCCACTTAAACAGATTAATTAGCTGATAACAAAACAAGCATCTGTCACAATATTGTGGCTTTTGATGTATTTTGCATGTGACGACAAAATAAACATTTTTAAAGAAAAAAAAAACTTTATAAATATTAATAAACTGATTTTAATACAAAGTAACGTAATCAGAAATAGCAAAAGAGCCTTGCAAAGTATTTTAGAAAAACATAGGCAGGTACTCTCTGTCTGCTTTCGTAGCACTTTGTAGAGGAATTAAAAAGCCGCTAATACGTCGCGATATTTTTCAATCACGTCCGTGTGCACACAATTTGTCAATTTACCGCTAACCGGAAACCTAAGCGTAATAACATTGTGGTGTGTGAGCGTACCCCATGCAGGATATCGCCACCTGTTGTGGTGGGCGGCAAATTGGCATAATCAATATCGCTTTATGGGGTACACTGAGCTACGAAGGGGATGAGTACGATTTTAAATTATAAGTGATCTGAGGTGTCAAGCATGTTGCGTTTACGTTACGGGCTTAACGTCGGGCGCGAGCAGTTAGGGGAATATAAAATCCAATCGGACCTACTGGGAGATCTTATGAAAGGGGCTCGTGGCTAAATAAAAATTGCCGCATGGGTCGATCCAAGATTAAGCTACGTTTGCCGAGGACGATCCGTGGATGGGTGATCCACTAGATATCGAGACCCCTCCGTGCCTCACTGTTGGTCCCGACTGTCATTTGTAGATCTTTGACAGTCAATACGGTTAGTGTGAAGCCAAGGTGTATCTTGTTACCCAATAACTGGGTTGTGGAGGCCAGATATGCAGTCACTCCATGTAAACTACAGCCCCAACATAGTTGGGAAAAAGATGATGGGCAAACGATGATTTGGAACAAGGCCTATAGTCCTATACCTATCTATCCTATGAAAATAATATTTAACTACTGTTTCACGATCTTTTAAGATGATGAAAACACGGAGCTCTTCACGGAGCTTGTCTTATAGGTTGACTGATTGTAGTCCGTCTGTCTGTCTTTCCCCCAATTCTCTTGTTAGGTATTGTTTATTATAAATTAATATTAAGCATGTTGAAAGAACTTCAAATGTCCTCAAAATATACAAACAACAAAACACAAACTCTCCAAATAGGCTTGTTCAAAAAGAGTATGTTTCTGGGCCGTACCAACTTGCGGAAGAGCTACAGCCAAATGTAGTTCATAACACTATTCCTTTTTTTTAAACAGATTTATTCAATCAGGTCTTCAATCTTACCATGGATGACTTTGCCAAATGTTTACAATGCAAAATACCATGGTGCATGTTATACGCGGACGACATCATCCTCATCGCGAAGAGTGCAATGGATCTGCAGGAGACGTTCAGTAAATGGGTGAATAAGCTCGAACGGCACGGCCTACGGGTCAGTCGCTCAAAAACGGAGTACATGGAATGTGACTTCGGTGGTGATAAAGAGATATGTATCAATAATTAATGTTGCACATTAATTATTGATAAAAATACTACGCTACCCCGAATCAGCCATTTTTGAAGTACCTTGGTTCTGTTCTTACGATCGATGCCAGCGTCGACGCAGATGTTAGCCATGGAGTACTCTGTGACACCCGAATGCCAGTACGAACTAAGGGCAAAATCTACAAGACGGCAGTCCGACCCGCCATGTTGTAAGGAACGGAGCGCTGGGCAACAGCAAAAAATCACGAACAGCAATTTGCACACAGCCGACATGAAGAGGCTGCGCTGGGCGGGCGGTGTAACGCATCTGGACAGAAAATGCAATGAGAAGATGAGAGGATTTTTCGGAGTGACCCCAATAACGAACAAACTAAAAGAGAGCAGGCTCAGATGATAAGGCCATAATAAAAAGAGATGATAGTTTTTCAGTAAAAACCGTTTTCAATAGACCTACGAAACGCCTGGAAAGAGATAGACCCCCGCTACGTGGTGATCTAGTATTGAGAGGGAAATGAAAGTGCAGAACCTAACTCCTATGAACAACCAGGACAGATCGTCCTGGCGCCGCTGTACAAGACCCGACCCCAGATATAACTGGGATTAAGGGATGGAAGAAGATTTATTCATAAACAAATTTCTACGTAATTAAAACAGCTACGAAATCAAGTAAAAAAAAAACTTGATGCAAATGAACGATGAATTTATTAACCTCTTACCTTGACCATCAATACAAAATAATTAAGTACTTATCTGTATTACTTATCAACGTGCCTTGGTAAATTTAAAATCAAAAGTCATTAATTCAAATTAGGCTGAGAATCAGCACTTTTCGAACGTCAAACACACGTAGTGTTTGAAGTCCCCCAAAACGCCCGCCCTTCACCACTTCCTAAGTTCCTAGTGCTAGCTGGGAACAAGAAGTGGCCCATCCAACCTCCCCAGCAGAGTAAATAAAAAAAAAAACCTAATTAGATTGAAATCTTTGACAATAACATAGGTACCTAACATTTGAATAAAATAATTTTTGAGTAAATTGTAATTGATTCAATAGATCTTATCGCGCATGTCTTTGTTGTACCACCAGTGACCGCGCTATTTATTGTCAGCGAAGAGCGTCTAAATGTCAGCAACTTGGATTACGTAGCGTAACGAAGCAGAATATGATTCCGCCTCTATCGCATGGTCTTACTCGCATTTCCACATGCCATTCACAAATCGGAACGATTATTTCCGGATACAAGTTGGTAATAATAACCACAAAGAATACGTGACGCTGCCAATTTCATTGCTTTATTTCAAAGAATAGCGTCGTTGATGTCCCTTTTATAGGTAGGTACTTGTTTATTGAACTCCATGCGTAGATATGTATGTACTAACAGATTGACAATCACCTTTGTTCTTTGCTAGGTTCATTTATCTTTGAACTTTAAGGCCACGTACGTACGTAAAAAGGTTGATTAATAAATCTTCTGGATTCTGTTTTTCTAGCAAGGTAATAATCATAATCAGATTTTTTCTTCGAAAAACTTTCGTTAGGGTAGCTTTAAGTTAGGTTTACGATAGGCAGTTAACACGATTTGAAAAAACAGAGAACAATTCCGTCATACATGATATTTGCGTAACTTAACCGTTTACGCAGCGTACCTACGCAACGGAAGCTCTCAAAAGGAATCGTTTTTGCAACATTTTTCATTGATGCTCTGATCCTATTGGTCGTAGCGTGATGTTATATAACCTAAAGCCTTCCTCAATAAATGGACTATCCAACACAAAAATAATTACCCTTTACCATCCCAACAAATTTTTTTTATTTTTATTTTCAGTGTATAGAAACAGTCTACAGATTTATTATATGTATAGACGATGGTTGGAAAGGAGAGAAATATCAAATAAAATATGTAGGTATGGATTGTGTGAACTAAAATATGAAAGAATAAGGAATGAATGACGTTAGACAGGAGAGGATGGAAGAAGAAAACGTGTTTGCGCCTACCCCAAGTAACATGCGACACGTGCAGGAAGATAATGATGAAGATTTAACTGTAGGTACCTATGCGTGAATGTTAGTGCACACTGGCTGAACATCACTTAGTAGAACTTATGACAAAAAAAGCAGATCAGAAGTGTCGTATGAAGTGTCAACCGTTTACAAACATAGTGTTAACTTACTGTCACCTTAATCAGTACTGATCTTATGGCTTACCTATGCTCTGCAAAAGGTAAATGTTAACTTAGTGCACACTGGCAGAACATCACTTAGTAGAACCTACGACACGACTGATGATACCTTTACCTAAAAGTATAATCAATAAATCTTCGCACTAGCTATGTGTACCTAGTGTAGGGCCATCAACGTATTAGTGATAATGAAACACGAGTCGACTGCTATGCCCATTGATTTGCATGGGTCACGGACTCACGGCCTAATAGCGTATCAGTCAGGCAATTACCACCAAAGATGTTAGAACCACCCCAAAAAATAACATGATTATAATAGTTAAGACAGATTCGAATTACTCATATAATATCCGACCAATGGAATATAGGCCGATTATGCACAGGCCTCCTCTGAGCTGTGAGAAGGGTGGACCGTAATCTACCACGCGGACTCAGTGCGGGTTGGTAGATGTTAAGTGTCCTCGAATTCGGTTCTACATACAGGATGTCCCTAATGCTGTTAACCAAACAATAAATCGCGAAAAATTAATCAACTGTTTCCTACATTTTGACAAGTTATGCGAACATAAATGTAGGGAACAGCTGATTTTTTTCGCAATTCATGTTTGGTGCCGTAGTAAAAGTTGTTCATAATGATAAGTACAATGACCCCTTAAGAGGTTATCCACTCATTAATTACGGGACACCCTGTATATTCAATCGACTCTCAAATCAACTTGTTGCACACTAATAATATTAAAACACGGGGAGTGTTTGTGCGTTAAAAACAATACTATGGGAACTGGGAAGTGAACTCATGACATAGAACGAGTCTAAATTAGTATTGTGCTGTGAAAACTCTTCTAAACCATTTAACCATTATAGGTACCAATTAATTATCTACCTACTGCAATGTACGCCGCAACATAATAATTTGGGCAGAATCGAAAATACGCTGTTTAGACCTCAGTACAGTGTCGCCAGGCAAAGTGACCATGTGTAGGTATTAACAGAACCGGAATAAGGACTTCATTATTGAGTTTTCGAACCTACATAAACATGTAAGTGCAAAAAGCCAGTAAGATAAATTAATTAACTGGGTTTTTGTACCTACTTAGGTTGATACCAATCAATCAATCTGCCTAGCCTTTTCCCAACTTCGTTGGAGTCGGCTTCCAGTCTAACTGGATGCAGCTGAATACCAGTATATTACATGGAGCAACTGCCTATTTGACTTCCACAACCCATTCTAAGAGTCACGACACCCTGTGGTAGGACTGGTTGTCAGACTTTTGGGCATCTGACTACCCGTAACGACCGTCAAAGAAAATCCGAATTAAGACACCACATGAGCGAAAAAGATCGCCGCAGGTAGAGGTACCTTTTTGCTCATGCGTCTCTCACCCACTACTAAGCTGTATTTTTAAGGGCTGTTTGAAGAAAGACTATTCCCTGAAGCCCTAAATTAAGGCTGCTGCTCCCTTTTGGCCGAATTTGTTAAAATGATAACATATGTCGGTGTATTAGCATATTTTAATAAACCAGCATCAAGGATGTTCAGCTGACAGTAGCTGTCGCGTTTTATAGTGTCCAGCAGTTAGGTACCAAATGGCCGGGAGGCCCGCAATTAGAGGCGCGTAAATCCGGCAAAAGCCAGTAAAGTATGACCAACTGAAAAGGTTCTTCTGTTTATACTGAACATTGTGTGATAGACAAAGCCCTGAATGGACATCATTGCTGAGATAGACCTAGGTAGTTCATGGCCAACATAAGCTCAGCAAGTTGGTGAAATGTTACTCGTAAAATTGTGTTAAGGCTTATTCCAGGAGAAAGTTAAAATTACTTTTTATAAGTAAGCAAAAAACTTACCTTGTATGTAGAGAGCCATGACGCATTACAGTCTTGTCATACTTATACAGGTACCGCAGATATCTGCAAGAGAAAAACTGTTGACTTATCTGTTTCACTTTGATAATGCATTTACCTACTTTTACATAAACTATGAACGGAATAAAAAAGAAATCTTGAGAAACAAAGGTATCTTATATCCTACAAATCTGGCTACTTCACTTAATTAAAAGGAAAGTATTCAGCTGCATCCGGTTTGACTGGAAGCCGACCCCAACATAGTTGGGAAAAGGCTAGGCAGATGATAATGATGATAAGGAAATTAGGTACATTGTAACATTGTTTACTTGCTAAGGAGCCAACTAAGTTATGATTTTTCTTCTCATTCAATTTGTTGACTATATTGATAAAAATAAAGTTATTTTAAATCTACATTTTATAAACATATATAATGTTTTATACATAGGTACCGATCACTCTGCCACTTGTAAAAATGGGCCCTTCATTTTTTTTGTTAAAATACCACAACTGCACAATTGACATAAAGTACAACAGTAGGTATTATGTGATCAGGTAATTTTGGTCTTCCAAATAAGAAGCAGAAGCAAGTCCTTTTAAGTAATAATACAATTTCAGTAAATTAATAGGAACTAGTTTTGTAATGTTCATAGCGGTATCCGGACAATGGTTCGTCTTAAGGGCGGAATATCCACTCAAACCTGTAGTTTCCTGGATTTGAAAGGCTTATCTTCAGCAGTGGATGACCAGTCGGGTAATGGATCGAGCTTAGTAGGTACTTATTTGAGGGAATAAATAGTGCTTCCTGAGTGGTGGTTTTATTTAAAGAATAAAAGTAAACAAACATTTGCATTTAAAATAAGATTTGGGTAAGTTAATAAAAATAACTTCAGTATTCAGAATTATTATAGTTTTGTAGGCATTTATCTGTTTACCTATTTGTTTTCATAGGTTTGAACAGTTCGTTTCCCGATCGCGCCCTAGAGATCGTGGTTTGATTCGATTTTGTGCTCTCGTTTTAATCTATTTATTCCTTTGTGTTTTTTGCGAAAGAAAATTGCCACTGCTGTGAGCACAGAGCCACAGAACAAATATACACTATGTTTTTTTTTTAAATAATCTTTATTCATGACCATAGATACATGTCCTTCAGTCGTAATCGCTTAAACTCTATGAGCACAGACAGTGCTGCCAGACGCCGACGGCGTTTCCTAATACAGACATGGTCTGGAATCTCGTATTTTGTCAACACAACCTCGCATACCAATTATTTAACAAATTTCTTAAAATCGATTGATTTTCTAGTCAACTACTTTGCAATAAACGATTTGAAAAGTGAAAAAAAAAAACAAGTCTACAAAGCAGTTTCGTCAAAACGTACATACTACTACAGGGAAGTGTGTAGCATACAAACACACTTTACACACCGCTGGAAAATCTAGTGTCCATGGTCGCAGATGGCAGGTCGGACAACTGGTATTTTGCTTTGGATACTGTAATATCTATAACTGTAACTTAACTTTAAAATGAGCCACGCGCATGCACATGCCTCGGCCTCGCTCGCGTAACAACAGTATCTCTAAGTAGTCTGTGGTAACAACAATATCAGGGGAATCTCCAAGTGACAGTGCAGTGTTGCAAGCACTGCACACACCGTTCATTTTCATTCACACAGTTATAGGCGAGTTCCAAAATATGATTTGTATCTACGAATCTCGTACAAAATCGTACGAGGATGGATGTAAGCTCGTACCTCGTACCAGGACCTCTGAATCTCATACATGTACGAGAAACCTCGTACGGATGGCAACACTGAGCACAGAGCACTTCATTTGACTCACTGACCTCTATTGAACAAGTGTATAATAGAGGTCAGTGATTTGACTTCATTAAAAAAATTGTTGATAGAATTTGTCACTGTCAGAAATTGACACTATGACAAAATTCTCTGTGGTCCAAGTTTTTGATTTTAGTTGTCATGAACCCTCCACCGGGTCCACGGTCAAACGGTTTGATCTGATTCAACCATCTATTACGTCCATGGATTCAACTCAACTTTAAGGGGAGGCCCAAACTGCACCGCATCAGCAAATTCGAAGCGCGTTTTTAACCGACAAAAAAACGGAGGCGGTTCTCATTATTGAATTTGTATGTAAAAAATCACACGCGGGGGCACGTTATCTGCATCGCGCTGCGTGATGCGGTGCAGTGTGTGAATCGCCTTACATACAATTTGATGTCAGTCAAGTTCAAGACGCATCAAACTACGGAACACCATCAAACCAACAAACCAAAGCTCAAACCATGGACATAAAGTTTGTATTATCCATAAATATTATAAATTCGAAAGTAACTCAGTCTGTCTGTCTGTCTGTATGTTACCTTTTCACGCCTAAACCACTAAATATATGAACTGATAAAATTTGGCAGAGAGATAGATTGCATCCCAGGGAAGGACATAGGATAGTTTTTATCAACATACCTCGCGGGCGAAGCCGCGGGCGGAAGCTAGTAATTTATAAAGTCCATGGCTCAGAGACTAGTTTTATAAGTCCTTGGCTCAGACCATTGAGATAGTAAAAGCATGGAGACGGCATATTCTAATATAGAAATAGACCAATTTTCCCCCAAGGGGAAGAAAATTTATATTTCGGGTCTTGCCGTAGGCCTGACCTCTGAGATTACCTCTTCCATTTACGTTCACGTATCGGTGTGTGTACCCCCTTATCTATCCCGTTCCCGCCCTAAACGACCTACCTATCGCTATCTCTTTCTCATGCTGTGCTTGACGGCTAGTAGAGTCGGACCGCGCAGACGTCCGCTTACTTCAGTACCTACCATAGATCAGCCGGCAAGTAATTGCCACGGTCAGGCCTACGGCAAGACCCGAAATATCAATTTTCTTCCCCTTGGGGGGAAAATTGGTCTATTTCGGCTCTGTGCCTACGGCCTGACCTCTGAGATATGTCTTTAATCTGCCGGCTTGTTAGTTATCAGCACAGCAGCGTACTGTGATAAGATTCTTAGGGGGATGTTAAATTGAATTACTGGATAGATTTTATAAGTTGTTGATAAGAAAATAAACAATTTAATAGATACTATAGTTTTAATCTAGAGGATATCATACGGATATTTTAACCTAGACTTTTAACATCAAGTGTTATCTTAGGTATACCAATCACATTAGGAAATTGTAATTAAATTGACTTTAGCTCAGTCTTCTATTAATCCTACTATCCTACTAATATTATAAATGCGAAAGTTTGTGAGGATGGATGTTTGTTACTCTTTCGCGCAAAAACTACTGAACGGATTTCGATGAAACTTCACAGTAATATAGCTTATACATCAGAATAACACATAGGCTACAATTTATAAAGATTTTGTGTATTTTTTTTTTGGCCATAATATAACGATAAGTAAGTCGGAAAAATTCCTGCCCTCTGAGAGCTATCTTGGCGTGCGCTGCCTAAACCGTTACAGCTACACGAAGATAATGTATCGAGGGACTGTTTGCCTTAAATAGTTCTAAATAAAAGTCCGCGACAGCATATATCTACCTTTTAAGTGGAAGCCATTATATCCAAAATAGTGATCCATAAATACATTTAAATCGGATACTTTTTTTACAATGCACATTTTAGAGTACTTAGTTTATTCTTATGAAAATTAATACATTTATCGCTTTCGGTATTTAATGTAGATAAACTTTGTCTTTTACACCAAGCAATTTGGACAAATTCTTTAAAAGTTATCACGATAAGATTGACCTGAGGTAGAGCGCCATAGGAATTGGCGGCACACAGAGCGGGGTAGGGGGGGGGCAGGGCGAAGTCCCGAACGCGGGCAGGCAGACGCGTGAGGCACAGAGAACTTTTATAATACGTATTGCGTACCTATCACAGTATCAATCTCAATCTGAATCATTTAGAAAGGATATCGCTAATCCATCGCTTTACCTTTAAGTTCGAAAAATGTGTCTGCTCAACAACGTAAATAAATAACGCAATGAATGTTGTTGAACTCATCATCTGCCTAGCCTTATCCCAACTATGTTGGGGTCGGCTTCCAGTCTAACCGGATGCAGCTGAATACCAGTATTTTATGAATATGAATGAATGTTGTTGAACTGCCAAAATGAAATGAATGAGTAGGCATAATTATAATTTTTTGGTAGTATATTTTAAGAAGGGCCCAAGGTCGATCGGTCAGGTTAAGCTACGCTTGCCGCGGTTGGTCTGTGGATGGATGACCATCTTTGCATACCGAGACCGCTCCGAATCAAATCACATTTCATTACTTACTTTATTACAATTGTTTTTTTTTTTGTTAGGGCATCCTAGGGAAGGACTTGGGCTACTTCACCGGTACTGTCCCGTGGGATAATTTCCGATATCCACGCGGGCGAAGCCGCGGGCAGAAGCTAGTAATACCATAAAAACAAAACATCATCTTGATAAAAAGCAACAGAACAAACTTCTCGAGTACCTACTAATATAATAATCTCCCTTAACAGGCAGGGTTAGGTACAATAATTAACACTGACTATAAAATCAAGTTCAAATACACAAACAAAACATAACTTAGATGAGATCCATGTATTACAACGGCACAAAAGCTTCGGTAACCATAAACTTACTATTAATATTAGCCTCACTGGTTGCAGACTTATCGATCTCTTTATAATAGTGTTTAAAAAAGTTGTTTGGGCCTTGCCAATTTCCTCTCTTCAATACTTCATCTAGTGGCAGACAATTATTAAATCTGTAAGTGGCCACTGCGGATCGGGTGCTACCTGCACCTGATTCAATTCCAGCTGCTAATAAGGCTGTTCGCACCCATCCAGCTATTACAGACCGAGAGGCTGGACCTATTTTACCTCGTGTCTTCACAAATAAATATGGAATTATCTGACTATTGGCATGTCGTCTTGGATGTGATATTTCAATATATTTCTTAACCCAGTTTATAATATCCCATATATGCTGATCATTCTTCACTAGTTTCCATCCTGATTGTAGATGTTTCAACCTATCTGTCTTCGACCCGTATTGAGGCCAGAAAATAATTTCATTTTCTGACAGTTCCAGGAAACCATCGTCTATTCTAAGAAGGGTCAGGTCATGTACTCGCCTTCCAGATGATAAAAGCAGTAGTATCGATAAATGTCTGGAGACTTGAAAAAGGTTGCTTGGGTCTGGAGGATTGTGGCGTATCCAGTATAATAATTTATTCATATCCCAAATTTTTGCTCGTAAGGTCTGAGGGTTTGGGCGAGGGAGAGAGCGGAGAGAGCCACCCGTCCCAGCCGCCGCGGTAGACGCTCCGGGCGTCGGGAGCCGCGTGACGACTCCCGGCCACCGTAGGCGCGGGCCTGCGGACGGCGAGTAATGGGTAGCTCGCCGTCCGATCAGGACCAGGCCCGTGCCGGACGGCGCGTACGTGTTCCACGCGCGCCTCAAAGAGATGTCAGCAAACATGGAGGGGCCCGTTAGGGCCGAAGCCTGCCGGGGCAGCGGGATTGTCCGAAAGGGTTACCGCTGCCCCGGAACATAAAGGGCTAAGGAAGGAACACGGATGGGTTTTAGTCAGTAAGAGTCTGACACTCCCTTCCGCTCCACCCAGAGCGGGAGGGGTCATTTGAGGATTTCCCATCCTAAAAAAAAAAAAAAAAGGTTTGAGGGTTGTTGGATATTTTGTCAGAATTTAGAGGATTTGAGAATGTTCTGTTGATTTGTGCAGATAGATAGTTCTATATGACATGTTTCTCTTATAATATAAGTAGCAAAGGTATTGTGCTACTTCTGTGGGATTTGGGTTATTAATTGAAACTTTTTTATCCTTTGCCCACTGGCACCAGCTCTTCCATGCTGCCGAGTAAGTGCCAAGAGATGATTTGCGCCATGAAGTCTCTAGAATTTGTTTTTCTTTGGTTGACCAATCTTTCACTAAATCGGCCCACCCCGTACTTTCCATGCTTCCAAGTATAAATCTTGTGTTTTGGGAGGAGGTTGGTTGGTTTGAAGGTCTATCAAGTGGTTGACCAGGTTCCGTATTGTGAACGGTTTGTCTACAGATCTTTTCTTGAGTATTGGTCGCCAGAAAACATTCTCCCACCTGGGAACTATTAATATGAAGGTACCTTGACACTTGTTGAGGTGTTGCAGGATCCTCGGTATTAACGGTGGAGGAGGGAATATCCATCCTAGTTTGTAGTTCCACGTCCTTGTGAATGCGTTTACAAATTCTGCTTGTTGGCATGGAAATCTTGTGACGTATTTTGCGACTACTGCCGACTTCTGTGTTGCGAATAGGTCTATGCATGGAGTGCCCCATTTTTTGAATATTATTTTCAGTATCCAATTCGATAGATGCCAGTCTGGTAAACTCTTGCCCCTGGACAGATGATCTGATATTACGTTGTAGTGACCTGGAATATGTTCTATTCGTAATTCTATATTTTTGCGTATATTCAAGATGTCGCCTGCGAGTTTTAGAAGTGATACCGATTTGGTCCCACCCTGGTTCTTTATATACGCCACCACTATTTTGTTATCGCATTGTATAAGGATACTTTTGTTCTCTAGTATGGTCTGATAGTTTAACAAGATTTGGTAGACAACAAACATTTCTTTCTTGTTTATGTGCCACTTCTGTTGGGAGGTATTCCATAGTCCTGAGATCAGTTCGTCTTCTAACTCTGCTCCCCAACCCGTATTTGAGGCGTCGGTGACTAGATGGATTTCCGGTTCTTTTAGAATTATCTTTGATTTTTGTTCTAAGTTTACCGACCACCACTGCAACTCTTGAATGTTTTCTGGCTTTATTTTGAAGTATACGTTGGGCATAGATTCTGGTAACCTGTTCACCGCACGTTGGATCTTTCGACAGTGTAGTCGAGCTAGCGGTATTACGAACGAAGCGAATTCCATTTTGCCCAATATTGACTTTGCTTGTTGCCAACTCCATTTTTCCCTTCTTAGGATTTTCAGGATGGTTTTCTCTAGAGATAGTATTTTTTGTACAGGAAGGCTTTTTAGATTCAATTCTGTATTCCAGTTTATTCCGATGAACGTTATTTCTTTTGTTGGGTTCAGCACTGACTTTTCCCAGTTTATTTGAAGCCCAAATTTGTAAGAGTCTTTAGAACCATTGACACCTCGTTTCTTAGAAGTCGTGGGTTTTGATTCACTATCAAGAAATCGTCGAGATACACGACTAGTCTTATGTTCTGTTTTCTGAGTAACTTGGCAACCCAGTTTGTTATTTTTGCTAATATTTGAGGCGCAGAACTCAGGCCAAAAGGAAGTGCCGTTAGTGCGTAGGTTGCGTGGCGGTAATGTAGCGCCAGGTAACGCCAGTGCCTTTTTGCTATTGGAACATGAATATATGCCTGTGATAGGTCTATTTTGACCATGTAGTCTCCTTTTTGTAGGAAGTATTGTAGTTTTCGATGGTTTACCAGTCGAAATTTTTGTAACTTGACAAATTCGTTCAGTCTTTTCAAGTTGAAGACTGGTCTCCATTGTCCGTCTGACTTTGGTGTTAAGAACATTTTTGAGAGGAAGCCAGTCTTGCAGTCTAATTTTACTATGGTCTTTTGATGAATAATTTTTGTGATTTCTTGGTCCATCAGAGGGGAAGTTAGCGTCCGGTATTTTTCCAGTAACGAAGGTGTTAAGGTTGTGATTGGTGGTTTTTCCGAAAACGGAATTACGTAGCCTTGTATGATGCTTATAATGGACTTTGGTGCACCTAGATATTTCCACGCTGTTAAGTGGTCTGCTAGTTGTCCCGCCCGAAAGCATTGGTTGTCAAAGGTAACGCCGCCTCTCCCCTCCGCCCCTTTCCTTAAAATTGTGACGTTTATGGTCCTTTGATGACTGCGGCTTCTTTGGTCGCTGTTTGAACTCTGTTTTTCTGAATTTTTTGACACCTTGATGTGGTTTTCTGAAGGAGTTATGGTCTCGGAGCGTCTTTGGTTTGTTTTCCTTTTCTGTATACATTTGGTTCGATAATATTCGACGAGGGGCCGGAGCGATTTTAGAGACACCATGTGTTTTGATCGCTTCTTGTAATCTGTCTTCGTCCCATAAATGAGTTCCCGATGGCGGGATATCATTGAGGACGGATCGGTAAAAATTATTCTTCGGCTCATACAGTTTTCGTCGAGACTCTATTACTTCGGCACGTTTACCGCAAGTGTATTGAAGCAAGTCGTCAGATATTGAACGGAATTCGCTTTCTGACGCTAGCATCTTCTTTAGGCTATCTGTGGCCTCTGGGTGTCGTTCCGCTACTTCTTTCAGGGCTTCCTGAAGTTTCAGCCGTTGTACCAAAAGTCCATGAGTTATGGTACCAAACGCGGCGTCACATTTTCCCAGCAGATCTTTAAGCTGATTCGGGTGGGAATGTTGGAACATAGTTCCGTTTATCCGAAGACAATGGAAAACAGGAGATGCTTGAAGTTTTTTCTGAGAGTCAGCGTAGCGAATCTTGTTCCAACTTGGTTCCCCAAGCCTTTGGCATTTAATCCCTTGTTGCTCCAGAATTGGATTTGCTCTGGGTATGGCAGGCTCACTCTCTTTTGTCGAAGGCGAGAATATGTCCCAGTTATTATTGGTCGTATTGGGGTCTTCGCCGGGTAAAACCAGTACCGGACTGGGAGCTCGCCAGCTCGTACTATCGGGTCTATTTTAATTCTTGTTTGTGCTCATCATTTCGTATAGGTTTTGAATCATGCCCTCCATTCAGTCTAGTCTTGAGTTGGTAACATTTTTGTTTGATGAACAGGAGGTTGATGTGGAGTAGCGTCTGCGTTTGGGAGTGTTACTCTCTGGTGATGAGGAATAGAAATGTTCGTTTGCTGACCGTACTGAATTTTCATCCGAGGAAGTCGATGGTAGTCTTGCTCGTCTTCGCTTTTGGAAAGGGTTATTTTGAGTTTCGGAATTAGGCCTGGAGTAGATTCTAACTCGATTTTTATGTGACTCTACATCTGATGTCAAGGCGTCCGAGATCTGTTCCCTGGAGCAGACAGACGCTCTTATTGTCTCTACTGCCCTTTTAAATATCTCTGCTTGTGCAGAAGATCCGCGCAGTTTTGCTGTTACGTGGTTTGGGTTAGTAATAAGGGCCCTGCAGATATCCCAGTCTAATAGCTTCAGTTTCATGTTTTTGTAGGCTTTTTCGCCGATTGTTTTCGCTTCAGGATAGAATGCTTTAACCAGCTCCACTGATGGGATAGCGAAACGTATTTTGTTCAGGACCTTGTGTCCATCTTCCTGCCGAGGAGTTCCTCCTTGGACCAATCAATAACTTTCCAGTCCCTCCAACCAGTGGGAAGACTCTCTTCGATGATAGATTTAACTTTAGCTAACAGATCCTTCTCTTCTTCATCGGAATTCCGCGTGACCAGTTCACCCAGTTGTGATAAAATTTTGCGAAGTCGCCATCTGTCGATTAGCAAGGAAAAGGGTGCTTAGTAATTGGCGATCATCGCGAAATACCCTATAAAGCCAAGAGTTTAAATGTCAGTGTGGTAATCAGTTTGGTCAAGCCCGGTCGGGTCAGATTTTGCGCTTGGTCGGATCAGGTTCTAGATCTGGTCGGATCAATCTTTGGACCCGGTCGGTTCAGACTCCGGACCCGGTCGGGTCAGACTCCAGGCCCGGTCGGGCCAGCCTTCAGGCCCGGTCGGGCCAGAATCCGGGTCCGGTCGGGCCACATTTTCTGTCCGATCGTATGAAAGTTTGGGGCCGGTCGGCCCCGCTTTCGTAGCGGGTCGGACCATTCACGTCAATTTATATACGTGATTTCGGACTATAACCGTCTGGGCTTTAACCCGAGATCGGAGTCTACTACGAGATTACTGGCTACGAACCGAGTAAAATAGTAATCTCAATACTCTCCGCTCACGTATTTATACGTGATTTGAGACTAACCGTCTGGGTTTGAACCCGAGATCGGAATCTTTGAAAATTATGTTAAGTTAACCTACAAATCTGGTTACAAACCGGATACATAGGAACCACAATATTCTTGTGCGAAAGAGAAATTATCTGAGAAAAATAAACATTCATATTAATTAGGTACTCACCATGAATATTATTGTCCTTTTTATTTTCTTCGAACGTTACTCAACGTTTTCGAGGACTTTGATTTGTCACATTTGTACACACACCATCCGCTTGCGTAAATAAAAGCGTACTGAAGTAAGCGGACGTCTGCGCGGTCCGACTCTACTAGCCGTCAAGCACAGCATGAGAAAGAGATAGCGATAGGTAGGTCGTTTAGGGCGGGAACGGGATAGATAAGGGGGTACACACATCGATACGTGAACGTAAATGGAAGAGGTAATCTCAGAGGTCAGGCCGTAGGCACAGAGCCGAAATAATAGTTATACCAATATCTATATTATCGACACACACATGTTAAAAAGCGTTCTCCTTCTTTTTAACTATTCAAGACCTGCATATAATAAAAACTTTTTTACAAAAAAACAAACGACTTCCAAAAAAAAACTACAAAGTGCTAAATAACTTTAATTACGGAAGTCGGTGTCGTTGGTTCTGCATTTTCATTTATTGACACCGAAATTAAAGTTATTTAGCACTTTATAGTGTTTTTTTTTTGAAAGTCGGTTGTTTTTTTTTTAAAAAAAGTTTTAATTTTTTACTTTTTAGTGGTTTCAATTTATATAAGTTACAATAGCCTAATGTCAACTGCTCATCACCTTTTACAAAATAATGCTTTTGATTTTTTAGATTTTTGTTGATTTTTCAAAAACCGCTTGTCAGATTTCGAAAAAAGAAGAGAAGAAGTATACCCTTTCCAACAAAAAAAGAATTTTTCAAATCGGTTGGCAAGCTACGGAGTACAGAGTGCGCGAACAAACATAAAAAAAAAATACAAACATCCGAATTGAGACCTCCTCCTTTTTTAGATGTCTGTTAAAAAGAGAGACATCATTATATGTTTGTGAAGTACTAAAGGCAACACTTTTGTTTGTGTGACGTCAAAACCATGTCTATGCTTGACGGGCCGCCATGTTGAGTGCCGAGTTGAATGGTTTTGTGGTAGATGTGCTGTCAAACGGTTGATTGCTAAAAATATGATTGTTATTTCTGTGTAAATAATAATATGTATATTATTTTTTAATGCCATAACAATTTTTTTTTCTCGCTATTTATTTATTTCAGTGTACTTATTAATATTCTTCAACAAGTTTCACATTAAATTCAACTATTTTCTTTGGATATAATCATGGATGTAAAATATTAGTTTTTTTTTTTTTTTTTGTTAAAATTCTAAAAATCACTACGTTTTCTCATATCACATCTGACATTGGCAGAATTGTCGACATCGGCACCATTGCCATAAAGAAAAATAGAATAGAATAGATTGTTATTTTCGAGAGATATACGTCTAGAAACTAGGTGTTTTGGTGTCTATTAATAGGAAAATTATGCCCTCGTGTTGAATAAAACAGTGTGGTGCGAGAAAAAACAAAAAGAACCCTATGAAAAGCGGCCATCTTTAGTGCCCGATTTGTGTGTATAGGTTTATTTAGTCATTGGTATAAGCTACGTCTTGGTATAAGCTACGCCTGGCTGCCCGGCTGGTGTCGCTAATATTGTATAATTCTCGGTTGTAATTTGTAGTCTGTGCCATTTGTGGCGTAAAATATAAGTACTCAGTCAGTGGTGTTTATTCTGTTTCTGTCTATGGTCATCTATGGTGTCGCCTATCAAATCAAAAAGTACTCTGTGGTGTCGCCAATTTTTCCTCTATGGTCTAAATTTTTTTCCTCTATGGTCGCCAGTCGCCCATCCATTTCCAAGAAGCCGATTTGTGTTTTGACATAAATATTATTCAATATTTTATGCGTTTAATTTGATTTACTGAGTTTATTTTGTTCAAAGTTAGTTTCCTTTCAAGCAAATTATCATGACTTGGGGTTTTGTAACATGCGGGCCTAATGAGGCGCTTGTCGTCTCCGGTGAGTATACTATTTACACAATCCCTTTTTTTTTTGTTGTTTTCGATGTTGTACATATTTCAGTACAATAGCCTATTGCTGCTTTCAATAATTTCGTTTCAGGTTTATTCTATGTTACTTAGTATGTTCCTACTGCAGGAATGTTAAGGATGACATCATTGCACCAATTTAATGTGTTTGGCTAGCGCGAATTGTAAATTATATAGGTACATAGCTGTGTACTTGCGCACTAGGTATGCATGACAGCTCCATTCAGTAATTGTTAGAGGCAAATGTATAAAACCCTAGGGGGGGGACTTATCTATGGAAATAATAATGTAATAAATAAATTTAATGACAATAATAAATTAATTAGGTACTGCAACAATTACTTTGTCAATGCCTGATGTTTAATAAACTGTTGAATATAAAGTGTAAAAAATATACAATGGATCCTTAATTTATTGGTCAGAGCATTGTGATCCACTGGGTCCATTGGGTTCTTGTGATCCACTTGTGACTGCACCTAAACTTTTTAGTAAAATCTTCCGATATCTCTGTGGTGGGGTCATCTACGAAATGCTAGTGGACCAGGCTAAAAATAAATTTGAGCTAAAAGAAAATGATAACAGGAATCTTTACATAAGAACTAAAGTAAAGATCTGCTTAGATTATTGGTATGATATTTTTATACAGCGTTACATTTTTATTAGGATTGGGATTAAATATGTTATTTATTACAGGGGTAAATATAGGACAGTCCTTAGATCTAGACGTATAATGAGTGTAAAAATTGAGATATCACCATTTAGATTTAGCGCAAATATATCAATGTTTTGACTGCATCAAAGTTCGTTTTTATTTTATAATCAGCTTATAATGGTCACGCTGCTCGGACACAGGCCTCCTCAAATAACTGCTTAGCCACCACAGACACATGAAAAACAACTTTTTTAAATATGTATAGATCTAGCTAGAATATGCTAATCCTGTCTAATAATAATACTAGTCTAATTAAATTGTGTGTTGATGAATGTCAAATCTACATTCATTAGAGACATTCACTTTAGTAAATTAATAGATTGCTTGAATTCCTGAGGATTTATGTATACTGTTGTAAACAAGATTATTTGCAAAAAGATAAGTGACTTCAGTATGAGTCATCTTATGCAATGCTTATGGCAGACAGAATCTGGTCTATTCTTTTAGCTTCGACATATGAGGAAGGGTTTTATAAGTTTGATGGCTCTGTTTTCTGTGTATCTGTGGCATCTTCAGATGTGTAGAGTTTCTTGCCACCTCTTCTCCATAGGAAACAATCATTTGTCACTTTTACTCATGCAATCAACTTAACATATTGGTGTATTATTTAAATTTGTTGACACTTTAATTGTCTGGTAACCTTTTATCCTTTTATAAACTGATGCTACAGTCAGGAAAGTCTGCGGAATAACAAACTCTTCAAGAATTTATTTAAGAAAGAAATTAGCATTATCATGTTTGAACTCATTCCATGGTTCTCGATGAGTTGTTGACTTAGAGATGGTGAACAAGTGGACATGGTCTGATGATGAAGCAATTGATGTTCACAGGATCTCGGCCTTACGAATCGTAGACCATCAAGTTTATACTCGCTGGATTGGTATAGATAGGTAGTTTGTAGACAATGGTGTTGTTACCTTGGCCTGATGCTGCAGCCGGGACAGTCTGCAGCTTAACCCACTCCTCAGCCGCTTACAGCAGAATCGTTTTTGGACTCATTCAATTGGTCTCGATGTGTAGGTAACTTAGAGATGGTGAACATAATTTGATGATGGAGCAGGAAGATGGTCATTGGTTACTCATCATAGACCGCCCGAGCTTGGTTGAATTGGTCTAGATGAGTAGTTGGTGGGCAGACTGTAAAAAGTCTCTGGTAATGTAGCAGGAAGGTGCTCAGTAAAAGCATGTCAGGTTTTTTGTTTGTAAATCCATACTTCCACTCGTTCAAAGCTAGGAACAAACTAAGAGCTAAGTGTTTTCACAAAAAATCTTATATTGAATTACATAATGGGCATTGATCGTACATTAGTGTGTAAGTGACTATGAAAAGGCACTTGACACAGTCCTTGGAAAGCCATTGTGATCGGCGCTAGGCAAAAAATTGCTTTGTAAATTACCATACAACAACCTCATTAGTTAATTGGCAGAAAGCAACAACTTAAAGCCCTGTATTCACTGGAAACAATATTGAATAACAATCTCACCACTTTGGTACCGTCTGCAACAAGCCGCTGTGCGTCTTTCATTCGCCATGCTTACGGAACATCAGTATGTTGCTATCAACACTTTAACATTCTATTATGCCAGCAATTTGTTTTCCGTAACACAAACACAAGTTGCTGAAACATTTTACACAAACCGCAACTCTGGCTAAGCTGCTGGAGCGGGATTGTCCGAAAGGGTTACCGCTACCCCGGAACATAAAGGGCTAAGGAAGGAACACGGATGGGTTTTAGTCAGTAAGAGTCTGACACTCCCTTCCGCTCCACCCAGAGCGGGAGAGGTCATTTGATGATTACCGATCTTAAAAAAAAAAAAAAACTGCTAAGCCTTTGGTTCAACCCCAGGGCAAAGAATAATATTGTGTTCCCAATGGATACGGTTCCTGGTTCAACCCCAGGGGCAAAGAATAATATTGTGTTCCCAATGGATACGCGCCTAAGTTCCTGGTTCAACCCCAGGGGCAAAGAATAATATTGCGTTCCCAATGGATACGCGCCAGAGTTCCTGGTTCAACCCCAGGGGCAAAGAATAATATTGCGTTCCCAATGGATACGCGCCAGAGTTCCTGGTTCAACCCCATCGGCAAAGAATAATATTGCGTTCCCAATGGATACACGCCAGAGTTCCTGGTTCAACCCCATAGGCAAAGAATAATATTACGTTGGTCTGTTCAAAATAAATTGCGGTTAAATGCAATACAACTTTGCCTATTATTATTATTTTCGTTAATTTTATTTTTCTTATTTGTATACTAGCTTCTGACCGCGACTTCGTCCGCATGAAATTTCACCCTTCCCCCATTCACCCTCTTAGGAGTGGAATTTCGAAAAACTCTTTCTTAGTAGATACCTATTCTTCACAAAGAACACACACTCTAAATTTCATGTCTCTAGGACCAGTGGTTAGGTACCTACAACAAACCTACGACAAACTTATTATTTGCGGTTGGTACAGTAATCGGGTCTAGGGATCGAACCGCAAAATTAAGTTTGTTTTTTATTGTATATACTTTTCCGGGTTTATCCCGGAAAAGTAACTCTGTCTGTCTGTTTGTCTCTCTGTATGTTACCTTTTCACGCCTAAACCACTGAAAGGATTTCGATAAAATTTTGCAGAGAGATAGATTGCATGCCGGGGAAGGACATAGGATAGTTTTTATCGACATACCTCGCGGGCCAAGCCGCGGGCGGAAGCTAGTTTCTTATTGCCCTCTTTATTTCCCCTCTTTGGCAGTCTTTATATGGAATGTCATTTATGTAACGAATTTATAGCAACGCGAAGTCTTTATCTGTTATCTGCGAAAATGTCAAAAACAAGATGAATGTTTAATAAAATCATGCTCAAGTGCTCATGCAAAAGAAAACTTGCAATGATAACGTTTATGATAAGGATTTATTGTGATGAATTTGATTATGAACACGACTTTTTTTATAATCCTGTGTACTTTTTATTTTTCTTTTGCCTTACTCAATATTCAGCATAGCGAAATTCCTTTTTCTTGCGCAGCCTTATTAATATAAGTAAGTATTACCTTTTAAATTTTACAATTGTTCTATTCAGGATGCTGTTACTCAAAGCCACTACTGGTGCCGGGCGGGCGCGCGTTCGTTTGGCCGGCGATCCAAAGTGTACAGCGCATTTCCCTGAACACCATGACTCTACAGGTCGAGTCACCAACTGTTTATACCAGCCAGGGTGTACCAATCTCCGTGACGGGTATAGCACAGGTAATTATATCGTCACATGATACAGGGTGGGCCATAAGGGTGTTGGCGGTTTGAATATGAAATAAAAAAAAAAACTATGTAAATACAACATTTTTTATTAGTATTATAAAAAATGGTAATTTTGGAATTTACAGGCCTTAAAAATAATTTTGTTTAAATGGCACCCCTCGGCTGCTTGGCAATCTTGAAACCGAAGTCGCAGATTTTGGAAAATTCGGCGAAACGTTATTTTCGGTATATTGTTAATTTCCCGAATAATGTTCCTTTTGAGCTGCTACAAGTCTCTCGGATTATTCTCGTAGACCACCGATTTAAGGTAACCCCATAGAAAAATAAATCACGTGGAGTGAGATCGGGACTGCGTGGAGGCCATTCAATATCCCTCCTTTTCGAAATGAGTTTTCCCGGGAAGATTTCTTTCAGTAGGTCTATGGGACACCCTAGCGGTATGGCATGTGGCACCATCTTGTTGAAATCATATCCTCGAAGTTATTGCCTTAAAATTTTTGCCGCCGCCTCGCGCCGCGCATTTCCAAGAAATTATGGAAGCAAATCGCCAACACCGTTATGGCCCACCCTGTATATCAATATAAAAAAAACTGGTAATTGCTGATGTCACCCGCTGCTCAATGGTCTAGCAGCAGCTAGTTTGCTTATCAGGGGTCCTAGGTTCACTCGCTGGAATAGGCAGTTTATTAAGTTGTTGTCACTCTGTCTTACCACATCAATCAACTCAGCCTATCGCAGTTCACTGCTGGACATACGCCTCTCGCAGGCTGCGCCGCAACACCCTGTCCTCTCACCACATACTTTCATCTAATTACAGGTTAAGATTCAAGGTCAAAACGCTGAGATGCTGCTCTCTGCGTGCGAGCAATTTCTGAGCAAGAGTGAGCAGGAGATACAACATATAGCCCTTGTGACCCTTGAAGGTCATCAGCGTGCTATCATGGGCTCCATGACAGTTGAAGAAATATACAAGGACAGAAAGATCTTCTCTAAGAAGGTTGGTGTGAAGTTTTATTAAAATAATAATTATTTACTAGACTATTACTGTATTTAAATTAAATTTATAATGTACAAACGCCAGCACATCAACCTACTACAATCTGTCAAATTTCTTTAATAGATTTTCAACTTTATCGCTAAAGCATTAGGTTCAAGGTTGATTGGGATAATTTGACAGTTTCGGGTATCTTGATGTGCTGGCGTCTGTATATTTATAATTTTTTAAGTAATGTAATACAATTTTTTTATACTATTACAGGTGTTCGAGGTAGCTTCAAGTGATCTCATCAACATGGGAATAACAGTCGTTTCATACACACTAAAAGACATCAGAGACGAAGAGGTACATAATATTTTCCTTGTTCAACATTTTTCCTTAACTACTTATTTAATTAATAACCATTTTAATGTTTAAAGCTCTCTTGATCAAAACCAGTTTTCTAATGATTGACTAACTACAATAGGATGTTAACATTCTGGGTTTTACCATTAATATTTCCACTTTCAGTCACTTATCACTACTAGACAAAACACTTGACGATAAACTAATTCACAAAATCATTTTACACTGTGATAAGTATGTTGTATGTACTTATTGAAACATTGAGTAGAATATTTTTTTCTTTCGACATGGCAACAGGAAGCTAAGGTATGTAGGTTTAAAAATGGCGTTGAATGTTTTTTTATGTTTTGTTAAAGCCATCATTTTATGAATTTTCATAGATGCCACTAAAATAATAGGCTTCATAAACGAAAATTTATCTTATGTAATAAATCAGACAATATACTCTACCCTATTGGGTGAGTAGTAAGTACTTCGATGATTGTGTGACCTTTTGATTGGCTTGTCCTATCTGTTCTTGCTCACAAGCAATGAAATGCGTGAGTTCTTTGCGCACATTTGTAACAGCTTCACGCTATTCTGGCCAATTAGCAATGTTCATTTTAATTAAGGCAGCGATTTTATGTGACCAGTTCCAAAGGATTGAAAAATCATAATTCGTAATTCATCGTAATTTTTTATTTCTTTGGAACCTAATTTTGCTGCACATTTTTCACCAAAATTCAGACATTGCACGGAATCGACTTATTTTGGATACTTCTTTTCACTGTGAGAAAGAGAAGAAATATTTAAACAATGGAGAATGGACAATGAACTATGGGTATCTGCCCAAAAGCCCAATAGCCATAACATATTTTACTCAATACCAATGCAATGCTTTTCAAGGAGAACCTTTGCTACTAACAGTTTTGACTATTGTTAGTCATTTTAGAGTTAATGTCCTATATTGATGACGATTGTGCTTTTGACGTTCAAAGGTGCCTCTCTTGTGCCTATTTGAAATAAATTATTTGACTTTGACTACTTGGGCACCGAAGTTTAGGAATTTTCAAAGCGTCTAATACACATAAGATATACATCAAGAGAAAGACCTTTTCATATATGGGTGTCTACTTGGGCACCGAAGTTAAGGAATTAAGAATTAAATGAAGTGAACCCGTGTTCGTTTAGTTTCTTCTTGTCTTCCTTCACAGACATACACGAAAATCGACTTTGTTTTATACTTGTAGATAGAAGATAAAAATACCTACCTCTGTAACCGAAATTTAATCGTACAATACATGTCTGATCACCTTTAGCGAATTCAGGCGTGATGTTTTGTTAAGTTAATATACCTAATAATGATGTTTTTTACAAGTTTTCAACTCGCAGTCCACTGCTGGACATAGGCTGCAATGGCCTTCCCCCCAGGCTGCCACACAACATCCTGTCCTCCGCCTTTCGCATCCAATCAAGTTACAAGTTACTGTTTATTAATTAGTTTCTATGTTATGGTTTTGGTTTCCGCACTTAGTCCTTCAGTGGACCATTATGCGTGAATTTATTTGTTTTTTTTTAGTTAGTGTTTATTAATTAGTTTTTTTACTTATTATGAGAATTAAGTTTTAATATTAGCCACATTTATTACGATGTAACTCCGAACAGACTAATATCCAGACATTTCGTAGTAGTAACATTGTTTTAAACGAGATTTCTTCAATGAAATATTGCATAACAGCTAACATCAGGCCTGTATTCCCCGAATGGTTAGAGAAGAGGTACTTACATCTATAGTACACTCAAATTTCGCCAACTATATTTAATTCTCATGTAATAGGGGGCGAGCCTATTTTTATCAATCGGGCACAAATCCGGACTCAATGAAACATATCTTAACAGTATTGGTAACGTCAAACCTGCTGGAGGTTAAAATGGACGTTGATAGGTAAGATGATATTTGAAAGGCACAGTTTTAATGAAAGTTAATTAATTGACGAAATACCAGATTCTAAATGATACTTACTTACGTTTAGGGGTCCGTGTCTATAAACGACAACCAATTGAGAAAAGTCGTCGTAACATGAAATATTCTCCTTGAAGAGCTCTATCCATTGGTCTATTTTAACGGTATAGGTTGTCAGGGCCCATTAGCCCAATCTCCTTTGAATTTTAGCTGAGGTATAACAAGCTCAATACAAGAATGTTTTCAAGAGCGCAAAGTGATGCTATTAACAGGTGCTGTGACTGGCATTAGGGGTTTTTTGCGCCGCAAAACTATACGTTTATATTTCAATTATCTTTAGTTTTTCTACAATTAAGTAATAAAATTGTCCATAATGGGTTTATTTCGTGCATGTACCCTTAAATATTGATTCAAACAAAGGTGCGTCACCACCGCAAGTATTCGTACTCAATCAACGACTAATTGGCTGAGCTTGAGCCAATCATTACTTGCGAACAAATTGTGATTCCAAAGGGCGGCGCTTGTTAGAACATAATTATGTAGCTACCAAAGAAGCGCTTTTTTTTTTAGAATGGGAAAACATCAAATGATTCCTCCCGCTCTGGGTGGAGTGGAAGGGAGTGCCAGACTCTTACTGACTAAAACCTTTCGGAGAATCCCGCTGCCACCAAAGAAGCGCTGTGGTCACGATTTTGCCAACAAAAAAAAACGCTTTCTGACGATTGTTCGCAGTGTAGACGCACCTCTGTACTGGAACACATACATGCAGTAGGTACCTACTCGAAATTGATCTCTGTTATTTCGCTTTGTGAATAAAGCGAAGCAAATTGAATTGACGAGAATTCGAAACATTATTTATAGACTAACTCCCATACGAAATGCATCTGTTGGGTTCGATAACTCTGCATTTTGATATTCCATATTCATGCTTATTTCAGTATTATGTATTTTTGATTAATGTCGTTAGCTCTAGATGCGCATAACGTCAAAATCAATGTTAATACGTTTATTATGCTGAAACATCTGTGGTGTTTGCCTTGCTTCTTGACAGAGCTTACCTATTGTTTAATCTTATTACGAAGGGTTAGGGTCATTCGTAATAATCCCATAAGATTAAAATAGAACATTACTATGCACATTCTCTCTTTTTAACTTTAATGATGTGATGACGTGAGATAATAGAAAAGGGCATGAAGACTATCTCGTAGTGCTGTGAGATTCTGCGCTACCGTGGCAGCAAAGCTTAAGCTGTGGAAAAACGTGTGTTTCCGGGACGTGTCGATCGACAAAACAATCTTGTCTAAAAATTGCTTGGAAATTCGAGTATCATTTTGACAACCTTTTTTGAGATAAATCGAAAATGCTGTACTGGTCAAATACATGCCAGCAGCGGCCGGCAATGTTAGTATGAAAATCCATAACTGTCGTCTTTAGCTATCGAATAAATTATATCTGTGGTGTAATTTATAAATGGAACGAACCTTTACTTCGGAACATGGCAACCAAGGAGGTAACTTATCAAATATTTTATTTAAATTCCGAACTGCCTTGTAAATCAGCTGTATGATGTAAAAAAGAAACATACCATAGTGGCGCGTGATAAAGGATTGTGGTTCGTCATAATTCAACTATTTTCTTTGGATATAATCATGGATGTAGAATATTAGTTTTATTTTTTTTGTTGTTGTTATTCTAAAAACCACTACGTTTTCTTATATCACATCTGACATTGGCAGAATTGTCGACATCGGCACCATTGCCATAAAGAAAAATAGAATAGAATAGATTCTGAAAATTATTAAATTTGAATTTCGCGCATTATTTGAGAAAAAAGTTTGAATTTCCGCGCACTATTTGAGAAAAGTATTATACAAGCCTTGACTGCTTCCAGGCATTGATGGACTCACCTATGTGTGCCTCGGCCTCTTACATTCCAGGCCGCGGAAGTGATATCTGATGATATCTGTGTCCAACCATAAGGTTTGTAGTTTAATCAAACAATTAAAACCTTTGGAAGTTCAAAGTCATTAGGTAACTGACGAATCAATAAAACGACATTATTTTTTAATGTTAAAGAAAAGGCATAATAATGCCAACAAGGAGATTTAGTTATGAATATACCGGTAACTACCAAATAAATAAAGTAGTCAATAACGCTGACCCTGACAAAGTGGGTAGTCACATGCAAATCACACATTTAGGCGTACGAGGAAAAAAGATAAAGAATAGTGTTTGCTTAGTGCTTAATAGTAACTATAAATAGAACTGATAACAATGTGGAGACGTTAAGTATGCCTGTACGGTGATAAAATCACCATTCTCTGCATTTATAGCACAGTCTGAACTTCACCCCAGCACGACTAGCATAAAAATATTTAGTATCTCATTTAAGAGATCATTATTGGAATGCGATAGACTGAGTTGATGATGCGAAATAGATAAAAAACTGCTTTCACAAACGGTTGCATCGATTTAGATAAAAAATAAATAAAAATAAAAACATCTTGTCAGGGACATCACAGTCACAAAGAGATTAATTTTTATAAAATAATCCATTCGGCTATTAATTTTGATAGCCCTTTAATTGACATCTTTGGCGTCGTGCCGATAAAAAGTATAGAAACTATGTTGGTGTACTTTTATACGGTCTTTAATATTATTTGGAAACTAGTGAAATTATACATTTATAGATAACGTTAAAAAAGTAATCCACTAGAGTCATGCAAATGATATCCAGGCTTTGTACCTAGGTACGCGTTAACTGTACTTTTAAAGCAATTTAACAAAGATAATTGTTCGTCATTATTTAATAGTTGAAATTAACCAGGTTTTGCTAAGTATCCTTCAGAATACGTTTCATCCAAATCCGTTCAGCCGTTGAGGCGTGATTGGTTAACAAACATCAAAATTCACAAACATACAATTTCACATTTATAATAAGTATAGCAGGATTATTTATTACAATAGTTTATTATCTAAACCATTAGTCTTCAGTTAGAAGGGTAAGTTAGTGAAAATACAGGAATATGTAGGCATAAAATGTAAATGTATTTTTTTTCCATTATTTAGGTACATTTATTATAAATGTATACACATACTTATAAAGTGCAAAACTGAGGAAAAATAAATACTGCCCATCACAGCCAAAGCGCATTTTAAGATACCTTTGGAAAAAGTAGGTTTTAGCAGTGATTAAGATTTTTGATTGATTTCATTGTATCATGAAAAAAATCATATGATCAAATTGTGTAAAACAATAATAAGATAGTAAATTTTTTTTTATGGATACTCAATAATTAGTATTCTCTTTGTCTACAAAATTTTTGATCGATACGTATCTTTTAAATGTTCATGTTGAAAACAGCGGGGTAATTGCGTAACTCAGTAACAGTAGTAAAGGGTTTCATTTTGACAGATCAACAGTATTCATTGCGTTATTTACTTTGTTGAGCAGACAAATTTTTCGAACATATAAAGCATTAGCTATCCTTCAAAATTATTCAGATTGTGATCGATGGTGTGTTAAACGCAATTAGGGTTTTTGGCGACTCAGCGTACTTTGGCGACCTCAGTGTACTTTTTAAAGTACACTGAGGTCGCCAAAGTTATTCGTTTAGTTTATTTTTTATATTAGTTCAAAGACGAAGAAGATAATGTCCGAAGAATGATTTCCACTATATGGTTTGTTATGCTTATGAGTAGGCATGCAATTGGAAGGGATAATAAATTATAGTATTTACTTCTACATGGAAGAGATGACATTTACATCCGAGACTGACATAATACTAGACTGACCTCAGTCCTAGGAAACGAATGTCCTAGAATCTTTGTCCAGTATGACTTAGATTAAACAAATGATTGATTGCATGTATTTTAGTATGGTTTTTATTGTAAAAAGAAAGTTTTTAGGGGTATCTTCATGATTTTTTTCTATCGTATCAAATAAGTTGTATTATGTTTTCAACACACTATCCACCTAGCACGTATCCTGAAGAATATCGTATATTTTTCTGATTTTGTTCACTGTAGTCGATCATATACTTTGATTGCTTCTAAAACTTGCCTTTAGGTCCTGTAATCCCCCTAAGCCCGAATAAATTAATCAACAGCACCTGAGAGCAATCTTATAACGATTTGTCGGAAATATAATTATTATCGGAATATTATACATTAGATAAGATTACACAAAATGAACTGGATTATTTATTCATTTAATCTGTTTGTCAGGCGAATATCAAATGAATACACAGAATTTAAAATAAAAGCGGTTTATAATACCTAAGGGCTTAAATTAGAAACGCATAATAAAATCCCAATTACGGCAAAAAATATAAAATCATTAATTTTAAAAGTACCACATTGTTTGTGTTAGAAATTTAACGCTTGAAATCGCGATTAGTTCAAGCTTTACAAGACTGATATTTAACCTATTTGAGTGTACGCACGTGTGTTGGTTCAGTTTTATTAGTGTGTTAAATGGAGCATACATGAAAACATATGTTTTATTTTTCTTGTTTTATATTCAGGGTTATCTGAAAGCGCTTGGAATGGCACGAACAGCTGAGGTGAAACGAGATGCTCGTATTGGTGAGGCAGAAGCGCAAGCAGAAGCCAAGATAAAGGAAGCGATGGCTGAGGAACAACAAATGGCCGCCAGGTTCCTTAACGACACCGAAATTGCGAAAGCTCAGAGAGACTTCGAACTGAAAAAAGCTGCTTACGACGTTGAAGTACAAACGAAGAAGGTATGACCACAGTAATCATATACAAATTATACTGGTTAATATACTGCTTCGTTGGTATAGTGGTCGCATGTGCTACTGCTGAGGATGCTCCTGAGTTCGATTCTCAGGTCGGGCAAAGTGTTATTGGGTTTATCCATCTGGTATTTCTCAGTAGCAGCCCGGAGTCTGGATGTGTGTCCGGTTGATGGCAATAGGCTCACACCCTATTACATTGGACTTAAAACATAACTGGAGAAATGTAGGTGTAAGTACTAAAGGCACTCCTCTGTACTACTCTTTGGGGAATACAGGCGTGATGTTATGATTGATTCATGTGTAAATGTTTAGGCTGAAGCTGAAATGGCATACGAGCTCCAAGCAGCGAAAACTAAGCAGCGAATCAAGGAAGAACAGATGCAGATTTCTGTTGTAGAGCGCACTCAAGAAATCGCCGTACAGAAATGGGAAGTACAGCGTAAGGAAAGAGAATTAGACGCCACTATACGCAGGTAAGCAAAACTCTTTATAACCACTTAAAAACATTCTTCTAAGGTTTTTCTACGTGATCAGCTTTGAATAATAACATTTCGTCAATTAGCTTACGTTTGTGGGTGTACTACATATAAGCCTCTGCCCACCCTTCGGGGGATACAGGCGTGTTGTTTTATAATGAACTAGCAGTGCCCCGCGGTTTCACCCGCGTTAATGTGAGGAAAAAACCTACAAAAATATATTCCATTTAGGTACATCACGCTATGATCAATAAGAGTGGAACTATAGTAAACCTCGCAGAGCTACCGGCGGCATTGCGGATTTATTTAAAAACTATGATATCATCTAAAATATTCATTGAAATCAAGGGATGTCAAGGGCAATTTTGTTCAAAATTAAATACTTGTGATGAATAACGTATTTATTTGGATAAAGATTAATAACATGTTTATAAAAACTCCTTCGCAAAAATGCATTATTTTAGAACAAATTTGATTACCATAAAAAAGGTTATAGTGAGTCAACCTTAAAAGATAGACTTAAGCTGTCGCTGTCGCGGACTTTTTTGTAGATTTTGATGTCCTCTATAAAACTGTGGTACATCACTTTTCTCTATTGTCAATAGTTTCCGCAGCGTACGCGATATAAGGATTTTTTGGTATTTTTTTCACACCTTCGGTTACTTTATCGAAGTTTTCATACGGATCCCTAACTTTTTGAAAATATTCTATCGCCTATGTTCATCAGGGATAATGTAGGATTCTAATGGTCAAAGAATTTTTCAAATCGGTCCAGTAGTTTCAGAGCCTATTCGATTCAAACAAACAAATCTTTCCTCTTTAGAATATTAGTGTAGATATACACAAACAAACATTATTGTTTTTTGAGCTGGTATGCGCTTTCTCAGCGGCTTTTTCAAGTACTGACTTTGTTATTGTACTATGTATAGATGTATGTATAATGATTCATTTTGGCGATTGGCGTTCAACCTACTCTTTGTAAGGATACAATTTGCCTCTTTATTAGTTTACTAGCTTCGACCTCGAGGTATGTCGATAAAAACTATCATATGTTCTTCCCCGGGATGCAATCTATCTCTGCCAAATTTTATCGAAATCCGTTCTGTGGTTTAGGCGTGAAAAGGACTTTCGAATTAATAATATTAAGACTAAGTATGGGTTGTGGTTTTATTTCACTGCAATATTTTAAGGGAAACTGGCAAAATAATGTTTTTCCTTCCTCAACATAGAACCTAACAAAGGTCCCAAGGTGCCAATTAGTAGGTATTTATAAAGACTTGAGTATTTTTTTTTTATGTTTTGACGAACTTCTGGCAAATTTCCGGGTGGATTATTTTTATAAATCGGTTCTTATCAAAAGTCAATCCGAGTTTAGAGAAAAACATTTCTGGGAGCACTTCTGGTTTTCAGAAGAATACTCTGATCGTTTCTGGTCTATTAATCGAAATATTGAATGTATAGATGTGCCCCTAGTTCCCACTTAGATATAAATGCAACAGGACTAAACCGTTATGTTATCTCACAGGCCTGCAGAAGCTGAGAAGTTCAAGTTAGAGAAGTTGGCTGAAGCTCATAAACTAAAAACTGTGCTTGAAGCCGAAGCGGAGGCGGAGGCGGTCAAAGTGCGCGGAGAGGCGAGTATTCACGATATACCATTTAGTAAATGGTATTTGATTAGTCTGTAACGGTTAAAGCAGTTTCTCTGCGTGTACGTTTCCCCTGTATTCATTGTAAACGAAAGCTGCGCATTGTTTTTACAATATGATTCCAGCGCACAAAACATGTTCTCCTTCTAAAAATGTTACATTGTTACGTTGCACTACATTTGTATGTAAAACCAGGATTTCGAGGTGATACAAACACCGCTTGGAGATTCTATGAAAATATTGAGATCTCATTAATGCACTGGAACAAATAGTGAGTTCCTATACTCCTAGATCTTCATAGAAAGAAGTATGAACATACTAACTACATAGATTTCAATGTATTTTTTTATTGTTACAACTGTAATTTGAATTAGTGTGATAGTAAAACATGAACAATGAATGATAAAGAGAAAATGGGTCAGTTATTACATCCTAAAATGTCAGTACAAAAATATTCAAGTAGTGTAATAAATGAACGGCCAGTAAAATGTTGGAATGGGCAGTTAGGTTAATAATTCATTTAATAAGGTTGGAACCGTGACCAACCACGCGCGAGTGAATCGGTTGCAGTAACTAAGCCAGGGCATCCCAACCAAATGGGTTAGGTTAGAACTGTTCAAACCGAGCGCGAGCCGAGCAAGCGAAGCTAGCAGTGCGGCAGCGGCAGCGGTCGGCGAGCCCGACTTCCAAGTTAGATTTCTTTTCGACTAATTCCGATTTGTTAACTATCCACACGTAGCTGCCTGTTAAGCTATTTTAATGCTTAATATTTATTTAATTACCCACTTAAATATTTTTATGACTCATTTCTATTTAGTTATTGCTATTTAGTTTACTACCGAACTTGTTAATAAAAATTTCATTTTAATTTTAAAATAAAAAAAACTACAACTGCCGCTTTAAATCAGTACCTTTTGTTATTAATTAAATGTTACCTTAATTGATTTGAATTGCTCTAGTGCCTTTGCGATTATGGTATGTTAGGCTGTATTATATTGTAATCTCTGTACTGTAGGCGGAGGCGTACGCTATCAAGGCAAAGGCGGTCGCTGATGCGGAACAAATGGCCAAGAAGGCAGAGGCATGGAAAGAGTACGGATCGGCTGCGATGGTCGATATGATGCTGGAGACTTTACCTAAGGTAATTAACGACATTATGGCGCTGATTTTTATTCTTCTTATATCGGATTGGTTGCACTGTTATGTAATTTTATTAACAATCAATGTACGGCGGATTAGCTCTTAAAAACTTTACAGTGCTGTTGCTTAGTGAGTTGTTGATTGGATTAATTGTGGCTTTCGAAGAGCATTCAATCAGTTAGCGGAACCTACCTCCAACACTACTTGTACAGTCAGTCCTTTCCAATGATACATCATGTCTCCCGCATTCTTAGAAATTACAATAGTAAAAAATATCTCGAAAGGTGTTTCCTCTGCATCCTTTAAAATGTCTACTTATAAGAGATTAAAACTGTTTCTTTGTTCACGTTTGGCATGGTTTAGGTTGCTGCGGAAGTGGCGGCTCCGTTGTCGCAAGCTCGCAAGGTGACGATGGTGTCGTGCGGCGGAGGTGAGGTGGGTGCCGCCAAGCTGACCGGAGAGGTCCTCAGCATCGTGCAGTGCATCCCCGAACTCGTCAAGGGAGTTACAGGCGTTGATATCTCCAAGGTCAGTAATTCAATCTCCGACATTAACTTAATTAACGGCGAAATATAGAACTAACGTCCTGTGTGTCTGTAAAAATCTCACCGAGAAAACTTAGCTGAAGTGAGTTGTCAATAGTGTCAATCCCTACCATCTGGTGGAATGACAGCTCACTTCACCTAAGTTATTACGGTGATTTTTTAACAGAATATATAGGCAGGTCAAAGGACCCCCCTCGCCACTGCAACTGCCAACTGTAACACGCTTTAACATTCATTGAACCAGCTATAATATCTTGCAATTTTGTATGTCACAATTTTAATAGCATTTACTTAACTCACGACATCGTTCTTCAGAGGAGAGTTTTTCCGATCGTCGTAAGTGAGAGTGTCCAAGCTTGTCTCGTAGGCGACAATTTACAACTAACTGAGAAATAAAACAAAAATGGATAAAAAAATCCCTGGACCTGTGATTGTCAACGTAAAATACGATTACTTGTTTACACTAATATCTAATTTTGACAGGCGACGCGATTCTCGCCTCATCCAAATGTAAAGCGGACGTCGCGTTCATATTCACTTTTTGTTCGGAAAATCGGAAGACGCCTTCTATCGGCGCGGCCACGCGTTCGGGTTCACCGAAAGAAAACTGACACATGAACGCGCCGATCGCTTTCTATTAGGACCCGGCGTTTAGGCCTGCAAGTGTCGTACATACTGTTTACACGAGTCAAATGTTTTTATCTTCGGTAATCGCTTATTAGAGACGAAAAACTCTCCGCGTGTATAAGAGAAATTTTGCTAACGAAACAAAGCAAACTGAAACTCTACTGTGGTGGAGGTCTTACAAAGTGTATGTGACACTCAAATTAATGTCCATTACCTCATGATATCATGTCATTAGCCTACGTGTGTGTGTATTTGAATCATGTCATGGAACAAAAAACTGACTGTCATACTGAACAAAGTTCAGGTTCCATTGCTTCCGAAAACTTTTTAGGACCTTTTTGTTACAAATAGTCACTCAAAAATTGTCATTTCATTGACCCTAGATAACTGATTAAGTGGCGATGGAATGTAAATTCTCCAAAAGAATGAACAGTGCTATACAACCTGTTTTGTTTTGAAGTTAACTGCATGTGTCCCGAATTAGTTGTAGCCGACGAAGACAAATAAGTACCTGAAACAAATATAATCAAACCAATTATTATTACAAATCGAAATAATCAAATTCGTATTATTAAAATACTCAAAATCTGATTACCCATCTGTTGGCTGATTATTTCTTGTAAGGCTTATATAAATATAAGTGGTCTCAATATAAGGATGAAAAGTATAAAATAATTATTTAACTTTAATTTTTTAAGAATTGCTAAATAGGCCTGCTCTTATCGGGGTCGTTGTTAAAATAATTAGCCTTAAGTATAACCAGTTCCAAAGAATGCACTCAATAACCAATCACTCTGTATGGGGATTATCTAGAAATAATATTTTATTTCTTCTACTTTCAACTAAACCCCCTGCTTATTACAAATAAAATCATTGTTATTATGTCTTACTCTTACAATCCTAGCTGAATAATAGAACAGTATTTAACCGACTTCAAAAAAAGAAGTTCTGTATTGGACCCGTATGTATGTTTGTATGTCCGCGATTTTCTCAAAAACCAATGAACCAATTTCGATGTTTCACTAACGTGATCTCCATTATTTCAGGAAGGTTTTAGTTTATAATATATTAGGTCATTATTCTTATGTACAGCGGCCAGCACATCAAGCTACACCAATCTGTCAAATTTCTTTGATAGATTTTCAACTTTACCGCAAGGGAATAAGGTTCATATTCAATTGGGAAAATTTGACAGATTGGGGTAGGTTGATGTGCTGGCCTCTGTACGAAGTTATATACGAGTACATAAATGTACTGCACCTCCGGCATTTCTATGCGAATTTTGATGATTCTTCTAGTCGGTGTCTTCAATTCTTCAATGTACCTTAGCTTGGCACCGCTTGACTGCAATTGTATATCTATGTATTGTTTTTAATAGATAAGGTATGCCTCAGGGGTGGCCCCTTAAAAATTTGATTAACTTTGCTTAAGTAGTTTTTGAGTTAGCTTCAATAATACAATTTTTTTCCACTTAGTTTAAATTGATAATTTTTTAATAACTTCCTGACACTGATATTTACATAGCAAGTAGTGTTAATTGAATTTTTGTGGGGTAGGTACAACTGAAAAGGTACAAATAAGAACTTTAAAAAAAAAACAACAAAGTGAAAAGAAAGTCCTTGTTTTTCGACATGACTGAACAGATTTTAATGAAACTTCATACGCATAAGCAGCATACAAAGGTCTAAAAAGTCAGTTAAGAACATTTTCTAAAAATAGTGTTACAGCCAAATTAGACCGAATATAAATTTCCATAGAAACAGAGATTTCCAGCTATCTTTGTTTTATAAGACATTTTGAAAATGGTCTTTACTCACTTTTTAGACCTTTGTATCCTATCCTGCTTATGCGCAAGAAGTTTCAATAAAATCGGTCCATTCATTTCGAAAAACAAGGGCTTGAAAGTTTGTATGAAATGCCGTACGTCGTAAACGCTCTTAACACACCCACACAATTCCGAATTTACTATTGTCTGGGACAGTACCGAGAGATCCTGCGCTTACACACACATTCATACACTTAGTACCCGCATGTAAAGCGCACGTCGCTTCGTGAGATAAAAATACAATATCGCGCTAAGGTCATATTTGGATACGAACTTGCGTATCACAGTCACCTATGACATTTTCGTAAAGATATTGAGAGACTTGATCTAGAATAATATTCAGTAAGATAACTAAGTATTTTAATAAATAAGTCTGCTCTCGAAATAAAGACGCGATTGGTAAACAAAGCTATGTATTTCTATTTAGCAATTTTTTATTTTTCTTATTTACTTAATATAATAAAACCGAAGCGAATACTTACATTAAAGTGTAACGTTGGATTATCACGGGTAGAAGTATAAGCATAATAAAAAAACAAATAATATATTTTTAAGGACGATTAATAGTTTCTTTATAAAACAGTTTTTTAAGACATAGGTTTTGTAGTCCAACCCGTGGCCTTGATACAATATGTATAACCTAATAATCATTGACAACGTATTAAAAAAAAAACGAAAAAAGAAAATTCAAGAAGAATACTAGTACCTGGCGACTTTTCGGGTCTTAAACCGAAATAGTATCTTAACCTAACCGCTAATTAGTTCAAGATTGTACGCTTGATATTAAAAATTGTAATGTCAATAGCTTTTGCCCGCGGCTTCGCCCACGTGAAGGTCGTCAATTATCCCACGTAATGGTATTACCGAGATAAAAAGTGTCTATGTTAATATAATAATAATAATCCATTTATTTCAGGCGACGCAGGCCCATAGATAAATACCTTAACCTAAACATACATATTTTTTAATTATAAAAAACTAACTAAGTATAGTGCACGCACTTCACTAGCTTCCTCTTGTGCTGTTCTGTGGTACTTGTCCGCGGAAGCGACGGAACACCACGTCCTGCGGCCAGAAGTCTTCTTCCATGACGACGGGCAGATAAAAATTTGGTACGCGCACCACGAACGCCTTGAAGTTGACGTTGCGGTACGACTCCAGTAACTGCACCCTCGGCGTGTACCTCGTCTTCTGGCGCACGACATAAGACAGAGTCCCGTTAATACGTTCGGTTAGAACCCAAGTCATGGTCTATCCGCGTGCCAAATTTCATCAAAACCCGTTAAGGCGTGAAAAAGGTAACGAACACTTTAACTTTCGCATTTATTTATAACTAGCTTCCGACCCCGACATTGCCCGCGTGAAATTTCTTATGCCCCTGACATGCGTCGTATCGCATCGCCCGCCCACGCTTATTACTTCCTATCTTCTTTTTTTCGTTTTATTAGGCTCTTAAGGGTTGTGGCGTGATGTTAGATAACCTATAACCTTCCTTAAAAATTGAGCTATCAAATGCAAAAATAATTTTATAAATCCGACTGGAAGTTCCAGAGATTAGCGCGTTCAAACAGACAAACTCTTTAGCTTTATTGTATTATTACTAGCTGTGCCCCGCGGTTTTACCCGCGTTAATTTGAGGAAAAAACTACTAAAATAATCATTCATCTGCCTAGCCTTTTGCCAACTATGTTGGGGTCGGCTTCCAGTCTAACCGGATGCAGCTGAATACCAGTATTTTACAAAATAATATATTCCATTATTTTAAAACTATGATAAGTATCTCCTAAGATATTCATTGAAATCAAATGATGTCAAGGGCTATTTTGTTCAAAATTAAATACTTGTGATGAATAACGTGTATTTATTTGGATAAGGATTAATTATCATTTTTATAAAAACACCTTCGCAAATAATGCATTATTTTAAAACAAATTTGATTACCATAAAAAAGGATATAGTGAGTCAACCTTAAAAGATACACATATGGTGTCGCGGACTTTTTTTTAGAACTTTTAAAGGGGAACAATTCCGTCACACATGATTTTTGCGTAATTTTAACCATTTACGCAGTGTACGCAAAGGAAGCTAAAAAAAGAAAAAAAAAAAGTTTTTGCAACAGTTTACATTGATGCTCCGCTCCTGTTGGTCGTATTGTGATGTTATATATTAGCCTTCCTCGATAAATGGAATTTTCCTCGATAAACAAAAATAATTTTTCAATTTGAACCAGTAGTTCCTGAAATAAGCGCGTTCTACCAAACAAACTCTTCAGCTTTAATGAGCTCAACTGTCACTAATGAAACACAAATTACTTTTTCTATTGTTATCGAATTTAATAAGGCATTGTTCACACCAAAAGTATTGTCCGCCGCCGACTATAGAGTAACAACAAAAAAAGAAAAGAAACCGTTTTTATTGTAACGTATAATATTGCATTTTTGTTTTTGACGTTAATATTGATTTTTGACTTTCAATATTGGTTTCATCTGAAATATTGTAATAGGTATAATTATAAAATCCTTATGATCGAAAACGTTCAGGTGCATTTGCATAACGTTATCTTTGTGTGATAATCCCTAGCGATACTTCCAGCTTTCATCGCCATCGTTCATTCGTCATTTTCTCGAACGTAACCTCAAAATATTAAGTGGATAAATGGCAAATAAATACGAATTGCGGGCATCCATGTAAAAAATTGTTAGCAGTTTAGGAAGGGCATTAAATAGGTTTGGTTGTGACAACGGACTTTTTTCGGTACAGGGCGCCCTATATTTGATGGCATTCTCCTTTAATATATTATGGAAAAGCGATAAACTGCGTAACGCGCGCTCAGTCAGCGGCCGACAATACGTTTGCTCTGAACAATGCCATGCTTGCCTAACAGACAAAGGATATAAGTATAGATAAGTCGACCGTTTGGAATAAAAGGGTTACAACTAACATTTTTACGAAAAAAATTGTTTTGGTCACATTTAAAACATTTTATGTTAAAAAAAAATTTTTATAAAAATTTTAGCTGGAACCCTATTAATCCAAACGATCGAAGAATAGATAGTGAAGGATGGATTGTTTCTATTAGGGGTGACGCAATATTTGGTAATTCCCATAATGAAATCTGCGTTCTTATTTCCTGTCACTACTGTTATCATTTTATTTATCCTCCCAGCATAATTAACTCCAAGTGCTTTATCATTTCTACGTAGTCTTATTTAACACAATAACATATTGATAACTAGGCCCGAGTATTAAACTAGGTGAACGAGAACCTCTAACATAATAATCATAATCGTATCCTGATCATAATTTTCGGCTCCGAAATATTGAAAAATTAGTTATGTACAGACGCTAGACGCCAGCACATCAAGCTACTGTAATATGTCAAATTTCTTTAATAGATTCTGAACTTTATCGCTAAAGTATAAGGTTCAAAATTGATTGGCAAAATTTGACAGTTTCGGGTAGCTTTGCGTCTACAAACTATTTAATATTTATCGTCTACTAGCTTTTGCCCGCGACTTCGTCCGCATGGAATTAGTAATTTGGGTATCTTATTTTTTATCCAATCAGCTTTTTCATCAATCTCTATAGCGTTATTTTATAGATTCCCCATACAAACTTCTACCCCTCATTTTACCCCCTTTTTTTTTTTTTTTTTTTTTTAGGATGGGAAATCATCAAATGACCCCTCCCGCTCTGGGTGGAGCGGAAGGGAGTGTCAGACTCTTACTGACTAAAACCCATCCGTGTTCCTTCCTTAGCCCTTTATGTTCCGGGGTAGCGGTAACCCTTTCGGACAATCCCGCTGCTCATTTTACCCCCTAAAGGCATAACTAATTGGTCAAAAATTCTTTATTTCTAACGAAAAGTTAAATGATAAAAGTGTTATACTTAGTTCATTTTTATTGATTCCCTTTACAAATTTCCACCCCCCTTTTTACACCCTTAAGGGATAATTTCGGGGATAAAAACTATCCAATGTCTTTTCCCGGGACTCAAACTTATCTGTATACCAAATTTCATATAAATCGGTTCAGCGGTTTAAGCGTGAAGAGGTAACAGACTTTCGCATTTAATATGTATATAATATTAATTTGAAAAAATCAGCTGTGCCTTACATTTATGTTCGCATAACTCGACAAAATGTAAGGAACAGCAGATTTTTTTTTCGCGATTTCAGGTTTGGTCTCATAGTAAAAGTTGTTCATAATGATGAGTACAATCTCCCATTTCGATTTGTCGCATGTATTCAATTTCATCCTGTATATTTGAAATGTGCTAATTAAGCCCTTTCATTGCATCAAACACGGAATGATTAAAAAAAATAACAAGCGCTCCGGGAGTGCCGACAGAAGTAAAAACAAAACACAAACAGACTACTTTGCCATCACTCACTGACATGGACAGCCGAACACATCCGATCCGAAGCGGGTCTTATAACCAAAACACGCGCGGTGTCGCTTACGGTAACAATGGCGCGAGTTCAATGGTTTTTTCCCATCTCAAAAAATGCCCAACGCGCCTAAAGAAGTTTTTACTTCAAAAATTATTTTTTGGTCATGACTTTATTATGGCCTCTAAAGGGCGCCATATTAAATTTAATGTGACGTCACATAGCCTAAAAATAACCAGCGGACGATCAAGACGGTTCTAACGATACCTCATTTGTCAAATTATGACAAGTGGTTTAGAAGTTATGAGGGAACAGATGAACATACATACCATACATACTGGTCAAAATCATATACCCTCCATAGTCGGGTAATAACGGATCACTATAAATAGTCTGGGAAAAATAGGGTATAATAGAAGGGCAGAGAAGAAATCATTTAATCTACTCTATGCGCGAACATAATATTTAATTGTAACATCGATTACCCCTTAATAAATTACGAGCGGCGATCTTCGTTATCATCTTTGGCAAATTTGGAATGGTTGGGATTCAATAAATGAAAAATACATCGGTTTTGATAACTTTGGTTTTAAATCATATCGTCGGCGTCGTCTTCTTAACATTCGGCTTAATTTGTAAACGTCTTCATTACTCACACCTCATCTATTTGTTGACAAATGACTGTTGATTGTTATGGATTAGCGTGAGTCTAGTGACATGATCTTTGCTGGTAACTAAGTATCTAACGCTTTGCTTGACTAACGTGTCGTTGTCGATGCGGTGCTCGGGCAGGCTGTGCTGGAACTGCCCACGTTACCGACGCCGATCGCGCGCGGAGACTCTGCGAGAAAGCAGCGATAACTGCCGAACTTATACTAGACATCTACCTATAATGCTCATGGAGGTGAGACCATCATTCTGTATTATTGTAGCATCCATCACACGAGTCATACATTCGTGACCCTTTGGCTTTATGTGTACATATTTTGCATGTGATAGCAGTTTTTTGTTTTTTTCCTAAAATATGCTAACACATAATCTAGTTTAAGTTCGTTTATCATAATTTTATTTATTATAGGTACAAACATCTTTCTTTTATCAACTGTAGTGTAAGTAGGTACCTACCTACCGATATCATTCAATTATTGTTCGTGCATAAAACTCATAGTCTACATAAGCAGGTACTTGATACTATTCGCAATATAATTTGGCAACCTACGAATTGCTATTTATAGAACACTAATAATTTTGACTTGTTCTTAGCAGATTTATTTTGCTTGTATCTCCAGAGCATTATGTTCATAAAAGATGATAGACTCGTGCGATAATTGAGAAAAGAAATGAAGTAAATTTCATAGTCGGTGTTCCGTATCGACTTTGATTATATATCGGTCCGGACCGTGCAAAAACTTTCCTACTTTTATTTCAATAGTTGTAAGTAGATTATCAAGTAGATAGATTATTGTGAGTGTAGTGTAAACATGGGTGTTACTTTGTGCATCGCAGACAGAAATTTCATAGAATTTCGTTTCGCAACAAATGTTTCATATAATATTTGGTCCTTGTATATATTTCGAATATTATTGTTTCAACGACTATTTACTTGAACGAAACTGCTTTTCACGCAGCGGTGTGCGGGATGCGGAGCCAAATTCCACGCGCGTGAGTTCGTTTTTATTGAATTCGTATGTAAAAAATCACGCGCGTGGGTGCGTTGTTTACGCCCCGCTGCGTGATGCGGTGCAGTACGGGCCTCCCCTTAGGATGCAAGAGCGAGCGAAGCGAGCTCGGGACTTGGGGCACCCCGACTCGGACAGGTTAGGTTCGAAGGGGATGACGGGGGCTCAAGTGAGCGAGCGAACTTGCCCCCGTCATCTCCTTCGTGTTAAGTTCCTTTAAACCCTGTAGACAGAAATACCCGGTCCCGTGAAGCGGGGCTCCGTCCACTACGTCTTATTATGATTAAAGACAATTAGTTAACTTTATATACAACCTCATTGTATAATTTAAGAATGCCGTGCATAATTATGAAGTCACTATTAATGAGAATAACAAGATTGTTATCTTGCTTGACTAGAATTTACCCGCATTGTTTTTGTGAACGCGGAGTTGTCATTTTATAGGAGTTTATGCATTTTGTCAAAGATATGAATTAAAACGTTTAGAAACTGTCACTTGATAAAATTACTTTCTTGCTAATAAGTTTTATATTAACTAAACAATGTGAGGATAAATAATATTTGATTTGTTATTTTATGATATGGATATCGAAACATTAAATTTTATTTATAACAAAAATCAATGATTTAAATTTTTTCAAGTAAGTATTTTGCGTATTGATTATTCTATCAATGATAATATGAGAAAAAAATAAGTGAAACGAAATTCTATAAAAGTTATAGTTAGGTATCTATAAAACAACGTACACACAACCGTAAAAATGTCGTTTAAATCACCTAAGGGTCAGTTCACACCGCAACGTGACGCGACGCGCAGTTTTCAAGATAGCAATACATTTATAGACCTTATCTACTACACAAAAAGGCACACAATTCAGTGAGGTGGGCCGCGCGGCGTAGCTCGACGTAGTAGACACTACCTCACTGAATTGTGTACTTTTCGAGTAGTAGATAAGGTCTATAATTGCTATCTTGTGAACTGCAAACCGCGCCGCTTTGCGTCGCGGTGTGAACTGACCCTTAGTCAAAATATGAGGCTTGGCCTTTTCGTTACTACAAGAACTATTGTATAACAGGAAAGTAATGAACAGAAAAAAATTTCACCTTACGCCCATGTGATGGCAGCGATACGGCCAAGCCACGTATTTGACTAAGGTGTAGAGTTTGTGAAGTTAGGGGGCTTGTACAGTTAGAAGCTTAACTCTACATGAGATCTGATAACTTTTTGACAGTGCGAGCCACATGTGGTCTCGTCTTGGTAACATTTTACATGAAAATGTTTTTGGTGGGATTTCACATCTTTTTGTAAGTTGCTAATGAAAAAAAAACGTTTTTCTCTTTTTTTTGGGGGGTGATTTAATAAAAATCCAAAAAAAAAATTGTTATTTATGACAAGGAGTCCCTATTTCAATTTTCAGACCTCTAGCATCAAAATTTGTGGAAGTCTTATACAAGCTTTCATCCCCTAGTTTAAGGGGTTGGGGGGTAAAAGTTCGAAGTTTTAGATTATTTTTGTTGTTTGTGTACTAATACTAGCCCACATACCAAATTTTAGCTTTCTAGGACTTCAGGAAGTACCCTAAGAGTTTTGATGATCATCAGTCAGTGACGAAAGCAGGGTTATTTAGATATCAATAAAATCTAAAGTATAAGAGCTATGCAATTGAAACTTTATATGTTTGATAAGTTCACTATTGACATCATATCCCGAGAATTTTGTTTATCTAATACAATCCAAACCCATGGTTATGAGGGTTCAAAAAAACGACGAAGCGCTTTTAAAAAGGGTAGGTAGTTTCCCTGCGCTTCGCTTGGCTCGTCTTGACGGGGGCACTCCCGTGCCCCCAGATAATTAAGAAAAACCCTCAAGAATCGGCGATTAATTAATTATGTACGCTGTAATTTTTGCAATAGCATGACGTAATTTATCGAAGGAGTCGATTTTTTGTTATCAACATTGCAATGATTCAATTAATTCTCCAGTTAATTGTTTCAGCTACCTACTGACCTTTTTAACGCACTTTTACTAACGATTTAAATTTTTTACAGGGTGTTCGCGCACTTTAAAAGCTGCTTACTACATATACCTACCTACCTGCGTTTATTTTTATTTAAAATGTAACGTATTAAAATAAGATAGATAAGCAATTAATTTTATTCGACCTAAGTGCCACTTTTGGAATATTGTTCTAAAAAGGTAGATACCAAAGCAAAATTATAAATTCGTATTTAACTTTCATACTAATTCCTTATACAGGAAGAACTTTTAATCACCAATCAATCTTCTACGTTGTCTTAAGAAAATCAAATTGTGGATACCATCCGCGGATACACATCACCGCTGCACCCACCACGCAAGTCGCCATTTTCTCTCATTCGGCATAGTATACGCGGTACATATTATGTAGTATTCAACGTTTAACTTAGTAACCGCTAAATTGATAATATTTGTGGAAAAATATTTTCTTGAAACATTTGATCTAAGTACCTATTTTTGATTTTCGAAAATGTAGTCTTTGAATAGTATCTTGCCTAGAAAATATTTGGATGGTGATTAAAAAATCATCCTGGGCTGTATATTTTTCACTATTAATTAATATTTATGTCATTGATGACATAAATATTAGTACCATCAGTGTAATTACCTACTTACTCCATACAGTTTATTGGTAAGAATATACTTAGTATGATCTTTGTCACTTTATTGAAAATAAAAACGTTTACTCACAACGATCCTAACTTTATTACCACAAAAACATCTTACCGTTACGTCAAACTCTTAAAGAAATGACAACATTAAGTATAGAAGCCCCAAAAACAAGAACCAATTTCCGATTTTACAATACCTTTTTTTGCTGCTTGGTTTCAGAGGTAATAACTAATAAAAACATAAAACGAGCGATGACTTCAGTGAAATGGCTTATAAGGATAAAATAATATTTACCGTCCGTCTCTCACACCATCCATACTATTAAGGCATTTATGTCATCGGAATGACGTCAAATAAACAGTTTCATTCATTTTGCGTTTACTGACGTCTGTTTATAATAGAACGAATTTCAAAATTGTTATGATTAATGGACAACAAATAAAAATATGTTATTTCATTTACGTACCGCATTTCATACAAACTGTCAAGCCCTTGTTTTTCGAAATGAATGAACCGATTTTAATGAAACTTCGTACGCATAAGCAGGATGCAAAGGTCTAAAAAGTTAGTAAAGAACATTTTCGAAATGACTTATTTAACAAAAGGTAAATGGAAATCTCTGTTTCTATGGAAAATTTAAAATCGGCCTAATTTGGCTGTAACACTATTTTTCGAAAATATCTTTACGAACTTTTTAGACCTTTGCATCCTGCCTATGCGTATGAAGTTTCATTAAAATCGGTTCATACATTTCGAATAACAAGGGCTTGAAAGTTTGTATGAAATGCTGTACGTCGTAAACGCTCTTGAATTTTATCAATTCTTTTAGTGTGTAATGGTTTTGTGGTAGTAAATTACTCGAATTCACCAGCTTTGAGTGGAGTCAGGAGCCCAACTTATTAAACCTATATTTTAATTATTGAGAGTTTGTTCCTCTCCTTGTCAGTCAGATGAATAGTAGGTACCTATCTATGATGGGATAAGGACATTTGTTTTTTTTTAGACTGTTGTAATGTTTTTTCCGATTGTTAATAGAACATTATGGTAGGCCAAGCCAAGCTTCAAGGAGGAGGAGGTCGTTTGTGACTCATACTCACGTTCCTTCATTTCATAAACTCTACGCGAAAATTCATGCGTTCACTTCACACCTACTACTTGTATGGAGTAAAGTGGTGGTTAGGATAATCGGAAATTGACGTTTTTTAAAAAGTTATAAAACGTCATTGGTTTTAAATTGCTTCTCTGTATCTGTGTACGAAATTACGCATACTTAAGTACACCTTAACTGGCTTTTGGGCTTATCTGATAGTGGTAGGTACGTCGAGTCATTGTTTTCTATTAATTTATTTAATGGCATTTGCACAGCTCGCATTAGTCGGGCGTTCCCGTTAATAACTATATTATCTGTGCAACCGTGTGATAAGAATTCAGATTTCAGGTGGGCTAAATTATAAGGAATGATTAGGGAAATCGTATTAGGAATTGCAAATCCGCAAGGAAAGTTGTCGACGCGCGTACCTAAAGAGAAGAAACAAAGCGTTAGATTTGTGTCATATTTTTATGAAATTACTTTAATAAAATAAAATTAATCTCTAAAAGTAGGTACGTGACAATATAGCACAACTCGCCAGGATGTTAAATTATTTTCATTATTTTAGGGCAAATAACGAAAAAAAAAAGTGAGCGTACATTAAAAAAAATAACAATTTATGACCAAAACGCCTACTTATTCTCAAGGTAGAAAATTACAAATGACTGTTATACAAAAATAATACCTATATTTTTTTAATTAGCTAAACTGTCGTTAGGGTATAATATGAAAATATTTGGTGTTCAAAAAGTGCAGTTTAGAAATTCTAATAGTTATTGTGATTAACAACGTTCGTAGACATTATTGATGTCCTTTTCTAAAAAGTTTACTACCTACATAGGTAGTTTTCCACTTATTTGTATGAAAGTAAATATTTAAAATCAATTTTTTTTGTGTCCGTTTCGGTAAAACTAATCGATTTTTTCGTATCCATATAATGTTAAATTGTTATAATTGCGTGTACATACTGTTTGATCTATTATTTAGTTTCTACCTTGTAACCTTCTATATATTTAGAGCTATGATAAGATTATAGTTCTTTGGTATTTAATTCAGATAAATTGATACTTACTGGAAAACTTGCGTTCTATTCTTATAGCTTCAAGTTTTAAATCACTTAGGATGTGATTGATATTTAGCCAGTTTTGATACAGCATAAAATAATGTATCTGCCTTCCCGTTGTGGGCATGTGTCTATCATGTGTATGTATGTATTAAAGCAATGCTGAATCTCTTTTTCTTAGTCTGCATAAGGTTGCAGTGTTTTCCGTTTTGTTGTCAACTTTGTACTAACATCACAAATACTTTGTTTATGTCACATTCAGGTCGCTAGCGATAATCAATAAAACTCTTACCTCTATTAACATTATCTCATGTGTAACTCGTTTACTTACATATTTGATATGAATAGGTAGGTAATGGTTTTAAGCGATTTACGTAATATTTTTACCTCAACCATCTTGGCATCGAGTGCCATACTAGATTATTTTAAGTTTAATTTTATTACAAATTTTATTTAGATTTAGGAGGAATGGTAAGAGAGAAACAATTTTTCTTATAAAAACACATTTATAATATTTTTTGTATCTAGATATTGTCAACACATAATTATTTTTTGTATGAAATATTTTGTAACCGCCGAATTTTTTTTCGAGCTTTATTCCTAGGTAAAATCTTATTTCTGCCACAGCTTAAAACGTGGTATTGTGATTTTTATTGCATTTTTCGATCTCGTTATGTGAACTCTACTAGTTCGAATAACAGCTAAAAATTTTGCTTGCTCCCTTGATTTGAAATAAAATGCTAACGTCAAGTCACTACTTTCTTTTAACATGTTGCGCTACTTATTGCATTACGCAACAGTGTGTAATTTATACTTTAGCTGGCTAAGCATAAACTTTGTCTGTCTAAATTGATGCACTGAGAGTAGCACAATTAATTAATTACGTTTTGTGTGGATCACATTTTTAACATGTATGTATGTGTATTGACGTGGTTTTTATTAATGTATATTCATTAAAAATTGTGTACAAAATCGCTTTTTATTTAAGTCACCCCTACACACCACTGCAGCCGTAGTTACCAAATTTATAATTATATTAATTATACAGTATTTATAGGAAAACGTGTTTCTTATACCTCTCAAGTGAAGTGAGTATTTACTATCACCGTTGTATTACAATAAAGTCGGTGTTCCAGCAGTAAACACCACATGACGTTACGACGATTGAATGAAGGTTTCCAATGCACAAATACATCTTTAGGCCAGTCACCGTCGACACAAAAATCGCGTTACGTCGCAAAAAAATGCACTGTACCTACTTGATGTTTTGGGATGTTACGGAGATGAGAGTACTCGTAGACAGGAAGCCAGCGAGGGCTGACAGAAGTGACCTCAACCAAGGAACCTGCATCGCTAGCCCTGCTGAAATCCTTTCATGCAGTAGCCAGAAACGATGCGGAGGAAGGAGATCCTCCTGCCAGAGAGCAGGATTATCTGCAAAGTTTTTCAGGGAAGACCTGTCTGAATACTTCTGCCTTAACCATGGCTGAGTCAGACGATCACCCAAAAGTGTAAGTTAGTTGTTTGTACGTGCGCAGTAGTTGTAACGCAGCGGACGGCCTAAGGGCTGACTTTTGTATCGACCGATAGTTTTTATTCGTGGAATAAAATGACGTCAGACAGTTTTTGTATGGAAGAACTGTCAAAAATTCAAAATTATTGCTCCGTTAAAGTTATCGGCGTTGGAAAAATCAGCCCTAAATCAAATAGACGACCGCTATTCTTCCGACAGCTGTTTGCTGTCGGGGGCAAGGCAAATCAGTATATTGAAATGTGTCATTGCCGATACGATAGCTTGTGGAATGGTTGTAGCTTCTGTTTTACTTAACCAAGTGTTCTAATACATCAAACAGTTAAAAAAAAAACACCATAATTTATCGCAAAATTTTGCTATGACATTAAACGCAGGTCTGTACAGATTACAGGGATAAAATCTTCATTTAATAAGCTAACGAACTAGGTGCAAATGTTATAATAATATCTAGAGATGCCCATGTAACAGTCGATAATGCTGGCAAAGGAAGAATTTGCTAATTTATGAACATCCTTAAAATTGTGCGGCTATCAAATTAATTAACTCGTTCCAACTAGCCTTTCTAAACAACCAACAATCTTTTCCTCACTGGGTAACAGCCTTTGCGACGAGGTCGAATGTAGTGACACTTCTTTTGAATGGTTAGTCTTTGTTAGCAGTCGACGTGTTAAGCGGGTGCACGGAGCGGGCGCCCGCGCGGCGTACTGTTTTCTATTATGCCGCGTGCGACGGGCGACCCGCCCCACGCAGCGCTGCTAATAGGATGATAATAGAAAACAGCACGCCGCGCGGGCGCCCGCTCTTTGCACCCGCTTAACGCAGCGGACGGCCTTAGGACCTTCGCTACGCACGCGGTGGGTGCACGGAGCGGGCGCCCGCTCCGGACCTCCGACGCGGGCCTAGATTCCGCGACAGACGCCCGTCGCCGCCCGTGTACAAACCCGTCGCACACGTCCGCGGCAGAGAGCGCTTGTCATAATTATTATTATTATCTTTCAATACAAGCACGCGAGGCGGGCACCCGCCGCGTGCGCACGCTTTTTTAACGTAGCGAACGCCCTTAGTGTCTAAAAACACTATGCCGAAGGGACGCGACCGAAGTTCGGAAATGCTATTTATAATGCAAAGTAATTTCGGCATAATGTTTCGTCAGTAGGTAATTCAAATAGCATTGCAGGCGTAATCATGCCGAACTTCGTTCGATCTCATAGGTACCTTCGGCATAGTGTGTTTAGACACTTACCTAAACTGACAACATTTTCAGGTTTTGGACTTGTGAACAGCGTTCATAGGACTCCTACGATAACATTAAAGCTTATCGAGTGATTTTGAATAGCTATGCTGGAAGGAATACGTTGAATTACAAATCACCCTGTGTATGTTTCATGGCGATCGAACAGACGGAGGAGTTAATCAATCATCATCCATATGTTTATGATATACTTACTGTACTTATAAAAGTTAGAGTACGGTAAATTTACTCATAAGCTTCACTATCACCAAAGTATTCAGCGACACGACGAAAAAAAAAAACAGCCAGTACGGTATTGTTAAATAATTTATTGTCAAATTAAAAGCAATTGGAACGAAAAATGTGTTACGCCACTAGGGGCAGGTTATTTTTTAGGTAACCGTAAGCCAGCGGTGTCCAAGGTTAACTTAGAAAGTACCTAGGTAGGAACTTAACATCGAAAACGTCACATTTCTATTTGCAGTGACAGTTAACAGTTTTAGTGTCAAATTAATGGTTTACCATACATGTTTACTTTAAAGCAAGCTGAGGCAATAATTCGCTAGAACCAAGCCTATTGAAAATATCTCATCGCTCTACATAATTATACAAATTATATTTTTCTCTACAAATGCCACAAACAACATTTTAGGTAATATAAAAAATCATAACCCTCCTTTTTGCTACGCCGTAATCGGGTAGTAATAACAAATAACATAAACCAATCAGAGTCGTATTATAGAATAGGCACCAAATTATCGTTGTTAGTGGTAATACTTGCGATTACAATCAGCTACTACATCGATTAGTAGGTATTATCAACTAAAAACATACAAATTCGTCTTGTGTTTTTTGCATTGCAGCTTAGTACATAATTATATGATTGTAAGTTGATCAAAATAAGATTCGCGGCAGTCACGAACATATTTATAGAATAGCAATCATTAAAATCTAACCAATAAAACTTTTAAGTTTAGAGGTCGAAATATGACTTCCTATAATACCTATTTCACGAAAGCATATCACGTTTACGTCCAATCAAATCACATGATACAACAGAGTGAGTAAAGGGCTATTGATTGCTAAGAACCACAGTCTAGCATGCCATTTCGGAAGCACAAGGCCTTAATGTGTCACTATATTTAAAGGTGGGTTATCCCAAACCTGTATTTTTAATGCAAAGAGCGCGAAATCGCACGACACAAGTTGACTAAGTACCTACTTATTCAAAATGGGCACAATGGGATACAGCGACGAATTCACCATATTATTTAATGTGTTGCGTTAACATTGTTAATTTACCTATCGACAGAGATGACTGCTAACCTGAACACTGAATAAAGCAACAACCGCAGTATTTGCAATGTAGACAATACAATAAAAAAATTGCAACAATCATTATTTTAGTCCTGTATTGCAATTTCTCCTAGGGCAAGATTCACAGACCGTAATTTGACTTCCGTCGTATACGAATAGGTATGTATACGATAGTGATGGGTAACTCATCAATTTTATTTGAGGTTGAGGGAGCCCCTCAATTTACGTCGCGAGGTCCTCACGAGGTGCCCCTCATTTGAGGCGAGGATTCGTACGACGACGTATAATTCACCTCACGACTCGTGTGCCCGAGCCGAGTTCAGACGAAGCTCCGAGGGAGCGAGGCGGGCAGGTGCAACGACGACTCACGAGTACTCACGAGTCATGGCTCTCCGATAATCCGACGATTCACGTCCTCACTCTCTTACACACATTATTTTGTTTCGCTCATAAATTTTAGACAGCCAAAATAAACGAATCAATGACACTTCATTACCAATCTAATGCTAATGCTTTTAGAGTTCATAATAATAAACCATAGCTTTAAAACCAGACCTCACCTCACTCATTCTCAATTATCTATACAATTTTTGAGTCGGTTCATTCGCTCACTTAGTCCGCTCAATCACTCAATACTCACTCGCGAGTCACGAACTCGCTCGCCTCGATTGTCTATTGTCAAACGAGTGAGGTGATGAGGGATGAGGTGGTTCAATATTGAAATTCGAGTAACTCTTTCAATATGCGATCACGAGTACCTCAAATGAGGTGCCTCATGAGTGAGGGACACATCACTAGTATACGAGTATAGCATTCATGTTCGAATCGAATGAAACGCTAGCACATTCGCTTATAGGTACGAGTATGAACATTTTTTTGCATATGAATGTTCTTAATCGTATGGACCGCTTACATAGGAGGACTACATGACCTAAGGCGTGGTCACTGTCGGACTGCATAGAAAAGAAAGAGAAGCGCGATGACATAACGCTGTATATTTATTGAAAAATCAAGGCGCAATTAATTATCTATTTACAAAAAATCTATTGTTTGGACTAAAATAGGTATTAAAACAGTAGTGCTATAGTATGTTGCTTGTAGAATAATCTGACAAAAAATCTGAATTATTGTATTCATATTAGGTAAGTATGGTTTTTATTGTAAAAAGAAAGTTTTTAGAGGTGTCTTCATGTTTTTTTCTATCTCATCGAATTAGTTGTATTATGTTTTCAACACACTATCTACCTAGCATAGTACCTATATCCTGAAGAATATCATATATTTTTCTAATTTTGTTTACTGTAGTCGATCACATACTTTTATTGCTTCTAAAACTTGCGTTTTTTGCGTTTAGGTCCTGTAATCCCCTTAAAACAAAGTACGATCTGCGAATCTTGCCCTATGTATGAAATCGATTAGTTGAATCCAAATGAATCAATTCTGATTATTATCTCCAAAACTAAGAATTTGATATTGCTGACGAAGATAAAAAGTAGGTACTTATTACTTACTTCAAACACAGTTTTTAGTTTTTTTTTTTTATAAAATGTAAAGTCATCTAAAAATTCAACAATTTTTCTAGCTTAGAACTACACTATTATCAATGTTTAGGTACGGCAGACTCGAGTATAAAAAATAATTGAAGCGATGATTTCTCGAATCGTCAACTTATCAGGCTGACATGTACCTGCAATCAAAAGAAAATGGTTATAGTGTCATCTATTGTTATTCCTTACAAACGCGATGGGAAATCCCATGAAAGGATATTGATAGATAGGATATTGATTGATTGGATAGTCCGCCTTTGTACAGTTTTTTACTTGTGCACAAAGTTTTAATAAATACTTAAATAAATTAATATTGTGGCGACCTGCCGAGTGATGAGTAGGTAAGTAGGTAGAAAAATGCAAAAGTTAGCTATGTCTGGTCATACAGGGTGGCCTACATCGACGTGCAATCTGAAACCATGAATTCAGTAAATGATTGTAGACTCCCTAGCGTTGATTTTTTTTGTACCTAGATTATAAAAAAAAACAACCGACTTCTAAAAAAAAAAGTACAAAGTTAAAAATAACTTTAATTTCGGAAGTCGGTGTCGTTGGTTCCGCATCTTCGTTTATTGACACCGACTTCCGAAATTAAAGTTATTTTTCACTTTGTAGTTTTTATTTTCACTTTTTAGTGGGAGAGTTTGGAATTCATCTAAGTTCCATTGTGACGAGCATAAATTGATTAGCAACCGTATTAAAGTACAGATGTTCTATGTCACGAAATCCGTTTGGCTATGAATGTTGTCAAGCGTGCATATTCATACACATTGTTTTTGTGTGCGTAGCCTCGAGAGCGCTCAGTGTCGTGTAACACATACAAGCGCGCTTGTCGGGATACGTCACTACTGCAATCAAAGCCGAACGGACTTCGTGAAATAGAATATCTGTAATCGAATCGCAACCCATGAAATATTTATCATTGAGTAGTTCCGATGGCCATCTGTGGTCTTCATCATCAGCTCCACTTTACCAAATGATGATTTCCGAGAGCAAATGCTCAAGTTACTTTAAAAAATACCCAAATCGCTATAGGTTTGCCTATAAAATTTGAGGGTTTCCCTCGATTTCCATGGGATCCTCTCATCAGATTCCAACTTGATGACAATGGGACCACCTCGAGACTATACCCATTCAATAAAAAAAAAATAATCTCCTCCTTTTTGGAAGTCGGTTAAAAAATAAATTTGCTCCGACGTACATTTTGACCACGTACGCGTAGGTATTGCACAGCTATTATTTTTTACTGTAGGTAACCGAAGAAAAAAATCTCATGTCTAGAATCATGTGCTGCATTCATGGTTACAGTTTGCGCATCGATGTCCTTGCCAATGCCACCTACCTTACCTACTTAACCCAAGTGCATGATTTTGACACAACAATGACATAGGTACCTAATTATGCTTAAGGGCATCCGCCTCCACATGTAAAGCAAGCGCATATTACAGACACATACAGCATGCGACCCGCTTGTACGAAGTGTGTGAATTGTGATAGTTCATACAAAATTTACAAGTCGCATGCCTAATGGAACATTGACCCATTAGTAGATAGGTCAGAATTATTGCCTGATTTTCTTTTACTCAGATCTCACCAATAGTTAATCATACGTTCAAAATTCAAGCATTCATGATTATTTAATCTAATCAAATCCAATCAGTTTTAATTTTATGCGTCAACAAGTAGGATAAGTCCTCATAGCGAGATCTTTGCGCTTTCCCAAAAATCGTCTGTTTTGAGTTAAGTCAGTAGGTATTCCATTAAGCATGCGAAGTGATAAGACGCAGCGTGCCTCTCCCCCAATTTGTTTTGCATAACCTCAAAATTATACTCATCACCTTCTTACACGATGATTGAATAAAGTTACCTATCGGAAAACCTTTCGCCTACTTAGTTCAGAGGTTGGCAACCCGCGGATCTTAGAAGTAGATATTAGGTAACCACAACAAAAAATCATGGTCGATAATGTTGTGGTTAGGTACGTCTTCTAGCTTAAAAAATTGCCGACCCCTAACTTAGCTCTTGTATCTTGTAGATAACGTTATTATTTTGTTATTTAAAATACTTTTAGGTTATTTAAAATGTACGATACTTTAGTGTTATACTCTACAGGGTTACCTACTTGTAATTCGACGTATATTCGCCAGGAGGTGATAGGGGGGCCAAAATGCAACAAATTGAACCCCCATAGGTATGGCCGAAATTCAATAGTTTTCGAGATATTTGAATTTTAAGGGCTTTTCAATATAAAAAAAAACTACATAATAATATTATGTTCAAATATCTCGAAAACTATTGAATTTCGGCCATGTTGCTAAACATTTTGAAGCGCAAAATGAAAATATTGGTAAAATAATATTATTCTTAAATCGCTCATCATTTTAATAATTTTGTTAAATTAAGTACTTTCAATTATGTTCATGGCTTAATTTTGAAGTGCCAGCTACAATATCATCTTTTAATGGTAGGTACCCATTCAATATGTAGTTTTTAGGGTTCCGTACCTCAAAAGGAAAAAACGGAACCCTTATAGGATCACTCGTGTGTCTGTCTGTCTGTCCGTCTGTCACAGCCAATTTGCTCCGAATCTTATGGACCGATTAAGTTGAAATTTGGTACACATATGAATCTCTGTGACCCAAACACAGACGTGTAACGTAAATAAATGAGTTTTGAAAATGGGAGTCATTTTTGAGTGGTAAATAGACAATTTAAAAAAAAAGTTTCGCAATCTGTATCGTGTGACATATCAAATGAAAGGGCTTACCGTGAGGATCTCAAATATACATTTTTCATAATTTTAAAGAAAATTGTATTAAAGCTATTTAAGACAATAGACGGAAATTTACCATTCCCATTTTTTTTTAATTTGCAAATATAAAATTCGCCTATAGTCGGACTTTTAATTAGCTGCAGTAAAATAACAGCTTAGGTGTTACCACTTTTTAACGAAATTTAAATATTGATGTGACTAAATAATCGATTCATTCAAGTAACATTCAGTTCAAAATCGATCCATGTTAAATTTATTTTATAGCAGAGGATAATATTATTATTTATAATGAAATTCAGGATAATATAAGTTTACAACAAAAACATTGAGGAATGCCTAATTACTGTTTTGTCATCACACTAGTGATCGGATTGGATTTATAAAAAGCATTTATTCTAATCACATACATAATCTTTTAAATTCTCTTATTTTGAGGTTTTTGGAGTTTTGCAAATAATCCCGTATACTTAGTACTTAGTAAAAATTTAAACAAAATTATCTTTAGAAGACTATGTATTTATGCTGATTTGAAACTACAACATTTATTTTTATCCAATTAATACAAAGAATATTTGATTGTTTACGGTAAATCAAAATTGTTCAATTTCGAATATCGAAATTAAAACGATGTTTCATTGCGTTTTAATCACATCAGTAGCAGAGACAGTGTGGCAACATTTTTTTATCAAATGACAGAAGTGTCATTTTACTGTAGATAATTAAAAGTCGGACTATAGTTGTTGTGTTGCATGCTTGCATGGCTTAAATGAGAAAAATAATTTGTGTTAAGTACATTTCATGTTATGTTTACCCGGCATTATAGGTACCTGTATTATTATTCTACTCCAAAACATGATAGTAACATACACCTATTTGGTTAAAAATTACGGATTGGCTAAAAATATCCTACAATAAGTGCGGTCATGTGGGGTGGATGCTAGCCGTTCGATTGTCCTAGTTAAAGCTATTTAGTTATTATCTATGGAAATACCAGTAGCCACGGCTATACGGGCAAGTAGATGAAAAACAATTTAAGGAGTTTTTTTATGTAGTGCCTGTCTCAAATAAGTACTAGCAAATAAATGCATAGATAAATCCTATGATAGATACATAGAACGATCGTGCTATCCACTTATCCTCCTAACTACTTCCTGTCTCGGCACAAACTCACAACTTCCTAATTGACTCTGCAATGCTTTGTGACTGTGATACACTGCGCTGTCTATGACCAGTCCAATATAGCTACAAACATGATGCATCCAGATGTTGCATTCAAAAACATGTTTTTTCTAAGTAGGTACTTCGCAATTAATTCCCTTGTAGTCATTTGGATGAAGTCATTGTGGTCGATTTGTCAACTGTACAATACATTACCTTCGTATGAACGAAGGATTAGGCATGAAACTACCTAAGCAACATGTCAAATATTTGGATGCATATCAAAAACGAGCACGCATTAGCAAGAACTAATGACTAACGCTATACCTAAGCAGGTACAGCTACCTACTACCTCCTTACTCTTTACTTAATTAACAGTTTTGCTAATATGCACTATATTAGTCTTAACACGGGTGACACGGGAAATCCCTAATTTAATATTTATGAATTTAGCCGTCAGTTGTGAAGAAGCGGTATAATTTGGGGACTTTATGGAAAATTTGTGTTATTCCAGAGGCTCTAATAAATACCTAATATAATTAGGTAATCGACCTTGAATGACCTCAATTGATCTTGAACGTCAAAAATGTGTTTTAAATTGTATGAAATAACTTCTTATCTATACATTGCAGACATGACAAAAATTGCTAACACATTGAAAATAATTTGTAGTGAATTAAATTTATCTATCTACAATGCTTATCTAAAGCACTTGTTTTTGGTATCTAATAAGTAGTTACGATTAACTTACATCGATCTACATGTCTCAGCAAGACAAGAGAAAAAGAGAAACTTTTTGTCCCGCTAAGGGGTAAATTTCGAAAATTTTATATTTTACTAGCTGACCCGGCAAACGTTGTTTTGATTATAAATAATTTCTAGCGAATTTCTATTGTAAAAAAAAAAACTAACATGACTATTAAAAATAGGGGTTGGTGATAGAAGGGTGAAAATTTAGGGTTGTTTGAATTTTTTAATGCCACATTATGAAAAAAAATTGTCCAAAAAATAAAAAAAGAATGTTAGGTGGACAACCCTTATCACTTAGGGGTATGAAAAATAGATAGTAGCCGATTCTCAGACCTACTGAATATGCATATATAAAATTTCATAAAAATCGGTCAAGCCGTTTCGGAGGAATATAGTTACTAACATTGTGACACGAGATTTTTATATATTAGAAGAAGAAAGAAGATTCCGTAGTCTTTGTTACTGCACTAGCTACAAGGGTTGAACCTAACCAAACCGAGAGTTGAGGTGGGGTGCCCCAAGTTCCCGAATATGCAATGATCGCTCTCCAATAATGCGACCGCCACTGGATAAGACCCCGGGTCTTATTAAACCAAAACATTACGTCGAATAGATGTTCTCTTAGAAACTTAGTAACGGCGAAAAGCTCGTAACTATCGTCCAATATAAAACTAAAGTCTTATAAGACCTTGTCTGCACGGTGGTTAAATTTAGAGAGAATTTCGAAATTAGGAAAATTCATTATTTAAAAATTTCAATTGTATCTAAGTATGTTATACATATAGGGTGATAAATTGATAACCCTGAATTTACAAGATAATTATGTTAGACTTAAGCCACCGGGACATTACTGTGTCGTGTTGCAACCTGCCCCGCAAAAAGTTAGGTACGTCAACCAGCCCCTAAAGCCATTTTCCGTTGATGACATGGCTATAAAAACTGACTTCGATTAGAAAATAACGCTGTGTTAAATGGTCCACGAGTCTGAAGCAAACTTTAGTACTTATTACTATAAAAGTGTGCGCGCCTTGACGCTATGCTTTGCACAAATGTAGTGGTACCGAAATGCTTTCTCGATTGTGTTTAGATGAATCAAAAATCGTACTGCTGACGATTTGCAGTTAGGCTATCTACACCATTAGGCAACCAGACCCTGTCTCCCCAAATCTTATAACTATTAAACTGTATTGAAGTACCGACAGAACCTACTTTGACTTAATAATGACTTTAGTAATGCGAAATGTGTAAAAAACTCAACTTACAATGTCCATGTTCTTTGTTGGATTTAGTATTATTTATACGGTAAAAAGTAATAGATTCGGGTTTGGCAATTGTGTCAAATAGACCAGGCCAGCCGAGCCAGATGGACTTGCTGAACTAGACACTAGGTAGGTGCCTACGCTACTACTTCCGTAACAATTTTGTTATATACGTAAACAGAAGCTCATTTAATAAACCGTTTAATTACAAGTTTAAGAGTCTATTAAAGAGTAATTAATTAGTTTACGATTACTTTAGGGTTAATTATGGTTGTGGTCATAACAATTTCTATCTACCGTAGGTACACCGTTAATGAAACATGTAACATAATTGGACGAAGCCATACAAATACATCCACCATTAATTTAAACAACTCATCCGCCACCACAAAATATAATTAAGTAGTAGATAACCTACTGACCTTAACCCAGAGTCCATTTTCCACTCAGTTGCGATGAAACGTACTGTATGGATGTAAAAAAATTATTCATCAGTAAGCACATTGAGAAAAATTTTATGTAATTAAAACAACTGATATATTTTATCTATTATTACTCTGTCTTGTATTTGATTGAATTAGTTTATAGTTTATTATTACACTGCGCTTTCGAAGCCTAAGTAATACATAGTTCTGTACAGTCAAATTGACGTGAATACCTGCAATTATGCTACAATATGAAATTTATTTTATGAATTATTTTGCGTGCGTTTTTTTTTTAGGTAATTTTCAGTTCTCAGGCATTTATTTCTTTCAAGTCTGTAGAATGCTATTAAATCATGACAGGGTCTTGTCTATGCTGCAAGTTGATATCTTTGTTATAAGCGAAATATCGAAAATATTTGCTGTGTATATTTTCTTACAGTCCACTTAAAACAGGTATTTAGTGAAAAGACAACAACGTACCGTACCGTTACTGTCCGTTACCGTAACTCAGGCGTTCCGAATCCGAATCCGACACATGATGGTCCGAACAAGAATGTTCTGGGATCCGTCAAGGTAGCCCACGACTCGCGGCAATTATGACAAAAATAATTACCAAATTACAATCACTTTACAAACATTTCTCAGCTTCGGATAGGATGAGCACAATTTTTTTGCGTTACTCATTTAATGAGTACTAAGAATTGAAAATATATGTAATTTTTTTTTTATATATTGATAATAATAACATACTATCTATTATAAATATATATATTAAATAATAATAATAATATGTAAGCTAACTCAAAAACTACTCATCAGAACTTTACCTTTATCCAGGACCACCACTTAATCATGGAAATCCGTTTACAAGTGGCGAAGATAACGCTGAATACACATACAAAAGAACATTCAGTCGAATTGAGAACCATTTTATCGGTCGTCGTCGAAAGAATTATTGATGGTTTTCTCACAAATTTTATGAGAACTGCCATATTTTCAAAGTTTCTGAATGCTAACGTGCAACGTCCTTTTCCTCTCAAATAACTATAATAACCTAAGTTTTAATAAACTTATTGGTATAAATAACTATAATAACCTAAGTTTTAATAAACTTATTGGTATAAATATGCATATTCTTTTCGTTATAGGTACGCCAACCAATTAAAATCTGAATATACGCAGAGTATGTTTATGAAATAAAGCTATAAGTAAAGCTCGCAGAGTATTATATTGGTATCTTCCCATGAATACCGCCAATTGTAAAAGCTGAGGAATACTATACTGATCCTACGCAAAATTATTCATAAAACATTTTTATTTCAATTTAGTTGCTGAAATTGAATTGTACTTTTTTTTTAATTATTACATTTTCAGTTGTGTGACATATTATTTATGACATTATATTGTAAACTACACTATTTAATTATTATTATATAGGCACTTTTTGCTACGAATCTAATTATATTAATTCATAGAAACATGTTTCCTACGAACTGATGCAATCGGGTATTGTTTTGTTTAATAAAAATATTATATACTTATATTGCATGTCTACATATTTACATAGTAGATATCAAATACCTATCTCATTCAATAGGTATACGTTTTTACTTTAAAATTTCACAGACAACTTTGAACAAAATATTATACGTATATTATTTAGATTGCCTGATATCGAGACTTCATAAAATATTCTTCAATAAAACCAATTTTAATGACATAATCGTTCCATTTACGTGCAATAAACCAGTATTTATTTCTCACTTCATTATGATTTCCTACTTCTAAAATAAATTGTGCCAAAAATATATTTTTATAAGTACGCACGCTATCTGTAAAGGTACGTGCACTCACTGTGCACGTACCTTTACAGTGAAGATAGGTTAGGTTAGCCACATCAGAGCACACGCCCGTAACCTATAGTTGTCGGAAAAAATAGCAGTCGAAAATAGAAATCGTAATGGGATGTATATATACAGGGTGTCCAGTAAATAGCACGACATACTGCAGGAGGTGATAGCTTGGGTCACTACCTATCAATACAACACAATATATGTTCAGCAAAATCTTACGGATTTTTTTTCACCACTGTAGGTTAAAGTTATGCGAAAAGAAAATCGTTCTGTGAAAATTTTAACAAAAAAAAACTATTTCTTCCCGACACCCGACTCCCGGAAGACTGGGAGCGATACAAAGAAACCCAATACACATACAAAAAGCGAATCAGAACTGCCAGAAGGACAGCATGGCGGAAATTCTGCGAATCCATCGAAACCAATAGTAAAGCCGCAAGAATAAGGAAGATCCTATCAACAGATCAGGACCGAACCCTTGGCGCGCTGAAAAAACCCGACAACTCATACACACTAACGGACCAGGAAACCAGCAAGGTCCTTCTCGAGACTCACTTCCCAGACTGCAAACTCCTAGAGGACAGGACCTGGGAAGCTGTGCCCAATTGGACCCCAACGGAACAGGACTGGTCCAGTGCCCACAGTCTAGTAACACAGGACCGAATAAAGTGGGCTATCAACACCTTCCAGCCTTACAAGTCTGCAGGACTAGATGGCATTTTCCCAGCCCTACTACAATGGGGGGTTGACCATATCACACCATGCCTGGTAGAAATTTATCGGGCCTGCATAGCACTAAGATACGTACCTCTAGCCTGGCGCGAAGTGAAAGTCATCTTCATACCAAAACCGGGAAAAGCGGACTACACACAACCCAAGGCGTACAGACCCATAAGCCTCACATCCTTTCTACTAAAGACCCTAGAGAGACTCTGTGATCGACACATCCGAGACGGACCTCTTCGGGCAAAGCCACTCCACAAAAAACAGCATGCGTACTCCACAGGCAAATCAACAGAATCCGCACTGCATAGTGTGATATCCAAAATTGAATGCGCAGTGGACCACAAATGCTCAGCACTGGCTGCCTTCATTGACATCGAGGGCGCCTTTGACAAAACCAACTTCAAAAGCATCAGCACGGCTCTAGAAAGACACAACATAGACCCGACCCTGAGCGGCTGGATCACCAACATGCTCAAACAGAGGGCAGTACAAGTGACCGTAAACGACATCACAAGGGCCATCGTGGCGAAGGGCTGCCCCCAAGGTGGCGTCCTTTCGCCGCTTCTATGGAACCTGGTCGTGGACAGTCTAATAAAAGATCTCAATGACAAAGGTTACTTTACTGTAGGATACGCCGACGACATAACCATAATAATAAATGGCACCCACGAAAACACACTGTGCAACCTAATGCGCCAGGCCCTGAAAATAATAGAAAATTGGTGTGGTAAACACCAACTATCAGTGAACCCCACAAAAACCGAATTGGTTCTCTTCACAAAAAAGAGGAAACTGACGACACTACAACTACCACGTTTCTTTGGTACAACCCTAAGCCTATCAACTGAAACCAAATACCTCGGCATATTTTTGGACAAACAGCTGAATTGGGCAAAACACACCAACTACATTACTACGAAAGCCAGCATATCACTGTGGCAATGCAAGCGAATGCTTGGAAAAAATTGGGGGATTAGCCCCAGGGTCACTCACTGGCTATACACCACAGTTATCCGACCAATCATCACATACGGCTCACTAGTCTGGTGGCCCAGAACAGACCTGAGCACAGCCCAAAAAGACCTTGAAAAGCTGCAGCGGCTCGCGTGTGTGGCAATCACCGGCTGCATGAGAACTACACCCACTGCTGCCCTACAGACCATGCTCGGACTACCGCCTCTACACCTTGTAGTGCGGGAAGAAGCGGCCTTGGCTGCCTTCAGGCTCTCTACATCAGGAACCCTGAGCAAAGACTCTAGGGTCAAACACATACGCTTAAAAGAAAATGCGATCAAATGGCAGCCAATGATGGCATCACCCTGCGACAAAGCCCCGAAACAATACTGCTTCCAAAAGCACTACAACATAATGCTTAAAGAGGAGCAGTGCGACTACTCAGGTTCGAAGGAACTGAGAATTTACACTGACGGTTCAAAGACCGACTGCGGAACTGGAGTCGGAGTCTTCTCACACGACCTCAACATAAGAATATCCAAACCGCTGGGAAAGCGCAACACGGTCTACCAAGCGGAGTGTGTGGGCATAACACAAGCGGCTTATGCCATAGCAGCCAGAGGAGTTGCGGACACCCATATTCGCATACTCTCTGACAGCGCCTCAGTCCTCCAATCCTTAGATAAAAAATGCATCACATCGAAACTAATACTAGAATGTCACAATGCGCTTGAACAGGCAACTGTATTGAACCGCAATATAGTGACACTACAATGGATAAAAGGACACAGTGGATCGCTAGGTAACGACGCAGCTGACGAGCTGGCCAGAAGGGCATCGAGCATGCCAGTCTGTGGACCGGAACCTATCGTGCCCATCCCCTTCAACCAACTACGCAGGTGGCTACAGGAGTACACCCACACACAAGCAGAAAGCTGGTGGACGTCGTCACCAGGCTGCAGGCAGTCCAAGGAAGCTATGCCATCACTGGATGGCAAGCTAAGCAGTCGCTTACTACGATTGGACAGGAAAGGCCTGCGCCTGGTGACGGGGACCATCACGGGACACTGCTCGCTAAACAAACACTTTCACACTATAGGCATAACGGACAGCCCCCTGTGCAGAGCTTGCATGGTGGCTGATGAAACCATTGCGCATGTGCTCTTTGAGTGCACAGGCGTCACCCAGATCAGGACACAAACCCTCGGGACACCCAGATCGTACACAGATGTTCTCAAAAGACCAGGAGACCTAATCAGCTTCTGGAGGGAGGTGGGCTGGTTGGAATAACCGCCAACGGCCGCCATGGCCCACGCACAATGGTCCACTGAAGGACTAAGTGCGGAAACCAAACCCATAACATAGAACATAGAACATAGAACTATTTCTTCAAAACTTTCTTGTTTTTGATCAAAAAAAAAATTATAATGAGTAGAGTAACCTATTCACGAATAACTTGATGTAAAAAAAGTTCTAGAAAAGGATTTTTTCATTACGAGATGCTTAAAAATCTGTTTAAGGTAGAGATTTTTCGATATTTCGGTTATTTATTTATATATTTATTTTGTGACCCAAGCTATCACCCCCTGCAGTATGTCGTGCTATTTACTGGACACCCTGCATATATATATATAGCTGCTATAGGGCAAGGATATTAGTCTTAGGCGTGGCTTCTATAGGTAAGATTCTACTTATGTGTCCTGCATTTGCTTTTACTAGAGTAATCGGCCTAGAACCCTAAAACGTTAATATGGTTGCGATGTAGGTATGTCCTGTAGTAGTCGTTACTTTGACTAAATTGTATTATTAAAAAAAAAATATAATGGCATATGTTCCAGATCCTATAACGGCTAAGTATTTGTTAATTATTTTCGAACAAACAAATTATAAATATGTTGCGTTTTGAAGGGGCATGAAGATAAAATTGTTTATTATCATCGATCCCTTTATCAATGAAAAATATTTCGCAAGTTGAGTAGCCATTGTTTACACAACAGTCAAAAGACAAAAGTTGCTTGTGTTTGCTAATAGATATTATAATGTGGATTTTTTACAATTTGAAAATATTATATTTTTCTTAAGACATCATCTGTCACCGATACAAAAAGAATATAGAACGAATACTGTAGTAATGGCATCACGCTAACAACTGTTGTATCAATTACACCAGCAAAAGCACATAATAAGATAATTATAAAATCGAATTGCACTTTACCATACTGTAACAAAACGACTATAGTAATAATCCTATAAACTGCGCCTAAATGCGGTTATATAAACGTTAATAGGCTTTCTATAGGACTAAAAAATACATGCTTCTAGAATACTTACAGGACCACATTTTGCTACTTGGGTATTTTACATGGAGCGATTGCCTAAGCCGGCCCGCGGCGCAGCGGCGGCGCCGGCGGCGGCGCGGCGGCTTGAAGGTCAAAATATTTTGAACTTTTAAGTAGAGAAGCGTTTATTTTATTGAAGGTGGGGGAGGCTCGGGTCTCGGTATGAAATGGAAAGACCGACCGGCGACCCTGGCAAGCGTTCCTAAACCCGTGAATCTTTCGCTTAACCACGAGTCCCTAATAGAATAACAATTATTTAAGTATATCAATAAAAATATGTAAATCAAATCATTAGTAATCAATAACCCGGTAGTTGCTGACTCTAAGGTAAAGAATTACTAAATAATTATAAACTGTGGTCCATTAAAGGTAAATGTAGACTCAAATATCCGGACAATTGTTTTGAAAGTTAGTGTACAGACGCCAGCACATCAACCTACCCCAATCTGTCAAATTTCTTTGATAGAATTTCAACTTTAATACAAAGGAATAAGGTTCATATTCAATTGGGGAAATTTGACAGATTGGGGTAGCCTCATGTGCTGGCTTCTGTACCACAGTTTTAGATAAGCAGTGAGTAAAACAATAGTCCATTAATTTATTTGCTTCTGTAGCGTATGTCGCGAACAATATACCTGTAATTATCACGAGCACTGCCATCAAACAGACTGCTGTTTCCGTCGATAATTATTTTCTGATGTATGTATCTGGTGTTTTGTGTATTTAGCCTGTGCTAAATAAATGTATTTTCTTTCCTTCTTTCTTAAGTCTGTTTTTTTTTTTGTAAGTCACACATTTTTTTAACCTGTGTACTCGCAAAATATAAAGTTTTTAGGTATTACAATAGGAATCTACTTCTAAGACTTTCTAACTAGGAATTAGCATATTCACTGAAAAGCTGAAAAGGCAATTTTATTGTTATTCCTATGCTATATTTTACAGATAAATATAATGTTAATTTCTTAATATTATGGAATCGTATTTTGATTATTCTTTAATACACCTAATTAAATATTTATATAATTGGTATTATTGGCCGCAATTGACAACATTTCAAAATATATAATCCCCTTAAACAAAAATACAATTTCTAGAGGTTTTCTTGTCGGTAGAACAGTTAAGGTACACACGGCTACACATCAAGCTATACATAACCAGTATAAACTGAGTTCTGATTGTACGATAAACCTATACAATGCGAGGTCAGCTGAAACTGGAAATGTATTGCTTGATGTGTAGCCGTGTGTACCTGCCCTTACGGCCCCTTCTCAAAAATCCACCTGTGTAATGATTATCAACTTGAAATAAAATGATGAAATGTTGCCAATAAACAGTAAAATCATGTTGTTAGAATTTAATTAAAATAATTATTTTACTCAATTTAAAAAAATCTACATCTTTGTGTCTACAATAAAACAAAAATTCTTAGTTTTTTAATAGGGATGGGCCGGCCCAATCATGGTTTGAACCGAAAACTAACTTAGGCCGAATATTCGGTAAAAATAAAAAGTTCGGCCGAACTTCGTATATTTTTACCACGTTTTCACGAGTCGCCTCTTGGAAGCTCCATATATTCTGAGTGACTTTTCTCAGAGGCAGACAGGAACCGACTCCTGCTAGATAAAACAGAATCCTTGGTGTTTTTTTGCAACATAACCCGCCTTTGGAAAATTTTAAATACCAGTAGGTAACATGATTTTTCCTTAAACACATATATTCAAAAATAGTGTTTTTTGGCTACAATTATTTCAATGTTTAGATGTTAAAATTCTGATAATGTTAATTGTTTACATTTAATTGTTTATTAAGTAACAAACAATGTATTCCTAAATGCTTATGATTTTACTTTACTGGTTTAGTTTTATTATTTTAGTCAAAACAGTTTAAGAGTTATTCTATTATGTTCTTGTAGCGAATGTTTGGCATTTGAACCGAATTTCGGCCCATCCCTACTTTTAAATTAATAAAATTCATATTATTTATAGCCAGAGAGCAGTAAGAGTATGAATTTGTTACTATTGCCGATGCCATGCTGGTAGGTACTCAGAATCGTTACTTTAAATTTAGTACTGGAATGCTGTCAGTCAAAAATATGACAAATTGAGAACATTTCAATTTTGTTGACATGTGAAAATAACTATGGTCCATTAGAGATAATAATTATTTTAAGTGACGATTGTTGGGAATGAATTGCGGCCATTATGTAAATGCGAAATTCTATAAATTTGGTGCCTATGTACAGACGCCAGCACATCAACCTACCCGAAACTGTCAAATTTTCCCAATCAACTTTGCACCTTATGCTTTAGCGATAAAGTTGAAAATCTATCAAAGAAATTTGAAAGATTGTAGTAGCTTGATGTGCTGGCGTCTGTACCTACACTACCTACCGTATACAAATAATAAGACCCTCACGATTTTTTAATGCATAATAAAATATTATTATCTATGCACCAAGTGAAATGTGAGAAATTCGTAGCGGAAATTATGACTGCATTAAAATTCATCGCTATTCATTACCACCAAATGCATTTTCAGTTAATTTAAACGCGTTTTTACTGGTAAGTACCCAAAAAGTTCATAATAATAAACTTAGGGGATGTGGATATTTAAAATAAAAACAAACTAATGATTTAGTAGCCTACCCTATTCAGGTAGGTGTTCAAAATTTAAAATCATATGAATTTAAACTCAAAAAACATAGAGTGACGTTTACTAAAACTGTATGGATTGATGTACAGACGCCAGCACATCAAGCTACTACAATCTGTCAAATTTCTTTGATAGATTTTCAACTTTATCGCTAAAGCATAAGGTTCAAAGTTGAATGGAAAATTTGACAGTTTCGGGTAGGTTGATGTGCTGGCGTCTGTACCTGTATGTGTGGTCCGAAATAAACAATATATTTATTTTAACTTTATACACTAGATAGACTATTAGTAATAATGGTAACTATTTAATTTAAGTTGTTTGAAAACAAAGCACCTATTCTTCCTATACTTATAACAATTTTCAAGTACTTACCTGTAAAGGTAGTTTCAATGGGCATTGCTCATATTTTTTTAAATGTTGTAATTGAAAAACCATTTCGAGGAATAGCGTTACTAATCATTATGGATTAATTAATTTACGAAAAATATTAATTTTATTGATATTTTTGATAAAATACGATTGACCTTCTGTGCCCTTCAAATTACGTCACCTGCGACCGTAAAGTTTAGTATCATTACCTCAAAAATAAAATAAAAGTAAGTGGCAAGTATTGTCTACAATCCGTCAGTGTCAAGTGTAAAATTATAATATAATGTCAAAAATATATTAAATTAAACATTCTGACTTGCCTCTTATTCATCTCGTTTATAAATCTGATTACATTGTTTCAACAATCGACAATATTTAATTTATTGGAAGAGTTATGGAATACAAAAAAAATTGAATGAAATGCTATGGAATGTAAACTTTTAAAAGATTGATATTTTGACAAGTGTCATTAGGATGACGTTGTGTTGACAGATTTAATTTTTTTATTTCTGTACTAGTGAGGCAACAGCACTTTATCTTTAGTGGCACTGATGACGTATCCTACGTATAATAAATTTACATATTTAAATATAAAAAAAACTATTGGGCCAATCATCAAAATATTCAAATTAGTTTCTCAAAATGCTCTAAATTTTCAAAAAATAAAATAAAATGTAATGGTTAGAAATTTTGGACAATCCCCATTGCACCGCGGTAGTCATTCAGAGACATCATTGTACAACAGGCGAAGGCAAGTCTAAAACCCCTATACTACACGATATTTAGGGCCGGATATTATGGTGATGTGTTTTTAATAGCCTTTCTCTGTTCATCTTATTACACCACCCCGATTTAGGAAAAGGGTCCCTGAATATCGCGAAGTGTAATAAGACTTTTAGCCAAGTATCGGCATCTCTAAAATTCGTATTCATATCAGAAACGTGAGCATTTTTTGCTTTGATGGATTTTTTTTAATTTGCCTACCATGCATGTCATTGACCTGGTGCAGTATTCAAGAACCGAGAACAACTAATGTATTTTAATTAGTTCTTATTATGACAATCAAAAGCAAAGGCATTTTCTTTTAATTAACCGCTTTTTCTATCGATTCCCCAAAGTAATAAAATTTAAATACTTTTTTCATGTTTTTAAAATATTAACTTTCTGAATCTTTTGTAAAATATTATCTAAAGAAACATAATTACAAGAAATGCAATTAAGTATAGAACGAAAATAATAATTAAAAAAAGGCAAAAATTTCTAAAAATATATAAAATCCTCCTAAATTAACAATAGCTGAATATACAAGTCTTTGGGAAGACGGTTAGTAAGAGGCTAAAAATAGTTTTGGACCATTTAAGGGGCGTGCTGTTTGTAAATTATCTTGATGACGTCTATAGTCTGTATCAACACAACAACGAATTTAAAGGAGAGCTTTCGTTTGCAGCTGTTAGATAAAAAAAGTGCAAAAATAATCGTGGAACACCTTTGTTAATCTAGTCAAACAGTGTTCAAGCATTTTGCGTCAAACAGTGCCAAGAGCGAGAATTTAAGTAGAGGTGCAAACAAAAAGAAAATAAACTATTTAAATTGCACATAAATAAATATTTCTAAGTTATTGGTGGAAATTGGTACTCACAGACTTATAAAAAAAGATGGACTCTGCGCTGCACATATCCAAAGTGAAGCACAGTAAGTATTGAAGACCGTTTGTACAAACACGCCTCACGCTCACATTTACATCATAGTATGCCGACCGGCCGCCATTACGTGACACGAAAGTGTCAATCGTCAATCACGCACACATAGATCGGTACGGTGCTTCACTTTCGATATGCGTGGCGCGGAGTCCATCTTTTTTTATAAGTCTATGTTGGTACTGAATTTTTTCTAGCTCTTAATTTAGGGTTGGATTGTGGACATGGGGTAGTTAGTTCTACCTTAACCAGTAATTGTTAACCGCATTAACAACAATAATTGCTAACAAATTATGGACAAATGGTACAGAGGCCAGCACATCAACCTACCCCAATCTGTACCAATTTTCCCAATTGAATATGAACCTTATACCTTTGTGGTAAAGTTGAAAATCTATCAAAGAAATTTGACAGATTGGGGAAGCTTGATGTGCTGGCCTCTGTACTATGAGTATGGTATTAAGACATTTAATTTTTTTAAATGAGTTTTGTATCTGCCCTTACTATTCCGTCTTACGAATCCACCCTGTATTGGTAGTGCCTGTATTATGGATAAAGTAAAAAAACTACAAATGAACTCTCAGAGAGTATACCCCATAATCAAAACTTAAGTTATGTGGAACCAATTACTACCAAAAAATGATATTGATTATTAATTATTATATTAAGAGATAAACAGGTGTGCATACAATAAATTACCTACATACAGACACTAGAAATGGAATTACATTTATTTTCTTTGTCACTCCTTTACAACTGCAATGCTTAGCATGATTACTATGCAATTGAAACAACACATAAATTGATAAATAGATCAACTAATTTGTTGACTCCAAAACTCCCAAGTACAAAACAAGAAGATCAGTGTTTAGCAGTCGGATGCAGTTGGTGAGAGTTATTTTTATGATGCCACCAACTGCATCAGACTGCTTGAAAACGAATCCACATTTGTATATTTTGGCTTTAAATACCAAGTATGCAAGATAAACTACAGTAGTCTATGCTGCATACTTGAACGAAACACAAAAAAAAGAAGTATTTTGACAACAAAGTCCTCATCTACAACTCGGTCCTGGTAAGCCATTACCTATCTGGACTTGCCAGTTCCAATTATGGGGCATTGCAAGCAATACCAACATACTCTGCCTACAAAGCGTCCAAAATGGTGTCCTAAGATCCATGGTCAACGCACCTTGGTTTGCTAGGAACAACGAAATCCACGACTATCTACAAATGCCATCAGTAAATTATGAAATTGAGCGGTACAAGAGACAACACAAGGCGCACCTAACCTTGCATCCAAACCCACTAGTTGCTGATACTGTTAAACCCGACAGCGGTGGTGAAAAGGCTGAAGAGGAATCACCTTCTATAAGTGGGTGGCGCAGCACTGGCTGCTCCACCAAAACGCCATATGTCGTGGAACAAATTCGCTTATGATCCGATGACCGATTGCAAATGGAATAAAAAGAAAAAAAAAAGTATTTTAAAGTTTAATACAAATATAGATTCATTCACCACTCTGTGATAAAAATTTTGATAGAAGTTCAAAATCATAAATGGCACAAAATCAAGATGATATAACTTAAGACTAAATTACTACTGAATAGTAGATCATGCAGTTGTGCCCTAGGTTGCATGCACTGTTAATAAAATAACTATTACAATGAACTAAGTAACCCTTGAAAAGCATTACAATTGCACTGGGGAATGCAATAATTGGTTCCACAAAACGGTGTCTTGTTACTTATGCAGAACACATAGCTATTAATCAAAAATACTATCAAATAACCCGCCATAGACTATTTGATGTTACTATTTAAACTCTATGTGATTGTAAAAAAAATGATGTTATACTTTACCCCGTCCATGTTTGTAAAACCGTTTTTTGTAACGTCTAGACAGAAAATATTTTATGACTAAAATAAGAATAATGAAAGATAATATGTACAGGAGACTTAGCATTCCGATGTCCAAATTTGAGAATGGGCTCGGTGGCGCTGCAGAAGACCTTGCACGCCGCATAGCTTGGATGCTTACATCTCCATAAACATTTTGGAGATACTGGTACACAGCTGGTAGATTCCAAGCACCTCGGGCAAGTCTACACTCAGGGCACCTTGCAACACTTGGGAACTGAACCTTGGGATGTTCAGGATCTTCAGTGACATCACCTGCTAGTCTAAGATTAACTTCATTATGTGCTATCCACAGCCAAAGCACAGCTTTATCATTTTCTTTTACATCAAATATTCTGTTCCTTGAGGCCATGGCCTGGAAATGTCCAGCACATTCTGTGCAGCCGAAGAAATTCTTGATATAACCATGCATAGCTTTTAAAACTCGTGGACTTTCTGTGCCAGGCTTCTGAGCTGCATTTACAGTTAAAGTATGAAATAGTGTCCAAAGACCACAAGTATATCCACGAAATTTAGGTTGACTGCCTTTGCACCTTACATATTCCAGATTGGTTGTATACACTGGTGCATGAACTGTTTCCAATCGTTTTACCAGCTCATATACTTCACTGCCGCTCCAAGTGTTCCTGGTCGCAAGAGTAGTACGTAATTCAGATATGTATTCTTTAAGATTGCCTCTAAAAGGAAAGGAGACTATAATGACATGAAGATAGTCTAAAAGTGTTTGTAGAGGTTCACCAGTCAAAGTTTTGAATCTTGTGATTTCTGTATGTAAACTTGTTTTAATGGTTTTTTCCAGGTCACTATAATATACAAGATCAGTATTCAGAGTCATTTGTTTTTCATCAGAATGCTCATTAGTGAGTATTTCTTGACTACCTTCATCCCGAGCAGGGAAAGCATAGTTTTTAGATTTTAAGAATGAATTAACTGCTTTTAGTAATCCTAGCTTTTTATTGTCTTTAGGGATGAGTGTTGTAGGCTCAAGTAAAGAACTTATAGCAATAAGTCCTGGAAATTGTTTGATATTTGCCAGATTTGCAATTTCACTAGTTTCATGTACTCTTTTAATCCTTATATGTGGGTAATCATTGAAGTCTAAGGCTAGTTCTGAACCCACTGTTGAATTAACATTTTCTAATACAAGGAATGTATAGTTGATATCATTAGGCACATCTTTAACAGCCGCCGAATAGTCACTGAAGGATTCAATACTGAGTGATGGTGCAGATTTTAAATGGCCAATTGTTTGGTCATTTTGCATTCTTGTTATTATTTGAGCTTTAAGTTTTTCATGTGAGTCGCTTATCTGTATTTTATCACCAACATTGCCATTTCCTTTGACATAATACTCATGCAAATAGCGTATAGATGGATATGCCATTACCTCGAACTGTCTACAAATTTCATTGTTTTCTTCTACAGAACAGTCAATAACTGCTAACTTTATTAAGTTTTTCCAGTTAATTATTTCGGCCGCCAAGGTCTTAAATTTGGGTGCAAACGCTCGACAGTGACCACAATAGCTATTATAGAATTGAGCCACCACTGCATGTTTTTGGCCATAAATTTTCCTTTCGAAATTCCGGTTCGTTAAAATGTCAACATGGTCCGACTTACTATACAGTCCCTGTTGATCTACATCACCATCTTCCACAATAACGGCACTATTCACTAATGCAAAGATTAAAGCAATAAATAAAAGTATTGCATGCCCCAGGTTCATTTTTGATCGGCTCTCGTCGGTAGGTAACGGGAAGCGGGGCACGTCAAGTTTGAATAGTATGTACTGTGTAGATTGTTATTTATAAAAAAACACGGCTTTCGCCGTTGACTCCGGAGTCCAAACTAAATCAACGCTGAGTGACACGGGAGACACCAACTTATCATTTTAATTGAAACACATAAAAGTGTATGCGTCATTTCTTTACGCTTATTCACAATTTTACTTTCAAATCAAGAGACAAATGGTACCAGTAATGTCAAACATGTTAAAGTCAACAATGTGTCAACCACTGACAGTGACAGCCAAGCCAATACATGACAGCATTGAGATAGGAGAAGCATGGAGACGGCATATTCTACTATTTAAATAATAGATAAACGAGTATCTATCTTATCGACACACACATGTCAAAAAGCGTTCTGTTTCTTTTTAATTGCTGCATATGAAAAGAGATACATCTAAATGTTTGTCAAGCCCAGTCCATAGGTTTATTTAGTCACTGGGCATACCTATAAAATTAGCGTGCATACCTACAAAAATCGGGCACTTAAGATAGCCACTTTTCGTAGGGTTCTTTTTGTTTTTTCTCGATCCACACTGTTTTATATATACAACACGAGGGCATGATTTTCCTATTAATGGACACCAAAACACCTAGTTTCTAAACGTATTTCTCTCGGAAACAACAAAAATATTTTGAGCAATTAACTAGTGGTGGTTAATAAAACGTATAGCGTCAAAAAATAGCACGCTATTTATTTATAGCATCTAGCGTTTGTTGTCCCGACTCTGACTTCGCGCTAGAAATATAACGTCTCAACAAACTAGGCGTCTCATATTCTAAACGTACACAGCGAGGCTAGAGCGGGATAGCATTATAGTTTTATAACTTTTATAGTCTCACTAGTCTCACTCACAGCGTCACAGCGCGTCGGGGCACTCGGGCGAAGTCGTGTGAACTCGGGCGGCAGTCGGCCGGTTGGCTCGCGGTACCTGTTATTATTACGTACGCGTTGTTTTGTAAACAAACACGGCCCTCGCACGTTTTTTTCTAAATAATAATTTTGTTGCTGTGCAACTTATTAGTACTACAGTACTGTAATTGTAAATACTTATAATAATTCTCATGTTTCGTACATGATACATTCGTCGTGCTATTGTAAATATTGTGTGTTCGTTTTTAATAATTGTAAATAGGTAGGATGTTACTGTGTGACAAAGTGAAACTGTGGATAGTGATTTGTAAATAAGTTTTAGTAAATACGCATATAATAAATAATAATTGTCTCACAAAACTTTTATACTTAATAAAATTTAATCAATTTTATTATAGACAGTCCTAAGCCTGGAAAGTATGAAGGAAAGTTCATTGATCTATAACACTTCATGAGATATTATTATATTCTTTCGTGTACAGCGCGTTGCGAGATAACTAGCGTGTTGCCAGATAAAATGATAATGTCTCCGCGTTCAGACTGCGGCCAAGTTTTGTAATAACGTGTTATAATGATAGCGTATAAAACAACGCGCTAGAAAAATATAGTTTATAGTCTATAACACGATTTTAGTTTAAAGCGGATTTGAACATCACTACAATTAACCGTTTGACAGCACATCTACCACAAAACCATTCTTATAACTCGGCACTCAACGTGGCGGCCCGTCACGCATAGACATGATATTGACGTCACACAAAAGTGTTGCCAAATTTAGTACTTGACAAACATTTAGATGTCTCTCTTTTCATATGCAGCTCTTAATTAGTTAAAAAGAAACAGCACGCTTTTTAACATGTGTGTGTCGATATGAGAGATATTTGTCTATTATTTCAATAGTAGAATAGAGTATCTCAATGCTTCTCCAGCTTCACCTATCTCAATGGTCGTTCACAGCAGGGCAGCAGGGTATAGATATGTTCTGTGGTCCACAGCAGAGTGATTAAAATTTCTCCTCTATGGGTTTTTGATAGGTGTCATGATTAGGGATGTGACAGTATACATAAAAAATCGATTATTAATTAATTTTCTTTTTATAAAAATAATCGATTTTATTTAAAAAATCAATTTTTTCCTATTTTTTTATAGATTAAATTAAATACCTGAAATATCGAAAATCACTCTTTCACAGCATTCATAGCTCAGTTTTATTAATCTAATAATCAACAAGTTAGTCATTAATTTATATTTCACATAGAGATTAGTTTTTATTCTCTTTTCGAGGAAGAAATTCAAGAAATTCAAAATTTCCGGGATCAAAAGATAACAAATCTAACTTAGAGACATGGTATTGATGATTTTTATGGTTAAAATAGTTAGTGGTTCGCTTCGCGGCACTTTGCGGCTTCGCGCTCCTGACTAAAAAGCTGTGTTGCGGCTGTTCAAGGTGAAAAAAATTGAAAAAAAAATCGAAAGTGAATGAAAAATCGATTTTTTATTAAACGATTTTTTTAATAATCGATTCTTTTTTCACATCCCTAGTCGTGATGTCGTCAAGTCTCACACCATCTCACACTCTCTCACGTAGCTTGCTACATATTCACTGACCTCTATTAAACAAGTGTATAATTTTAAATAAAGTCCAAACAAGTCGAAGCAAATATAACATCAAGCCCTGGATCACCCCAGGTTTAATAAAATGCATGCGACACCGTGACAAACTCCACTTAGCCTCACGTACCCACCCTGATGATCAAATGCAGCGACTCGTATACACCCGTTATAGGAACTTCTGCAACAATCTGCTACATAGGTTAAAAACAGAATACCACAGTAATTTAATCGAGACCAACCGCGTACACATTTTTCTTGCACCCTACTGACGAAGATGAGATAAACAGCCTTATATCCCAACTCAACAATGATAGTGCTCCTGGGCCCGATAATCTAAATGTTAGATTAATTAAAAAAATTAAATCTACTGTCATCGCAACTTTAACCCATATATTCAACCTGAGCTTGGAGACTGGTATTTTTCCGGATCAATGGAAAGTAGCAGCTGTCAGCCCAATTCATAAAAATGGAGCAACAGATATTCCCGATAATTATAGACCAATCGCCCTACTGTCCATATTATCAAAGCTACTCGAAAAGATTGTAAACAGAAGACTAACAAATTTCCTTGAAAAACATAATTTAATTTCCGATAAGCAGTTCGGCTTTAGGAGGGGTAGATCAACTGAAGACGCAGCTAGGCTATTAACTAACTCTGTATCATCAACTGTAGATAAAGGAGAACATTCCATGGGGATTTTCTTAGATTTGGCAAAAGCCTTCGACACGATTTCGATCGAACTTCTTCTCAAGAAACTAGAAGCCGCAGGCACTCCCCTGGATTGGTTCAGAAGCTACCTATCTAATAGGAGACAATTTGTCAAACTCGGTGAACTGTCTAGCAGCCTCCTATCCATCGATTTTGGAATCCCACAGGGCAGCACACTCGGCCCAACTCTTTTCTTACTCTACATAAACGACATCCTTAATCTTTCTCTCACTAGTGCTGAATTAATAGCTTACGCAGACGACACAGCGATCTTATTTCATGGTAAGTCTTGGGATCAAGTGTACAGCCATGCCGAGGATCTACGGATAGTGGCTAAGACTCTAGATAAAAACCTGCTGACCTTAAACGTTAAAAAAACAAAGTTAATAACATTCTATAAATCCAAAGCATCTGGACCCCCCCCAACACCTAAGCCTCAAATTTCATACTTGCAACAATAGCCTCCACCCTCAATCCACACCCTGTTCATGTACCGTAATCGACCGCATTCAATCCATGAGATATTTAAGAATTACTTTAGACGAAAATTTATCTTTTAAACAACATATACACTCACTCTCCGGTCGAGTAAGAAAACTTATTTATGTAATAAAAAAACTACGTGACTGCACACCCATCCCCATACTCCGCACTGTTTACCTTGGACTTTGCCAGTCTGTCCTTCAATACGGAATCTCCGTCTGGGGTGGTGCTGGCAAAACTGCATTTGAAGTCGAAAGAGCACAAAGAGCCGTCATTAAAGTAATGCTCAAGAAGCCTTTCTTGTACCCAACCAACAAACTCTACAAAGACTTCCCGGTCCTCCGTGTTCGACAGCTGTTCATCCTCTATTAAAAAGTACTCTGTGTGTTCATCCTCAACGCAATACTTCACATTCATGGAAAACTAAAATTCAGGACAGATTATCAAGAAATAATGTCAAAGCGCACAATCAGAATCTCAGACTAAGTATCCTCTCAGAATTCCTTTTCCCCAAGTAAACTCCCTTATGGCTAGACGTTCCCCGAACTACTTATTTCCACGCATTTACAACAATGCCATAAGATTCTGCAACATAAAAGACCTCAAAATATCCCTGTGCAAAAACCTAATAAAGAAATGGCTTTTCACTCTCTCCTACGATGAAACAGAAAATATTATTTATACTTAGATGAACAACATTAAACAAACTAAATGTACGTAATACGTTCTCACTGACGTCCACAAAACACACACACACACACACACACACACACATACACACCCTAACACATTCACACTCTCTAACACATACGCTCACACTCTCTTCTGTATTGTATAAATGATTTACATAATTGATTAGATTTTTGTTGATTTATATCCTGTTGGTTTCGGTATTATTACTTATTATTTAATTGATCTCATACTGTTGATTTTATTTTGATTAGTTTGATCTCACGCTGAGATGGCAATGTATGTATATTCTAAGTTTACTGATTTTAGATAAGTTTAATTTTAGTTTTTGTTTTCCTGTCATGCAATAATCACTATGTACACACGGCTACACATCAAGCTGTACATTTCCAGTTTTAGCTGACCTCGCATTGTATAAGTTTTTCGTGCAATCAGAAGGCCAATTCTCGTAATTTAAAACGTTCAAAATCTAGTCGCAGTGTCAACTCGGCGACAAACAAATGTCAAAAACTTGTCACAATGTAGGGAAATTAGAGGTATTTTTGACATATTGAGACTGAGATCAGACTGTGAACGTTCTTAAAATTACGAGAATTGCCCCTCAGAAGTCAGCTTAAACTGGTTATGTATAGCTTGATGTGTAGCCGTGTGTACCACTTTGACAATATCGGAACTCTGACTCCCAAGATACAGGCAAATGTCTAGTTTGGGGGTCACTGTCTATTCTATTCTTGTAAATTGTGATTGTTGTTAATAAATAATTTGAATAATAATAAAGGTCAGTGTACAGAGGCCAGCACATCAAATTACCCCAATCTGTCAAATTTCTTTGATAGATTTTCAACTGTATTACGAATGAATAAGGTTCATAATATTCAATTGGGAAAATTTGACAGATTGGGGTAGATTGATGTGCTGGCCTCTGTACACATTAGTAACCTAGCTCTCACACTAAAATTCGTCTATGTCTCACACTCTATTGCACTATATCAAAAACACAGAGTACTTTTTGATAGAGTGAGAAGATCAAAAAGTAGTCTGTGGCTCTATTAAAAAGTACTCTGTGGCTCTATTTTTTTCCTCTATGGGCTCTCACGTTTCGTGTTCTCATACGATAACAACATCAAAATATTTGGAATTTTGAAGAGTTTAGAAATATCCTACATTTGGTGAGTATATTTTAGAAACGACTAGTTTATTTCACTTCCTTCGTTAATCTGTCACCCCACAGATCGTTTTATAATCTAAAACGACCGTACATCTTATGTTGTCGAGTCTTACGTCAAAAACGAACTAAATCACAAGTACAATTTATCTCGTTGGATTGTGATTTTTTTATTGTTACGGTTATTTACGTAGGATATGTAGGTAACATGTTTTACATCTACTTATGTACAAGGCGTGGTTACGGGTGAGAGGGGTCGTGTGCGGCCACAGCTAAGGGTTGGTCAATCAATACCGATATTATGGTTCAACCGAGCATGCCTGAAATGCAGGCACCAAACTATTGATAGGCGTCTCTGCGCATGACGCGTCCTAGCCAGATAGCTCAAGTTCCAGTTCTAGCCATTGTGCCCAATTTTATCGTGACTGTCGCAGTTAGTGATTTTGTCTGATTTTAGGTAATTTTTTTTAAATGTGGCGGTAATTAATGTATTCCGTGATGTGATGCATTTGTAATATGAAAAAAAAACGTGATTTTATAATTTTTTGCAGGCAAGATGAGTTCCCGGAATTTTCGGAAAAAGAACCAGAAAAGCAAATTGCCGCCGCTTCGTGATGACTCTGATGAAGAGTACGAGCCCCTGTATGCTCAACGTGCGGGATTTTCGAAGTACGATGGGGTAAGTACATCCTTTGTTCATAAATTTGGCTGATTAAGTTCCATCACAGCAAGATGGGCAAACAACATTGTTGCTGTTGCGGGTAGAACCTGGATGAAGCTGGCACAGGAGTGAGAGGATTGGTTTAAGAAATGAGAGATCTATGCCCAGCAGTGGGTGAAGTTAGGTTGTGAATGATGGTGAAGTTCATTTCTTCCGTACCCTTTAGGGAAGCTGAGCAAACCCCTTAGAAGTAATTTGACTTAAGAGTTCTAGGCTACGGGTTCAAGACATACATTCCGTGCAATTCATTTGTTTGTATTGTTCATGATTCCTGTTCTCTAAGCGATGAAGTTCATTGCGAAGAAACCCTGACCCATTTCCTCTCGCAGAGAGAAGGCCTATGTGAATCTTATGCAGGTTTTCTAATAGTTAAGGGAAAGTTATGGCTGGGCTGATTAGGACTTATTGTATTTTTGTTAGAGCAGCTGTGGCTGGCGGAGGCATAACACATTGTTATCGCAATTGAAATTCTCATTATCTTTATAACTATGCCAGTGCTATTGCCTTCCATGTAGCTGTGTTCTGGTCGAAACTTACCATAACATATTTTTTGTACTGTCTGTGAACTGCAGCTACAGCATGCACTTTGAGCACTGCCTAGTTCTAGGCAGTACATAGGTATTGCTTCAATCAACAGTTCCATTAAAATATCATAACATACAAAACTGCGATGAAGCATCTTTGTTATGCATGCCTTCTTTGTTTGTATTGTGTTGATTAAGGGTACCTAAACAAAATGTTGAGGACAGTCGAGGGCGCGTCTTCGCGCATGCGCAATATGCAGCGTGCACTTCTCGCAAATTGCGGCGACCTTTACACGTTTATTTATTATGTTCGTCAAACAATTTCATCAATTATGACTGACTTACTTAACTTGACATTTTGTCCAGTAATCACAGAAGTCATACAGTAGTGAAAAAAATCAAATGGACTAGTAATCTGAGATGATTGATGCTATTATTTTAAAGAACAAAATGGCTGCAGCTGGCAACACACTGGCACTGGTACACTTTTTTCCTGCATAACTTAGCCTCTGAAAATTGTGCTGAATAATCTTAAAATAATAAATCGCAGCGATCGCACGCGCCAATGCGAACTACTACCCAAAACTTCTTATTAAACTGCTAAGCGCGACTGTGCACGGTGCACGCCATAGCCTTGCCTTAAAGTGTTTTCTTTTTGTTTTAGCTGGAAGTAGCCTCTCATTCAGAATCTGAGCGTGCTTCGGAACGCAGCGAGGATGATGGTGCTGCTGCCGCCGTGCCCATTAGCGTCTCCAATAAAAAGAAGAACAACAAGAAGAAGAACAAAGGAAAAGGCCGTGGGACTGCAGCTCGTGGGGTACGATTTTGAAGCTTTTTTTAATTGCAATAAAATCGAATAACTCGCATACATACGAATATACGAATACACCGCAGCGAAACGGAGTGGAATCGTGTTTTCGTAATAGCAAAATGAACTTTATGTCAATTGTCTTAACATACAAACTAGATACAAGCAACAAGCTTGCTAACTGCGGGAATTCCCGAGAATACGCGATAATTCTCGAGAAGATGCGCGACCTGTGCGTAAGGGTGTATCTAGTTTGTGCGTTAGACTATTGACATAAAGTTCATAATGCTTGGTACAATAAAAAATCGCTTCCATTCCGTTCCACGGCGTTGGCGGTGTAAATTGAGCTGTGAATATTTGGCAGTCATTACAGTTCGTCAGAAGCCCGAAAGTCTGACAACCATCACAACCAGTCTTACCAAGGGGTATCGTTTGTGACATGACTTAACCCTTCCTATGCACTTCCTATGCAGGAACATGGATCTACGCGAGACACTATGGGTTTTTAATTGTTTCTGTAATTACGGTATTCAGAAAAAACGGTTCTAAATTATAGCTGGACGAGGTTGAGCGCTCTGTACAAGAAGTGAACGCTATCCTGGGTTCTCCGCCGCCAGCGCCTGCTCAGCCTGTTAATAAGGCATTGGAAGTGTTGGCCATTGACCCCAAACACTTGAATGTAGCCAATGAGCTCAGGAAACTCTTTGGTTCTGAGGAGGGAAACAGACGGTAAGTAATTGTTTCTTGTTGCTGATGCCTTTTTTAACACGACTTTCCATGTTTCTATTAGAATTAGATGATTACAGCACAGTAACATAACACTATCCATTAAATAATGATGCAATGGAACTTTTACTTTTTAATAATAATGAATTAATAGTAGTAGAAAGTAATTGCATACAAAAAAAAATCTAGGTTTCGTTTCTGCGTTAGGTTCTGTTATTAATTTTGTTTCAGTGGACGTGCAACGAATCGCGCCCTTTTACTTAAACGAGTATTGGTACATCCAAATAAGGAGACGCCAGTCTATGAGTTCAACAATACTGGTGAGTGGCGACCTCTCTCGAGGCTTTAATTTTCACTGGCGGGATATCTTGCCTGATATTTTGTTGGTTACGATATTTTGATGTTGTTACATAAACCGTAAATACCGTGATCGCGGGGTAACGCCCCGTCAGTGACGAAACAAGAAAGTGTAGATAAAAGCGTAAGTTAAAAAAACGTCGTATAGATTTTCTTTACATCTCGTTGTTTGAAACTTCAGGCTTGTCTATGATGAAGCAGAAGGATGAGGACAACCGTATGTACTTTGTCTTCAATCACAGTGAGGCGTATCAAAAAATGCATCGTAACTTTCTGCTAAGACTTGCGGTCGCACGGGGTACTGGCGACATTGTGATGAACTTCGATCAGGCAAGGCAGACAATGCATGTCGAGGCTCTGCTGGAGGTTCGTGTCAATAATCACTACTTACACATATCGCATATACATTTGGAGAAACATCGACGTAGCTGTTACTTTTTTTTTACGTCTTTGCTTTCCTAACGTAAATACGCTTTCTAAGTGCTTTGTTATATTTAACTAATTTTTTGGGAAAAAATACATTTACGTCGATGTTTCTCCAAATGAGCGATATCATATAATGACATTATGTATTGTTCAACTATTGATTGACCTAACGTTATTTCTCCAGATATCTGACCGTTTGTTCCGCATGGAAGAGAACGGAGTTGCCAACGAAATTGTGGAGAACGTGGTTACGTTCCTGCAGTACGTAGCGCACCCGCTCTTTATCCTGTCCCAGGTAAATAATGATCGAAAATTCAGATTATACTTTTTCATGACAAAACAGTATTCATGGATTATTTGTTTTGTAATATTTACAGAATAATGTGCGCCTCGATTACAAGTTCTTGGAGAACCGACCATTCCACGTGGCGATGTTGAAGTACATTTATCTCCTCTCTAACAAGGCCTGTCACCGCACGGCTCTAGAGATAGCTAAAATGATGCTTCTCATTGACCCTAACGATCCGTTGGCGTTACTGTCTTTAATCGACATCCTCGCCTTGAGATGCAGGGAGCACGAGTGGCTGATTGAAGCCATCAAGTACTTTGACCGCCAGCGAGAGGCCGGTTTGCTCTTTAACATCATGTATTCCAACAGCCTTGCGCATTTCCATGTTGCACTGAAGAACAAACGTAAGTCTTATTATTTGGATAGCAGCGACGTGTACCCGATTCCCGATTTTGTCAGATAGGCCTTCAAAAATATTGGTACACACAGACTTAAAGTGACAAATAAGAAATTAAAAAGAAATCTTAATGACACCAGTTTTTTTTTTGAATTTACTAATGCTAATCTGCCCAGTATACTTACTACGCTCCAGGAATAAGTCTGTTTTTCTTTACAAAAAGTTTCAATAAAGTTTGTTTTTCAGTCAACTTTGCTGAAGCCGACCGTCTCATCCGGGATGCTATATTAGCATTCCCAAATATCTTTATTAAAATCTTGGAATGCTGCCACGTTAACAATCCCGAATTGACCGAGCATGCCATTTTCAAGCCAGATCCACAGACCCCGTAAGACAAAAAAAAAAATATTTATACTTATATTAAAACAATAAATAGTTAAAACAAATTTACTTAATAAATTACCACTGATTGGTAACATTAATTTAGTTAGGAATGCTATTTTCTTGAATTGTTTGTAGTTGGTCTGCCGGTGCTTCGGAGGTGTTCATGATATATGCAAAGATGACGTTCCCGCGCTGGAATGAGCCTGCGGTGATGAGCTGGCTTATTAGAAATGCCACCGAGCTCTGCAAAAGCTATAATAATGAACAAGCTGTCCGGGTAAATTAGCTTTCAACTTTTAGTTTCTCTTTTATAAACATGCAATAATGAATAACACAGTGCACTTTTTTTACAGGACTCAGCACAAGACTGGGGAAAAAGTCGCACAACTTTATACAAAGTGTGGCCTGTAGAATATCTACGTCACATTTCTGTATTTAGCAGCATGTCAAAGCTCATTATCGACACTGTATGTATCCGTTTTCTATGAATTAATTCTTAGTATATTACAACCTAGAGCAGTAACGGGGGGATTTACGAGTTGTAGGTCGTGGGTACTTTTTGTAAATAATTTCATCACCAGTGCTCTCTAAACAGTGAAGAAAACTTCGTAAGGAAACTGGCATGTCCTAGAACCAAACTTCGAAGACATGTGACATCTACCAACCAGCACTGCGTGGTAGATTATAGCCCTGGGAGGCCTGAGTCCCAGCAGTGGGAACATTATAGGCTGATTTATGCTGCATATTACAACAATTACTAAAATCATTTATAGGTCTGCGTTAACTAAATACCTAAATAAATTATAAACCGGAATGAATGATTTTACACCAATAAAAAAGTAATTTAAAAAAATTAATGCGACTTAAAAAAGAAATTAACTCAAAATTATAAAATAACTTTAATTTCGGAAGTCGGTGTCTTGGGATCTGTATTTTAGTTTTTTGCCACCAACTTCCGAAATTAAACTTATTTCATAATTTTGAGTAGGTAATTTCTTTTTGAAGTCGATTATTTTTTTTAAAATTAAGTACTTTTTTATTTCTTAATTTTTAATTTTAAGTAAATTTGGAATATTTGTTTGTAAATAAGTAGGTAATGGTTTTGTTATAAATATTGCACTATAATTTGACCAAGGTTTTGAGATGTTTTTCCTTTGACACTACACCCGTAGCTCGTATCAATAAGCCAGGCCGTCATACTTACACGTATTAGTACATATCTTGAAAATTACTTAATCAATTTTGATGAAACTTGCACAAAAAAATGGTCACGATCCTATAAATAGTTGCGGAGAAATGCGTGGAAAAACATACATCTATAAAATTTTGTATATTTTTTTGGAAGCCCTAATAGATTGTCATATGTGAATATATTGCAGTTCCTATAATATTACATACATACTAGTCGAATTGTTTTTTTTTTTATTATTTATTATTATGAGCCTGTTATGTTCCAATGCAGGGCAAACCTTAATTAATTGTGGAGCTGAAATAATTATACAAGTATGTACGTATACAAGTGTGTATGTAGTGTGTGTGTATTGTTATGTGTATGTGTGTATGTGTGTGTGTGTGTAGTGTACTTTTACATTGAATGATGCGTTACGTCATTATTTGCAGCAATTGACGTCGGTTGCGTTCGCCCGCCGCACCTGTGCGTGGGACCCGCTGTTCGACAAGTCCATCAACCGCTACGCGTACAGCTACGTGTACGAACCCCCCAGGCCGCCCAGCTCCGGAATCGGTGCCAACGGCTCGCCTGTTTTCAGGTTCTTCCACTCAATGATCCCGTCCTATTTTGAACCTCCAGTTGACGACTGAGTACGTTATTTTTAGTTTTTTATTTTATTTTAACTTTTATGGTTTAATATTCATAATGTAATTATTATTATTATTTTTTTTTTAACTTTTATTGATTGAAGTTGTCTTTTGGTTTCGTTTTATAAGTTTTTTCTTTTAATATCTAAGTAATTAGATGTATTATACTTTTTGCGGTCCGGGAGAATTGAAGAAAGACAAATAGGATTTAGTTGTAACAAGTATCAGAAATAATTGAATTGGGGGTAATTAACCTTAGAAAAAAAAATTAAAAAAAAATCAGGAAACGTTTTTATAATGCTAATGTTTGATAATTTTACTAAATGTATTGAACTTTATATGAGAAATAAAATGCTTTGAAGGTGTCTACGGACTGCCATGATTTTGATAGTGAACGTAATGTCGGTCATGAAAAAAGGAGATAAGCTATGCTAGCTATATCTTTGGAATAAACACTTCGATGTTTAATGAACGGTCACCTTCATTTGATTGACCTAGAGTAATTCTATATTTCTTTCTCCAAAAAATGGAGAATCACTTGGTCACATTACAATTTTGATCCTAAGTTTACGGGCTTAAAATAGACTAGTATAACCTTTCAAAGGCAATAGTTGGAAATTATAATCACTCTGTATTTGTAATACACATTATTATGCTACGTCAATAGTTGTTAACAAGATAATAAGTAAGTGCCAATACAATTTGTACATAATCATAATTTATTATAAGCGTGTCAGACGTTTGTTTATTGCCACATACTTCAACGCACTCACATTTCTGTCCTTTACAAAATTGTAAATATAGCAATAGGTACAAACTGTAGAGAACTACACAGCGCAAATATAATGAAACAATAAAATGCTATATTTATGTTTTTATTTTATTTTATTTTTATTTGACCGACTGTCAATGGCTACCCAACTCCTACAAGGGACTGGTTATAACAGTCACGCGAGGCAGCGCTTCATATAATTCCTTGCATTGAATAAAATAATACACTTCATAGAATTTCATTAGCTCCACAAAAAGCCACCGGGTCAGAAAAGCTTGTTGCACTATACTGGAAGACCGCCTCGTGCGCCAGTTATAACAATTTTCGCGAGTTTCATATAAAGTTACGCTTTTTTTACTGCTGATGGTTTGTAAGATCACCAGCGCATGCATATCGCAGCTGCATCGAGCTGCAGTAGTGATTTAGGAGGATTTTTGCGATGCGCATGCGGCCTGCCTCAATGTGCTTTACGAGTATGATAGTAACATTTTTAACAACAGTAGGTACTTATATGACTTCGCTGTTTAGATTTCTATGTTAGAGATCGTTTAATTTAAAATTGCATGCCCCTCCACAGCTTTTTGTATACACATTTCAAATGTTTGTATAGTAATTTTGCTTCAGAGGTGTCCAATTTTAGATAAACAATCTCAGCGTACATTATTGTCTTTTTCTATGAAAGCGCACACAGTTGCACTATGAACTGTCAGAGAAGCTTGTATCATATCAGTGATATGTTCACAGACATACCATATTATTATTACAGATATTTTCTTCCGTGTTTTGGCATTAAAGCATTAATTCTAAATTTTATTAATGAATCCTACAGCGCGGTGCGGGAGGGGTGATAGTTGTCACAAGTTGACGAATCACTGAGCTCTCGCATCACGTCACCACACCCCTGCCGCACCGCGCTGCAACCTCAGGCAACGTCTCAGTTAAGCGGTCGGCCTATAGTTATACACTTACATTATCACTTACGAGTTATCGTCCGTGATGTATTGTTGTAATAGTCTCGATATATCGACACAAAGAATGACAACCTTTTTTCGCATCAGCTCCGCCTAGATCAGGAACAAGTGTTGATTGTCCTAAAAAATAATATTAATCATTCAAAAATTTTATGATGCAGGTTAGTTTGCCAAAGTTCAAAATCAGCCTAGACTAGAGACTAGTTTGAGTATTTTCTCTATCCACACTAATATTAGGTATAAATATGAAAGTAACTGCCTGTTACCTTTTCATACCTTAGCGGCTGAACGGATTTAGATGAAATTTGGCATACGGATGACCTGGGACATATGATACTTTTATTCCCGTAGGATAATTTCCGTCCTCATCCACGCGGGCAAAGTCGCGGGCAGAAGCTAGTTTTTTATAGTTTCGGATTCCATCGGCCATGCACCCACTTGAAAAATTCGCCCTGTAAGTACCAACATAGCAGTACTGTAGGTACACAAAAAAAAATTAAAAACTTTTTTACAAAAAAAATAACAGACTTCCAAAAAAAACACTACAAAGTCATAGTTAAATAACTTTAATTTCGGAAGTCGGTTATTTTTGTTGTAAAAAAGTTTTTATTTTTCACTTTTTAATGGGAGAGTTTGTAATTTATCTAAGTTACAATAGCCTAATGTCAACTGCTCATCACTTTTTACAAAATATTGCTTTTAAATTTTTTGATTTTTGTTGATTTTTCAAAAACCGCTTTTCCGATTTCTATAAAATTTTCATGGGACCATTTGGGAAGTATACCCTTTCCAACAAGAATTTTTCAAATCGGTTGGCAAGCGACGGAGTTATGCGCGAACAAAGATAAAAAAAAATACAAACATCCGAATTGAGAACCTCCTCCTTTTTTAGAAGTCGGTTAAAAAACCTACATTACGCATGCGTATAAATGGTGCGTGCGTGAGTGAATCCGCATGACAGTAAAACTTCCTAATCTGGAACATGTCTGGGTATTACAAATATCGCGAACTCGATCACGAATGATATCCCGTGAGTGCGGTGCGGCAAACTGTGAATAGGTAGCAGAGTCAAAATAATTGTTGAAACTAATGTATATAATATATATATCGAAAAAATATTTTTATTATTTAATTACCTACTTGTGTAAAACAAAATTATTCATTAAATAAAAATGAGTGAATTAATGAATCGTATTTTACTAAATTATAATAATTAAGTACTTTATACTATACCTGTTCGGAAACTACATTATTATATTTTAAAAAAAATGAGCCGGGATGTACGTCATTACTGTTGTACAAAAGTGTGGGTTGGAAAAGTGTATGAAAATCCATTGTTAACGTGCTGTTTTTTTTAAAATTTAGTAGCTAACCTAATAAAATATGGTATAATCACATGAGTAGGTACCTACATAAATATCTAGTGGTATAATGCCAAAAAACAATTTTTTTATCACCAAGTGGAAAATGATACTAGCCACATACTTTTCCTGAACATTGATTTAAAAAACATACATAAAGGCGAACATATAACCTCCTCCTTTTTGGAAGTCGGTAAAAAATAAAATAAAAATAAAGTGAAAATCGAGCGCGCGCTATTAAGTAGCTTTATTTTGTTTTTATTTTCCTCGTAGGTAGGTATAGTATAAAGCACTATGTATCACTCGGAAGAAAGTGCAATTCCCAACTCGTGTGCATTAAGGCCCTCGGCCCTCGGCTGAACCTCTAACTAATGTCACTTTTACCTAGGAGCGGGACCGAGCAGACAGACAAGCAAAAAGGAAATACTTCGCATTATTAATGCTAATGTGTTTTTTGTCCACAGCCACAACATTAGGAATGATTACTTTAGAATGATTGTCGAGCTTGCACTGCGAACCGGTTGCTATCCGTTTATTTACCTTACGACTGATGAAGCGCGTGAACTCAACGAGGATCGGGTTCGTAGCGAGGCTCCCATGGAGGACGAGCACGTGCTGGATGAACGTGGGGTGTTCTTTCTGCCACCGGAAATGAATGACAACCCACCGCGCATGAACGCAGACGGTACTTATGCACAACCAGAGTTCGTGCCTGGTTTTAATTTACCCGTTCCAAACTGGAATGTAGAGAACTTCTTGCCTAACGTTGTGCCGCAACCAAATGCTAGACCGCAACCAAACGGCGTGCGGGCACCAAACGGTGTGCAGCGACCAAACGGTGGGCATAGACCAAACGGTGGGCAGAGACCAAACGGTCAGCAGCGATCAAACGGTCGGCAGCGACCAAATGGTGGGCCCCCACCAGCCCCTAATCTAGATTGGAATTTTGAAGAGAACAATGAGGACTATCCCGCTTACGACTACGCCGATGACGAAAAAAATTTCGCAAGAGATGCTAGGGACATGGCCGAGGCGCTCGGTGAAGGCGGCCCTGAGGAGTGCACGGAGAAGGAAATGGCCGACGCTATCGACGCGATGTGCCTCGATGAGCGCATTAACAACATATTTAGGCCCACTAACGCAAACTAAAACTTGACTGATGTGATTTGGTATTGTTATATTTATCTATAACTTGTATTTTTGATACATATATTTATTATTACTATATTAAAGTTTGGATTGACTTTATAAAATTCCAGGACCATTTTGTAGGTTTTTTTACATAATTCTCCATATTCACACGATTTATTAAGGTAATGTTTAAATTTTATAAATTGTATTTAATTTTCGTCAGCTAAATATCATTAATTCATTATACTTAGGTATATGTTTTATTTGCTCAGTATATCAGTGTTTATTGAATAACACAGTAATCAACCAGTAGAATGCATGATTGATGTTTTAAAAAATAGCACGTTATGCATACAATCGTATAACTTAAGTCGTAAGGGCGAGAATTACCAAAGAGTTGTAGAAAGAGCTCTCTTGTCACGCTGGCGGCTGGATAACACCACAGCGCGCGGGTTTGAAAACAGACTAGCTGACAAGCGAGGATGGGGCATGGCGCTGGCGCGCCACTGTAATATGGCGCTTAAAAAAACAAGTGGTCCGCTCTTCGATTGCAGCCTCTCATTTGTGTCTAAAATATAACCAATATTTAACCATAGAATAGTAAGGTAATACCACTAGATTACCTTACTAGTACTTAATAGAATAGTAATACCACTCACAAAATTCTCAGAATCAGGAATGATAAAAGAAAGAAAGAAAAGATAAAGTAGGTAAGTAGATTGCTTGTATGACGTCACGTCATGTCAAGCAGGGCAACCGCCAAGATCGAAACAAGTTGGCTGTGCACAAGTTTTATGGCATAGGGTATGTTATTATGGAAGTAGGATCTGTAAGCTCAAAAGGCTTTTTTTGTATTAAAATGAAGGTGTGTTTAGTTTAAGTATTTGTAATTAAGAAAATTAAAAAGTTCAGGAAATCATGGTACACAAGTAGGTACCTACTCAAAAGTAACATTTTATTAATGTATTTTGATTAGTATTAAATGTGTAGGAATAGGCCAAGCAAAGCTGGTCTTGTAGTTTGTAGAAACCATTAAGTATAAGACGTGGGAAAAATAAATAAAAACTATAAGAATGTTGTTTCATGTATATACCTACCTAGTGTAAACGACACTCACACCCACCGTACACCCCTTTTGAACCGTTTTATTTATTAAAATCATTAAAACGGTTCATAGTGGCCACTATTATCCATTTTAATGATTATAATAAAACTAAACAATGTAAAACTACCGTTTGTAATAATATTAACGTATAATCTTGTGGACTATAACTTAACGTGTTTATTTTCTGCATTTTCATTAATAAAAGTAATAACCAAACAAACGATGAGGGCGCCACTGCGCGGTCGGCGCTGTGATAGGTGATTCTCACACTGCTTTAGGTAAGTACGGTCACCAAAGGAGGTAAGTAACCAGGGTCGTCGGATTTAGTTGAAGTTTAGTAAGAAACAGATGGAAGTTTGCGAAAAAAAAAGCTATCATTAATATAAAACAAATAGTTAATTTATCAAATTAAATTTAATTCGAAAACATCCATCGGTTTCTTACTAAACTTTTATCCGACGAGCCCAGCTAGGGGAAGGGAGCCCAAAGCGGGTAAGCTAAGGTTCTAAATAAAAAATAAAAACAAACAACAACAAAATGAACATTAATTTGTACTCTTATAATTCGTTGTCTATCAGACTATAAAATCAACGATAAACATAAACATTTTCTTCAAAAACTAATTAATAAAAAAATAAAAAACTGAGTTCTTCAAATTACCCGTCTTGCCCGTAAGGAGGGCCTAAAACAGGTAAAGCATTTGGGCAAAGCGGGTTAAAGACTAAATTAATGAGATTGGTTGACTCTATATTACCATACATCTAACAAATTAATTTATCTGACTCTTGGACTCCATTACCAACAAAATCTTTTTATTTTGTATTGGCCTCGTCATTTCCACAAAGTGCCGCAACCACTCCAAAAATGTTGACCCGTTAATCCAACCGTTATCCATGCAAGTAAATGCCATTCCAGGTGGAGCCCCATCTTGTAATCTGCTCACCATTCTTTTTCTCCCAAATATTATAAATGGGGGTACAAATGAGCCTGCCGCACTACAGCAGCTTAATACTGTTGTCAGTTACCTACCCGCTTCACCCCTACCCGTTTTGCCCAAGAGCACGTTTATCATAACCTTTAAATCAAAACATGTAACAATAAAAGTTTTCATCAACTAAAGCAGTACTTCTATTGTACTATCATATTATAAAACAATTAAGGACATATTGCGTACCATTTTTGAGTATTAGCCATTTTTTTTTCAAAATATAGCAAAAAACTTTAATTTCGTCTTGCCTTGAACATAGGTGCCCTGCAGAAGCGAGCCGACTGCCGTTGATTGGTCGCCTATCAGCCATTTGTGCTGCACTCACACATTCACACTAACGCTTGATACGAACATACACAGGGACTTACCCGCTTTAGGCGGGGTACCCGATTTGGGCTCCCTTCCCCTACCTATCTCTTTTGGCAACTGTAGGTACCTAGTTTTATATCCTTTTTAATTCATATAAAATATTTATTACCTCTAGGGTTCCCTAGCCACATGGCGAAAACTGAACCCTTATTATTTCATCATGTCCGTCTGTCTGTCCGACTTTCACCCCGCCTCGGATAGGTTAGATTTTCTTTTGACCCATTCATCATTTTATTCATCTTCTGCCTAGCTGCCCAACTATGTTGTGGTCGGCTTCCAGTCTAACCGGATGCAGCTGAGTACCAGTATTTTACTTTAAAAAAATAAAAAGTATTTATAGGGCATGTCTTTTGGATTACGGTGCATTCTTAGCTTAATATATGTTATTCTAGAACCCTGTCGTCGTCTTAGGGTGGCTGTTGACTTGGCAGACCTCCCGGCTCAGACACAGGAGACCCGGTGCCCCGCATCACTTTGCACCTTAGTAGTTACGTGATGATTTAAGTACTTGTAAGAAAAAAAAAACAATGGTAATGGTAGGTATAGATTCAAGAATATCCGTAAATACGGGGTTTATTTAAAAACGTCGCTTAAAGTTAAGTAATGATTAGCAACTGTTTATCCATACATTTTTGACGTTTAAATGTCTCATCAACGACGTTGATGTTGTTGTTTCAGCAACGTTTACAAATAAAGGGGCAAATCTCTCCAGTCTCTACTCCACTGATAATTTGAAGTACTTACCTACAATACCTAAAGTTTAATTCAAACTATTAACACAAACCTAACACAATCGTTAGTGACATCTGGGAACGGACCTCTGCACCACTCTGCACTGTTTAAAACGGACCCCGGTCCTCTAGATTTACGTATCTTCCAAGTAATAAATTATCTGTGCTTCCACCATAAAAATAGTTTTGAAAATAGATGGTGTGACGTCAGATGTTCAGTGGCGCCATCCATGTTCATCGCTGGAGCTGTTACGTATGACTGCGGTACTTCTGTCGCAGCAAAGGTGTCGCTCTATTCCATTTCGCTGCGCTTCGAGACTGTTCGTAATTTGTTTAATTACTAGCACTTCGCTCGCGTGGATTTCGTACTTTCGCCTACGAAACTCAACTAACCCCTTTAGAGAGTAGTTTTGAAAAATGAATCATTAGATACGATCAGGGGGGCACGGGAGTGCCCCCGCCAAGACGAGCCAAGCGAAGCGCAAGGGCACTACCTACCTTTTCTCGAAGTGCTTCGTCGTTTTTTTGAAACCTCTTAACTTGGGTTTGGATTATACCAGATAAACAAAATTCTCGGGATATGATGTCAGTACTAAACTTATGAAGTTTCTATTGCATAGTTCTTATATAATTAAGATTTTATTGATATTTATAAAACCCCAATTTCGTCACTGACTGATAATCATCAAAACTCATAGGGTACTTCCTGATTCCAAGAAAGCTGAAATTTGGTAAGTATGTAAGCTAGTACTAATACACAAACAAAAAAAAAAACAACTTTTAGTTTAATTGGTTGGGGGATCCCTTAAACTAGGGGATGGAATGAGACTTCCGCAAATTTTGATGCTAGAGGTCTGATAATTGATATAGGGACTCCTTGATAGAAATAATAAAATACATATTTCAGGATTTTTAGCATTTACAAAAAGATGTGCAATCCCACCAAAAACATTATTATGTAAAATTTTGCCAAGACGAGATCACAAATATGGTTCCCAATGTCAAAAAGTTATCAGGGGCCCTAAAAAGGCCACTGGCAGAGTCATAAAACAATTCTTATCACACAATTCATCTGTATGACAGTTATGTATGGAGATTCGTAAAATGCTATAGGTACACCTCTGCCTAACCCTTCAGCCTTCAGGGATATAATAGTTGTGAAACTGTCAAACAAATGAATTGTTTTATGATTCTGCCAAAGTGGCCTTTTTAGGCCCCCTGATAACTTTTTGACAGGTGCGAGCCATCTAAGGTTTCGTCTTGGCAACATATGAAAATGTTTTTGGTGGGATTTCACATCTTTTTGTAAGTTGCTTAAGGTGAAAACGCCAAGGTAGCCCGCGTAATTCATTTTTTTTTAGGTTTTTTGTAATTTGCTGGCCTGTACTAAGTTTTACGTTGATTAAAATATGATTCGCGGCCGTAACAAATATGTATTTACAGAATTATAATCATTAAAGTCATCAACACGACTCTCTAAGACCAAGTAATCCTACCGAATGACTATTTCATGAAATCTTGACATTTTAAGATTACACTAACATATCAAGTTGTATTACTAATTGTAATGATTATAATTCTGTAAATACATAGGTATTTGTTACGGCCGCGAATCATATTTTAATCAACGTACACACGGCTACACATCAAGCTATACATTTCCAGTTTCAGCTGGCCTCGCATTGTATAGGTTTATCGTACAATCAGAAGTCAGCTTATACTGGTTATGTATAGCTTGATGTGTGGCCGTGTGTACAACAGAAAATTTGAATTTCGCGGGCTACCTTAGCGCTTCCCCCATAAGAAACAAATATTTTTTTCTTTTTTCTTTGTTATTTATTGTGCCAAGTGTTTAGTTTATATCGATGGAACACTGACCTGTATTTAATAATACAGCAGTGCGATGGAATGAAAAACGACCACTTGTTGTACCAGTTTATAGTACCTATCATTACACTATAAACTGGTACAAGTGGTCGTTTTTCATTCCATTCCATCATTTGGTGTTAGGGAAGGACGAAACTTTATTTAAGATGCATTTTTCGGTATATCAATAATTTTTAAAGCTTGTTCTACAAAAAATCTTTTTGAAGTGAAAACTTCTTTAGCGGCGTTGTACAGAGGCCAGCACATCAAGCTACCCCAATCTGTCAAATTTCTTTGATAGATTTTCATCTTTACCACAAAGGTATAATTTTCATATTCAATTGGGAAAATTTGACAGATTGGGGTAGGTTGATGTGCTGGCCTCTGTACCTACACTTTTTTGTAATGGGTAAAAAATGTTAAACTCGCGTCAGGACGCGTGACCCTGATCGAAAATTCGTAAGACGGATGGAGAGTAGATAGCCGGCGCGCCGTAGGAGAGGAAGTATCCTCCTCTCTTTCTACGGCGAAGTTGATTTTTCTGAGAGATAAACTTTTTAATGTAATATAAATTGTCATGTTTGTGTACGATAGCGCAATAAATAAATATTGTATTCTACCACATAAATGATAGTTCTTCTATACTGATAATTAAAGCAATTCGTGCATAATTATTCCATAACCATTCCAAAATATCAAAAATGCACAAAGTTAATATTCAAGTTTTGACTTCTGCTGGCACTCCCGGAGTGCAACCCGTATTTTTTTTAACGCTTGCACTAATATATTCACCAATCAATTAAATTTTATTTTTTTGTTGGGGTGGCCCATTCCATTATTTATTATATTTTCAACCTCAGATGAGTCCCGCCTGCTTTCAACTTTTATTTTATTTAAAATGGGCTGGTTTATTCAGTTAGTTTTAGTTTGCATTCGGGTTTTATTAGTTTTTTTTAATTAGGTACCTACCTACTTTTTTTTCCTTCAAGATATCTTATCGCACTTTTATCACTTTCAGCAGGTAGACTTTCGGCATAATGATGGCAATTATTTACATTGGAAAACACGAAACACAGCACACTCTCTTTGACACCTGACATAAACGTCAAGATAGCGGCAAACTATTATTTCCAATTTCGGCCGCACGCGCACAATTATGTTTTGTTTTTGGTCTCACCATAGTAGTACCTATATGCCTATATGTATATTATGGTAAATCTATGGGCGCGGCGAACCCGTGCTCTGTGCTTTCTCTAATAATGATAGATACTTTCTCTAATAATGACAATTGCTAAGGAGGTGAAATGTCTTTAGTAACTAGACCTTGTCTAATAGAGGTCAGTGAACTAGACTAAGTTCTCCAGAAAAAAAACATACGTCACTGACCTCTAATAAACAAGTAGATAGGGCAGTGTAATAGGTACTGTGCACTGAACTGTATTATACAAGGAGGTCAGTGTACCTACTCCACAGAGTAGGTACTTTTTGATAGACCTACTCTGTGGATTGACCATCAGAATCACTTAGTACTTTTTGATAGACTGAGAATCAGAATTGTCATTATCAATAAAACTGTCTATTTTAAGGATTTTAAGTATTTTTTAGGAGTTTATAGCTGTCTTTAAGAATGATTCATAGTCACCCTACATCGATATTTTGTATTATTGCGACAGAATTTTGTGAAAGATTTTCCTTCTGTGGGCTGAGAAGTACGTACTGATGCAAGCTTATTAAGGTGTTCGACGCTTCGCCGGTTGCCTTGCGTGGGTTCAGCAGAGGCATAACAGCCTGCCTGGGCAGCTGAGCGTGTGATCGCAATATTCCGTGAATTTAAACTTTTCACGACATGCCTTATGGGACACGAGTACGTAGGTAACGAACTGAAACGTTTGCGAGAGGGCTTACCACTTATACCTTCTTACCAGAATGCTTGTTTTTATTCCGTTTGATGGGAATGGTTCCTATATAAGTTGAAACAAAGCGGCCATGCAACAATTAAGCTTGTGTACCTATTAAGTACTTAGTACCTAGCATTCACAACAGGAACGTCGATCTTGCTGGGCGGCTGGAAGCAGCAAGCTGAGTGTCGAGCTGAATGGCGTCCAATTAGAGAGGCCTATATCCAGCAGAAGACCGCTTTAGGCTGCTGATGATTGCTTAACAGGTGACTTTTATCACTAACCGGGCAAAAAACCAAGTTTCGGGCTGAGAATTTCCTGGTTCACCCAATAGGTAGATACGGTACTTTGCCCGACCCGGGGATCGAGGTCAGGACTTGTTATTTATTTATAATTATTTAATACTTCAAGCACATAAATGTACAGAGGCGGACTTAATGCCATAGGCATTTTCTACCAGACAACCTTTGGGTGATGCAGAGACAAACAGTGGCAGGTGCAATCATGAAAATTGAGGAATAAATATGTATTGTAAATATACGCATAAACATATTAAAACTATGAATATATAGGTACCTAATTACATATAAATATAAGCACAAATAAATATACATAAACACATGAACAGCAATAGCACTTTGCGACCAACGATGCCTAGTGACATGCTCAGTTAATTTGACTTTTCTTTTCAGCTATACTGTCGCTATACCTAAGAAACGTATTATGTCTCCACGAGAACGCAGCTACTGTTGTGTATCACATATTTATCATGATGTGCTACACTATGCCGCTGATGGGAGCCATATTGGCCGACAACTTTATTGGAAGATACAGGTACTTATTGGTTTTTAATGGTTATTATTTCGACCATACACGCGTCCTGTCAACAATTACGGTCTTAAGTTCATACAAAAATCCTAGAAAAAAGCACTTGCTATCTTTCTGGAATAAAAAAAAAAATTCCCGGCAAGTTTTAAAATTTTTCTTTCGATAAAAACCTAGAAATCCGTCTAGCCGTTCTCAAAGGATGCGCTTCCTAACGCCTACTTACGTTTAATTTTTATTTAACTACCTACTCGTACATAGATAGATAGAAGACAAGCCGCTAGCCATAGGTTTTCCCACTGGCAAAAACTTTCATCCCCATATTTATCATCTTTAAGGGATGAATTTATTTTCAAAAATCCTTCTTTTGTGCTCGCTCTCGTTATATACCTAAGGTCCCATTAAAATATATGGACAAACTTTTAGAAATCATTCTGCCCACCAAAATAAGGACGATGGTAAAAAATATATAAGAAAAACGCATTATCATACTTACAAGGAAAATAATCAGTTAACGAAAATACACTTATGGCAATTTATTATTTTAGGTCAAAATAAAATCACTATAATCAGTGTTTTTTTTTTGCTTGGATATCTTTGGTTAGACGTACTGAGCGCTGTGTTAAAAATTGTCCATCTATTTTAATGGGACCCTGTTTATTACAACTAGCGACCCGCCCCGGCTTCGTACGGGTGCAATGTAGATACTTTATTATAATTAGTTGGTATATAACCCATTTTTTTTTGTAATATGTGTCAGGTAAAAATAGTTACTGTGGGTTATCCTTAGGAGATAAACATATAGGTAGGTACCATCGCGGACTTTTTAGGGTTCCGTACCTCAAAAGGAAAAAACGGAACCCTTATAGGATCACTCGTGTGTCTGTCTGTCTGTCTGTCTGTCCGTCTGTCACAGCCAATTTGCTCCGAATCTTATGGACCGATTAAGTTGAAATTTGGTACACATATGAATCTCTGTGACCCAAACACAGACGTGTAACGTAAATAAATGAGTTTTGAAAATGAGAGTCATTTTTGAGGGGTAAATAGACAATTAAAAAAAAAGATTTCGCAATCTGTACCTTGTGACATATCAAATGAAAGGGCTTACCGTGGGGATCTCAAATATATTTTTTTCATAATTTTAAAATAAATTGTATTAAAGTTATTTAAGACAATAGACGGAAATTTACCATTCCCCCCCCCCACTTATCTCCGAAACGACTGAGCCTAAAATTTTGAAAAAAAATACAGAAAATAGTTCTATACCTATAGATTACAGGAAAATTAATAAGAAGTCTATGATCTTGAAACAACATGGTAAATCTCTCAATATTGAGCGTACAAACTTACATTTTCAGTTGGAATGTATGGGAGAACATGTTTTTCAACTACAATGTTAAGTTTGTTCTTGGGATAAATTCATTCCAACTACGGAACCCTTCATTGTGCGTGGTCCGACACGTACTTGGCCGGTTTTTTTATCGATTTTTTTAAGCGCACAAAAATATGTTTGTTACGCCATCACATCCAAATGTTTGAATTTCTCGGCATTTCTCTACTATAATATACATGTATTATACATAAAAACCTTCCTCTTGAATCACTCTAGAATCTATTGCTGAAAACTGCGTTACTAAGTCGCTCCCACTGTCTGTATACCTATTACAGACAGTGGGAGCGACTTTGTTTTATACAATGTAAAGATGAACTCTTGTGCCAAACTTTATGCTTCTAGACCCAGAGGTTTAGGCTTTGCGTTGTTTGTCAGGGAATTTAAGAATTTTTTTAAGTAGAATAAGTGGCATCATCATCGCCTTGTCCTGATTTATGTCCTGGTTTATGTGAGGTCGGCACAGCGCGTCGTTTTCTTCCATACGTCTTTATTGACGGCTAATAAAGATATAGGCAGATAAATAAGTAGGTACATAAGTACCTACAAAAATAACCCTATAAATTAGAAAAAAAATAGTTTTTTCTGTTTCTCTAAAAATGTGAGGATGGATGGATGGACGGATGTTTGTTACTCTTTCACGCAAAAACTACTGAACGGATTTGGATGAAATTTGGTACACAGATAGTTTATAACCAGGATTGACACATAGGATACTTTTTATCCCGATATTGCTACGGAATCGAAACTTATGCGGGAGAAACCGCGGGGCGCAGCTAGTCTAATCTAATTTATCGCGATATTCCCACGGGATCGAAACTTGCGGGTGAAACCGCGGGGCGCTGCTAGTACCTACATATGTTGTAAAATAATAAAGTGGCTAATTTATATTTTTTCAGAGTAATACTATATTTTTCAATAATATATCTAATTGGGACTGTCCTGACTTGTTGTTCTGCGATACCTCCGCTCATGTTGCCGCCCACGTAAGTACCTACCTGTAATTAATATAGTTACCTACCGAATTACGTAACGCACTAACAGTAGGTTTCATTTTGACAGCATAACAACATTAATTTCGTTATACGTTGTTGAGTAGACACATATTTCGAATAAGTATATGATATATAAGTATATGATATATAAGTATATGAAACAATGGATTAGCAATATCTTTCGATAGTGCTCATTGTTTCCTTTTTAAGTTCAGAGAGGATCCGACATATATACAATTAAAAAACAAAGTCGCTTTTCGAGTCTGTATGACCGCATTGTCCTAAAAGTTAAAGTCGCTTTTCGTGTCTGTATGACCGCATTGTTCTAAAAGTTCGCAACAGATTTTAAAGCGGTTTTCACCGTTGTTTATAGAATTTATTTCGATTTATAACACACTAGCTTCCGCCCGCGGCTTCGCCCGCGAGGTATGTCGATAAAAACTATCCTATGTCCTTCCCCGGGATGCAATCTATCTCTCTGCCAATTTTTATCGAAATCCGTTTAGTGGTTTAGGTGTGAAAAGGTACAAACAACTACAGACACAACAGTCTGTACAAATACAGACAGACAGACAGACAGAGTTACTTTCGAATTTATAATATTAGTATGGATTAGTATGGAAGTATGGATTATTTAACATTTAATCTTACAGACTGGTGTCCGCAACGTAGTTCACGTCTTAGCGCATATTTTGCGTAGGTACTGTTTTACATTCAAACTTAAAAAAAAACAGAAATTTCGAAAATTTGCAAACTTAAATAAAACACAGAAATTTCGAAATTTTATAAAGTCACACCAACACCTTGCTAAGCAGGAGTGTGCTTTGTGCTTTGATCAATGACCTAAAATAGCGTGTTTCATTGTCGCCTCAACCAACACGTAGAGAGGGCTATCGTTAGGCAGTTAGATCAACGTTTTGATACAAAAAACGGTACACTTTTGTAAGAAAGACACGACAGGAGAGTGATTCTGTGCATTATCTGGCGTGTGCCTATTTTACCAGAACTTGCCATCGGCCAAGGTATATTTCTCAAATATGCTGTAGTTATTTGTGCAACAAGAGAGCAAAGTCGTTTTTTGCTCGAGGGATTCAAAGGCACGAGATGCAAAAACTTTGCTGTCGTGTAACACACATAACTTTTCACTTCAGCAGCGAGAACACTATAGGAGACAAAATAATAAACAGGAATAGATTGAAATAACTATTTATTGTGAATCAAAATAATTAACATTGTAGGTAGAGGTACCAATTAACTGCTTGCGCCCTTTGTAAGTCTCCATTCATTGAAGACATGGTATGCTTTCAGATATTTTTCGCGAGATTTCTCAGGTAGGAAACTTAATCCTGCATTAATAACTTGTTGTTTTAACTCTTCCGGTGTTAAAATACTGTTCTCGTCGCTAGTTTCATTCATACTTTACGATTATTTTAATATTTTTTAACTTATTCAACTCATTACGCAAGCTACGAAATTTTATTCCCGCTCTTTTATTTACTTAAATTAAGGCGTGTTCGGAAATAGCACCCATGATATTTTATTATTAAAAATTATATTACGTAACATTATTGAAACTAGAAATAATTATTTACAGGTTAAATATGTTTTATTTGCAGTAAATACTTATTTTCGTTTAAATACAACAAAAAGTTAAAAATTCAATAAATTACATTAAAAGACATAATTATCTTTTTGCAAAATATCTTTAGTTAGTACGAAATTCCGAACGTGTTTGTCTTTGAGGCCTACATGTTTGAGCTACTGAAGTGAAACGTTCGTTTTCAATCTCAATTGAACTAAAATAGCACTTTATACTTAGGTACTAATAATCCCAAAAACATTGGAGTCTAAAATGTTATACTAATTACCATAAATAGTTTTTACGAAGCTAATAGTAATAATCTTGTCGTATTACGGTTTGTCTAAATTCAGTTGGTAAGTCAATAAGGCCTATATGTATTTATTGAAATAAAGGAAATAATATATTGGACATTGGACATTTCACACAACGCCATATAGTCCCAAGCTAAGCAACTTAATGCTTGTGTTATGGTAACGAGATGGCTGATAAACTACTTATATACATTTTTTTTTTTTTTTTTGTAAATACATACATATTATAGATAAAACACCCAGACCCGAAACAAATACTTGTAGGCAAATAAGGCCTAATATAAAAAAGATAACGTGATGCGAATACTAAATTCGTATAATAAGTTTCAATTATAACTATCTACCATACTTATTTCGAAATAAGTAGATGTGGTTAGGTATTGGAAATAAGTAAAACAAACAATCGGCAAGAAGTTTATGTCTGAAAGTAGAAGAGTGCTCCTTGAGATAACTTTGATGAAACTTCACTCGTAGTTGGTGGTGGTCTGAACCAAGACCTAAGATTATACTTACTCAAAAGCTGGAAGAATATAGTGGAAGTATGGACTTGACGTGTCTGTTAATTTTGTACTTCTTAACTTATCCGCTTTCTGGTGGTGTAGTGCACAAGACTGAGATTGCTGCTGCGAGTGTTTTTGTGTTCGATACCGAAGTCCAAATATTATACTTATCAATATTTGGGTTTTCCTCATAAGATTAAAAGCAAAAGAATAAAGTCATATGATTAAGTCATAGGTACATTCTCGCAATTGGCATGCGTGTATGACCTGCATAGCTATTCACAAAGCTACGACACGGTTTGGTACCGTATCGAATGTCAATGTTATCGACGAAATCCTATAATCGCTATTCACAAATCCGAAACCGTACAATTTTGACAGTTCGTATACGGTATGAAGACATCAATTCTTCCGACAGGTATTTGGTGTCGGAAGTGTTATCGAATAACAAAATATTGTATAAAAAAGAGTAATCTAAGCAATAAGTGTCAAAACACGGCTCCGGGCAAGGTCCTCATGCCCTTGCATGAATGCAAAGAGCATCTGCCGCTGCTCTAATGACACTCTTTTCTGAAAATATGCATTTTCAATAGTACCACGTTTTATAAAATGAAAATGAGCAAATAGTAATTTGTTTAAATACTGATAAAATACATACAACCATTTTTCTGTAAAAACAAAACGAATTTTTCACTTTTCAATTTAATTTTTTTTAATTCGCCCAAAGGGGAGGCTATATTCTTTCGACCATACCGCCTTGTCTTCCGTGTAGTTCTCAATTATCTTTATAGCTCAAAACAAGAATAAAAAAAAAAATTATTCCAGATTTCCAGGTTTGACAGAAAGTTGAAGTTTACAAAGCAAGTTTAATAGAAATCAGGTAAATTTTATTTATTAATAAAATCATTGTTTACTGTTTTTTATTTGTTAATAGTTACTGAATGCATAATCTATAGTTGCCCATAATGAAATACTCAATAAAAATCATTTATGTACCACTTAAAATTTTCTACCACAAATATCTATTTACTACCATTTTGTAGCGTTCCCCGTATATACACCTGAAAAACAAACCCTTCCACACGGATCTGTGAATAGCGTTTTACCGGTCCTTCGGTTCAGAAATCAGGTTATCGAACAAGTGTCATTGTCGATACGATAGTGAATCGTATGTTTGTGAATAGCTATGCAGATGTATGAACGTACACGAAGCAAAAGGAGTATGTAAGAATCGTAGTAGGTGGCGTTCTGTAGTTTCTGCCTAGCCCCATGGGAATAAGGCATGAGTTTATCTATGTACCAGCTTCTGCCCGCGACTTCGTCCGCGTGAAATTTCACCCTCCCACATTCACCCTATTAGGGGTGGAGTTTCGAAAAACCCTTTCATAGTAGAAAAGTACATATTCTTCACAAAGAACACACCCTCCAAATTTCATGTCTCTAGGTCCAGCGGTTTAGGCTGTGCGTTGATATAAAAGTAAGTTAGTTATTTTATATATTGCTAGGTGTTGCCGGGACTTAGTCTGCGATCAAGACAAAAGACACTGGGCGCCATTTATTATCATAATAACGTTATTGTTGTTTTCCTCGGGAACTGCACTTTTTTTCGGGATATAAGGTACCGTTTCTGTACACCTGGCAAAGTATATGCAAAATTTCAGGATGATCGGTTCAGTGATTTAGGCGTGAAAAGATAACAAACAAACAAACTAACTTACTTTCGCATTTATAATATTAGTTAGGATTAGGATTATAGATTAAAAGTAAAAGTGTATTGTGTTATATAAATAAATCATGTGCGTTTGCCTGGCACGGCCCTACAGAATTTGCGTTTTAGGTGTGCACCAATCGAATGTACTCGCCTCTAAGAATATATGTACCGGTAAGAAACCGGTACATATACTCTTACGGCCGCTTTCTATATTCAATCCCAATCCTTAATTTGCCGGTCGAGATTGATATTTGAATCCATTTCCTACTTTTAGTATTTCAATAACCGATCGAAAACTCGATATGCCGATCTTTTTTTTCAATCCATCTTTGGGAGGACGGATCGGATTTTTAGATTGGTATTTGTATGAAAGTGACAGCTATCCGTATTCTATAACCGATCTCTGATTTTGACAAATCTATTTTTGAACGTTATTGATCTTTATTTGCGATCCTCAAATATCGACCGATTGTACTGTGCAAAAACGTGAAAATGGAAATATTTTCAAGTGATAGTGATCTTGAAGTATTAGCTCAGTTATCGGATTGGGATAGCAGCGACAGCGAACAAGAGAGAGCTGTGTCCTCAAAAACTTAAAACATTTGGTGTGGATAACAATGTCGGCACGAAACTACAAACTACAATCTAAAGAAAGGTTACTAAAAATGCATATTTGTAAGAATGGTCGCAGGCAATAATATTTGTTCACATTCAACTAACAAAACATTAAGCAACTAATAAAACTATGAATTTTACTACGAGGCTCGGCAATAAGAAAGTCCTCGAACGCCGTAGAGTTTCAAACATCTGGCATCATCTACTTTCTAAAAATGGTTATTATCTATATTATGGTACCTATTTGTTGCCCAAAGATAAAAATAACACACTATTAGCTTAAACTATGCAATCGGCTGTCCTGCACAAATTTTATCTTTCGAAGAAACAAACAAACTCGTGCGTGAATGATAATAATTTTGTCAATGTCGAACTGACGCACAGTGGAACGAATGTATGGGAGCGGTTGGACGTAGACATGTCCGAAAAAAAAGAGTAAAATTATGCCAAACTAATGATGCCATCTTATTCGATTACTTAATGCCTTCATAACTTGTGGTGATGAATTTCTTCATAACTCCCATATTTCGGGAGTAATTTGAGAAAATGTGAAATTTTACTATGAAAATGAGTGTATCGAGCTCTCTCCCTCCTGATTCCGGGCTTGTTTCAAGTAGCGGTCTCTAATATCATAATGCTAATACTAAGAGCTATATTTAATACTAAGACACATAGTGCGCCAAATGTGCACTTTCTGGGATAAAGAGTGATGTTTATTTTATAACACAATTTTTTTATTTTTTGTTTATTTTGTTGATTAAAACCGTTTTTCTAAAGGTTTACCTTATTACAATAACATTTCTGAGCAGCCAATTAGAGAAGATATAAGCTAATTAGGATATATAATTAGGGACTTAAGGTTTACATATAAAACTGATGCACTAATGATTACTGATAAGAACATTGCTATTATTTAATTACTAAATGGCTCTTAATACACTAATTTAGCATGCATCATTTACTAATTATCACAATAACTAATTACCTTGCAATATTTAACAAAGGATACCTGGGATACCTGGATTTTATATAAATAAGTCACTATTAGTAACTTTAAAATCAGTGTTGATTTACACCTCGTTGTATCCAAGCTAATCTCGCAATGTATTTTCCAAATTTTAATACAAATCTTGATATTCACGTTGCTTTATGCGCACGCGCACATAAAGATTTACGCGACTTTAACTATTTGTTCAGTGTTTTAAAAGATAACAGTTGTGTTCAGTTATGTGAAAGTGCTGAAACAAGTTTAAAAGACTGGTGTCGTCGATTTTGCTACCGCATTTATGCAAAATGGACACAGTCTGGAAGAAGCACAGATAAGTTTCGGAAGAAACATGAGATTTGGCTACAGGCTGCAATTCAATGGCCGGAATTACAGAATGAAAATATGGAACCTTCTACAGAAAATATAAGTGACGTCATCGAGCCCATAATTTCTCCTGCTAAATCTAATGCTTCAACTTGTACACATCCTAGTCCTCGTTAATCTTTTGAGGACCTTAGTAACCGGCAAAAAAGAAGACGCACTGAATATAGTCTTTCATGCAGCAGTAGCAGCGCTGAAATTATGTTTTCGGCCGAAAGGGCGCTTCAAAAGGCAGGACAAAGCGATACAGCTTATGTTATGAAATACTTGACGGAGAATCCAGAAGAGGCCTCAAAAATCAAAGCCTTCATTGAAGGTAAATCAATTCAGGTACGGGAAATATCCCCTTTGAAGGCATTGGCTCTTTATGTATCGATGAACTTATCGAAATGGCGCTATAACACTCTTCGGGATTTCAACACTCAAGAAGGAGCTCTTCAATACCCGAGTTACTACATGTTGGTTAAAGAAAAAATTAAGTGCTATCCGGCCAAAGAAGATCTCACAGTTACAGAGAGCTCTGCAAAAATCAAATTACAAGCCTTGATGGATTTAACCTCAAGAAGACTTATTAGGTCGTTAGAAACCCCTGTTGATCCCAATCAACAGCTCGTATTGACCAGCAAATGGGGTTTTGACGGATCATCTAGCCAAAGCATTTATCATCAAAGGACGAGTGAAGATGAGCAAATCGATCTTGCTAGTAATTTTATGATTAGTCTTGTACCACTGCGGCTCGTCTCAAAAGGTGTAACAATTTGGGAAAACGAGCGACCATCTTCCACTTCATTTTGCCGGCCAATATTGTTTAAGTTTATAAAGGAAACCAAAGAAAATGTGCAGAGAGAGATGGCTGAAATCGAAGCAGAGATTGAAGCCTTAACTCCATCCACCATCACTGATGGAATTAGTGTCAAACACCAACTGCTGTTGACAATGATTGATGGTAAAATTCATTCCATTATATCCAATACAGCAGCTTCAGTGTGTGACATATGCAAGGCTTGTCCTAAAGAAATGAATAATTTAGAGTTAATCAAAGATAAACACGCAAACGAGGACATGTATAAATATAGCTTAAGCACCCTTCACGCTTGGATTCGCTCAATGGAATGCTTATTACACATTTCCTACAAATTAGACATAAAATCATGGCAAGTAAGGGGTGATATAGCAAAAAGGCAAGTTGATGACAGGAAGAAAAGAGTTCAAGAGGCTGTAAGAAGAGAAACGGGCTTACTTCTCGATGTTGTGAAACAAGGCAGTGGATCCACCAACAATGGCAACTCGGCAAGGAGATTTTTTGAAAACTACACTAAATCTGCTGAACTGACCGGAATAGATGCTATGCTTTTAAGAAAAATCTGTGTGATCTTGCAGTGTATTTCATCAGGAGAGAAGATCAACGTAACTAAATTCCGAGAGTTCTGCTTTGATACTGCTAAGCTTTACGTGGAGTTATACCCATGGTATTATATGCCTTCTTCACTTCATAAAATTTTAATGCATGGGCCAGACATAGTTCAGAACATGTCAATTGTGCCCATTGGTTTTCTATCCGAAGAGGCATCTGAGGCTAGAAATAAAGATTTTAGAAAATATAGAGAGGGGCATTCTCGAAAGCATAGCAGTATCTCATGCAATGAAGATATTATGCACAATCTTTTACTGTCTTCTGATCCACTTGTTACAAGTATCCGTCCAAAAGGAAATAAGTTTGTAAAAAAATCTTCTTTTAAGGAATTTTATGAGCTTACGGATTCTGAAAAAAGTGATATCGAATTTGTTAACATAAATGATTTAGCGGACATCGATTCTGAATTTGAATTAATTGATGATGATGATGATGACGAAGATAATTAAATGATGTTATTGTTTTAAAATGTGTAACTTAGTAAATTAGAGCTTACATCTTAATTATTTATTGTACTTTTAATGAAACTAGGTAATTTATTATCAACTTACTTAAAAGTCATACTCTCATCAGTTCTTGTGAATATTTTTGTTAATATATATTTCTGTATATATATAATATATTTATAGACCTCTTAATAAGTCTGTCTGCGGTTTAAAGTAAATACAAATGGGGAAAAAACGTTTTTTTTTTTAAATTTTCATTTCCTTTTATCCCAGAAAGTGCACATTTGGCGCACTATGTGTCTTAGTATTAAATATAGCTCTTAGTAATAGCATTACGATATTAGAGACCGCTACTTGAAACAAGCCCGGAATCAGGAGGGAGAGAGCTCGATACACTCATTTTCATAGTAAAATTTCACATTTTCTCAAATTACTCCCGAAATATGGGAGTTATGAAGAAATTCATCACCACAAGTTATGAAGGCATTAAGTAATCGAATAAGATGGCATCATTAGTTTGTCATAATTTTACTCTTATTTTTCGGACATGTCTACGTCCAACCGCTCCCATACATTCGTTCCACTGTGTGACGTTCCGTTTTGATTGACTGACGAGTGACGTTCCGTTACTTTTCAACAAAACTTTTTTTAAGTTTTTAACCTCGAGTCCTCGACGTATATTATTTTAAAATACTTTCCCGTTGCGACTTCGCATTTAGTTGTTACTGTGTATGCAATGTCTTGTGATTATACATAAAATAGATAGCTTTAATAAAATAACCACGATTTTACTCAATAATATCACTGACGTACTTTTACTGCGAATGCTTGAAACAAAACGTTAAGGAGGACGCAAATTTATGACCAATCCCTTTTTTTTTTTGGATTCGTAGACGAGATCGACATATTGAAATGCAGATTCAGCAGCAATCGAGGGATCAGCTAAAATCTGGATTCCTAAGAATCTTAAATTCACGATCGAATATTGAAAGCGGCCGTTAGAGGCAAGTTTCAATGTACCTCTGTACTTTTGAAGAAATATGCAAAAGAAGGGGGCCGTGCCAGTCAAACGTTTTCAGCACGGCCCCCGTGTAACTTGAAAAATATATAGCGTATTAAAAAGATTCTTATACTCAAGGAATGTACTCTATTAACACGTTTTATGTACCGCAACAGATATTGTAAATTCGTAATAACAAATAATATATAGACGTGGATAGGGGGCCGTGCTGAAAAAAACATTATAAGAAAATATGTAAAAAATACAAAACAACCATAAGCAAAAACTATTAAAAAATAATTGTTGTTTGCCAAGTAACATATGTACCGCATTGGTTTCTCATATAACTTGCTAAAATTGAAAATTAAACCAATTTTAGTTCATTCAGCACGGCCCTCTATACTTGCCTATATCTTTTTAAATATGACATGTTTGTTTACAAAATTTTACTTCCTGAATTATAAACAGGAGTACATTCGTTCTAAATAAATTGCGATTCTACTGTATTAGTACTTTAAAAGATAAATTGGTTCAAAAATATCATACATTACAACATATGGGGTGACCATGATTCCACGTGAAAAAGGATAAAAAACTGCTGGATAAATTGAGTGAATCTTTAATAAAATAAACAAATCAACAATATCGTAATCTATAGGTATTAACGATAACTATGTGTATACAGGTTGAAATTTTAATCACCGTTATCCTCTTAAGTGGTCATAATGATGAGTACAATGACCCCTTACGAGGAAAACTGTGATTAAAATTCCAACCTGTGTAGTAGGTCGCTAATCGCACAAATCAACAAGTGTCGCTAAGACTACATAACTCAAAAGGCTTAAAAATCACAGATACGTTTCCAACAAATCACATTGATATATCACTGGCCTACTAGCACTGTTTATAGTTGAAATCCTTGGACGCAATTGTTGTTTCCTTTGTGTCTTGCTGTTGTCTTTGTGTTTTATTGTGTTTGATGTTTTCTTTTTGTTTGATTTGAGGCCCCACGGACGTTCCAAGTTACAATACGCAATTCTGAATAATTTATTGCGGTTCCTACACGGCTGGTTTCTAAGTATTGTGAACCCAGTGGCATCTGCGACTACGTCTGATAACGGTGTATACGTTGATGTTTGTTGTTCATACTGTGTTAATGAGCTAGGTAATTTGGGGCTATTCGTTTGAGACTGGGGTCTCGTGGGTTGACCTTGCTCTTCACGTGTGTTGTACTGGTTAATTAAAGGCTTATTATGTTATGTTGTTTTGACGTTGTTTGATGTTTGCCTTATATCTATCGGGTTTCTGTTGTACTGTTCGTCGTCGGTCATGACCCAGCTATCATAGCGCTGGTCCTTATAGAGGATGTGTATGTTGCCGGGTACTGGTTCACCGGTAGGTGAATACACTAGCGTGTGTCTTGTATCCGTGTGCACGTGCAAATTTACAAGATAGAACTCGGACGCGGCGATTAAGATATCCTCTCCTCCCCAGAACGTCTTGTTAAACTGCGTGGTTATGTATTCTGTTATCCTTTGTTCCTGGGACAGATTGCTGTTAGGGGGAAATTCTTGTATATTATTTAGAAGTGCTAGACTCTCGATGCTGCAAAACATATGAGGCGAGGTCCTGACGGACAGACACATGATTGAAAGTTATACCTATTATATTATTTATTTGATGGGCTATGGCCCTAAATAAGCAGTTCCCGTCTTTTGTCATACGCACAATTATGCCCATTTTTGAAGACAAAAAACCACTTTTGTTTTTATGGTATTACAAGACCTCTGCACACATGTGTTGTGAAGCTTTGGGTTTGAGGACCAATATAGTTGACAGGGAAGCTCACTGCCTGTAATTTATGAGCTTCGCTATTTTTTGTTACTTAACCTTTTTTTGTTTTGCACTTCCGAGTCAAATTTTTTGCGCATGGGCATACAAACTTGCCTTACAAGCTAGGAAATAGGTAGCTTGTTCAAGGCAGTTTTGGTATTTTAGTACAATGTTAAATTAAGAATAGTGTGAAGTACAAATTCTAGAGCGATACCGTATTTTAGGCTAGAATAATAGAATGTACTTCTACTTATTAGTTTATTTTATCCCTCGCTCATATATATAATTTGAAAACCTATCCCTAAAGCCTAATTCTAGCTTACAGTGATGCCTAATTATAAATACACGCGTGGCTTCAAAAGTCCAAATTAACAAAGCAAAACGCAGCCGGATACAGCTTCCAATGGAGATCCCTAAAATATATGGAAAGATCTCACCAAATCGACGTCACGAAGATCCTCGGCTGGAAGGCCTAGACCACGGGCTTGTATACCAGGAACACACGTATGCCACTTTACCACAGTTCTAAGGTGTTTTAATTTGCACTCACAAAACAACAAGCGAAACACCGTTCGAATTTCAAATTCGAGTTTCAAGCTCAGAAACAGGCACATGTGTTGGGCACATTGCATCAAGTATAAACAAAGGCGGGACAAGACACGTCTGTCCCCTTCGGCGGTCACTATCCGACCTTCAGAATATCATTTTCGTAGAACAATATTATAAGTAACGTTATAGGTATCAGTAACATTAAGCTTATCAGCTTGTTCCGTTTGTCAGTATCGTTATAGCCAAGGAATTAATTTTGTTACGATCTTGGTGGAACGGTACAAATTGTCGGTACCGGAACTACGCGTAACGTTTTTTTGAGTAACGTTTCAAGATTTAAAACACCATGATCAAAAATTAAAGTCTGGTTCCCGCTTAATCCTGAAGGTGAGATGGTAATCGCTTCACTGAAATTACCAGAGCTGCCACTCATAGGATCATATTAGTCAAGTACTTAAACTAATAGAAACAAAAACTACAACAACAAAACACATTGAAATGTAAAGTGATTGCGGAATACCCAATATTATCATCATTCCCAAACTTTTGCTAAGCCTACCTAAAAAATGTATACTGGGCATTCTGTAGCAAACTATTAGAAAGTCATCATCTGCCTACCCTTTTCCCAACTACGTTGGGGTCGGCTTCCAGTCTAACCGGATGCAGCTGAATACCAGTATTTTACATGGAGCGACTGCCTATCTGACCTCCACAACCCAGTTACTGGGTAATACGATACCCCTTGGTAAGACTGGTTGTCAGACTTTCGGGCTTCTGACTACCCGTAACTACTGTCAAAGACCCACGAATGACAGCCGGGACCAATGGCTTAACGTGCTTTCCGAGGCACGGAGGGGTCTCGGTATGTAAAGATGGTCACCCATCCACAGATCAACCGCGGCAAGCGTAGCTTAACCTGACCGATCGACCTGTGCGGCTGTTCTTATTTATATTAGAAAGTATCAAAAATAATTAAAATTATTTTATTTATTGTACAGAGGCCAGCACATCAACCTACCCCAATCTGTCAAATTTTCCCAATTGAATACGAACCTTATTCCATTGCGGTAAAGTTGAAAATCTATCAAAGAAATTTGACAGATTGGGGTAGCTTGATGTGCTGGCCTCTGTACAATAAATAACAATAATTTTAAACGTCGAGCGCATTCCGAAGATAAATTGAAATATAGAAATAATTCGGCCCGAAATTCACTAAATGACTATGGTCAAAGGTCCTCGGTCATTGACTCAGTTTCATTTTAAGTAATGTCCAAAAAACTATTAAAATTTCATTAGAAAAGCATAAATCATTATTATAAACAATGCTTATTGTATTTAACGCCTAAAATATTTATATTTCAATTTTCGAGTATCGATTTCCGATATTCGACATATTAATTACCAGTCAATCGAAAAAAAAAAAATCGTTTAGCATAATCGCTTTCGCACATCATTACGATAAAAAACAATAATGGCCGGCGATTTTGAACACAAATTATCTTATCTGTGAATGTAGTCAATGTCAATGAATGTACTTATTATGTGGAATCATGGTCACCCCATATGTTGTAATGTATGATATTTTTGAACCAATTTATCTTTTAAAGCACTAATACAGTAGAATCGCAATTTATTTAGAACGAATGTACTCCTGTTTATAATTCAGGAAGTAAAATTTTGTAAACAAACATGTCATATTTAAAAAGATATAGGCAAGTATAGAGGGCCGTGCTGAATGAACTAAAATTGGTTTAATTTTCAATTTTAGCAAGTTATATGAGAAACCAATGCGGTACATATGTTACTTGGCAAACAACAATTATTTTTTAATAGTTTTTGCTTATGGTTGTTTTGTATTTTTTACATATTTTCTTATAATGTTTTTTTCAGCACGGCCCCCTATCCACGTCTATATATTATTTGTTATTACGAATTTACAATATCTGTTGCGGTACATAAAACGTGTTAATAGAGTACATTCCTTGAGTACAAGAATCTTTTTAATACGCTATATATTTTTCAAGTTACACGGGGGCCGTGCTGAAAACGTTTGGCTGGCATGGCCCCCTTCTTTTGCATATTTCTTCAAAAGTACAGAGGTACATTGAAAAAGAAACCGGTACATATACTCCTAGAGGCGAGTACATTCGATTGGTGCACACCTAAAACGCAAATTCTGTAGGGCCGTGGCAGGCAAACGTACATAATAAATCTCCTCACGAAAGGTGGCACAATGGTGACCCTTTATTATTTAGAAGATTTCTAAAGGATCACTTTAAATGTAAGTCTGTGATACGGGGAAAAGAAGTGTGTTGTTGGTGCCATTATAAATTTCAGAACTACATCAATGATCGGACTGCTGCTTATAGCTACTGGTACTGGTGGAATCAAGCCTTGTGTAGCAGCATTCGGAGGAGACCAGGTGCGTCCATTTTATTTAAGGCACATTTCGCATCCAGCGTAGGCTTTCGTCGAACGTTCTGTGCTAACAAGACGTTAGTCTCTGTTAAATCATGCCAGTGCAGAACTACGCGATAATAAGAATTGCTGGGTGAAAAGCACAAGAATTACACAGTACGACAAGAGCGAGACCGGTTATTTTTATATTATAAATAAAATATCGAAAAAAAAAATTAAAGGTCTCTTTATAATAATAATAATACGTTTTATTAATGCTTCAGTTTACAAAAAGGGTTATAGTGTTTGGAGCCTCCTTTTAAACAAACTATACCTGCCTTAGGAGACTCCACTCTTCCATAGTACAGCATTTTTACTTATTCTAGTTAACAAAACTGTATCTCTAAAGGTACTTAAAAATAATATCGAATAAAAATTTAAATAAAATTATTGATGGTAGTGAGGGTATGTTTCGAGTGTGAACATCTATTGTATGTGAGGTTGTATGTGAGAGTGTATGCGAGAGTGTATGTGTGAGTGTTTGCGAGAGTGTATGTGTTAGTATATGTGTGAGTGTATGCGGGCCTGTATGTGTCAGTGTATGCGAGAGTGTATGTGTGAGTGTATGTGTGAGTGTATGCGAGAGTGTATGTGTGAGTGTATGCGAGAGTGTATGTGTCAGTGTATGCGAGAGAGTATGTGTGAGTGTATTTGAGAGTGAATGTATGAGTGTATGCGAGAGTGTATGTGTGAGAGTTTTTGAGAGTGTATGTGTGAGTGTATGCGAGAGTGTATGTGTGAGTGTATGCGAGAGTGTATGTGTGAGTGTATGCGAGAGTGTATGTGTGAGTGTAAGCGAGAGTGTTTGTGAGAGTGTAGGTGAGAGTGTATCTACTGCTTTATGTGCTCCAAAAGTGCCTCCGCGTCATCATATAAATGTGTCTTTATCCAGTTGGTTATTGTCAACTTTGCTTACAAATCTCGGCTAGCTAGAGTTTGTTCGTGAAGTAGGTTTAATGCAAAAGTACTTCTCCCGCTATGAGTGGCGCTTACGCGGCGCGCCAAGAAAAGTGGTTCTGTGATCGCGGCTAAAAGGACCTAAGATATTTTGGGCTTTGGTGAAGCTTAAGATGTGTGTAAAACATACGCACCTTAAAATGGATATGGACGTCATGTAACCGCGATGTCGACGTCGCCAAAAAGAACTGGAGAATGCCTCAACGATGGCAAGAGATTACAGACAATAGACGAGTCTGGATACCGTATCGGTAATAAAGCATTCAAGTGTTAATTCTGAACTACTATTAGTATTAGCATTTTCAAAGGCCTAAGTCATAGTTTTAAAATAAATTTTGCCGGACATGGTTCTTGTCGTACATGAGCGTACATTGCTCATCGCTATATCTTGAGATCTCGTAGAGTCTACAAGAATAAAAACCTGTAGAACGTCTACGTCGTAGCACTCTTTTCGTAGCAGCTGTCTACGCCACGAGTGGCATTTTATAAGCCTGTCTCTAATTGGCTGAAACAACGCGTCTTCCGATTCCCTAGCAAACGTCATCAAAATGTCAAAACCGCCGAAATTTTACTTAATTTTGCTGTGATTTTTGCTACAGCAAAACCACATCTGATATATTTAACATAATATTATGTTTAAGAGCGTTTGCGTTTTTTTTTAGCGTTTGAACGGCATTTCATACAAACTTTCAAGCTCTTGTTTTTCGAAATGTATGAACCGATTTTAATGAAACTTCATACGTATAAGCAAGATACAAAGGTCTAGTTAATTAAGAACATTTTCGAAAAATAGTGTTACAGCCAAATTAGACCGATTTTAAAATTTCCATAGAAACAGAGATTTCCAGTTATCTTTTTTAATAAGACATTTCTAAAATGTTCTTTAAGTAAAATTTTTTTTAGACCTTTGTATGCTGCTTATGCGTATGAAGTTTCATTAAAATCAGTTCATTCATTTCGAAAAAAAAGGGGTTGAAAGTTTGTATGAAATGTCGTACGTCGTAAACGCTCTTAACAGTTGTTTCCTCCATCACTACCTACTCCAGAGGAACCAGTTTGAAGCCGACCTACAGATTATTTTATATTACGCTATTGGCAATTTTTATTTAGAAGAACATTTTTTTTAAACAAAATTTTGTTTAAAAAAATGTTCTTTAAATAACGTGGAGGTACAGTCGTTTCACAGTTATTTTACCTCTAATTTTGCATCACTGTCCAAACCACAGTGATCTTTATTCTCATTCTGATAAGGTTAGGTCGCTGCCATTGACAAGTCTGTCAAAATCATTGTGATCTTTATTCTCGTTACTATAAGGTTGCTGTTAGGTTGCTGCTGTCAGGGTTAAAATAACTGTTAACGGACTGTGAAGGAACTACAGGTAACAATAATGCTGACAATGCAAAATGTTAAATTAGCGGCCAGTTGTCTTCCCCGCGCGGTGGAAAATTTAATGTGTGTGTGTGTGTGTTTTAACGGATGTAAGAAAGAAGTGTCAATAAGCTTATTTATCATGGTCTATATTCTATCAAAAGACTTTATTCTGGACCCTGGAATTTATTTACACTCCACGCACGGTACAGAACTACCGTGCATGCAGTACTTAAAAATTGGTGTTGGAACCTAGGATGGTTCCAACACTATTTTTTACGTACTGCATGCTGCTTTTTTTTGGCTTTATTTTTTAAATACTTTTTGACATTTGATGAGTATTATACAGGGTGGATTTTAAAGATGGGACAGTAAGGGCAGGTGCTTTAACCGTCATCGCTACAAGAATAATAGTCTTAGGAAATTTGATCAGCACAGATTTAAAAAAAAATTGCTGTGAGCAAGTTAATGGGCAAATTTCACAAAAACTTTTTTTTGATGCCAATCGATCCTGTTTCTTTTATGGATCAAAAACCTCGGACCAATCGGACCGGCTGAGGTTTTAGTACTAGAAAAGTCAGAACTCGTAAAAACTTTTCCAATATATTTCGTAGGAAATGAGACTACAACCTACTTTTTTATGATGGATGGATTGGCCGACAATAAGATGTTAAAAATACCTCTGATTTTGGGAATTGGCCTTCTAGTTATAATTTTATTTGGTTTATAATGAACAAGATAGTTTGTTGCTTATTGTAGTTGAGAATTTGAGATAACCATAGAGAGTTGATTTGTGAGTTGTTACAGAACGAAACAATATAGCGAAAATCAAATGGGAAGCCCTATCGGGCACACAGCTTGTACACCTAAGTATAAATTACTAAAAGAAAACTGTAACGTAAACGCACCCATTACCGCCAGTTTAAGCGGAGTTCAGATTGATATCCAAAAAATAAGCACATTCTTAATATGTGGCTTCAATAAAAATAATTTTTCAAGTACTGTAATTATCGATTTTTTTAGTTATGTATAAGAACAGATAATCAAAGAATAACTAAAAAATTAAAAATTAAATAAAAGGAAAAAGGGTCATGTCCCTATTACCGACTCAAAATATCGGGTGTGTGCCTAATACCGTTTATGTGACACCTAATACCGACCACTAAATAAATGGAACCGTTAAAGTTAAATAAAAATGCTCGTGTATATTGAACTGTTTATATAAATGCTCCAACACAGTACAGAATGCTATCAACACTTAACAATTATATGTATTCTTATAATAGTATATTCTTACCAGCGATAAATCAATAAAAAATATCATATTTATACGAATTATGTATAACAAATTACCAAAGGCCAGCATTGATTATAACTACTATAATATATAACCAATGGGGGCATTTGGTATTATACAAGAGTAAACTCCGCACCTGGGCCCCCCCGATGACGCAGAGTCTCCGCCCCCAGCTGGTGGAGGAGGTAGTGAGCGCTCTGTTCCCTTCACGGGGAGAGCATACTCCCCCGCCCATGGCTCCGCCAATTGCGGTGCCCGAAGCGGACCACGCGGACGACGACGACGACATCCCTGAAGTGACCGGGGTATATCTGAGAGTGGCGGTAGGTAGGCTGAAGGCCAAAAATACCGCCCCAGGGCCCGACGACTTGCCAGGTAAAGCCTGGGCCCTGGCCTCGAGGGCTCTCGGACCCCGACTGGAGGCGCTCTTAAGCGCATGTATGGAGAGAGGCCAGTTTCCGCTCCGTTGGAAGACGGGGAAGCTGGTCCTCATTCGGAAGCCAGGGAGCCCTGCGGACTCTCCGTCCGCATACCGGCCCATCGTGCTGCTCGACGAGGTCGGCAAGCTCTTTGAAACAGTGATTGCGGGCCGCCTCGTCGGGCACCTGGTGAGGACGGGGCCGGATCTTGCGGATAGCCAGTTTGGCCTTCGCAAGGGGCGCTCGACGGTGGACGCCATCATGCGCGTGAGAGCCCTCACGACGGGGGACGCGGTGTCCCGGGGTGGGGTTGTCGTGGCGGTGTCACTCGACATCGCCAATGCGTTAAACACCTTGCCCTGGAGCTGCATTGGGGAGGCACTCCGGTATCACCGAGTGCCGACCTACCTCCGTCGAGTAGTCGGGGCGTATCTGACGAACAGAGCCATCATCTAACCCGGTCGCGATGGGGAGTGGAACCGGCGAGAGATGTCGTGGGGTGTCCCACAGGGATCGGTTCTGCAGGGGAGGTCGCATCAGGCGGCAGCCGACGCGATGACACGCGGGATTGCGATAGTCGTGGAGAGGATCCTGCAAGTCCGAAGCCATGTCCTTTCATGGGCTTCGGAACGGGCCACCATCGGGATCCCAAGTAACGGTAGGAGGGGTTCACATCGGCGTCGAGACAACGATGAAATACCTGGGTCTCGTCCTCGACAGCCGGTGGAACTTCGTCGAGCATTTCCGACGTTTGGCCCCCAATCTGGAACGGGCCGGGGCCGCTTTCAAGCGGCTCTTGCCCAACCTGAGCCTCCTGCCGGAGGCTTTACGCGGGGGTCGTGCGGTCCGTGGCCATATATGGGGCCCCGGTGTGGGCGCGTTCATTGCGGCTACGAGCCGCCCACTATTTGAACGCGCCCCAAAAGTTGGTAGCCATACGGCTTATACGAGGGTACCGCACGATCTCGGGCGAGGCGGAAAGCCTCCTTGCCGGACTGCCGCCATGGGATCTGGAGGCGATAGTCCTCGCGCTCCTGTATGAGTGGCGCGCGGAGGCACTACGCCGGGGGGAAAACCCACTTCCGCGGCAAATCGCTGTGGAACGGACGGACCTCCGGCGCGATCTCATGGCGACATGGAAAGAGCGACTGTCGCTACCCAGCGCAGGGCACGCCACGATAGTGGCGATAAGGCCCCTCTTTGAGGAGTGGCTAGAGAGGCGTCACGGCGTCCTCACCTACCGCCTGACGCAGGTCCTCATCGGACACGGATGTTTCGGGAGGTTCTTGCACATCATCAGGCGGGAGGAAACGCCCGGGTGTCACCATTGCGAGGATCGCCCAGAGGACACGGTGGAGCATACGGTGGGGGTCTGTTCCGCTTGGGCAGTGCACCGCCATGTCCTCGTAGAGGCGATCGGCAGCGGCAGCGACCTCTCGCGTCCGGCCCTGGTCCAAGCCATGGTCCGGGGCGAGAGGGAGTGGGAGGCAGTCACCTCCTTCTGCGAAGCAGTCATGCTAGCGAAGGAGGTGGCGGGATGGGCGAGGGAGAGAGCCGAGAGAGCCACCCGTCCCAGCCGCCGCGGGAGACCGCGGCCACCGTAGGCGCGGGCCTGCTGACGGCGAGTAATGGGTAACTCGCCGTCCGATCAGGACCAGGCCCGTGCCGGACGGCGCGTATGTGTTCCACGCGCGCCTCGGGGCCCGTCAGGGCCGAAGCCTGCCGGGGCAGCGGGATCGTCCGAAAGGGTTACCGCTACCCCGGAATATAAAGGGCTAAGGAAGGAACACGGACGGGTTTTAGTCAGAAAGAGTCTGACACTCCCTTCCGCTCCACCCAGAGCGGGAGGGGTCATTTGATAATTTCCCATCCTTAAAAAAAAAAAGGAGTCCGTCGTAAATGTACAAGTAGATCGGTAATAGGTTTTCTTAAAGGAAATCGTATAACCTATTACCGACCCAAGGGAATGTGTATGAATTGTGTAAATACATGTGATTTTTGTACATGTATATGATTTTATTTGGTGCGGTTGCTTAAAATATTTAATAATAATGATATTTCAACTATGAAAATACACTATTTAAAAATTATACCTCCTTTATTCATCAAAATATTTACATAAGATCAAAGTTAGTGTATACGGCTACTAAAGCTCTTGAATATATGGCGTTAATAGCTCAAATATAAGTTAACACACTAAGGAACTGAGTTAGTATAGCCTCCTGCCTATTAATTTATGCATTTTAACAAAAATCATGGCACACAAAAGATACAACAAGTACTTATCAGCGACATGCGTCGACAATACGAATAAAGTTGTGATTTTTGTTCCTATTACCGCCTATTTTTTATATTGAATTTTAAGCAAAATAAAATAGTATCTCATTAAAATAAATCATTACTTGTGTTCCTGAAAGTATCAAAAATGCATCAAAATAACTAGAAGTTACATTAAAATGCTTGACGATATATTCTTCTGCTAAAAAAGAAACAAGAGTACTTACGCCATCGGGAATGCCACAGTATGGAAAATGCACTAAGTTCGGCGTCCACGGACGAACTGAGCAATTATTATTTAAATCGTCGAGTTACGCACACAAATAAGAGATGAACATTTGCAATACAAATACATCTACATTTTTTTTAAAGCAACCGATTGTGTAGCTTTAATACATGACGTAAAAATGATACTTTTCTGAATAGAGCGGTAATGAGCGCGGATTTTAACGGGTCGTTATTAGGTGCGTTTACGTTACGGCACAGTGCGCTACCGGTGACAATAGTTGAATCGTCATTAGGTTTTAAAGTAAAGTAGGTTTACGAATGAGCACTCCATTCTAATTACGTCTTTGTTGAAAAAAAAAACAACATACTTGAACGTATTTACGTCGCGTAAATAGGTTCGCAGACACGATAGTCTGTGTAGGAGCAGCAAAATGAAGTTGTTCATGGAATTTGTAACATGGATCATTGTTATAGATTACTGAGAATTTGTGTTGCAATTTGATGGGCATTATTATTATGTTCCAGTTCAAGAGGCTTTATGTTTCAGTTCGAGAAGATATAATGTCCCTTCTGTTTTGATGCGAAAATGTTTGAATTTGTAAGTGGTCTGTTAAGTTACTGAATATGATGAGGTGTTAGCATAAAACACAAGGTAAATGATGTTATTGCACAGTTTTGTATCACATGATCTCAAAACTTACATTGCTTACGATTATTTGAACGTTTTATATCATCCCTCAGTATAAATGACCAATACTTATCAGTGGACTTTAACTTCCCAGAATGAAAACCGTGTGAACTTTTTTAAATCTAATACAAATTTAATATTACCAGACTCACAATATTTCAAACGATTCTAAGTAGTTGCCTTTAACAAAAGACTTGTCAGCAGCTGTACCAGTTCCCATGTAAAAGGTAGCGAAAATATACAGCAAAATAACTGTCGTAGCCACGGTCGTAGCAACGGTTGCTACGGCGTAGGCTGCGGCTACGAGTTGCTACAGTACGAGTATTACTAGCATTGAGAGTTACAGCGCCTGTTAATGTGCCTGATTAAATTTCCCATCCGCAAAAACTACGAACTTCCATACAAACTTTCATCCCCTATTTAACCTAACCCCTTTACTTTTACTAAAATTTTACTATTGCTTTACAAAAATCTATTCTTATATCTATTGCATTTTTGTGGTGGGGCTATAAGGGCAGATACCTTAATCGTTGTAGTTACAGAAAAACAGTCTTAGGAGACTGTCCTTAATTTTTAGAGAAATTATCATCCCCATTCACAGATTTTGAAAAAAAATTACAGTTAGCACGAAATCTCCAAACACACGCTTGTATACCTAGATATAAGCGTGTGTTTGGATATTATCCATAATACGAGTGTAAAAACACGCTTAACACGTTGACTGCCAGACAACAGACACAATAGAAAATCTATTGTTCGCGGTCACCGGTGACCGCGTTGGCAGTCAATGCCTTAAAGAAGCCTAGAGTTACTTGTTCTTCCAGTTATTATGATCCTTTTTATTTCATACTGGACTACACCTGGGAACCTTCTGGCTACGGAGGAAGGTCAATGTTCCAACCTTTTTTAACGCTCGTTCCACAAAAATCCCCTAGACCAGTCCCCTAGGGGACTACACAGCACTCAATGTTCCACTACGATCCCCTATGCTGGGGATTCTCTAAGTACTAATAAATGCTATTCCAACAAGTTTGAAATGTTATAACTTCACTTTAAATACTCCCACGACTCCTGTACCGTTGCATGCACCCATAACTACATTGTTTTGCTTGCGTTACATTGCGCACTTCCGTAAACAGCGAATTTTAACACTAAAACTAAAAGTTGTTTTCCAGCAATTAAGTATTTTTGCCCAAAGTTACTTAATTTGATGTACATAATGCGTAGATGACGGCTTCCCAAAGGATCTTTTACACCCTATGTTTTTATTACTATCTTTAAGATGTTTGGACTTAGGTCACTTAAAAGGCGAGTTGTTGACCTAATGACAACAGTCTGCAACATTAGTCACGGTTATACCGATGCGTCGGATTTGAATGCAGAGCTGTGTCAATTTTGCGTTCCTAATAAATACAATCGAAAGCATAAATTATTGAATGTCCCATTTTGTCGTACTGTATGTAGGTCCATCCACCTCCCCTATGCCGCGTATGTTGACGACGCATAACGTGCTCCTAGAGACCAACCCAGCGGGCTAATTGCGTAACACACTAACAGAAGTAATCGGTTTCATTTTGACAGTTCAACAACATTTATTGCGTTATTTACGATTTTTAGTTATTTATTTAAAATTATTCAGGTTGTGATTGATAGTACGAGTATGTTACGCAATTAGTGTGCTGTGTGGGACGTCTTGTTTGCTGATAAATAGAAGACGATAATGTTAGAATGTTTGCGCCGGTTCTGCGAAAAGACGATGTGAAAGGATTAACTTAATTTTGTATTAGTGTCTATTTTGCTACACTAAATATATAATAATAAACACATAAAATGGACTACCTCCTCATAATTGAATAAATCTCGCCAGATTGTAAACTGGCGAAAAATTGAGAACGCATAGAAGTTGGATAGTATACAGAATGTAACAGAAAAGTGTGTTCATATCTAGGGGTGTGGTACAGCTATCATACTGAACAACTTCCTCCGTGGGACCAACATCGTAATCGCGAATCAACTGTCCCATACAAAACTTCAATACCTATTCGACCCAAATGTATGAGATTGCTGATTAGTTTTTGGCGATTACAGTGTTGGTCCAATGGTCCCATACCACAACCTTAAATATGACTGTCTGGCTCTGTCGAAAAAAGACAACATAAATTAGGGACCAATCATCCCACAGCTTAACAATGTATAAGATTTTCTGAGATAATATCTCTAAACCAATTAGCGCGCTTTTTGCATTAAAAGGACGGTAGTTTATCTCAAAGTTTTATAATCACTGGCTTATTAAATAGCTCGTTACGTAACAAAAGAAGAAAATTTTAGCCTCAATTAAAATATGCAGAACAAATGAATTATTCCATTCTGTAACATCATGTCTGCACCATTTCCTTTACGGGTTATTAACCTGCGGAAGCCTGATGTCGAAAACAGATTTTTTTTTTGTTTTTTTTTTTTTTTTTTTTTTTGTTTTTTTTTTTTTTTTTAAGTATGGGAAATCATCCAATGACCCCTCCCGCTCTGGGTGGAGCGGAAGGGAGTGTCAGACTCTTACTGACTAAAACCCATCCGTGTTCCTTCCTTAGCCCTTTATGTTCCGGGGCAGCGGTAACCCTTTCGGACAATCCCGCTGCCCCGGCAGGCTTCGGCCCTAACGGGCCCCTCCATGTCTGCTGACATCTCTTTGAGGCGCGCGTGGAACACATACGCGCCGTCCGGCACGGGCCTGGTCCTGATCGGACGGCGAGCTACCCATTACTCGCCGTCCGCAGGCCCGCGCCTACGGTGGCCGGGAGTCGTCACGCGGCTCCCGACGCCTGGAGCGTCTACCGCGGCGGCTGGAACGGGCGGCCCTCTCGGCTCTCTCCCTCTCCCATCCCGCCACCTCCTTCGCTAGCATGACTGCTTCGCAGAAGGAGGTGACTGCCTCCCACTCCCTCTCGCCCCGGACCATGGCTTGGACCAGGGCCGGGCGCGAGAGGTCGCCGCCGCTGCCGATCGCCTCTACGAGGACACGGCGGTGCTCTGCCCAAGCGGGACAGACCTCCACCGTGTGCACCACCGTGTCCTCTGGGCGATCCTCGCAGTGGTGACACCCGGGCGTTTCCTCCCGCCTGATTATGTGCAGGAACCTCCCGAAACATCCGTGTCCGGTGAGGACCTGCGTCAGGCGGTAGGTGAGGGCGCCGTGACGCCTCTCTAGCCACTCCTCAAAGAGGGGCCTTACCGCCGCTATCGCGGCGTGCCCTGCGCTGGGTTGCGACAGTCGCGCTTTCCATGCCGCCATGAGATCGCGCCGGAGGTCCGTCCGCTCCGCAGCAATTTGCCGCGGAAGCGAGAAAACCGATATTGAGTTGTCATTTTGACGGCTGTTTCACCTCGTGCCTCAATCGACGAAAACAAACGAACATTCCATTAAATTATGTGTTGGGTATTAAAAGGTTTTTAATTCCTGGAGTGTTCGTGAATGGGATTCAATTTTATTTATAAATCTTGGACCATCTCGTCGATGTAATTTATTTCTGGTGACAGGTTTTTTAAAAGAAAGCTGTTGTAATTTCGACCTCGTACTTGCTTTACTCTTGCTCTTGCTTTACTATGCTCTCACAATTGATAACAATTCCCAGTAAACAGCAAAACTATGAAAAAATAGTCCTCCTGACCGAATTCCGGCCATGGCGGCCTGCGGCTAATTTCAGCGGAGACCAGCCTTCGGTGCGGGAGATTATTATAGTGCACAAGTGTGTGCACAGACACAGGTGCACTCACCCTTCCCTCACTCTCATAGTCCAACAACTATCTACAGTGCCGCCGACGAGACAATGCGATCTTGACACTGTCAGTTTTATACAAACGAATACGTGTTTTCCGAATTTGATTTTTAATATTTATAGAATTGTCGCACTGACAGGTGTCAGGCACGCATTCTCTCGAAGGCCGTGCTATAACAGTGTCACGTAGACAAATATACCTTGTCGGACCTGCAAGTGTCATTCATCCTTAGAGTGATAAAAAATGACGGGGTCGACTATACTTACTGACCAAAGACTCGAACTTTTTGAAACCAGGGGTAAATCAGAGATTGTATTTAACTTAGATGTTATGAATAGCTTGTGATTTTAACCTCCGATGCATAAAAGGAGTGTAGTAAAGAAATACGCTTTCCTGTCTGTCTATGGGACCGCCTGTCTGTATATAGCTCCGAAACGAAAGGTACGATTTCAAAGCAGTTTGTTTCTTCCAGTTCCGTCTCCCCGAAGAAAACCAGTTGCTTCAGAAGTTCTTCTCCACGTTCTATTGCACGGTGAACCTGGGCGGGTTCATGGGCATGGTGGTGACTCCAGCCCTGCGCAGGAGTGTCATGTGTTTCGGTGACGATGCCTGCTATGCACTGGGCTTCGGGTTTCCGGCTTTGCTGGTGCTTACGTCTATCGGTAAGCGCTTGTTTGAAACATTAGGCGTGCTACAGACTTGTTTAGGCGGCAAAATATATATTAAATTTTACTGCTCAGCCTCTGCTGAATCATGCCAAACAGAGCATGTGGTGTGTAGCGTGCCTTAGATTATATATGAACGGGGTAGGTATAAGAAGCAGGGAGATAAAATTTAGATGCATAGTCCGTCTCAAATGTTCCCACTGATGTAGTCAAGCCTCCTCTCAGAGGAGTGGACCGAAACCCACCTCGCGGGCTCAGGGCCGGTTGTTGTAGGTCCCACGTCTATGAATTTTTGGTTTTAGGAGGGATATTTAGTAAAAAAAAATGTAGTTACGTAGAACATTTTCTTTAAAGGGGCGTAGAAAAAATTATGGGTATGTCAAATATCAGGAAGATGAAGGTTTCCTACAACACTACTTTTGTTTGTTGATATCTGAGGAAATGTCAATTAATTACGTATGAATGTGTCTGGGTTATGTCTGTGTAGTCAAGATTTAGTGCAAACTGGAGTCAGAGATCTGACGCTACATTATTAATTTCAGTGATATTCGTGGCAGGCAAACCGTCGTACAGGATAAAGCAGCCGCGTGACAACGTGACGCTCAAGTTTATATCTTGTGCCTGGGTAAGTTGCCGCACCGATGGATCACATAATTGATTAATGGTGCCACTAATGCACCTTGAAATCTGCGCATTAAGACCAAAATGTCGGGAATATAATACGACCTGGAAGAGTTCGGAAGTATAGATTTTAAGTCTTGCCTTGCGGTGGTAATTCGATTTTTCCCAGTGCCGCTTAGCCACCTCGCCATTGTCCCGGTAGCGAAACCACAAACTTGATATTACGCTTTCACTGGTGCCAATGGCATCAGGAACATTGCACTGGATTGCTATGAAAAAATCGTATAAGTATCGTGATTTAATTTAATTTTACCGCCTCTGACATATTTAAAAAAAAATTTAATTTAGAATACAGAAAAGTGCCAGGAACAAATTGACGTTTAAAATTTTTTATAAGGCTAGTATTTTTAAAGTTATGATACTAAACCTGAAAATATATCCCTAGACAGTGTTGATGTGTGTACCTACCTATATGTAGCCCTAGTGACGATAATTTTTAGATGTAAAAATAAAAAGTTTCAAAAGAAATGCGTCATATTTGACTCAAGATAATGCCAATCAAATAGTGTGACTGAGCGTCAAGTTTCAGAGCTTTCTAATTACTTCTACTAGGCTACATAGATAAAAGATTAAAAGATTACTTTGTAGTTTCTAGCACTGTTTTTCTTTCAACAGATTAAATGAAAGTCTCCGCAAGTTCTAAGACAATTTAATCTTTCTGTGAATGATATTCAAGTCCAGCACCCTAATTGCGTAACACACTTTCAATCACAATCTAATCATTTTGAAGGATATTGTTCATTGATTCATATGTTCGAAACATCTGTCTGCTCAACAACATAAATAACGCAATGAATGTTGTTGAACTGTCAAAATGAAGCCCATCGCTAAGTAGGCACTGTTAGTGTGTTTCGCAATTATCCCGCTGTCTGGATCTTGGTTCACGTTCATAGGTACATCTACTTGTTAATGTTCTTCCATAGCATTCAAACCAACTGTTATGATCTTATCATTTTGACAATTTAACATTATTCATCGCATTACTTACGTTGTCGAGCAGACGAATTTTCCAACCATATGAAACAATTGATTAGGAATTTCCTCCAAAATCCTTCGGATTGTGATAGAAAGTGTGTTACACAATTTTGGTGGAGTCTACCTTCAGATACCTACACTTTACATTACCACAATATAATAATTATTTATTTAATAAAAACGTATACAAAAGGTGTACATTTAGTCAAGAGGAGCATATTTTCCATACAATTATAGTGCCTAAAAATAAACTAAAACTAAAATATGTTTTATTACAGGTGGATGGTTCGGAATTAGAGTGTTAGGTAGCGACCCACCCCAACTAGGTTTATTCAAACCCGTGTTTCAGGACATCACTTTAAATTTCAAATAAATTGGAGCATTAATCCATACTTCCATTCCATACCAATATTATAAATTCGAAAGTAACTCTGTCTGTCTGTATGTTACCTTTTCACGCCTAAACTACTGAACGGATTCCTATAAAATTTTTCAGATAGATACATCCCGGGGAAGGACATAAGATAGTTGTTATCGACCTACCTCGCGGGCGAAGCCTCGGGCAGAAGCTAGTTCTTAAATAAAACTGATATAAAAATAATTAATTAACAACTCAGGGAAAAAGCAGAACGGTACATTAATAACTAATAATAAGTCTATGTAAACGTGATGTAAACATACAAAAGTAAATACTTAAAACTTTTTAACAAAAAAAACAACCGACTTCCAACAAAACACTACAAAGTGAAAAATAACTTTAATTTCAGAAGTCGGTGTCGTTGGTTCTGCATTTTCGTTTTTTGACACCGACTTCTGAAATTAAAGTTATTTTTCACTTTGTAGTGTTTTGTTGGAAGTCGGTTGTTTTTTTTGTTAAAAAGTTTTTATTTTTCACTTTTGAGTTGTGGTACCTACCCCACACCAATTCGTATACCACTACTTGCTAAATATATAACAGTGACAGGAAGTTGTACAGAATGAGCTGTGATCGACCTTGGTAAAAAAAACTTTGCAAAAGGGCAAATATACGTCGCGCTAAGTCGTGTCAGAAGTTTGGAAGGTATCGTTTTGTCAGATTTGGATGCCAACAAATTATTAAAGCGACCACACGACGACAGATCATTGACGGAAATAATGAGGCTACGAAATCTGTCTTCTGACAATCAAAGCCACACTTAATGTACCTACGACTCAAGGGCGAAGATCTCTTTGGCGTCTTATAAAACAGTCTTCAGCGGTTTCATTTTCGAGCAGTAGCCTTCGAAATAGCTTCTCGTATCACATCTCCTGTATCATGTGGTTCGCATTTACTCGATAAGCCCAAACACGGCTAGAATACATTGTTTTATTACGATGCTCCGGTACCTACCTTCCAGCTTCATAAGATCGGTTTGATGGTACCAGTTTCGTCAGAACTATTTATTTCAATTTGCTTCGTCATAGTCGCTTAACTATCTTAATCGAGATATCTTATCTCCACCCATGAAATACTTATAATCATTGAAGAGTTCCTGTGTCTATCTGTAGTCTCCTTCATCAGTTCCACTTCACCAAATTATACTTTCTGAATGCAAATGCTTGAGTTGTCGATGAAAATACCAGAATTGCTATATGTATGCCTATAATATTTGAGGAGTTCCCTTAATTCCTTATGGATCCCATCATCAGAACTGGATTTTGACAAAATGGGACCAATCTGGAAGTATATCCTTTTAAATAAAAAAAAAAAAAATTCTAAATCGGTTTTGTAACATCATCTGAAATTGTCGTCTTGTTGTTTTTTCGCGGCCATCAACCAAACCTTGTTTTTCTAGTACAGAGTAGTGTAACAAATAAAACTTATTTGACATGCATATCTCTAAATGCAGTCCGAAATGAGTTATTAAGTAGTGTTATTTTACTGCAGCTAATTAAAAGTCGGAGTATAGGTAAGTGATGACTCTCGGACTCAAACACTTGAATCATCAATAGGTTTCATTTGATTTGAGAGAGTTCAACTAACACACTGTACATGCCTACCAAAGAGGATTTTCCTCGACTTTCATGGGATCCCTTCATCAGACTCTGACTTGGTGACAATGGGACCACCTCAAGAGCATACCGTTTCAAACCCTAATGTCAACTGCTCATCACCTGTTACAAAATATTGCTTTTCCCGATGCTGGGACGTTAATTGTTGAGGAGTTCTCTTGGTAAGAACCAGGAGAACTTGAGCTGATGGTGAAGTCACCATCAGCTCCACTTTACCATACGCATTGTGACGATCATAAATTGCTTAGCAACCATATTAAAGCAATCGAATCGCTACCCGTGAAATATTTTTCATTGAGTAGTTTCGATGGCCATCTGTGGTCTTCATCATCAGTTCCACTTCCCCAAATTATACTTTCTGAATGCAAATGCTTGAGTTGTTAATGAAAATACCAAAATTGCTATATGTATGCCTATAATATTTGAGGAGTTCCCTCAATTCCTCATGGATCCCATCATCAGAACTGGAGTTTGACAAAAATGGGACCAATCTGGACGTATGTCCTTTCAAATAAAAAAATAATTTTTTAAATCGGTTCATAAATGACGGCGTACTGAGGTAACAAACATAAAAAATAAAAAAAAAAAAAAAAAAAAAAAACATACAACCGAATTGAGAACCTCCTCCTTTTTTTGAAGTCGGTTAAAAAGGGAATAAATTATGATCATGGCAAAATTTCTAGAAGTTTTTCTGTGTCTGTGTAATTGAGTATCGCTAAGTATTCTGATAAATGATTTTTATTAAGTAGGTTTGCACAAACACTTTTACACGTCAATCATATTTTTTATAAAACTAGATGAGGTCGGCGATAACATTGTACTATATTTTTTATAGCTTACACTATGGAAGCTTGGTAACTTGTTGAGTCTATTATACAGAAACGGTCCTAAGAACACTTAAAAAAGATTAGCAAACGCATGTCTAGTTTGAGGCTTTATGCAAACCAAGTCTTTCCTTCTCTTGTCGGAAGGTAGTGGTTCAAAAGGAAGTGCAGTGTGCTGGTGTAAATAATAACTGCCTTACTGTTACTACATTACATGCTATGTAGAGTTGGTGCGTAGGAAATCTAAAATAATCTCTAATCTAATATGTAACTACCTACCGTGTGAGAATGTTACGATATCAAGGCCAATAAATTTTTGTTCAGGAAAATACCCAATTTACAATATTTTATAATCATTCTTAAATTTTTTGTCGGTAGATGAACTTATCGACAATTCTTGCACCATACAAATGCACTTACAAACTATACGATGGTAGGTAGAATACATTATACAGGAGGGATCATGTTTCCCTTAAATAATCTCATTGAAGTAAATACTAATTCCGAGCACATCCGATCACTATTAATATACCTATTATCGTATTATCTCAATAAGTAATATATTATCGTAGAATATATCGGATCATAGAACTAATCCCTGATTGTAGCTGCTTTGTGATTACTTAACAAGGTTATATGAAACATGTAGCATATTAGAATAAAGAAATAGGTTTTAATATTGCTAAGGCTGCCAAACAAGAAGAGTACTTATTATGTAAAACAACAATCACTAATCAGCATAGCCTTTTCAACTACACACATCAAAAGTGTCTAGGGATCAAGCACTTTTATGCGGATTTCTTGAGATTGAGATGTGGCTTTGTAATAAATTTATGATTTTATAAATTTATATGGATCCTTTTTGGTGCATTTCATAATTTGAATCAGGAACTGTGAATCAAATTCGAGTAAAAGATGAAAATCAGCTGTCAATATTTTCCCTATAAAAACATACAACGCATTGAAGACATTATTAGTGCTACTGTTTCCCTACTACTGATTAAAACCAACGTTATTATGGAGCGGCGACGTCATTTAAGCAGGGAAGAAATGCTCAGAGCCGTGGGAATGATAGAAGCTGGTTCCCGGCAACGTACTGTGGCTTTAGCTCTGAATACAAGTCAGAGTGTTATCAGTCGACTTTGGACACGTTACCGAAGCACTGGTACCGTGGCTGAGCGCCATGGAGGACGGTATCGCTGCACCACACGGAGACAAGACCGATACATTCAAATCTTAACTCGAAGAGCTCCAACAATAACCGCCATGATGTTAGCCGTGAGGCTTCATCACTCTTCAGGGAACTTAATTAGCGACCAAACAGTCAGAAACCGCTTGCATGAAGTGAACCTTCATTCCCGAAGACCGCTACGGGTACCACCTATAGCAATGCACAATCGTAGGATTCGATATCAATGGGCTCTTGAACACAGAAATTGGGCAGAAGAACAATGGCGTTTCGTGTGCTTTTCTGATGAGTCTCGTTTTGGTATGAGACCGGATACAAGACGTATACGACACTGGAGAACCCCTGGACGCCAACAGCGATTAAAATCCTGCCAGGAAGTCCATCCTTATAGTGGTGGAACCATCATGGTATGGGCGGGTATTTGGATCGGCGGAAGAACTGAGTTGATTTGGATCAGAGGCAACCTCAACGCTCAAATTTATGCTGAGACGATTGTATCAGACGTCATCGTTCCTCTACAAGTGCAAATCGGTCCCTTATTTCAGTTAATGCATGATAATGCACGACCGCACACCGCAAGAGTTGTAAGACAGACTCTCGCCGCAGCTAACATCAATGTCCTGCCCTGGCCTGCTCAGTCGCCAGACTTGAACCCGATTGAGCATGCATGGGATATGCTACAGAGAAGAGCTCTGCCGAATATGGAGGGTATCCAGTCGCAAGAAGACCTTTTTTTGTTGTTGCAACGAACATGGGCGGCCATTCCACAGCGTGCGTTTGGATGAACTCATTTTGAGTATGCCAAACCGATGTTCTTGTGTTGTTAGTGTTCGCGGTAGAAACACGGATTATTAATTGTTTAAGTTACCCAATAAAATTTTAAAGAAAACTGTTATTTCAGTCTTTTTTTCGAACTTTTGTGTTAGTGGTTCAAATGTCAAAAATCCCTTTATTAGGAAAATGGCAAATTTCTTTATTAATGCAAAGGTGACTTGGTTTATCGTTACTGTGACAAACGAAAACACTTTATTTGATGAATCCTTAAAGAAAATTTTAATTAATATCAATCAGGAGAAAAGTTATTGCAAAAATATATGTTGATCCCTAGACACTTTTGATGTGTGTATGTTGGGGTCAGCTTCCAGTCTAAACGGATGTAGCGGAATACCAGTATTTTACATGGAGCGACTGCCTATCTGACCTCCATAACTCAGTAACTAGGTAACACGATACCCCATTTTTAAGACTGGTTGTCAGTCTTTTGGGCCTCTGACTACTCGTAATGACTGTCAACAGCCGGGACCAGAGACACGGAGGGGTGCCGATATGTAATGGTCACCCATCCATGAACCGACCGCGGCAAGTGTAGTTTAACCTTCGTTAGACCCGTGCGACTGTTATCATTTAGCCACGAGCACGAGAATTATGTAAAACAACATGACATTGAAATGTGAGGCATAGATTAATATGCCACCAATTTAAAGGCCTTCTGTATTTCGACTTAGAAGCTTTTTAAAGTGGCTTGTTTTCATTAATTATGCCTGGTCGAGAGAAGCCATTAGAATATTACTATAATGAAATAACACTGAAATTGTCCAAGTACTTTCGGTCAGACTAAAACCAAATTTCTCAAACAACTCCTCTTGCTCCGAACACAAGGAGACAAACAAAATTTATTAACACACGCTTTTTTCATTATAGTGCAAGCAGATCTCTAAATGGCGTAACATTTATCACGATAATGTGTTTAGTAGGTTCCATTACATCGCAGGCAGTTGCCTGCACTATGTTTCGCTTTCACAGGTAATTGATGACACAGAAATGTTTCTTGTAATTCAACAGAGGCTATTTTTGGGCTCATTCATCACGCCAATAGCCTCACAGTAGGACGTATCAATCATTACACTGCCGTGCACATCCTTTTCACAGATTTTTTTTGCAATAGACTATAAAAAAGAGAATATCTGTTATGATTGATGTTCTTCGGTAATATTTCAGGCCTTTCAACTAAATAGCGAGTGTGCTGGACGGGCGTAATCCCTGGACGCGAGGGGTGAGGGGAGGTTGTAAGTCTCCTCGTCCAGACGGCGTTGACGTCCTGCACCTATAGGTTCAAAGAATTCTGCTGACTTGATGACTGGCGGCTATGTACTGGAGTTGATACGGGAAGGGGCTTCATGAGTCTTCTTAAGTGTTCAGAAAGCGGTTGCGGGACTCTTCAGATTTTTCATTAAGCTATAAGTACCTTACTGCAGATGAGTCTTAATTATAAGAAAAGAAATGGTTACCTACTGCGAGTATTTTCCTCGACAAAAAGTAATGTAAAACTTTTAGTAAAAATGGAGGTGATGCAGGCAGCCACGGTGTAAGGCAACTGGCATTATTATCGTGTCCAACTACCTACTTTTTAATGTACAAGACACGCGATGACAAACACTTGTTCACTTGGACACAGCACATTTTGTACTTTTGAACGGAGTGAATCAGTAATACCAACAAAATAAATGTTCAGAAAACGAAATAAGGTTCTGTCGTATACGGCGGTATACGGCTTTTAATTATTTTATACATATAATACTTCTGTATCCACCATTCTCTATCTGTTCGAGATAATTCTGAATTATTAAATTAAATATGTCGCATACGTGTAGTTTATTATAAGAAACGAAGTTATATACGCTTCACTTCCTGATTCATATAAAATACGTTTGTACACACTAGTCTACTACTCTCGGATAGACATCATTAAAAGTTTCCGTTTTAATACTGAACTTCCGTCAATTTATTAAAATAATAATTTGTGTAAAGGGAGAGCGTATCACCCGGTAACTAAATCATGCCACGGTTTGTTTACCTCGTACACCTTTAAAACATTAAATTAAAGCTTTTTTGTAAGTCTTGAAAGCCAACATTGTAGAACAAATCACGAATTTGGAGGGTGTTTTGCGGGCAACAATTCAAAATGCCGTAAAACGAGCACAAAAATGTGCACCAACTCGAACAACTGTACCTGACTGTTTGACCTATATAATTTTTTCGACTTAGGGCTGATTTTTCAAATGACAGATAATTTTTATTCGTAGAATAAAATTTACAATTGAATTTTACACCTTTAAATAAATTTTCCGTGAAAACAGAGCCCATTGTTTTCATTTCGAAACAAGTGGCAGCCTATTCACATTATGACATTACTTTTGCCCCACCTTGTAGGCAAGAGACCAAAACGGTAAATTGGCCTCCCCAGTTTTCTGTTACTTTTGGTCATTTAGAAATTCACACAGCCAATTCCCAAGTTCTTAGTTGGTTAAAAGACTAGTCTGGCCGAGACTCATACCCGTATTCATAAACATTACTGTGAGTTCTCACACTATGCGTCCCTTAATATTTATGAATTTAAAGGCTTGTCATATGGAACGCATTGGGAAATGCCTTACTTCGCATAGTATTGCTACTTTACTTACACAAGCATTGTATGTGAATGCAGGTGTAAGTCGGGAAAACTGCTTGTCAGAAAAAAGTGTTGTGTACCTTTTACTTTGTTCTGACGAGCCACCGAAAATGTCACCGGTCGTGTGTGAATGGTTTCGCTGCAATTGCTTGAAGTTGCGTGCATGCGTTGTCGCCAGCCAGGAAATACGTGTGATTACTATGTAGTGGTTTTCGTCCAGGAGAGTAAAAGGAAGGTTCGCGTACCTTGTCTCGACATGGTTGGCTGCTTACGTAAGCAAGCATTTGTAGCCGCGATCGTCGGTATTGACTAGGCGTTCCCTACAGCCGCTGAACGCTCCAAATGGTCGAATGTGAAAAGAAATAGGTACTCATTTTCATTAAACATTGTAGCCGGCGACATTTTTGGTACAGATGTGTGGTTATAGTAAAGCACATCTGAAAGGACCTCTATGAGTATACCCATCAGTAACCAACGTCATCGATATTCTGAGAAAACAAACAAGCAGGTAATAATTATTTAACTGTGATGATATCCAACAAAGATAAAAATAACCTACCAAAAACAATATATATCATCTTATAATATAATATCTTTGATAAGAGATATTGTAAACATCACGTTTAAATTATAATATTTTCTTTACCTGCCATCTCTGACAAAGAGAATGGAAACAAGACAACATCTTTGTGATCGATATTGTTTTTCATCGTAGATATCATATTAAAAAATGAAGTATATTGTTCCTGGAAGATATTTTTGCTATTTTGAACAAGTAATTTTTTTTATTATAAGGACTTTGATGTTCATTAATTTACGTTTATTACGTCGTTTTTAACTTGTATACTTTCACCTTTTCATTTAATTACTTTTCGTGTAGGTAGACACAAAGAGTTTAGATAAAAAAGATACTCGGTTCCGTTCGAAAAATATGTTATCTACCATGTTGTTTATTCCAAGACTAGCAGTGCCCCGCGGTTTCACCCGCGTAATTATGAGGAAAAAACCTACTAAAATATATTCCATTACTTTAAGAGTATTACATATGATTATTACTTAGTACGTAAAATACGCGTTTTGACGTGGAGTTGCGGGCACCAGTCCGTATTACCTATTACCTACCTACTTAGTACATTACTATAAGAAGCTATTTCAGGTACATCACGCTATGATCAGTAAGAGTGGAACTATAGTAAACCTCGCAGAGCTACCGGCGGCCTTGCGGATTTATTTTAAAACTATGATACTCCTAACATATTCATTGAAATCAAGTGATGTCAAGGGCAATTTTGTTCCGAATTAAATACTTGTGATGAATATTTATTTGCATAAGGATTAATATCATGTTTATAAAAACGCCTTCGCAAATAATGCATTATTTTAGAACAAATTTTATTACCGTAAAAAAGGTTATAGTGAGTCAACCTATAGTGAGTAAACTTTCTTTTTAAAATTATTTGTCCTCCATGAGCACCTACCCCGCAATGTGCCACAGCACCAGGGTAGCTCGCGAAATTAAATTTTTTTATTGATAAAATTCTATAAGTACCTAAATATTATTAAAATCAAATCAAATCAATCGTTTATTGCAATCCATAATGTACAATTACAGGTGGTAAATAAAAAATAATAGAAACAATTATGGACCCTGTCGGGCACAGCAATTTTTTAAATAAGTAAGAGAGAGGAAGAGCGCTTTATTAATTTTCCTCGTTATAAAGTTACAATTATTTTCATCCTATTACCTATGTATTTATATTTCCATTCATTTACTTACTTCTATTTATTTTTTATATGCAGGTCTATCTATTTCTTCATTATTTATTTAATTATACATATGTAATATTGCTCATTTCTTTACTCCCTTAAAAATTGTTCATTATTAATGTAGTTTAATTATTAAGTAAGTATTCTGATATAATTTATTTTTGTTATTTTACTTCTTAAAATATGTCTGTTATTCTTAGTTATTATTGAATTTATCCATTAGATATTCTTGTACTGTGTAATAGCTTTTTTTAATTAAGTAATGCTTTAGTTTATTTAAAAATATACTGGTTTTATTTACGGTTTTAGTTTTAGTTACGGTCGCGAATCATATTTTGATCAACATAATGTACTACATAACTGACGACCTGTAAAGTGTCAAAAACTTAATATTATTAGGTCCTTACATATGAAATTAGCGTTTTGTCGTACTGACCATTTTGATCTGAAATATCTCCTCTTTGGTTAAGAATTCCAAATTCAAATTTATAAATTCACTAGCTGACCCGGCCACGCGTTGCTGTGACTAACGTATTGTCATTTTTTTTTGCTATCCTATCTTTCATGTTGGATCAAACTGCACACGGTGTACAAATTTGATTAAAATCGGTTAAGTAGTTTAGGAGTCCATCGCGGACAAACATCGTGACACGTAATTTATATATATTAAGAATTTTGAAAACAGTCATTCATTTGTTTTTTCCTCATTTTTTTCCTTGGCGTCGCTTATACCGCACAATGGAAAACATGAAATATCGGTATATTTACGAGTACGAGTTTACTGTGGCACCAGTGTTGCAGAAACAGCTCGAAGGATTAATGATGTGTACGGCGCTGGTGTCGCAAAAGAAAGCACGGTACGTTTTTGGTTTCAACGTTTTCGTTCTGGAAATTTCGACCTTCAGAACCAACCCCGTGGACGGCCGGAGACCAAAGTGGAAAATGAAGAATTAAAGGCTGTTGTGGAAGCGGATCCATCACAAAGCACTTCAGAGATAGCTGCAGGCTTTGGGGTAAGTGATAAAACTGTATTAATCCACTTGAAGCAAATCGGGAAAGTAAAAAAACTTGAACGATGGGTACCTCATGAATTGAGTGAATAGAACTTGCAAACACGCGTCGACTGCTGACAATAATGAAGGGATTTTAAATCGAATCATTACTTGTGATGAAAAGTGGATAATCTACGATAATCGGAAGCGCTCGTCGCAATGGCTGAACCCTGGAGAACCAGCCAAATCCTGCCCTAAGCGAAAATTTACTCAGAAAAAGTTACTTGTGAGTGTTTGGTGGACTAGCGCCGGTGTCGTTCACTACAGCTTTCTAAAATCTGGCCAAACGATAACGGCAGATATCTATTGTCAGCAACTGCAAACCATGGAACTAGCTGCTAAACAACCGAGATTGGTCAATCGCTCTAGGCCACTGCTGCTTCACGACAACGCAAGACCACACACTGCACAACAAACAACCACTAAGTTAGATGAGCCACAATTGGAATGTCTGCGACATCCACCATACTCCCCGGACCTTGCTCCAACAGATTACCATTTTTTCCGGAATTTGGACAACTTCTTACAAGGAAAAAAATTCAACTCCAAAACGGCAGTCCAAACCGCCTTCAAAGAGTACATTGATTTTCGCCCCCATGGTTTTTTTAGTAAAGGGATCAATGAACTACCTATGAGATGGCAAAAGTGCATAGATAACAACGGTGCATACTTTGATTAATTAAATATATTTTACAAAAAAATTAAAATGATTTTATATTCCTCCCTTACAAAAAGCCAATTTCATATGTAAGGACCTAATATTTAGAATTTCGAATACCTTACGGCACCTCCCTTAATCTTGTATATTTTCTCAGTACGCAATCACCTTAACCATCATCTGCCTAGCCTTTTCCCAACTACGTTGGGTCGTCTTCCAGTCTAACCGGATGCAGCTGAATACCAGTATTTTACATGGAGCGACTGCCTATCTGACCTCCACAACCCAGTTACTGGGTAATACGATACCCCTTGGTAAGACTGGTTGTCAGCCTTTCGGGCTTCTGACTACCCGTAACGACTGTCAAAGATCCACGAATGACAGCCGGGACCAACGGCTTAGCGTGCTTTCCGAGGCACGGAGGGGTCTCGGTATGTAAAGATGGTCACCCATCCACAGACCAACCGCGGCAAGCGTAGCTTAACCTGACCGATCGACCTGTGCGGCTGTTCTTATTTAGCCACGCAATCACCTTAACCCTAATATATTATTCCAGTACGCGATAATGAAGCGTATCAAGTACAGCCCTGCGTCTGACGGGCCGCCGCGCACGCACTGGTTGGACTACGCCGTCGAGAAGTACGGAGAGAAGCTGGTCGCGGACATGAAGGTGGTGTTCTCCATTCTGTACCTGTACCTGCCCGTCCCCATATTCTGGTCGCTTTTCGATCAACAGGTTTGATGTTTTCTTTATTTACTGATCATCATCATTCTCTTGCTCTAATCCCAATTTATTTGGGGTCGGCGCAGTATGTCTTCTTTGTGCAAACTTCTTTTATTAGTCGTCATCTCAGTGGTCACCCCTTTTTCTTCTTCTTTCTTTCCTTTATTTACTGATGACATGAAAGGTATAAATTGAGAACGGAATATAGTTACAGCAGTATATAACAACCCTCCTGCCTCAAATACCTTTCTTTATTTAAGATTGTCCTATTACAAAAAAAAAAGATACAAAATGTTTATTTTCTGTACCATTTTATTAACTAGTAGTGCCTCTAATATAATGTTTAGGTAAATAAATAATTCAGATTCCGGCGCATGCACATAGCGCCGCGTCTGCGAGATTATTTCAAGACGGACTCTACAGTGCAATGTACCTACAGTATTATGGTACAACTGCACATGAAGTAGGTAAAAAGGACCCGCCGTATAGACATTCGAGCGCAAGTTAAACCAGTGTAAACAATTATGAATACAAAGGTTAGGTTACCAACCGTGAACTGAACAACAAATACGAGTAAGGTAACAAGTTAAATTAGGTAGACGCGCACGTTTCTTTAGTTTCGTAAAAACGTTAAGGTCGGTAGGTGAGCTCACTGAGTTACTACTCACCGCTAAAGAATTAGAATAGCGCTTTCTACCGCCACGATCAAGTTATTCACGCTTGTATTCCTGAAAGGCGTAGAGAGCTGCATATATAGTAGATACACCTTCTGTAAACCCATGTCGAGACGTGTGTACTCTGTAATGTATCGTGTTATGTAACCAGAAATCTGCGTGTGGACGGCACTACGAGCATTACATCTAACGGTCGGGCTGGGGCTCGCCCTGATCTATTGGTCGTCAATTTTTAGCGCTAATACACAGGCTCTTGCAGTCGAACACATACAAGATTCGCATTGAGTGTCTATGCCGTCCACACTATTCGCATTACATTACATGACACGTCTGGACCCGGCTTTATGCAGGTAATCACTTACACTGTTAAAAAATACAAACATTGGCAAAATTCAAAAGTTAAAAAAATATTATTCGTAGGGCCGTCAAATTCCAAGCGTCAAAAATGAAAATAGCTGCATTCTAAACATACTCGTAGCTACAATTTAACGACGATGATATGTTTTATTACTTCTGTAGTTATATAAAACTAGCTGAAAGACGTCTTTCCTGGAGAAAAAAGTATGAAAGTTAAAAAGAGGCTCAATATTTTTTTTTAATGTATCATAATTATGAAGCGCAAAAAGTTTTTAGAGGTTAATTAATTTCAAAAAGTATCCACCATTAGCAGGTTAATAAGTTTTAAGAGGATAAGTTAAATATTTGCCTTTGCTAAATTAATTTAACCTCACAATATATATGTCAATGACCTCACATAACTTTTTTGTCCAAGTAAATTCCGACATGCTTTCGGATTATATTAAACTACTCCCTGATGGCAACAAGGATCGCCATAGTTTGTGTCTGGGAATGCTCTTACCCTCCTTTAACCAAATCAAGTCCAGCCGTTCTTAAGTGATGCGCTTATCAACGAATAGCATTTAATTTAATTTTATATAGATTAACTTACAGTAGTAGGGTACTGAAACTTTCAAAATTACGATATAATATAAAGCTACTTATGTAAACGTTGTTCCATAACTAGTTCTGAACGTTTGCAGTTTATACATTTCCTGAAACTGGTCAGACATACATTCAAATGATATATTTAATACAGGGTGTCCCTGGAAGTATGGATCAAATCATTTCCAAACTTTTTAAATGAATGAATGTCAGTGAATGAGAATGTCAGTGAATTTTTTTACGGTTCAAAAGGTATGACAAATTTTTGAATTCTAAAAGCGTAGAGCGCTTTGTAAATGAATTATAAGTGCGGTCCATGCTTTTAGAATGGAATCGGTTACGAGTACTAGTAAAATAACAGGCGAAATATGGATGTATTTCGGGCGAACCGGGTGGGTACAAATCCAGTCGCTGCTATTGCGAGAAGGACTTTCGTCCTAATGTATAGAACATTTGCATTGTTGCATTTTTCTCGACGCTTAGAAGTCACGCTTGCGACCTCGTCTCCAGAAGGTAGACCCGTGTTAATTAACATCTGTTTACAAGATGTTATGGGGCCATATACGCTACGCTCTACCGAAGAGGTCCAGCTGTGCACTACCTGCGCAGCTCGACCATAAGTAAAAGAAAGAAAAAGAATGTGCCCAAAAAAAGCCAGAAATAACCCTCCTTCTGGCGCAGTCGGGTAAAAACTTAATTTTAACAGTATGTCGTAGCGTTTTTTAGAAGCATCTTGATTCCAGGGTTCTCGATGGACCTTCCAAGCCTCGCGGTTGCGCAGTGAGGTGTTCGGCGTGACCCTGATGCCGGACCAGCTGCAGGTCATGAACCCCGCCATGGTGCTGCTCATGATCCCCGTGTGCCCCGGCGGCGCATGGCCACTACTGCCGGACATGCCGCCGCTACAAAAGATGTTCATCGGAGGCATGCTGGCATCGATGGCATTTGTTTCTGCTGGCATCTTGCAAATTGGAATAGAGGTTTGTATTTTGAATAAAGACTCATTTACACGATGCAAGTTTCTTGTGGCATATAACAAGCAAAAAATGAATTGTTTCGTCTAAACGGCGTAACTTTTTATAGCTTATTCTTGTCTTATGATATGGCATACCATATCATCATCAATTTAATCTGCACCGTAATTGTGTAACATTTACTTATTCGTAGTGTAACACGCTATGAATCACAAGCTGAATCATTTTGTGGAACTTAAAATTATGAGTTAGAAAATCATCTTTTGCAGATTATGCTTACTTGCTTTTTAAAAACTAAGTTACTTTTTAGCGATCCACGCTCCAAGTCCCCGGGCATCGTCAAACAGGCCTGGTGATAATGAACACGCTAGGCTGCCAGGTTGATCTGGCCATCCGTGGCGAAGGCATCGCCACTGTGGAGCAGCATGGCACAGCCCTCATGACACCACTGCCACATAGGGTGCTGTCCGTAACCGCCACCAGTTCGGAGAACTGTGCTGGGAGGGTCATGAAGAAACACATAGCGAAGGAAGAATTTAAGACTATAGCGGGAATGGTAAATACGTCCTCATTAAAAAAAAATTGCTTGTTACGCATTATCGGTTTTAAATGAAAAACTGGAATCTGAATTCTTCTAAATGAGAGTAATGCAGTAAATCAGCAAAAAAAGCTCATATCGATATGAATATTTCGATTAATGAGGAATAAAAATAAAAATACAGGGTGACAGGGACATGACGGGCAACCAGTTACCATGGATTCCAGTACATAATTCTGAACCATGCGTTGAAGTTTTTGTCGATTAAAAATAAAAACAGCTGTTTCATAGAAAAGTGAAATACCTTCGTTGTCAAAATGCTTAATTTTTTTAATAACCGACGAATTTTTTTTACGCTTGGGTACTAGAATCATTTACTGAATTTATGGTTTCAGTGAGAGCGTCGATGACCCTGCCACCCAACGCTGCGATATTGGATCCTGTACAAAGAGGACCAATAATATTTTCAAGTTGTGGTTATCCCCTAGATGCAGGCTGCAGGACCGACATTTGTGGTGTTTTCAGAGGTTAAGTCCAGCAGTGGGATGTCCTTTGTACCTTTGATATGGTGATGGTAACTTTCAGAGGTGGAATGTCTTTTGTACGTTATGGTCATGATGTAATTTATATTTCTATCTATAAAGACCACATTTGACGGCTAGTCAGGATAACAACGATTATTCCTGTGGTAATCGCGTTTCAAAACGTAACGTTATAATCTGCTTCTTTTCGTTGACCTTTGTTAGCACTTGGATCGCGGAATTAATAAGTAGTACGAGTACCTAGTAGGTACTCGGCACGGTTACAGTGAAAAAGATAACGTTGTCACCAGGGGGCCTAAAAAGTCCATTTTGGCAGATTCATAAAACAATTCATATCACGCAATCTCATCTGTATGAAAGTTTTGTATGGATATTAGTAAAATGCTACAGGTACACCTCTGGCTAACCCTTCAGGGTAATAATATAGAGGTGTAAAACTGTCAAACAGATGAATTGCGTGATATGAATTGTTTTATGATTCTGCCAAAGTGGCCTTTTTAGGCCCCCTGTTCTTTGTGTAAACCATTATGAGAGATCAGTACAGGATGGAATTGAATAGGTACGCTAAATTAAAAAATCTAATGAAACGTACTTATTTTAAAGAAAATTTATCGCATGTGAATAAGGATCGGGTTGCATATAGGAGCGCGTAGGCGATTCGGTCGAAATCAGGTAAATACCGCTAGCTCTACGCGTTGCCAACTTGCTTCATGTTGTGAACTTAACGAAGAATGGATTGCTTAACGGGTGCGCACTAATATTGATACTTTAAAAAATCTTTTCGACGATAATTGGTGTCTAGTGTCTACTTGACGGCAATAACGTAGTTTGCGCTATCTAAGATAATAATACGGTCTATTCGTTTTTTTTCAAGAATGTCGATTTGGGACATGACAATTTTAATGATTATTATGCAAGTTTTCAATTCTAAAATACACAAAACACAGCCCCCTTACTAATAAACGTTAATACGTTTATTAGTAAGGGGGCTAGTGTTTTGTGTATTTTATAAAATTACTAGCTGACCCGGCCACGCGTTGCTGTGGCTAACGTTTTTGTCATATTTTTTTTTTTCTATCCTATCTTTCAAGTTGGATCAAACTGCACACGGTGTACAAATTTGATTAAAATCGGTTAATTAGTTTAGGAGTCCATCGCGGACAAACATCGTGACACGTAATTTATATATACTAAGAAGATAAGATATTTATTGTAACAGAATGTCTGTACCGCACTTTTGAAAAATCCATGTATGCAAGTTCGTCATCCACAGGCAATCCTCTTTTCTTGTGCCAATCTCCACACTCCTCCTATGCCAAGCCTCATTCCTCCACGGAATACTATGGTATTTTATTAAATTAATTAATTTCTTGGAAGTTTGTTATCAGATGACTAGTTACACACTGATTTCTCTCTTTCAGTCGGCTGAAATTTGACTTTCGAAAGAAGAAGACAAAGCGTTGTGTAACTATACAGACGCTATACAATGTTTATTAGTAAGGGGGTTAGCCTCCATGCTTATAATAAACGAGTGACAGCTTTATGTCACAAGTTTTGTTACAAAAAATCTTTTTTACAAAAAAGAACAATCGACTTCCAAAAAGAACACTACAAAGAGAAAAATAAGTTGGTTCTGCATTTTCGTTTATTGACACCGACTTCCGAAATTAAAGTTATTTTTCTCTTTGTAGTGTTTTTTTTGGAAGTCGTAAGTTTTTTATTTTTACTTTTTAGTGGGAGAGTTTGTAATTTATCTAAGTTACAATAGCTTAATGTCAACTGCTCATCACCTTTTACAAAATATTGCTTTTCCCGATGCTGGGACGTTAATTGTTGTGGAGTTCTCCTGGTTTGCCTATAAAATTTGAGGATTTCCCTCGATTTCCATTGGATCCTCTCATCAGATTCCAACTTGATGACAATGGGACCACCTCGAGAGTATACCCATAAAAAAAAAACAAATCGGTCCACAATTGAGGAAAAATCGGTGAACATACAAAATAACCTCCTCCTTTTAGGAAGTCGGTTAAAAAACAGTATCGCGCCACATGACGACTATCAAAAAAAAAAAAAAAAAACATGAAAATCCCGTACCCAAAAATGACCAGTCTATTTCTCTACGGGTTTTAAAAATATTGGTTACAGCAAACTTTATCAAAGAGCTACCATTCGATATTTGTTTGTGATGGAATCCCATCCACAAACGGCAAACCCATATATTGCTTTAAAAACAAACAGCAAATGGACGCGGCCGGGATTTTCATTTCAACTGAACTTTAGTCAATCTCATCGTGCATCGTGCAAAGGAAATAATCAAAAGTGAAGTTTGATTCCCTACCTGGTGGTAATATCTACGTAGCAAGTTTTCGATATCCTGTAACATAAATGAGGTGCACAGTTGACATGATTTCTATAGGTAAGCGAGCGAATATTGAACCGTGTGTACCGATGGTTTTTAATCAATTCCATCATTAAACGTTTGCTGCATGACCTCTTTTGCTTAATATTTATTCGGCTTTAAAGGCTGTTTAGTTATCCAGAAGCATTCGTTTTATGGGTATCTTATTATTGGAATTTTCGTAATGCGTGAAATTCGCAGAGCGACAAGCTTTTTACACAAAAGTTCAATAATATTCAATAGTTAGGCCTCTATTCGCTTAATTTTTACTATAGTTCGCGCGGAACTAGTTGGCCGTGCCTTAGGTATGTGAGCGGTGGGACGGAGGGGCGGGGGCGCATTACGTGTGTTTCAACACCCGCCGCCTCACCCCTGTTCCCACCTCAGCGGCCAACTAGTTCCGCGCGGACTATAAAAACTAACTAAACTATCCAAGATTTAAATGAGTTATTTTCATTATTTACTTACACAACATTCATACTGATTTTCGATCTCATAGAATATTAGTGTACTTACGGGAATTTGTAGCAGTTGATTTTGCGCTATTCCAATATCATCATCTGCCTAGCCTTTTCCCAACTATGTTAGGGTCGGCTTCCAGTCTAACCGGATGCAGCTGAATACCAGTATTTTACATGGAGCGACTGCCTATCTGACCTCCACAACCCAGTTACTGGGTAATACGATACCCCTTGGTAAGACTGGTTGTCAGGCTTTCGGGCTTCTGACTACCCGTAACGACTGTCAAAGATCCACGAATGGCAGCCGGGACCAACGGCTTAACGTGCTTTCCGAGGCACGGAGGGGTCTCGATATGTGAAGATGGTCACCCATCCACAGACCAACCGCGGCAAGCGTAGCTTAACCTGATGGATCGACCTGTGCGGCTGTTATTATTTCGCCACGGGCCCCCCTTGCGCTATTCCAATAATGTTATGTTAATACCAGAACCAATATCGTAACGGATATTGTATTTAATTATACATATTGTAATCGTCTGTCACATTTAATGTGTGTGCTGCTGTGGACTTGTGTTCGGCATAACCACACATGCTCATAACGTTATACCTACCTAATGATGATGTATATTATTGTAAATTATGGGCATGTTAACAAGCTTGATCTGTTGAAAATTTACCGATAGTAATTTTCAAAGTAGGTACAATTCGTATCAAGTACCTACCTAAAATTTTTCATTAATCATATAATTTGTTGCAATTAGGTAGAAAGGTTTTTGTAAATCAATATTCTATTTAGAAGTATCCTGTTACAGTGCATACATAATTCCATGCTCAATATGATAGGTATTTAACTTCAGTGAGATTAAGTTAGAATTGCGACCACATGTGTGTTGAGCGAGCAAAGCAATCGCGATAAGCACCGACGAGCTACGGAATGAGCTGGCTAGCGAATACGCCAAAACGTTTGAGCGACAGCTTTGATATCTAACAAAAATCAATTTATTTGGTTACTCCATAGACTTATAAAAAGACTTGGACTCCGCGCCACGCATATCGAAAGTGAAGCACCGTACCGATCTATGTGTGCGTGATTAACGATTGACGCTGTCGTGTCACGTAATGGCGGCCGGTGCATTCTATGATGTAAATGAGCGTGAGGCGTGTTTGTACAAACGGTCCCGGCGGCATACTTACTGTGCTTCACTTTCGATATGCGTGGCGCGGAGTCCATCTTTTTTTATAAGTTTATGTGTTACTCCTTCCCTGTGATTTGAGTTAACAAACTAAACTTTAAATTGGTAAAAATCGCAACAAATTGCATCAACTTGGTGTTAATTATCTCTGTGTGCCGATGTAGAATGATACTACTGAATACATATGTGATTTACTTAAGTACTTATCTCGCGATTTGCATTTTTTCATCATGTTATGTCATCACAATCCAGTGCTAGAAGCGACAGTTGTCGATCGAACGATAAAGCAATCTTTTCGACACAGTTCTGCATGGGAACTGGGACCCTGCCTCACACTCCTTATGAGGACAACGTGCATTACGATATCATATCACTGATCACACTTTTGCAGTAACTTATAATATTGTCCGATTTGATCATTCGTTTCTGTAATAAAATTACGTCGTTATCGGTATACAAATGAGAACTGCGCGGATTATCTATTAATACCTAAGTATAATTTGGTTGCAAACAAAATAATTAACGACAGGAATCGGTTTTACCTTAGCGATATTTTATCAATTTACAACCCAGAATCCTTTAACAAACTGAAACCGCAATATTGACTATTTCTCATTAATTTCCAGTTCATGCCGGTCGTGATTGGACAAAATTCAGACGATCAGATAGCGTTGTACTTTATGGACCCCAATCCCTTCGTGAAGTCTCTAACTGGGAAGCCGAAGTTAAAGTAAGTATTTTGATTTAATAATAATGAAGTTAATTAGTGCCTTGTTTTCAACTACAGATAACTAATTAGTAATGCCGATACAACCTCACGGCTTTCGGCACAAAATACTACATCTAATTACTCGATTAAAGAAATTGGAATGCAAGCAAAACTCCCATAAACAAATTACTTAAAATAAAATACTGGGGACCGGAACGCGCGTAATGAATATGTCCAGAAATGGCAGATGGTCCTATCTATTTTCGGCGGATTACAGTTTAGTGGGTAGTGGAGTTTTTAAGGTACGTGCACTCTTGCACCATATTGTTATTCTGTTTGTTGTTACGTATGAGTACAATTCGAACGGACGAGAATCTATCATTAGATAACACGTGGGCTTGGTTAACAGTTATTTCGACCATTAGTAGCTAAAATAATTGTGTGAGCTACTGTATATCTCTATCCTATAGGTAGATTATTTGGATGATACAATTCGTTCGGTCGGAGCTTTGGCTCGAATATTCAGTATTTCGGTGTTTCTGCAGTTGTATCTAGAATCAGAGTTGGGCACTTCGCTGGAGGTTATTAACTACTAGCTTCCGCCCGCGGCTTCGCCCGCGAGGTATGTCGATAAAAACTATGTCCTTCCCCGGGATGCAATCTATCTGTCTGCCAAATTTTATAGAAATCCGTTCAGTGGTCTAAGCGTGAACAGGTAACATACAGACAGACAGACAGACAGACAGACAGAGTTACTTTCGAATTTATAATATTAGTATGGATTTCAAAACAAAATTTGCATAGGTTTAAGTCGAAGTGTAATTATAACGTCCCTTTTTCTATAAACAACGTTGATATTTTAGTTTGCATTCCGTCCTAATCTAACTAAGTACAGAGGCCAGCACATCAACCTACCCCAATCTGTCAAATTTTCCCAATTGAATATGAACCTTATTCCTTTGCGGTAAAGTTGAAAATCTATCAAAGAAATTTGACAGATTGGGGTAGGTTAATGTGCTGGCCTCTGTACATAAGCAAACTCTTCCTCTCGTGTCGAGGCTGCGACGTTCCTTTGTTATTAGAAAATATTGATAGCGACATTTACGTAAAGACAAGTCACTTAAATGAAGTAAAAAAACAGGTCAAGTGCGAGTCGGACTCGCGCACCGAGGGTTCTGTACAAATTTGTAGATATGTAAATAGTTTATCACGGTTTTTTTTTAATGTAAGATTTTTTCCGTTACTTGTGCTACATGACCTTAGATTCTAAGTCAACGGAAAGTACCAACTCTGTACATTTTGATTCCCATGAGAGTGTCGAAATATACGTTTTTTGCGGCATAAACAATTTATCATTTTTTTTACGTTAATTTAGAAATTTGATTTAGCTGCATCCGGTTAGACTGGAAACCGACCCCAACATAGTTGGGAAAAGGCTAGGCAGATGATGAACTTAGAAGTTTGATTTTTTCACAGCTTCAAGGGACCGCAGACTTGAGTACCTATATGGTTTTAATTTCAATTCGATACCAATTCGATACCAATTTGATACCTCCACGCGTTACCGAGATAAAGGGTCTTGACAGACAGACGGACAGCAAAGTGATCGTATAAGGGTTCCGTTTTTCCTATTGAGGTACGGAACCCTAAAAATCCGATCCAGCCTCTCTCATCTTGCTGCCCTCTCCCTAGCGACGCCCTAAGCCGAGGCTCGTATCCCACAGGAAGTGACCTTAGCGCGTAGTCGCTTAGTATAAGGTAGGTATACTAGATATTCGCTTCTTAAAAAAAATCGTAAAAGAAATATTTGGACTAGTATCGATAACCAGGAAGAAAACGTAGGAATACGTTATTATGGAAAGAACGCTACCGACTACGTGCCTGCGACGTCCACTGGCCCGCGTTTCCTCCGCGTTGAGTGTTATCTAGTGAGACAGATCAACACAACTTCTGAAGTAGAGCAACAGTCAACCCCATTTTGTGTCTAGTCTAGGCAAATCACTGTCCATTCCAAGGCTGGCTAGAAGGTCGTGCGGTCCATGGCCGTATATGGCGCCCCGGTGTGGGCGCGTTCACTGCGGCTTCGAGCCGCCCACTACCTGAACGCGCCCCAAAAGGTGGTAGCCATACGGCTGATACGGGGGTACCGCACGATCTCGCGCGAGGCGGCAAGCTTCCTTGCCGGACTGCCGCCATGGGATCTGGAGGCGATAGTCCTCGCGCGCCTGTATGAGTGGCGCGCGGAGGCACTACGCCGGGGGGAAAACCCGCTTCCGCGGCAAATTGCTGTGGAGCGGACGGACCTCCGGCGCGATCTCATGGCGGCATGGTAAGCGCGACTGTCGCAACCCAGCGCAGGGCACGCCGCGATAGAGGCGGTAAGGCCCCTCTTTGAGGAGTGGCTAGAGAGGTGTCACGGCGCCCTGACCTACCGCCTGACGCAGGTCCTCACCGGACACGGATGTTTCGGGAGGTTCCTGCACATAATCAGGCGGTAGGAAACGCCCGGGTGTCACCACTGCGAGGATCGCCCAGAGGACACGGTGGAGCACACGGTGGAGGTCTGTCCCGCTTGGGCAGAGCACCGCCGTGTCCTCGTAGAGGCGATCGGCAGCGGCGGCGACCTCTCGCGCCCGGCCCTGGTCCAAGCCATGGTCTGGGGCGAGAGGGAGTGGGAGGCGGTCACCTCCTTCTGCGAAGCAGTCATGCTAGCGAAGGAGGTGGCGGGATGGGCGAGGGAGAGAGCGGAGAGAGCCGCCCGTCCCAGCCGCCGCGGTAGACGCTCTGGGCGTCGGGAGCCGCGTGACGACTCCCGGCCACCGTAGGCGCGAGCCTGCGGACGGCGAGTAATGGGTAGCTCGCCGTCCGATCAGGACCAGGCCCGTGCCGGACGGCGCGTATGTGTTCCACGCGCGCCTCAAAGAGATGTCAGAAGACAAGGAGGGGCCCGTCAGGGCCGAAGCCTGCCGGGGCAGCGGGATTGTCCGAAAGGGTTACCGCTGCCCCGGAACATAAATTGCTTAGGAAGGAACACGGATGGTTTTTAGTCAGTAAGAGTCTGACACTCCCTTCCGCTCCACCCAGAGCGGGAGGGGTCATTTGATGATTTCCCATCCGTAAAAAAAAAAAGGCTGGCTAGAAAAATTTTTTTTGTTATTCTTTTTTTGGTGTACAATAAAGTAATATAAATAAATAAATAACAGTCAGCCAGTCGGCTTTCCATTGAAAGATACAGACTGAGATGCTTTTGTATATACCTTTGTCGTGATAGAAACGTCACTCCAACATTCTAACAAAGAGTTGCTTGTGTAAAGAAACAATACAATACCAAGCTGAATACCAAGAAACATGTAAAGCGATGACAATCTTATTACTGGTAGGCTAGCACGAGGAGGGAAATCAGGGCAATTCATTGTTAAACAAACTGACCTAGTCAGCCTGTAATATTCTCACTGCTGGGACACAGGCCTCTTCTCTTCGAGAGGAAGTGGGCCGTAATCCACTACGCAGGCCCAGTGCGGGTTGGTAGATGTCACATGTGTTCGATTTTTTGGTTCTGGGACACTGCGTCACCACTGCTCTATGTTAAAGTTAAACCTAATTAATTTAAACCCGAGTTTAAAGCTCGCTTGGAAATGTGTGCAACGTTAAACATATGTATTTAGAACATCATTCTGTCCCTGTAATCTTAAATGTTTGACAGAAGCAGAACGGCACCCTAATCGCATAACACACTTTCTGATTCATTTTCAAGGATATTGCTAATCCATTGCTTCATACATTCGAAAAAATTGTCTGCTCAACAACGTAAATAACGCAATGAATGTTGTGGAACTGTCAAATTGAAAGCCTTTGCTACTGTTAGTGTGATCTGCAATTACCCCGCGGAACTCAGTCGAAATAAGGTTCGAAATACAAAAACTGTCTGAATGGTAAAGGCATTGAACAAAAAGTTACAAAAAAAAAAAAACAAAAAAATATCAACCAAATTGAGAACCTCCTTCTTTTTTTGAAGTCGATTAAAAATCGTTTTAATATTAATAAGTTGGTGTAAGTTCCAGTCTACCGCTAATTGCTATTAACGTTAATGCATCGATATGCATTCTGCCGTCCTTACAAAAAGTGCAATATGTCTGATTTTGGGCTTTACAAAGTTACTTTACCCCGTAATGAGCGCTATTATGCATATCGATACTGGTATCCTTTCGTAACGTCTAACTGACGCAGTCATATAAGATGCGGCACAACTCGTACATTACTTTGTAAATAATGCGAAAATGGCTTACATAATAATATTATTATATTATGCTTTTTGCTCAAACAGTTTTATGTCATTTTCACTTTTAAGTGTTTGGTGCGTACCTACATGAATTTACAAGGTGGAGCATCAGTCATTTTGCGCTACCATAAATAAATAATTAATTAATAGAGTGCAGAAGTGCCATTAAACAATTTTCTTTTAAGTGCTTACGTAAAAAGCTGAAAACAACATTAGCAGCTGCTAATGTTATGCACGTAGGTACGATCACCTTATTAAACCTTCATCACTTTTGGACTTTGGCCCATTAAACGCGACGCGACGCGTTACTCGACACGCGACGCGTCACTTTTTTGCAGTCGCCCTTTGCATCGTATAATATTACGAACTGCCCCGTTGGACTCGTGGTCACAAGCGCTTCTGCTGAGCGTGGGGTCCTGGGTTCGATTTCCAGTTCGGGCAAAGTGATATTGCGTTTATTAAATCCGTGGCGGTGTGATACCCCCGCGACTCGCAATGCATGTTAAGCCGTTGGCCCTGCATCTTATCTTTCTCCGGTCGTGTCCAATTGCCATAATGATCCATCACACTAGAGTGAGGGAGGAGGGAGTATACCTGTGTCTGCACACACACTTGTGCAGTGCACTATGTCACAGATTACTAAATAGTTACTTCGTAAACTATGTCCCGCGCCGAAGGCTGTTCGCTGAGATTGTCGCCAAGGCCGAAATTCGATCTGGAGAACTATTATAAATATCTATATCTATACTTACTAATAATAAAGCTGAAGAGTTTGTTTGTTTGAACGCGTTAATCTCTGGAACTACCAGTAGGATAGGAAAAAATATTGTTGCATTTGGTAGCCCAATTCTTGAGATAGGCTATAAGCTACTTAACATCACGCTAAGACCCTAACGAGCCTAGCAAAAAAGTCAAAAAGAACGCAAAGCAGAAACGAAGTACTAGTGTGAATAGGCGATGCAATGCTACGGGGCGGGTCGGGGGAACAAGAAATTTCACGCGCAGGAAATCGCGGGCTGAAGCTAGTTATTAATATAATATGACAAAGTTCTAAGTAAGTAAGTATATTTAAAATTTTTGTACGCCGACCGTACTAATATAATAATTATGCAGTTAAGTACCATAATATTACACACTAGCTTCTGCCCGCGACTTCGTCCGCGTGAAATTTCACCCTCCCCCCATTCACCCTCTTAGGAGTGGAATTTCGAAAAACCCTTTCTTAGTCGATACCTATATACACTTCACAAAGAACACACTCCAAATTTAATGTCTCTATGACCAGCGGTTTAGGCTGTGCATTGATATAATCAGTCAGACAGGATCACAGGACTTTGAATTTTATATTAGATTGAAAAGTAAACCTAAGTACCTACCTAATAAAAAAAAAACTCAATAACAGAAAATAAAATACCTACCTACCTAAATAAACCTATTTCTGATGATAACTAATCTAAACTCAATAAATAAGCAAAATCCCTAAAAACTAATATCTATACGAATGACTAATCCTACCTAACAGTATTATAAAATAACCTACGGTCACTACGTACACTATCAAATATACTATCCATACTTTAAAATTAAAATCTGTAAGATATAATTGTAAGATAAAAGAAACGACCTGGAGAAAATTCATAGAGTGACAGGCATCTTTATTTTCTTTATTTTTACATCAAGTTTGTATAACCAGTTGTTCTCATTTTTTACATAAAGTTTGTATATCCAATACACCCCCTAAAACTTAATTTAAAAAATACGTCTAAAGTGGACAATCTTTGACACCTAAACCAGTTATGCATTTATAATGCTTAACACTACACAATGGTTTAGTGAATACGTCAGCTAGCATGGATTCAGTGGGTACATGTCTCAGCTCGATGTCTTTAATATCCCTTAACACTTCCCTAATATAATGATATCTTATATCAATGTGTTTACTGCGTGCATGGAACATTGGGTCTTGAGCCAAATATATTGCTCCCTGGTTATCGGCATGAACAACCACTCGAGTGTACCTAACAATTCCTAGCTCCCTCATAAGACTGTTCAGATAGACTGCTTCTTTCATACATTCAGATAGACTTACGTATTCAGCCTCACAAGTCGATGTAGCTACGCTACGTTGTTTTCTTGATTGCCAAGATACGCACGCACCACTTAAAATGAAAGCATATCCAGAATATGATCGCCTGTCTAATAAACAATTAGCCCAATCAGCATCCGAAAAACCTTGAATACAATCACCAGTTCTTTTGTATACGAGGCTGTATCGCATAGTCCCTTTAAGGTAACGTAATATGCGCTTCGCTGATTTCCAGTCGCATGTTTCCGGTTTAGTTAACTTTTGACTTAGTTTACTCACCGCATTTGCAATATCGGGCCTAGTTGCGTTGCTCAGGTAATTTAAGCAACCTATCAGTTCTCGATAAGGCCATGTTTCATCTTTTTCGGTATCACATTTTTCTTCCAATTTTACCTTGGAATTCATTTCCATGGGCGTTGCACATTTATTACATTTTTCCATGTTAAATTGTTTTAACAATTTTTTTATATAATTTTCTTGTGACAAAACAATGACGTTGTCATTTCTTTTTATGTCTATTCCTAAAATATATTTCGCCTGACCATAATCTTTCAAATCAAACTCCTTTGACAATTCATTTTTAAAATCGATGATTAAACCTCTTTCTTGGCTTCCTATTAAAATATCGTCGACATAAATTAATACAAATAAAAAGGTATTCCCATTTTGCCTAAAATAAAGACATGGTTCATTCAGACTCTGCTTCAACCCCATTTCAGTGAGTTTCTTGTTGAGTCTGAGATTCCATTGACGTCCAGCTTGCTTCAAACCATACAATGATTTCCGTAATAAGCATGAATCGCAACCATCATCCAATTTACTAAGCAAAACCTGCGCATGCCTTTTAACCATTGGATCTTCTCCCTCACGATTCATCAGCTTGATTAAAGTCTCTCTTAATAGTTCTGGAATCTCCATATAAATCTCTTCATCCAAAGAACCATTCAAGTAAGCAGTATTAATATCTAATTGGTGAATCTCCAAATCCAATTCAACTGCGAGAGCCATTAATAATCTGACGGTGTCCAGTCTAGCTACAGGCGCAAAGGTTTCTTTGTAGTCAATACCATATTCCTGTCTAAAACCTTGAGCCACAAGCCTAGCTTTCTTCATAAAAGTCTTGTCGACGTTCTGTTTTGTCGTTAAAACGTAACGGCAACCAATGACGTTTCTGTTTTTCGGTCTTCTAACTATCTCCCATGTCTCTTTTTGAATTAGACTCCTAATTTCAGATAATATAGCTTCCTCCCACTCTGGTTTATCATCACTTTTCAGAGCATTTTTCAAACTCATTTCAGCTGAACCAGCAAAATCTGCAGCATCATTTAAATCAGTCAAATTTATTGTTTGTTCAGTTTCGGTCATTCGATAGATTTTCCTTGGACGGCCTACACTACCTGTGCGTAATATTTTAGGTCTACCAGGAGCTCTTTTCATCAATCTTTGTTGATCAACATGTCTACGTGTTCCAAGCGTTTCTGATTCTTCTAGTTGATGATCAATGTTTGAAGGGTATGTGTCTTCATCCTGTTCGCATCCTCTCGACTCTACAGAATATTCTTGACATTCGCTCCATATCTCATCGTCTACTTGTTCTATTTGATTATCATGTTCTTCCGGTAGAGTACACTTTGAAAACTCGATTTCAATGAACTCTTTATCTGCATCTTCTTTAACATTCGACGGTCCTGGCTCTTGTGTCGAGATCTCGTGACTTGAATATTCACTTTCGTGAAATCTCACATCTCTTGCAATCATGAATTTTCTTCGCTCTGGAATCCATACTCTAAATCCTTTAGCATTCTTTGGATATCCGACAAAGATGCCAGCAATTCCTCTTGCTGTGAATTTATCCTTATTTGGATCTTTATTTAAAATATGTACCTTAGTTCCAAATCTTCGAAGGTAATTAATCTTCACTGGTCTATCTAGCCATCTTTCATAAGGAATATCACCATGTAGACTGCTTGTAGGACATCGATTCCTAATATAACACGCGGTATCTACTGCATCTGCCCAAAAACCTGCGGAAAGATCTGAACTTAGCAACATACACCTGGCCATTTCTACTAAAGTCCGGTTCATTCGTTCAGATATTCCATTTTGTTGCGGTGTCCGAGCAACTGTCAGTCTTCGTATTATCCCTGCTTGTTTCAAAAATTCGTCGAACTCAGCGTTGCAATATTCACCTCCATTGTCGCTTTGAAGATACTTGATCTTAAATCCGGTTACATTCTCAACTTGACTTTTGTACATCTTAAAAGCTTCTAAGGCTTTATTTTTCGCACTTAGAAAATATACCTCACACCAACGTGTACAATCATCAATAAAAGTAATAAAATATTTCGCACCTCCTACCGACTCACATTTCATAGGACCTACGATGTCAGAATGAATTATTTTAAGTTTTTCAGTGCAAGGACCCCCGGAATTAGAAAAAGGTAATGCGGTCATTTTTCCTTTAGCGCATATATCGCAATCATGTAAGCTTTGTACTTCGGTTGCGTCAAATTTGACACCTGATTTAGTTAAAAGTTTAGCGACATCCTTGCCATTTAAATGTCCTAAACGTTCATGCCAACTAAGTATGTCGACATTTGCATTACTTAAACTAAATGAATATTCAGACCTATTTAAACAATACAAGTTCCCTTTTCGATGGGCTCGCAATGTAATATAACCCTTTTTGTCAATCACACTTGCGAAATTGTGTTTAAATGTGACATCACTACCATCGTTGGTTAGCTTGGCTACAGATATTAAATTTGTCCTTAGGTTCGGAACATAAAGTGTATCATGTAAGTCAATCGCGGTCTTTGAGTGTTTGTTACATGCCGACAACCTTACAGTACCCTTACCTTTTATTTCAGTACTAACATGCGTGGCTAAATTTAGTTCTCCGCTAGTTACAATTAAAGTATCCCCGAACATACTCGCATCATTACAAAGATGAGACGTGCACCCACTATCAAAAATCCAGTCGTCCTTTTGTGCATTTACAGCATTACAAACTTCTAAATCTGAAACATTAAAAGTAATTAGTGCTTCGTCTACATCCACACGATGTGCTACCACATCCTTTTGTACCTTCTTTTTATTCGGACATTCTGAGGCCTTATGTCCTTGCATGTGACATTTAAAGCATTTATATTTAAATCCTTCTTCGCTGGTAGTTGGGATAGTTTTGTTTCCAACTTTTGTGCTTTTGTTCCATTTCTTAAAACCTTTTTTATATGTATGCATTACGCCTTCATTCTGAGATCCATTAAACTCTCGGGATTCGTGCTCTTCTAATATTTTAATTTTCAATGCCTCTGGTTTCGGCAACTCGTCTCTTGACTCAATGGCACATCTAAAGCTTTCAAATTTTCCAGGTAAACTATATAACAACATTATAGACAACAAATCATCGTTGATATGTATACTCATCTCTGCTAGTTTATCAACAGCGTCGAAAAAACTATTCAAATGATCTCGTACATCACCTGTTTCCGACATTTTGTGCAACATCAGTCGCTTCAGAAGTGTAGCCTTCTTAGCAGGTCCTTTCGAAGCATAAATAGACTCCAATTTCAGCCAAACTCCTCTCGAAGTGTTACAGCCCCTAATATGTCGAAGTTCAGTACCACACATCGACAAAATTAGATCCGCTTTGGCCTTTTCATCCTCAGCTTCCCATTTTTTAGCTTCTCCTATTTCGGATGGTTTTGGTACCTTTCCACTAGCATACTTCCAACCATCATTTTTTATTAGGATCGCCTGTACCTGTATTCGCCAGCTATCATAATTTTCTTTGTTCAGGGGCTCGATCCTAAACATACTGCCCATCGTCGCTCCTTTGCACAAATAATTATTTCACTGGGGGTAAACGCTCTTAATTCTCCAGACTTCTTATTGAATCCACGCTACTCCTACGGTGACTGGGCGATTGGGTGTCTGGGCTAGAGTACATTATACACCCGGTGCCTGGGCCCATAACCAATGTAAGATATAATTGTAAGATAAAAGAAACGACCTGGAGAAAATTTATAGAGTGACAGGCATCTTTATTTTCTTTATTTTTACATCAAGTTTGTATAACCAGTTGTTCTCATTTTTTACATAAAGTTTGTATATCCAATAAAATCTATACCTACTTATAAAAACGACTTATAAAAATAAACCTAAATAACTCTACCTTAAACTGTACTTAGTAAAAACTAAAAGGAATAAAAAGGTCGCACTGAAAAGCACGTTTTGGAATTGCAAGTAGCAGTTAAAACATACAATTTATAGAATGCTAATATGAACGAACGCTCGCCTATTATTATTATCTTCGTCGTGTACTACGACAAACTTATTATTTGCGGTTGGTACAGTAATCGGGTCTAGGGATCGAACCGCAAAATTAAGTTTGATTTTTATTGTATATACTTTTCCGGGATAAAAAGTACCCAGTGTGGTGCCCAGGATATTAAAGAATAATTATACCAAGTGTCATCGTAATCGAGCCGGAAGTTTTTGCGTGATGCCTGAACAAACAGACAGACAGACAGACAGAATTTTTTTTAATCAGATTTTTGGGTTCTGTGTCGGTCTATTAACACCCCCTGTCATTTATTTTTTTGATATTTTTAATGTACAGAATTTTCACTTTACTGATTTATTATAAGTATAGATTTGTAATTTGAACGAATATTTAAACACTACCAAAACAACTAATACCTATTTTATAAAATAAGAACAAAATAAATTCAAATAAACTATTTAAAGACTAAAAGTCGCGCTGATAAGCACGGTTTGTTAATATCAATTATTGTCTGTCAATAAGGTCGAACGCTCTGAACGCATCAACAGCCAAATACCCGTCAGGGTATTTATGTTCTGTGGCCAAATATTGAATGAAGCTCGCGCTCGGACCTCCCTTTATAACCTACCGCCACGACCCGCGTCGAGCGCGGCAACCGTTACACAAAAATAATCCTTATGGCATGATTCAGTATTCACGCTCGACGGCGCGATGGCTTATTAGCGTATTTCATGTATAAGTTTGGTGTTTCTATACCGATTACTATGATTCTTTTTTTTATTGAAAAGGTAATAATATTAACTTCTTTTAATTAGGGATGAGTGAGAGTATTATAAACGTAAGAGTAAACAAATATAATCAGAAAGCTCCTAACTGCTAAGCTATCGGGAGTTACACGTGTTATTGTGAGTCAACCATAAAATATAGACATATGCTGTTGTGGGATATTTTTTAGATAATTTTATGTAGAGCATTTCCGTCATAAATTGATCGCAGTGGGTTTCATTTTGACAGTTCACCCACGCACGTTTATTGCGTTATTTACGTTGTTGAGCAGACAAATTTTTTAAATCTATGAACCAATGTGTTCAAAACTCTCGGATTTTGATTAAAAGTTTGAGGGATTATGTTAGGATTCACACGATTTGACCAAGATTATGTCTGGACTTTAAAAGAGACTGTGACCTCTGAGTTTCTTTCGGCCTTTCAGTCAGATAGGAAACGCCGACCTCATCTAGTTTTTAAATATATGATTGACAGTGCAGTGTACCTACCTACTTTACTTTTAGCAGAGGGAAATTTTGATTATTTTTAAGGGATTTTCACGATTACTAGTTATGAGGGATATAATCAATTTAAAAACAGATGAAATTACATTTTCATTTATATACAATACTGACGTCATGCCACGGCAGCGGCAGCGCCCGGCGAGCGCAACTTCCAAGTTGATCGCAGTTACTTGGCTTTAGTATTAGCGCGAGGCGCGTTCCGTCGCATGCAAGTGTGATACCAGTGCTCACTCTTGTTGAGTGACTGACGTACCCAATTATCTTAAAACATTTCGATTCGCTTGCATGACCACTGGAGCGTGCTTCTTACAATTTTCAAAAAGGTTAGAACTTTAAAAAAAGACAGAGGTGTTCATAACTTGATACCTACTTACTTTGTCATTTCTAGTAGGTATAGAGACAGGTCGATCATAGTTCATGGGGGAGGGGTAAGTGGGCTAAAGTGGGGCAATTTCACCTATTGGCGCCCTTGTATCTTCGTCTGAGGAGGATTCATACTTCTGACGTAATCTCGAATCATCGAATCATCCTTTTGACATAATCTCGAAACTTTCAATATTTTCCGTCATTCCATCTTATTTGAACCTTTGTAGTTCGTTCAGCAATATCATTTTTGAATGTCTATCGTATCTGTGAACTCCTTTAGCGTTTTAACGTGTGACAATGTAGGTATACTTGTACGGAAGCTTTGAATCGGAGAGGTGTACTTAGACGCCAATATTCAAGCATTGCTAAAGGTGGAGTTTTGATAGTATGAGACCCTGTGACCAAAATTTGTGCCTCATCGTTTAACACTGAAACCATATAAAATCGATAGATATGGACATGTAATCTTTGCTATAGCTCATACCATTGAAAAAGAACACCATTGGTCTGCTCCAAAAGTATCTGATGAAAATGTAAATAAATGGATCAGAAAACGTACTTAGATACCTGTGATAACAATTCGTAGTGCAACTTACAAATTGAGCAAGTACAAAAATAATAATAAATAATAATTTAATATTTAAACCCGAAATTCTAATTTTCAATGACCTTAAAAATGGTTTTTATTTCACAATTGAGGTTATTTATAAAACCTAAATTTTTGACAATAATTTATCACTTCTAATTTAATAATTTTATTCAAAAAAAAGTAGTGCTTTTAAAGTTCAAACCTTCTAAATACAGATGAATGTGTACTAATTCCCTGAATGAGTGATGACGTAAGAATTTAACCTGAACAGGGTTTGTTTACATTTTTAGACACTTTTGGAAAAGTCTAGACATGAGGATTTGCAGCGGATATGACTAGGTAGGTACTCAGGATGGCCTGGAGACAGGTCTTGCGTCTCAGCAGTGGCGGCAACTATTGATACGTATTTATTTGTCTGATTGAGTTGCCGCGTTAGACCCAGGAAGACAAAAAAAGTAGGTATCTAAATATAAACTTGATTACAACAAATCCTATCCTCAAGACTCGCAAGCGTTACTGCTGAGCATGAGGTCCTAGGTCGGTTCCATTCCTAGGTCGGGTAAAGTGTTATTGGGTTTTTCCATCTGAAATTTCTCAGAAGGAGCCTGAAGTCTGAATTTATGCCCGGTTGGCGGCAGCAGGCTCACCCCTATGACATGGCACTTATTAACTGGCGAAATGTAGAAAATGCCTAGTGCGCCTCTGTAAATATAAATAACTAGGTGTAAGTACTATACCCCTGCCTAACATTTTGGGGACTAAAGGCGTGAAAATATTTTAAGGTTCCTGTTTATCTCCAGCTCCATATTACTTATGCTAGGGACGCAGCTTTTACATGGGGAGGTTTTACTTTATAATGCTGCCAAATTGGTCGTATGTATTAGAATGGCAGATTGCGTAGGTTGGGGAGAGCGAGCGAAGCGAGCTCGAAAATTTTAATAACCCGCCTCGGTTTGGTTATGTTTTTTTTTTATATTTTTAAGCTGAAATAGAAGTTACATTGTCGACCTATGCAGGCAAGCCCAAGCAATTAATAAAATGTAGAATCCAAGAGCGAGCGAAGTGAGCTCGAAAATTATGCACACTCTCGGATAGGTTAGATTTTTTTCGATCATTCAAAAATGACTATAAATTACTTGCTTTGTCGATTTACGAAGAAAAGCTCAAGAATCAACAGAATGTAGATTGTGCAAGAGCGAGCGAAGCGAGCCTGAAAATTTTACTTAATTTTACACCTTGAATAGTCTCTGTTTTCTTTTAACCATCATACAGAAATAGAACTTACTTTATCGAATTATGACGAAAACTTAAAACTCGTTTTACAACAGTATAGGAATCTGGCCTTAACCTAAGCCTTTCGAACCTTACGTACAACCGGGGTGCCCAAATCCCGAGTTTGCTTCGCTCGCTCTTGCATCCTAGATTCTATGTTTTATAACAGGCTTTTTAAATTAAAAACTTTTTAGGCGCGTTAAAAAACCCACTGTAATTTCATAGTTTTACAGTTTTTAGGGTTCCGTACCTCAAAATAAAAAAACGGAACCCTTATAGGATCACTCGTGTGTCTGTCCGTCTGTCGCAGCCAATTTCCTACGAATCTTATGGACCGATTTTTTTTTTTTTTAAGGATGGGTAATCATCAAATGACCCCTCCCGCTCTGGGTGGAGCGGAAGGGAGTGTCAGACTCTTCCTGACTAAAACCCATCCGTGTTCCTTCCTTAGCCCTTTATATTCCGGGGCAGCGGTAACCCTTTCGGACAATCCCGCTGCCCCGGCAGGCTTCGGCCCTGACCCCTCCTTGTCTGCTGACATCTCTTTGAGGCGCGCGTGGAACACATACGCGCCGTCCGGCACGGGCCTGGTCCTGATCGGACGGCGAGCTACCCATTACTCGCCGTCCGCAGGCCCGCGCCTACGGTGGCCGGGAGTCGTCACGCGGCTCCCGACGCCCGGGGCGTCTACCGCGGCGGATCTTATGGACCGATTAAGTTGAAATTTGGTACACATATGAATCTCTGTGACCCAAACACAGACGTGTAACGTAATTAAATGAGTTTTGAAAATGGGAGTAATTTTTGAGAGGTAAATAGACAATTTAAAAAAAAAGTTTGGCAATCTGTACCGTGTGGCATTAAATGAAAGGGCTTACCATGAGGATCTAAATATATTTTTTTCATAATTTTAAAGTAAATTGTATTAAAGTTATTTAAGACAATAGACGGAAATTTACCATTCCCCCCCCCCTTATCTCCGAAACTACTGAGCCTAAAATTTTGAAAAAAATACAGAAAATAGTTCTATACCTATAGATTACAGGAAAATTAATAAGAAGTCTGTGATCTTGAAACAACATGGTAAATCTCTCAATATTGTGCGTACAAACTTACATTTTCAGTTGGAATGGATGGGAGAACATGTTTTTCAACGTTAAGTTTCAATGTTAAGTTTGTTCTTGGGATAAATTCATTCCAACTACGGAACCCTTCATTGCGCGTGGTCCGACACGTACTTGACCGGTTTTTACTTCTTTCGGCAGTCCCCATGTCTGCCTATGTTCTTAATGTTTTTGTATATTATGTCCATCGAGGTTTTCGTGGCTCAATAAAGTAGTAAGGCAAATAAATCATTCATAGTCTCGACAGCTTGAATGATTTGGGGGGGGGGGGGTCATGACCCCCACGACCCCCCCACTCGGACCGCCACTGCTTATTTTAACCCCGAATGCTATTCGGGGTTAAAATGAACGGAAGGATAAACCAGCTGGCGAATTTAACCCGGTGGTTTGTAATATTTAATTGAGCCTACGTTTAATCGAAAACGAACCTCCTAAAGAAGAGTTTAATTAATAGAAGCAGATATGAACTTACTTAAAATTACTTTCGTGTTTATAATACATATTTGTACCTATCATCAGACGTTCCAAAATTGATGCACATCAAGCTAGCTATTATTGATTAAACTGTTGTTTTAATTCATTAAATTTTCACAAATAATACCTATGTTTATAAAGCAGTGAACAGTTAGGTACGAAATAGTAAAAAAGCACCGAGTTTTATTTGAAACTTCTGCCCGCGACTTCGTCCGCGTGAAATTTCTGGGTCCCCCGACCCACCTCGTCGCATTGCATTGTTTCACATCCATTTGACGCACGTGTAATGTCAAAAATGGCGCTAATTATCGTAAAACCAAAAAGCGTTGTTTAAAATTACAATTACCTTCAAAATTATGGCCTTGCCGTACGACAAATAATAACGAGTACCTACGTAATCGTTATTATTTGACGTACGTAAGTTATGTTAACCAACCGTTTGAAATAACCGGCCCTTAGATTTCTGCACTTTTTAACAGTCACTGTAAACCATCTGTGACTTGTACATAATTCCTATTTTTTGGAGATCCGTACTTATCCTAAAAAAATATGGGTTATGCCATCACTCACTTGCCTCTCTCTGTCTGATAATGATAAAAGAACCTAGGTACGCCTACATAACGAAATTTAATAAAAGCTATGAATCTTACAATGAATACTATAGTTACGGAGATTCTTTTTCACTAAAAGCGCTACAGTAAATTCTTTCTTTACAGAGTAGTTTACGTTGGTGAAACAGGGCCGAACAAAAACGTGTCGATCGCTGTTGAGACTGAAAAAAGACTGAGCGACATTTATTATGTGTCGGACCAGCCTGTGGACCACATCGGCGAGTCGGCTTACATGTGCCTACAGCCTGACAAGTGAGTGCAATCAATATTCATTATGTGTATCTAAAACAAACGATACTTTTTATCCATTTTACGTTCTCTCGTATTATCGTTTCGCCTGCATCGAGGGGGCGTGTACACACGGCTACACATCAAGCTATGCATTTCCAGTTTGAGTTGACCTCGCATTGTATAGGTTTTTCGTACAATCAGAAGTCAGCTTATACTGGTTATGTATAGCTTGATGTGTAGCCGTGTGTACAACCACAGACTTCACATACACGCACCGATCCGGAAATACTATGTCCACACGGCTACACATCAAGCTACATATAACCAGTATAAGCTGACTTCTGATGTACAGACGTCAGCACATCAACCTACCCGAAACTGTCAAAATTTCCCAATCAACTTTGAACCTTATTCTTTAGCGATAAAGTTGAAAATCTATCAAAAAAAATTGACAGATTGTAGTAGGTTGATGTGCTGGCGTCTGTACAATCAAAAAAACCTATACAATGCGAGGTCAACTAAAACTGGAAATGTATATGTTGATGTGTAGCCGTGTGTACGTAGGTATCTGGATGCCGTACCTTCCAATCTGTGACCAAATGCTACTCAATAATCTTGGTTGTTTTTATTAGACAGGCTTGTTGCCCACTTGTTTTTTCCTGTTTTTTTTTAAGTAGATCCTGATTTACGCTAAACTTGCAACTCGTAAAAATGCGTCTACAAAAACATGTTAACATTTGTCAGAAAATGATGTGTCAAACGATTTTAAGCCATGTACAGACGCCAGCACATCAAGCTACTACAATCTGTCAAATTTCTTTGATGGATTTTCGACTTTATTGCTTAAGGATAAGGTTCAAAGTTGATTGGGAATACTTGACAGTTTCGGGTAGGTTGATGTGCTGGCGTCTGTACTTTGCAACAGTAACTGTCAACTGTCTTTCATTTTGACGGTTCAACAACATTCATTGCGTTATTTACGTTGTTGAGCAGACACATTTTTCGAACGTATGAGACAATATCCTTCAAAATGTTTCAGATTGAGATTGATAGTGATGTACGCAATAAGGGGGCTACCACTGTAACTTAGTTCCGTGTTTAAACGTTGCGGTGGCCGGTGGTGCACGCATAAATGGAGCGGCCTACCTGCGAAATTCGATTATTACAAAATATCGTCGACCGGGCTGACAGTTTTATTTTTGTGGTCTAATTTAATTTCTGGGACACGATGTCACGATGTAAAAAATCAGTTACGTAATATCCAATCCACAAAAATCTTACAAAATAATGAAAACTATAAAAAGTACTCACTTTTAAATTTATTTAATAAGTAGGTACTAGCGTCTGCCCACTACTTCGTCCGCGCGAAATTTCTTGTTCCTTCGACCGACCCCGTCGCATCGCATCGCCTGCCCGCGCTATTAACTTATTTTCGCTTAGTGTACTTTCTGACTTTTTCTTTTTTTTTTCGACTTCTAAGGGTCCTAGCGTAATGTTAAATAGACTATAGATAGCCTTCCCAGGTGGAAGGCTTGTGGCTAAATAATAACTGCCGCTCGGGTCGATCGTTCAGGTGTAGCTACGCTAGCCGCGGTTGGTCCGTGGATGGGTGACCATCTTTACATACCAAGACCCCTCCGTGCCTCGGAAACCACATTAAGCCGTTGGCCCCGGCTGTCATGTGGATCTTTGACAGTCGTTACGGGTCGTCGAAGCCCGAAAGTCTGACAACCAGTCTTACCAAGGGGTGTCGTATTGTAAAATACTGGTACTCAGCTGCATCTGGTTAGACTGGAAGCCGACCCCAACTTATTTGGGAAAAGGCTAGGCAGATGATGAGATAGCCTTCCCCAAAAATCGTACTATCAAATGCAAAAAATTTTTTTTCAAATCCAACGGGTAGTTTCAGTGATTAGCGCGTTCAAACAAACTTTTCAGCTTTATATTTAAACTAACAGAATAGTAAAAACAACAAAGGCGAGGCCAAAAAGGCTCTTATATTGCTGCGTTATTTGAAAATTAAAACAAATACCGTATGCAAAGTCCAGCGAAACATTTTCATTCTTCGATGATTGTTGTTTTCCGAATAGCTATGCATTGTTATTCTAATATGCAACAATACGAATTATTCAACACTAGCTTCTGCCCGCGACTTCGTCCGCGTGAAGTTCACGTTCAGCCTCCCCATTCACCCTCTTAGGGGTGGAATTTCGAAAAACCCTTTCTTCGTGGATACCCACTCTTTACAAAGAACACACCCTCCAAATTTCATGTCTCTAGGACCAGCGGTTTAGGTTGTGCGTTGGTGTATTAGTCAGTTAGGGCTTTACATACAAGCCCTAACTGACTAATACACCAACGCACAACCTAAACCTTTAAAATATAATAAAAAACCTAAACCTTTAAAATATGATAAATCTTTCGGAATAAATTCTGTGAATGATGGTGAAAACCTCATCAAAATCCGATGCGAAGTTTAGATGAACAACACGGTCTCTCAGACATTAAAAACGACTTTAATTTATACAACGTGTAACTGACGTAATGCACATTATTAAAGGTACTATTTGGAACCGAGCTGCCAAGTGCTGCCGACAGCACGTGCAGCCATTCAAGCCATTTCATATAAATACATAAAAACCAGTAGTGCCGCTGCGGGGTCCTCTTCAAGGACCCCTCTTTCGTTAACCAGTATGCCCACCGTCTTATTAATTTTAGACGCCCTCCCGGTTCGGTCATCGACATTGACTTTAGCGACGCGCTAGTCAGCCCCCTCTTTCCGCCAAACTCAGGCGAAATCCCCGAGGCCGCCGCCGCCTCCTCTCCCGCACCCTCCGTGCCAGCCCCCTCGCCTGCACCTTCTGTGCTAGCCGCCGCCCCCAAACCAGCACCTTCCGTGCCAACCCCCAAACCCGCACCCTCCGTTCCAGCCCCCAAACCTGCACCCCCCGTGTCAGCCCCAAAACCCGCACCCTCCGTGCCTGCCCCAAAACCCGCACCCTCCGTGCCAGCCCCTAAACCCGCACCCTCTGTGCCCGCCCCAAAACCCGCACCCTCTGTGCCAGCCCCATCTCCCGCTCCCTCCGTGTCCGCCCCGAAACCCGCACCGTCCGTGCCAGTCCCCGATCCCGCACCTTCCGTGCCAGCCGCTATCGCAGCTGATACTCCAGAGAGTATGGACACGTCCGTACCCCAATCTCAATCCGACTCAGAGGAAGCCCTCTCTGACTCTTCGTCCTCCTCGGAAGACGACTATATAGTCGTCGGAAAGGGTGGCAAGAGGAAGAAGAACGCCTCCTCTCACACCAACAAGGCCAAAAAGCCGGTCGCGGAAACCCCCTCTAACCCCCGCCCCCCCACCCCACCCTCCGCCGCACCGCAGGCCAATCCCGCGTCTAGCCTCTCGGCTACCCCTCCCGCTTCGAACGCAAAGAAGCCACGACCCCCGCCCCCCATCTATGTCCAGGATAAGTCCAAATGGACAGAAATTTCCAAAGCATGTGTTGATCAAAAGATCAACTACACGAACGCCCGCTCAACCCAACAGGGTATAAAGGTAACGGTCGCCTCGTCCTCGGACTACAGGGACCTTACCCGTCTCCTCCAGACAAGGGCTTACTCCTTCCACACGTACTCCCTTCCGGAGGAAGTCCCCACCCGCGTAATCATCAGGCGCGTCCCCAAAGAAATCCCCACCGAGGAGATCAAAGAAGACCTTGCTTCACAAGGCATCCCCGTCTCAGCAGAGCATCGCTTGCACAAAGCATGGAAGGGCCTAGTCTACGACATGGTCCTGGTCATCTGCGACCCTACTGAAGGACATCACCCCATCTTCAAGGTGAAGTCAGTCTGCTCCCTCTCGGGTATCTCTATCGAGAAACCCAGGAAGTCCAACCTCATCGGACAATGCCACAGGTGCCAATTGTATGGCCATTCTCAATCCCACTGCTACGCGACACCTAGATGCGTCAAGTGTCTAGGTGCCCACGGCACGTCAGACTGTCCCCGCCCCAAAGACCGCTCTCAGTGCACAGAGCCACCGAGCTGCGTTCTTTGCGGCCAATCCGGGCACCCGGCTAACTACCGAGGCTGCCCCAAGGCTCCCAAGTCTTCTTCTCCCAAACTGACGAAGCGCGCGAGCGACCGTCAGCAAAGGGAAAGCCCCTCTGTGAGGATCCCGATCCCTTCCTCCCAGATGCCCGATAGGCTCAGTCCCCAAAGGCCCTCCCCATGGGCGAACCTCAACCACCTCAAAGCTCCCGCAGCTTCGGTGCCCCCCCCACCCCCGACTATCCCAGCGCTGATGGCAACTGTCATCCCCGCGCCATCAGTAGGCCCCTCGGTCCCAGTAGCCCCACCGGTAGCCCTTCCCGCCGCCGCGCCCAGGGCCCCCGCAGGTCCCAGTAGGTCCCCCCCGACCCCCGCCTCCCGCCCCCAGCCTAGCAGCATGGAGGTAACAATCGGTGCTTACGCAGCTTTTATTGCCCCCGCAAATGCCATGGCAGCGGAAATCCAAGCCTGTAACGGCAATCCTCGGCGCATCGCCGAGATTTTCAATGCGTATCCTCAGATTACGCAAGTCATGCAAACCCTCAACTTCTAAAAAGCTCCAATGGCTTTACAAAGAATGAGCGTTACCAAACCCCGATCCCTTTTTTTTTTTTTTTTTTTTTTTTTTTTTAAGGATGGGAAATCATCCAATGACCCCTCCCGCTCTGGGTGGAGCGGAAGGGAGTGTCAGACTCTTACTGACTAAAACCCATCCGTGTTCCTTCCTTAGCCCTTTATGTTCCGGGGCAGCGGTAACCCTTTCGGACAATCCCGCTGCCCCGGCAAAACCCCGATCCCTTAGACTAGGGTTTTTTAATGCAAACGGCATTAAAAATCAACGCGATGAGATCGCCGCGTTCCTCCGCGATCACCAGCTCGATGTCCTCTTAGTCCAGGAAACCTTCCTGAAGCCCCATCTGCGGAACCCGAACATTGCCAACTACAAGATAGTTCGCAATGACAGGTCTCGCTGCCACAAGGGCGGTACCCTCATCTACTATAGGAAGTCCCTCCATTGCATCCCGATAGACCCGCCCGCCCTTATCTCTCAGCTAGAGATCTCTATCTGTCGGCTCGGCATGACCGGTCACCCCGCAATCACCATCATCTCCGCCTATATCCCGCCCATCAATGGTGCGGAGGATCCCATCTCTCTCACTACCGATTTCACTACCCTCTTCGGTATGAGTGACTCCGTCATCATGGCGGGGGATCTCAATGCCAAACATCCCGCTTGGAATAGCAGCACGACCTCTACCAGAGGTAGGATCGTGTTCAAACTAGGCGACTCCCTCAATTTCGATATCATTGCTCCGATGTATCCCACTCATTTCCCGGGCGACCCCGCCCAACTTCCTGACGTTCTCGATGTAGCGCTTCTCAAGAATGTAAACCTCCGTTTGCAGTCTATCGAGACGGTACAAGAGCTTAATTCTGACCACCGCCCGGTCATCTTGCACCTGGCCCCCTATTCGGGCCCCCCGCACGACCCCAACCAGCCCCCCCCGACCAAAATAGACACCGACTGGAGGAAAGTAAGCGAAAGACTGAAATCCACCACGTCTCCCCACCTAGACTCCATCCCCGAGCAAATTATCTCAGTCGCAGACACGACTGGGGCGATCGACTCGTTCACAGAGCACGTTCAATCCGTACTGACGGATTGCTCACGGGAAGTTCCAGTGATGGAAGACCATCGCTGGAAACTACCCGATGACGTACGTGAACTGTTGACCGAGAAGAACGCTGCCATTCGTGCCTACGACTCTTTTCCCTGCGACGCGAACAAATCCCACATGCGCCATTTACAGCGTGCTGTAAAGAAACGCATAGGGGAGTGGCGCTCCGAGGGATGGGATAAGTTGATCGGCGAACTCGAGCCCACCCACCACGCCTTCTGGCAACTCCAGAGGAAGCTCCGCTCCTCTGAAGAGGCCACAGTTCCTCCCCTCACACGCCCCGACAAAACGGTCGCTTTCGAAAACCTCGAAAAGGCCGAATGCCTAGCCGACAGCCTAGAGGCTCAATGCACTCCCAGCTCTCAACCAGTAGACAGAGCGCACCTCGACGAGGTGAACGCTGAAGTCGAACGGAGAGCCTCCCTCCCGCCAGTCGAAGACCCTGATGATCCTCTGCCTCCCGTCACTCCCGACGAAGTGCAAGACATCATAAAAGGGCTCGCAACCCGCAAAGCCCCCGGTTCGGACGGTATCACCAATAGGGTGTACAAACTCCTCCCCGCCCCCCCTCATACTGCTCATGACCGCCATCTTCAATGGCGCCCTGAGCAACAACATCTTCCCCCAAATGTGGAAAGAAGCCACAGTCATAGGCATCCCTAAGCCAGGCAAGCCCAAGTCTGAGCCCTCCAGCTACCGCCCCATCAGTCTACTCAATGTTTTCGGCAAAGTCTACGAGAGGCTTATTTATAAGCGCCTCAAAGACTATGCCGAAGCAAAGAGCCTCATCCCCCCCGAACAGTTCGGTTTTCGCACGAAGCATTCGTGCATCCACCAGCTCCACCGCATAGTCGAGCACATTAGCGCTGCTTTTCAGCGAGGTGCTTCGACAGGCGTCCTGTTCTTCGATATAGCGAAGGCGTTCGACAAGGTCTGGCACAATGGCTTATTATATAAGCTGTACCTGCTAGGTGTGCCAGACCGTCCCGTGCTCATCTTACGAGATTTTCTGTCGGACCGCACTTTCCGCTACCGTATCGAGGGCGCTCTCTCTCCCCCTTACCCCATCCGCGCCGGAGTCCCCCAGGGTTCCGTTCTGTCTCCCCTCATTTTCACCCTGTTCACTAGTGACATCCCGAACAGTAAAAAGGCACAGTTGGCGCTCTTCGCCGACGACACTGCCATTTACTGTTCGGGTGCCAACCAGTCATCCATAGCTCGAAACCTCCAAACCTCCGCAAGCGCCTTGAGCGATTGGTTCCGGAAATGGAGAATCGAGGTCAACCCCGATAAGAGTCAGGCGGTCATCTTCTCGAGACCGCGCAAACAACCCCCCCCCCCTCCCGCGCCCGATCTCTATGTATGGCAAGCCGATCCCCTGGGGAAAGCGAGCCAAATACTTAGGTGTCATCCTAGACCACAACCTCACCTTCAACGAGCACATAAAGACGGCGCGCTCGCGCGCCTCTTTCGCTCTCGGTAGGCTCCACTCCATGATAACTGCCCGCAGCAAACTGTCACTCAAGTGCAAATTGCGCCTCTACACCGCGGTCATCCGTCCCATCATGACCTATGCTTGCGTAGTCTTCGCACACGCCAAGCCGCGATTTCTGCATAAAATGCAAACCCTCCAGAACCGTTTCCTCTGAAAGGTCACGGGAGCCCCCTTCTATGTCCAAAATGTGAATCTGCATCTAGATCTCAGACTCCCCACCATCCAGCAGTTCATGAAACGCCTTTCCAAGCGCTTCTTTGACTCTGCCATAAAGCACCCCAATCCCCTGATTGCGGCGGCCTCCCGATACACTCCCTCCCGCATAAGTAGGATTCGCCGACCAAGGCATACCCTCACTGTCCCCGACGACGCCACTACCCTCCTCCAGGAGAGCAGTAAGGCCACGAGTACTCTCAGTCGACAACACAAACACAAGCTCAGACATCCGTCCTTCCGTCCTCGCCGCCGAGGCCCGTCGCGACGTCCCGCACCATCACCGTGCCCGCCCCGACCCTTGCTCGAGCCAGCCCGCGCAGCTGAGCCTGTAGTTTTAAATTCGCCCCTAAACACCAATAATAATACCGATCCAGCCTGTCCCTTGCTGTCCTCTTCCAGCGACGCCCTGAGCCGAGGTCCGAACCCCGCAGGGGGTTACCCTTAGCGCTGTCGCTTAGTTTTTAAGTTATTATTTGCCCTGGCTGGAGGCCTTAATTCGAGGCATCCACAGGAAAGTCCGGTTAAGCAGTAGCCATCCTCATAAAGGATGAACTGCGAGATGCCATAGCTAAAAAAAAAAAAAAAAAAGTGCCGCTGCGGCCGATTGCATGCGATCACTGCACGTGCTGTCGGCAGTTGCAGTTGGCAGCTCGGTTCCAAATAGTACCTAGTAGTTTGTTCAGAATCGTTTATGAATCGAGTTATGTAATTTTTGATTTAGGTAATACTTGTCCCAAAAATAAATAAAACCATGCCTAAATTACAGTCACACTTCCGCTGTACAGTCGAAACAAACCAAAATGAACGCAGTACCACCTACGCTAGACCCTTACCTATATTATACGTGAGCGACTGTGTGTGCATATATTTGTAATGTGACCACAATCTTGTGCCACACATTTAATAAATAAACATTGTTTTATATATAACTGGCTGACCCGGCTACGCGTTGCTAACGTTTTTGGCATTTTTTTGTTCTAACCTATCTTGGATCAAACTGCACACGGTGTACAAATTTGATTAAAATCGGTTAAGTAGTTTAGGAGTCCATCGCGGACAAACATCGTGACACGTAATTTATATATTATTAAGATAGTAATAATTCGGTGTATGTATTATGATTATATAGTCCAGCCGTTCTTGTTATAAATGGTGTAACTAACCCGACTTTATTTTATTATTAACCGACTTCCAAAAAGGAGGAGATGTATATTCGCCTTTTTTTGTTGTGTTTTCACCGATTTCTCCGTCAATTGTGGACCTATTTTAATATTTTTATTTTATTTGAAAGGAAACTCTCGAGGTGGTCCCATTGTCATGTCAAGTTGGAATCGGATGAGAGGATCCCATGGAAATCGAGGAAAACCCGCAAATTTTATAGGAAAACTTATAGCGATTTGCTTATTTTTTAAAGTAACTTGAGCATTTGCCCTCGGAAATCATCATTTGGTAAAGTGGAGCTGATGATGAAGACCACAGATGGCCATCGGTACTACACAATGATAAATATTTCACGGGTTGCGATTCGATTACTTTAATATGGTTGCTAAGCAATTTATGCTCGTTACAATGCATATGGTATACGGTATGGTGAGTGGTTGTTGAGGAGTTCTTCTAGTTCTTACCAGGAGAACTCCTCAACAATTAACGTCCCAGCATCGGGAAGAGCAATATTTTGTAAAAGGTGATGAGCAGTTGACATTAGGCTCTTTATTTTGTATCTTAGATAAGTAAATTACAAACTCTCACTAAAAAGTGAACTATAAAAAACTTAAAACCGACTTCCGAAAAAAGCACTACAATGTGAAAAATAACTTTAATTTAGGAAGTCGGTGTCGCTGGTTTTGCATTTTAGTTTATTGGAATTTGGGGTATTTCGTGGTATGCTTTAATTACTCGTAATTCGTCTTCCGTAGGTACGTCTCAAGTTGACATGTCACTGTATTCACCTTTTTATTATCTCTAATCAGATTCCGATGGCGAGCTCTAAGTGCGGATGGCGAGATGTCAGGATCTGGTGAAGGATACCTTCGAGCTGGAGGCGTGTACGTGCTGTGCCTCCGAGAGCGTCTGGGCAGGCTGGATGCCGCTGTGCTGCACGCGCCCAACCCTCCCAATGAGCTGCACCTGGCCTGGATAGTCCCTCAGTACCTCCTCGTCTCTGTGGCGGAGATTATGTTTGCCGTGTCGGGGCTAGAGTTCTCGTTTACACAAGTAAGTCGGTAAAACCCGCACTGGGCCCACGTGGTGGATTACCTATGGCCCACTCCCTGTCACAGAGAGTAGGCCAGTATTCCAGCAGTGGGAACATTACATAAAGGCTGATTATGTTATGGTGGTGCGACGATGTGGTAACATTGGCAGGACCAACATGGCCAGAGATCGCACAAGACGGGGAGGTTTGGAAGAAACAAGGGGAGGCCATTTGCGAGACACATTATAGGCCAACAATAAATAAATATATTAATGTTTCAGGCACCGAAAAGTATGAAAACTATTACTATAGCCGCTTGGTATGTGTCCGTTGCTTTCGGAAACTTGATAGTTATCCTCGTCGCTCAGACTAAGATATTTCAATCTAGGGTAAGTATTATGATTGAACTAATTATATTGCAACTATTCAACCCTCCCTTTATGTGTAAGATTTTATTTGAGGACTAACACCGGATACGGTTAATCTTTGCTAACGAACAATTTATCAATAGGTAAGCTTTTGAAACAACTGTTTAATTATTCAGCCGCAGCCAGTCGCCGCGTTCACTCGTTTCGTAAAAAGAAAAATAAGTTTATGAGTATTTACTATTTACCTACGTATAATAGGTAAAAAATCAAAATATACACTTTTTCAACGCTGGCCCGGTATAAATTGTATTAGGCATCGAGGGAATCTCGTTGGATCGGGCCAAATTGAGGCGCCAGTAAAGCCGACAAGTCATTTTACGACAACATAATCATACCACGTTTTAAATTGTTTGCTTCCTAGTGGCAGAGTATTTACACATTAGCTAACATTTATAGCAACAAATCAGGTTGTTTGTACATTTAGGACATAACGATGATTTATGTTCCACTGATTCTAGTGATATGCATGAGTGTTATGTTGATTTACTCAGATGCTTAACGATAATAGGATGCAAATGTTAACACAAGACGAGATACAACAACTATAATGCGATACACGGCATCGTTTATTCGAAAATGAATGTAAAAAAAGTAATAACAAAAATACTAAAAACCCAACTCAAGTTAAAAAAACTGAAAGCTAAAAACAAGCCCATTTTAAATTAAATAAAAGTTGGAAGCAGGCTGGACCCATTTAAATTTTAAAATATAATAAAAATGGTATGGTCCCTGTCTGCTTTCAACTTTTATTTAATTTAAAATAGGCTTGTTTTTAGCTTTTCAGGTTTTTATTAACTTAAGTGTTTTAAATTTTTGTTTTGTTTCCAGCTTTTTAGTTTACAAATGTGAAAGATTTCGCAGACGATTTAGTTCTTGGTACGTGCTTTTTACGATTTGTCACTTCGAATAACTTTTAACCATTTAAGTTGTACATATTTTGTAATCACCTTTTAAAACCCTTTATTTTGATACACCACTCGAGAGGTTTTTTTTTTTTTTAAGTTGTATATAATAGTAATATTGCGTTAGGAATCGGCCATTTTATTTTTTCAATTTTGATATAACCAGTGTCACTCTCACAATTAAGACGAATCTAACGCCACCTCTCAAGCTGAAATAGATCAAGCCATTTAGGCTACAGAGCGTGCCAAAGAAATATACATATACATACACTTGAAAAACATAACCCTCCATCTGGCGCAGTCGGGTAAAAATTATATTACGCCAAAGAATGACGGGCGTTATGGCCAGTATGTCCAATATAAACCACATATACATCAAATGAAAGTTTTAATAAATGAAACGCGCACAGCAGTAGTACATAAACGGGGAAGTCAGTTGTATATTATAAAATATAAATCATAAACTTAGTAATAATTAGATTGTCGCTCGATACGACAAGGCGAGATATTTGTCATCTGTCTTCAGGCAAAGATTTTTGCAATGAAATGCATTAAGCATGGCGTCCAATATCGAACGAATTAAGTATAGCGAAAAGCTCGTTTTTCGTCAATGCTTTATTTTTCTTGTATGTTCAGAGTCGTTAACACATTGTATAAAGTATAGCTATCGAGATAGATCTATAATAATAAGACATCATAAAATGAACACCCTTCATTATGGACTAGTAATGAGAATTATCTCACAAACAGAACTTACGTTTTCGATCTGTAATTAAACTGATGAATACTAGCACGAATTTACTTACCGCAAAAACAAGATTGGTGCTAGCTCACCTTGTAGTTTCAAATATGTCTATTTGGCGCTATAACGCTATTAACAGAATTGTTAACGTCGACGCAATGACGCAGACGATTACAATTCCATTTCCAATAATTTCGTTGGAAGTTCATCCGTGAAGCATAACCTGTACCTGCCAGCGCAGATATACGACTTCTTATGATTTTAAATTCAACATAACGTCCAACGACCGGACTGATTTCTTTGAAAAAATAAATAAATGTTATACTAGACCATTTGCTTCGTAATTTGATATGTGAATATTTGCAATTATATTTTTTTAACATAGTGTAATTAATTTGTAAAGTAATGTCTACCGCGGACATAAAAACGATAATCACGCAAACACTATCGGGTGTATTTTCATAAAACTTTCACCTTATAAAAGACAATTTAATTCCCCGAATTTTAGTATACGGTTTTTATTGGTTTGGTGTTATATTTTATTGGTATGTGTGATAAATCAACAATAGATGATTGTTTCATATTTTGCAATAAATTACCAGCGTTGTGTCATCGCGCTTCTCTTTCTTTTCTATGCAGTCCGATAGTGACCGCGTTTTAGGTCATGTAGTGGCCTTAATGCGCACTTTGCCATAATTATTGTCAAATATTAGTACCTAATGCCGTTTCGTTGCATATGGTGAAATTCGCAATCGGTCAAGTGATTGAAAAACCGTCAAGATCGCGCTCGGTCAAAATAGCGATTACTATAACGCGAATGGTTAATCGGCGAGCCGTACGCTGAGTGACCGCACCAACTAATGGGAATGCGTACGATCTATCGTCACATTCCCGCCGAACGTTCAGTTGTCAAATCATGGATTTAATGACGAATACCTATACACAACCTATGTATACGAATTTCGATAGATTCAAAAGATACAACGTAAAATGAAATGTCAACAGTTAACTCTACATGTGATTGAAAGAGTGTCCATGGAGTTTCTTGCCCGTTCTTCTCCATAGGGGTCTACGCTTTGGAATGGGCAACTAGCTTTCTATTTTCTGACTGACCGACTTCTTGACAATTCAAAAGTGCCTGTAAATGGTTTATTTGAAATAAATGCTTTGAGTTTGAGTTTGAGATTATGTGACACTAAAACTGATTAATAAGTGACAAAATAACTGATCATTAAAAAAAATTGCACTTTAGTCGTGCAATTTAGGATTTTTAACAATGACTTTAAAAGAAAATACTTAACCTAGAATATACACACGAATATATAGATCCGATGGTGTTCCGAGATATCAGTTTCTCGGTGCACCATAGGATTTGTTATCATGATAACCACCTGAAGATTCACAAAATCTCCAGCGTTAGTTTGAGCGAAACAAGACACACACGGCCCCATATTTTCGATTAAAATGCAAATACCTACTACACGGCGACTTTCAGCACGTCACTTATACCAGTCCAGAGGGTCAATTCTCGTTATTTTATTTTTAGAGAACGTTCACAGTCTGATCTCAGTCTTAATCTGTGAAAAATACCTCTTAAGTTCCCTACATTTTCAACAAGTTTTTGATTTTGAACGTTTTAAATTACGAGAATTGGCTTTCAGATTTCGGCACTAATATTCCACCTAACATTGATAAAAGGGAATTTGCGTATTTTGATATTTGTATATACCTCGAGCCTTTGTGTGTATGCCATGAATGGTTTTGGACTGGAATTACATAGCTTTGAGGCGTTACAGGTTGGCAGCGGGAGCATTGTATCCGTCGTCCACTCCCACCTGGTCCAATGGAGCTATAGAATATTGAAAACAATATAGGTACCTAATAGATTTCAATCAGAACCTCTGCTCTAAAGCATTGAATAAACAGAGCTGTGTTCAATTTATTCACGTTGACATTCAAATAACTGCACTCAAACATCAAAAATAAGAAGTCATTTATTCAAACTAGGCTGAGAATCAGCACTTTTCGAACGTCAAAATTACAAAAGACAGTCCCCCAAAACGCCCGCCCTTCACCACTTCCTAGTGCTTTCGCTGGGGAGAAGATGTGGCGCAACAAACTCCCCAGCAGCACAGCTGTCTGTTCAGTTATAAAAGACTCGACTGTATACAAAACTAGCACTGGCACTACAGACTGCCCACATTTTTTGGAAAAGCAGTGATATTAACAATGTTAACAATAGAAATAAGTACAAAATACGTGCCCCCTTTCACCGGCTCCATAGTTCATTTGTTGAGCTTGGTATAGCCTTTTATAACAAAATACCCTCTTATTTGCTAGGCTTGTTAACACAAATTAAGTTAAGTCTTGTAATCGGACTTTCGGGATTCTGACTAGTGACTACCCGCAACCACTATAAAAGATCTACAAACCACAACCGGGACTAACGTCTTCGTCCTTTTCGAGGTACGGAGGGGTCTTGGTATGAAAAAGATAACCCATCCCGAACCGACCTCTGTAAGCGTAGCTTAACCTGATCAATCAACTGTTAATAGTTCGCCACGAGCCCCGGGTGAAACTAGTTATGGAACAATGAACAAACACACGGAAACAGTACGGTGCATCACTTAGTAAATACATGTATCTTGTTTAAGCTTAGTTCAGTAACACCAAGCAAACGTGACATGCAACTTATGCAAGGCTCTTAGTTGTTTTGTGCCTATATAGCTATGAATGAAACACTCATTTTGCAAGCTACTTACGAGTTCAGTTCGTCTCCGTCAAGTTATAGTTTGCGAACAGTGGAGCTACATTCAACGTGTAGTGTTTTACGTGAAAATATGATGTCACTTTGTATTCCTCTCAGAAGCGTAGTTCGCAGCGGGATTTTTAAATTGAATTTGAATATGATCGTGTACAATGTTGCAGGCGACGGAATTCTTCGTGTACGCTGCGATGCTCGCGGTTGCCATGCTCGTGTTTCTGTGGATGGCGCAAGACTACAAGTCCAGGAATATCGACTCCGACGGCTCCTCATCTGAAAGTCGGCCATTGTTACACCATCGATCCAAAGTTAGTAACAATTTATATAAATGATTCTGCCTTTTTTGAACGTTGGATATTTTACATTTTAACAAAAAAGGAATTGTGTTTTATAATATGGTCTGATTAAGAATGTAAGATCAAAAAGGAAAGAAAAAAAGTTGTTATTTTTGCCATCGATACGCTAAAAAGAAGACTACGCCTTCACCACAAATCAGTAAATACGTTTAGCGCTAAGCGTGTTTAAAACATCGTTCTGTTTTTTTCAATAAACAGAACGACGATAAAAATGTACGGCGGAATATCATCAAGCCCTGACGATTTTTTCGGCTTAAGTTGCTGCAGGGCATCCAACTCCAGTTTATCAAGATGAACCCGCCCTGCTCCGTTCTGACTGCCTGCCTCAACTATCGCCGCATTCACATCCAATCTAAGTTTCTCTACATTATATCTATAATATAAAAACGAATCGCTAAATGTGTTGCTAAGCGCAAATCTCGAGAGCAGATGAACCGATTTCGCTAATTATTTTGTTTAATTTTCGCTAATTTTTTTGTTGTATTCGGTATTGTCAGGACAAGGTTTGTATGAAAGAAAATATAGGAAATTCGAAAAAAAAAATTACACCCTTGCGAAGCAGGGACGGGCCGCTAGTTCTGAATAAAAATATTCAGAGAATTCTTGAACCACTTACACTTGGTCATTTGGGCCTCTCCGTTCTTTAAAATTGTTTGGCTATCACTTGACATTGGCTTTGTACACGTTGGCGATATTGTTCCTGTGCTAATAAATTAATCTTCCCTATAACATAACTATAGCCCTACACTGAGCAAACGTTTCGTAGTCATTTCCTAAACCACTACTTTTATATTTTCTATAAAGAGAGTAGCTTTGAGTTTTATGTCGCGAATCATCTCACCCGTGTACCACTCGGGATAAATGTACCTTGAGCGTACACGACTTCGCTTTTTCCTGGGAACACAGTAATCTATAATTGGATAAATTGTGTCATAAAATTACTTTAAACTCGTATCTAAAACTTTTTAAATATCCGCTTTATTAAAATTTCAACTGACAAGTGTGCGCGTATCCGATGATGTGCTCAAACTTGGCCCTATGTTTGTACGCAAACGCGGGCTGATGGACACGAGTGGCGCCTCCGCCGCGCGCACTCTCACACACTCCCCGTGCTCAATATGTACTCAGTATTAAGTCCAAACAGTGATCATTGCAATTAAATATTCTGTTGCACTGTGTAAACCTACAATACTTACCTATTTCATACATAAAACTCATAATACGAATTTGGTGGATACAGGAATGTAAATTAAAATCTCCTACCACTACCACTTCACGATAATTATTACAATATTGTTCAATGATTCTCAATATCAACCTATATTCACGTTCACTGCTATTAGGTAGGATATAAACAACACATAATATTGAAACAAAAACCTATTACGTAAATTTAATAAACAGTGGCACCTACTAGTTCAAAAGCATGGTCATCAATGTTTACGCCGCTCGGTACAGGTACTCGCCGCAATTCGATTCGCGGTGTGGCCATGAGACACGCACTGCCCTGCTTTCGTCCATCCGCTCGGACACATCGCAGTATAGGGAACCCTGGAGGGATTAATTCCGAATCACAGTTCGATTCGTTTATGCCAGTTTCCTTGATTGCAAATATATCCGAGTTATAACTTGATAGTCCTATATAAAACTCCTCTAATTTGGTTCGCAGTCCTCTTACGTTCTGATAATATATTTCTATAGTACATTTATTCCGAGGTATTTGGTTTTTTGTATGGTGTACGAAACCAAACCCTTGGCTTTTTTTTGTCTTTTATGAGAATAAGTAAGCTAATACTCATTTCACTCTATTTATTGATAATAGTGGTAGTTTGCTTTCAGATACTAAACTCGTGGATTTTGTGGCCACACAGGTTCTCTATTGTGTTCCCTAACTTTTTAATCGACTTCCAAAAAGGAGGAGGTTATATGTTCGACTTTATGTATGTTTTTTTTTTGTATGTTCACCGATTTTTCCGTCAATTCTGGATCGATTTTGAAAATTATTTTTTTGTTTGAAAGGGTATACTCCCAAGGTGGTCCCATTGTCAGCAAGTTGGAATCTGATGAGAGGATCCCATGGAAATCGAGGGAAACCCTCAAATTTTTTTGGCAAACCTATAGCGATTTTGATATTTTTTAGAGTAACTTGAAGGGTATACTCTTAAGGAGGTCCCATTGTCAGCAAATTGGAATCTGATGAGAGGATCCCATGGAAATCGAGGGAAACCCTCAAATTTTATTGGCAAACCTATAGCGATTTGGATATTTTTTAGAGTAACTTGGGCATTTGCTCTCGGAAATCATCATTTGGTAAAGTGGAGCTGATGATGAAGACCACAGACGGCCATCGGAACTAATCAATGATAAATATTTCACGAGTTGCGATTCGATTACTTTAATATGGTTGCTAAGCAATTTATGCTCGTCACAATGAGTGTGGTGGTGGAGTGGAGTTCTCCAGGTTCTTAACAGGAGAACTCCTCAACAATTAACGTCCCAGCATCGGGAAAAGCAATATTTTGTAAAAGGTGATGAGCAGTTGACGTTAGGCTATTGTAACTTAGATAAATTACAAACTCTCTCACTAAAAAGAGAAAAAAGAAAACTTTTTACAAAAAAAACAACCGACTTCCAAAAAAAAACTACAAAGTGATAAAAAACTTTTATTTCGGAAGTCGGTGTCAATAAACGAAAATGCAGAACCAACGACACCGACTTTTTTGGAAAAAAGTTTTTTATCCATAATCTAAAGTGCCATATCTTTTTTGTCCTAATCATCATTTGTCCGAATGATAACTTGCTCGAACTTAATGTCAAATAATATTATATGCCATTAAATTTTAATCCCTATTAATACAATATGCCCTGAAGTTTGTCATAAAATTACAATCAATAATTTAAAAAACACTTAAAACCGTTTTTAATAAAATTTATTAGTCCTAAATTTAAATTAAGTATTTAATGTTTACGTGGGACACTCGGAAAGTTTTGCGAAAAATAAAAAATATATAAGTACTGTAACGAAATAAACAATGCGCACACGACTAAAGCAATCGTCCACTCGAGTACACGCGTAAGGTCTCATCGCATACACACATAGACACCCCGAGCGGGTATAAAAGACGTGCCCGGCTCGCCTAGCGTCAGCCATCATTATTGCCGTTCGACGCTCGCCGTGGACGGTCGTGCTGCCCGCTCTCGCTCGCTGCACGCCCCCACCGCCTCGCCGCCCCGCCACCGCCCGCTCTCGCTACGCTAGCCGTAACGAGCTCAGTAGTCTCCGGACTACGCCCGCACCCTGTCAATAGCCGCCTTTTTCAAGGCGTGGTTGATAGAAGTTGTTTCTTTAAGAGAGAATCGTCATCACACGTATCGTCGAGGTTTTTGGCCCCTTCCGGGTAAAAACCACAGTTTCGTGGTCCTTGGTGGATACCTCACGGTGCCAACGAAGCCAAGGGGGTGGTGCCCCAATCTCACCCGCCGAGCCCCATCAGGGCGAGGCTGTCAATTGGAATCGGGAGCTAGAAGCTTGGCCTTGGGGGTGGCTCCTAGTCAGCTCTAGCTTCGTAACTAATCCCTTGTCCACAGCTCGCGTCTAGTACGGTTGGGTGTGTCAACCCCTTCGTACTAGAAGCCGGTCTAGGGTGTCTCTACACCCATCGCACAGACTGGTTAGGGCCCCGTTCGCACAATAAGATCGGCGACGGGTCACAAGCTTAGGGCTCACTTCAGGTACTCACCTCCCTGTCTCACACCCGACAGGGAGGGTAGGATCTCACACCCCCGGGCCCATCCACCCGGGGTGCTAGGTTTTCACGCCCCCCATGGTTCTTCCCTCTCCCCGCCCCCTTCCCGATCATGGCAGACGCGGTCATTTTGGCGTTCGCTAGAGAGGTCCTCTTCAAGGACCCCTCTTTCCTCACCCAATATGGCCAGCGTCTCATAAATTTTAGACGCCCTCCCGGTTCGGTCTTAGACATCGACATTGACTTCAGCGATGCGCTAGTCAGCCCCCTCTTTCCGCCAAACTCAGGCGAAATCCCCGAGGCCGCCGCCGCCTCCCCTCCCGCACCCTCCGTGCCAGCCCCCTCGCCTGCACCTTCAGTGCCAGCCGCCGCCCCCAAACCAGCACCTTCCGTGCCAGCCCCTAAACCCGCACCCTCCGTGCCAGCCCCCAAACCCGCACCCTCCGTGCCAGCCCCAAAACCCGCACCCTCCACGCCAGCCCCTAAACCCGCACTCTCTGTGCCCGCCCCAAAACCCGCACCCTCTGTGCCAGCCCCATCACCCGCTCCCTCCGTGTCCGCCCCGAAACCCGCACCGTCCGTGCCAGTCCCCGATCCCGCACCTTCCGTGCCAGCCGCTATCGCAGCTGATACTCAGGAGAGTATGGACACGTCCGTACCCCAATCTCAATCCGACTCAGAGGAAGCCCTCTCTGACTCTTCGTCCTCCTCGGAAGACGACTATATAGTCGTCGGAAAGGGAGGCAAGAGAAAGAAGAACGCCTCCTCTCACGCCAACAAGGCCAAAAAGTCGGTCGCGGAAAACCCCGCTCCCCGCCCCCCCACCCCACCCTCCGCCGCACCGCAGGCCTCCCCCGCTTCTAGCCTCTCGGCTACCCCTCCCGCTTCGAACGCAAAGAAGCCACGACCCCCGCCCCCCATCTATGTCCAGGATAAGTCCAAATGGACAGAAATCTCCAAAGCGTGTGTTGATCAAAAGATCAACTACACGAACGCCCGCTCAACCCAACAGGGTATTAAGGTAACGGTCGCCTCGTCCTCGGACTACAGGGACCTTACCCGTCTCCTCCAGACAAGGGCTTACCCCTTCCATACGTACTCCCTTCCGGAGGAAGTCCCCACCCGCGTAATCATCAGGCGCGTCCCCAAAGAAATCCCCACCGAGGAGATCAAAGAAGACCTTGCTTCACAAGGCATCCCCGTCTCAGCAGTCCATCGCTTGCACAAAGCATGGAAGGGCCTAGTCTACGACATGGTCCTGGTCATCTGCGACCCTACTGAAGGACATCACCCCATCTTCAAGGTGAAGTCAGTTTGCTCCCTCTCGGGTATCTCTATTGAGAAACCCAGGAAGTCCAACCTCATCGGACAATGCCACAGGTGCCAACTGTATGGCCATTCCCAATCCCACTGCTACGCGACACCTAGATGCGTCAAGTGTCTAGGTGCCCACGGCACGTCAGACTGTCCCCGCCCCAAAGACCGCTCTCAGTGCACAGAGCCACCGAGCTGCGTTCTTTGCGGCCAATCCGGGCACCCGGCTAACTACCGTGGCTGCCCCAAGGCTCCCAAGTCTTCTTCTCCCAAACTGACGAAGCGCGCGAGCGACCGTCAGCAAAGGGAAAGCCCCTCTGTGAGGATCCCGATCCCTTCCTCCCAGATGCCCGATAGGCTCAGTCCCCAAAGGCCCTCCCCATGGGCGAACCTCAACCACCTCAAAGCTCCCGCAGCTTCGGTGCCCCCCCCACCCCCGACTATCCCAGCGCTGATGGCAACTGTCATCCCCGCGCCATCAGTAGGCCCCTCGGTCCCAGTAGCCCCACCGGTAGCCCTTCCCGCCGCCGCGCCCAGGGCTCCCGCTGGTCCCAGTAGGTCCCCCCCGACCTCCGCCTCCCGCCCCCAGCCTAGCAGCATGGAGGTAATAATCGGTGCTTACGCAGCTTTTATTGCCCCCGCAAATGCCATGGCAGCGGAAATCCAAGCCTGTAACGGCAATCCTCGGCGCATCGCCGAGATTTTCAATGCGTATCCTCAGATTACGCAAGTCATGCAAACCCTCAACTTCTAAAAAGCTCCAATGGCTTTACAAAGAATGAGCGTTACCAAACCCCGATCCCTTAGACTAGGGTTTTTTAATGCAAACGGCATTAAAAATCAACGCGATGAGATCGCCGCCTTCCTCCGCGATCACCAGCTCGATGTCCTCTTAGTCCAGGAAACCTTCCTGAAGCCCCATCTGCGGAACCCGAACATTGCCAACTACAAGATAGTTCGCAATGACAGGGCTCGCTGCCACAAGGGCGGTACACTCATCTACTATAGGAAGTCCCTCCATTGCATCCCGATAGACCCGCCCGCCCTAATCTCTCAGCTAGAGATCTCTATCTGTCGGCTCGGCATGACCGGTCACCCCGCAATCACCATCATCTCCGCCTATATCCCGCCCACCAATGGTGCGGAGGATCCCATCTCTCTCACTACCGATTTCACTACCCTCTTCGGTATGAGTGACTCCGTCATCATGGCGGGGGATCTCAATGCCAAACATCCCGCTTGGAATAGCAGCACGACCTCTACCAGAGGTAGGATCGTGTTCAAACTAGGCGACTCCCTCAATTTCGATATCATCGCTCCGATGTATCCCACTCATTTCCCGGGCGACCCCGCCCATCTTCCTGACGTTCTCGATGTAGCGCTTCTCAAGAATGTAAACCTCCGTTTGCAGTCTATCGAGACGGTACAAGAGCTTAACTCTGACCACCGCCCGGTCATCTTGCACCTGGCCCCCTATTCGGGCCCCCCGCACGACCCCAACCAGCCCCCCCCGACCAAAACAGTCACCGACTGGAGGAAAGTAAGCGAAAGACTGAAATCCACCACGTCTCCCCACCTAGACTCCATCCCCGAGCAAATTATCTCAGTCGCAGACACGACTGGGGCGATCGACTCGTTCACAGAGCACGTTCAATCCATACTGACGGATTGCTCACGGGAAGTTCCAGTGATGGAAGACCATCGCTGGAAACTGCCCGATGACGTACGTGAACTGATGACCGAGAAGAACGCTGCCATTCGTGCCTACGACTCTTTTCCCTGCGACGCGAACAAATCCCACATGCGCCATTTACAGCGTGCTGTAAAGAAACGCATAGGGGAGTGGCGCTCCGAGGGATGGGATAAGTTGATCGGCGAACTCGAGCCCACCCACCACGCCTTCTGGCAACTCCAGAGGAAGCTCCGCTCCTCTGAAGAGGCCACAGTTCCTCCCCTCACACGCCCCGACAAAACGGTCGCTTTCGAAAACCTCGAAAAGGCCGAATGCCTAGCCGACAGCCTAGAGGCTCAATGCACTCCCAGCTCTCAACCAGTAGACAGAGCGCACCTCGACGAGGTGAACGCTGAAGTCGAACGGAGAGCCTCCCTCCCGCCAGTCGAAGACCCTGATGATCCTCTGCCTCCCGTCACTCCCGACGAAGTGCAAGACATCATAAAAGGACTCGCAACCCGCAAAGCCCCCGGTTCGGACGGTATCACCAACAGGGTGTACAAACTCCTCCCCGCCCCCCTCATACTGCTCATGACCGCCATCTTCAATGGCGCCCTGAGCAACAACATCTTCCCCCAAATGTGGAAAGAAGCCACAGTCATAGGCATCCCAAAGCCAGGCAAGCCCAAGTCTGAGCCCTCCAGCTACCGCCCCATCAGTCTGCTAAATGTTTTCGGTAAAGTCTACGAGAGGCTTATTTATAAGCGCCTCAAAGACTATGCCGAAGCAAAGAGCCTCATCCCCCCCGAACAGTTCGGTTTTCGCACGAAGCATTCGTGCATCCACCAGCTCCACCGCATAGTCGAGCACATTAGCGCTGCTTTTCAGCGAGGTGCTTCGACAGGCGTCCTGTTCTTCGATATAGCGAAGGCGTTCGACAAGGTCTGGCACAATGGCTTATTATATAAGCTGTACCTGCTAGGTGTGCCAGACCGTCTCGTGCTCATCTTACGAGATTTTCTGTCGGACCGCACTTTCCGCTACCGTATCGAGGGCGCTCTCTCTCCCCCTCACCCCATCCGCGCCGGAGTCCCCCAGGGTTCCGTTCTGTCTCCCCTCATTTTCACCCTGTTCACTAGTGACATCCCGAACAGTAAAAAGGCACAGTTGGCGCTCTTCGCCGACGACACTGCCATATACTGTTCGGGTGTCAACCAGTCATCCATAGCTCGAAACCTCCAAACCTCCGCAAGCGCCTTGAGCGATTGGTTCCGGAAATGGAGAATCGAGGTCAACCCCGATAAGAGTCAGGCGGTCATCTTCTCGAAACCGCGCAAACTACCCCCCCCCCTCCCGCGCCCGATCTCTATGTATGGCAAGCCGATCCCCTGGGGAAAGCGAGCCAAATACTTAGGTGTCATCCTAGACCACAACCTCACCTTCAACGAGCACATAAAGACGGCGCGTTCGCGCGCCTCTTTCGCTCTCGGTAGGCTCCACTCCATGATAACTGCCCGCAGCAAATTGTCACTCAAGTGCAAATTGCGCCTCTACACCGCGGTCATCCGTCCCATCATGACCTATGCTTGCGTAGTCTTCGCACACGCCAAGCCGCGATTTCTGCATAAAATGCAAACCCTCCAGAACCGTTTCCTCCGAAAGGTCACGGGAGCCCCCTTCTATGTCCGAAATGTGAATCTGCATCTAGATCTCAGACTCCCCACCATCCAGCAGTTCATGAAACGCCTCTCCAAGCGCTTCTTTGACTCTGCCATAAAGCACCCCAATCCCCTGATTGCGGCGGCCTCCCGATACACTCCCTCCCGCATAAGTAGGATTCGCCGACCAAGGCATACCCTCACTATCCCCGACGACGCCACTACCCTCCTCCAGGAGAGCAGTAAGGCCACGAGTACTCTCAGTCGACAACACAAACACAAGCTCAGACATCCGTCCTTCCGTCCTCGCCGCCGAGGCCCGTCGCGACGTCCCGCACCATCACCGTGCCCGCCCCGACCCTTGCTCGAGCCAGCCCGCGCAGCTGAGCCTGTAGTTTTAAATTCGCCCCTAAACACTAATAATAATACCGATCCAGCCTGTCCCTTGCTGTCCTCTTCCAGCGACGCCCTGAGCCGAGGTCCGAACCCCGCAGGGGGTTACCCTTAGCGCTGTCGCTTAGTTTTTAAGTTATTGTATGCCCTGGCTGGAGGCCTTAATTCGAGGCATCCACAGGAAAGTCCGGTTAAGCAGTAGCCATCCTCATAAAGGATGAACTGCGAGATGCCATTTATTAAAAATAAAAAAAAAAAGCCTAGCGTCAGTTCAACTCTGCGAGGGCTTTGTATCCGACGATTCGGAACTACTCCCTGGCAAGTTGGGCGCTCTGCTTATAATACGTCACGCCTGGTGGTACTTTCGTAACACGGAATATTACCAGTGTGTCGTATTGTTAGTGGAGATATTTTGCTTATAGCGCGTCTCGCTATCTATTTATTTTATAGGTAGCTAGCTTACTAGTTTTGCTCATTCATTAATTAGTCATTGTTGATACATTCTGTTACTTAAATTGTTTACTTAAATTGTTTACTTATATTTTTTACTCATATTGTTTTAACTTCATTTCTTGCATTGTATAACTAAGTAGATAACATAGCATTGGCATATTTTTTTCAAACGCCTAGCTTGCACTGCTTTATTAGCTTCAACTTTTAGTTTGTATTACCTACCCTCATATTTTTTTTTTATAATATTGGCTTAAGCAACTTTTATTTTCCCTTGCTACCTACGTTTTGAATTGTATAACATTCTTGTTATTTGTGTGATATTACAAATATAGGTTTTAAGTATTTCTCCTTGGAGTATTATTTACGAAGAACCCCGTTACATATTGACGCCCCAACGTGGATCCTCTAAAGAAAAACCTTAGACCTAGACCAACAGCACAAACGCAGAGGTTTACAATACAGGAATACCCGCAGAAAGGGAAGAAAAAAGAAACAATGGATAGTAAGAGTGGTTCTGCTTCAACTTCATCATCAATAACTATGTCGAGTGAACAGTTCCAACAATTACTCACAGCAGTTGCTTCAGGGTCAAAGCATAAGAGTTCCATGATAAGATGTCCAGTTAAATTTAATGGCAATAAGAGCGCTTCTGAGGTCGAGTCTTTTCTAGCAGCAGTGCGTGTGTTCAAGAAGGTTGAGCATATAGAAGATGAAGACGTTTTAACAGGGCTGCCATTGATTTTGACGAATGATGCTGCTACTTGGTGGCAAGGCATTCAGAACCAGGTAAAAACTTGGAGCCAGTTTGAAGAACGCTTGCGGTACGCATTTGCGCCCAAAAAGTTGGCATTCAAAATATACCAAGAGTTGGTGGGGAAAAAGCAAAAGAAGGATACATTAACAGAAATATTTGTAGCAGAAAAACGTGCCCTCATAGCTGAATTTCCAGCACCAGGTCATACTGAACAGCAAGAGATAGATTTAGTATTCGGCCAAATTCGTTTCGAGATTAGGGAAAAATTATCCAGAGAAGCTATAGAAAGTTTCGATAATTTATTAGAGAAGGCTAGAGAGATTGAGCGAAATTTAGGTGAAAGAGCTGAAGAGAATCAGACGTCTAAAGCAGCAGAAAGCATTCACAAGGGTAAAACTAGATGCAATTACTGCAGACTTCCAGGACACACTTCGGATGTCTGTAGGAAACGTCTGAAAGCTGAGCAGCAGAAACCTGCAGAGAAGTCAGTGGAAACTAAACCCGATGATAAGGTGAAGCCCAAATTTTCATGCTACGGATGCGGCGAACCAGGTGTTGTGAGAAGCCGTTGCCCGAAGTGTAATGATCAGCGCATAGGAACGAAAAACATCAATTTCTGTTCTATAAATACTCCAAGTGCCAGATGCCTTAGACCGATAGTGCCAATTAGTATTGGAGATATAAAGGGTACTGGATTTGTAGACACATGTGCTAGATCAAGTGTAGCCTCATATCAGCTTTTCATGTGTTTGAAGCAAGATGGATATGATTTCACAAAGGAGACCATGAGCATAACCTTAGCTGATGGTATACCCAAAATACAGACTGTTTTGACTGTTACAGCGCCTGTTAATATTTATGGAAAGGTGATAAACACTTCTTTCATTGTTATGCCTAAAGCCAAAAGTAACAAGACATTACTGGGAGTTGGTTTCATCGAAGATGCCATGATGGTTCTTAACTTACCTCAGTTGACATGTCGGTTCCTTGATGATCCTGTAAAAGTATATGACTTGAAACAAGAAGATATTTGCGAGACAATGATCGCCGAATTGATAAGCATCGCTTGTTTACCGGAAATCATTTCGCCAATGTCTACTTCACCCGAAAAGGCCGTTACTCCGAAATCGGTAACATCAAGTCTTGTCGAACAAAATTTGTTCCGACCGTATGGTCCCGTGATGACAGTGTCCTCTCCTGACGTATTAGAAAATGCACCTGTACAATCGCAAAATGAGCCGTTAGTTGGTAGTGACGCACCCACTAAATTGGAGATTTGTCAAGCAAGTGCAGCACGTCCACAGACACCTACGTATGGCCCGCTAGTACCAATTGAATTTTCTACACCGCCGAGTAAGCGCCAACGACTGTTTGATGGCCATTCTCCAGTAGTAGATGCATTGTATCAAGATGCTAGAAGGTCGATAGATGAAAGCGTAATAGAATTGTCACCAGACACCAGATGTTTGTTCAATTCACCTAGCACGGATATTTCAGCAATAGATGTCGAAAGGTTTGATTATGTTCTAAGCAATGAGGAGTTCGTACGTTTGCAAAATATTTTAGAGAGGAATGCAAGTACATTTGTTCCTAATGGAAAACCTACAACCCAAACGGAGCACTTCATTGACACAGGAGATCATAGACCAATTTCCGTCCCACCGTATCGTTTACCGCCTGCAAAAACTCAAATCCTGAAAGATGAAGTAAGCAAGATGCTTGCAGAAGGGATAATAGAACCATGCAACTCTCCGTGGTCTGCACCTGTAGTTATGGTTCCTAAGAAAGATGGTGGAACACGAGTTTGCATTGACTATCGCCAACTTAATGCAGTTACTATACCAGATGTGTATCCACTACCTCGTATAGATGATCTGTTACACGATGCTAAACCGACACCGTATATGTCTACCATAGACCTCCGCGCAGGTTACTGGCAGATCAGAGTAAAACAGGAAGACCAATGCAAAACTGCTTTTGTTACGCCATTCGGCATGTACAAGTTTTTACGGATGCCCTTTGGTTTGCGCAATGCACCAGCCACCTTTCAACGACTGATGGATGGTTTCCGTGTGTCTCTGAGCCATGTTAAACTGTTTGTCTATATCGACGATCTCATCGTCCTGTCTCCAACGTTTGAACAACATCTGAGCGATCTTCAAGATGTCTTCTCACGACTTCAAGAATATAACTTGACAGCCAATAAGGAAAAGTGCAAATTCTGTTGTTCGAGGGTTAAGTACCTGGGACACTATATTACCCCAAACGGACTACAGATGGATCCTAACAAGGTCAGTGCAATAGTAAACATGACTGCACCTACCAATCTAAAGCATTTACTTTCGTTCTTGCAAATGTGTTCTTGGTACAGAAGATTCATTCCCGGATTTGCAAAAGTTGCTGAACCCTTAACCCGTCTAACCAAGAAACAAGCTAAATGGCTGTGGGAAGATGAACAAGAAGGCGCATATGACAAACTCAAACAACTTCTCACGACTAGTCCCATATTGGGTCAAGCAGATGACTCTAAACCCTATATAATTAAAACAGATGCCAGTAACTATGCTATCGGTGCAGTTCTCGTGCAGGGGGAGGGTGAACAGGAACACCCCGTGGAATTCGCAAGTCGATTGCTAAATCAAGCCGAGAGAAATTATTCTACGACTGAACGCGAGGCACTCGCAGTTGTATGGGCACTTAATAAGTTTAGAGGATATATAGAAGGAACGCCTATTACAATCCTGACGGATCATCAAGCCCTCAAATGGCTAATGTCATTAAAATCCCCAACTGGGCGATTAGCAAGATGGGCTCTCCAGTTACAGCCGTATGATATCACAGTAAAATACATCACTGGGAAGACGAACGTCGTAGCAGATGCGTTATCTCGCCCTAACTGTGAAGCTGATACTAAAGAAAACTGTGGAATATGTAGTGTTGTGATAGATATGCCAAGGAAGAATCCTAAAGAAATAAGAGACGAACAAATGAAGGACAAAGACATTGAGAAGATAGTAAAGGCATTTGAAAGTAATAATGAAGAAGAAGCACGATATTGGTGTCAAAAGGGTTACGTTATGAATAACGGTTTACTATACCGCTACAACCCTTTTGGTGATACTGATAATAGATAGATAACAGATTCTTGTGCCAGAACAAGAACAAACCAATGTTATATCAGCATATCATGATGAACCTAATGCTGGTCATTATGGTACAGACAAAACGTTTGCTAGAATAGCTCAACGTTATTATTGGAAAGGCATGAGGAAGGACATCGAAAACTATGTTCGAAACTGTTTGTCATGCCAGAGATACAAACCGTCGAATATGAAACCAGCTGGACTCCTTCAAACATCTGCAATGAATAAAAGATTTGAAGTACTCGCTTTCAATCTATTTGGCCCATTACCTACGTCAACCAATGGAATGACCTGGATACTCGTCGTTGAAGATCTTGCTTCTAGATGGATAGAATTATTCCCACTAGAACATGCAACTGCAACTAATTGCGCGATGACTCTCATTAATGAGGTATTTTTAAGATACGGCATGCCACGAAGAATAATCAGCGACAATGGCACACAATTTGTTAGTGCTGTTATGCAGCAAGTAGCCTACTGCCTTAACATTAAGCATGCATTCACGCCCGTCTACCATCCTGAAACGAATTCGGTAGAACGCCGCAACCGAGATCTTAAAACCCAGCTCGCCATACTTGTAGGAGATGATCATCGGACCTGGTCAGAGAAACTACCAAGCATCCGATTTGCGATGAACACTGCAGTTTGTTCTTCAACTGAGCATACTCCAGCATACCTTACATTCGGTCGAGAATTAAGAACGCCCGATGATAATGAACACGATCTACGTGAAATAATCTCGTCAGAAAATTTCATTCCTGAAATTACACCTAAACTGTTAGTATTAGCAGAAACACTAAAAAGAGTTAAAGAAGTACAAGAAGGAAAAGAAGAAAAGCGAAAGGAATATGTAGATAAAAACAGAAGACCTAGCCCTAAATATAAACCTGGAGATCGAGTTCTTGTTGACACACACACCCTCAGTAAGACCGTCCAAGGATTCAGCTCAAAACTTGCCCCACGTCGAGATGGCCCATATATAATTTTGAAGAATCACGGACCAAGCTCTTACCATGTCGCAGACCCTAATACACCAAACCAGAGTGTAGGGCTATACCACTCATCTGCATTACGCCCTTACCAAAGTGACACTGAGAGCCCACTACCAGCGCCAGCTCGGCCAATTCGAAAGCGTGGACGACCACCTAAAACAGCAGATCCACTTACCTCTGCCGAAATTACAACCTCACAACTTCCGAAACCCACTCGAGGACGACCACGAAGGGATACCGCAAGTCTGCCTTCCTCGTCGAGACGTCTTCGGAGCCAGAGGGGGAGATTGTAACGAAATAAACAATGCGCACACGACTAAAGCAATCGTCCACTCGAGTACACGCGTAAGGTCTCATCGCATACACACATAGACACCCCGAGCGGGTATAAAAGACGTGCCCGGCTCGCCTAGCGTCAGTTCAACTCTGCGAGGGCTTTGTATCCGACGATTCGGAACTACTCCCTGGCAAGTTGGGCGCTCTGCTTATAATACGTCACGCCTGGTGGTACTTTCGTAACACGGAATATTACCAGTGTGTCGTATTGTTAGTGGAGATATTTTGCTTATAGCGCGTCTCGCTATCTATTTATTTTATAGGTAGCTAGCTTACTAGTTTTGCTCATTCATTAATTAGTCATTGTTGATACATTCTGTTACTTAAATTGTTTACTTAAATTGTTTACTTATATTTTTTACTCATATTGTTTTAACTTCATTTCTTGCATTGTATAACTAAGTAGATAACATAGCATTGGCATATTTTTTTCAAACGCCTAGCTTGCACTGCTTTATTAGCTTCAACTTTTAGTTTGTATTACCTACCCTCATATTTTTTTTTTATAATATTGGCTTAAGCAACTTTTATTTTCCCTTGCTACCTACGTTTTGAATTGTATAACATTCTTGTTATTTGTGTGATATTACAAATATAGGTTTTAAGTATTTCTCCTTGGAGTATTATTTACGAAGAACCCCGTTACAGTACCTAAATATTTTTCTTTAAATCTTTTCAAAGTACTCTCCACTAGCCTATGCAGAGCTATGTGCTGAATCTCTTGATACGTAACTCGCTTATTTTGTCTTGGATTCACTGCTAGCACGTTTTCTTCCGTAACAGCTGTCAAGGGCGACCACTTCTTTCTTTATCCACCAAAGTTAGTCGACCGCGTTTGAATTCGTTATACCAACGATACACGGTTGCCTTAGCCTTGCCTTCATCCATTAATGCCATTTGCAGTCTGTCGTACGATTCGTCCGGTTTCAGGCGACACTTGAAATCGTAAAAAAATCATAGCGCGAAAATGTTCCCGGCGCAAATCCATTTTTTTATGAGACAGGATAAATTAAATTAGCTCGCAAACAATGTGGAGGGTAATTTTGAAATTGGAACGTACCTTCAGACGCCAGCACATCAACCTACCCGAAACTGTCAAATTTTCCCAATCAACTTTCAACCTTATGCTTTAGCGATAAAGTTGATAATCTATCAAACAAATTTGACAGATTGTAGTAGCTTGATGTGCTGGCGTCTGTACCTATTTTTACTTACAAATAATCATAATTTTCAAAATAGATTATAACTGGCCAGTCTCTCATCTCAATATGTATAATGTAAATGTAAATATGAGTTTTAAGTGAGTGCAATACGACACTGGATCACGTGGCTTCTTAGTAATGTACCCAAATTTACACGGGTATAGGCGGTTTGTCGGTTTTGACTAGGTAAAATTAACCGCTTGTGAGCGTAGCGTCATATCCAACAAGAAAAAAATATTGCCTCTGGCCATGACGTCAGCGAAAGTGTTAAGGTGATTGAAAAGCAAGAAAGAATATATTAATTAGGTTGTCAGCAAATATGTAAATCGTTAAAAGTGATAATGTTTCAAAGTAAATACGTAACATAATCTGCCTATAATGCTGGGATACATAGGCCTCCTCTTTCTGTGAGAGGGTATAATCAGCTTGTAATTTGCCCACTTCCTGGACACAGGCGAGATGGCCCACGTCATAATACCCCATACACTTTTTTCTATTCATCACGACAGCTTTCTCCATTTTGACAGTTCTATTCCGCAGGTGATATCGGTGCATTCGCTGTCAACATCAAGCACGCGTGCGTTCGGGGGCACGGGCAGTAGTGCAGCCTCGTGTTTAGGCGTGATGGAGCGGTCGCGACCGGCGGCCTGGCCTCAACGGGCCTACGTGCATCTTGCCACCCCCAGCACCGGGGAACCTAAAGCCACTACACTGGCACAGGAATAATCTACTAAGTAGCTGTATAGTAAATTGGCACAAAACTATAATGCCGATTGGTTTGCATGAATTCAAGAATTTGTGTTATTTTAGTCTAAAGTACACGTTTTTATTGTCTGCCGTACCTTCACATATTGTGACTCAAACATTTGCGAAAGATATGAACTTGGTCAACTATATCAGAGGGGCAGTTCCCGAACTTTTAAGTATGTTCGCATTCTAATCTAAGTCACAATACGTTCCAAATACCTCTAATTTTCCTACATTTTTAGTGTCATGTAGCACAAGGAAAGGAAAAAATCCGAAAATCGTAAATTTGAAGTTATATACCTACAAATTTGTACGGAACCCTCGGTGCGCGAGTTTAGTAGACCGGTTTTTTTTTGGTTACGTAAGTACAAAGGATGTAAACTGGGGGATCTAAACCTACGACGTATGATTGGCTGACACAAGGTGTATATTTCTAGATGTGATGAGGTAGTCAGTTGAAATGTTCATAGAATACTTGTTAAGTACTATGGTTTTTAACATGCCGAATATTAAAAATGATTGCGTTACGTTAGCGCGCGAATCCGATTCGCACTTTCGTTTTACTTTGAGCAATGGTCACTCCGGCCGGCGGCATGATATCTGCCTGGTTTGTAGACGAACCGGTATGTGGAACCGGTCTACGGTTTTCTATTCAGGGGCGTTTTAAAATAATTCCATATACTTACATAATATGTAACGTTTAAAGTGTATAACTTGTAAAGACAATTTGCAAATTGCAAATCTGACGGTTGTTTAAAATAGTTTTATCATTTTATTTATATGAAACGTAACTTTACTTTAATATTAATCATAGTACTTACATATTATATACTTTTAATTTTGTTTATTTAGATATTTCTAAGTGTTGTCTAATAAAAATATTGGATCCTATTTGGCTTGTTTATTTCAAAATATTAACTTACAAAATTAACAAAATTTCCGAACGTACCTATATCTGAACCAAATAGATTTTTATGTTTACTAAGATTTGATTTTCCAAGAAAACACGCTTTGCTATCATGAAATTTATAATACTGAGCATTTGTAAGTACCGAATTATTCTGAAACTAATTAAATAATGTAGGTTCTTAGTACTTTCTTCGAACACGGTCAATCCAATTGGGGTCAAAATATATACCTATATTAATTTTTCTACGTGTTTCTGTGCGGGTCAGAGTTGCGACCCACGTCAATGGCATTTTTATTTAAAATACAAATAATTGAAAAAATGTGCCAGGAGGCTCAAGTGGCTTCATCGCTTTGCACATCGCATCGCCTGAAGTCTGCAATATTTCAGTTATTGACAAAAAAATTGCAGGTTTAAAATAGTCACTGTCATTTAGGCTTTCAAATACGATGTTCCGAACTAGATACAATTTATAATATCCATTATAATTACCTAAAACCTGACTCAAGACGGTATAATTGCCCATATTCGGCTTTTGAAGCAACCGCTTCAAAAACAATATACCATATCGGCGCTGTTTTTCACGATATAATGCTTCTGCTCACGTCTGTACGTGAGGTATGGCGCAATCAATAATTGCAAGCCTAGCCGCTCTTTAATCACGTGAACCATATTACATGTATCCGGCGTCCGGTTCCCGGGCCGCGTATGAAGACGACGTAAACAGATTAGCGACCACGTCTCCTTCCTAATTGAGCTCACAAATGACTCTTGGGACTTATATTGATCTTATTCTTTACACATGGGCACACGTCTCAGCCTCGCCGGGTATTATCCCGGATAATACGGCTTCGCTCCCACATCGCTTAAATATTTGAAATCCAATAAACCGGACCCTGACAATGGATCATTTTATTTACAGATAGAAGCCAGATGTTGTATTACGTATTGCTCTGTTTTACATTGTCTGTCATTAAATGCTTTAACCCTGATCAAATGAATGACGAACGTTTGTACCGCACAGAGGATTTCCCATCACTCTTTGAGGACAATTCGCTATGGAAGCTGGGTGATATACCGTTACTTAATAAAAAGGTATGCCAATTTCCTGCATATAAACGAATGTTACAGTTATACTCGTACATAAATTTATTAACAAACATTCATTTTGAACGCAGTGAGCAGTAGATATGCTGCAAATATGGAAACGGGAAATATGGAAAGGGTATTTTACTCAGTTTGCTTCTGGTATTGTCAGTATTATTGTGCAGAATTTTTCTCATTGCTGGCTAGAATGCCAATCGTTTTAATAGAAACAATAAAAATAACTTGAGCATTTGGAGCCACCCAGTCTGAGATAAAAGATTCGAGTGAGGAAAAGGTATGAAATAAATTAAGAAAAATAGGTTTATTTGACAGAGAAAGAAACACGTGCTTACAAAAAGATAATTAACTGCAATATTAAAGAAAAATCACGATCAGAAAACAAAAATAATCAACAGCTGCACGTTATGACTGTGACAAGTAGTTACACTATTCCAGATATTTAAAGGAACGCGTGTGACGATCCGTGAACATCCGTACGTCGCGAGCATTCGACGGCACATCATGCACTACTCCGTGGCAACCATGCTCACGAAGAACTTGTTCATAACCGTGGCACATCCTTTAATCGAGTGAGTTAAATGAATATGGTTACTGTATACCTAATTCTTCCTAACAGCGAAAATTATCCGAGATTGAATTATTTATCTCACTCCCATTAGGTGTAGTAGCAGAAATGTTGTTAAAATATGATTTTATGTCTTATGGTCAAGGGCTAAAATGGGTTTTTTATTAACAACTTGCTATATTTTTCCTACAAAGTGCGGTTGGTAGACCTAGGCGCTAGTTATGTTTAAATGATTTTCCAGCTAGTTACTGAGACCCGGCTTCAGCTGGTCTTTAGGGGACTGAGTAGTACCCTGAGACGACTCACTGACCCAATGTTTTTTTATTATCCTGGTCATACAGCAGGTTCACAGGATATAGTGCGTGTATAAGGATGATAAGGTTAAAATTGCAGTGTGCCACTCAACGAAATAGGCGTAGTTGTGGGCGAGAACTATGCGGATAGAGGAGCCACGCTTCTCACCGTGATGGTGGTCGTCATCCATGAGAGCTTCGACCGGTACACCCTGGCCGCTGACCTGGCCCTGCTCAGGGTCTACGAAGACACGCCATACAGGTAATGATGTGCTTTCTATTCAAAGTTCTTGTTAGTTAATGGGTTAAGTAAACCAATAAAACGCTACCCATAAAAATATTGCTTCACTTTCTGTAATCTTTCATTGCAGCCAAAAAAGAAAAGTTAATGCTGATGAAATAACTACCGATGAAACTGCGCAATTTCTCTTTAAGTACTCAAAAGCCTTGAAATTGAAACGAATGGATGCGTTTATTTTAAACCGAACCATGCTGTTATTCGAAACAAGTTACGACATTTTAAAATGAATAATGAGACATTGATAAAAAAAAAAACGTATAATTGGGTTTAGGTTAGGTGTGTGTATATATAGCTCTGACAAAAATAGTGTAAACTATAAATGGACTGTAATATATAATTAGCCATGTGTGGGATGACACGTCTTACGTAATATAGCTGTGATAGGTATTATTATAACACACCTTCCAACATATGCAGTGGCCTCCAAAAGTTTGTTGACATTTTTCCACTTCAGCTGTGACACACTACTTTATGATTTAAAATTCTAGTGATCCAAATGTTTGAACTGCTATAAAGTTTTATTGACTAACACCCGGTTTCTGATTTGAATAAAGTAGCAAATCTCAACTAATTATTCTCAAATACAGTCATATTTCATACTTAAGTCATACTTAAGTACAGATTAAGATGTTCTCAACTTCAAATTCTCAATTCAGAAACTGGGTGTTACCCCCTTACTAATAGACGTTGGATACCGTCTGTATAGTTACACAACGCTTTGTCTTCTTCTTTCGAAAGTCAAGTTACTGACGACTGAAAGAGAGAAATCGGTGTGTAACTATTCATCTGATATAATACGTTTATTAGTAAGGGGTCATTGAACTTCCTACCACCTTTGACTTATCATAAAAAAATAACCAAGTAATAATCCCTTAGGAGTAGCTGATATTTTTTTTATTTTAAATCATTATGTGGTATCACAGCTGAAATGTAAAATGTGAACTAACTTTTAGAGGTAACTTTATACAAAAAGGATAATAAAATTATTATTAAAATGCTTAGAACGGCCTTTCCTTTGATCCCCTTTAACTCTCACAGAGAGGTAAAATATTTTCTCATCTCATCTGCCTAGCCTTTTCTCAACTATGTTGGGGACAGCTTCCACTCAATCCGGATGCAGCTGAATACCAGTATTTTACATAGAGCGACTGCCTATCTGACGTCCACAACCTAGTTACTGGGTAATACGATACCCCTTGGTAAGATTGGTTGTCAGACTTGCAGGACACTGACGACCCTTAACGACTGTCAAAGATCCACGAATGACAGCCGGTGCTCTCCGAGCCACGGAGGGGATCTTGGTATGTAAAGATGGTCACTCATCTACGGACCAGCCGCGGCAAGCGTAGCTTAACCTTATAGATCCACACGTTCGGCTGTTATTACTTAGCCACAAGCCCCTCTAGGTAAAAAAATATTTTCCATATATACAGATGTGGTTAAAATTGTAATATGTTATAGTAAATTATCTGGTATATGGGATCCTTAACGGCGGACCACATTTACGCCACACCCTGCATATAGATAAATATTTTCTGTAAAAAATAAATACTATGAGTGAGTCAATTGCCGTAACCACATAAGCCGATACTCCTTCTTGTTACAGGACGAGTTCTAATTTTAGTTCAAGCTCAAACCATCGAGTGCCGTATCGTATTTTGAACTTTGTTTCGGCAAGGAAAAGTTCACAATACAAAATTGACAACGACCGGCTTGCATCACATATCCTCAAATGTGGTTCAAGCAGGTCAATGACCTGCTGGAACCACAAGTAACTGCGTAAAACACTATCAGTAGTAGCAGTGGCTTTTATTTTGACAGTTCAACAATATTCATTATGTTATTTAAGTTGTTGAGCAGTCTTTTTCGAACATATGAAGCAATGGATTAGATTCAGATTGAGGTTGATGGTTTGCATTTTGTAATTGTAACATTAGCTTTGTCGGAATAAAGTGCGCCTAAAAAATGACTCGAAGTTTTAAACTTGGGTCTAAAGACAAACCTTGTTTTGTAATATGTCTGCGGGACACCGGCTCCTGCCGACATTGCTGTGAGAAAAACCCAATAACATGTTGCCTGGCCGGGGATCCGAACCCTAGGCACAGTTATCGTGCTTGCGATTATTGGTCCATGGAAACATATATTTTATAGCAAAAAATATTACTGGTTCCTTTCAACTTTATCATAAAATAAATATCAATCATTAAAATTAGTTTGTTCGCTTTGATTAGCCGGCCTTGAAAGTGCTATCACTTATCATTTTGAATCTGAGGGGCTTGTGGCTAAATGATAAAAGCCGCACCGGTCAATCGAAAGTTGCGCTACGCTTTCCGCGGTCGGTTCGGAGATGGGTGGCCATCCATTATATATTGAGACACTCCGTACCTTATAAAGCACGACAAGCCGTTGTCTCGGCAGTGATTCGTAGATCTTCGACAATCGATACGGGTACTCATTAGCCCAAAAAGCCCAACAAACTCAAAAGTCTTACCAAAGGGTATTGTGTTATCCAGTAAGTGGGTCGTGGAGGTCAGATAGGCAGTCGCTCCATGGAAAATACTGGTATTCAGCTGGATCCAGTTAGACTGGAAGCTGCGCTCAACATAGTAGGGAAAAGGCTAGACAGATTGTTTAATTTTGACAACCCTTTGGTACTCTTTGGTACCCTTTTGTAGCCTTTGGCTGTTTTGTAAACACGATGATTTAATTCCTGGATGAGCTTTTTCAAAAAGCTTTTGCTTGTGAGAAAGTTATTTGTTTGTAAGCAACAAATAAACATTCATTTACGAGTAAAACTCTTTATTTAAAATTTCCTTGCGCTGTCTGTTTGTACTCGTACATGTAGTAAAGTTTCATGGAACCTGTTTGTATTAGATTTTTATGTGACAGCCGAAACTAGAAACGTGAAATATTGCACACGGCTTCGTTTTTAGGGCAATATATAAAATATTTTTTGGAAATTCAACCTTTAAGGGGGTGAAAAGGGGGTCTCTTGTTTTGTATCAAAAATCTAATTCCATGAGTTAATAAACTTGAAACTTGGCACGAATACTTATCTAAGTAAATTATTAAGTTGTCATTTGTTATTTTTCCAAACTACCCCTTGCAAGGAGATTGCGGCGTGTGAAAGTTTGTATGGAAAATTTTTAACGCGCGGTCCGAATATCGGTACTTATTAAAAAAAAAAAAAATGTTGTAGGGATTTTTCAAAAATCGACTTTAACGGGGTAGAAAAGGCTAATGAAGTTTAAGGGGTGGATTTTACTGCTTGTTTCCAATAACTCGAAAATGGTTTTAAATCATACAATGGAAACGTACTCAACGCTTTTATAAAAACTGGTCCTGTCGTGGTGAAAGGGGAAGACGACACAGTTTATTTGAAAAACTTTATTCCTTTGATCTATAACACTCAAAAAAAGGCCCGAATACATATTTTTCTGAATAAATATTAAAGATCGTTTAAATACATTTTCGAAATTTTTAGAGTAATGTACGAAATAAACGCGGGCGACGTCACGGGCAAAGTGCTACTAAGTAATAAAAATCTTAAATTCACTGATAACTTATACTTGGCACAAAAGTTCCTTATACAACGAAAGTTGAGCATTAAGGAAATATTTTTAAAAATCGTCTATTCGGATGAAATAGGCGATTAAAGTTTGTATGGAAGTTCTCTCTCTCCGAAGGGAATTCCTATCGGGTACCTACACGATTTGTTGTGTGCGTGTATAATAATCGTGAAATTCGTCTAAACCAGTTAGCAAGGTTGTAGCACCTGGGTGTACCGGATGTCTACCATGAAACTTATCAAAAATGAATAAGCCATACTCTCAAAATACCTTATCACAATTTTTCCAGGTGCTCTGTAAAGGCTATCCAGCTGGTACATCCCAATAAATCTCTAACGGACCATCAAGCGTTGGTCACCGGCTGGGGGCGCTGCGATCGCACGGTAGTACCACTTCCTATTACTATTATTCTGTCAGGGGAACTAATTGTTAAGCATATTGACTACCAATTTAAATTATCCGTACATTCAAATCAAAATTGTCATACTTTGACAGGTGTATGAAATGGCTATAATGTGGCAAATTTTTATAGGGTGTCAATTTGAATAATTACCAGTCCCGACTTACGTGTAGGACATGGGTAGGTACGAACCAGGCAGGCACGCACTTTAATTTGTACAATATAGGTACTTATTTGATAATCACTGCTCGCGTCCTCTGGTCACGATCATCTTCAAACAGTCACAAAACTTGATTTTTTCTGTAAACTTAGTTCGTCCTTCGTCCATATACCTAGGTTACTATACAAGGAGAATTGTAATGTAACGTATTCCTTCCAGGACGTGATTGTGTGACTCATTTGCGACAATTACCTAAGCACCCCTTAAAGCCTAGGCGAAAAAAGCCAAAATTCGAGAAAACCCAATTGATAGGATTTTTTTAAATTTCCCGGAATTCTTAACTATATATCACTTTTCTCTAAACTCTGAAATGAATGGCCTTCATTGCTGTGTAATTACGGCGTATTAATCAGCTATCTAACGAGTTACAAAAGTAAAAAAAATATTCAGAGGTCCTGATGAAACAGTCGATAATGATGGCAAAGGTCGAGTTTGTAAACTGTTAAAATATTAATAAAATTGAGTGAAAATCGAATTAATTAACTGCCCGTCCAGCAGAGCTCAACTCATTTTGACTACGAAAATACATTTATACACCACGGCACACCACGGAGTATAGAACTTTATACACTCAGTCATAATATGACACACATCAACACTGAAACCTTAAAAGTACAGTCAGTTACTGCAATTAGCTGACCCACCCACCTTTGCATAAATGATTGAGATTTTTTAGAATGCGAATCAATAGAATTTTATCATTCTTTTATATTTTATTTATTTGAGCAAAGTAAATGAAATTTAAAAGAATTATAAAATTCTAACGATTCGTATTCTAAAAAATCTCATCCATTTATGCAAAGGTGGGTCAGCTAATTGCAGTAACTGACTGTACTGGCCATATAAAAGATTTCATCATCAATTTGTTCCAGCCAGACACATTTCTCAGTATTCTAAATTAAAAAACAGAAAGAATGACAGACGCGGTAAAATTAAATCAACTTTGTCGATAAATCGCCTCTGTGTGTTGTTTTATTCGAAATCTTACTTTCTCACAGTTTTAATAAATAAATTCATACTGTTGGTTTTCCTACACCATGGAACGCCGACATTTAACGAGAGATGTTGAAAGCAATAGGCATGCTGCAAGCGGCCACGATCCAGCGCAACGTAAAGGTGGTGGAAAGAAATAACATTGGGCTTACCTACTCCAGCGAAAGCACACGTCTTTCCTTACCTACATTTCAAAACGCATGTGAAAACTAGTGATGCCTCAAATATTTAGTTGCTATTCGGTATTCGGCCTCTTCAGCTTCTTTTTTTTTTAATTCAGGTTTCGGCCGAATGCTGCGAACTATTCTACTGATTAAAGAATACACATAAAAAAAAAGCGCACGTATTACTCAAAAATGTATTTACAAATAACAACTCTATATATATCAGTGTTAAGTTGTGATCAATGAAAACAATTGTTACAGCATTGATAGCAAACAATTAAACGTTTCATATATTATACCTGCCCCTGAAAATAGCGTCTCACTCAAAAAAACCAGGCTAGGGAGTGCCGTAGTACCATTTTCCGGTAGGTTATGTGGTGGTAGGTTCAGGTACTGAAATAAATGAAATTATTATTATTATTACAACGGATAAGGTACCTGCCCTTACTGCTCCATCTATAAAATTTACCCAGGGGCCATATTATATTTATTATAGTGTTAAAGCCATGATAATTCCTTGAGGAAAAGAGACAGTGCTATAAGTACGTCCTGCTTACTTCCATCTCTCTTTCACACTGGAATCATGATGGCTTCAGCACTTCATAATACGACCCCTGCATAATAAGTAATGTACAACAATACAACGGTTTGATATTTCCCATACGAGCACACTATCATTAATATTTTAACTTGGTCATTAATAAGCAGTACATTCCGTTACGAATGCTGCTATTGAATCATTCAGTCATGCGCGACTAACCCTGGCAGCGCTGGATCGCTGGATTTTGGCGCGACATGGTGGCAACTAGCGCATATATAGTAAGCGCTAAAGCGCTAAAGCGCTGAATCCAGTGATCCGTACATATTCACTATCATTGTTGCTCCCTGACGTTCGTAACATTCCATCCTACACTCAGTTGTAGAGCTTTTGCGAATTCCTTTGAACGCACGTGCGATCTACCCGCGGCTAGTACAGAAAAAGTTTCTCAGACACAAATGCAAAGAGTGAAAATCGTTTGTAGCTGCACAATAACGACGCAAGCAAGTTTTAAACCGAATATAAAATAGTGGACTTATGAAAGTGGTTATTCATTCTTAAAGCATAAACAGGAAATATTATTTAATTTCAAAGTATCGGCCTGTATTCTGTGGCCCTGGACAAACGCACGATATAGGTAACGCAAATCAAAACGATTTTGAATCAAAAATCAACTATACTATAATATCATTATGGTTGAATTTTTTGCAACAAACACATTTAGTATCACCCATAGTTAAGATTAGAGTTATAAAACTAAGTAAGTTCAGCTCATATTATCCGCGAAACGAGTAGGTATTATCAATTTTAAAATCCTTTGAATTACGTTGTTTACTCCGCGCGTTCGTGCTAGGCCTACAGAAAATAGGCCAATACTTTGAAATAATTGAAACCACTTCACGGGACTGTTTTAAATTCGGTTCGAAACTTGCATGCTTCGTTATTGTGCGTTGCAAAGGATTTTTATCTTACTGCATTTGTGTCTGAGAAATTGTTTACTATAACAGCTTCAATAACTTTTTTCTGCTTAATCAAGAAGTCCTTGTGGTAACCGAAGATCTCTGAATCATATAATGTTTCCAGTCCAAAATGCTTAGAATACTTAATACTAACAAACCATTAACCAACCAATGTCGTAGAACCAAAAATCGAAGACATGTGACATCCGTCAACCCGCACTGGGCCCGCGTGGTGGATTATGGCTCAGACCCTCTCACAGAGAGGAGGCCTGCGTCCCAGCAGTAGGAACATTGTAGGCTGACAATGATAAAAAAAAATTAAGTATTTCATTAATCAATTATTTTCTCGCTACTTAACGACTACCTAAGAGTGCATACACACGAGCAACACGTGTCGACGTCAGAGGTAACTGCAGCCGTCGATAACGCGAACGTGCCGCTCGTGTATTGGAGGAATTTAAAATACACGAGGGACGTCACCGGCCGCAGTTGCCTCTGACGTCGATGCATGTCACTCGTGTGTATGTACGCAGTTGCCTCTGACGTCGATGCATGTCACTTGTGTGTATGTACTCTTAGGTAGGTAGTCGTTAAGCAGCGCAGCAGCAAATAATTGATTCGTACAGTAACAATACTATACTATATTGAGAACACGATGAGTTTACCTACACACTCATCGTGTACCTACACACTCATCGTGTTCTCATTAAGTATCGTAGGCGCTTGTGGCCACCATGCTCCGTAATACTTGCTCGTGAGCTAACGAACAAAACACAAGCACTAGTCGAGCATACGTATCTATATTATACTTATTATACGAGTTTCACATTTCACCACAAATAAGTCCAAAGCTTGTATGACGCAAACAATTCGCAGTTGCAACAGGAACCAAAATTCATTAAATTAGAATGGAGTACAAACTTCCCAGACGAGGAAACATTAAATTTGTGTCCTAGACAACTCGCATCTCTTCAAATTTAATGAGCGCGGAACATTAGGATCAGATACGTATTTTGCCGCTGCGGTGTAACTCTCAAGTAGGCTGGGTGCGCCCAAGAGTGGTTTGTGGTAGGGTATAATTAATTAGAGTAAGTACGTAACTTATCCGACGATTATGAAAACAAAGCCAAATTCTATGATTTCGCCTACGGATTTCTCAGTCTTTAAGTATATATGTCACTATATCTGTCAATCTATCAAACTCAATTTAATACTCAGTTGGGTACCGTACAGTGTTCAACTGCAAAGACGAGGTTGTAAATTGTATTCCCATTTGTATTGAATGAGAGCGCTACACCATCTATGATGTGCCTCTACGCCTTTACGGTTATTCTACGCGCTACGACGTAGGCGCGACAATGCGTAGCACTGTTGTTGGAACTGAATAAACGGATATGTCACCGTATGATTATAAACACCGTTTATAATCTATCTTGCAAAAATGCAGTAAGCTGTACTTTACTGCTTACAATAAAGTATTAATTTTCGATAGTTTATAATCTATCCATATCAAACCGTCAAATTGTGAACAAGCCTGCCCTTACCGACAGGGTGACAATCTGTCCCATTTGATCACCCGTAAAATTATGAACCGTCCCTGATTCGTCAGTCATCGCGGTAGCCGAATTGGTTGCAGTAACTAAACCAGGGCACCGCGACCAAATGAGTTATGTTAATTTAGAACTGTGACCAACCGCGCGCGAGCCGAGCGAGCGAAGCGAGCGGTGCCGCATCCCGGGCGCTTCTTCCAAGTTGGTCGCAGTTACTTGGCTATTTAGTAATAGCGCAAGATGCGATCCGTCGCATGAATTTTATGATACGGACGCCGAAATCCAGCCACGGTACAGTTCCATGTAAAAAGTTCAAAGATCAAGGCCTAAAACCTTCTATCCTAAAACACCAAAATAATGATGACTCAATACCAGTATTTTACATGGAGCGACTGTCTAAGCCGTAATGAGCGTACGATGCTGGAGTAGCATAAAACATGGTCATCCCGCGCCGCGCCGCGTGGTGAGCATTTTTTTAACGGACAACCAGTTAACATAACAAGCTTATAACTTTGTGATTTCTCATGACACAGTTTTGAAATTTTGTGTTTAGATTCTTTAAATAAAAATACTAGACACGTGTTTCGGGTTTCACATTATACTAAAAATAATGTTGTATATACAAACTATCTATCTATCTAATTACACAAACATGTTGCAGGGCAGAGAGCTATGCCTGCCTCGCTCCGGAAAGTACACGCCTGGCGAGAAGTTCGACCCAATGCTGAGGTCTGTGTCCTTCCTAGTAAACATACCGAACTTCTACTGCGAAGGATACAAGCGGGTAAGATAACACATAGTTCATTAAACTAGTTGTGAAGTTAAGGCTCGCTGCTACATGGAACGGTTAATAGACCGCTATTATATGTAGTTGTTCTATAGTTACACCTCCGCCTAATCCATTGGAAGTTACAGTCGTGCTGTTTTATGTTATGTACTAATGAACGTTTGGATAGACATTTGTAAGTGACTGCTGCTCATAGCACGTGCCTTCCCTGTAGGAGAAGCATGGACTGGAGAAGAGATAAAAGTAGGAAAATGGCCGCTGCATGGTATAATGTACTCGTAATATTATCAAATCAACATAATAAGCTCAAATCCATTTTATTTGGAAGATGTCACAATACGTATCAAGTTACAGTAGGTACTGCGGGCAAAGTTTTTAAAACATTGATGTGCCTTTTATTGGCAGATATTGCTAGCTTAGGGTACTTGAATTTGAATCGTGTGCCGAAATAGGAACCCCGGAAGTCTCACAACAGGTAGCCTAACTTCAGACTTGTGCTATACTCCTGACAGTTTAAGAATTTCAACCTGAAGAATTTGTCAATCATGTAGTCCATCCAACTAAGCTAAAATGTTTTTGTGTACAAATCGAATTGAGCATGGCAACACATTAGTATAGGTACGTAGACGATATCTGATCTTCCTAACCCGCGCAATGTGTGACGGCCCGTTTCTGAGCTCCTCACATAAACTCATCTTATCAATACTTTTATTGTTTCGACAAAGTTTATTACATACGTTGCTCGTCACAAGGTTATTTTTAAAGTGACCATGGCTACCATCAAAAATGCTATCTAACGTAAATACAATTCGTAATTTGAAAAACAATTCATAATTTGAATATCAGATGGAAATTTCTGGTTAGACCATGATTAAAAATAAGGTTGTGACGAGCAACGTCTTTATCGGAAATTAACGCCAAAATTATTTATGTAAATTATTATATTGAATCTGATTTATTGTTGTTATAACGTTTTTACTCGATAAGGTCTCTCGTTTTATTTCGCTACAGTCTGTATGAAGCGAAACTCATTGAGAAAATATGAATCGGGAAATCCGTCAAGTTGGACCTTTCATTATATTACCTGGTCATACGTGTTAGGGGGCTATTAAATGTAGTATTTAAGGTGATGATGGATGTAGGCAATCCAAATATACGATGATGACGCCTACACCGTTGGCTAGACCTCAAGTTAAAATAGTTTACGTTACGTGTAAACGGAAGCTTCCATAGTGATCCATACAACACTGACGTCTGTGTCTATACGGCGACTAAACCGTACTTTTTCAAGGCAAGAAAAACGAGTGTGTACAAAAGTCCTTATTTTTTTCTTTTGACAACACACAGAAAATGGAGAGTAAATTTTTCTGGTAGCCACGCAAACACGATTTTTTTTAATTGGCTGCGCTGTCCTTGGCAGAGGGCCTTTACGATATATCATAATAATAACCTGCGGAACAAGTCACATGAAAAGTAAAGCTGATGCGGATACTGGAGCCAATAACTAGGTGGATGTAAAACATCCGAAACAAAAAGGCGCACAAAACGCATTTCCTGCGAGTCCGTTTTGATGTTCGAGTGGTGACGGTCTGCTTCATTTCCCGTCGTCTGTCGTCACAACACGCGGTGCTACGCTGGATTCAAGCTGACACGCCTCTACCGGAGTGAAGTATTGTATACCATGAGGGGTTTTTAGTAGTTTTGTTGCTTTCATACTGATTTGTTGCGGATATTGTTCGTCTAGTAATTTTTTGTAGGATATTTTATCTTCATTTATGTTAATAATCCAAATTTTAAGAAGAATTTTGCCATAATTTCTAAATTATAATGTGTTATCATGACGTGCAGTCTTCGACTATCATGCTTTGTGCTTGTATTGTTAAATAGTATATATTTTGTTGTTATTTATTTATTAGAATTAATTTTATCTTTTTGTGTGCACGTGTTTCTGTGACAAATAAACCTATTTTTCTTTCTTTCTTTCTTATCACCTATTTCTGAGATTGCTGGCTAAAATGTAATTTGCGACTGTGTAAGTCTGACGCTATTTGTAACCTATAGGTACATCGCTAAACGGTTTCCTTAAGTAAACACAAGAGAACAGAGGTAAAAAAAACTTTACAAGAAATTATTCATTACTGATTCTCTTACCATTTTATTCATAAACGTTGCTTAAGGTTAAGTACAGATTAGCGACTGTTTAACCATAGGTACATTTGACGTTTAAAAGTCACTTAACTACAGGTAATCAACGTTTATAAATAAACCCCTCTATCAAAAAAATAGTTTGGTGTGAAATAGTCAAATATTATCTAATTAAAATTAACCAGCGGGGTAATAACACACCAACAGTAGCAAAGGCTTTAATTTTGACAGTTCAACAAGATTCATTGCGTTAATTATATAGTTGAGCAAAGAAATTTTTTGAACATATGAAGCAATATCTTCAAGATAGAAGTGAAATGAAATGGTTTATTCTGTATATTAATATTATAATATATTTTTTTCTGTATTATATACAGGCCGAATTTTTCAAGTCGGCGTGGATGGCCAAATCCTAAACTATGAGGAATAGCGACATTTACTTAAAGAAGTCTCGGGCTCAATTTTGATGAAAACTAAAAATGCATCATTGGATTTTTGAAAAATCAATATTTCTAGCCAGGAATCAAGCACGTTGATTTTGGAAAAAAAAAACACGCGCACTGTATTATTACACCATTCGATAGTGTCGCTAACAAGGATCGAATTCTAGTAAGTAATAACATACGGCAAACTAAAGAAATAACTTGTTTTCAATTCATAGCTGGATTCGACGTCTCAAGGATTGTACTGCATTCAGCATTATATGATTCCATTTAGAATATTTTACAAAGATCGTAATAAATGTGTGTGTTAATAAAAATATTGAGCATAATTTCGAGCAGGGTAGGTAAATAAAGGTAACGTAGGTACCTAAGTATTAATACTTTAAAATAAGAAGCAATCCAACATTTTCCTTAAGTTTGCCGTATGTCATTACTTCCCAGAATTTGATCCTTATTAGGGATACTATCGAATGGTGTAATAACACAGTGTGTGTGTGTGTTTTATTAAATCAAAATCGACGGGTTCGATTCCTGGCTAGACTCTTTTGTGTAGGTACTTTTCGCTATTCCTCATAGTTTCGAATTTGGTCATCCACGCCCACTTGAAAAATTCACCCTGTATATTCTTTATCTACACCCATGCTATAAATCCTCTATATTTTTTTTTGAAACAGTTAGCTTATTGCCAACATTAAAACAGTCATAGTAACCATAATACTTAGGTATCATCCAAACGAGTGTTATAATGTTGTACTACGAGTAAGTTTCATTATGCCACTCCTTTGCCTTTCGATCCCTTCCTTACTCATCAAACAGCTACATTCTAACAACTCAATTCGTGGTATCTTTATGAATAAAAAAAAAGAACATTGTCATGCACGCCCGGTTCACTACCACAGCGCCGTAATAAAAAAAAACTTATAGGTTATTCGAATTCACGTCGTATCCCACCATTTTTGTTCGATATTAGTATTGCAAAAATTTATTAAGTACTTTGTAGTTTACAAAAATTAGTGATACAAGCTTTGATACTCAGCAATTAAACTTTTCATGAATTTACATAGAGTTCTTACAACACTGTACCCTATGGCTTCAGAACCTTTAATAGAGGATTCATATCATGAGTGTTGATAAAGGCTTGTATGCAACTGTTCATAACCTAATTATGAACAGTTGCATTAAAAACACTCATGTGATAAACCCACATGAGTGTTTTAATACCTCATAATACAACAGTTGCATAAATACTTACTACCTACACTTTTACACGTCACATAACAAAAAAAAAACCTAGATGGAGTCGACATTTATTTTCCTTATGACTATCCTTGAGAAGAAACGGCGAAACATACTCAGGGGTCAAACAAAAGTCTAAGTGTAAAATAAAACTCGCAAAGGTATTAAGTATAGTTTTCTCTTCGCTCTGCAAACAAATTATAACACGATTCAAAACAACAACTGAAATTGATTCTCCAGCTAATTCGGAACAAAATAATTAAAGACCAACTTTTGGAAAACGTAAACTTTTTGTTTCCAAAACTATCGTTGTTGATCTCAAATTATTTTCGAGACCATTTTCTCAGTTTAATAGTACAAAGGTGACGTTGTAATGGAGTTGGAGACCCTGATATAAAAACGAAGCTTGGTGTGATGCAGCAGACGTCGGCAGCAGCCCGCGACGTGATTGGATGACCGACTTCACCCGATTAGATCGTCGGCAGTGGCTCGCAGGTAAGTGACCACCATTTCAGGAAGTCTGCAAAGAGTTAATTTTTAGGGTTCCCTACCCAAAGGGTAAAACAGGACCCTATTACTAAGACTCCGCTGTCCGTCCGTCCGTCCGTCTGTCACCAGGTTGTATCTTATAAAACGTGGCAGTTAGACAGTCGAAATTTTCACAGAATGTGTATTTCTGTTGCCGCTATAACAAAGGGGCTCCCATACAACAAACGTGTTTTCTTTGCCGTTATTTTATATGTAGGTAGTGTTAAGTATTGTATGGTGGTACGGAACCCTTCGTTTGCGAGTACAACTCGCACTTGGCCGGTTTTTTTTATTTTTCAGGAGCTGGGGTAGGCAATGGAGCAGAATAAATTGTTTGAAGTCCAGTTTTATTTATACTAGTGGTGGAACTTGTACATTAGAATTTGGTTTAATTTTACTTAACAATGATGACTTGCACCCTTATTGCGTAACACACTATCAATCACAATCTGAATCATTTTGAAGGATATTGCTAATCCATTGCTTCACATGTTCGAAAAAATTGTCTGCCCAAAAACCGCAAATAACGCAATGAATAGGTATTGTTGTACTGTCAAAATGAAAGCGATTCCTAATGTTGCAATTACCCCGCCGTTATAGTTCAAAGAAGAGATCTGTCCTCTGATTTTAAATCTGAAGTTATCTTTTATTCACTTGATTTAATTGTGTTGCAATAACAAATATCGGAAATCTTACTTATAAAATTACACGGAAAGATAAAATGCAGTATCCTGGAAAGTTCGCAAGGCTGTTACTAACGGTGCTCGTTAGTTACGTCCGCTGAAGTGTAACGATTAGCGTTTGATCTTATTAGCATTGCATGCCTTACAGAGAAATAGTTTGCAGACTCACGGCCCATCCGCGTCGTTACTCGCTCCTCAAGTTACAAAATCACATCACGAATGAGTAACCAAAATGTCACAGCACTAGTATTTCTATAGCGATCCGTAGATGAAGCCAATCACAAACTAGTTTACGCGTTAGTAACTATAATCACACGCGAGCCGACGTGCGAGTAGCGCGCTTCCGTCTTCTATCAGATTCCGGATGCTGTGCTTCACACCAGTTAAATTAACAATCAATTACTTAACAATTTATAAAAATCAATGAGATGTGCGTACGACTCAGCATTACTAATTAATATACGATTTTAGTAAGTAACCTTTAAATAGCGTCGTGACTCGTGAACGACGGGCCAACATTGTGACATGAACCCAGGTCCAAACTGTCCAATAAACGTCATGAGCTAAGCAGAAGTATTAGCAACTTACTTACTTGGAATTTGAATTCAAATGTTCCTTTTCTAGGCAACTCTCTCAACAATTTGGGCTCCGAAAGTTATGGGTTCTGGCGATAACTAGAAAGTCTTAGATATAAACGATAACAATCTTGAGTTTACTTCGAATAAGTACTAGGCTGTAAGATTCATGAATGGTATTGATATTTGGAGTTAAAACTTGAGTAATTGTATAGGGACTGTGTTCATTTTTCGGGCAATTCTCGAAATTTGTAGGAGGTTCGTTCACAGTCTGATCTCAGTCTTAACCTTTAAAAAATACCTCTTATTTCCTTACACTTTTGACAAGTTTGTGACATTGATTCAAACTCAAAGCATTTATTTCAATTAAACCATCTACAGGCACTTTTGTATTATCAAGAAGTCGATCAGTCAGACAATATGAAGCTAGTTGCCCATTCCAAAGCGTAGTTAGAGAAGAATGGGCAAGAAACTCCATGGACACTCTTTACAAAAATATTAGTTAAGCACATCATTAATGTTGAATTTATAATTATATGTGAGAATGATGTAAAAAAAAGAGACGTACGCGTTAAAAGCGTCCAGAGTACAGCAAATAGTACTTAAAAAAACAACAATCCAAAAATAAAATTATTAAAAATAAACCGAGGCAGCTAAGCTAAGTGATGACCAGCCCCAACTGAATGACGGTTTGTCGCTGAGATGAGATCGCGACTAGATTTTTTAACGTTTTTAATGACGGGAATTGGCCTTCGTATGGAACTGATTCTTTTATAAATAATAAATAGTTCTCGTTGTGGTCTTTATGGTCATTAGCAGTCGAGGAAAATGATTGTGATTTATAAGGACCTTTTTCACTAGATCAGCAAGAAATGATAATACGTTTTTTGTTATGCCTACAAGACGTGTTTTTTTTAAATTACCCTGTACTGTCCATTTGTTGAGCAAAGGCCTCCGCTGAATCCTTCCAACGCACCCTTTTCTAGGGCCACCTCGTTCCAACTCTTGCGGTATGCGTCTAGGCCGTCAGGCCACCTCGATTTGGACTAAAAAAAAATAGAGACGGACACATTATTGTACAGTGGGACATTTCATGCCACTTTTTTAAATGAATCCAACGAAATATGAAATGAATAGATTAGAATCAAGTTTATGTATGAAGTGGTTAGGTTTGCGTTTACGTTTATGGCACAGTAATACATTTCATGCAAGCGTAGCCACGTGTAGCAGCTTGTTTCACAATATTATACGTAAGTATAAACTAGAGATGCGACAGCAGTTTTATTATGCCTATTGTGCTGGTCACCCACTGCGAATCTTTTTCCCTTTATGGCACATTATATTCAGTTATCATTATTTGCGATTTCCCGTAATGATGTGCGGACAAAAGAAAATGGAGGTTGTCGCCTATTGACAAGTCAGTTGCTAATACATAGATACGTAACTAGTATTATGTGTTTATTGGCAGGTTTTAATGAAATATTATTATGGTTACGTTGTAGGTATGTCTGTTAACTAATGAGAGAATATTTGAGTGTACATGCATAAGTTTATCGTACTGTTTTCTTTTGGGAATCCACCTAAGGCATAATATTGTTTGGCATAACACTTTCGCATAACTTTTATTAGCATAATAATATTGCATAGGTTAGCATAACTATCATTTGATCTAATTTGTTTTGGCATAATTTGGAGTTGCATACATTTATAAGGCATAATATTTATTCGTCTAATGATTATGAGCCATAAATATAAAAATGGTGTTCTGTCATTTGACAAAAAACTAATCACAAATTTTCATTTTATAAATAACGACAATACAGTTATCACTATACAAACTATTCTTTCTGTAAATAACTTATTTGACAAATAATTGAAAGACAATTTTTCATTACATCAAAACATCATTTGATAAACTAATATTTTTATAATCATGTTAATTGATAAAACAACGCAAAGCGCAACGTTTGACAAAATGCATTGCTTGATAATTACTAACTTTTCTAAATGTCGGTCCAAGAGCGAGCGAAGCTAGCTCGGGACTTGGGGCACCCCGACTCGGACAGGTTAGCTTCGAAAAAGGTAATTGGAACATTATGAACTACGTTGATTTTTGTTGCCCTCATGGAGTAGTTTAATTAATCCTGAGACTGAGACAGCATGTCTGAATTCACTTGGAGAAAAATGATAAATATGAGGTGATTAAATTGTTTAGTATTAGACTGTTCAATAATATTTTTAGCAGTGCATAACGATAAATATTTCTCTTTATTAAATCTATCTTACTTATTCACATATCTTTGTTTTCCAAGTGATTTCAGACATGCTTTCCTAGGATTAATCAAACTACTCCCTGAGGACATAAAATATAGACATTTTTCATAATGCTACACTGAAGTTTCTTTTTACAGGGCACGGGGCCCATACAACATAACCCATTGTCCTTTGTAGTCCATTTGCATAAAAATAATTATTTTTCCTGACTCATCTTCACATTCTGTCTTTAGTTCAGCCTTAAATATTGAAAATGCAAAGCCATTGTTTTTGAAACTTGAAAAATAACAGTATAGATATTAGAACAGTTCGCTGCGGTACCAAGTATTAATTTTCTTTGTAGTTAATTTCCCATTTTGCAGTACCTATACTCTTAAAGTCGGTAAAGTACCTATCTCTCAACAACAAAGTCCATCTTTTACATGAAACTTGATTATCCCGGCTTGGTTTGGGTGGCGTAAAATACTAACAAAATTATTATTCCATATACGATGAAAAGTCCAAGTTGGTCCTACCAAGTAAAATCAGATTAAGGCTGTCATCATACAGATGCCAGGGGAGTGTGAAGTTTTAACCATATCTATTTCAGAACCACAGAGCTATGAGACGCGTCGACGGCCGCTGCTAGATGCGGCATTGCTTAGCAACCATATTAATGTAATCGAATCGCAATCCGTGAAATACTCAGTCCATTGGTCTGTGTTGCAACACTGGCAAACGACAACAAACTAACAATCAAAACAAAAACAAAATGCCTTTTGCAGAGTGGAAAAATGACTACTTCTGTAACAAACAAACAACAATAATAAGAACAATTAAGCCGTGCATCGCATGTGTGCAAAAATAGGGCGTTGCTCGGCAAAATGCTGCTGACTTCGACGAACCTATCGTCAACAGCGCTGATATTTAGCAGACGTGTCGAATGACACTTCTCATACAAACCAAGCGTGTCACCGTTTACTTGCACTATCACTCAAATGACATAAAATGTCTGCTTTGAAAATGGCCCTATCAAAATACCACCGCTGTGTTTTTTTTTTGGCAAATATAGCAGCATCGTCCTGAGATTGGAGTCTTTTTGTCCTAGCAGGCCCTCTGTATTTTTGTTAGTTTAATTTTTAATGTTCTCTTTTGTTTTATATTTTATTGTTTTCATGATTTTGTTAGATTTATCTACTGTTCTTTTTTATTGTTTGTATTTCTTGTGCGAGTACAAATAAAATATATTCCTTCTTTTTTTCTTTCGGCGCCACGAATTTCGTTAGCACTGCCGTATCTGGACGTTGCCGGTGCGGTGATTCCTACCTCCGTCATTTCAGCTATCTGACGTAACTTATATAGAGGACGTATGGAAATGCGTAGGGTACTCTTACCATGAAATATTCCTCTGAGTGAAGTATGTACATATGAAACATATACTCGTACATATATTTATTGTAATATTTATGTCTTCTGCGACCGTAAAAACATAATCTCCTATGTAAATTGTACTTATCAAAGTGGTTTATTTGTGTTTGCTTGGTACTTCGCAACTTCTCGATGAATTTTAATGCAGTTTTCGCTATCATTTAGGTCATATTTTCTTGATGAAGGTCAAGGCCAAGTCACATATTTTGACTAAGGTGTAGAGTTTGTGAAGTTAGGGCTTGTAGAGTTAGGGCGTGTAGAGTTATTAGAAGCTTGATTCTACTTGAGATTAGGGGCCCTAAAAAGGCCACTTTGGCAGAATCATAAAACAATTCGTATCACGCAACTCATCTGTTTGACAGTTTCACACCTATATATCCCTGAAAGGTTAGGCAGAGGTGTACCTATAGCATTTTACGAATCTCCATACAAAACTCATACAGATGAATTGCGTGATATGAATTGTTTTATGATTCTGCCAAAGTGGCCTTTTTAGGCCCCCTTATAACTTTTGACAGTGCGAGCGATATGATCTCGTCTTGGCAACATTTTACATGAAAATGGTTTTGGTGGGATTTCACTTTTTTTTGTAAATTGCTTATGTTTTATTGTTTTTTGTGTACTAATACTAGCTTACATACCAATACATCATACAACCAAATGTGTGACTAAGGAAACAGTGCAATGTATATATGAATGTGCGCGTGAGACGGTGATATTACAAGCAAATGAGACATTTCAACTTTTGGTAATCTATAAGCACATCCTTTGGTGTTGCAGTCCATGATAGGGAGCAACGGCAGCTTTGGTCTAATAAATATGGTCCAGCATTCTATGACTTCAGGAAGTACCCTAAGAATTTTGATGATCATCAGTGAGTGAGTCAGTGATGAAATCGGGGTTTTTTAGATATCTATAAAATCAAAGTATAAGAGCTATGCAATTGAAACTTTTTACTTGTATGTTTAATAAGTTCACTATTGACATCATTTATCTCGAGAATTTTGTTTATCTGGTATAATCCAAACCCAAGATAAGCGGGTTCAAAAAAACGACGAAGCGCTTCGAGAAAAGGTAGGTAGTGCCCTTGCGCTTCGCTTGGCTCGTCTTGGCGGGGGGCACTACCGTGCCCTCAGGTTCTTATTTTCTATTCTATTTTTCTTTATGGCAATGGTGCCGATGTTATTTTAATCTTACCAATGAATTTCCCTGACTTAAGATGTACCTATTTATTTTGTCAGCGATGTAGTCCCCCAACTTATAATACCTACCTATGCTTGGCTGCATAGTGTGCTTTTTATACAAGATTTAAATTTCGTTTCATTCAGTTGGAGTATGTGGGTAGGAATTTTATTATAACATTTTAAACAGTACCCCATAAAGGATGAATTTTCTTTAGCCATTCTGAAACCTGGTTGAAATTTTACGTCCCTATTTCTTCCTGTAGTTGTGCCTTTCACCTCTTTTACTGAAAAGATTTAAATTTTTCTTTACCTTAAGATTTAAATTGACAAGGTACCGTCATGATGTTAATATCTTTAAACATTTCCCTTAGAGAATCACGCCTGCGGAGGCCATAATATATTGCTCTGATGGCTCTTTTCTGCAGAATAAAAACAGAGTCGATATCTGCAGCCCGTCCCCATAGTAAATAGACATGATACTATATAAGTAACATACGAGTACTTTGAGCGAGGTCTGGTTCGAGATTGCCCGGGAAAAGAGTTGCTGTAAGGATTTGGGGAGACTTTTGGCCAGCAGTGAGACAGTAGATATTATGCTATTAAAAAAAACGGAACCATACCTTTTTTACAAGTCCTTCGACTGTAAGTCAATACCTACATAAAATAAAACAATCATAAATATGTACCTAATGGTTTTTTTTTTTTGTATATCACTTGCAGGTTTCTCTTTCAAACCATTTAAGGATTTTTTGTCAGCAATGAACACTCCTCTAGGAATCTCAATATTTTTGTGGTGAAATTATTAATTAACAATGATTTAAAAATATAAATTACCAATTTGAAATGTACGAAATGCTTTTTGTTGATATTGCTGCTACCAGTCCTAATAAAAAAGAAGGAGTCAGCTAAGCTGACAAGCGCATGACATCATAAAAATATAATAAATAATGATTTTATTATCTAAATAATTACGAGTAAGTAATTCTATTCAAGTATTTTACTGATCCGACCCGGTAAGTAGTATAATATGGATGAGGACTCCTTATACGAGTAGTATTACACGAGTTAATGTATGTATCTAGTTTCTAAGCAACAACATGAGGCCTACCATGATCTATTTAAAAACGATTCAAAAGCAAGACATTTCAGTTTAGGTTCTTAAACTGCATCGTTCACAGTCGTACCATGACGTCCAATACACTCAGCGGCATTTGGATCGTTGAAAGTGAATGAGCGTTAAGAGCTCGTGGTAGGTATCCAGATGGCACGGCCTAAATTGAATCGTTAAACTGAAGTCATGGTACGAATTAGCAGAACAGTTCAGTTTAGGTCGTAAAGTGGATCGCGTTAAGAGCTCGTGATACGAGTAGGTATGCAGTGCTGATACTGGAGGTTGAGGCAGGCGCGTTATGGAAGTTGTTAGTCAACAAACAAGGTATTATAAACATTACGTCTCAAAAGCTGTGTTCAGCGGGGTAATTTCTTAACACACAACAACATTCATTGCGTTATTTACGTTGTTGAGCAGACAAATTATTCGAACATAAGAAGCAATGGATTAGCAATATCCTTCAAAATTATTTTGATTGTGATTAAGAGTGTGTTACGCAATTAGGTTGCGAAGCGAAACTTCAAAATGGATTTTAACGTTGAAATAATATTGTTTGTTGCCAACAAGGGCACTTATCGTTAATTATAATACATTCAACACATAAAGGTCATACCGGCACCGCTCCATCCCAGTAAGTAATTAATTTGCCATTCCAAGTAGTGCATTAAATCGTGTATCGTATATTTAATATATTTCATAATGTCAGTATGAAAAAGCCAACGGCGCGCGGCGGGCAGTGGGCGCGCCGATCGCATACTTACTGCGCGCCGACTCCGAGTCGCCAGCGACATTATGAAAACGTGCAAATCCTAGGCCGGTTTACAATCACAAATTCCATATATAACAATATTGTCTTCGCGGTGTCAGCAAGCTTGCAACTCGCGGTCAGCGCGCGGACTGCGAGCTTGCACCCCGCGGTCAGCTCGCGGACTGCGAGCTTGCACCCCGCAGTCAGCGCGCGGACTGCGAGCTTGCACCCCGCGGTCCGCGGACGACGCGTGGTTAGCGCGCTGGCGGCTAGCCGTAACCTAAATTCGAGGCGAAGCCGTGCTGCTGCTATGCAGTTGTGGTGCCAGTAAACTGTGCTATGACCTTAAGAGTCTTTTTTGGCAGCAAAAGTATGATTCGTCCCGATTCACCCCTGCATCCCTATTCACCCCGTTTCAGGGTACTATACCTATCTGTCTAACAAGGGTAAGCACATAGCTTGCTGATATCATAAACTCAGAATAACGTCATCAAGCATCATCAGCTTATGATAGGGGAAATATTGAAGTGATTCTCTTAAAGCTTATTGACGTTCCTATGACAAAATCTTTTTTAAATTAGCTAGCCTCTAAGAACTTTTTGGGCTTCTTATGATGCCCGCTTTTTTTTGCCCGCCGTGTTGGTCGCAGTAACTAAGATAAGGTACCCCCCGACTATAAATGGGTTAGGTTAGTTACAACTGTGACCAACCGCGCTACATCCAAGTTGGTCGCAGTTTCTTGGCTATGTAAGTACCTAGTATTTTTAGGAATTATTTGAGGTTCACATAAAGAGGCTCGTTCATTATTTTAGGTGTTCAATTGTTCATTAATTTTTTTAGGAAACCAAAATGGGAATTATTAGAGCTTCGATTAAATACATGCCTTATGACAGTAATTAACAATGTATTTGTCCTATAACTCTTTCCAATGCCTCTAAAAGCTAAGCTTTAAAAATACCAACCAACATATTTTTATCTCATATCGATAGCACATTACTTTCCGAATAACTCCCAACTAAACGAATTTTATTTCCACGTGACTTAAAATTGGAATAAAATACTTTCCAAATATTACTTAGGTAGTTTTCACCTGCTAGTATGAAGTCACTCCATTTTTATTTTCTAGCAGCATGTTAGGTTGCCGGACATTTCAGTTGACACCATTGCTGGTTCAGCGCACATAGGAACGCACAAAGCCTTTGAAGAGCTGAAAGTCGACGCTTTCTGCCGTCGAAAATTCTTTTGAAAAATATTCACAGCAAAAGCAAATAAAACTGTCGAATCTCGGACGGTCAGGTGACTTCCTCCGGGATTTAGCATACATTTTAAATTAATATTGCTAGAATTCTGCACATTTTTCGCTGGCCGGTGTCTCGGGTTTAGCAATGGCTTAAACTGTATTATTGGTAATCTTTAAACACACACAAAATGACAATTAATCACAATATCTTTCATATTGGCAGTTCAGTCACGTTCATGGACTTATTTACTTTGCTGAAAATTTTTCAAACCTAGGTATATGACATAATTAATGGGTTTGGAATATCCTTCAAAACCCCGTACTGTGATTCAAAGTTTATTGTTTTATATTAAGGCGTAGGCTGTACATAATTTTGAAACTGACATTAAAATATCAAATCAAACTTAATTCTATAAGATTATAGTTCCTACTATTCACATTAAAGGCAGTACCTTCACACTGCTTTTGTGTCGTGACCGCTCACCGCTGATCCTATAAATTGAAACACGTCGTCCGACTACAGAGCATTGTAGGCCGACTGAACAATTAAATACTACGCATGAAGGATGACAACGTATGTCCACTGGAATGACGTACTGTGGTCTTATGGGTTATGCCGTGTCGTGTGTACCAAACGTGTGTGCTGTCCGTTCTCACTCGAAGCGAATAAAGGAGAGGAGCAAACATACCGACAGCATAACAGACTGACCTGTGCAGCTCCAATTACTTGAAACACAAAATTATCAGTTTATATACAGTATTATTATAAGAATTTTACTAACTAATGGTTGAAAAAGAACACAAGATTTGACAAAATTACGTACCATACACTCTAAGTAGTAAGATTTCGGAGTGTAGGTAATATCAAGATTAGGTAGATTTATCGACTCCTAGTTCAATAATGCTCCATATTCCTTATAACAAGTAGTATTATTATTAGTTATTATAGTTTTATTATAGTATAATTAAATTATATACATTATCTGTGGCGGCATGTCGTCGCAACAGCTGATCGGTTGCTGTGGCGCGTAAGCGTAAACAAGATGCGCAAATCCAAAATTCTAATATTTTTGCATTTTATCAAATGAATGAATGCTATAGGCTATTTAACACCACGTTATGAGCCGAGCATAAAGAAAAAAAGTCAGAAAGAACGCTGAGCGAAAACGAAGTAACAGCGCGGGCTCAAATTCACGTAGAATCTACTAACTATAATTTTAATCGTAACACCCTTGAACTTAAAAATACAACCACATTACTAAACCCAATTTAAAATTATACTTCAAGCTGCCATTGTTATTTACATCTTTGGCAAATATAGAATGGTTTAGGTGTATCAATGTATTTGTAGGAATAGTGTGAAAGTCACTATAGCGGAATTAAATGCTATATCAACGGCGTTTCCCGTTGCTGTAGCCCCGCCATAAGGAGTGCCGGGGCTACACCAACGGGAAACGCCGTTGATTAAACAAAGAAAATACGTTTATTGGCAGTAAAATATGACTCAAAGAAAAACGCAAACACAAAAAGAACAAAGTGGGGAAAAAATGCGTCACATACCTACGCGCAAAATTAGCTTAAGTATTTATGTTTATTCCTGGCAAATTGAGTAATATGGTAGGCATTGTTCCAGTGCATGAAAGGGCTGAAGCACTTCAGCTATTGAACCATTCGTTTCTAGCAATACAACAATAATGCTTTTATTCTCAAAATACGGCTGTGACCGACAACACCAAGTAACTTGTTATTTTTATACAATAATACCTATCTAGCTTCCGCCGGCATAGTTTATTATATATGTAAACCTATGTCCTTCCCTAGGGTTCAAAGTATCCCCATGCCAGTTTTCATTAAAATCGATGTAGTCTTTTCGGTGATTAGCCTTACTTTTCTAACAGACAGATGACATCAACACACTATTACTCCAGGTTTGGGAAATCGAAACAACTTCACGCTGCCTTTTAATAGCAGATGAGCAGCCGCACTTAAAACATTTTCTTTTGTTTTCCATTGTCACAAATACTGTCACTTTCTCACAAGAGTCACTTTACTTTGATACTGGAAGAGGCCTGCAACGTATTCTGAATTCTCACAATGAAATGTGTATCTTTTCGTGTAGTATTAAGTTATATTTTGAGTCACTCTATTAAAATGTGCGCGCAGCGTCGCGTCGTGTCGCGTCTCGGTGTGACTGACCCTAACTGATGAAAGGTGGGAGTGCTATAGATACACCTCTGCCTAACTATTAGAGGATTACAGGCGTTTTGTTTTGTTGTAATGGCTAAACATACTTTTTTTTTTCGGGGAACTTTTAAACTCCCGGTCTTTGGGGATTAAACCAGAGAGTGTGGGATTTTTACCTCACTAAAACCACCCTGGTGGTCACCATCTGCATAGAGCCCCCCCTGTACAACGAATGTTAGGGTACATCTCTAGGGAGACTGTTAAGGGGTTTCAACGAAACCTAGCTGTACAAGTGTGCAAGGCAGCACATGACCACTGTGCGCCGTCTTCCCTGAGGTCACTCAGTGGGCAGACAGTCCCTACTCTAATCGACCGCGACCCCATATTCCCGCCTGCCTTACATGATGCAATAGTAGTAATGATAGTCTACAATTTGGTTTCATTGATGACATCTTAGATTTTAATTTCGACCTCACTCTTGGCTCAGCACCCTCGAAAACCATAAAAACGACACCCATGATAAAAAATTATAATATTTTTAACAAGCTTTCAACCACTTCCCGTATAATTTGAGTTTGACGTTAAATCAATTACCGTCAAAGGCTTTTGAACATTATTGCTTTGTTCTGTAATAAGTTTTCAGATAGGCTTACAGTAACAGGCATCGTTAACTTGGCATACGAGACGGATGTTTTATGAAATATTAACAAATTGACAATGACTTACACAATGTGTGCTCTCTCGGCTTAGTTGTTTGGTTTAGGCGTATCTAAAAATAGAGTACTTTCTCTTTGTTAATATTGGTTTTGTTGTTCGCAGAGTTTGTCTTTTGTGTGAATGTGTACTTTAATAAAACTCGACCCGAGACAGGAATAATGGGTATACAGGATCAAATGAAATTAGTTAGCGAAACTCTGCATACGTGGTGAGTATCGATATCCAAACACGACAAAATAAAAACAAAAATATTTGAGGTTTTTTTGGTGGGTCAATGACCGCTTGTAGTGTTGTAATTTGAGAGATCGATTGATAGCCACCACGTCTGTGAAGTTTATACACAAAAAAACTATTTTTTTAAACTGATATTTCAAGTGTTTACAGAAACTGCGGTCGACAACCAAAAACATCAACAAAATTAATTTGTTTTTTATTTTATTATGTTTGGATATCGATTCCTATCACGTCTGCGGAGTTTCGCTAGCTAATTTAATTTGACCCTGTATATGAAAATCGTCGGTCGGGCCTTATTTCGTTGAAAACGTCTAACGGGCCTCTACGAGTCGGCTTCGGCCCCTCGTACGCCTAAAGGTTCGAGAAATATCAAAGGCATTTAATAATTAATAATATTTAGCTGCATCCGGTTAGACTGGAAGCCGACCATAACATACATAGTTAGGAAAAGGCTAGGCAGATGATGATGATGATGATATGGAAATAATAGGAGATCATGTGTTCGATGCCATCATGCCAAGAGTTCATGGTTGACAGGATACGTAACGGTTCCACTACTAACTGCTAGTAAATTAGAACAGCACACACTTCTATCGCAATCGCGAAAGCTTTTGAAGAAAATTGCCATTGCTCTATATGTTTGAAAAATTCGTCTGTTGAACAACGTTAGTAAGTACCTAACGTAATGTTGAACTGTCCAAATGAAAGCCATTGTCATAATAAGTGTGTCACGCAAATTACCTACGCCGCTGAATTTAAAAAAACCGGTCAAATTCGAGTCGGACTTGCGCACCGACGACGGTTCTATAGGTATACGGTTTTCTAACTTTTTCCTCTACTTGTGCTACATGAAATTGCTTCTTGCCAAATTTCATGATTCTAGGTCAACGGGAAGTACCCTATAAATTTTGATTCCTTTGACAGTGTCGAAATATACGTTTTTTGCGGCATAAACAACCGTATCTTTTTTTTTTAGGTTAACTTAGAAGTTTGATTATTTCACAGCTGCAAGGGAATGTAGACCTGAGTACATGGTTTAATGTAATTTCAACTCGATAACTCCATGCGTTCCCGAGATAAAGGGTCTTGACAGACAGACAAACAAATGGAGAACAAACTGATCCTGTAAGTGTTCCGTTTTTTCCTTTTGAGGTACGGAACCCAAAAAAGCCATTTTTACAATCTTTTTTTGATTCTAGAAACTCTAAGTTCTATAAGATGTGTGCCTTATCTCTATTCTTGGTAGAATGAAAAATGATTACAGCTTAAAGAAAATTCAGTCACGAAAAATGATGACGGAGATTGACTACGAACTAAAAATAGAAAAAAATATAAGTACTGCTTATAGCAGAGTCAAAGGCTTTAATAATGACTGTGGAAAGTTCTAACTACAGGGCCTGTACCTAAGGATTCCTTAGCTAAAACCGAAATCGATACCACGTCAATTCCTTAGCTAATCCCGACAATCTCGCGTTGATTTCATAGAGATTTACGGACCCACAAAACAGTTGCTATTGTTACAAGGTTCCTTTACCACCACTTTTAAATACAGTATTAGCAGCACAATGGAAAGCTTCCCAACGTTATACATAAACATTGTGTAACTGAATTAATACACATTATTAAAGTAGGTAGTTCAGAATCGATTTCTGTAAATTTTATATAGGAAATATTTGATCTCAAAAATATACCTAATTAAAACTTCATAAATTACAATCATACTTCTGCTTTACAGGCAAAATCATAGATATATGTACATTTCTATGGGTAAAACAAACCAAAATGGACGAATACCTACTGAGCTAGATAGATACGTCATGTGCGACTGTGTGCGTGCGTAGATTTCTAATGTGTTCACAATTTTCTCCCACAATCAGTATAACTAATTGAATTAATAAACAATGTGTAATACATAATAGTAATAATGCAGTATGTATTATGATTATAACATTATATATATTTGTACCTATTTTTCTGTTCTGTTTTTTCTTGTCTGTTTAATATGTGTGTACATAAATGGTAAAATAAATAAAAATAAATAAATATATTTTAGTTAGATGTTGTGTTAGGTGGTGTGCTTTAATTCCAGGATATGTTGTGTACTTATAGTCAGTTATTATATCGGATGTTTTTTTTACCGACTCGAAATTTTTACAGGGTTCTTCTACCCACCAATCACTATGCTTTGTCAAACCTGTTTAGTTCACCCTTAGGAGCCGAGCTAAATTAAACGGCGGGCGGGTGAAACCGTGTGGCACAGCTTAAATATAAACATAAGTAATAAAGAAATCTTGATATTTTGTCAAGTTGTAAAAACCGTGCGAAGCAGCTGCGGGTTTGTAAGTACATCATTCATCGTTTCAGCCGAACGACGTCCACTGCTGGACATAGGCCTCCCCCAAGCACCTCCACATCGACCGGTTCTGTGCTTCTCGCATCCAATGGGTTCCTGCGGCTTTCCAAGGTCGCCGGTCCACCTTTGTTTTACAGTTTGCTTTGGTTGTACACTTTTCTTTATCAAAACTTGTCCCGGAGGTACTCGTGTCCTTCTTTCACACTTTGATGCCCGTTCGCCTATCTGTCTGACCCCGCAAATATATAATCCCAATAACACTTGACTTGACCTGAAAATCGAACGCAGGAGCTCATCCTCAACAGTAGCGCTATACCAAAGAGGATTTCGTTTTTTTTTTATGATATCATCTTTTCATGTCTATTTTCAAAGTTCAATTTATTGTTACCAAAACCGAATGGGACGGGAAAATAAAATAGGTACCTACTCATTACTGCAGTGAATGGATTGACTGGAGTAGGTAAGACCGACCATAGCGATTCGAGTACAGTAATTATTTCACATACTTCTTTTATCTGTTCTGTGGTTACACGTGCACATGTATATGAAAATCAGAATCAATCGAGAAGATGTCACGGGGAGGGGGAGGGTAAAGGGAACAACGATAATCAGCAAAATTTTTTTTTAATAGGTAATTAGGTATAGGTTAAAATGTTATATAATTAAAAGACAACTGACGTGAATAATCATTTCAGATTCTGGATTCTCTGTCACTTCGGGTTTGGTCAACCCTATAGCCTTGGTAGGTGAAACATTGTGCACGGCGTAGGTATATCTCACAATATTTTCAAATTACTGTGTTATTAATGGACATTATCACCGATTTAGAAGTCAGAGTTTTAATGTTTGTGTAACCTATATTGTAACTTTTGCCCTTACGACGTACGGCATTTCATACAAACTTTCAAGCGATTGTTTTCGAAATGAATGAACCGATTTTAATGAAACTTCATACGCATAAGTAGGATACAAAGGTCTAAAAAGTTAGGTGAGAACATTTTCGAAATGTCTTATTTAAAAAAAGATAACTGGAAATCTCTGTCTATGGAAACTTTAAAATCGGTCTAATTTGGCTATAACACAATTTTTCGAAAATGTTCTCACCTATCTTTTTAGACCTTTGTATCCTGCTTATGCGTATAAAGTTTCATTAAAATCCATTAATTCATTTCGAAAAACAATCGCTTGAAAGTTTGTATGAAATGCAGTACGTAAACGCTCTTAAGTTAAGACTAACATTATCTACTGCTGATACAACAAACTAAGGGTTGTCAAAGGGGAAGCTAGAATTTCGAGCACCGCGAGGAACCAAGACACTTTACACTATTGTTAACAACTATGAAATAGATACCATTGTCATCGCTCACACCTACTACCCGACTACCGCCTACTTTCTACACTTTGAGCAAGTCGCAACCGACACAGTGTAGCTACAATAATACGCGTAGGCGCTACAACGAATTATTTACCTATCTGAAAGTAAATTAATATGAAAGCTATCAGACTCAACAGGTTGACGATCGTATGCGTAGGTACTTTAATATAGAACTGTAGGCATTTTTTCAGGGTAGTTTTCTATTCCACTCTATCTCTATGACAATGCTGCCGATGTCGACAATATAAGGAAAATGCATAATCATTTTATTTTTCATTAGATAAGTAAAACTAGCGATCCTTCGCACGGGTGCAATCTACTATTGCGCCGATATGTCAAAACAACGAGATTTCTATGCTATAAATAAGTTAAATATGAATGCATTATACTCATAAACCTTCCGGAATAAATTCTCTAAAAGATGGTGAAAACCGCATCAAAATCGACTTTTCAGTTTAGAAGTACTATGCGGTCACACAAACAGACACGAAATCCGATTTTGTTTTATGTTATGTAAAATAGGTGTCAGCCTCTTTGGTCACTGTAATTTAATAAAAAAAAATCGATAAGGTAAAAGCATTGACTAAGTCCATGGGTAAAAGAGTATTATATGTCCATGTATCTATCAGATAATTAATTTATAAGTATGTCATGGTTTCATTTTTAATAATTTTACCTCAATAGGGTTTTAAATTAATATACCACAATTGGTATATTAATTTTATTTTAGGTGCATCGTGTTCACGGTATGCATCGTGTTTAATGTATGCAAAATATTGTACCTACAACATTCTGAGTACCTAGAGTTTCTTGCCCATTCTTCTCCATACGATAAACTACCTTTTGGAAGGGGCGACTAGAATCAATTCTGTTTCATTGTAATTTTTGTCGTTCAAAAGTGCCTTTTATGTGCCTATTTGAAATAAATGCTTTGACTTTGACTTTGACCATGGCTAAATTTTTTTTAGTTCCAATTCCGAATCACGACTATGAGAGAGCATATATGTAATATGTGGTATATTGAGAGAGTTCCTGTTAAAATACCCGCGTCACAGTATTTAGTTTTATGTTTTATTTGGTCATTTTATTTATATATACTTTATTGTACACCAGAAAATACATAACAAAAAATACGATTATTAATACAAAACATGCAATGACATGCAATGGGCGGCCTTATCGCTTTATGTTTATTTTTTATAAAACTCTTTCCGGTCAAGACTAAAACTACATACATATTTAAATCAGTTAAAACACGTTTTACAATTACTAAATTTACCTATTTAGAAACCCATTGGGTTACAAGATTTTTTTTGTGACCCTTTTTAAACATTTCTTATTGTAGCGATTCTCTAGATACTTACTAGACGTTACGTAAAAGAGTTTTAGTAGAGAAAACGCGTTTTAACTTATTATGAGTTTTGACTGTAACATAGTACCTACATATATAGGTACATGTATAGGTACTCACAGAGATCAACAAAATGGTAATAAAACTAAAAGTGTCCCTAATTTTACTGAGGAACCCTAGAAAGCCCATTCTTTGCATATCTTTGTTTCCAGAACGGTGTCACAATACAGCCAGGCATGCTGTGCGTGGGTCCTTCCCGAGAGAAGGACAAAGTGGCCTCTTGTCTAGCAGTGCCGGGCGCCCCTCTGGTGGTGGAGGGCCACCTGGCCGCCCTCCAGTCCTGGGGATACGGCTGCGGCTACGACCACGACCTGCCTCTGGTTTATACTAGCCTGCAGTATTATCAACCGTAAGTTGGCTGTACGATGCAATGATAATTAAATGTTATGAGGAATAAATATAGGCTCACCCTCCATGCGCCATATGTCGGAGCGGGAAAGAGAATTGCGAGCGAGACTAGTGCGCGACAGGTGCGACGCGATTCTAGTAGAACAATTTTCCTGAAGTTTTCATGGAAATTGTTGTACTAGAGTTGCGTCGCGCCTTTCTGCGGGAGGCTTAACTGGCGAAATGTCAATTATTCCACTTTGCCCCACCGAGCCGCCCCACTGCTGGCGCAAAGTGGAATGCCTAAAATTTTGCAAAGGAATCTGCCCCACCAAATTCGGTAATATAGGTATAGATAGGTACATCTCTGCCTGGCCCCCCGGGGAAAACAAACGTGATTTTATGTTGTTATGTAAAAATTAAGATACCAGCGTCACTTCTCTGTTTTTCTTATATGGTTGTCTTTTTTCTCATCTTGTCATTTAGTTGTAGGCCTAGGCCCCAGGGCTACAACTAATCAAGTTTAATCTGTATGTGTGTTTGAGATTAATCTGTGTAGATGTTTTATTTAAAATTACAGAAATGTTTCTCTAAAGGTTTTCGTCAAAGAATATATTATGCAGGTCGTAACTAAACTATTATGTTGCCTTTACGTATATATTACAATATTCGATCAATCAATTACCTCCTATATTGTCCCGGTTGGACATATTCCTCTCCATATTCCGTGAAATGGGCTCTTTGGATATACTAAAATATAATGTTGACAAGCCTAGCTCTATAGTAAGATTGAGATGTTATTACTTATGATTACGTTGATTTCCAATACCGCGTAAGGGAGAACCAGTAAATGTAAGTAGCCCTAGGCTACTTGACCACTGGTATTATCGTAAATAAACTGTACGTTATGGTTTACCAAATTGATCTGTCTTGGCTACAGCTAGTCTTTCAATCATACAGCATATGAGCTATTCTTGTATATACAGAGTGGGGCAAAAGTAATGACATACCTAATGTGAATCGGCAGACATTTTGTTAGAAATGAAAAAAATTGGGCCCTGTTTTCCATGGACAGTTTATTTAACCGCTTAATCAACGCTAATGCGACACAATTGATTTTCTATTGTAATGGGCCGATATCGTACTACGCTGGGCTCGAGTGGTTAAAGGTGTACAATTTATGATGAAAATGACAGGTCGGTCAAATAGCCATCTGATGCTAACCATCTGAGTTGATGCACATTTGTGCTCGTTTTACGGCATCTTGAATAGTTGCTCGCAAAACTGGCTCCAAATTAGTGATTCCTTCTTCAATGTTGGCTTTCAAGACTTGCAAGGTTTGTGGTAGGTATGATGTGGTTAACACGAGATTTCAAAAAGCCCCAAACAAAAAAGGCTGGCACCGTCTCTCATCTAGGGATTTGGCCGAACAGTTCAAATCGCCAAAACGGGAGATCTCCATCGTTGCACGAGCTGTGTGACTGTGTGTATCGCTCCATTGCACTGTCAACTAATTTTCTATCTGTATTTATGTATCGAATCACAATAGCGCCATTAGCAAAAATTATGGCACATTCACATTATCACGTTACTTTTGCCCCACCTTGTATTTAGCTTGAAAGAAAACCTTTGTTAAATCCCCTATGTTGCCATAGTAACTGTGTTGCCATAGTAACTGTGTCCTAATCCTAGTTAAAATTAAACACATTTAAGACAATGATAAAAGAAACCTTTCTAATAGATTTGCCTTATAATACGTTTAAAGCTCAAGTAAAATCCAACCTTTGTTCAAAGGCTTACTATTCCATCAACGACTACTTAAACGATAAGAATAGTTGGTCGGCCTGATTAACTCAAGACAATGTTTATTTTCTTTCTCCAGAATTAGCTTATTGACAGGTTATATGAGTTCATGTTATTGTTTATTGTTTTTTTTTTTTAGTTGACTGTATAAGTCAATTCAGTTTAATTTTATTTTATTATTGACATAATCTACTCATTTCAATGTTTTGTAATGAGTTGATTGCAATAAGTGGTTAGCTAGCGACCTCTACGATTGATCATTTTATTCTTGCCTGAGTAACCGGCAGCAAGTTCGTCATGCTCCCTTAGATGTCACTGCTTGCGGTAGCGTCGGGGGTCGGGTTGCCTCCTTCCCTCAAATATGGCGAGGGGGGTAATGGCTGATCTTTGCGTTATGCTCGTGAACGGGTGCTGCTTGTGGTGACTGGTTGTCTTGCTGACCATGGTTTTATTGTAGTTATTAGTAATAACTTGTTTATTAATTTAATTTTACTGTGACAGCTATGTGAACAGAACCCAGCATTGCATAAATATGTAAGTTGTCACGCTCTCTATACCTGGAGGCTTTTATTTCAGTAGTAAGTAATGACATTTTTAATTTTGATTTTGTTTTTTTTTTAGCTTAAGTACGATTTTATGGTATTTATTGGTATATTGGCGTGGCTAGCTAACATATGGCAAATAATTTAATTGAATGTTCTGTGTCCTGTAATGTTAATTAGATACTTTGCAGATCTAGTTTTGTATACTGTCAAGTCTTTTATAACTGAACAGACAGCTGTGCTGCTGGGGAGTTTGTTGCACCACTTCTTCTCCCCAGCGAAAGCACTAGGAAGTGGTGAAGGGCGGGCGTTTTGGGGGACTGTCTTTTGTAATTTTGACGTTCGAAAAGTGCTGATTCTCAGCCTAGTTTGAATAAACGACTTTTGATTTTGGACTTTGAATAATCACACACCTCTATTACAGATGGCTACTTCATAACATTCCCTTAATACGGCGCATCTACAAACAAAACTTGACGATACTATTTGAAGCAAAACGTGCTTACATACTGACCAAGTGGCTCAACCTGACGAGAGTGGTACGACCCGAACCATTCGTTCTAAGTGATAGACCTATGGAGACACTGAAGTTGGACAAAGAACTGGCAAGGTTGAGGGGAAGTATCTATGACATAAGAGACTTCCTTTACGATGGGATTCATCACAAGTACAAGACTAAGTTATACGCGAAACTAAGACAGAAGATATTCGACAAGGAGTTTTGGGAAAAGGCGCAACAGACCTTTACAACACCGCGTTTGATTCCATTCCTAAACCCTAATGAAACTGACGTGGATAAGAGTGTAGTGCAGGGAGAAACCCTGTTCAAGGATACATCGGATATTAATTCTGAAAACGAAAGTGACAAATCTTATGAAGAATACTTATAGATTTTAAAGTAGTATTATAATCTCTTTACGTTAATACTTTTTAACGATAATATACCTTCATGCTGCCTTCATGAGTTAGTTGCAACGAATTTTGTATAAGATGTTATTAAATTTTAATAATAAAGATATATAACTTTTTTGAACATTTTAATTTATACTTTAAATCATAAGCGCAAAGAATTTAAAACAGGAACGAAAGAGTTATTTTGTCATTATTAGAAAATAACAAGTAAGTTGAGGATAAAATGCAACGAGAAATGTGAGATCAGTTGAAAACTTGCGAGTTGCGAACAACGCCGCACCACCCCACCTGCCCACTGGGACGAGAGAAATAGGTAAAGTCGACTTTGTAAATGATTAACCACTTTTGACAATAGTTCGGTATCTGCCTAGCCTTTTCACAAATATTTTCGGGTCGGCTCTCAGTCTAACTGTATGCAGCTGAATACCAGTACTTCACAAGGAGCGCCACCCCCACTACTCCACTACTACCCCTTGGAAAGACTGGCGGTCAGACTTACGGGCTTCTGTTGATCCATAGCCACACTCAAAGCATAGCCCTCTCCATTGCCGTTTGGGTGACTTTTAGCCTTCTAATAAGGCTCATTAGAGCGACCACGCATTTCGATATTTATTATATTTCGTTAAAATCATAGACTTGCATACAGCATTCCATTTTTTGTGTACCATATGTTTTATTTCCTTTGGTATTTAAGACAAAGCCCTATACACCACCTATTACAGCTTGAGTGAAAAGAAAGGAAATGGTTAAGTCATCATCTGCCTAGCCTTTTCCCAACTATGTTGGGGTCGGCTTCCAGTCTAACCGGATGCAGCTGAGTACCAGTATTTTACATGGAGCAACTGCTTATCTGACATCCACAACCTAGTTACTGGGTAATACGAAACCCCTTGGTAAGACTGGTTGTTAGACTTTCGGGCTTCTGATGACCCGTAACGACTGTCAAAGATCCACGAATGAAAGCCGGGATGGTCACCCATCCACGGACCAACAGCGGCAAGCGCAGCTTAACCTGATCGATCTACCCGTGCGACTGTTATTACTTAGCCATAAGACCCTCAAAGGAAATGGTTAAGTATGTTCATGGTAATTTTATAATAACCATTAATACTTCGTTCCATACTTAGCCATTTTCTTATAGGGAGAGCCTCCCCCACCAACGATACGGTAGGTACATCAGTGGAAACCTACGAACGACGGATAAGTACTGGACAGCCCTTGCTACCATCCTGCTGAGTGGTAGTTAGCATATGCACAATCAGCCTATAATGTTCCCACTGCTGGGACACATGCTTCCTCTCTGTGTGAGGGAGGGGTCCGTAACCTCACGCGAGCCCAGTGTGGGTTGGTGGATGTCACATCGATTCGAATTTTTGCTACTACGACATGTTGGTTTTCTCACGATGTTTTCTTCACCATTTTGAGAGCAGTGACGATGAAATAAGTTACAAAAAGTAAAGCGCCTGTTGAGGTTCGAACTCACGACCACGCGCCATATCTTTACAAGCCATAAAATATTTCCGAGTGTTATAATAGCTCATAGTGACATAACCATCGTTTTGCAGGCTTTGATCCATCAGCAACATCATCAATAATTATTGCATCGATTGATGTTGATCCGATTGTTGTTGATGTTATATTTTTATGTGTCGTCGGTGTGTGTCCTAAATATAGGTAATTTTCCTAATCCACAAAAAATACCATTCTGGGGGCCTAAAAAGGCCACTTTGGCAGAATCATAAAACAATTCATATCACGCAATTCATCTGTTTGACAGTTTCACACCTATATATCCCTGAAGGGTTAGGCAGAGGTGTACCTATAGCATTTTACGAATCTCCATTCAAAACTGTCGTACAGATGAAATTGTGTGATATGAATTGTTTTATGATTCTGCCAAAGTGGCCTTCGAATTCACGTAATTTTTGAGTTATAATCTTGTATATTAAACTATCACTTAGTAGGTATGTTATGGATCATAAAGTACATAGTTGTTATGTAAGCGCTTTTTAGATTAAAAGTGCTCACCAAAGTAGATAGTAGCAATATTTTAAATGACCAAACTTAGTGATAAATAATTCAACACACTTATAAAAGTATTCGATTAGAATTTTATACGGTAGGTAGGTAATTATAGGTATGTATGTATATATTCTACGTGTGTGTACCTATATGTATGTATCATTCACATTAGGTGTGTAAATTACTGAAATACGCTGAAATATAATAATCTTAAAAATGGGGAGTAAAATAAACACTTTTATAATTATTGATGATCTTTATTTGGTTTTCAAAATTGGTTTATATTGTAGTTGTTGTACAATTTAATTTTGCTGGGTTTCCTCGCTATTTTTATTACATAAAGAGATTTTTTTTTTAAACCTTTGTGGTGTGACTATGATTAGTTTATTGATTGTAATATTTTCATTATATGCGATTATATTGATTATATTGATAAACACTATTATCATACCAATCAAGTAAAATAAATAAAATATTTTTTTTTTAATGTCAATCGACGAAAGCAAAACGCACTTTCCGCAGACATGGCAGTCTTTTCCGATTGTAGAGAAGTTTTAAAATAATCTCGTAAATGTAATAAAATTAAATTGACAAATTATATTGTAATAAATATATTAATGTTCCACTCACCCCCCTACCTCCCCTTGTTAGGTGTCATCAAACAAGTCTCCCAAAGCATTTAATGCTTCTTATGAAAGATTCTTACAATCTAATCACTTATTTACACTCCCTTGACTAAATCTGGCATGCATGCGAAACGGAATATGGCATCTTTTGCCTAATAAAATTATATTTACAAAGTTTTTCCTCGCCCAAACAGTTACTAAAAGAAACATAAATAAACTTAGAAGTAACAAGAGTCTGCACCCGAGCTAGTTCAGATGTTCTAGAATGAGTGACTTTACACTTTCTCAAGTTGTTCAACATTCAAGTAAAGATGCTATTACAGCATCACCCCAATCTAGAAACTTTACATATAAATAAATAAAGCTTTATTGTAATTAACCTGATTATTACCATTTGCTTTTAGAATGAGTAATAACCCCAATACGTTATAATAAACCAATGCGTTATGAAAACAAGGAATGTAATTATATTAAATTAAAATTATCAAACTGAAATCAAACATTTTATATGTTGAAACTATAAGACAAAACATCTGAAAAAGTAATACTGTCTATGCAACTAATCAATCTAAGGAAATAAAATAACCCTCACTTAAATTGAAATCTTTGGTATGATTGAAAAGTGAATTAACATTAATATTATGAATCGTTATAATATTAACTACTTGATTAAGAGGCTTGGTTGTAAGCTTAGTGCGTTTAAGAGCAGCCAGGTCGGCGGGACATGCGCATCTCGCTGGTGGCGACGGCGATCCACTCGTTGCGTACGGAATCGAACCAAGTCAGGCCCAGCGTGTACTTGCCGTTGATGTTCACGTGCTGGCAGTGCGAGAACCACCAGCCTCCTTCGTAGTTGCCAGCGCAGTGAGTGTTCGAGATGTCACGGTCGCGGTCGATAGCTGAGAACTCCATATGGTTTTGATACTCGAATGCATCGCTGGCGTTGCCCTTGAATCCACCGACCTCCAGAACGTATCCTGCATCACCGCTTCCAACGTAGAAATGTTCATATTCAGCATACCAAAATCCGCCATAGATGTCGCTCATGTCAATACGCATGGATGAACAATTGTCAGCGGTCATTTGGTGCATGGACTCTAAGCCCAGCCAGTATTCAGCGGATGCGTCACCGAACCCATGGACGTACTCAGAGAACTTCCTGTTGAACTCTACGGAGCCGTTGAATCGGCGCTGAATGAGAGAGCTACCGTTGGTGCACCAGTTGTCGAAGGGTGCCTGTCCTGGGTGGATGAGATAGACGCCTGCAGGGCCGGAGATGCTGGAGCAGTCTCTAGGGAGCTGGTTGACCAGATCTTCGTACTCACGTTGTACGGGTTGTAGCTCCTTTACTTCGCCCATCAGTTCCGGAAGAGGAATGGTTTCGGTCTGGTTGAGTTCTCGGTTGGCCTCGCTCTGCGCCAAAATAAGTTAACATTAGATACTATCAATCTGTTGTGACCATCAGCGAATGAAGTTGAAACTAAGTCAGTATTATAATGCAGTTTTAAACCAAGCTATAAACTAAACCCTGGAAATAAATACTTCCTAGAAAGAATTGTATGCATTCAGATACGAGTTTACTTGGCCTAAGAACTGTTTGGTCGAATCAAGAATCAATTTGAATTTAAAGACATTAAATTAAGTAAACCTTGTATACGGTTCAGTAAAAACAAATAACGACAGCAAGTCAACCGCGTATAGCAATCCACCTTCAGGTGCAGCAACCAACTACCTAATGTTATTGTTCTGTTTGCTCGAACGTGCCAAAATAACTATCTGGACTAGCTTCGAAAAGGCTTATTTCTGAGAAGTACGTGCTCAAGCAAGCTGTGCTATTAAATAATTAAGTTGGAATCTTTAAAAATAGTTCCGTACAGCTAAATTCTTGTGAAACAAATCTCACTGAAGTTCAGTTTAACCCTATTATTGAAATTGAATCAAAAGTTCGTTTTGCGATGTGGAGTGGTGTGACAAAACTACCTTCAGAATGTGGTCGTTGAGCCGGTAGAAATGCTGGCGGGACCTGGCCTCAAGTTCGTCCACAGAATCGTTCATCTTCTTAATGGCAATTCGGTCCATTTCTGCACGGTCGATAGCATTGCTCACACTGACGGCAATCGCCTTTACCGATTGACGCAGATTTTCTTGGTCTTCCTTGAAGTACGATGATGCAGCGTTCAACTAAACAAAAAAAACGAAAAATTACTTTAAATACAACTGTTTACTCGTATATTCTAAAATAATAAGTTTTGTAAAACAAGTTAATTAACATCCTACTGTTTATAAGACTCCAACAATAATGTCGAAATCGGTAAAGTACCCAAGTTTTATTGTTTCACCTATGCTCACACGTAAATGTACAAGTTAACGCAGTAACAATAGTTTTACCTGAGCGAAATTAACATCCAACTTGGAAATCTCCTTTCTGAATTCGGGGATAGTTTTATCGGCTTTGTTTTCAATGCTCTCCACGTCTTCGCGAAGTTCCAGGATGGAGGCATGGACCTTGTCGAAGTCGGACACCTTCTGGGTGGTGTTCTTCAGATGGCTGCTGAGGACTTTGTGTTCTAATTCCAAGAACTCTACTTTAGCGGAGAGGAGATTCCAGTTGGGTTCTTCGAAGCGGTCCATGCGGCGTTGGATGTCAAGGACCTGGGTCTGCAGGCTCTGCTGAAGCTCGTCGAGCTGATCCTGGCTGCGAGCCAGTCGCGAGATCTGGGCGTGCACCATTTTATTGTGGCGGTACTTATGGTTGTGCTCAGGAGTCAGGGTACCGGCTCGGTTCTCATGAGGCTCCAGCAGGATATCGTTCTCCAGATTCATTTCAGCAACTTGCTTGATCTTTACCTGCGTCAACGAGAAATATATGGTTAGGAATAGTAGAAAAATATCGAACCGTTCTAAAAATAAACCGTTAAGTTATTAATGTCAATACCATTTACGCCGATTACCTAACATTGTACACCTATTTAGCCACCCTGGTTATAGTTTATTCATATCTACTTAGGTATACGTCAACTATACTACCGCTATTGGCCCTTGTCTTCGGTGGCAGGTATATAAATATCTAATCACTCATTTATTCATTAATCGAGTCTATTGTCAGAACAATTGGTTTTATCGCCGAAATTACAACAGTTCTAAGTTAGCGACGATATACCTTCTGAAAAGACTCACTTTTTCTCTATATTAATTTAATCTCTGTAAACTGTTCTGAAAAATTTAGGTAATGAGTAAAATATAGAATTATAAACAATAGCATTGAGGCTATTATCTAGAGGAGATGGAACACAAACTGAATCTTTTATAGAATACGTTGGTGAATTGTTCAATGCAGTAAAAACTACCGAACACCTACTACTACTTCATCGAAAGCTGGCTAATTGGCTCAATAATAATCTACCTACACAACAGAAATATTGAAAATATTACACGAAAAAACACCGAAAACGGACAATAATTCAGTAATGCCTACGCGAAACATCTCAACAAATTCGCTCGTACAAATTAAATTGAGTTTAATCATTCGGATCATTAGGCAAACAAGCAAAGAGGGCATAATATTATTTGAATATCTATTATAATTAAGCGCTAAGTTATAATTATGTTATCGGTAATTAGATTTGCCAAAACCATAATAATCTATTGATTGGATCTGTTCTGAACGTTGCGTCTAACATTTTAGGTTTCGAAGCTACAAAATCAGAAGGTACAGAAGTCCCAATTATTTTATAGCTGAGAAACTGTAATGAGCGATAAGATCTATGACACTCGCATCAACTATATATTTTCGTGAACTTGTTTCGCACCCTGTGTAGTGAAGCTTTTGTCTTAGCTTACTCTGTGGTGGGTGGTAGGTGGTAGGTGGTGGTCGGTGGTGGTAGGCTCACAAAGGCCCGTACAGGAGCAAAACTCGTTGGCTGGGGCGGTGTTTGTAATACAAGTACTCCATCAGATTTCTAAGGTACAGGTAAACACCCGATTATTACGCTTTGCTGCGACGGGTTAAAGATCCTGTTTGTGGTTATAGTTTCCGTGAACTTAAAGTAAAGCCCTATTAATATACATGCTTTATGTATGTAAGTACTTGTTTTTGTATACTCTATAAGGATACTCATGTTCATAAATATTGTACAGGTATTTCATCATTTTATACGGATACATCTGGCAATTAATTAAGTTCAATCAATTAATACTCGCTGGTTTGTTTGAAAATGTGTTTTTTTTACGATGAATGCATTAGCTACTAGAAGAGATAACGGTTTTTATAAAACGTCAGAAGAAACTTTTATAAGGAAGAAAATTATAATCAGCTTTTATGCCGAAATTTTCGTTCAGAGACATACCTATGCAGTGATAATAAAATATTTCGGAAAACTAAATATAACTATACGTATTGTGGCTAAAGCTCGTCTTTAGGGGTAGGTACGTAGGTATCGTTTCGATCAGATGATTTATTAATGCGTTAAGTACTTTACCTCGTCAACGTCTATAGTTTTAATTAAACTCCCCATGACCGAATTAAATTACGCCCAGTGCCGGCCGGCAGCCGGAGCCGGTTCCACGTAGCCGTGAACGAAATCACTTTTAAGGGCTCGCATAAAAATAGCAATATTATCTATTCAGTGTGTCAAGTCACTCGCAAATATTTATATTAGGATATTTCACCTTGTAATCCACTTTACTCCTCTAACAAAAACATGCTTCAAAAATTCAGCGAGAACAGGTAAAATTGTAAAGGAGATGGAATGGCAGACAAAAAGGGAGAGACAGAATGCTAATGGAGATTGTGACGGGTTGCGATGCGGCAACATAGCGACGAGACGCCCAGAATATTCATACCGTTCGACCAAGTTTTTTCTTCACTGATTTTCACGTGACCCTTAAAGTTCAGCCCTTAAAGCCTATATTGTAGTTTCTGCTATTTTGCACGAATATGCCTGCTATTAGACTCCGCTCGTAACGAAAGATTTTGCATGCAAAACTTCATGAGAATATTCAAACTTGGCGTAGGCCGTATACCTACAACTCCAGTACCCCTTTAGCTTTTGCATTCACTAATGTTTACCATCGTGCGAAAGAATAAGGTCATCAGAAAATGTTAGTGGTTTTTGCCATGTTGGTGTAAAACCCGAATTCAGTTGAAAAATCTTTTTAAACAGAACTACTCTTGGCTCTACAATTTATATGAGGCTTTATGTAAGAGTGTTTTATTTTAAAATATTAAATATAAACCTGTTTTTTTTTCTGTAAACTTAACTTGAAGAAAAGAGCTTTTATTGGCTCGAGCTGAATTACACTATTACTATGAAAGCGCCCACTTCGAAATATCAGGGAACTTTTATTACCTACTTATTTTAGCTTGAGAACAGCATACGTTTTGCACAAATTACAAGTGAAAACAATAAACTCTTTATGCTTGAGATGAGTAATGCAATTTAAATTGAGTGGCCGTTGCCATCTGCTCAGAATACTCGGCGGGTGTAATTAACGTGGACCGCCAGAACTGGTTTCACCCAGGAGGCAGGAGCTAGTCTCAATCATACCGTCTGTGCGCCTGTCCACTACGTCGATATTGTGCGGGAAATTGTTTATTCAGCTACTATTTGTTACGTCCTCGGCGTTTTTCTCTACCTAGTGAATTTCGTTGGGAACTTCTAGAAGACACAGATTCCCTGGAGGAGTTACCAAAGTTTTATTACCGCTTTGTTCGTCCATTTTATTTGATGACATGACTGATTTACGACAGGACACTTGTTATATAACAGCTATTATTTTTTCATTAGAGGAGATAAAAATGTAATATACGTAATACTAACTTCCGCCCGCGGCTTCGCCCGCAAGGTATGTCGATGAAAACTATCCTATGTCCTTCTTCGGGATGCAATCTATCTCTCTGCCAAATTTTATCGAAATCCGTTCAGTGGTTTAGGCGTGAAAAGGTAACATACAGACAGACAGAGTTACTTTCGAATTTATAATATTAGTATGGATAATATGTTTGTTTTTAATAATGAAGTAAGACCTTGAGAGATGTTTTAGGAATCGTTCGATGTTCCTACATTCCATATTCTGTTGTATTGTTTTCCTTCTGCTGAGACTTCGCCGATGTATGATAAAAAAGTGCCAATTTCGTGCGTTTCCGTAAATTACAGCCAAAGAGGCCCGTTTCAGTTAATTATCACACAGACAGACAAGTTACCTGTCTTGTTCGTCGTAGGAATACTTTCGCACTGTCTTTATGGAGCATAATCAAGGTGCGTTCAACACGACGTAATGTTGAAAGCTGCTAACGATCTACACTTTGGGCATAAATTAATATGCAGCCTATTTTGGTCATCAAGTGGTGGGCAGGATAATGGAAACCGTCTCACTTAAGGATGCATGACACCTGGTGTGGCCGCGCCGTTCGCCCGCGCATTGCACGACCAACTACCTAGTTTGTATTTTGAGCACATCACGTGTAGCAGATGGAAAAACTGACAATTATAATTTTTACAAATAGTTTATACAGGGTCCCATTAAAATAGATGGACAAATTTTAACACAACGCTCAGAACGTCTAACCAAAGATATCCAAGCAAAAAAAAAAATGATTAAAGTAATTTTATAAATGGCCGCCACAGTCAGAGGGTTATATAAAGTAAGTATTAACGTGTTTTTACTCTTGTTCTAGTTTGTGCAAATGCTTGGATTAGGGTTTTTAAAAGACAATTTACGGCCCGCCGTTTTACCCGCATAAGTCTCGAAAGATAACTTAGAGCCTCTTCCTGTATGTTTACAGGTTAGCATCAAAAATTATATTCGGGTGTTCCGGATGACTGCGATAGCGAAATCATAAAATTTGCTTTATTGAAAAAAATATTCATACTAGCTGTGCCCCGCGGTTTCACCCGCGTAATTGTCGATCCCGTGGGAATATCGCGATAAAAAGTAGTCTAATGTTAATCCAGAGTGTCAGCTACCTACATACAAAAAAATATCAAAATTGGTCCACCCGTGTGAGCGTGACGAAGTAGCAAACATATAAACACTCACACACACACACATATATACACTCACAAACTTTCGCCTTTATAATATTAGTGTGATTACTGTAAGAACAACCCCTATGACCAATTTAATTTTTTTCCTAGATCGACAGATTTTGAGCTTGATACAACATTAAATTAACATTAATATATTATTGGACTGGACCCTACTGTACTCCTATAGTGTATTTGTGTCCTAGAGAATAGTTGTTAGGTATATAAGAACCTACCACAAGTACCTACCAAGAATATCGCTAGTTCATGACCAGACACATTGTCTAAGAATCAAATATGGAATACCGCTGCACTGTTTCATTCACTTTAACTTGCTAGAATTTGAATGTCAACCAAGTTGCCAGTCTAACCGTATGCAGTATTTAACCACCACAACGCAGTTCCTGGGAAACACGATACCCCTGCGTAAGACTGGTTGTCAGACTTTTGGGCTTCTAACTAAGGACCCGTAACGACCGTCTCAAAGATCTACGAATGACAGCCGCGACCAACTACAGCTTAAAGTGCTTTCCGAGAAATATACGCCTAATAATAAACTCAATTTCAAGTTCGGTAGTTTGAAAAGCAAATAGATGCGTTAATCCAGCTTAATAACACAAATTGCAGTAAGTAAACAACACAATTCAATAAGGTCGATAATGGAATAGAACTTGATCGAAGCATTTGCATTGCCCTCCAGCTTTTATCCCGGCTGTCAATGAATTTAGACATTAATTCAATGCGAAATACATAGTTGACAATAAACGAATTATCGTCGAAAGTTAGGTATTCAGCTCAGCTCTGAAGATTGTGAAATTGGTTTTAATTGTGGAACATATTAAACGGAACCATAATTTCATTAATTGATTTAAGCTTTATTGATGAAATATGGTACATATAACACGACTCCATTCGCGTATTTTAATTTTAGGTAACGTTTAAACACAACTAAGTTCTAAGGCAGAAAAACTTGATAGTTCTCCGTTTTACTGCCGTAAATAAAAGCCAAATTCCAGTCTTTTCACTTTTACAAAAACACCCAGGTTGATTTCAATTATACTGGTAAGATAAAAATAAAGATAGGGAAGATTCTTTTGTTAAATCTCATAAAGATTTGCCTCTTCGGGAATGGCGTTCGAGCGATTTTTAAGAGTGATTTGAATATTCTTGACACAGTTTCTCTAAAGATGTCGCATGTCCATGAATTTAATGAGTCTTCGTGAGGTGTTGTACTGATTGCGACTTGTGAGATCAACTTATAAAATGGAAATATACTTTTTGGATCTTAAGGACGAGTTTTATTTCATTAGATTTTTTAGACTGACCCGTAGACTTTGAATTCAGCCTTATTTAAATTGTTGCTTATCAGAAATTGTGTTGACAAAGAGATGTCATCTTTGCGGACCAACCTGTTCCTCTACCAGCTTAAGAGTCAGCGTCCAGTGTGCTCAAATGACCTCCACAACCACAACCTAAGTACCTACTGTATGAAACCTATAATACCAAAAATACCAAAATGTTCTTAGGGTAGGTACAAACAACGACGCTACATTAAAAGCACCTTCCCATATTGTATAACAACCAGTTTACAAGACAATAAAGTACGCCATTTGTATGTTTTTTCATTACATTCTATTAAGTTTGAATGAACCGCCAAATTGCCAGTTGCAGAGCAATTACGTTGCAACAGGTTCCCACTGTGTCGGGTTGCAAACGGACAAAGAATAGTTTTGACTCGTCGCGACTACATCCGCTCGCATTATGCACGTAAATCCGCTGACATGTGTAATGCGTATGGAATACTTCGTGGCATGGAATAAAAAAAACTGGGCAAGAGCGAGTTGGACTTGCGCACCGGTGGTTGCGTACCATCATATGTTCTTAAATTTTCATCGGCGAGGCCTATATTCGTTAGAGAATTTTAACACTGCACGCTGCGGTGCAGAATATTGCAGTTTTAGGTCAGCGCCATCTCTATATCGATAGTGGAACTAATGTAACTTTTGTTGTGTGCTATTTAAGATTTTTTCTATGCAAACTTTGGATTTTCATCAAAAGTCAAACTTATGCGGCCTAAAAAAAAAAAAGAGAAAATGCAAACTGAGCTCTTTCTTATGATACCCCACATGCCCTAGTAGCCCCACTTCGAATTTTTCAGACCCCTTTCAGTCCCAGTTGGTAAAAAAAAAAAAAAAAATATTCCTTTCTTATTTGCAAAATAACGTCAAACGTCAAAACGTCGTTAAACGTCATCTAAAACTATTCTAAATTTCAAGTCGATAGCATTAGTAATTCTTGAGATATGTAGCTGTGACAGACGGACAGATAGACAGACAGACTGAGTCGCACCATTGGGTTACTTTTTACCATTTTGGTACGGAGCCCTAAAAACCAAATCAAAAGCATCGCTGGTGATTGGTTGTCCTTCAATGATGCGGAAGCAGGGCCAGTTTTGCAAAGTTTTCTTATTTCGTTTTCAAAGTAAGCTGGCAGCTGGTGCTCTTTATTATTAGTAGGAGTAGGTATTAGTTATCTTATTAGTGTGCGGGGATGCGATGAATGTACGAACTAGGTTAAGGACTTACATATTTCCCATTGATGAAAAAACTTAGGGTACAACCAGGTACAACTGATACCAATATGGATGCTGAACAATACAAGGTTTCCATTAAACATAATAGGTAGTAAAGATAAGTAGGTATAGCCCGTCCTTAACCAAGGCCTAATTTATTAACCATTAAGCTATCTAACAATCAGAGGCATAATTAGTGCGCTACAATTTTATTTTATTGAAACGTTGAACAGTCGATAAAAGTTATGTAGTTTAAGAATAATGGTGCTTATTTTCTTTGAGTGCTTTGTTGAAACGAGTATATTTAAAACTAACTGTGCCCGCGACTTTGTTCGCGTGCACGTCGGAAAACAAATCGGATCTAATGGGATTGTTTTTGCGCGGAAGCCTAATTCCTTATAACATCAGCTATCTGCCAGTGAAAGTCCCATAAAAATTTGTCCAGCCATTTCGGAGCCAGTAAATTTAATCGTATAATTTTACAGAAATTCATAATTTCATGTTAAAGCTATTTCGATACCGTACTCAATAATAGATACTAATTAATTGATTCAGAAATCCACTGCATGATTCATTTCAATCCATTAGGATTTAAACCAGCTTCAAAGCTTCAGATAATATGAGGTGACATGGTCCAATTGAATTATCCATCATCCACATCGAACTACAAAATAGTAGTCGCTAGTCTTCATCAATAATATAAAAATGAATCGCTAAATGTGTTGCTAAGCGCAAAGCTCGAGAGCAGCTAACCCGATTTCGCTAATTCTTTTTTTTTGTTGTGTTCGGTATTGTCAGGACAAGGTTTGTATGAAAAAAAATTTAGGATATACGAAAAAAAAATCCCCGGGCAAAGCTGGGGCGGGCCGCTAGTTTCAAATAATAACGAATCTTTTTTAAAGCTGTACACACACCGAAACTACAAACCCGACGACGCCACTACCCTCCTCCAGGAGAGCAGTAAGGCCACGAGTACTCTCAGTCGACAACACAAAAACAAGCTCAGACATCCGTCCTTCCGTCCTCGCCGCCGAGGCCCGTCGCGACGCCCCGCACCATCACCGTGCCCCCCCCGACCCTTGCTCGAGCCAGCCCGCGCAGCTGAGCCTGTAGTTTTAAATTCGCCCCTAAACACCAATAATAATACCGATCCAGCCTGTCCCTTGCTGTCCTCTTCCAGCGACGCCCTGAGCCGAGGTCCGAACCCCGCAGGGGGTTACCCTTAGCGCTGTCGCTTAGTTTTTAAGTTATTGTATGCCCTGGCTGGAGGCCTTAATTCGAGGCATCCACAGGAAAGTCCGGTTAAGCAGTAGCCATCCTCATAAAGGATGAACTGCGAGATGCCATAGTTAAAAAAAAAAAAAAAAAAAAACGAAACTACAAAGTCTACACGTGATTAGATTATATATTACTGACCGAGTAAGTTACCACCAAAATTCAATGCCCACGCGTCAAAAAATATACTTACCTACTAACGGTTAACTGCCTAAGTTTTTAGGCACTTAAAAATTATCTTTTCCAGATATGAAAATGCTGGAAATACTTGGCGTTCTTTAGCCTTTCCTTAGACGAATAGATATTTTGGGCATTTATTCTTATTTCTATTATAGGTAATATTGATATTTGACATTAAATAATTTTATTTGGATTTTTTTAAACGATTTCACATTCTTTATATTGGTGAGTTGGCATTGAATAATTTTATGGTTTTTGATATGAGTTATGTTGATGACTAACGTGTATTATAAATGCTTTTATATAATGTACAGTTATTTTAAACACAATGTAAATTGTTAATGAATAAATTGAATTGAATTATTCTCTATCTTATTCGAAATAGAAACGGAGGAATCCTCTCTTTATTATCGATTTGTTGTCCTCACGTCAATTTGCAATAGATAAGTATTACTGCTCCATTTTAGTTGTAATGCTTTCTCGCTATAAAATAACTACGACATCATATAACACTTTTATTACGTAGGTACTACTTAAAACTTTATGTATTGTTTTAGAAGCATTCTCACTTTATACGTTAGCGAATAACTTTTAATTAAAATACCAGCACCCGATTCCTTTGAACGCGGTTCTTCTCTTAAATTAAGTACATAAATATTTACATCGATGTTCTTTGAAAAAGATGTAAAGTCTACGCAACAACATGTTAGCAACATCTTCACTTAAAACTCCGCTGTTATTCGCAAAATCTGTTCATGTACACGTCAAGGGATAAAAAAGTGATCATTGGTTTTATTACCTAATTACTCGCAGTGATCGGATTTCGTGTAGTAAGTATTTACCTACTGTGTGAGGTCCACCCACTTTTTGCGTCCTCCAGTGTACCCGAGTGGTTCCCACAAGCTTTTAGGAGTTAGTTTCTCACGGCCTCCCTATACAAATTAAGTGGGTTGGACTACATGTATAAGCAAATTGAATTAATATTAAATGGCGGAAAGGAAAGTTTGCTTACTACGTGGCTATACTAATTTCTCGTACCTAATTATGTTTTTAAGGTTGATTTTTACTTAACAGGCGTCGGATACCTTCTTTTATTTTAGTTGTGTGATATTGCAAGCCAAGATACGGCAAGAGCTTTCTAATCTTGCAAAAGGGTTTAAATCCATTAAATACCTCAACACTTGATCCTTAATGAGTACAAAGAGCGATCAGTTAGTATTAATGAGTTTACTTTCCATCATAAATAACGGCCGTCAAGAAACGTTCTGTGATTTACCAAAGCCCTTTTCGATTAGGGGTTTCAATTAGGTTTAGGTCTTTATAGAAATGCTGCGTGCAGCTCGCAAAGGTATAGTGATACCCTTACCCACGAAAATTACTCTTACTGCGACGGCATGAAGGCGCTATACCACTGATGTTACCTCACCTGTCTGCGCTATGTCGTTCCGGATTTGTGGAACACTCCAAGTGAAACTACTACTATTATTACAAGCACTCCTGCTTAAATCCAATACACGTAGCCATGAGGTGTCCAAAGAAATAAATACTTTACTTTCACAAAAAGTTGTAGGTACACAAAAGCTATTTTCGTGTGATCATTATTGACCTCGTAAGGCCTCATAATTTATGAAGGAAAATCCTGACTACATTAGGAGCAAAAAGTACATACTTCCACATAAACGGGGCAAATAAACAAGTGTAACCAACGATAATAATTACTTCTGCGGTTGCAATACAATTGTTTTAACACAAGTAGGTACCTAGTTGCTTGTATACGGTTTTTAAGCTCTGCCCAAACTGAAGCGAACACTGCTCGGGATACGGGACAAAATTAGATCGCGTAACTTTTAAGGATGTGTTCGAACTGGTGCGAATTGTAACGTGGCTGCTCTCGCTTAGCGACCACCTAATAAATAGACAAATTATTATCTATGATGAATAGGGTCGTCGTGCAATGAAATAAAAAACAAACCCTTGGAATCCTTATGTCTCTATGTATTGTATTGTGTGTACTCGTACACAAATAATAAAATTAATAACATAGGTTCTCAGTCGTATAAATACGGCATGGGCACAAAAACATTTGTCGTATTAATCCGACTAGGGCGGTCAATAGGTTCAAACAGCAGGCGCACGCAGTCGCAACCCGCGCCTTGTCCAGACCTTTACATAATAGGCTCGATATGAAAGTTCCCTCGTAACTAGTTTTATATTAAATTCATCATTAACTTACACGTATTCTTCAGAATTTTGGCATTTAGTACATCGTTTGCTACAAAACGTTACCAAACTAACAACAGATTAGAGCATTTGTGAGTGGCTTTACAATGCACGCTGTAATTTAATAATGTCAGCGAGATTCATGACATTCACGGGCACTTCTAGTAGCATCAATTTTATGACAAGAAGAGATAGATTCATAGAGATAGTGCAACCAACACGCTAATAACACTATAACTACCTAAACATCATTTTCTACAACATGCATAGGTATAATTAGCCTATAATGTTTCCCACTGCTGGGACACAGGCCTCTTCTCTGTGAGCAGCAATGGGCCGTAATCCACCACGCGGGCCCAGTGCGGGTAATAACAACATAACGTTAGTTTATTTACAGGTTTTTCAACTTCACAATTATTTAAAAAACCTCGTAGGATGTTTATAAAGAATTAACCCATTCCTTTCAGCTCTTACGGAAAAATAAAATGCTATATTAAACGGTTCATTAAACAGTTTACAACTTAATAATTTACCTCTACATCTGAAAAACCAGGACAAATCTGATATGGACTGTGTAAAATGCTATTGGAATTGTTTTTATAATATCAGCCTTCACTTAGCCAAGCAGATGCACGGTACCTACCAATTAAAAGTCCAATATCGACATCAATTATTTTGTGAGGAATCGGTAATTAAACAAGTTACATTTATACCTGGACTAGCAACCCCGCTCCTGCTTCGCACGGCGGTGTTTACGACTTCACAAAACATCGAGTTTTCTTTATTATTTGAAAGTTTAATAGTAAAGTGGTGGTGGTGGTGTATAGTAATACATTGTATATACTATACTATTAGGTATACGCATAAACCTCCCGGAATCAATTCTCTAAGTTGTGTTAAATAAAACCGAATCGAAATTCGTTGCGTATTTTGGAATTATACCGCACACATACACAGCCAGACACAGACACGAAAAGCTCAATAATCAAAACGGTAGTCAAATATTACACACCGCTAAGTTCAAACACGTACTATTTTTGCGCACTATTTATGTGCCTTTTGATAAAAAAAAATCGGGGTATTGCAAATTAAAAACCCCGTATATTTTTTACTTTTCCCAAAAATATTTTGTTTTGTAATATTTTTAGTTTTTGCTACACATCTGTGATAGGATATTTTTGTCGTTCTACTAACATGGCATAATTTTGCGAAGCGTTGCGTCGAGCTCCTACGTTGGTTTAGTTTATACCCGACATGGCAATAGCGGTCATTGCCTTTTCCCTAATATCTCTCCGTAGGAACCCAAATAATAAACTATGTATGGTTTTTCGTTACTGGAACATGTTGAAGATCACAATAGATATCTACTGATACAGACCGTTATTGGACTTTATTTCAGTTTTTTTAAATAAAGAATGCTAGAAAATGTAGGTGGGTCAATGACTGCTATTGTCGCGCTAAAGCGACGCGAGTATAGTTGACTCGTTATTCTCATTAAAAAGTCGTGTTTTTTTTAATAAAGCTATGGAAGCAGCTGGTAGTCTCACCAATCACAAGTTACGGACAGGTCCCTACCGAGTTGGTACAATAAGCACATTATCACAATAATAACTGAGACTAACCTAATGCGCAAACGCAAAGTTTTTAAAATTTTCAATTACTTGGCGACAACAAATGAACAAAATGAATACGAACGTTCCTACAAGCATTACGTCCATCCCTCTCAATGGTCGGAGTGAGTTTCAAGATGTAATCACAGCGAACGGGCCATTACATGCCATCTCATCACTTATCTGTAGGCCTTTCAACTTGGCGGCGTGCCAGCTTCCTCGGCCGGGTGGTAGCACGTACGGTGTACCTATGCGAATAATTGTGAGTAATTAGCACGGCGAGGCGGTAATGAGCATGTGGGTCGTTTTGATAAGAGAAAAAAGCCCACCCATGACATAATATATGTTTTTGGTTCTCGTATTTCACAAACAGAGAAGATAGCCGGACGTTGATGCTATATCAAGCTTTAGAAGGAGACTGTCACATGGGGATGCGCTAAGGAAGCCTGCGAAATATGTACAAATTCACTTACGTTTTTTTTTGCAATTTGCAGGTCAGTGTCAGGTTGTATGTTGATTAAAATATGATTCGCGACCGCAACAAATATTGCTTTATAGAATCAGAATCATTAGAACAAACAATACAACTCCTTGAGTTATAATTGGCCTCAAATGACATGATTTTATGAAATAGTCATTCATTAGGGTAACGTGAACTTAGAGGGATGTATTGATGATTTTTATAATTCTATACTAAATAAATTTTTGTTACGGCCGCGAATCATATTTAGATCAACATACAGCTAATTGTAAGAAAATTTCAATTTCGCAGGCTACCCTGACGCTTTCGCCTTGACCCTCTACCTAGCCTAACTTTGCCTTGTGAACGGTCGGATAATCAGGTACCTCGATTCAGTTGAGTTTACGTACTTAGGTGGTTTTTACCAAGTGTCTTTGAACTTTTCTTCTATTACCTAATCTAAAAACTTTTTACGAATGCGAGCCTAACAGGGAAGGTCCTTGTGAATATTAAAATAGGCTGAAATAAGTACTTACCTACGTACAGTTTGTTTTGCTAACTAACCGCGTTGTATTTCAGTTGAATTGAAATAGAAATGTAGGTAAGTAATCCTACTTATTATTATAAAAAGAAAAGCTTTATTTTATTTTATTTATTTATTTATTTTATAAATAAAATAAAATAGAAAAAAAATTATGGACTCCGCGCCACGCACATCGAAAGTGAAGCACCGTACCGATCTATGTATGGTCGGCATACTATGATGTAAATGTGAGCGTGAGGCGTGTTTGTACAAACGGTCGACAATACTTACTGTGCTTCACTTTCGATATGCGTGGCGCGGAGTCCATCTTTTTTTATAAGTCAATAGGCTTGTAGGTATGTTTGTAACTCAATCACGCAAAAACGGCTGAACATATAAAGAAATTTGGCACACAGATAGTTTATAACCTAGATAGACACACAAAGGATAGGTACTTTCTTACTACTTCATCACAATATTCCCATGAGATCGAAACTTATGCGGGTGGAACCCCGGGCGCTGCATTTGTTTTAAACTGTACTTATGAAAATAAGATGCCTTTGGTATAAAATAAGGTGTTAGCCTATGTGGGCTATAAAGAAAGAGAGACAGTAGAGAGTTATATAGGTACTAGCTTCCGCCCGCGGCTTCGCCCGCGAGGTATGTCGATAAAAATCTATCCTATGTCCTTCCCCGAGATGCAATCTATCTCTCTGCCAAATTTTATCGAAATTCGTTCAGTGGTTTAGGGATGAAAAGGTAACAGACAGTCAGACAGACAGAGTTACTTTCGAATTTATAATATTAGTATGGATGTATCTACCTAACTCTTTTCGAAGGTTTCAAGAAAGCTTTATGTCTTTATTACTGCCTTTAATAGAAGGTCTCATTAAGTTGATTGAAAAGTAATACCGTTTATGTTGTACTAAGAAACAACTATCGACCTCGTTTTATTTTCATCTGAACTGTACCAACATACTTTTAGTTAAATACCTTTGAGACGCTTAGTTGATTTTACAGCACACTTCATTTATTTTACGATAAATTCTCGAAAAAACTGTTACTTAGCTAGATGTCAATTTAAATAGAGCAATTGAAGATGTAAGTATTTACCTACTTTATTCAAATTAAGATGCCTAATCAGTATCGTATTGTTGTTTGAAATATTATTTTTATTTTGTTAATTATGTATTTTGTGGTTCACAAACTGTGCCCAAATAAACTTTTTTCTATCTTTTCTTATCAGTTACATACCATAATCACGCCTAGTTTCCCCGAAGGGTTGAACAGAGATGCACCTATAATTCGCCAGTTATCTTTACGGCTCATGTAATAGAACTAGAGCCTGTTTCCATCAACAGGGCACAAATCCAGAATCCGGGCTGCTACTGAGAAATTCCAGATAGAAAAACCCAATAACACTTTGTCTAATCTAGGAATTGAACCCAGGACCTCATGCTCCGCAGTAGCGCTTGCAACCTCCAGACCAAGGAGACAGACACAAATCGAAATTAAAATCAGTTAGAGAAGTAGGTAGTGAATATTGCTTGGATAGTACCTGCAACTGTTTAAGGTTCATAAAATGCATTGATAAAATGCATTGGGTAAAATTCAACCTGCCCTAGTACCCAGGTACTGCCGTGTTTATGTTATGTGAACTTTTTCCACGATGGCAACTCACTAACTACATATATTTTAAATTTAAAAGCATATCGACCGGTAAAAAGTGCTAGGCGCAACGGTCGCCGGTTGGCGGTTATAATCACCGACCGTGAACAGACATACCACCTGTTATATTGGCCCTGTCCTACCAATAACGACCTCACTTCTTAATCATACAGTTTGAACCCCTGTTGCTAATTAATCAAGAACTGAATCAAGACTGTAACATTACGTTATTAATAATATATAGAACTTGCTTGTCAATTTTTTTATTGTTGTATGGAAATCGTTAGGGAGTCAGAGCTAACTGGATAGTGCTGTGATCTGCACTGGGATTGTCACTAATCCTAACTCGAGTATACAGGCCTTGTTGGATGAGTCAAATTCATGTCTCGGAGGAAATGGTATTTCCTCAAATAGGCTTACTTACAACGAATGACTGGGGATGCGCTAAGGTAGCCTGAAAAATTCAGGCCAATTGTAACTTAAGAAATTGTATTGCTGATTGTAATGATAGTAATTTTGTAAAGCCATTTTGTTACGGCCGTGAATCATATTTAGATCAACGTACAACCTGATATTGACCTGCAAATTACAAAAAACATAAGATAATTTGAATTTTTCGGGCTACCGTACGCTAGTAATAATAGTTCTATGGGCTACCGTGACGCTTTCGCATTAACACATAGACCGTCTGAAACTCTGCCAAATAAACCTCAAACAACCCGGCAGCAGTGTTTCTAAATGAAAAAGCTTTTACTCATTTTTATGCTCATTCATTCATTCCTTCATTTGTCATTAACATGATTGCCGAGCAAATGGAACAAGCGCCGTCAAATCAACAATCGACAAATACGGAAAGGGTTCTTTTACAATGGTCGCAACCCACGAGTACATTATGTAAGGCCCTAATCCCGGCCAACCGGACCGTGAATCATCATGGCCTGCGATAAATTTAGGGTAAATTCTGCTACTAACATTTCTGTACAAAAAAGAAGTGAATTAGGAATTATTCAAAGAAACTTCATAAGTAAAGGGTAATATTTTCCATCTTTCGCTAACAATACCTTTTTGTGTGTTGGTAGGTATACATCCCGTAAAGCTAGTTATGAGCTGCTGCAGCACAGCGGCTTTTGTTATGGAACTTAAAAAGTTAGAGATTGAAAAAAAAAAAAACATGCACGGCTCTGTTGTAAGCCGTTGCGTAGACGGCTTTATTAAATAACTACATCAACATTGTTTTGGAAATTCGTCATAACGAATACACAAAGTATGAAACACGAGAATAAATTTTATTATTGGAACCATCTTCTATTGTAATTTCTAAAATGTTCGAACCCCTGACACATGTCATAACAAGTACATTGCAGTCGAAACGGCGCGGCGCGGCGAGTCGAACTATTTCTATTTATGAAACCAGAATATGTGGTACAACATAATAAGTGCATTGTTTTTCATACTCAAAGCTATTCACAGCTTTGCGTCGTCCTATACAAGGATTAGGTCACACTGTCGCTGCCAACATAATAACTTGTCACTTCATAACAAGCAAGTGCGGCGGAGCATACTGTATCCCATTGACGTAGTTGTCTCAGCAGGTGAGACGATACTGACTCAATGGCTAGTTCATTACATAGTGGCCGCCCACACACAAATTGATATTGTCTTCGTTAGCGAATTTCCTTTGTACTTCGATGCAGAGATTTGCCTTAGCGCAAACCGCAGTCTTTAATACTGCCTCTAGTTTGAAATTCTTAGACGGATATTCGGATATTCGTCGGCCATTGTACAATGTACCTACTTACTCTCCTTCATACAATGCTTTTAATTTTGTACCAAAGCAGGCCGCCTTCCTCCTCCGAGCGGCCACGGATGCCTAATTTCCTCTCGAACATTTCTGCTTCACGCTTTTTCATTTCCGTCGACGTCCACAAATGCAGTGTGATGTAATCGGACTCTATTTACTCGTACCCAATATATCAAAGGACGCTGTTCTATTTTCCCCAATTCCCGACAAATAAGACCTCCAGATAACATGAAACTAGCGGCACACAAAACAAATTCCGAACAAATCGTTTTAATGGATTCAATTTGGTTACGTGGAGTTTATTCCTCTTCAGAAATAAAGGAAGAGTCCGATAAAGAAAATTGTGAGATATCTTGAGTAAATGTAGGGTTCGAGTAGTAATAGAGCTGTAACCTTTTCGGCTGATTGCCGGAGGGTTCTGCATCATATTAAAATGTTATCATCGTGTTCGGGAAGATTGTTGGCGTTGTAATTTGTCTACATCACCACGTTCATACCGTGGCCAGAGGGGTTTTCCTTAAGGCGGTTAGATACAAATTCATTAAGAAACGTAATAGTTATATTTAGTTGAAACGATATTACAGGAAACATTAAGTACTGAGTAAGTAAGGAGTGCAGCTCGAGTATATTGCTTCTGGTACAAATTCCGCTAAACATGTAGCTCCATCTACTGTTTACGTTCGCCGACACTTTGTATATCTTGCACAAGTAATCTGCGACTAATGCGACTGCAAATATCACTTTGTAGCTTAGTTTGGTTTAGAGGTATATTAATAAGTCGTCTTCATCTAAGTACACCACAGAACAGATAAATCTACACTGACTTTCATTCCAAATTTGTTCTTGTCCACCGCAGGGCGACAGTCCCACATAACTGCACTATCTCCCCGTGCGTGGTAATGCAGAAAGCATGAGCATTTATTTCCGTAAAAAAAGGCTACTGTTTTACCGATCTACATTTTATTGGAACCACCAGTATTCTAATTCGAACCACTTTATATACGGTGACCGATGTGCTAATATGTAAGCACTAACTTCTGTCCGCGATTTCGTCCGCGTGAAATTTCACCCTTCCCCATTCACCCTCTTACGGGTGGCATTTTGAAAAACATTTTTTTATTGGATACCTACTCTTCACAAAGAACACACTCTTAAAGTTTCATGTCCGTAGGACCAGCGGCTTAGGCTGTGCGTTGATATATTAGTCAGTCAGGACTTTAAATTTTATATATATAGATTGCTTCAAGTGAAACTGTATTCTTCATACTGTATTTTTTACATTTAAGATCTTAACTTCTCAAGTGCTATCAATGAGAATACTAAAATAAGGTTTGACATATTATTATCTCTGTGTCCAACGAATTTCAACTGAACGTAGCTCTAGTCGCCTCCAACACTGATATGAGGACTTATGGTAAAGCATAATCAGCCTACAAAGGTCTCATTGTTGGGACTCATTGTTGGTATTGAAATATTCTCCATTGGAATACTTTCGCGAGGAATTCATGTCGAAATTCTGACAATTCGTACCTATTTAAGAAAATTAATTGTAAAATTGTTTACCGTTTTATTTATTGTTAAGTACATATAATATAACAAATTATATTCCACTGTATAAAAACTGAAGCATGGTTATTAGGTTGCCCCCCCCCCCCCTCTTCATGTACCCCCTATTCACCACTAGTTAAACACAGGTCGACATCTGCGGCTGTTTTGTCTCACCAAATCAAAGGGAATTATAAATCCATACCTACGCAGTTCGTTGCACATTACCTATCACTCAATACTCGTCTGATGATTAAGGATAGAAAGGGAGTGACTACCGAGATGACGACTAATAGAGAAGTGTGAAAGAAGGAATGTAGCGCGGGCAAGAGAATGATGCTAATGATGACAATGGTTACGTGTGCCGCGCCGTATTCCCGGCAGGACGTGTGATTGTGACCTATTTCTAACAATTATGTACCCCATAAAGCTTAGGCAGAAATGGATTCCGCGAAAATCCAAGTTTAAAAGTTTTATTTCACAGAATTCGTATATAAATATATTTTTCCTTTAAAATAAGTAATTGAATGGTCCACGTTGCTACTCAATGTGGTAGCTAATACGTTTAAAATGTTCTAAAGCATCAGAATTCTATGTATTAAATACAATTTCGTGTAGGTACCTCGTAGCTCTAAACATTCTGCCTCTAATCCTTTGAATCCTTTCTCCGCTATGACCACGTGGTTTACGACCGCTCTGCTGTTCAGTAGCTTAGCTATGGTATTATATATCGTTAGCTACTACTTATTACATTTCAATACTTTCCTTGAATGCAATGGCTATCGGAGACTTTATTTATATTACTTACTTTAAATGCCTATTGGATGTATCAATATATTATTTACTGCATTTTCTGGTGACATGGCAGAATAGAGAGCTATTACTTAGTTTTCGATTGTAAGTTCTAATAAATTAGGAAGCCGTCTTCACGTTCGGTTTTTTCACCCTGTATAAATAAAAAAGGGAGCGGCGTCGCACACAAAAAAAAAATAAGCGTCGACTTGACAACCTCCTCCTTTTTTCGTCGGTTAAAACCTATTGCTAAGACCTACCTCCTTAGAAAGCTTGCTGATGTGGTTGCGCTGTTCAGCGATCATGGTTCTCATCTGCTGACCGTCATACTTAATGCGGCCTACTTCGCTGTCTAACTTGTCAATGCGAGCTTCCTGGGTGCGAGTCAGCTGAGCCAAGTCTGCAGTCTCCATTAAAGCTTGTTTTAACTGTGGAAAAAGAAAATGTTTTAAAAGAGAATACTGAATGACTGCCTTTATTATTTAAGCATTCAACGTTACCAGTATACGCGATGTAATGGAAGCACGGCTAATGTCGTATTAGTAAGTGACAATAGAAAACTCTACTATGTTCCAGCAACTGTTAGACGACAGTTCCTTCCAATTACTTATATAATTTTATTGTTATTTCACAATTCATAATCTGCGTATAATGCTTCCACTGCTGGGTCACAAGTCTCCTCTCAGTGAGAGGGAGTGGGCTGAAATCCACCACGCGTGCACAGTGCGGGTTGGTAGATGACACATATCTATGAATGTTTGGTTCTAGGACATGCCGGTTTCCTGACATTGTTTTCCTTCACTGTTTTGAGAGTAGTGGTGATAAAATTATGTACACACAGTAAAGTGCCTGGTTGGGTTCGAACCTACGACCTACAACTCGTAAGTCGCGGAAAATTTGACTGGGCCACCACTGCTCTCGCTCTATTGAACAATATTGACTGTTAATTAAAATATTTAATCAGCAGATTTACAGATGTCTCGACTTCGTTAGTTCGATTAAAGCAACGTTTTCCGTCTAAAATTTGCCAATTTTTTTTATGAAGGCGACGACGTTGGGGCAGTTATAGGAATATCTGAAGTATCTTTCATTATTGTTTCATCATAAATATTAAAATGAATAAAATAGAATTCGTCAAATAACACTATAAGCGGATATTATCCGAGTTATTCGACTGGCCGAAAGGGAGCTAGGTAGCAAACCTATAGTAAAGCTAAAAACGATAAGTCATAATTTACACTCGGAGACATATCAAGCTATACATTTCCGGTTTTAGCGCACATTGGCTTTTCATACAGTGAGAACTCAGCTTATACAGAGATTGCACGAGCATTCATTGCCACACTCGCGCTGCTACGAAAATAAACCGAAAGGTCTATTAGCTCAACTGTGGCTAGTGAAAGAGACACCAGGAGGCCAGGAGGCCTATGCCCAGCAGTGGGTAAAGTTGAGCTGTAGATGATGATGGTATGGTGTTGGACATAGGTACCTCGTTCCTGATGACGTGTAGTTGACGAAGCAGCACGGAGTTGTTGACGCTCTCCTCCAGCTCGCGCATCTCAACGCGGATCTCTTCCATGGACCTCTTGGCCCACTGCAGGGTGGCGTGCTCGTTGCGTTCATGGTTGTTGGTCACGTGGACGTGGGTCGCCTGTCTGTCGGACAACAAAATTATGTTAAAGAAAACTATAAAAAAAAACTGTTCAAACAGAAAATATGCCATATCCTAAAAACTTTTGACTTTAATAGCAAAGTCACTTTGAAATAACATCATAATCTTTTTAATTAGGTATGGGATTTAACAATGTGGGCATAAAAAAATTTTTTTCATCCCTCGTTTTCATGTGTTTTTTCGTCATTTTGGCTACGGAACCTTAAAAAGGCTGAAAAAGGTGACCCTTTACAAAAAAATTAAAGGATACATGCTTCACAAAATATTTTCAGGCAGGATTTTCATGTGTAATTTTATGTTATATTCATGATAATACCTTTATGCATACAGAATAGGTGTGTATTTGGATTAGTCAAAGTTTCCAGAAATTGAGATTAATTGGGAAATATGAACATGTTTGGCATGGTTCAATCAAATTATTGTGCACACTGCATACAAATCGTTTAATTCGTCGTAGATATAATTTATCAAGCATTTTTTTTAAATAATTGTAAAGTTTTTTTCAATATAATGATGTTTATACAAGCGTGTCTCATACACGAGGCGTATGCGCAGGATGCAATGTTATGCAACGGCGCACAAGCATCGCCGTGTCTCCTGCTGTGGCGACCCTTCCGGTTCCATTTGATAATAACACTTACTAATTATTCAATACTACCATTTGCATATTATTATTATCCCATCGTGTGTAGTAGGTACAGGTATTAAAACTACCTAAAAACTAGCAACAATTTTTCTCACAGTAGGTTTTTTTATCCTTTTTGTAACAATTTTCTATAACCTGTATGTTGGCTTTCGACTTACATTCGGTGGCCCAATGTGTTATTTCCAGTAATTTTATAAATCTGACAAATCTATTTGCATGCATTTCGTTCATTAAGGCGCCACTAGTCAATATTATTTCCATACAAATTTTGGGAGAGTATTACTCCACTGTTTGACTTTATGCATCCAAAGTTAAACATGATATCGTTTTGACTTATTATTAATTGTGTCTGTACGGAAACAGAATATTAAATTAAAAAGTTATGAGCCAACAAAGATTCGTTTTTCTTGCTATTTTTAATGTAACTTTGGGTGTAAATAAGTAATAAAAGAACTGTAAAAACTTCAAAACCAAAACCGTACCGACAAAGCTCAGTTATAGAAGAGTTCAATAAACTTTATTTATAATTGATGTATGCAGTGGCTTTTTCATAAAACTCGATTTTCCAAAGTACTTTTCGAATTTTTTTATGCGCCTATCAGTTTAAAACAGTGTTTCTGTGCGTGAGAACTAGACGTTGCGCATGTAGACTAGCGTCTAACTGCCATCACTGATACTAGCTCTGTCAGACACGAAGCTGGGTGAGACAGCGTGCTTTTTAGCCATGACCACCAGTGAGTTCGAGCGCGCGACTGGTTTACTCTTAAGTTGTTCAGTGGGCAAATAAAATACTGGCCCAAATACGTACCGCTACATTTAAAAGAGCGGCATGAATTTGTTAAACTGTAATATTTAGCCAAATATTATGTACATGTGCCTTAGCTTTTACTCAGAAATGATATTGATAGTTTATCAAATATCTTTATTTACCGATTAGGTACCATGCCGCCCGGGCAATGTTAAATATTTATTCAGTGAGCGATGATAACACGTTACTTCCAAAATGTAAGCAAAGGTAGGTATTTAAAATATAACCATATCAGATACCGGACGTAGTAATGTCAGGTGTTGTAGGTAGTTTCTCGTTTGCACAACTAATACTATTTAGGTTAATTTAGAGTCATGTTTGCGGAATCAGCAATGTGTGTGAGTCTTACTCGGAGTCTCATGGGTTGATGTATAAGAACAACAAAAAGATGGAGTATATTGTTTCGGGTCTGGTGCCACAGGTCCATCTACGGTCCGTCCTCTGTTACTCAAAGGTCACCCAATAAACAGGGTGTATAAATTTAAATACTTGGGCCACCTGGTAACAGATTCCCTGAAAGACGTCTTAGAATTGGAGAGGGAGCGCAGAGCGTTGTCGTCCGGGTGAACATGCTGGCCCGCAGGTTCTTTCGATGTACAGTTGCAGATAAAATAGCCCTAAGGCATATTGCACAACACTGTACTCGAGAGCCCAGCTGTGGTTCAGATATACACAAAAGGGGCTCTGCGTATCCAATATAATAATGCGTTCAGGGTGCTGTTGCGACTACCACGCTTCTGCAGTGCGTCGGGGATTTTTGCTGACGCGTGCACTGACAGCTTTGACGCGGTATATACAGGGTCCCATTAAGATAGATGGACACTCAGTACGTCTTACCAAAGATATCCGAGCAAAAACACTGATTAAAGTGATTTTATTTTGACCTAAAATAATAAATTTCCGGCACATTAGTGTATTGTTGTTATGTCATTATTTTTCTTGTAAGTATCTAATGCATTTTTCTTATATATTTTTCTACCATCGTCCTTATTTTGGTGGTCTGAATGATTTCTAAAAGTTGGTCCATCTATTTTAATGGGACATTATATACTTCGGAGGTTGCGTGACAGTCCCAACATCATTCTGCACTCGATGACCGCCCAGGCAGATAGCTCGCTCGTGTTGGGCGCTGGCCGATCGAACCAGATCAGTTTTAGTTATTAAATACTAACAAAGGCTAAATAATAGTGGTACTAACACAGTTGACATTATTTGTTGTCTGATAAATAAATAAATAAATAATTATTATTATTATAAAGGCTGCTGTAGACAGGCGCAAAGCGATAGCGCGACTCAACTCTAGTAGAACTTTTTATAAAAACTTCATGGAAATTGTTCTGCTAGCATCGCGTGGCACCGTCCGTCGCGTTGCGTCTGCGGGAGCCTTAACACCGGCAAGGGTTTTTTTTTTCCTAAATAAGTTTGTAGCGAACCGAGTTCAATAGAATAAGAAATCCCGACTTCTTCTATTATTTAACATCACAATTTCTTTATGTTCGTAATAAGAAACTACGACTTTATTCAGGAGTGTCCAGTTCTCCGAAGAAATGTAATCTTGTTTGCTGTCGGTGTCTCAGCTCAGACCACCAAACAAATATGAAACAGTTCAGTAGCCAGGGCTGCCATCTATTTTTTTTATAAAATATAGTACTCGACGTCACTGCCTGTAAAAAGATAGTAGATGGCAAAAAAATAACAAAAACATATTGTAGGTTTGTTTCAAAAGAAATCATAGTACCTATTATTAACAGGCACTACCTGGAAATTACAAAAATAAATTTAACGCCCACACAGCACACTCGCAACACTGGAAACGATAAGTAGGTACTGTAAACACTGAAATCTCTATTTGCAAGTTCTTCAACAACTCATAATTATCATCATTTTTTCACGATAAAATTACATTAATGACTAAAAATATGGTAATGGTAGTTTTAGTCATTAATGTAATTTTCAAACTTACTTAATCATAAAGTCGTACTTTGACATCGGCTGCGTCTCGCGTCGTTTCCGCCACTGTAACCTTTATTTACTCTATGTTTTAAAGTTTATTTCTGTGAACAACATTTCGTCACATTTCAGCTGACGTCTACTTCAAGTAGTACTTCACCTGTATAACACACTCGTATCTCAGTCAGTTCACATCAAAATAATTTACATAATTAGAGGTGACACGTGTAGGACCTGTCAAAAACATACTTCCACGCGAATCGTACGGCGAGTGCCCTGAGTACTTTACGTGCTATATTATATGATTAATTATGTACTCGTACTTTACGTGGTAGGCACAAATTCGCTTCATAAAAACGATGTTCGCAATTAACTTTGTCAGATACGGTAGCATTTCTATGCCATAGAGTCGATTTGTTACTTTTCCAGACATTAAAGGAGATTGTAGTACAGCACTTTTTTATGGCGGCAATAATCTCCAAACGCGAAGGATAGGGAGCAGCATTTCGGAGGCATTATTAAAATTAACAATTTGGGGAGAGCGCCGAATTGCTTTTTTCAGAGAAGTTTAAATGTAAATTATATTTTATTGGACTTCGGTTTTCAGTAAAGGCGAATAATAACGGCGGGACGCGGTTTTGAGGCACGCCACGTGCCAGTGCCTTTAATTTATGACGGTGCTTATAAAAAATCTTAGACTCTGTGTAAAAGAAATGGTATGAAATGTCTTTTTTAACCGACAAAGCGGTTTCATATTTCATAAGAATGCTTTGCTACACAAGCAGCCACAAAAATGTGTTTATAAATCTGCCTCTTGTGACTGATACATTGGAATCCGATTATATTATTTAACTGGTACCTTCAAAGTACCTTTAACGGTAACAGCTGCCAAAAAGAGCAAAAAACTTTACATTTTTGTATAGTATGGCTGCAACACGCGCCTATAATGCAACTGAATACTCCATAATTACCGAAACAGTTTTTATAAGTGGCGGGAAACGCGCACAATCGAAGAAAGATTATACCTGCCGGCGTAAAAAAAGTCCTCGAAAACCTTTCATTGTAACGGCAGATGCAAGGATGCCATGTGCTCCTCAATGGTATTAGAAAAAAAATCAATTCGAATATCACCCTTATAACAAAAGTGCGGGCGAACTCCTTGATAAATATCGCTTTTATAGAAAAAAAGGTTCAAATTGAGCCTCTCGCCGGCCGGGCATGATGGCCCTTGTTTCAATGTAGTCCAGAGCCTCTTTTAGGCAACTCTAACTATTGTCAGTTGGTCAAATGCCGTCGAAACAGAAAGACCGTCATTAGAAATAGCACCTGCCTTCTGTTAGACATTAGAAGGTGAATAATGTCCGGCCCTTTAGACCGAGTGTCCGGATTCCCGAGTACCGGCACGATAGTAAATTTTAATTTACGGAAAAAAGGTATTTTCTAAAAATCCAGTAAAAAGCAATACATTTTTATAAGTAAGTATAAGATAAATAAAAAAGGAAAGCCTCTTGCTTTTAACAGTTCTTGCGACCAACCAACTATTTCCCTAATTAACAGAGATAATTAGAGCTGAAAACGTTAACGAGATTTCTTCAGCAAAGAAAGGAAAAGTAGACTTTGTAGGTATTCCGTTTAGGTCACTAGCAATTAACTTTAGAGATAAATTACTGGAGGGGGCTCTTGCAATCATAATTAAGTGTGTTAAGTCACGTAGGTGACACATAAATGAAGTGAGTTAAGCAAATGTAGAGAAAAACATTTTAAGCCACAAATAAAAACTTTTACGTTTTATCTTTTTTTTTCGTGTTTTTCTAGGAATGTTTGTGACCATATTTGGCGTAGTAGCATGCGCACGCGCGCCATTTGCTACGACCGGATGTGGGCTCGTAGCACACTACTTCCGGTCGGGATATAAATAAACATCCCATCAGCGCCAGATGTTCACCCCTATGCTGCTGTTGTGTAGTTACTAACGATATGGATTTGATTTCGTCTATTTGAATTGAATTTATACCTTCACAGACATTTAAAATTATTTTACATAGACATACTTATTTATACTACTTGTACTATTATGTATTCTGTGCTTATACACAAAGTTAAGACATCTGATACCTCTAGGTAACATCTGATCAGTAGGAAGAGGTACGTTTAGTTTTAATTTTAGTACAGTTCATTAAATGTAGTTTTTGCTACATCTGGGTACATAACATAACAACGAAAGCGATGTGGTCGAAAAATCTAAACTTAGGCTTCTCGCTAATTAATTATAAAATATTGATATGCTCCCTAATTCCAGATTTCATCAATTTTAGTTTTTTTTAATGTACTGTCTGATCTCGTGCAATACAGGTACTTAGTAGATGGATAACTTACAACTTTATACTTTGCACCTAAATGCATATTTAATAGAAAATAGAACGTCTCCAACGGTCTCAATCACATGGGTCTCAACATTCCCTAGTAATCCATATTTTTCTGTTAGTCCCGGGTACCGCACGTTGATATTAAATGCATTTGATGAAGAAAAAACCTTATACACTTAAACATGTTCAATTCCTTTTACGACCAAAGAGGGGCTGATATAAATATACAGAACCCATAACTAGCTCTAAAATATTACGTTAGCTATGCTAGAGCGACGGCGAAATAAACGAAGAACCTAGAGTAGGAACGAATCTTTTTATTTTTTCACATGTAAATTCGGCAAATGAACGCCTACTAAACTTGGCACATGGATCGTAAGTGCGACGCAAGAAATCGTGTGCCTTATCTACATATATTATTGTTAGGCATATGTATGTGAGGAAACAAGACAAGAACACGTGCCGTTGTACCTCGTGTCCTATAAGGAAAATTTGGATGACTGTAAACATGTTCGAACATGAAAACAGATCGTACCCCCCTTTTACATGAGTAAACGTTTTGCTTCAACGAGGTACTTTGCCATAAAACAGAAAATAGGTTTCACCTTTTCGCAAATTGCAATCGCCACTTCCAATTTTTCAATTGATCTGTTTAAATGCATTGCAATTCTTTTATATTCCGCTGAACTCTTGTCAATTCAATTTAACTCTTTTAATTTTAATTAAAGTCTTTTTATTCAATTTTAACTGCACTGTAATAACTTCAGTTGTGTCGCGTCGTATGCTGTGAGCTGTTGACACATCATTATGAAGTTAGGAATTTGGAAATCAGGCACGATAAGAGGCAAGCGCTCTAAAAATATTAACATTCGGGCCCATCTGGCTAGACTAGGGGCTCATCGGTAAAAGCTTGGCGGATGGCGAAAAAGTGCCAATGAGCACCTAAGTTAGTACTTCTAGATGTGGCAAATGAATGAGGTGGTACGGTGGTATGGTGAGGTACTTGCTGATTCTATTTGCATGTTAGGAGCTCTCTTCCTGCTAAACGCAAAAGTATTTAACTTTGCAGAAAATAAACTTAAACTCCACCCCTTTTAAGTATTCATAAACGTTGCTAAGTAGTGATTAGTGACTGTTTAACCGTGCATTTTTGACGTTTGAACGTCACTTAACTTTAATTATAGTTTATAAATAAACCCCTTAATATACCAGTACCTACTGAACTTAAATATGATTAGGTACATCAGCCGGTTGATCCTTTGAATTTTACAAATGCATAATCATAAAGCAGAACTAATTCAGAATTCATAAGAAATAAATGTAGCCGTCCTGTTAATTTAGATTAATTAATTAATTGCTTGGGGGAGGCCTATGTCGAGCAGTGGACGTCTTTCGGCTGAATGATAATGATGAATTGGAAACGATAGTAGACATTTAATTCATTCACAGACTATCTATGACTATTTAACATGTACCTAATTTCACGCTCATGATAACGAGCATTAACGCACGCCATTAGACTAAACGGATAATCAGTGACCATGTGATATTGAAATTATGAAAAGAGCAAGCGCATGCTCAGATGGCAAAAAGAGTAAAATAAGTAACAAAGAAATAGCTCGGTTGGAGGTACAAAAAGAACCTACCGACCCTGGCGAGCTTGCCTCGACGTGTAATAAAATAATATAAATATTTTTTACTAAATCCAATCAAGAACTACTAAGAACAATCTATAAGAGCATTGTCCGAACGTATAATTTCATAAAAATAAAACATTAATAAGAGCATACTGATATTATCCGAAATTTGGACGAAATTCCAAATATACTCAGCAAAACTAGTCTTCATAATAATGTATTCATCTCACAAACACATTAATTATACAATAACAATTCAATATGTTCACTATTAACTCAATACGACGACGATAACTAAAGGTTGTTGCTGTTCTCCATGTAAAAATAAACTGAGACTTAATAAAAATCGATGAGCAAAACTGATATCAACAGCTGGCGACGTTGAATTTCAAGTATGCAAACGGGTACCTTTGCAGTTCCCAGATGCAAACTCATCTGGCACACGAGATGGCAAAATTCTACCTATAGCTAAGTTTTTTATCCGCAATTCATTTTAAATCTTAATCCTCCGATATAAGGTTTAAACTAGTCTGTACTGTGGTACCCGCGATTAAGAGCCACCACTTCTCACTACTCGCAGGTGCTTTTTATAGATAGAGCTTAATTTACTGCCAATTACACGTAACCAACATACTCGTATGGTGTACCGAGTAACAATCTCTTACCATTCGTAGACATAGTAAAAATATATAAACATTAAACACCCAAAAGCTATTATGGTGGAGGAGCGGTAAGAAGACGCGCGTATGTTTTGGAAGTGGCAACTCGAAAAATGTCCTGTCACATTAGCAACCGCCAGAGTAAATAAGATGCATGGGAAGGGCGCTTTACAAACGGCTTTCCGTTCATAATTTGCATTAAAGCAAGATTTATGGAAAATGTGTTAAAAAATGCCACCCGCGCGCTCTACAAATGTAGGAGAGACCCTTTTTATCGTCAAACGTTCACAGTCTGCTTTTATGTGCATTTTGAGAACTCTCAGGAAATCTCATCTCACCGGAAATAAATGCTAAAAGCTGAAACTAATGACTGTCAAGGAGCTTTCTAAAAATTAAGTGCAGGTATAAGACCTGAATTATATTCATTAGTAATTGGGTCAAGAACGTAAGTTAACTAAGTGAGCAAATCAATTTAATCTAGACCCCGAAGTGCCGAGATTCTCAAAATTTAATTTCCTGATTTAGAAATATAGCTAAAATTACGAAATCAAAACAGCAAAAACAGAAATAGAATTCATTGGCAAGTACGCGTCATATCGAGCGACTCTCGAGGCTTAATTTGTCAGCAGCGTATCAAGAAAGAAATAAAAACGACAATGTCTTTTATAAATCCCCCAAGGGAAAGACGAAGAGGAATAATCGAGTCGATCAGATGGCCTGGTTCGCGTGAAGAGGCCCTTGCTTCCCGATGTCGAACCACTCCTGCGTTTACAAGTTTTATATTATGACACGTCTTGCAAGACTTCAAAGCCCCGGGCGTGAGCCATTACGGCTCCTGAGGCTGCAGCCGCGACACCTATTGTACGCGACGTCGAGACACGCCCTCAAGCCTCGACGAACTCCAACACTTTTTAATGCCCCGCTAAAAGAACTCCGCTTCTTCTTCATTCCATTTCAAACACTGGCTTTGTGGCCACTTACGTCAATCGAGTGAGCTTCAAAGGTACTGCAGGCTTCGAGACCTACCTCTATGTTTTAGGCAAACAACGTCCGTTTGGATATTAATGCTGATCAATTATTAATCGGGATATTCTCAATGAGTCTGTATGCGGATATACCCCTGTTAGTTTCTGTGGTGCATTATTAAGTAGGTATGTTATTTGTCCGAACCTTCAAGAACAATCACTTTTGTGAACATGAAAACCCGTACTGCCACCACCTCTAGAGGGCCATTGTGGATTCTGTTTCTGCCGTAAAAAGTACTCTTGACCCGTTTTCGATTCAAGAGCTTAACAAGTTTGAGATTGTTTTGTTGCTTTTGCCAAATACCTACTAACAAACTCCGCTTCGGCAAATTTTAATCTTGTAAACCTTTTGTTTTGTTTGATAATATTTTATGTACCTATTTGTTTCGAGGCGGCTGAACATATCTCAGCAACATAGTTGACAACTTTCCTCCTCGTAATCGTTTGAGCTTCCGTAGCCATTACCACAGAATAAATATTACGAGTACTACATTTAATAAAATCAGTTTTTATCAAAATAACCTTTACAGAAACACGCAGTCATGAGTCGACGTGAAGATTACTTTATGAGGCACTTATATCTACCTGACAAGTCTAGCCGCTATAATTTATATAGGTAAACCCTTATCCGAGGCGTTATGGAGACAAAAAAAATTATTTATTTATAACAGGACGGATCGTAAGAGTGGAGAAATTACTCGACATGACTCGGTGGTATTATGAATAGGGCGATGTCACGTACTTGTATCATTTGTATCGTATCGTATCACACGGGACACCTGCGCGCGACCCTCACCTACCTATATGATGTTCAAGTGCTCACGGCGCTCTTATTTGTCAAATCAGCGAATGTATCTGCTGAGATATATCTACAGTAGGTAACTTACAAAGATTAAAATTGTGATAGTTCGTAATGATCTTCTTCGCTTGCATCCATCTTGCATCGCAAAAATTACCCAGTCTGAGTCGACAATGAAGCATCCAGCGCTCAATACCCAGGATACTCCGGACGTAAATTTACTCGTAGGAAACCATATAAATATATTAATTCATAAAGATGAATAAAATATTGAGATAACAATTGCAACGTAATTCAATATTGTATGAGGTTATTTTTATTCCTTTCTAATTGGGTTGAGAGCAGTCAGTAAAAATACCATAATTACATTGAAGAGGCCTTCTTCTTCTATTGCTCATGCGTAAGATGAAACCAAGGTATCGCTGAGGTGTATCAAATTAGGCTATTGAGTCGTGTATACTAAGGTTCAGTAACTAAATTAAGGGCGAGCACTATCCGCTGAATGCAAGTGATGTCAAGCAAAGCTTAATTAGCTGGCAGAGATTCCACCTCAGTAACTCTGACGAGCAAATCTAATGAGATCTAGTACCAGCTGTGTATAATGTATGTACTATGGTCCAAATTAAAAGGAGTTCCTAAATGTTCTTTATGTTTGAAACATTCCGAAAATCTCTCGTAATCGTGAATGTTCGATGCGACCGCGACGGGCGGCGGTTCGCGCGGCGCGGCGGGCGCGGCGGCGTTTAACTTTGCAATCCCTTACGTTCTTCAACGGCTATAAAAAGAGCCTGCCCCTTAACCGTAATTTTTTATTAATCTGGTTAATATGAGAAGACTTTTATAATTTAACTCATCAATAATTTTATTGAATTGTTGCGAAATACATTTACATAAAAGGTTAGACTGCCAACCAAAAAGAAATATAATATGTACTCATAAATAATGCATAATAAATATATGGGGGACCCAATCATCGACGATAACCAAAATCGTAAAGACGTTACATTGTGGGATACTTAAACCTATTGAGAAGACTTTTTTGTGTATTGCCTATACCTACATTTACGTCACATATTTTTGGTTTGATTATATATTTTTCGCAACGGATGAGATTTTAGCGGCGATAGTTATACTGAATACGCTATTAAAAATAAATTGAATTCCTAATTTGATATTATTAAAAAAAGGAAACATACGGTAACTTAAAAAAAATATATAAATCCCTACTTCGCAAAATAAAAGTTTAAAATAAAAATTGTAAAATAGCCAAAAAAAAACCTTGTAACAATAAAAAGGCAGTATTTATCAGATAAGAGCTTTCGAATTGCGCCCCGGCAATCAAATAAAATCGCAATGGCTGCAAGAAAATTGTAAACAAATGAAGCACAGCATTGTAGTTTTAAGCCAAACAACTTTTTTAATTTATGGCTGTAAAATAATCGAGCAAAGCGCGGGAAACCGCCCACGTTAACGCGCCATAATCGCCATACTTCGCTGAAAAACCCCCAGGTCAGCAAACTTTCAAATAGTAGATACACGCGCCATGAAAATTAAATAATTAATGAAAACTCACGCAAGTTTGGATTTATCCACTGTGGATAAATCCTTTAATCCATTCGCCACAATCGGACCTTTACGATGTCATCAAATAAAAAGAAACTCTCCACTTACTTTAACTCATCGACTTCTTTCTTCATCTGATTAATTTCGGACTGGTACTGGTTTCTCAGGATCCTCATCTGTTCAGCCACTGTCTGGAGTTCATCCCGGATTTTAATTTCAGCCGCGGTCACAAAAAGAATTCGCGTAACCGTCAGAAACACACAGGTGAAATACCACTTCATTTTTACGCGATCGTAAGTTGTGAGTGCGAATAATCGCAAAAGGGGCGGCTGCCTCGCACGGTCGGTGGTCGAGACGAGAGTGAGCGCGCCGCTCGCCCGCCGCGCCGTTTATACGACGTCAGGGAGTAGAAAGACGCAGATGTGTTCAACAGTTGTCCAGGCGCCCACGGCCTACGTTCGCAGCCTGTTTTTCAGATATCTAACTAAATGTAACAGATACATTTTTTTTTCTGACACTGTCCGTCAATATTCTGTTAAACCATGCATTGTTCTATACCCTATAGCCATCGGCAGATCCAGAATACGGCCGCAATTTGGATACAATGTAATGTATGTATAAAAAAAATTGCAATGCTCAAATGTGTTCTACAAAAATAAATTACAAAATAAACATCTTCAGAATTCAGAATAAATAGGTAATAACATTAAATAATGAAATTTATTCAAAAATATAACCAAGGACTAACGTTAAATACAGTTGTTGTTGTAATGTAACACTACTAACAAAAACTTTTAATGAGCTTTGCTGGGGCTTCATTGCTTGTGCGTTTCGTCTGCTCCTCGTGTTTTAGTAAAAGAAAGCAAGGCGATTTTTTTTATTGATAAGGCCTTTTTTCAATTAAGCCTTAGATATCAATTAAGTAATTAGCTGTTTCAGTTCGTACTTTACACAGAACAAAATATATAGAGCTATTATCAGATCTCTAGATTATGCTACTGAAGATCTTTTTCCATTTGGACAGACTAGATGCGGCAGGCGAAAAGGCTTATGTCCAGCAGTGGCAGCGATAAGCTAAGTAGTTTGGTGACGACTATATATTCATAACTCATAACATATCAGCATAGAAAGTAAATTCATAGGTACATACCACAAAAGAGACAAAAAAAATCTTACCCACAATTTCGAAACCCGTTAACAAGTTAGGTACAACAAGGCACACGTTTTTATAAAAAGGCAAGAATTAATTAATTCATAATTTACTTTGGAACTTAGCATCGCAAACGCCTTACATAACGTATTTTTAAACTTTACGCAGGATATTCACTACTCCACACTTCAATAATTATACTAGCAGTAATCTGACTTCTCTACAGTGTTTTCTTGCAATATTGTCTAGGTCCGTCCAATAAGTTTAAGTCTTTGATTTATCTTCTCATCTCATGAAAGTGACCGAAAGTTTGATAGAGCACAGAAAGATCGCTTTCTGTACTCTATCGAAGTTATTGTCACATTTCCTTCAGGCATCTTCAAGAGTTACCGCAGGCATATGTTTGCGACGATAATGCCTACAGATATTACTGAACAGTCTTAAGACTGCATGAATTTTTGCATCATATTACATATTTATTTAAATAATATCCATATCAAATCATCATCATCATCTGCCTAGCCTTTTCCCAACTATGTTGGGGTCGGCTTCCAGTCTAACCGGATACAGCTGAATACCAGTATTTTACATGGAGCGACTGCCTCTCTGACCTCCACAACCCAGTTACTGGGTAATACGATACCCCTTGGTAAGACTGGTTGTCAGACTTTCGGGCTTCTGACTACCCGTAACGACTGTCAAAGATCCACGAATGACAGCCGGGACCAACGGCTTAACGTGCTTTCCGAGGCACCGAGGGGTCTCGATATGTAAAGATGGTCACCCATTCACAGACCAACCGCCGCTTAACCTGATCGATCGACCTGTGCGGCTGTTATTATTTAGCCACGGGCCCCTCAAAACCATATCAAATATTAAGCATATCGGGCCATATCAAATATTAAGCACTAATAGATATCTATCGTATTTCTATTGTAATGTGTTATAAATATAACATAAAAATTACACTATGTTTACACTATATTATCGGGCCTTTTTTCCTGGATGTGGTTGAAGCTGTCATAACGTCTATCGTCGTCGTGTTTAACTGCCCCGTTGGTCTCGTGGTTGCAAGCGCGACTGCCGAGCGTGGGGTCCTGGGTTCGATTCCCGGGTCGGACAAAGTGTTATTGGGTTTTCCATTAGGAATTTCTTAGCCCGGAGTTTAGAAGTTGGCGGTTTAATACCCCCGTGACTCGGAAAGCACGTAAAGCCGTTGGTCCTGCGTCTGATCTCTCCCTGGTCGCGTCGGATTGCCGTCCCATCGGACTGTGAGAGGGTGAGAGTAAAGGAACAGAGAGTGTGCGTTTACGCACACACTTGTGCACTATAATATCTCCTGCGTACCTGGCTAATCTCCGTTGAGATTGGCCACCGTGACCGAAATCAGTCGGGAGGCTATTTATTAACGTCTATTACTGCTGTCCGCGTATGCATTCACCATCTAATTTCACTTGTCGACTGGCTGCCGTTAAACTGTTGAAAACCCAGAATATCAAATACGGATTGAGCTTCGCGGAAAATCTATGAGTGCATGTTAAATTAAACTGTAGGTACATCAGTGAACCACATAAAGTTGTCGATGTTGAAAAGTGTAATTTTGTTCACGAAACAAACTAAAAGCATTTAAAATGTTGCGACATGGTTAAAACCATATCGTAGCAACTGGGATGCAAAGAAACGGCTTATAAGCTTGCAAAGAAATTTCAAAAATGGATCTACCATTTATTTGATTTTGTAATGTTGTTATTGCAAAAACATTAAAAAGCAAGTAGTGAACATAAAAATGTATTGTAAATTGGCAATTTTATAAATACTAGAATTTCAAGGCCCTAATGCACTTATCGAAGCCACGTCGAAGCCACGTCAATTTCTTTAACAAATCCCGCCAATCTCGCGTTGATTTCGCGCAGTTTTGTTCATTGTGTCATAGAGAATTACGGCCCTGACCTTTCTACTAATATGCTGGAGATGCTGCAGTATCGATTATATAGATAATATATACAGATTTATTATGAGAACTGACAGCGCAAACTGCGGCATACCGTCAGCTTCAGAGCCTAAAAGAGGTTTAGGATTAGGACATTAAATTCCATGTCTGAGAGTGTATATGCTAGGCTCAGTCGTGTTTTTCCAGGAAACTACGAGTAATTCATCAATACGAATTGATGGTCATTTACCCTGCAATCAATGTGGAAATGAAACAGTATCTCTCCCAATTATATCATGTACAAACCGCTTCACAGTACACTTTTTTTTTTTTTTTTTATAAATGGCATCTCGCAGTTCATCCTTTATGAGGATGGCTACTGCTTAACCGGACTTTCCTGTGGATGCCTCGAATTAAGGCCTCCAGCCAGGGCATACAATAACTTAAAAACTAAGCGACAGCGCTAAGGGTAACCCCCTGCGGGGTTCGGACCTCGGCTCAGGGCGTCGCTGGAAGAGGACAGCAAGGGACAGGCTGGATCGGTATTATTATTAGTGTTTAGGGGCGAATTTAAAACTACAGGCTCAGCTGCGCGGGCTGGCTCGAGCAAGGGTCGGGGCGGGCACGGTGATGGTGCGGGACGTCGCGACGGGCCTCGGCGGCGAGGACGGAAGGACGGATGTCTGAGCTTGTGTTTGTGTTGTCGACTGAGAGTACTCGTGGCCTTACTGCTCTCCTGGAGGAGGGTAGTGGCGTCGTCGGGGATAGTGAGGGTATGCCTTGGTCGGCGAATCCTACTTATGCGGGAGGGAGTGTATCGGGAGGCCGCCGCAATCAGGGGATTGGGGTGCTTTATGGCAGAGTCAAAGAAGCGCTTGGAGAGGCGTTTCATGAACTGCTGGATGGTGGGGAGTCTGAGATCTAGATGCAGATTCACATTTCGGACATAGAAGGGGGCTCCCGTGACCTTTCGGAGGAAACGGTTCTGGAGGGTTTGCATTTTATGCAGAAATCGCGGCTTGGCGTGTGCGAAGACTACGCAAGCATAGGTCATGATGGGACGGATGACCGCGGTGTAGAGGCGCAATTTGCACTTGAGTGACAATTTGCTGCGGGCAGTTATCATGGAGTGGAGCCTACCGAGAGCGAAAGAGGCGCGCGAACGCGCCGTCTTTATGTGCTCGTTGAAGGTGAGGTTGTGGTCTAGGATGACACCTAAGTATTTGGCTCGCTTTCCCCAGGGGATCGGCTTGCCATACATAGAGATCGGGCGCGGGAGGGGGGGGGGTAGTTTGCGCGGTTTCGAGAAGATGACCGCCTGACTCTTATCGGGGTTGACCTCGATTCTCCATTTCCGGAACCAATCGCTCAAGGCGCTTGCGGAGGTTTGGAGGTTTCGAGCTATGGATGACTGGTTGACACCCGAACAGTATATGGCAGTGTCGTCGGCGAAGAGCGCCAACTGTGCCTTTTTACTGTTCGGGATGTCACTAGTGAACAGGGTGAAAATGAGGGGAGACAGAACGGAACCCTGGGGGACTCCGGCGCGGATGGGGTGAGGGGGAGAGAGAGCGCCCTCGATACGGTAGCGGAAAGTGCGGTCCGACAGAAAATCTCGTAAGATGAGCACGAGACGGTCTGGCACACCTAGCAGGTACAGCTTATATAATAAGCCATTGTGCCAGACCTTGTCGAACGCCTTCGCTATATCGAAGAACAGGACGCCTGTCGAAGCACCTCGCTGAAAAGCAGCGCTAATGTGCTCGACTATGCGGTGGAGCTGGTGGATGCACGAATGCTTCGTGCGAAAACCGAACTGTTCGGGGGGGATGAGGCTCTTTGCTTCGGCATAGTCTTTGAGGCGCTTATAAATAAGCCTCTCGTAGACTTTACCGAAAACATTTAGCAGACTGATGGGGCGGTAGCTGGAGGGCTCAGACTTGGGCTTGCCTGGCTTTGGGATGCCTATGACTGTGGCTTCTTTCCACATTTGGGGGAAGATGTTGTTGCTCAGGGCGCCATTGAAGATGGCGGTCATGAGCAGTATGAGGGGGGCGGGGAGGAGTTTGTACACCCTGTTGGTGATACCGTCCGAACCGGGGGCTTTGCGGGTTGCGAGTCCTTTTATGATGTCTTGCACTTCGTCGGGAGTGACGGGAGGCAGAGGATCATCAGGGTCTTCGACTGGCGGGAGGGAGGCTCTCCGTTCGACTTCAGCGTTCACCTCGTCGAGGTGCGCTCTGTCTACTGGTTGAGAGCTGGGAGTGCATTGAGCCTCTAGGCTGTCGGCTAGGCATTCGGCCTTTTCGAGGTTTTCGAAAGCGACCGTTTTGTCGGGGCGTGTGAGGGGAGGAACTGTGGCCTCTTCAGAGGAGCGGAGCTTCCTCTGGAGTTGCCAGAAGGCGTGGTGGGTGGGCTCGAGTTCGCCGATCAACTTATCCCATCCCTCGGAGCGCCACTCCCCTATGCGTTTCTTTACAGCACGCTGTAAATGGCGCATGTGGGATTTGTTCGCGTCGCAGGGAAAAGAGTCGTAGGCACGAATGGCAGCGTTCTTCTCGGTCATCAGTTCACGTACGTCATCGGGCAGTTTCCAGCGATGGTCTTCCATCACTGGAACTTCCCGTGAGCAATCCGTCAGTACGGATTGAACGTGCTCTGTGAACGAGTCGATCGCCCCAGTCGTGTCTGCGACTGAGATAATTTGCTCGGGGATGGAGTCTAGGTGGGGAGACGTGGTGGATTTCAGTCTTTCGCTTACTTTCCTCCAGTCGGTGACTGTTTTGGTCGGGGGGGGCTGGTTGGGGTCGTGCGGGGGGCCCGAATAGGGGGCCAGGTGCAAGATGACCGGGCGGTGGTCAGAGTTAAGCTCTTGTACCGTCTCGATAGACTGCAAACGGAGGTTTACATTCTTGAGAAGCGCTACATCGAGAACGTCAGGAAGATGGGCGGGGTCGCCCGGGAAATGAGTGGGATACATCGGAGCGATGATATCGAAATTGAGGGAGTCGCCTAGTTTGAACACGATCCTACCTCTGGTAGAGGTCGTGCTGCTATTCCAAGCGGGATGTTTGGCATTGAGATCCCCCGCCATGATGACGGAGTCACTCATACCGAAGAGGGTAGTGAAATCGGTAGTGAGAGAGATGGGATCCTCCGCACCATTGGTGGGCGGGATATAGGCGGAGATGATGGTGATTGCGGGGTGACCGGTCATGCCGAGCCGACAGATAGAGATCTCTAGCTGAGAGATTAGGGCGGGCGGGTCTATCGGGATGCAATGGAGGGACTTCCTATAGTAGATGAGTGTACCGCCCTTGTGGCAGCGAGCCCTGTCATTGCGAACTATCTTGTAGTTGGCAATGTTCGGGTTCCGCAGATGGGGCTTCAGGAAGGTTTCCTGGACTAAGAGGACATCGAGCTGGTGATCGCGGAGGAAGGCGGCGATCTCATCGCGTTGATTTTTAATGCCGTTTGCATTAAAAAACCCTAGTCTAAGGGATCGGGGTTTGGTAACGCTCATTCTTTGTAAAGCCATTGGAGCTTTTTAGAAGTTGAGGGTTTGCATGACTTGCGTAATCTGAGGATACGCATTGAAAATCTCGGCGATGCGCCGAGGATTGCCGTTACAGGCTTGGATTTCCGCTGCCATGGCATTTGCGGGGGCAATAAAAGCTGCGTAAGCACCGATTATTACCTCCATGCTGCTAGGCTGGGGGCGGGAGGCGGGGGTCGGGGGGGACCTACTGGGACCAGCGGGAGCCCTGGGCGCGGCGGCGGGAAGGGCTACCGGTGGGGCTACTGGGACCGAGGGGCCTACTGATGGCGCGGGGATGACAGTTGCCATCAGCGCTGGGATAGTCGGGGGTGGGGGGGGCACCGAAGCTGCGGGAGCTTTGAGGTGGTTGAGGTTCGCCCATGGGGAGGGCCTTTGGGGACTGAGCCTATCGGGCATCTGGGAGGAAGGGATCGGGATCCTCACAGAGGGGCTTTCCCTTTGCTGACGGTCGCTCGCGCGCTTCGTCAGTTTGGGAGAAGAAGACTTGGGAGCCTTGGGGCAGCCACGGTAGTTAGCCGGGTGCCCGGATTGGCCGCAAAGAACGCAGCTCGGTGGCTCTGTGCACTGAGAGCGGTCTTTGGGGCGGGGACAGTCTGACGTGCCGTGGGCACCTAGACACTTGACGCATCTAGGTGTCGCGTAGCAGTGGGATTGGGAATGGCCATACAGTTGGCACCTGTGGCATTGTCCGATGAGGTTGGACTTCCTGGGTTTCTCGATAGAGATACCCGAGAGGGAGCAAACTGACTTCACCTTGAAGATGGGGTGATGTCCTTCAGTAGGGTCGCAGATGACCAGGACCATGTCGTAGACTAGGCCCTTCCATGCTTTGTGCAAGCGATGGACTGCTGAGACGGGGATGCCTTGTGAAGCAAGGTCTTCTTTGATCTCCTCGGTGGGGATTTCTTTGGGGACGCGCCTGATGATTACGCGGGTGGGGACTTCCTCCGGAAGGGAGTACGTATGGAAGGGGTAAGCCCTTGTCTGGAGGAGACGGGTAAGGTCCCTGTAGTCCGAGGACGAGGCGACCGTTACCTTAATACCCTGTTGGGTTGAGCGGGCGTTCGTGTAGTTGATCTTTTGATCAACACACGCTTTGGAGATTTCTGTCCATTTGGACTTATCCTGGACATAGATGGGGGGCGGGGGTCGTGGCTTCTTTGCGTTCGAAGCGGGAGGGGTAGCCGAGAGGCTAGAAGCGGGGGAGGCCTGCGGTGCGGCGGAGGGTGGGGTGGGGGGGCGGGGAGCGGGGTTTTCCGCGACCGACTTTTTGGCCTTGTTGGCGTGAGAGGAGGCGTTCTTCTTTCTCTTGCCTCCCTTTCCGACGACTATATAGTCGTCTTCCGAGGAGGACGAAGAGTCAGAGAGGGCTTCCTCTGAGTCGGATTGAGATTGGGGTACGGACGTGTCCATACTCTCCTGAGTATCAGCTGCGATAGCGGCTGGCACGGAAGGTGCGGGATCGGGGACTGGCACGGACGGTGCGGGTTTCGGGGCGGACACGGAGGGAGCGGGTGATGGGGCTGGCACAGAGGGTGCGGGTTTTGGGGCGGGCACAGAGAGTGCGGGTTTAGGGGCTGGCGTGGAGGGTGCGGGTTTTGGGGCTGGCACGGAGGGTGCGGGTTTGGGGGCTGGCACGGAGGGTGCGGGTTTAGGCGCTGGCACGGAAGGTGCTGGTTTGGGGGCGGCGGCTGGCACTGAAGGTGCAGGCGAGGGGGCTGGCACGGAGGGTGCGGGAGGGGAGGCGGCGGCGGCCTCGGGGATTTCGCCTGAGTTTGGCGGAAAGAGGGGGCTGACTAGCGCATCGCTGAAGTCAATTTCACAGTACACAGCTATTCATTTGGTTTTATTTCTTTGAAAAGAACAGTGATTCGCCAGTTTCATACCAAACTTATTGCTACAAATCTATTTTTTGCTACCATCAAAAAGCTATTATTTTTAAACTACGAATCCGCCTAAGTAAGATATTCATTGAAATCAAATGATGTCAAGGGCAATTTTGTTCAAAATTAAATACTTGTGATGAATAACGTATTTATTTGGTTATGGATTAATATCATGTTTATTAATATCACCTTCGCAATGGGCATTGTTCATATTTTTTTAAATGTTGTAATTGAAAAACCATTTCGAGGAATAGCGTTACTAATCATTATGGACTAATTAATTTACGAAAAATATTAATATTTATTGATAAAATACGATTGACCTTCTGTGCCCTTCAAATTACGTCACCTGCGACCGTACAGTTTAGTATCGTTACCTCAAAAATAAAATAAAAAGTAAGTGGCAAGTATTGTCTACAATCCGTCAGTGTCAAGTGTAAAATTATAATATGTCAAAAATATATTAAATTTAAACATTCCGACTTGCCTCTTATTCATCTCGTTTATAAATCTGATTACATTGTTTCAACAATCGACAATATTTAATATATCGGAAGAGCTATGGAATACAAAAAAAAAATGGAATGAAATACTATGGAATGAAAAATTTTAATAGATTGATACTTTGACACTTTGATAGGTGTGGATGACGTTGTGTTGACAGATTGAAATTTTTTATTTCTGTACTAGTGAGGCAACAGCACTTAATCTTTAGTGCCACTGATGACGTAACCTTAAATTTTTTAAATTTTAAGGTAGGTTACGTCTCAAATAACTATTGAGGTTACGTAAAAAATAACTATTGAGCCAACCATCAAAATATTCAAATTAGTTTCTCAAAATGCTCTAAATTTTCAAAAAATAAAATAATATTTAATGGTTAGAAATTTTGGACAATCCCCATTGCAAATAGGTAATGCATTATTTTAGAACAAATTTGATTACCATAAAAAAGTTTATAGTGAGTCAACCTTAAAAGATAGACATAATATGCTGTCGAGGAATTTTTTATTGAACATTTAAAGGGGAACAATTCCGTCATACATGATTTTTGCGTAACTTTAACGTCTTTAACCGTTTACGCAGGGTACACAACGGAAGCTCTCAAAAGGAATAATTTTTCCCGTTTATGCAACATTTTTCATTGATGCTTCGCTCCTATTAGTCGTAGCGTGATGTTATATAGCATAAAGCCTTCCTCGATAAATGGACTGTCCAACACAAAAATATTTTTTCAATGTGAACCAGTAGTTCCTGAGATTAGCGCGTTCAACCAAACAAACAAACTCTTTAGCTTTCTAATATTATTATTAGTATACCTAATTTAAGCCACCAGGTGGTTGGGGAAGATATTCCCTGATACTTATTAGAAAAAAAAACTAGCTTTAGTAAGTACCTAGTGCAAGTCTGTGCGTAAGTACTTGTGCAATTAGTATTCCGTGCTCCCGTGTAGTTTTACATAGGTACCGGCAAACATGTTCGCTCAGTCAACACCTGACTATTAATCCGCTGTTATGACTTTTTCTTTCGTACTTAGTTTTGCTATAAAGTATATTTTGGAGCAGACCCTTGATATGAGAAGTATTTAAAAAAAAAAAAATACTGATACAACTCTTTGAGGTTCTGTCTCAGTTTTTCTTATTGGCAATTTTATTTAGGCTCGAAAAATTAAAAAGATTACATTAAAGCCAAGCGTTCAATCTAAATGACATACCTACATAATTATGTATAGGTAGATATCCATGCGACAATAACGGCCGATTTTTGAAGTGCGCATAAAGACTTAATTTGATTCAATATCATTATGTGGGGCAGCCATTTATTCGTCATTTGAACGTTTATATTGAATGCCCATTCAGCAATTTGATATGAAGCCAATGAAACTGGCTATTTTAACAGTTGGGTTCCCACGACATGTGCACGTCGACCACCTTTCATGGGATAACTACGTGGCGAAAATATATGGTTACAAATTCCTTGAAAGTATAGCAAAAATACGTATAAGCAGCATATTAAAGTGTGAGAACAATTTCGATAAGAACACATCATCTATTAGACCAGTAAGTGAATCGGTATGAAATAATTTGCAAATTCATAGAATTACGGATACATAGAATTATAAACAAAGATATGACAGGAGTTAAGTGCAATGTGCACCTTTAACAATCGTAGTCGTCAACAAGGTCGTGCAGACTCAGATCCATCAGGGTTCCACCGTAATCCTAGGATTGTCTTCTACAGAGGCCAGCACATCAACCTACCCCAATCTGTCAAATTTTCCTAATTGAATATGAACCTTATTCGTTTGTAAAGTTGAAAATTTATCAAAGAAATTTGACAGATTGGGGTAACTTGATGTGCTGGCCTCTGTACCATAGCTGTTCAACTTTATTCAAATGAGTAGGTAAATTACGACATCCCAGCCATCACTCTTGTTACCCCTAACAGGTATCACCAGGAGTTTTCATCTGACACCGAATTGGCAGACATTTTACCGACTAGCAAACAGTTTACAAACACTTACAAAAACCAAAAAGTTATGTGACCGATCGGAGGCATAAAGTAATATATGTTAGCTAGTCCTTCATAGTATCTGATCTATATTATTATTTTTGATGATATTGATCGGCAAGATATATTTATTGCAATCGGGTACTATTACTAATTACGACGGCTAATTTACTGGTTTGAACCTCATTGTGTGGTCCCTGATTCTCCTTTGTCATGGCGCTTCCATTGGCTGCGGTACGTTATAATGTGGTTAGATTAATTAAGGCTATTGCCTTTGTGTAACTCAATATTGTAGAGATCCTGGGTACCTACTGTTAGCCATTGCCATCGCTCGCAAAACGGCAGATTCTAATTTGCCATGTCCGCCATCCATTGACTCCGACCGAAATTATGTAAATTTTAGTAACAATGCCGTTTTGCAGAAAATGGTTTGTCAAAGACATTTAATCATTTCCATCATTTAAGTACAATGGAGCTTAGATGGCTACAACGGAGCTTGCTTGTCCAAATATAATACCTAAGCATAGTCCAACTCACCGTGATTGTATGGGTTCCCAATAATGTACTAGGGACAACTCAGGGGTAGCTTTACACTCTTATCTATTGTTACATTAAAAATGTAGGTCGCTAGTGCTACACTGCACCTTGGCTACAAATAGCCGATATAGTGAATAATCGCATATCATTTACATAAATGTCACCATGCTGCTTACATAAGCAGCATGGTGACTGAGCACTTACAAAACCTAACTCACATCATAAAAAAAAGACCAGTGACTAGTTTCGTTTTCAGATATTGCCATTAATAATTCTTTAGTTCTAAACGAACTAACGTCTAACTGTCTTAAGTCTGAGTCCGAGCTAAATAAAGACTTGAAATTGATATTGAATTTTTAAGGATTTATGTCTCGGACCGTCTTTCTCCAAAACACAAGTTATATAGGTGAACACTTTAACCAGTGTAGTCACATAAAGCAATTTGCTACAAAACTATCTTAAAAACTAAGTACATGAAAACCAAGCCTGAAAAGAAATTAGTCAGCAAAAAGACATAGATCATAATAATTTGCTTTGCATTATGTCTGATTATATCGTCCCTGAGAGCAGTGGTGGTGGTAGTTGTTAGTAGGTTCGTTCCCAGACAGGCACTTTACTTTGTCTAAATTATTTCATCACCACTGCTCTCAAAACGGTGAAGAAAACATTGTGAGGAAACCGGAATGTCCTAGAACCAAAAATTCGAGGACATGTGACATCTACACACCCGCACTATGGGCCCTCGTGGTGGATTACGTCACACTCTCTCTCAAGGAGAGGAGCCCTGTGTCCCAGCAGTGGGCTCATTATAAGCTGATCATATCCTCCCTGTTCTTTTCTCAGGTCAGCTAATTAGCTGTCAAATCCCTTCGTCTATAGGTTTGGCCCTTTAGTATTTCATTGGTCAATCAAATAACGGTTAGCTTGACCGCAAACGCCAGAATCAATTAGGGTTCCAGAAACAAAACAACAACAAAAAATCCATGCACTTTTGTCCAAATTCCAAAACAGAATGGAATTTTACTCACTTTGACCAAATACGTTATTTCTTAGCGACCGGGAGAATTGTACAATGGTGTTTTGCAAATGTGCATCCCTTATTTCTTAGCGACCGGGAAAATGGTGCAATGGTGGTTTGCAAAAATGTGCAACTCGTTTTTATTCACATTACAGAGGCGTATAAGGGACATCGCTGACGTACAGAGTGCAGTCGCAGACAGTGTACTTGTAGTAGGAACACATCAAACCTACCACTCAACCTCAAACGATTTTCACGTATAAGGTAATCTAAACTGTAAAACACTAGGTATTCAATTTAGTTCTGGTTAGGGCAATCGGAAGCTTGATTTGCGTTATTAGCCTCTGCTGGGACGCAGGCCTACTCTCAGTGAGAGGGATAGGGCCGTAATCCACCACAATGCGGCCCGGTAGATGTCACACGTCGTTAAATTTTTGGTTCTAGGACATACCGGTTTCCTCACGATATTTTCCTTCACCGTTTTGAAAGGAGCGGCGAAGAAATAATTTACACAAAGTAAAGCGCCTGTCTAAATTTGAACCCACGAGCGTAAGTCGCGGCCATTGCCACTGGGCCACCACTGCTCACGAATACTGAGTAAGTTCCGCTATATTCAGCTGGCTGTAGTCTGTGATAAGCTGACACCCGAGCAGTGAAAGGTTCAAGTTGATACATAGTTAAATGTCCAGCCTTACCAAGGGGTACCGTATTATCCAGTAACTGGTTTGTGGTGGTAAAATAAGCAGTCGCTCCATGTGAAATACTGGTATTCAGCTGCATCCGGTTAGACTGAACATCGAGAGGAAACCTGGATTCATCTATATATATAATAAAATAGGACGAAGGCGGTACCTACAAACTGTAAATTCAATATTTTTTATAAAAAGTAATTCTACGAGGATCTACGTGTCTGATGGCGAAAATATAGTTTTAATGATGTTTTTTTTTTTCCGTTTTTCTGTTTGTTGGGATGTACGTTCCGGATCGGCGCAAAAATATAAGTTAATATAAGTTAAGGCATTGACTGCCAACGCGGTCACCGGTGACCGCGAACAATAGATTTTCTATTGTGTCTGTCGCCTGGCAGCCAACGTGTTAAAAGCCAGTAGTTAATACAAGTGTGAAGTCACCAATCCGCCTTGAGCAAGCGTAATGATTGATGCTCATGCCTTCTCTGTGTGTGGAGGCCTTTACCCTGCAATAAGACAATAATAAACTGGTATTAATAATAGGCTGGTATTAAAAACACTGATTTGAGAGTTGTGGATCTAAATTAATTAGTACAACATGCGACAATATTACATTCATGGAAAATTCAGTTCCAACTTACTTGCTTACCACAAAATGTTTGAACAAAAATTGGTATTATAAGCCTTCTCTAGTAAATTCGTAAGTCTTCCTTAATCTTGGATGGGCCTGAATACGAGTGGGTACTTGTCTTAGTGCAGACACCGAGGACTCGACTTTTCAACATTTCCGATTTTAATCAGAGCCTCCTTTTGTCTTGAGCCCTCTGTTCTTCTAAAAGGGCTTGCGGAAATCGAAAACATTGTCCACATCTACATGTCTTGTTGAGCCGTAACCTGTATGTACAGGTTGGCATATTTTAGGAGTCCTAGGTGGGTCAACAAATACTGCTCTTATATAATGCTCCCTAATAGAAAAAAAATGTGATCAAAATGAGATAGGCACCTCTTGCTATTTTTTTTTTAATTTGGTCGTTTTTCAATCAATTTAGGAACTTAGGGATAACATTGCTGAAGTTATTGCGGTAGTCATGGTCTTATAAATGGTGCATAACAAATCAGCCACATTTTAGCTAAATAGTGGATATAAAAAAAAACTTTAAACAATTACTGATAAACAAATGTTATTACTCCCTAGATGAATATTTAAATTAACGTAAATAAAAAAAATAAAATAAAAATGCTAATCACACAATTTATGGGTATGTTTAAAACATAGTAATGATTCGGTAATTATTAATAAATAATGTAATAATAAACAATATAACAAAAATAATAATTAAAAATCTCTTAAAACAGGGCTTCCTCTCTCCTACCCTTTTTGCTGTGCCCTACTGCAGGGTCCATAATGATCTAAATTATATAATTACCACCAAAGTACACATTGTGGTAAAGCAATAAAGATATTGAGTATTGAGTATCAAGTAACCGTGGGCGCCAAAAGAAAATGGCGGCAAAAAAAGTTGTATACCCATTGATGTATTAAAAAAATATATCAATGTGTATACCTATATTTGAATTGGCCAACCTATATAATAATAATTATGTGTGTGTATGTACCTATATGTATGATGTTGTCTGATGTATGGAAACAAAGTAGCATCTCGCACTTCAAAATTAAACGTAAAATAATGATGTATTTAATACTCATATCAATCCGGTTCCAACAGTCAGTAGGTAATCATCATAGCAAAATATGAAAAGGACGCTCTTTAGCAACTGAAACAAGATAAATTATAAAAAAAAAATACCAACAACACGCGCCAATTATCCCCATCTTCAGGAATACTTACCTGAGTTTAAGCAGTCATAAATTGCTCTGCAGAGATTTAAGAACTGTTCTGTCTCTTGCTAATGTACCTACTAACACTTGAAGAGTTTCTTTTTTTTCGTTGGTAGAGGCAGCTGTATTTTCGAAGGCAATAAGGACAGCCGGTGCGTGCCCGAAGCGCGCGCTCTGATACTTTTGGAACCACATTGTTATTAACGACAGCTGCTACACACGCTCTTTTATTTTATATGGAACAGTTGAACATCTTCCTTGCGCCCGGGTTCCGTGTTCATTGGTTGTGTTTTCTTCACCGTCGATTTTTTTCGTCGGTACCTATGGTGAATGTTTTGCAGTAACCATGGAGAAAATTAGAACACTTTTGATTTCCCAAACAAATCGCGTATTCGTAAAGTCACCGGCACGTTACTTGGCAAGGTTTTGGCGTAGTGGGAGTAAGTTTGCGCATGTACAACAAAAAAGTGCTCACTTTTATTGCTTGTCACTAAACTATGGCTATTGCCATTATTTATTTTTAAACATGTCGAAGAAAGTTAAAGAATGGAGAGCAACGACTAACGATTCTTGCCAAGCAACGTGCTACCTACATTACGGATTAATATAAGTTTTTTACATGAAAAGAACTCCTACTCCTTTTCTTGTAAAAAAAAGCTTATTTATTAATTAATCTGTAATTTCTCCGGCAGAAACCGTCTATAGAGCTCAGAAATATGAGGAGGTTCGCTTTAATCAATCAAAGTTGGATAAAGTATAGACTTTTTCTGACGGTACAAGCTCGAAGCTAACGTAGTTTTACAATAATAGCTGCATGTTTCTCAAAGTTGCCTTGTAATGTAAGCTAGACGGCCTGACAGCCTGACAGCTACTTTAAAACTTCTTGGGACCTATCATTATGTTATGTAGGTACTTGGTAAAACTTCATTGAAGAGAAAGTCTTTCCAGTATGCAATGTTGTTAGAGACCTATTGTTCGGTACTCTTATATTTAAGAGGACTAAGTTTTTCAAAGTAAGATTCATGTTTCATCATCGTCTAACGAGTTGCTTTATTAAACTTGTTCACAAACAAGTTTACGTATTTAAGTAGATAACTTTATTATTTTTAATCAATATTTAAAATTAATTAATTATACATATTTTCGAGCCGTTTGGGCTTGACACCCACGAGTGCTCATGGCTTGTTCAATGAAATCTCCAAACGGCTGGTTGACACTTCCCGTGACCAAAGGGCTGGCCTTGACCAGCCGGTCGATTCTGTTAGAATCTCACCGTGAGAAGTTAGGTGAAGTGAGCTGTCATTCCGTCTGATGCTATAGGGATTTACACTAATGACAGCTCACTCCACGCTCACTTCACCCAAGTTTTCACGGTGAGATGGTTACAGAATCGCACTGCTGAATTGCCATACAACGAGACAATGACGCCAGTCTCTTGGGTACCTACATTACCAGTCGACAGCGATGCGGAGGAATTTTTCAATATTTTTAGTTTTAGTTAGGATATTTTATTTTAATAGTTTGTTTATTTAGTACTTACTAGCTGACCCCGCTGGGTCAGCGAACTTCGTACCGCCATCTATCGAAATCAGACAATCCGTTCTCAAGATATCATCAAAAAAGTCGTTCCATACAAAATGTATGAGAAAAGGAATTATTTGTTTTTTTCGAGAATTTTTCCCATGTTTTAATAGTTATTCTGTTATTCGGGGCGGAGACAAATCCAACAAAGCAAAGATCTTAAAAAATCGGTCCACCCGTTCTAGAGTTATACATAAATGGTGTAACTAACCTGACTTTGTTTTATATATATGTTACCGGTAATCTGTATAATTTAGGTATTCTGTACAATACCTAGGCAATGTATAGAATACCTGAGGCGTCCAGGCAACGTATGAAATATTATGAATATTAGTGTCCGTTACATACTTTACCTAGGTAATGTATACATTTCCCAGGGATTGTATAGAATACCTGCTGGTTCACCGGCAATATGTAAAGTAAATAGATTTGGTCTGTTTTTATCAATGTTATGTGAGTACCATGGGAGAAACGAACATCTATACACCGTAAGGACTATCTTGCTTACAACACACGGCCGCTATAGTAATACTTGCTAACTTCAGGTAAAATCGGTTGCATGGTTGCGATCGGTTGATACGTGACGTAGGATGCAAGAGCGAGTAAAGGGCACCCCGAGGTTAGGTTTGGTTAGGTTACTTTAAACCCTTTTCACAGAAATAGGGGCTCCGCGAAGCGGAGCTCCGACGACATTGGATGCAATGGTCGTTCATTATACACATTGCCTGATGCGCTTCGGGCATTTTATACAATACCTAGGCAATGTATGAAATGAATCATATTATACACATTGCCTGAACGTTTTAGGCATTCTATACAATGCCGGATTATACACATTGCCTATAACATATATACTTATACTAGCTGACCCGGCCACGCGTTGCTGTGGCTAACGTTTTTGTCATATTTTTTTATTTATTTTTCTATCCTATCTTTCAAGTTGGATCAAACTGCACACGGTGTACAAATTTGATTAAAATCGGTTAAGTAGTTTAGGAGTCCATCGCGGACAAACATCGTGACACGTAATTTATATATTATAATTATAATATATTAAGAAGAAGATAGATAGATTAGAAATGTATCCAGTCAATACTCCTAAATAAATACTCTATTTATAAACATACTGCGCTATGTGTAAATACTTTTAAATTGTCTCGTACGTACCTCAAGCCACGGTGTCGACTGCGTGACTTAAGTAACCCTAAAATTAAGTAGGCACGGCCGATCATTCTATCTGAGCCGCAGTTTTTTGGTTTCCTCATTTCTGGCTATAATTTTAATGTTGTCTATATTTCGGTACCAAAGATTCGTGGTCATGACTTGGTAATTAGTATTTAATTAACACCTGCCTGTAAATTGTAATGCATATTGCAAAATAAGTATATACTTATTAATATAAAATTATGAAGTAAAGATTAAGAAATGTTCGCTGATAAATATTAGTAAAAACCACTCAAAACATCTTTCGAAAGTGCAGTCTGTAAATATAGCTTACTATTAATACTTAATTGTATACGTTTTCCTGAACTGAATTTGGTTTTAGTCATCAAAACCGTTATATATAATACTGTAAGTATGTCCGAAACCATGTAGTCTAATGTATGTGTGTGTATCTACAATATTGTGTAGGTATATTATTTATTTATTTTATATGGATTTCAATATCAGCCTGTAGGCTGATAATAGCAACATGGAACATGGGAACATTACCTACAATGTTCCCACTGCTGGGACACAGGCCTCCTCTCTTCGAGAGGGAGAGTGCATGGGCTGTAAATCTACAATCTATTGTTTACATAAATGTCTTCGAATTTTTGGTTCTAAGAGATTTCGGTTTTCTCATGATGTTTTCCAGCACCGGTTTGAGAGCGATCCCGTTCATTCGGGATAAAGTGATTCGGAATTTCGAGTTTCGGCCTAATGTATGAGTCCACATAAAGCGCCTGCACTGGGTTCGACCCTACGACTAGATACTACCTACTTACAACTCGTAAGTCGAAGCCAAGTAACAGTCGCCACGAAACAAATATTGTGCGAAATCAGATTAATGAGTATGACTAAAATCACTTAGATATTAAAAGGGAAAAGATAATTAATTTTATTGTTAAATAAGTATGAAGCTTCTAACAAAAGCTCTTGAATTACACGTTTGATGCTCATTGAATAACGCTTATCGGAAACGCAAACCCAGCACCAGTATCATGAACTTATCATTTAAATTATTATTACTCAAATTACTATTATATTAACAATAATTTTATTGAAGCTTATATTCAACTTCACTTACTATGAGCCAATGTAAGTACTGAGATGAATCTACAATGTGTTACTTAATTAATGCACATTAAAAGAAAGTATTTGGTTCAGAATAGTTTACGGAATCGATTTCTGAAAAATAATTAAAACTACGTAAATTACAATCAGAATTCCGATGTACAGTCAAAAAAAAAACAAAATGGACGAAGTAGGGTAGACTGGGTACGGTTGTGACAGGGTACGGTTGTGACAATCGCAATATTAGCGAAACTACAAGGAATACCGGGAAGGCGTTAAGGGGAGAGAGGAGCGCCATGAGGGTCTGAACGTGTTTCACTATATTGCGTCAGCCAACGCGCGACGTTGACGTTAGCAGAGGCCCTCATTACTTTTTAACGGTCAAAAGTAAGTACTTTTATTCGATTTCTTTTAATTATTGTTGTTCTATGTGTACAGATACAGTAATTAATGATCTTTTTTATTATTAGTTAATCATTAGTGGTTAAATAGCAGTGCTTACTTTGTACGTACGTTATTTTCTATTGTCATAGTGATTGTTTTTTTTGCAAAGGAGTGCTTTGGGTACAGTTGTGACAATTTTTTTGGGTACGGTTGTGACAATTTTTTAATTTTTTTTTGCTTTTAGATTCCAGGAAAACGCATAAGAAAGATAGAAAGAGGTCAATGTGAAATAGGAAAATATGAAGATGCTTTTAAAGAAGAAGTTTTTATGCTGTATGTTGTATACAATACACAAAATGTTAGATTTTTTTAAAGAAGTTTGTTGTGATATAACATTTGTTAGTGATTTAATTTGTATTTTGACATTGTTACCGCTTTGTATATTTAAAATAATTCTTTGGTTATATTTTTGGACTAATTGTAATTTAATACTGATTAAAGTACTAGTTATAAGCAATCAGACTACTATAGGTATGAAGATTTGTTATAATAGCTAGGTATAGATGCTAAAGTGCCACTTTAAATGTTCTTGTGTTACGTAAACCTTAATTATTTCAAGAAGAAGGGATATTTTGTGCAATAAAAGTGATTGATGACCATTTTGGTGTATTTTTGAACCTGTCACTACCGACCCCATGTACTGTCACAACCGCCCCTGGGGTGTGGTCGGTTGTGACATATTCTTTTTTTTTTCTAACTTGCTCCTGTGAGTTAACCATAGTACTTAGAAATACAATTTTAGTATTTATACGTAGGCAAATCACTCTACACAAAAATAAACTTATTTTGTACAGCTAACTGCCACACTAACAAAATTATTGGGCATCAAATGAAAACTGTCACATCCGTACCCAGTCTACCCTACCCGTGTGCGGCTGTGTGCCTGCGTACCTAGATTTCAAAGAGACCACAATATTTTCCCATAATCAGTTTAACTAGGTACTTAATTTAATAAAATAATAAACAATGTTTTATACACAATAAGTAAGTAGTAAAAAATCAGTGTATGTAGGTATTATGACTACCTACAACATGATACTCTAATTGGGGTGTTTGTCGATGTTCCGGGACATGTTGTGTAAACACGTCCGGCATAATCAGCAATTCATATGGTGTATCTACGTAACAAATATATTGTATTTCTATTTGGCGCTCTCCTCCGATGACATTACATTTTGTAGGAAGATGTCCTGATGCTGCAGCCAGGATCGTCTTCGCACGAGGGAACTCAATCTATGTACCTATGTACCTATAATGTACTTTAAGATGGGATAGCAAAACATTGTTACATTATGAAGATGACATGTGCAGCATTGAGTATAAACTTGTTTTGAAAGTGTCGTTTTCTTTTTAATTTCTAAAAATGACGTAACATAACACCAGTATTCCCAAAAGGTACGGCAAAGGTTTAGGTAAGTATCTAGTCTACGTAATTAAATCAACTAAAATGTACCGACTTGGATATGACAATACTTAGAAACCCGCCCCCGCTTTCCACGGTTTTACAACTTGACATCGAGATTTCTTTATTATTGTATAAATTAAATACTTAATAATGTTTCATGCACATAAACCTTGAAAACTGACTTGAAAACTGACTTAATTTGTAATTATGTATGTACATATAGATGGGGCTTGCTCTAAATTACAAGGACCCTGACGTTAAAAATAATCTGTAACACAAAACTAGTTTGCCTGGTGTGCCACCTCGACAGAAAGTCTCAACAAATCCGAGCCCGTTGTATAGATAATACGCTGCGCGGGGTGGCCGAGTGGCGAGCGTCCGGCGGCGGGCGCGGGCGGCGCTGGCGGCGGGCTGCGCGCGCACTCCGGCGCATATGCCGCGCGCATCTGTCCTATCTCGCGCACGTTAGCATAGTACCGCACGGGCCGACGCTACAGGCTGCTCCTGCTTCACTGCGCCGATCTATTTTGACACGTGGTGTTTTGTATAATAAAAAACTGGGATTTTTTTACTTTTTTGAGTGCTTTTCTCATTGAAAAAGGTAGGTTTACAGTAGAATGCTGATTAATTACAGTAGCTTTTTCACTCAGTCTGGGGGCCGTATTTTAAAACATATTAATGCCACCATTTTTCCAGTGTGAGAGAGAGAGACGGAGCTAGATAAGGCCAAAAGCACCGTTTTTTTTTGTGCTATAGTAGGTACCTATACCATTATAATGATTGCATTAATACTTCATAATACGGCCTCTGAACCTGTCCTTAACCTGGCCTAGCGTAGTACGGAGTATCAATACTGTACAATCTTGAACAACAGTAAAGTATGTATATAGATCCGTATAAAAATAAGAGTTACCCACTCTTGGTACTACAGCTTAGTTGATCGATTAATTTGATTTAAGCCCTACCTTAGCATAATCGATATAGTTACATCAAACTTTTTATTTACTTATCTCAAATCTATCTAATCAAATGAAAGTATCAAGTAATGCGATAGACACATTATCATCAAGGAGCGAGAGAGTCGATCCATCAACATCAACCTGTATATCGATATCGGCTGAGATCGCGGGAACACCTGCGCGCGCACCTGCTCGCCTCTGATTCGCCAAAAGCGAACACGACGCATCACCTGCTGCCGCTCATCGATACTCCGGCGCAACCACTACCGATACTTTATATTTTTATTTAAAATTTAATATCATTACTGGACTTTAAGGTTTAAAAACTTAATAAACATGTTTTATTTTACGTGTGATTACTTTCAGGGCGGTCACTTTTGGAGCCTAGTACCTACATCTACACCTCCAATATTATTTTTACTTATACATAATCTATCTTCTACAAAGTCGGGTTAGTTACACAATTTATAACTCAAGAACGGCTAGACCGATTTTTGTGATCTTTTATTTGTTGGATTTATCTCCGCCCCAAATAGCAGAATAACTATTAAAACATTGATAAAGTTCACGAAAAAAAATTAAAGGGGGTAGAAAGTTCACCGGGTCAGCTAGTACTACGTTATAAAGTGGATTCCAAAATTATAAGTGGTTTACCATTGGCAAAAAATTAAGTTTATTTTAATTATATCTCATAATTTTATTTTTCCCCAAACTGAACCAAATCAATAAAGACGGACGTTTTATTTATTTTTTGCCAAAACTACCTACTTCTTTAATCCTTTCCTCTTATTGGTGGTCGTAGCCACATCACATTGACCACATGAAGTTAAAACTAATCTAATAATACCTATTAATCCAGGTCCGGGGCCTACATACTCATTTATTAATTTAATCACAGTAGGTACCTACGTTATCAAGTCAGCAACCTAATCACGTAACACACTATCAATCACAAGCTGAACGATTTTGACGAAAATTGCCAATCCATTGCTTCATAAGTTCGAAAAAAGTGTCTGCTCACCAACGTAAAAAACGCAATGAATGTTGTTGAATTGTCAAAAGGAAGGCCATTCCCACTGTTAGTGTGTTACTCTAATAACTACCCCGCAGGTTGTTTAGCTGCGTCCAAGAGATCAGCCGGTCGATTCTGTTAGAATCTCACCGTGAGAAGTTAGGTGAAGTGAGCTGTCATTCCATCTGATGCTATAGGGATTTACACTAATGACAGCTTAATGAAAAGACAGCATAACTTCTCACGGTGAGATTGTAACAGAATCGACCGGCAGGAATTCCGTTAAAGTTAGCCAATCGTAATAATGGTTAATGGTACACGTTAATATAATATCGGTCTATAGGACCTTATCAATCAAATCAAATACACAATTATAATGGCTTGAATACCACGATTAATACCCCCGTTGGGCCTTATGCTTTTAGTACTTTTAATACACCTATTACACACATAGGTTTAATACACATTAATGTAACACACAAATAAAACACACACACACATACACACACACACATTAATAAATTTGTTTTGATAACGCCCGGACGGAACAGAATTCTATTTACATGAGATATAAAGGTATGTAGGTAAAGGTAGGTTAAAGGAAAATGTCGCCCGTGCGTACCTACCTGGGCTAACATGTTAGGCATTGCGGAATGTGATTTCCATGTCATCAAGGCTATTGTAATGTTCTGTAAAGGTTGAAATCCAATTTGAAGATCAGCGGGGAAGGTAAATGCTTAACACAGTAACAGTAGCAATGGCTTCCATTTTGACAGTTTAACAACATTCATTCCGTTATTTACTTTGTTGAGCAGACAAAATCGAACATAGTTTAAGAAGCAAAGGATTTAGCAATATCCTTCAAAATTTATTCTGATTGTGATTGAAAGTGTATTAAGCAATTAAGTAGGGTGCAGTTAGTTGTTAATTATATTAGAAATGCTACGATAGAGTACCTAGGTAATATTACGTAGTAATATAAAAGATATTTTTATAATGTTCAAAGAAAACTATAATATTATTTTAGTTATATAAATATTATAAATTCGAAAGTAACTCTGTCTGTCTGTCTGTGTGTTACCTTTTCACGCCTAAAACACTGAACAGATTTCGATAAAATTTGGCAAAGAGATAGATTGAATCCCGGGGAAGGACATAGGATAGTTTTTATCGACATACCTTGCGGGCGAAGCCGCGGGCGGAAGCTAGTACGTACTATATTATTGTTTTTCTATCTTAACTTCTTAGATATCAATTAAAACCTATTGCTCCGAACACTCAAATGTGTATGTGTATAATAATAATTCAGATTAACAATTATGACACACAAAAATTGGATCAACGGCAGCAGCCCGTGATAAATTATATTAAACTTGTAAACGTTCTGTTATTTGCCAATTTTACGCTTATAGTTAAAATTCAGCAACACAAGCAGCAACTGCATACTTACCACAATTTAATTATAAACGATTTTACGAAGGCCATAGGTTGGTAAGGTACCTACCAAGGCCTTCGTAAAATCGTTAATAATTAAATTGTGGTGCTTTTAAGGTAGGGAGTGTAGGCACCTAGGTAGGACCTAGGTGCCTACACTGCCTACCTAAAAAGCACTGAGACTACTACACACTCAAAAGTGATAACAATATTCATCAAAGTTCATGATTTTCCTGAGATAATCGTGAATATAACTAGATGTTCCCCGCGGTTTCACTTGCATGCTAAGTAAACTATGCATCCAAATCCTTCAGCCGTTACTTAACTTTAAAGTGTTGTTGTGCACGAAGTAGGAAAATTTTGTGGGAATAAGGATAGCTAAGTCAGATTTTGCGAGGCATTGTTTAGGGTTTGGCGAGAAGAACCACGAGTCAAATCAGTGCCCGAACAGAGAGAAATGTTTTAAATGTAACGAACTCGGTCATATTTCAACGCAATGCAAAATGCGCAGTGATGGCCACATGGCTTCAGGTGGTTTGAATCCCACAAATTTGGGTAGGACCTAACTACACTCGTGAATCAAACCCACAATCATGTGCCAACTTGCTGTCACTGCACCCTTTGAATCATCGCCTCTTCTCCTGAAGCTTAGCATTATCAGCCTATAGTGCTCCTACTGCTGGGACAAAGGCCTCCTCTCTTCGAGAGGAAGTGGGCCATTATTTACCACGCGCCGGCCCAGTGCGGGTTGTCAGTGTGGTTGATGTCATAACTCATGTCTTTGAATTTTTTGGTTCTAGGACATGCCACTTTCTTCACGATGTTTTCCTTTACCGTTTTGAGAGCAGTATCTAGTGATGAAATTATCTACACAAAGTAGAGCGCCTACCTGGAATTGAACCCACGACCTACAACTCGTAAGTCGGGGTTCTTACCACTGATCTACAAAATTATTTTGCAAAATAAGACAATTATTTAATCCAAGACACGTGAGGAACACATATACGAACAGGCCAGGCTCAAAATGGCGGCTAGAATCCGTCGCAGATATGCTGGAAGAGACTTCTTTAGAAGCATCACCTTTGTACGCGTGTATATTTTTTCTATTCTTTTTTTCTTGTCTGTTTATAGGTGTGTACATAAATGGTTAAATAAATAATTTTTTCGAGTTTTAAGTTTTGCTTAGTTCTCCGGGTTTACAATAAAGGGGGTTAGGTATAATTATCGCAGTTTATAGCCGACAGACACTGCTGCTGCCATCTTTTGACGCAACCCGTCAGTCGCCTTCCATGCGACAGTGGCACTTCACGGGATGCGAGTGAGCACAGAACATATTGTTAATGCGAGTGAGGGTTGTGCATGGACCTAAAATAATAACGGGTTGTGTTGTGAGGTTGGTCATCAGTCTGTTCGGGGAAGATTTTCTGCTAGATGGCGTTGAAGTCAACAACACTTTCTGTTTTATTTAGATTAAGGATTTAAGTGTAATTGCCTAATTGGTGCATTACTAACGGCCGAACCAAATTACATTCCCATCTATCACCAGTTTTGGCATAGAGGTAGAAAAACCTATATATCTCTGGTTTTAACGTCCCAATAATCTACATAAATCAGTAGCGATCTAATATATTGTACTGGCAGTTATGATTATACCTACTGGCTCCCATCAGCAGCAAAAAATAGGTTATTGGGTTCGGCCGTAAGTCATGTGAGTGGAATCGATTTAAAAAGAGAAACGATTGGATTTTTTTGTATGTTTGTTATACTTTCACGCTAAAACGGCTAATCGGATTTGGATGAAATTTGGCACATGGACAAACCATGACCTGGAGAAGGATATCGGCTACTGTTAATCTTGGATCGTAGATGAAGTCGCAGGCAACAGATAGTCTTAGATAAACGCAAATTAAAGTTCTTATTTTAGCAAACGGAATTGTAGTGACCTCTTCGCAGAACATTACAAACAAACGAACTAAAAACAAACTGCTGACATAATGGCAGACTCTTCAGAAATTTTAAACATCTTTCAAGACGTATAACAGGTGCTGTAACCACAGATTGGCCGTTACAAGTCTTTTAAAGGAAATCAGTGGTTTAGGCAGCAGAAATAATAAACGGCCATTTAGTATTCACATTTATTTTACAATCGTTGGGACGGTCGCTTTTATCACAATGTTTTTCATTCACTTTTGAATGCATTTATGTATGTATTTATAAGAGATCATTTTCTTATTTATTACAATTTCTGGATACTTATAGCATTCAATATTACCATAATGTGATGGTTTTATGAAAGAAAAGAATAATCAGAACAGGTTTTGTTTGCCAAATTCAATTTGACTATAATTTTGGTGGGCCACCCTAAGTTTATCTTTACAAACAGTGTGTATAATTATCATGAATTATTTGTTAATTAGAAAGTCTTGCTAGGTGCCTATACCTACAGCACTTTGATGAACGCCTGCTAAAGCGCACGAGATCCTAGAAGAGCGGTGACTGCCCACAAAAATGAAACGTTCCACACGGTGCGATGCGGCTGCGACACGGCTCCTGAGTGGTGCCGCTACGATTTTCTACATATAAAAATATATTATGGTATGCCACACGGCGCGCTCCGGTGCGCTCCGGCGCCGCACCGCACGCACATTGGACTTGAGACGAGGCGGGGAGGGGTGTAAGCAGTGCGGTGCCGGAGCGGCATGTGCGACAGAGGGAAGGGCGCACGCTTGTTTATTTTATACAGACTGTCGTAGAGATGGGCAAGCCATCATACTCTTTTCGTCGCCGCAACGCCGCCGCAAGAACGTTGCGACGCCGCATTGCCCGTGTGATCGCCAACGCGGGTGATGTTTTGCAGTGCGGCGCCGCACCGCGGCGTGTGAAAGGGCTCTTAGCGGTGTAAATCATTACCGTTGTCATCATTTTCGTGATAGCCATCCCTGCTGCCGTTATGTGCGGTCACCCGCTTTTGTAGAAAACCGTAGCTCTATAGCACAAATAGATAATAAATAAATGTAATTTCTATTCGACGCTACATAACACTCGAGCAAGTCAAAAGTCACCTTAGCAAGCAAGAAGACTTTTGTCTTTATCAGATAATGAAATAGTCTTCTTGCATTTTTTCCTCTTGCACCAATAAAACTAATTCAGCTTTTTTTAATAATAACGGATACTTATCAAAAATCACTTGGTACAGGCACATCTGACTACAACCTTTCTATGAGGTATATTATTTAAAAAAAATACATTTTGCTAAATATTATTATACAAAGGACGGATGGTTATCAGTATCACACAGTCATTATAGTATTTTATAAGCATTTCCAATGGTTCATCTTAAGAGCGTTTACGCCGTACGGCATTTCATACAAACTTTCAAATCCCTTGTTTTTCGAAATGAATGAATCGATTTTAATGAAACTTCATACGCATAAGCAGGGTACAAAGGTCTAAAAAGTATATTAAGAACATTTTCTAAATGTCTTATTTAAAGAAAGATAACTGGAAATCTCTGTTTCTATGGAAACTTTAAAATCGGTCTAATTTGGCTGAAACACTATTTTTCGAAAATGTGCATAAGTAACTTTTTAGACCTTTGTATCCAGCGTTATGCGTATGAAGTTTCATTAAAATCGGTTCATCCATTTCGAAAAACAAGGGCTTAAAACTTTGTATGAAATGCCGTACGGCGTAAACGCTCTTAAGTACAAAGTAATTATTACTAAAGATTAAAATACATTTTAATTAAGTCAAACTGGATAATTATGGGCTGATTTATCAATCGTAGAATATACCTTTTATTTTTTGGATAAATATGGTGGTTCATCAGCTCTTGTACAGAAAATGTATGAAATCAATTTATTCCTCGAAGCAAAGTGATCTGACGATTACAAAATCGGCGCTAAAAGTAATTAAAACAAAACAATATCTACACTTAAAGATAAAATAAAATTGAACATTGGGTACCCTATAAAATAAATCTTAATTAAGAGAATAATTTTATAAATAATTTGTAAAACGCAAATAATTCCTATTCATGACACTTTTTAAGTTTCCATACAGGTAGGTATGATGAGACTACCGCCTCTATCATTGAAAGTGAATTCAGTTATTATTAAATTGTATGACTTTTTATCAGACAAATGGCAAATGTGGAGAAAAAGCAATTACCAAAGTTCTTCCTACCTATCTCTTTTCATTTATTTATTTGTCCATAATTTATTATAGGATTACTTTTGTGAGCTCGTCAGGGATCGCAACCTTGACGGCTTTTATGCGCGTAACTAAAGCTATCAGATGGTGATATTTAGTCTGGGTTTAACTTGATGTCTTTCGTTTGTAGTTTTCCGACATGTTATATTTACTTCTTGGTTCTGACCTTGAAACGGAATCTTATAATTTTTTACCGTCTGTAACGTAACTTGAATTATGCCATAGGTAATGTTAGGTCTTGCAGAATTATATCCTATGGGGCGGTGGGGCCGAAAGGTTCTGGAGTTGCGACCGCGTACCGGAATACGTAGCGGTGGAAGACCTCCCACAAGTTGGACCAACGAACTTGTGAAGGCCGCAGGAACCCGTTAGATGCGAGAAGCACAGAACCTGTCGAAGTGGAGGTGCTTGGGGGAGGCCTATGTCCAGCAGTGGACGTCTTTCGGCTGAAATGATGATGATGATGATGACGTCAGGTCTTGATGAAGCGCCTAATTAAATCAAAAGGTTTTCGCGGTAGGTATGTCTCATTCTTTCATTCTCTTTTGCTTCAGTATTTTCTTGTTTTGGTAAGTGTGTAATTATTAGTAGGTACCTTTTCTTAGACCATATTAGCTAGGTGTGTAACGGGTGGCTCTTTAAGTACCGCAAAAACAATCTAGGTATAATAATTACAGCAGTAGTCACCAACAGAGAGCAAACGACTGCTTGAGTCTGTTGCGCCACTTCTTCACAACGTGAACGTGGTGAAGGGCTGGGTTTTGGGGGCTGTCTTGTGTAAGTTTGATGATCAACCTATGCTGATTTCCAGTCTAATGTCAATAAACGACTTTTGATTTTCTGTTTTACACGCTGTAATATCGTGATAGGTAGTGCTCGAAAATAAATGAATGAGCATCTCAAGGCATACAAGTTTGTTTGGTAAGAAAGCACGTCCCGCTACAAGGACGCGCCGGAAGCGACAAACACTCCAGAAATGCACAGCATATCAGTGAAAACTGACTAGGTGCTGTAAAAAATGCCAAAAAAGAGAGGGATCGGTCTTCTGTAAAGTGGGTCCCGCTTAATGGCAAGCGACATCGCGGCAGGCTCAGACGGAGATGGCGGGATGAGCTGGACTCCTTTAATAAAGATTGGTTCTTGGCAGCTCTGGACAGAGAGAGATGGAAAGAGAGTAGGGAGGCCTTTGCGCAGAAGTGGGAAAATAAAAGATAATAAAAAAAGATTCCTTCACTCGACATCTTTAGACGGCGACTGTGGTAGCTTTTCAAATTTCTGTTCAAATTTTTGTTTATATCTATACAAAATCTGCGGGGTAAATGCGTTACAAACTTACAATAGCAACGCCTTTAATTTAGACAGTTGAACAACATTCGTTGCGTTATTTACGTTGTCGAGCAGACGAACGTTTCAAACATATGAAGCATCGGATTAGGAATTTCCTTCCAAATCTTTAGGATTGTGATTAAAAATGTGTTACGCAATTAGGTTACAAGTCTCTTTTAAACCTGATTGATTTAATTATGGTGGAAATGGGCATACACGTGACGGATGATAGATAATGGGGCTATACACGGATATACCGATATTCTAAATTCGTAATGCCATTTAATTATGAGAGTATGGCACCCGAACATATTAAAATATGACATAGAATGTATAATAAGATATTTCAGATCACCGTGAAGTAAAAACATTTTGTGAACAAAAATGTCAAAAGTGAGTTTTGTTCGTTATTAAATATAGAGACAATATTACAGGGTTTGGAACGCATATTGCTAACAGGTGTCAGAAATACGCGGTGTCACCTGATGTATAATTATCGGGTCATTTTATATTCGGCATATTTTAGGCGCGTGTGAGCTCGTTTTCGCACGCGATTGCATGTGTCATCTGAAGCTTTGTTCGCGGCTTGCAAAATACTCTAACCATGGAGAAATTAGTTTATTTCGAAACTGTCGCATATTAGGTATGCAAACTACATTGTGAAATAAAAAAATAAATAAAATTAATTACATAAGTAGTAGGTAATTTGTTACGTCTGAAGGTGTGGGAGGGTTCCGTTCCCACCTCATTTTGTTAATCAGAAGTTTTTAAATTCTACAACCGTTTACCACATATGTACCTAGTAGAACTTTATCACCTCATTACCAGGAGCCGCGGTCGTTGCTAGGACTAGTCGTGGGAGGACTAGAGTCGTTCAGCAGAGAATCTTCGGTGTCTTCGTCATCATTTCGAGGTTCTTCAGCCGGGTGTCGGCAGAACGGACAGTGGCCTTTACTGATCAGCTGGATCTCGAAATCTTCCATGTAGAACAGCTGTATAAAATTAAATAAGAAGTGTTGGATTAATTTGTTGACTTGAAAGAAAGAAAATGCGTTTATTCAGCACAAGGCTATAAAGCACACAACATTATGTACACTAATTATAATAAAATTATATAAGTACTTAAACAAGAGTTTGTTTGAACGCGCTAATTTCTGGAACTAGCAGTCGGATTTGAAAAATTATTTTTGCTGTCGACTTTAATAAAAATAATATTAATTTTATGTTTTAGATACAGGTACTTTTAAATTGGCCGCCCTATAGTTGTAATAAAGACAGACGTACGTTATGACAGTGTTGGCAGGCAGTGGCAGGTAGTTCGGGCAGCATGTTGCGGTACATGAGCGGTCGCAGCGGCGGCCGGTTGATCACTACCACGCTGGCGGGGCTCAGCTGTATCAATGCACCTCGGCTGCATACTACCACGCCTAGATCGTCGTCCTGCAAACATGTAAAAAAGTTAATTTTACTTCGGTAGCTACCAGAGAGTTCGGTAAGCTGCCAACATTAAAAAAAGACGTGATGACCTGAAAGCTAGACCACTACAATAACAGCTATAGGCCGACCGTTTAACAGAGACGTTGCCTGAGGTAGCTGCGCGGTGCGGGAGGGGCGATAGTTGTCACAAGTTGACGAATCACTCAACTCACACATCACGTCACCACACCCCTCCCGCACTGCGCTGCTACCTCAGGCAACGTCTCTGCCTATATAATTCATCATGTTGCCAATGATCTGAAGGCCAATTCTCGTAATTTAAAACGTTCAAAATCTAGTCGCAGTCTCATCTCAGCGACAAACAAATGTCAAAAACTTGTCAAAATGTACTGAAATTTGAGGTATTTTTGACAGATTGAGACTGAGATCAGACTGTGAACGTTCTTAAAATTACCAGAATTGCCCCTCAGATATGTCCGTTTTAGTTGTCCGCCAAAGTTGGATATGGTAGTCACATGAGAGCACATAAGAGCAGCACATCTAAGCTCTAAGAAATAATTATTACTAGCTGACCCGGCCACGCGTTGCTGTGGCTAACGTTTTTGTCATATTTTTTTATTTATTTTTCTATCCTATCTTTCAAGTTGGATCAAACTGCACACGGTGTACAAGTTTGATTAAAATCGGTTAAGTAGTTTAGGAGTCCATCGCGGACGAAAACATCGTGACACGTAATTTATATATATTAAGATTTACATGAGTTTCCAGTGCAGACCAAATCACTTACATTTTGTAACCTAAAAACAATAACTATCTTAGCTAAGGCATCACAACTACAACAAACAAAACAGCACAACATAAAGACGAACTTTTAGAGCACGTGAAGTGAAAACAATATTTTTAGTGCTATATACCTACTTTTAAAAGTAGGTAAGGAGCATTTTCTTCTTTACGATTTTGTAATGACGTATGCCGATCTCAAAAATCCGCTTAAGCCTACTTGTTCAACGTCGAAGGACAAGAATAGGTCAGGAGGATGTAATCAGGCCCACACTTAGAGACCCAGGGCCCCTAGGCACTTGGTATTTGAGGCCTGCCTCCCATTCCGAAGCCATTTTGAAAATTTTACAAATAAAATTCACTACAAAACATAACAATTTTAACCGACTTTAATTCCTATAAATAATTTCTGATGTTTGTTGTCGAATTGGCCATTTCGAGTCATCAGATTTGGTGAAATGAGTGAGTCTTCGTACGATGAGATGAAAATCAACGGTGCTGAACACCCCGTTATTTATTTGTCTTATTTGAAATCTGAAAGTAGTTTCCTGCCCTCAGGGCTCCTATCTCTAATTTTTCACGTAATTTTTGGCGTTCTCTCATCACGTTTTCGTGATGAATATGCTTGCTGAAAAATCCTCTGGGGTACTGGCCCCTACCAAATTTTTACTAAAAATCGCAAATAGACTGGAGTTACGAGTCCTGCTGACCTTTTTCACCTCGTAAAGGTCAAGGAAAAATATTCGAAGTTGATGCTTAACCTTTAGTATTAGGCACCAAAAAAAGGAGCTGTAGGGACGGAGCCATATCTTAAGTTGATTTAAAAAAAATCACTTACCTCATCAACTTTATCTAAGAATGGGTCAGCGTTATCCACGTCATGTTCTATTCTGAGGACTTCAGCGCCATATTCTGTGTTCTCAGCATCCGTAGACTCAGGGAGAGGAGCGCGCTCGATTAGATCCAACGCTTCTTCGTAAGTTATTCCTTCGGCGGGCTCGAATTGAACGAGAGGTAGCACTTCTGTTAAAAGATAATTATGTTGATTATTAAAGTATAGTTACAAATCACTGCAGATAATTTGACACGCATACTCTAATATTTTAACACTTATCTGTTAGATAGAATGCTGTTAGCATAGTTATGCAGGGTGGCAAGTGCATAACCTGTTACCATGGATTCACTACATGATTCTGGACCCCCTGCGTTATATTTTTCGTGGGTTCTGTAGGCGGTCTGTAGGTTTTGTTTACTCCCGTGGGCAATGCGTGAGTTTATGTATGTGTTTGTGTAATAAAACCCGTGAGCAAGCGTGGTGATCAATGCTCGTGCCTTCTTTGAATGAGAAGAAGCCTTTGACCTGAAGTGGGACAATTATATGTAGGTTAGTATTATTATTATGTGTAGTAACTGACCGTGTGTAGCAAGCGAGTGCGCTAACGCATGTCTACAGAAAGGGCATCGGGAGGTACAGAGCGGCGGCGCGTGACGTCGGCAACGCCAGCACAGCGGCGCCACGTCGTCGTCGCGGGTCTCGCCGCCAGTGCTGGCGCGGGTCTTCAGTATTAGCAGCTCCACGCTTTCCTGAATAAACACAGTTTTCGTGTAACGTATATTATAGTTAATAAAATAAACATATATATAGATATATAGATAGATATAGGATAGACAGGCGTTCTTTTGTGCGATTCGAGTAGCGGAACATCATGCGAATCAGATGAATTGTAGCAATCAGAGCAAAATGTCGTCGCTTTCGACTTAGTAAATTCAGTGTGTGTTATGATTATAACATAGTTTTCTAATGGACATGTTCTATATCAAAATATTTTTAAAACTAACCTGAAACTTATGTGGTATCTGCAAGCCCAATATTTTGTCCAACATTTGTCGAGCCAGCGTGTTTGCGTTCAACACCTTCGCTTGTTTTGATAAACATAGATACAAACAACTGGTATTATGATTAAGGATAATTTACTATGAAGTGCATCAATAATTTTTGTCTTCTGAGTATTTTTTTTTATATCTTAAGCTGAAGAAACTAATTTAAAAGAAAAAACAGGAAGAAAAGAGTGGTAGCCACCTACATAGCGTTCACAATTTACTATTTAATGACGTCACTGAAACGTTTTTTTATGAATTCCTAGAGAGCGTTTTTGACACCGTAAAGTCAATCTCCGCTGCCCAAAGATTTAAATCGCTACATTTGGCCTCACTGTACAAAGTAACGCGAAAAAAATTCCATACTGAGAAGAGTGAGCTCATACATTATTATACAACATTATTTTTAGTATATGCGAAACCTGATAGTTTGTTCAGAATAAATTACTGAATCGATTTCAATAATCTTTACACCATGTTATATTTTTGTCCCAAAAAATTATTTTTTTCACTAGTTAATTACAATCAAATCGCCATAAAGTTAGGTACCTACTGCCAAACTATTATCAATGAGCGTACGATGCTGGAGGAGCATAAAACATGGTCACCCGCGCCGCACCGCGTGATGAGCATGTTTTTGAACGGACAACCAGGTAACATAACAAGTTTATAACTTTGTGATTTCTCATGATAGTTTTGAAATTTTGTACATAGATTCTTTACATAAAACACTAGACACGTGTTTCGGGTTTCGCATATACAAAAAATAATGTTGTATAGCGTTTCCATGACGATCAAGTCAAGTCACTGCGTCATTGCGTGTCAGAGGTGTCTAAATGAAACAGAAACGCGAATGTCTTTTGACGAGGTATCTAACCATTTAATCTTTGCCGCTGTCATTATTTTCATGACAGCCGTCACTGTGGGCGTTATATACGGTCACCTCTATTCTAGGAAACCGTAACTTTATGAAGAATGTCGGGAACGCAACGCTCTACGTATTGGACTTTAGAAGCTAGTCCAAATAACAAACAAAAGTGCGTCTGATCACCTGATTGATTTTATGCATACCCAGGCCAAATACTTCATTTGTTTATTATTGGAAAACGTCTTTGATTGTAGTACAACCTCAATGCAACTAAGAATTTATTTGAATGAGCAAAGCGTCATGTCGAGGAAGTTTTCAAGAAACATCTACAGCCCATTCACAATTATTTTTCCTTTGAATTTGCATCACTGTCAAAATCACAGTGATCTTTATTCCCGTTACGATAAGGTTGCTGTTGGATTGCTGCTGTCAGAGGTAAAATAACTATGAAGGTACTGCAAGACTACTGTTTTAGATCTGTTAAGCTATTTGGTGCACAGACATCTAACTTGCAACTACTTTTTAACAATGTTGTGAGTGCCGAGTAGTCAATTGTTTTACATCACACTCTCAAGTATGCTATAAGCTTAAAAAGTTATTACGTACACAGTAAAAATGAATATTGTCAGAGTAGAAGAGAGGTAGTTTCGTCTATATACCAAATTGCTTGTTCGACTACCAGCAAATCTTAATTATGTTACCACCTGTTTGATAATGGCAAATTAATATATGTCATGCAATCCTCTAAGTCATTAAAGCAGTAAGGTCTAGCCGTGTAATAATATTGTACAAAATTACTTTATAACCCTCGGGTAGTAAAGTGATTCGAATTGGAACCTCAACTGAAAATTCGTATGAAAACAAAGAACAATATATTCTAAAATCGAATTGCTTTTTATTACCTCGCAGGAGGTGTGAAAAATAGAGTGTTCCTCTCGGGGACAAAATTGTTTTCGTCTTGGGCGAACTTAAATCCCTCGCTACATTCTGGGTTTGTAGTCTTAATCCTACGTTACGGTCTGGATTAAATATAGTGCCCGTGACATAAGACACTCTTTATCCCCTCCTACCAAACTTATTATCAAAGGATACAATAGAGAAATTCCAGTTGGCGGCTCGGCGTCCAGCAAGGCGAGAACGTACCGCGCTGCGTTGAGTAGCGCCTCGGGCTGGTGCAGCGAGAAGGGCTCGTTCACACAACGGTGCACCACGTCGTATGCGTGGTAGATGCGGGCTAGCCGGTCGTTGTGTGTGTACGCACGCAGCGATGGATTGCGATCTCTGCGGGTGAAACGAGTATTTGAATAGAATAGAATTCAGCACCTTGCACACCATATAAATTATAGATAATTCTACCGCCCATTATGTCATGGGCGTATGGGCGCTAAAAACGATATTTTAAACACAACTTTTCGATGGACTAAAGGAAGGAGAGACTGCAGGCAGTCAGTGGTGTACTATTTATTTATACCCTCACATAATCCATCCATATTTTCTTCAGTCTTCCTCTCCATCCATCAATATTTATATTCATCACTCTTTTAGTTAAAACTTCCTCTATTAACATACTAATTTCATACTATATCCAGTCCTACATATAAATAAGTGTACGGTCGAACAAGCTATTTGGTATACAGGCAGCTAACTTGCAACTACTTTTAAACAATGGTGTGAGTGTGCTGAATAGTCAATTATTTAACAGAATGCCATAAGCTGAAAAAGTTATGACGCACAAAATAAAACTAAATATTGGCAGCGTAGTGGAAATATCAATATTTTTGCCTGTATACCAAATAGCTTGTTCAACTGTACATAGCACTAACTTTTCGGTAGTAGCAACCGCAGCCGTCTCAAGGCACTGCATGGCGAGCAAGTGATGAAGATAGCCCGCATCGCTGAACCTCTCCTCGGCGACCGCGTTACCGACGAGGATCGTGAAAACTCGCATCGCCGTCGTCGTCTCACCGGCCATGTGGTACGCTGAGAAATACAAATTAGCCATAGAAACATAAAACATACTTTACTCGAATTGAACACCTAATAATTGTTATTTGTTTATCTATTTTACGAACTAATATAGGTAAAAGGTACCTACATTGTCTAATAAAAATGTAATGTGTCTCTGCACTGAATTTTAATATATGTATCTTGTACAGCCCGAAACTAAATTTATAGCAGCTCTGAAATGCGCTACTCGCTGCGCAGCATTTCAGCCCAAACCTCCGCTGACATGTGAATTTGTTACTGCGCAGCGACTCGCCTCATGTTCCGATCCGCCATAGAGTTTGAATTGGGATGTACCTGCCACATTTTATGCAAATAAATTATTTTGATGGACTGTACCGTACCTACACTATAATCGTAAAACAGAGCGCCAAAAAATAATAAGCCTATTATATTCCCACTGTTGAGACTCAGGCCTCCTCGTTGTGAGAGCGCGTGGATCGTTATCTACTAGCGGGGCCCAGTCCGGGATGGCGGATGTCACATTTCTTTGAAATTATGGTTCTAGGACATGCCAGTTACCTTTCAGTGTTAAGAGGAGTGATCATCACTTACGTAAACATTTGTGTCAATAGAAGTCAATAATTTCAATGATCTTGTGAAAGATTGCTATTAAGGAAGTGACTACAGAGAAGCCGGCTGATAGAGATGTTTGGAAGAACTAGACATGCTGCGCTGACCACAAATGAGTTGGGCTAAAGGCAGGAGAGAGGAGGGTAATGTTGACAAAGGAAAAGAATTACTAACCTTTCTGCGCGTCAACGAATTTGTTTTCCTGCGCCATTCGGTGCGCGTACGGTAGGTACACCTCGCGCTTGCACTCGGCGTGCTCGCGAGCCAGCGTGAACGCGCGCGACCACTCGCCCGCCGCCACTGCCAGTTGCGCCACTTTACTGTGGGAATTCATGTATATTCGCATTCACAAACATTATTGCTATACATGTTACAATGTTGATCAAGGAGTCTTACCTCCTTGATCAATAGTGTAACACAATACGATACTGCAGTATAGAACGGCTATAAGAGTAGGGGTAGACCAAAGAAACGCTGGATGGTCTGTGTGAATGATGATATGGTTAAGAAAAAGGTGGTGACTACCGAGATGACGACTCATAGAGAAGAATGGAAGAAAAAGATATGTTGCGCCGACCACAAATAAATTGTGATTAGAGACCGGACTATACAGGTTGAAATTGAAAACATGCGACAAATCGAAATGGGAGATTGTACTCATCATTATGAACAACTTTTACTATGGGAACAAACCTGAAATCGCAAAAAAAAAAAACAGCTGCTCCCTACATTTTGACGAGTTATGCGAACATATTAATGTAGGAAACAGCTGATTTTTTTTTCGCGATTTCTGGTTTGGTCCCATAGTAAAAGTTGTTCATAATGATGAGTACAATCTCCCATTTCGATTTGTCGCATGTTTTCAATTTCAGCCTGTATACTATACGGTATCAATGATCACAGTTGTATAGCTGATATATTTAGGGATCACTTCACTGTAAAATCACCATTGGCACCATCACAGTTGATGAACGATGTGGGGCCGCAGTGTCAGGAGATTGAAGCTAAAATTACAGCTAAAGATGTTTAAGATGCTATTAATGCTATGTCGCGTGGGAAGTCTCCTGGCCATGACGGAACATTTCAACATTTCAAACACGCAGGCCCTCACCTGTCTATAGTGCTCGCGATGTTCTATACCCTATGTATAGGACATTCGTACTTACCTCCTGCACTAATGAAAACTGTGGTGGTGCCAATTGTGAAAAATAAGACGGGTGATATATCTGAAAAATTAACTACAGGCCGATTTCACTTGCCACTACGGTAGCGAAAGTACTTGATAGTTTGCTTAACAGTCAATAAAATAATACCTGAACATTAGTGACAACCAGTTGGGTTGAATGAGGAAGTACTTACGTGTAGTCTCCAAGTCGTTGGTATACGTCAGCGGCAGTGGCCGGCTCACCAGCTTTCACTAACGCCTCTGCTACATACCGTAGCGAACCACTTGAACCCTTGTCTAGTTTGCGAGCCAACTCAATCAACCTGAAACATATATCAAATCGTTTAAATATAACATTACGTCTGATGTTATAGGCGGTGGTATTTTGATTGCACTTATACCCTGTCCAGTAGATTAACCGTTTTTTGACAGAAGGAACTAGTGATTGCAGCAACTTAACATTTCGGTTAGGTATTTACACTAATTTGTTTGTAGTATCGATTATAAATTTTTGCTATCGAATAAAAAATGGTGCGGTTTCTTTATTTTTTATGTCTGTAGTCAATGGAGTTTTGAAATTAAATACGACGCGCGACGGTCGTTTACGAGGTTTATTGGTAACTAACTTAACCTAGGTTTATACGTCTCTTTATTATAATTAAATTGGCGTTGACGTTAGCAAACCAAATTACTATGATAGTTCTTTCAAAACAATTTATAAGGCTGGGGTCTATCTGATCACACGCCGACCACGACCGACGACGCGTAGCCGTCCATCACCGACGACGGCCGAATGCTGTGTTCGTAAATACACGGTCGCGGTCTCGCTCGTACGCCGCACACGACCGCCAGTTGCGACGGCGGCAACGAACGTTTTGGCAACCGGCGGCGAGTCGGAAGTTCGTCGTGACGTCACCCGCACGTTGTCGGAAGAGTTTGACGTCTTCTCCATAGAAAACGACCAATGGGAACCGTGCACCAGCACCTAGCTTCAGACGTTGCATAGATGCCCATATAGGTGCCCATCTATACTAATAATAAAGCTGAAGAATTTGGTGGTTTGAGCGCGATAATCTCTGGAAATACCAGCACATCGGATTCGAAAAATTTTTTTTTTGCATTTGATAGACCAATACTCAGGTAATGTGTACCTAATGACAATTTAACATCACGGTAAAAAGAAAAATGTCAGCGAAAACTGAAGTAAAAGCGCGGGCGGGCAACGCGATGCTACGCGGTCTGTCGTCGGAACATAAATAACACAAATATTTTTAATTTGAATTAAAAAGCTGTACTCACATGTCTCTCCTACCAGTTTCCGCCATCAGTTCGGCGGCACGCTTCACGTCCCCCGCTGCAAGGTACATCTCAGCGGCCGCGCGCGGCTCGTTCACATGCCTCGCCCACTCTGCGCGGCGACGAGCTAAAGCCGCTAGGCCTTCGCCCTCGCCCACGTATTCCTGTAAAACAGAACAAATAGGTAACAGAATATAGTAAGGCATTTGTGACTTGTAGTAGTTGTCCAGAGGTTTTAGGGGAACTTGATGCATTTTGTTAAGAAGGCGAAGTGTAAAAGACATGTTAACAATTTTAAAATTCAAAGCATAGAATAGCATTATCAGCCTGTAATGTTCCCACAGCTGGGATTCAGGACTCCTCTCGGTGAGAGGGAGTGGGTCGTAATCCACCACGCGGACCCAGCCGAGGTATTTTGTATAAATCTCACCGTGAAACCCTAGGTGAAGTGAGCTATCAAGAGTGTCAATCCCCTAGTATCAGGTGGAATGACAGCTCACTTCACGCTCACTTCACCGAATTTTTCACGGTGCGATTTTTACAGAATAGACCGGCAGTGCGGGTTGGTAGATGTCACGTGTTTTCGAATTTTTGGTTGTAGGCCATGCCGGTTTCCTCATGATTCAAAGTCTTAATGGTAATTATCAGGTAGAACTTGCTCCACGTGGTGGATTGCCGCTCACTCCATCTTCCATAACGGAGACCTGAGTTAACATTTAGGCTGATTCTGTAGTCTTTTATATTTTCAAGGTTAAAATATTTGCCGGTCAGTGAAACGGTGGCGAAGCCCAAAGTGAACCAACACCCAAATTCTGTAACACACTTTCAATCGCAATCTAAATCAGTTTAAAAGATATTGATAATCCATTGCTTCATATGTTCTAAAAATGTGTCTGCTCAACAACGAAAATAACGCAATGAATGTTGTTGAACTGTCAAAATGAAAGCCATTGCTACTGATAGTGTGTTACGCAGTAATCCCGCCGCTGGCGTATACATATTTAAGGATCCCACTCTTAGATCTTATTAATTACTAGCTTTTGTGGCTCCTGGGGCTTCGCCCGCGTAGAGGTCGGATATCCACAAGAACGTATTTCCGGGATAAAAATTCCTATGTCCTAACCCAGGTCTTGTTCTATCCGTGTGCCAACTTTCATTCAAAGCGGTTAAGGCGTAAAAAGTTTACAGACATACAGACTTATTTTGGCGTTTATTATATTAGTATAGACAGTTAAGGATGTAGCTATGGAGTCCATATTTCAAACTTACTTGAGCCTTGTTGAACATCCTAAGGTCCACGTAAAGGTTCAGTGCTCTTTCGTCTCGTCCTGCGCTGTGGTACGAGCGCGCAGCGTCTGCGTATCGTCCCCGGTACGCCAGTATCTCGCCTAAAACAACGGCGCGTTTCTCGCCAGCCTCGAAACGCTCCTGTTGGGTTAACAAGGTTTTATGATTCGGATATTTATAGTGAATCAACGAAAATGTATTATTATAAATAGCTCGTATTGTCCTCCCTCCATTCCATCAAACAAAGAAAATAGTAGTAAAAGAACAGCCAAATGCAAAAACTCTTCTTCGAAGTCGCTTAAAAAAACCAATTTTATACAGGGTGACTTGTAATTTGATGTATTCCTCCGAGGGCGTGATAGTGTGACTCATTTGCAACAATTAAGCACCCCATAAAGCCTAGGAGAAAATCATGGAATTTGAGGAAACCAATTTTCTTGGTTTTTTTTTTAAATTTCCCAGAATTGGACACAGGATATAGGTTTTGATGACAATACAATTCTTTTAGGATACTTTTACCTGTAAATGATCAATGAGATTAAGGAACACAATGTTCTCCCTTCGCTGGAAGGCCTTCCTTGCGATCTCGAAGGAAAGCTCCTCTAGAGCAGCCATTCCTAGCCGCTCCCAGTCTAACGAAGTCACACCCAGACACGCTACGGAGTACGCCTCACTGGAATCAAAATCATTAGTTTAAGGGCCTTTCTCATCAACTTCGGCTGGGTACTATCCAGTTTCCGTTAGCATAATCAGTCTATAATTTTCCCACTGCTGGGACACAGGCCTCGTCTTTGTGAGAGGGAACGGGCCGTAATCCACCACTCGGGCCCAGTGCGGTTTGGTAGATGTTACATGATTTTGAATTTTAAAATAACTAGCTCGAAGGTTCAAACTCGCACTTAAGAACTCGTTTTGCAATAAGACGGTCAATAACCAACCATGCAAGACATCATCATCTGCCTATTCCCAACTATGTTGGGGTCGGCTTCAAGTCTAACCAGATGTACGTGAAGACCAGTATTTTACGAGCGATCAACACCATGATAGGCCAAGGGCCTAACGTGCTTTTCGAGGCACGGATGGGTCTTGGTATGTAAAGATGGTCACCCATCCATAGACCAACGGCGTCAAGCGTAGCTTAACCTGACCGATCGAACCGTGCAGCTGTTATTACTTACCTGTGTGATATTGAACTACAGACTTCCATTTTCTTCATCTTCCACACTTTTGTCTCCTATAATTAACCACAGCAGGAGATGAATTTTCAAGTGCTGGCTTCTCTTGGACTAAATATCATGTTCCTAGCTCCAGCGGTATAGGGAGTACATTGTGCCAGAAACTGAATTTTACTTTCTTATTAAGGCGAAAGCGTCGGGGAATCTCATGAAATTAAAATTTTCTTACGTTTTTTGCAATTTGCAGGTCAGCATGGTTGTATGTTGATCTAAATATGATTCAGGGCCCTAACGTATATTTGCCTCTCAACTGTGGGAAAATCAATATTTGATTTCTAACGATAGAAATTAAATTGTGTCTTATTAGCCACAGTTGAGCTACTACAGAATTATTATAATCATAAAAATCATCAATACAATTCCCTAATTCACATTACCCTATTGAATGACTATTTCATGAAATCATGATATTTGAGGCCAATTCTAACTTATTCAGTTGTATTACTGATTCTTATGATTATAATTCTGTAAAGCCACGCACAGTCGACAAGTAATGTGACTTATAACATCCCCTTGGATGAGTCCGTAAAGGTGGTGTTATATCACTGTGATTTAAATAATAAATAAAATAAATAATGTTTGCACCTAAGACGTTTAATTTGATACTTAGTTACTTACTTCACATGATGACCAAATATATTTTGCCTTAACTGAAAATATTTAGCTCATGCTAAGACGGGGCCACAGTCACTTCCAAAAAATAAAAAAAAACGTGTGAGATCGGGGGAGCCCCGCAGGAACGAAGTTCAAATAGAAAATCCAAGACGATGGCTGCGAAAATTTTTAAATATTCGCAGCCGCCTTCTTGGATTTTCATTTCGACTTCACTTGTCTGAAACAGCGGGATTGTCCGAAAGGGTTACCGCTACCCCGGAACATAAAGGGCTAAGGGAGGAACACGGATGGGTTTTAGTCAGTAAGAGTCTTGACACTCCCTTCCGCCTAGAGCGGGAGTAGTCATTTGATGATTAACCAACCTAAAAATAAAACGGTCACATTGCTCCCTCAAAAACCATGAAAATAATAGATATCAATGACGAAAAAAATAAAAAATTGCAGCCGCCATCTTGGCTTTTCATTTTGACCTCACTATCGGCTTCGAACCCTCGATAACCATGAAAATAAAATTTGAAAATGTTTGCAGCCGCAATCTTGGATTTTCATTTTGACCACACTATCGGCTTCAGCACCTTTGAAAACCATAAAAACGAAACCCATGACGGTAAATTAGGGAATTTGGAAACTTTGATCGTCTTAGGGGCTGTCATAGGTTAAACCGATACTGCAATTAAATTGGTAATTTTTTTTTGTTTAGTTTGTCCTCGCTCCATATTGCCCCTAAGGCTACACTTCAACCCTGATCACCAGATTTGAACAAGTTTTGTGAAACTTTATTGATGTTTGAACATACAGCGGTAGACTATCCTGTTACTAGCTCGGCTATAGAAAGCAGCTTGTTAGTCAAAAGTTTTATGTATCGTGTATTCTAATTGTCTGACCATGGTGCCAGTTTTGATTTCTAACCTCGGGTAAGTAATTGAGTTATGAGTGTTGAATCGAGAGATAATGGAATGGATATTTTTTGTCATATTTTAGAAATCAGCGAGACAGGAGAAGCAGCATCGCTTACATTTGGGACAGGGCGATCGTGAGTCACAATAAAAACATCAAATAAAGCAAGTGAAGCTGTTTATTTCTTAAAGTAGACTCACTGAAATATGTACTTAACTGATACAATTTTGATGACATTTAAAGAAAGCTCAAACACTTAATTATAATCTATATAAATGATTATATAATGCAAAAGATATATTTTCAACCAATCAATTTTATTGTTATAGAACCAATGTTACAGAGAACCACAGTTTTGCTAAGCCTAAAGTGTTTCCTTGGACGGTACACGGTCCATTGAAATAATATAATTCCTTTTACTTATCACAAAAATCACAATTTAGCAAACTTACTTTACCTATCATCTTAGTTTTAAATAAAATGTATCCCGAACAATATTCTAGAATTATGACAATGAAGTGTTTTTTTACATATGCCATATCAAACTATGGAAAGACCAGATAAAAATTACCAAATAGTTGAAAAATATAAGAAAATGATACCAAAAATTTGCTCAGCTCGCGTGCACCCAATGTTTGTGCACATAGCCACAATCTACACACTAATTTCCGAAACTACCCAACCGATTTCCTATAGTATATGGTTGGTTTCAGTATGAAATACAGGACAATTTGGTCCCAATAAGTAGCGCTCCGTTCGAAGCAGCATACAATATAATGTACTAGAGACCCGCCTGGCGCTAGTACATTATAATTTTTTCACACCACATGCTCGCTAACGTCAAATTATTTGTCATGCAAACCCAACCTAATAAAGCAAGTCATTTAAGCCCTTGGCTTTAGCCGGGCATTAATATTGTACTCATATTGTGGTCATTAATGTTATTTGAATTTGGAACGTCAACTGAGAAAATAGTATGGAAAAATTATACAAAAAAAAAATTGGTTGTCTGTAAAGTCGGTTTACGGGCGATAATTTTACGTGATAACGTCATAAGAGATAGATGCGTCACAAGCCGACCGCTTGGTCCGATCGTCTCTCTATCGCTTGTAGCGCGCTCTCGCTTGCGCCCTCGACACAGGCGGAACGTGACAATTAGTCATGCTTTTTCGTGCGTGCAGCCTGCGTTAATCGATTTATAAGACGTTATCACGTCAATTATTTTTTTCTATTAAAGTACAGGTTGTCCAAAGAGTTCTCACTTCATAGGTTTTAGTCGCCGTCGACGAACAAAATGAACCCCCGCGTTAGAATGTTGGGTTTGGGTTGACTCTCCATTGACGATATTATACATATATTGTGTTTTTGATGAAAATGCGTAAATGAGTTTACATTGAAAAAATTAAAAAAAAACCCGACAGGCAGTAGGCTTTATGTTATTTTAGTTAAATCTCAGAAGGCCAATTCTCGTAATTTAAAACGTTCAAAATCTAGTCGCAGTCTCATCTCGGCGACAAACAAATGTCAAAAACTTGTCAAAATGTAGGGAAATTAGATGTATTTTTGACAGATTGCGACTGAGATCAGTAAACGTTCTTAAAATTACGAGAATTGCCCCTCTGATATGATGTCACCAACTGCATCAGACTGCTTGAAAGTGAGCTAGTTTTGAATCTTAGTTGCTGTCGGGTTTTGATTTTGTCATTTTATTTTATTCCTTTTCGTGTGCATTATTTTTGGAATCGTCTCCTCATGCCCTTTATTTTGATACCCCACATAGTAATGTAACTAGATTTTTTTTTCAAACCTTTCTTTCTTGTTGTCTTCTAAAATCCGCCATTTGATTGTATAAAACCTAAACCTAGCTAGGTTTACTTTTATACAACTAGGTTATAGGCTTATAACCTTCGCACGACCCAAACGAGTCCAATCCATCCGACCGTTAGGATGCTTCGAGGTTATAAGGAATTCCACATACAAAGATACTTTATTTAAGTACGCATAAAAACATAACCCTGTCCTGTCACGTAGTCGGGTAAATAGTGTATGATAATCGAATTGGTTTTTATTACCTCGCAGTAGATGCAAAAAGTAGAGTACTCTTCTCTCGGGGATAAAGGTGTCTTCGTCATGGGTGAGCTTGAATCCCTCACTGCACTCAGGATTCAAAACTGTGCCCGCGACATTAAGACACTACTTTATCGCCTTGGTAAATAATCTACTATTATTAAACCTCGAGGGAAACGGGATCCTTTCGCATTAAAGTAATCAGGTACAAAAAATACAGCGTAAAAATAATTTTGCCAGATGCTCCTGAAGCTGACAAAACGTAGTTATGTGACCCATACGTTTACTGCATGTTTGGATTCCGATAGTTGTTAATATCTAGCATGAAAAACACAATATAATTATCGTATATTGCGTTTTCTAAAACAACACGATTAAAGAGAACAACAAGTAAGAACACAAAAATCTGTTGCAGTCTCAGTGAATGGTATTGAACTATAGTGACTCCCACAATGGTGGGCATAGCTAGCTAAAATATAGGCAGAATAAAAAAAGCTTAAGGCGAAAGCGATGTTTTGCAATTTGCAGATCAGTGTCAGGTTGCTTGTTGTCAAATTTGAATTTCGCTGGCTATCATAAATAAATGATAAATGATTTTATTTCTGTATTTAGGTTTGTACAAACACTTTAACACGTCAATCATATTTTTTTAAACTAGATGAGGTCGGCGTTTCCTATCTGACTACTCTGAGAAGAAAAGCCGAAGCAAACTCAGAGGTCACAGTCTCAAGTCCAGACATAATCTTGGTCAGATGGTCAGATATAAAAAGATAAAATGACGCTTTCACCTTAAATAAACACACATTCACGCAAAAAGAAAAGTACTAAAACGAAAAGAAAAAAATAAACAGCACACAAATACACCATAAAATCGATTATATTATTAAAAAGGATGTAATATTAGCCCATTGGTAAAGCATTTCAGGACAGAAAAAAATCAAGCAGCCAAAATATTTTTAAATTAAGAATAATAGCCATGAATACCAAAACGAGAAAGGATCAGCGATGACATAATGTGTTGGTTATGGTGCGCTTAGTTTGTTAAAAACAATGTGTAAAAAGAACTCAAAGAACCAAAAATTATTAAACAAATATTATCATTTTTGAAAACAAGAAATAATGTCATGTTATGTTATCATATTTTTTTTATTTTATTGTACGTGTTTTTTACGATGTATAACTTCGCATTACTTTTAACCATATAAGTTGAATATATTTTTATAATCACCTTTTAAAACCCTTCATTTTGATACCGCACTCGATGGTATTGGAAGAAAAAATTACGATCTCTTCAATATGGCACCCCAAATACGCCATTTAACTTTGTTTTTTATTTTAATGTAGCCAGTGACACTCGCGCTACCAAGACAAATCTAAACACGTATAATTTATCCAAATCCGTTCATTCGTTTAGGAGTTACGAGGAAACAAAGAAACGGACATACACACATACCTAATTACATACAGGTCAAACACATAAACCTCCTTTTGGGCTTCGCCGCAGTCGGGTAGAATAAAAATACTTATGATTAGTAAAACTCACGATTTTAGTACCAAAACTTCATTAAAAAATTGCATACTTTCGGATCGCCTGATCCGCGATCCATCCTGTCTAATGGTCGTATTGCAGGTTTTTTTTTTTTTTTACTATTTTAAGCACTTAAAATACATTAACGTAACATATCGATCCCATTTTATTCAATTATTTTGTAAGCCATGAAAATCCCAAATAAATAATTTTTAAGATTGTCATACGTATTAGTGTATTAGCCTATTTATATTTTTTTGAAATAGGCTAAGCTGCTTTCCAGGACAAATAGCAAAATAAACACACATTAAAAAAAAATACTATGTGTACCTAAAGAATTTGATCGTCATACCTAAAAAAAATGTGTTTGTTAAGGTGCACTTAGTATAAGTGCTCTCCCTAAAAAATAAATAATACCAAGAAGAGGCGACTCCTTCATCCACAATGTACTTGTACCATCGCGGACACTGGCGGTGTACCACTTTTCAACCTTATTACCAAGGGCATAAGGGTGAAAAGTGGTCGACCGCCATTGTCGGCGGCTGTACATATCGGTTGACCTATTGTTATTGCTATTTAAGCATAGTGGCCAGTGAGAGCAGTGGTGGCCCAGTGGTAACGGCCGCGACTTACGAGTTGGAAGTCGAGTTGGAGTCGTAGGTTCGAACTCAGATAGGCGCTTTACTTTGTGTAAATAATTTCATCACCAATGCTCTCAAAACGGTGACGGAAAATATCGTGAGAAAACCGGCATGTCCTAGAACAAAAAAATCGAAGACATGTTACATCTAAAAACCCGCACTGGGCCCGCGTGGTGGATAACGGCCCACTCCTCACAGAGGGGAGGCCTGTGTCCCAGCTGTGGGCACATTTTAGGCTTATTATGCTATGTTATAAGCATTGTGACCTATCATTTTAAGAAGTAAAGGACAATACAACTCACTCCTAAAACTCAAATCACACAAAAGTCTATTTACAATATTATCTAATCATTGAAATTCTATATTCTAGAAATGCTTGATTGGAACCAGAAAAAAACTGAGTAACATGAAAGCAATAATATATATGACCGTCCTTCAGGGACAGTCGTTAACTGAAAAAGTACGAAACAGAGTCGCCTCCTTCACCCACTATGTACTTGTACAACAATCTATTGACTTAATGTTATTACTATGAAGTTAAGAAAAACAAAAATCACTCTCAAACTCAAATCACACAAAAATCTATTTAAGTACAATTAATAACTAATCATTGAAATTCTATGTTGTAACCCGCTTAGTTGAGGCAAATAACCAGAAAAAAATGAGTAAAACGAAAGCAATAAGAAGTATTACTCCTTCAGGGGCAGTCGGCTAAAAAGTAACAGAAAAAGTATTAAGCAAAGGCGCTTCCTTCAATCACTATGTACTTGGACAAAAATCTATTGACCTATTTAAGCATTGTAACCTATCATTTGACGAAGTTAAGGAAAACAAAAATCACTCTCAAACTCAAACCACACAAAAAATCTATTAACAATTAATTACTAATAATGGGCATTACATATTGTAGACCCGCTTGAATGGGGCAGATAACCAGAAAAAATAAGTAAAACGAAAGCAATAAGAAGTATTACCCTCCTTCAGGGGCAGTAAGCAAAAATGAACAGTTTTTGTTGTTTATTATTAATAAATTAAGGAACAAAACAGAATATAAAACGAAACATCACGAATACCTCATTATGTTTGTCCGGATGTTAGAACAGTTTTAAGCAATCTTAATACGAGATATATAACGAAGTATAATTATGGAACACATAGTTTATAAAAGTATAAGGCATTGTGAGGTAGTTATAACTAAAAAAGTACAAAAACGATGACGGCGCGGGGCAGGCAGCCCGTCGATGATAATTACTACTTGAATGACATTTGTTTAAAAGTGAATGTGTAAGACCGTACCCAGACACAAAGTTAATTGTAGCATTATGAACTATGTTAATCTTTATTGCCCTCGTGGAGTAGGTTAATTAATCCTAAGACATCATGTCTGAATTCACTTGGAGAAAACAGTTATGTGAGGAAATTAAATTGATTCAGTAAAAGGAAATATTAAAGTTATCCTTTCAAAACTTATTGAACTGCTAATGGACACTTTTGAAATTAATGAACCCCTAAAAACTTTTCGCGCTTCTAATGATGCACTTTTTTCAATAATTGTGCCTCTTTTTAACTTTCTGTAATTATTTGAAGTTTCCAAAAGAAAGCATGTATTTAATCAAACCTTTGATAATTCTCGTTTTGCGCTGCTAAAAATATTATTGAATACTCTAATATAATGATTGCGCCTCTTTTTGTAAAACTCAAATAATTCCTAGTTTGGGTTCCTAAAACACTGAATGTAACTGTGACCAACTTGGATGCATCGCTCTCTCGGCTTGCGCGCTTGGTCACAGTTACAACCTCGATTAACCCGTTTGGTCGGGGTTCCCTAGCAAAAAGGTAACAAACTCTTGCTGAAGAACTAGAGACCCATTTCATTTCTGAGTATACAAGTTGGTTACGAACAGTGTGACGAGTTTCATCCACCAGAACAAGCCGGTTTTCGAAAAGGCTTCACTACCGTACACCACACCCATACTGTTCGGAAAATTGTGCAGAAGACCAAAGAGTATAACCAGCTGCTGTGTATTGCATTTGTAGACTACGAGAAAGCCTTCGACTCCATCGTAATATGGGCAGTTCTGGCCTCTTTGCAACGATGATGAATTGACTGGCGATACGAAGTGAGTGAAGTGAGTGTCGAAGTGTTGTGATGTTTGTACGACGCTGCCCGATGACTGTCCAGATCCAGGATATGAATACCAGCCCCATCCAACTACTCAGGGCAGTTAGACAGGGGATGAGATATCCTCGAAAATGTTCACGAATGCGTTAGAGGACGTTTTTAAGACACTGGACTGGACTAGACAGGGTATCAACGTGAACGTGGAGTAAATCTCACACCTCCGTTCTCACACATTCGTTAGACTAGATGCTGCATAGCCTAAATTGATCCTCTCGGCGGGTTGGCCTCGGCATGAATTTGGACAAGACGAAAGTCATGTATAATTCGCATGCCTTGCCGAGTCCAAACCACATCAAAGGTAGCTACTCTAAGTTGTAAAGGAGTATGCCACCAGCTTGCAAAGTAAGTAAGCTGAAGTGGCAGTGGACAGGCCATGTTTGTCGAAGAACCGATGGCCGGTGGAGCAGACGAGTCCTGGAGTGGAGACCGCGTATCGGCCAGCGTAGTGTGTGACGCCCCCCAGCTAGATGGACAGACGACCTCAAAAAGTTGGCTGGGACAGCTTGGATGCAGAAGTCGGAGGATAGAAAGAAGAAGAATGAAAAAATATACTATCTATAATTACGAGCACAAATCAGGATAGTCGACGACTGCACGTCATGACTGTGACAGATAGGGTGTTGTGTAGGGAGAGGCCTATGTCCAACAGTGGACTGCGATAGGCTGACTTTATTGATAATTGACCCTAGCTTAGTTACTACCACCAACTATGACAAAAGGCCAGAAAGTTAAAAAGAGACTAATTTTTTTTTAACTGAAGAAAAATCGGAGGAGTTTCAACTATTTACAGTGTAGTCCGATTTTGATCATTCTTTTTTTCATTGGAAAGGGTATACCCCGAAGTTGGTCCCATATAAATAAAAAAAAGATCCTACTCTAAGGGTGGGAAAATAGGGGTGATTTATTGTTGACTCACAGATTTTAATGCTGAGTTGTGTATTACAATTAAATTTAAAAAAAAACTCGCGATGAATGAGCTAATTAGTAAATTATAGCCACAAAAAATTGTAAAATAAATTAAAATTGATTGTTTGGCGCCGACTCAAAGCTACTTAAGTATACTTACATTAGTTTAAGAACTTAGTTTTTAAGGTTAAATAAAAAAGGTTCATTATTATTTGCCTTTCAGTTTTTTCGGCGGTTTAATTTTTTTGTTAAAAAGTTTTTATTTTAAGTGCATTATTAGGAGCAAAATAGTTTTTGGAGGTTCATTAATTGCTAAAAGGGTCCATCATCAGCAGGTCAACAAGTTTTAAGAGGATAAGTTAAATATTTATCTTTATAAAATCAGTGTTACTTCCTCAAATATCTTTTTTCTTCAAGTGAATTCAGACATGCTTTCTTAGAATTAATTAAACTTCTCCCTGAGGGCATAAAATATGGACATAGTTCAAATTGCTACAGTCAATTTTTTTTTGGGTACGGGGCCCATACGCCATTATCCATTATCCTTTATAATAATTATTGGGATAATTACTAGTTGTTTTTTTTTTTTGGAAAGTCATTATTTAGGGTACTTATTAAAGCTTTCGTTCGTTTTTAGTTCTTAAACTACTTACCAGTTTTGATTGGACTATCATTTTTGTTTGCGATACTATGAGTTAATTTAATTTGCAGTTTACGAAATAAGAAAAACAAAAATCTCTCTCATAAACAAATAACACAAAAATCTATTTAAAATTGATAACTAATAACATAACAAAACAGTCGCGTCAAAATTAACCTCAAAAAATTCTCAGCGGTGGCGTCACCTCTACGTCCACTATGTACTTAAGCAATACATTGACCTATTGTTATTGCTATTTAACCATTTTTGACAAAAAATACTCTCAAATTCAAATGACAAAAACATATTTTAATATTTCTTTCTTTTAATTGATTTTTTAACATTACTTACCTACAAAACTGGGCGTATTGTTATTGCTATTTAAGCATTGCGATATATTATTTTACGAAATAAGGAAAACAAAAATCACTCTCAAACTCAAACCACACAAAAATCTTTTTACAATAAAGTATACATTTGTTTTTTTACTAGCTAAGGTCGGCTAATGAGACACAATTGATTTTCTAATGTAATGTGCCACCAGTGGTACGCGCCGGGCTTAACTAGTTAAACATAATCTTCTTTCAGGTGTAGTCGGCAAAAATTTACTAAGAAAAGGCACTTCCTTCATCCACTATGTACCTTCTCCTACAACAATCTATTGAACTTTTGTTATTTATATTGATATTTAAGATCTACGATTTTACGAAATAAAGAAAACAAAAATCACTCTCAAACTCAAATCACACAAAAATCTTTTTACAATAACATATACCCACATTTTTTTGTTTTTATTTTTATATTTTTTATTAACACTTCTTTAAGGGATAGTCGGCAAGAACTTACTAAGAAAAGGCACTTCTTTCATCAACTATGTACCTACTGTCCTACTCGTACAACAATTTACTTATTATTATTGCTATTAAAGCATTGTAATCTATCATTCTACTCAGGGAAAAAAATCACTCTCATCACACAAATATCTATTTACAATAATTACTAACTATTGATTCACATAGCGGGCAATTGCGTCAACCTTAACTAAAAAAAAAACCAAGTAGAGGCGTCTCCACCATCTAATATGTACTTTAACAACAATCTATTGACCTATCGTATTGCTATTTAAGCATTGTGACCTACCATTTAACGAAATTAAAGAAAAAAAAAAGAAAAATCTATTTAAGTACATTATATTCCTCAAATAATATTTTTTTTAACGTATTCTTCCATCAGGGGCAGTCGTGAAAAAATTAACTAAGAAAAGGCACTTCATTCATCCACTATGTACCTACTCGTACAACAATCTATTGACCGATTGTTATTGCTATTAAAGCATTGTGATCTATCATTCTGCTCAGTTAGAGAAAACAAAAATCACTATCAAACCCAATTCACACAAAAATTAGGCAGTCGAGTCAAAATCCAGTAAAAACATTGTAACCTTGAGACTACTCCTTCTGCCACTATGTACTTGTACAACAATAAATTGACCTATTAAAGCATTGTGACCTTTCATTTAACGAAGTTAAGGAAAACAGAAATCACTGTCAAACTAATATCACACAAAAAATGTATTCATAACATATAATTTTTTTTTTAAACATAACCTTCCTTCAATGTCAGTAGGATTAAAATCAACTAAAACGTTAAATACTAAGAAAAGGCCTCTTCTTCATGCACTTTGTACATACTCGTACAACAATCAATTGACCTATTGTTATTGCTATTTAAGGCACTATTTATTTTGCAAAGAACACAAAAGGCAGTAATAAGCATAAGTTAGTTTTTTTTTTCTATTAAATTTTTTTTTTGTTTTGTTTTGTAATATGCACACAAAAAACACTGAAAGCTAAGCGCTAGCAAAACCTTTTTTTTTGTATTTTTTTTTTTGTTTTATTATATAAACACTGATAATTCTAAGCACAAGCAAAAGCTATTCAATTTCAATCTCATCTATGTACAACGATCTTATAGGCATAAGTTTATTAGGCGTTCTGTAAAGCTACGATTACCTAAAGGAGCGGTGGCCGCACTTAACGGCCGTAGTGACGACTGTCTTGAAAAAGATGGCAGTGGCAAAGATCTAAATAGTTAAATTCGCCCTACTATTTCGTTTTGACACCTCTGACATACAATGTTGCAGTGAATTGACCTGATTGTCATGGATACGCTATTTAATCATGTGTGAGGTCAGTCTACTCAGTATGGACACTTTTTCGCGTGACTAAGTACGATGAGAGCATATCTAACGATTTAAATCTTTGGGCAGCGGGGTTTGACTTAATGTCAAATTCTGAAGTTAACGACAGATTTTCATGACGGCCGAATAATATGACCGAACCGCTTTCCTAGGAAATTAAAGTATAACTGAGTTGGCCGCATCGAATTTCTTTACAGTAATTACGATTTATTATTTAAAAAGTTATGGGTGGCCACACAAAAAAATGCACGAGAAGCAGGTAAATAAGCATTGATTCCTATGTTCCATCGAGACGCAAAGATATTTGTAAAAAAAAACTACTCGAATTCTTGACCAAACAGTAAATAAATAATCAATCATGTTTTTGTCGCAGCATGTTTGTCGTTTTTGTGCCTACCAGAGCGGTAGGCGCAGTTCATTATAATATACTTACATTAGAAATCCGCATAATATTAGTCCTTAAAAAAAATCGCATAATTTGGATGGGCATAATGCACTTGATACAACTTCAGGGCATAAATCTTATAACATTAAATTAGACTTCATAGAAAACAGGAGATACAAAAGCCTGAATGGATGCGCAGAATTAATTAATTGCAGTTTTCGCTTAGCGAACGCTCAGCTGCGTTTTGTGCTGATTCTCAGCCTAGTTTAAATAAATTACTTTTGATTTTGAAAAATTGTTATACAACTTGTAGCTGCAATAATTGTAACGTTGCGAAATTAAGATAAGAAAAAAAGGGATCTATGAAATCTAAAATTACGCTAAGCAAGATTACATATATTCAAACTACACGGAATCGGCATTATGTAGAATTTTATCAAATTCTATAATTATGAGACATAAATATTATGCACAATCAAGTTATGCCTAGTCTATTATGCAGATTAATAATAAAATCAATCAACAGTATACCAGAAAAGGGAGCCATGTTAGAAACTACATAATTATATTCATTTAACTTATAATCTAACATACTTTGTAATCCGCGTAGATCCATCCATGAGTGTTGTTAGGAAGTGCAATTGGCTTGCAAGTCTTCATAAAGGCAGTTTTGAAGACGTCTCGTTTGAACAAAGGAACCAAGGCAGCCATTACTCTAAGTTATAATGATTTAGTATTATATTGATTGTGAGCAAAATCTGAAACAATAGAAAATTTGTTTTTTAAGCTTATAGCTTTCTGCCTTTCAACTAGCTTGATAGAATCTGCTAAATAAATTTTTAAAATCTCCTTAGCTTACTTATAAGATATGTCGCAAGTTCCTTGTCCTAATATAAGAAATAGATAGATTACAACGAATTTAAAGAACAGTATGACTCATTAACAATTTAATCCTATTATATCCTACTAACCTACTTCCTACTATAATCCTACTAATATTATAAATGCGAAAGTTTGTGAGGATGGATGGATGGATGGATGTTTGTTACTCTTTCACGCAAAAACTACTGAACGGATTTGGATGAAATTTGGCACACAGATAGTTTATAACCCGGATTAACACATAGGATATTCCCACTTTTTATCCCGATATTCCCACGGGATCGAAATTTATGCGGGTGAAACCGCGGGGCGCAGCTAGTAATATTATAGTTTGTGAGGATGGATGGTTGGATGGATGTTTGTCACACTTTCGCGCAAGAAAACTGAACGGATTTTGATGAAACTTTACAGTAATGTAGCTTATACATCAGAATAACACATAGGATAATTTCTATCCCGACATTTCCACGGGATCGACCGTTATGGGGGTGAAACCGCGGGGCGCTGCTAGTATATAATATATAATATTATAAACGCGAAAGTTTGTGAGGATGGATGGATGGATGTTTGTTACTCTTCCCGCAAAAACTCCTGAACGGATTTGGATGAAATTTGGCACACAGATAACTTATAACCAGGATTAACACATAAGACTTTTTATCCCAATATTCCCACGTGATCGAAACGAATGTGGGTGAAACCGCGGGGCGCCGCTAATAATACTATAAACGCATCCACTCTAAATTATCCAGGTACCTCTATTACTATAATTTATTGCAGTTACTGTCACATGATAAAAGGTTACGGTATAAAAGTAAATAGCACTTGCAAATAGCAATCAGTACTTACCTGTTAATGTAATCATCATCTTTGTATTGCACATATTTATATCTAAATGTCATTATACATGGAATGTTTCAGCGGCACAACCGGCCGAATCCTAAACCCTGGTCTCCAACTTTTTACCAGGTACGATGAAACCCTGAAAATGAATTATTTTTATAAAGATCGCAGTAGGTTTGCGTCAAATCATAACTGTTGAACGCTGACGAGAATGGCGAACTCGGTGAGAAATCAAACAGTAAAGAAAAACAAAATCAAGCTTAAGAAATTCTTTGGGCACCTTTTGTTAATACCTACAAAGAAAACAAAAACTACTCCTGATTGCTGAACACGGTACAGACGCACATCAAGCTACTACAATCTGTCAAATTCCTTTAATAGATTTTCAACTTTATCGCTCAAGTATAAGGTTTGATTGGGAAAATTTGACAACATCGGGTAGCTTGATGTCCTTTCGGGTTGCTTGGTGTCTGTAAATACAAATACCTACATTACAACATGTTAAGTGACTAAAAAGAAAGCACATACAAATTAAAGTGAAATTATCGATGTTATACTGTTGCCAAAATCACTAGTTCGATCTGTCAAAAAACGGTTAACCAAGTGGACACTTGTAATGTTTGATACACAAAACATTATATTTTTTGATGAAGGTTACATAAAACATATTTTAAGTAAAACGACTAATTGCACTCAGTCATTTCATTAAAATGTTGCTCACATTTATGGAAAAACGCAAAACCAATAGGCTACTAACTTAAATTTTACAATACTAAAAATAAATTATGCTTATTAATAAGAAAATTTTAAAAACTTACATGTCGTCCATTACGTCACCAGAGATCACGAATATTTTATGTTTTAGTAGTCAAACGTAAAGTATTACTCGAAACAACTGGACATCATTAGGAAGCCATTGTGACGCACAACCAACACTACTGTAACCGACTATGTATCGAGACGCAAAGATGATGTTTAAACAAATATTGTCCAAAACGTAATGAAAGGATGTAAGCTCGTGCGCCCTATTTATAACCGCCTCGACCGGGATTTGATGGGATGGGGAAGGGACCCCTTTTCGTGACACGTGTGTGTGTGTTCAGATTTTTCGACTCGTCTACGGGCAAATATACATAAATGGCTTATCTACCCATGTTCGGTCCATCCAACGAAACAAAAGAATTATTATTAAATAAAATAAAATGTTGAGTAAAACGATTCACAACAGCGCAACGCAATTGCGAAAAGGTAACTTGGCCCACCTTACACCTTAAAAAAAACAGCGCAAAGTACACGATAAGGTGATTCCGTGATTCTTGCATCTATATTAAAGCCAGGAATTTGTGATAATTTTCAAGTTATAGAACAACAAACTGAATGTTAACAAAGTTCAAATTCCATTGCAACTAAAAACTTATTAGGATCTTTTTGTTACGAATAGTCACTCAAAAATCAACTTAGAATACATTAAACTAAAGTAGATAACTAATTAAGTGGCGTTGGAATGTAAATTATCTGAGATTATGAACACTGCTTTATGGTACTAAATCTGTTCGAAACAATTAAAAACCGACGAACCTTTTATTGATTGACCATAATAACTTGGACATATTTCCGCTAGAAAATCAGATCTGGCAACACTGTGTGACAATGGGGATAAAAATTGCCACTTGCTCACTTCAGATGTCGCAACTAATACTAGTCCAAGAATTAGAAATGGGTAATTAATAACAGATTAATCACGATATCTGTTTTCTTTGTTACTGTTACACAAAAATAACAGATCCAGTTATATGTTATTACAAGCAGCCTCTTGTACACATGATAAATATGTGTTTAAATGTCAATTGATTATTAGATTTATTTCTTCAGTAATAAAGTCCAAAAACGCATAATCGTACGTAGATTATATGATTTCGTCATAAACATATATACACATATGTGTATATATGTGTATGACGAAATCATGTGTTTACTATTGTGTTGCACAAATATTTGTGCAACACAATAGTAAACACATACCTAACAGTGGCCGTTTCTGGCCTAATAACAGTGCTGCCACCTATGACGAGCATTCAGTTTTTAACCCCATTGCAATTCCAACTAGAATAATAAGCACAATTCAAATCACATTGCAAAAAAATTGCAGCTGTAACGGTTCTCCTTGAAATCATTCGCCAAATAATAAATCAGACTTTTATGTGAATACGTCGGTTTTTGGTTTATTGAGATGCAAATTTTATAATTTGAATTTCAATGGCATTGGCAACAAAAGGTCTGTCCCTTTTATACTACCACTGCTTATTGGTCTGGATAACAGAAACTGGACAATGTGGATATTATTATGAACTGGAGTGGACCACTTTATATGGTGAATGATTTCGCATTGAGAGTAACGCTGATACAAAAAAACCGACAGTATAAATACAGCAATACATGTGTTAAAGCCAAGGGGGCTTTAACACAACACGTATTATTACGATAACTAGCAGAGAACATTGCGGATTATGTTGGCGCCATTGTAGCAATGTTTTCGCTATTCCATATTAGAATTGTAGTAACACAGGTTTGTGGTAGTAATAAGTCGTTCTGACTAGTAATGTCGATAATGCCACCATAATCTTCCAATTCGAAATTAGAATCATGTTAGAATACTGTTATGTTGACAACACTGAGATAAAACAGTCAACATTTGTATTATTCGAATATATGTTATATTCGAATTGTTTTTAGAGCAAAGTTGCTCTCAAACTGTAAAAGAAAACATTATGAGGAAACCGGTATGTCCTAGAACAAAATATTCAAAGCCATGAACATCTACCAAAGTACCAACCCGCATTGGGCCCGCGTGATAGATTATAAGACACTCCCTCTCGAAGAGAGGAGGCCTGTGTCCCAGCAGTGGGAACATTATAGGCTGATTATGTATGTTATGTTATGACAGCCGCAAATCAAAAACGAAACGTGGCTAATATTTTCACTACGCCACGCGTGACATGTGCGGCAATTTGCACAACAATCTTGACCTTGATGAAACGAAAACTTCACAAATGGTTATAATTCAAATATAATTATATAATATTCTTAATACGTACTTGAACATTTTATGATGTATGTATTGATGCACGGCATGCGAGAGGGGCACGTTGATAGTTTGCATAGAATTAGCTTGTAAACAAAACACACGTCCGCCCTGAAAAATAATTACAATTCATTTATTAATTAACAAATATAGTTTTGTCTTCTCTAAAGTTCTAATAAAGAAATGCTTGTCTATAAAGTCACTTTTCGCCCTGTTCAAAGTTGGGTTAACGGGGTGCTTCAAGGTCTTTCGAACTAAGGAACGGCATCTCTTAACGGTTGTCACAGGACACATATCATGGGAACTCTTAACGTTGGTCACCGGTCACTTATATCTCATTCATATTCGTCAGGTTTATAGACTGCATTTTTTTTGACCGATATTTTCCATGCATGACAGTATGCTTATACCTGTATTCCCCAAAAGGGTAAAGCCTCTGCTTTACCCTTTGGGGAATACCTTTTGGTGTTTAATTATGTTCCATGTAGGTAATGGGAGAAGAGTCTACTACTATTTATCAAACTCGGGCCGGTACTCAGAAATTGCTGATTCAACGTGTTATAGTCCGCGTCAAACTTTATGGCGGCTCCTGAAGAGCGCTACTCGCTGCGCATTACCTCACCCCTCCCCCCGCTGACACGTGAATTTGTTACTGCGCAGCGACTCGCCTCATTTTCCTAGCTGCCATAAAGTTTGAATCGTGCTGTGATGAAAATCATTTAAAGGATTAAAGACTGCAAGTGAAGTGCTTAGCCTGGATATGACTTCAAATCAGTCATGAGTCACGTAATAGTCCATACTAAGTCATATCCATACTTAATAACATAGATGCAAAAGTTACTCTGTCTGTTACCTTTCCACGTCGTAACGTTTCAAAGGATTACTATGAAAGGAGATGTTTCAAAATGTATGGAGCCTGGGCCAGGTCCTTGTACACTATACAAAAAAATAGGAAAATTCATTTAAAACAGTTCTCAACTGTCCAATTACTTTAAAATGGCTTGTTTTGCTGGTAAACACAAGAAATTACACTTGAAATTGCAACACACAACAAAAACCCGTCATGGCGGTAAACTGTCATTTTGATTGATTAATGACGTTTGACATGTTTATTTCTGTGGAGGAAACCACACAAGAAAGTCGAAGTCCTTACAACACAAGCCGGGTAACAGTCCAAAAACGAAAGCCAGGTAAACAGATGGGAAAGAAACGGTATTAAATCCAAAAAACGAAAGCGAGGCTGTTAAAAAGAACTCCAGAAACTCAAAACAAAACGAACACAATCACGACCGACGACAAGACGAAAGTGACTGAAGTGACACTTTTGTGACAGCTAACAGTTCTATTTCTATGATCAATGGTTAATTGTCCTTGTTTTTAAGCACAGAGTAACTAAATCGGTGAGACGCCATGTTGAAAGTCGATAAAAATAATTGATAAATATCAATTCACTACCAGAACAGTATACATTTAATTGAATTATCTGTATTTTTCCTGAATTCTATGGATTTTTCTCTTTTTTTTGAGTTACTGTACATAGACCTGGCCCATTTTGAAACATCTCCTTTGGCACACATGACTTACGTTAGGTTATATAGGATATTTTTATCCCAGTAGTACCTACACGTTCCCGTGAGATAATTTCCGACAAGCACGCGGGCGAAGCCGCGGGTAAAAGCTAGTGCAATATAAATGTTTTTGGCCTTACCGTTGGGGAAATCTGTATAAGATTTTATTGTTTATCTCCGTGTACTGTAGTTTTTTTTTACACTATTTATTTACATACCTAATTTTATGTAATTCGCTAATATCTATGTCACCTAACGTAACAAACTATAGCTACAGCCTAATCAGAAATCACAGCTACGAATAACAACAGTTAAATGGATCTAGATTGATAAGTTCGCTAACTAGGGTTTCTCATCGAGAAGTCTCGAAGCGGGAATTCCCGGGAAATTTGGCCTTAGTCGAGACGGGAAAAAAAGGGTCGAGTACCCGAGAAGTCTAGGAATATTAAAAAAAAAAAAACAAAAAAAAAATAGCAAGTTGACGTTAATTCCTGTGATTTCTAACCCTGACGATGACGAGACTGTCCAAGAAGTCCAAGAAACTGAAGGTGACTCTCCTATCTATTTTGAGATGCAATTAAGAATGGCTATTGAGACCGCGTCTACGGGTACAAATACTACTGAAAACCAGTTAAGCAAAAGCCTGATATAAAGAATTACACTTATTTGAATCTACCGGAAAACGAACTCCAAATCTAGAAAATTTATAAATGCCGTTATGACTGTGACGCCTACGTCAGCTGAAAATGAACGAGTATTCTCTATAACTGGTTACATCGTTACAAAGATTCGTCTATCAGACAAATCAATTAATGCTTTGGAATTTTTTAAATCTTATTTTAATAGAACCTGCTAACGAATTTGTCAGAGCTGCTATTAACAGAAAATTGTTGCCCTAATTTGTAATATCATGTATGTAACGGCGATGATTAACAAAAGACTGTGATTTAAATGTCGTTAGTTATTATTACAAAAGTTTTATATAGGTATATTTCATAAACATCATTAAGATTTATTTTAATGAAACATTTTGACTTTTACATTAGTCAAAGTGATCATATTTGTCAGTAACATAACAGCTAAGTATACAAAAATGTCTGCGATTGATATTTTATTAATTTTAAAGATTTTTACTAGGTATATTTTATTATAGTTTTAAAACTCTGTGATTATAAAGGAAATTAAGAAGGCATAATATTTAGTTAATTGACGAAGACTGATTAAAATGAACATAATTTGTTGATTACGAAAATGTTTATTTTATTTTAAAACCTTTTTCTTACATTTATACTGAGTAACCTCAATAAAAATGTATGAAAACGGTTTTAAAATCAAATTCCCGACTTCTCGGGAATTCCCGGGAAATGGTGCTCGAGAAGTCTCGGTATAAAAAAACGGGAACAAAAAAAAGTCGGGAAATGAGAAACCCTAGCGGTAACACACACAGACGTTACGTTTTATAAAATAGACAAGCAAAAAAAGAAAACAAATCAAGCCAATTTCAATTTTGGTTTAAATCTTGATAATAATAACCGCATACGCGTTCCCTAAGCCATGAAAAAGTTGTATTGAAATCGGTTTAATTAGATTAAAATCTTATTTGAAGACAAACGCGGCATATTTAAGTGGAGGTTGAACAAAACGTTACATTGGAATTAAGGCTAAAACTATACATTTTATGCTGGCTATTTGTGGCGAAGTGCTTCGAATGCAGTAAGATTTTATCAGTATACCTGTGTCATCAACAGCCTAACGCAGGTATCCACTGGTTGACTTTTGGCAAAAAGATGGTATTGCCCGTAGTCACCTCGCCCGTAGTGTACCTAGATACTGATAAGTTATTATCACGACCATGCTCCGCTTCCCTAGCCTGCCAAGATTTTAGGATTTTATATGCGTGAGGGATACCTATATACCTCCCAAAATCCAGACTTAAGTGTCCATACGCCTATTTTCATCACCATTCTCCGGCCCTTATCCCAATTTATTTGGGGTCAGTCGGCGCAACATGTCTTGTTTTTAACGTCATAACTTAGATTTATTTTGACGCTCGAGGCTCTGTGACATGCAAAAATTATGGCGACCAAAACAAATAAATAAAACGAGTGTTATGAGTGAAAACGACCTTAACTCAAGTGAAAGCATGCAGTGATTTTAAGGACAATTTTAATATTTAAAAGTCAGTCCTAAAAATACTAAATACCCAAGTAATTGCGACCAACTTAGAAGTAGAGCTCGCCGACCGCTGCTGCGACACCGCTCGCTTTGCTCGCTCGGCTCGCGCGCGGTTTTTCAGTTCTAACTTAAACCAATTGGTCAGAGTGCCCTAGCTTAGTTACTGCAACCGATTGAGCATTAGAAGCAACACCAAACGCTTATTGTGACCGCAGATGAGCCATTCTGCATTAAGTCTTAACGTGGATAGCAGTTGTGTAAGACGTAACGAATGTTTTACATAACGGAGCTGTTTTGTAAAACGGCTAGCGGTTATGTAAAACAGCAGATTCGACAATCCATCTACGACATATATACGAAATACATTCACTGCATTCGTTGTGAAAAATACAATTACGTGCCTTTTACTACTAGTGGCCTGGTGAAAAAAGCATATAAATAACTCAGTAGCATTCTGAAAAGAAAACTTTGAATATCTTCACATTAGTAAAAACAATTTTTAATCATTTAACTAACCAGAAATTAACTGCTTTTAATCTGGTCATTATAAACTATATTACGAAAATAAAAAGAAATAAGTGATTACTGAGAAATTTCTGTTCAAATATAAGTACATAGATACATATACACACTCAATATTAGGTGCATTGGTTATCGGTTTTGAAACCTAAGAAAATCATTCCTTATATTAATGCTAGTCTTAATAACACAACCTTCTTTAATATTCTATTAAAAAATACAATATTTTTTACCTGGAATCCTACAACAGAGCCAGACAAAGGCTGCGTCGCGGGCGGGAAGTGGCAGGCCTTGATAGTGAGCAGTCCACCCCCAGACAGACTCAGCAGCTCATCACACCATGAGTTCCATGATACTGATGTTATGTTCTCCTCCTGTAAACCAGTCAAAATATTTCTGACTTAAGCCCCTTTAGCACAGGAAATAAAGTTATAAAAAAAGGTGTTTAGCTGGTCTGGGGTACACCCAGACCAGCGACCGTTTTATAGACTGCTCAGCAGCTCAGTGTAGTTTGATCATGGTCAATACACGTTGTTATCATGTCATGTTTTTGACAAGTTTTTGTTGCTCATAACTTGTTTGTGGGGGTGCATGCGGAGTAAGTATCTTAGTTATGTATTAGTATCTTATGTGTTGTCTAATTTTAGTATCTCCATAATTTGTCTCTATAATCAATCTACATGTGTAGCCAATTCTCATGTAATTTCTCATGTGCCTACCGAAAACAGTAATTCCCCGGTAGATAGATTGTAGACTCTACAGACGGATGACTCATCGACGACGGCCAGGTAGGCACGCGACGCACTCACGTCCAGACAGCGGACAGACGCCGGCGTCTGGAGCACCATCTTAGCGTTGCCCTGACCGGCCTCCACTTGCCAGATCTTTAGGACAAAAACACATACATTACTTCACCCCATCTACATCTATACATATTACCTACAAAATAAAGTAACTTTTCTTGTCTGATTTATGTGTATAATCAGTGATCTGAGTGGGAACTACCTACCTTTTCTCGAAGTGTTTCGTCGTATTATCAAACCCTCATACCTTCAGCCTGGAATCATCCAGGCCGAAGCTATGAGCTCAAATTCTCAGGATAAAATGTAGTTAGCATTAGCACTTACAAAACACACTAAGTTGCATATGTCTAGCTTGTATACTCTGGATTTTATTAATGCCTCAAATAATTCGATTTCGTCACTGACTGTCTGAGTAACCCACTCATCAAAACCTCTAGGGCACTTCCCGAAGTCCTAGAAAGCTGAATATTGGTATGCACGCTAGGATTTGCACAGAAACAACAAAAAAGAATACCCACCCAAACCCGTAATGGGTTAAACCCACCCATACCCACCCAAACCAGAAATACAGACTTGCACAGTCTGTATTTCTTACGGGTAATAGATATAAAAAGAAATGAAATCCCACCAAAAACTCAAACTCAAAGCATTTATTTTAATTTAACCATTTACAGGCACTTTTGAATTGTCAACTCTTCATGTAAAGCCGGTTGCCAAGACTTACATAACGCTTTCACTGTCAAAAAGTTATCAGATCTAATGTAGACCAAGCCCAGAACTTTACAAGGCCTACATCTTGGTTTAAATGTAAGGCCTGGCCGTTCCATTGAACTTTTGCATGACACAACATTAAAGACCAGTGACTTAATGTCTTACATAAGGCCTTATAAGTGTCTGTGCGACGGCCACGAATTAGCCTCGACTTCACTTGTCCATACCATGACATATAATTCCCACACAATTGATTTGTCGCCGGCGTCACTCAAAGTTCCTCTGACATACTCATTTCTAACTCTATCCCTCCACGAAGCCAATCTATGTAATTCTATCCATTACCCATAAACTATCAGCCCTTCCTTAAACACGACATAATAAAATAATTTTATTTACTCAAACAAAGGATTGTAGTACATGTTACTAATACAGTTTAAAAAAATAAGTACTGTATCTACAATCGTGTGGGTGTGCACCTGCTTTCTTAACCGACTTACCAACTGAATTTCGACAAACCGTACTACGACAAGATTTTATTTCGACAATACGGAACTCCGACACGTCCTTATTTCGACAATACTTTAGTTCGAAATACCTTAAGTCCGACACTACTGTACTCCGATAAAGCGTTTCTCCGACATGACTTAACTAGGAAACGATGCGACTTCGACGACATGCTTCTTCGACAGCAATGGTAATCCGACATTAGTCAATTTCGACTTACTCTACTCAGGCATGCTGTACTTCGACAATTAGCTTACTTCGACGTGATATATCTGAGACACGATGCTACTTCAAAATTATTCTGCGACATTAGGGAACAACTAAACTTGTGAAAGATGATATGGCTAGAAAGGGGGTGACTACCGATATGACGACTAATAGTGTATGGAAGAAAAAACATGTTGCGCCGACCTCGAATAAATTGGGATAGTAATTATGGGTAAGAGAATTATGATAAGGAATAAATAATAACTTGTAGGTATTTTAAAAGAACATTATTTTTATTAGAACATAACTGAATGCGGATCCTATGCTATACGTAAGCATAAATGACTAATTAGATACCTAATTTAAATATAACGAAAAAAAACAACACAAAAAAGGTGACAAAAACACTGTCATGTGTAAACTAAATAACTTCACTTAAATAAAAAAAAAAGATGTAGGTATATGCTCTTAAAACAGATTTTCAAACAAGGTTTTTCTCTCAATTTAGTGCAGAAGTGGAGCCACCTATGTGTTAGGTACTACATAGTCATATATTCATAATCAGATTATAATGTTCCCACTGCTGGGACACAGGCCTCCTCTCTGTGAGACGGAGTGGGCCCCGGCCGTAATCCACCACGCGGGCTGCTACATACTATGTGTTAATACTAAAGCTGAAAAGTTTGTTTGTTTGAACGCGCTTATATCTGGCACTAGGTACTCGTCGGATTTCTTTAAACAAAAATAGCATTTATGCCATATCATCTTTCACAAGTTTAGTTGTTCCCTAATGTCGCAGAATAATTTTGAAGTAGCATCGTGTCTCAGATATATCACGTCGAAGTAAGCTAATTGTCGAAGTACAGCATGCCGGAGTAGAGGTCGAAATTGACTAATGTCGGATTACCATTGCTGTCGAAGAAGCATGTCGTCGAAGTCGCATCGTTTCCTAGTTAAGTCATGTCGGAGAAACGCTTTATCGGAGTACAGTAGTGTCGGACTTAAGGTATTTCGAACTAAAGTATTGTCGAAATAAAGACGTGTCGGAGTTCCGTATTGTCGAAATAAAATCTTGTCGTAGTAAGGTTTGTCGAAATTCAGTTGGTAAGTCAATACTTATTTTACAATCGTTGAGCTCCTTAAGTTTTGAGTTGAGCTGCACGATTACTGACAAAAGCCTGCACTGACTGGACAGGCCACTCAATCTGTGTGGTTCTTTCCTCAAAAGACCATTTCAGACAACAATCTACATGGTCTTCACCTGGCCAAGATTATATCTGGACTTTAAGAGACTGTGACTTCTGAGTTTATTTCGACCTTTCTTCTCAGAGTAGTCACCGAACTCATCAAGTTTTTAAAATATGATTGATGTATAAGTGTTTGTACAAACCTATGCACGTACAGAAATAAAATCATTTATCATTTACATAGTGGTTGTGATGTTACTGTTACAATTTTAGCATATTAGGATTCACAATTTTAAGTTTAAGATAAAGGAGACAAATAACTACATTACGTATGTACTGTCTGATGTAGGTATGTACACACCTACCTATTTCCCCATTTTGTTGATAACCCTATTATTATTTGCCGAGCTTTCTGCGCATCGGGTTGCTAAGCTGAGCCCAACGCAAAAATCCTTTTCCCCATAGAATCCGAACCAGCTTACATTCACTGGACCGATGTTGCAGAAATTCAGATTAATAATAATGTACCTATTCAAATCTAAAATGGTCCCACATAATTATTATCCCATATACAGTAGGTATACACGTGTAACCGTAATTTCTCGGGGGAATGCACAATGGACACACGCCGACATCTATAGAATCCGTTTGTAATCTGATGGTCCAATCATTAAATTTTAATAGGAAACGAGTTATTTAGCTCCAGCTGCCCAGTATCGCGCATCTGGCGATTTTCAAGGGCAGCGCTAATACCGTATTTGTAACAGTCCCCTCCATGTTTCTACTCCAATTCGCGGACAAATCTATTTAATAATCATCTCTCATTTCACATCGCTGTTTCGCGTTGCAAAGGCCAGGTGGTCAAAATCATGTACGAATTTCTCGAACAAATAATGAACGGTCCCGTAGTGAAGGGCGGCCAACAGTTGAGATTAGTAACAAGTGATTCTCTATAGCAAAAAAGTAAGTGCATTTTCAAAAACATTTCCTTTGAAATTGTGCGACATTACCATATTTTAACAATAGGTAATGATATTGTTAAAAGTATAGTAACATTCGCATAATTTAGCTAGTTAAGCGTTTATTATTTGTACGCCAAACGTTTCATTTGTCGGTCAAATTGAAGGTTCGTTTCTATGAAATCTTACGGCCTGATTTCAGTTTCATAAGAGGCAATAGCAGTTTAGCGAACAATTTTTTTTTCGTATATTATACCTGGCCATTCATGAGACCCAACAGCAAAACTTCTTCAAAGTATAGCGTGGTCACCTTCACATAACGTATGGGTGCTGGGACTGTCCATGATTTCGGTATTTGTCGTCCAATTATTGACAGTTTTGTGTCCTGAAAATATATAAACAATTTCAAAATACCTTCTTGAATACATCTTCCTGTTATTCCTGCTGAGCATCTTCGCTACTGCTAACTGCTTGAGAGCGTTTGCAATCAATCTTTAAATTGTTATCCTCAACATTTTGTTTAAGATCTGCAAAGGAACGCAATTCAGCTGTCACGTCTAAATATTTGCACGGCGTCACCACCTCGTTACACGTAGCGACAGAGTATTCTGATCGAATCCAACACTATGGCGGATGCAGTCGCCTGAGAGGATTCGATAGATTGAGCAATAACATAGTCGCTAGAACCAGGGGATGGTCGCCTATGCAGCTAAAAATTGATGTACAATAAAGTATACACGGGATGACTAAAGGTCATACTATAGACCTAGATAGGATAGTTATCACAAACCCGTCTTGAGCAAGCGTGGCGATCAATGCTAGTGCCTTCTCCGTATGAGAAAAGGCCTTTAGCCTGCAGTATGACAGTAATAGGCTAGTATTATTGTTTTAGCATGGTTACCTGACACAAAAGCAAGGCGTCGCTGGTAGCTACTAGGAGCGAGCACTCTGTCTTCTGCGGAAGTTTCTCTTTGACCCTGTATAGCATCCCTTCCACGTCTCCCTGTTCATATACCACCACGCGTTCCGGTAGCTGCACCTGAATACAACAACATTATCTCTAAGTAAACGGTACCTATAAAAGTAACACCTGTTTTCCGGAACGAAAATAACACATTTTGCTACCAAATTTTCAAACGCATGTCCACTGTTGTGATGGGTTGACCGAATTATCAACAACCAATCAGAGGGGCAATTCTCGTAATTTTAAGAACGTTCACAGTCTGATCTCAATCTGTCAGAAATACCTCTAATTTCCATTCATTTTTGACATTGATTGTCGCAGAGATGATATTGCGACAAATTTTGAACCTTGTTAATTACGGGAATTACTTACCCTCAACCCACTCCGTCGCATCTCATCGCCTGCCGCGCTAAACCTTCGTTTTCGCTTAGCGTTCTTCCTTACTTCTTTTTACTTGCTCGGATCCTAAGAGTCTTAGCTTGATGTTAAGTAGCCTAAAGCCTTAATCAAGAATTGGTAAATCTATCAAATGCAAAAAGATTTTTACAAATCCTACTGGTACTTCCAGAGATTACCGCGAACAAATAAACAAAGTCTTCAGCTTTATTATTAGTATAATTTAAAGAGGATACATACCGCTAGCCGATGTTTATATATCGCAATCTTTTGCACCCTGTCGTGACATTTGATCCGCACTTTGTGGCCCGTAGTGAGGTGCTGTATGATGACGTCAGTCATGTTCTCCCTGTACGCGTACCGTTCGCGGTACAAACCGTGAACTGTGCTGAACACTATTTGGTAGCACCACAGAGTGCCATCTTGACATGCTACAGCCTATAACAAATTATGTATTAAATAAATTATATATTCATTTTATAAATAATAAAGTCTTTGTAACGAAAAGGGACAGTGTCTGGCTAAAAACAATGCACACTGACGGATATTCTAGCTTCGGCCCTAATAAGCACATATATAATATTCTTTTATGGTCATTGTGGGGAAGAAACTTGCATTAGGACGGTACAAATGGCGGTCTTGTGGCTAAAGCTACGGTTTCTTAAAAAAGCAGCATACAATCTACTGGACTGATTTCAGACACCAATCTACATGGTCCTCAAAGATTATCTCCGGACTTTTATATACACATTGACATTGATGAATTTTATATATACAATGACATGAATATTTACTTTGTAAAGTATTTTTTATTTAATCGTTGTGAATGTGAGGACTATGTGGGTCATTTCTTTTTTCTGTTTTCCTTCTTAGTTAGTTTTAATCATGATCTGGCAGTTTGAGTCATTTACGCGGCCTACCCAAATGTCCTTTCTTTGGTATTGTTCGTGGAATCGTTGAGCTCCTCAAGTTCTGAGTTGAGCTGCACGATTTTTGACAAATGCGTGCACTGACTGGACAGTTCCGCTCAAGCTATGTGGTTCTTTCCTCAAAAGACCATTTCAGACCCAATCTACATAGTCTTCACATGATCTGACCAAGATTTTGTCTGGACTTTAAAAGAGACTGTGACCTCGTTGTTTGTTTCGGCCTTTATTCTCAGAATAGTCACAATAGGAAACGCCGACCTAATCTAGTTTAAAAAAATATATAATTGACGTGTAAAAGTGTTTTTACAGAGGCCAGCACATCAAGCTACCCCAATCTGTAAATTTTTCCCAATTGAATAAGAACCTTATTCTTTTGTAATAAAGTTGAAAATCTATCAAAGAAATTTGACAGATTGGGGTAACTAGCTGTGCTGGCCTCTGTACAAACCTACTTACAGAAAATAAATCATTTATCATAATTTATATGATATAAAATCTTGTCGCGAGATTTACCTGTGTAGATAAACAAGTAAATTAAATAACTTGATCTGATTGATTTTAATTTTTATAAAATTTTCAAACTAAGTGAATACGAGTACCTACTTAAATTTCGTGACAAGCTTTTATGACATATAAATTGTGTAATGACGTTATAAGTTATTATCTAATAAAAGTTTTAAAGGAAAAGTTAATTTTATTCTTTTTAGCGCATTTAAATAAAAGCTTGTTTTTAAAAAACCTTTAATTTTAATTTACTTTTTAGTTTAGAGGTATTCTCAGCAAGCCCTTTCATTTCATACCCATATTGTAGGAGTGCATTAAAAATAACTAGTCCGCCATCTTGGGTGTTCCGCCATGTTAGAATGACGTCACACAGCTAACCATGCATTGCCATCCACAGTAAATGTGTATAAAAAAATTCAGCTTAATTGGTTGAAGATATCTGCTTCAAAATTGAGTTGCAAGATTCCACCCGAACAAACATAGTTACATACATGCATTGCAAGATAAATAAAAACTTGTAAAACTTCGACTTTTTGCCTAGACATCGCTTTTGATATTCGGCCCTGGCATTTAAGAAAAACATTAACATACTAGCAGCTACAGCAGTCTGAAAACTTACCAAATTATTATAAGAAGGCGAGGGGGCTATCGCCCACACCCATTCTTGCGGCGTGCTTAATATCGGGACTCCCTCCGCCGTCAGCGCGACCCATCCACCCACACCACCAACCAGCACTAATGCTCCAAGCATTGTGACAGACAACGCTGCTATACCTGAAGATGTTTTAAGGATTTATTAGAAGTTATGAGGCCGATAATTCAACATCAGGACGGTATGGTAAAATCTTGTATGTCCAACAACAGATGTTCCTTATGATATATATTCACTCTTTGAAATTTTTTTGCAATGTTCATTATCTGTAAATAACTGTTTTTTATCATAAACTGGTAACTGACTCTGATTTCCATCCAAATTACATTAAAATTCTTCCATTATTTTATAGAAGTCAAAGTTTTGTTACCTCCAAAATTGATTAAAATAAATATTTGATTTTGTTGTTCTTAGTATTTATGTGAACAAGGGTTCACATACATAACATCACACCTGTAATCCCCTAAGAGTTAGGGCAGAGGTACTGGGTAAGCATAGAACACCCACATATCGCCAGTTATGTTTTAAGTGATAGGTAGGGAGCAAGTCTATTGCCATCAACCAGACACGAATCTAGACTCCGGCTGCTATTGAGAGATCCCAGATGGAAAAACACTGCCCAAACTTGGGATGAACCTAGGACCTCGTAGTAGCGTTCGCCACCACTAGACCAACGAAGCAGTCCTGTTCACGTCCATTAAAAATGCAACAAGTGAGGATCGAACTCACGCAATCCATATGCTTGTACAGACAAGCTTGCAAGGCGCAGGCCTTAGGGCCTAAACAGCTTCCTTCTGCGAAGCAGTCATGCTAGCGAAGGAGGTGGCGGGATGGGCGAGGGAGAGAGCGGAGACAGCCGCCCGTCCCAGCCGCCGCGGTAGACGCTCCGGGCGTCGGGAGCCGCGTGACGACTCCCGGCCACCGTAGGCGCGGGCCTGCGGACGGCGAGTAATGGGTAGCTCGTCGTCCGATCAGGACCAGCCCCGTGCCGGACGGCGCGTATGTGTTCTACGCGCGTCTCAAAGAGATGTCAGCATCGAAGGAGGGGCCCGTCAGGGCCGAAGCCTGCCGGGGCAGCGGAATTGTCCGAAAGGGTTACCGCTACCTTGGAACATACAGGACTAAGGAAGAAACACGGATCGGTTTTAGTCAGTAAGAGCCTGACACTCCCTTTCGCTCCACCCAGAGCGGGAGGGGTCATATGAAGATTTTCCATCCAAAAAAAAGGGGCCTAAACAACTGGTATTCATATCGACTGGATATAACCACTTGATACTACAAACTACAATAGATATTTACCTATATTCCTTTCTTTCAAAACCTGTTGACCTTGAGTATTATAGAATGATAAAGTTTCATTCCAGTCGGTAACTACAAGAACGGATTTTGAGAAGGCAACCGCCCATACAGCCGCGTCACGAACCACGCGGTATACTTCATCGCCAAGCTGAAATTTTTTTAATAACTTTAATGTATCGGATATTGAACATTTTAATATGGACATTGGCCCAAATGGCGTCGGATGATGACACATGCTTTATTTATTTGATAATTTAATATTGTAAGACTAATTACTATTTCCGCTCATAAATCTTCACATGGAGGAAAAAGAAAAGACGACTCCATTCGGAACACGTCCGCGCGTTCTCCTACTTCTCCTTTACTGAACTGTTGCTAGAATTAACTGGGACATTTAGGTCACGTCTTTTTTAGAAAAGTGATCATGACAAAATAGAATGCGGCGTAGTTTTCCCAATTAAAAGTTTATGCGACTAGCAATAGTGTCAAGTTTCTTTTTCAGTTTTGCTGTAGGGCGTGTTGACAACTTGATTATATTTATAATACTTAAGTATAATCTCTTTTTATAGTATATCCTACAGTTCTACTAATATTATAAATGTGAAAGTTTGTAAATTAAAATATTTGGATGTTTGTTACTCAATCATGCAAAAATGGCTAAACAGATTTGCATGAAATTTGGCACACAGATATACAATACGTTCCCGTGGGATAATTTCCGACCTCTACGCGAGCAAAGCCGCGATTTTATAAATAGGGCTTGCAAACCTGTTTATTCATAAGGGCTAAAGACTTGATTTCTTTTATTCATTCAAATTGTGTATTGAAAATCGCTTACTGCCTATAGCTCAGCTTACATTCACACACAAGAATAATATTAGCCAGTACTTACATGAATTGACTGACTTACTTTATCTCTTATGGTAACTGCTCCAATGGCCAGACCTATTGCTAAGTACTGGCCATTTGTAGACCAAGCACAACTTGTAATCCGTCCTGGTACTCGAAATTTCTGAACTGCTTTGACATCCATAGACCAGAATGCAAAATCAGTGAGAGCACATGATGCCAGGTGGAATGTCACTGGGTTATAGGCAAGGCACTGGATTGCTTCACTGTGGCTGTAAAAAAGACAACAAGCATTGGAATAATGTTGCAATTGCTTTGTACTCTCAGCAATCAGGCACAAAAAAACATAATAAGCACATCAACTTTGTTAATGCCATAAATTAACATCATACACATTAAACCTCCAGCAAAATTATTTAACTTACGAATATTTTAATATTCCCTCCATTTTGGAAGTCCAAATGATAACATTTTTATCTGCACTACCACTTGCAAACTTCTTGCCATCTCCGCAGTATGCCACAGTGTGGACTGCTCCCTTGTGAGCCTGGAGTAACTGGACAAGTGCTCCATCTCTAGGGTCATAGACCATGACCTTTTCTCCTGCACCTACCACCAGTTGACTGCCGTCTGGACTGTAGCATATTGCATGCACACTGAAAAAAAATGGTTATAAAAATATAGTGACTTTATGCGAGATCAGTTATTCTCTATAATAGCTCATGAGTACAATGAAACCTGAAGAATGTTGTATTAAGTAATCATGGTGAAACAAATCTTCACTGGTAAATACTAGCTGATGTTTGCAACATCATTAGCATAAAACTTGGATACCCATTTATCCACCTTACAGATTAAGCATGAAAATTCTGATTAAGCGTTTGTACCTAAATAGGTAGGATGTATAGAAACCCAAATTCTATACTTTAAGTTTGTAGGATATATTTGTAGAGTTTGCAATCTCTGTATTTAGCGTTAATGTTTAAATACATGATTAGTTTGCTAAGCAAACAACTGCATAATCAAAATGATGTTTCTTCAGTAAAATAACATAGTTTATATAAATTGACAAGACGATATTATCAATTATCTTAAAATCAATAGTACATCAATAGTATGTCTTCATATATTAGAATAAGCATGCTTTTTTTGTGATCCAGGGAAGCTTTACCTGGAAAATTCTACTTTGTCAGCTTCGTGTATTTTGTTCACCCACTTTGGAACAGTTCTCATCTTGTATTAATTATACAGATGATCTTACAGTTATAAATATGTTTTAGTATAACATGTGCGTAATGTAAGTGGTCCGGTTTCATACAGCAAAACTCAGTGTTTGAATAAAATGTGTTGGTTGACAACGGCGTCTCAAAAAATGTAAACAAACGGTAAATAGGCTGAATCGTATTTGTCCGCCCGTTGTCAAGTCAAAAATGACAAATTGACAATGACAATAAATTAAATTTAAAAAAAACACAGATAAATTATGAAAATATTCTGTGTGATGCGGATTCTGGGTAGAATTTACAAAACATTAGAGCAGGCAAGCAGGCAATTTGTAATGACAGGAATATTATTTTATTATTCTAAATTTTTTTCCTCTATGTAATCTACGTTTCGGAAAGTATTTCGTTGGTTGATGGATCCAATTAGTCGATTTTAAACGGATTGGCTGGTTTTTGTTTTTGACTCAGAAACCGGCTAAGTGCGAGACTGATTGCGAACTCATGGATCTTTTACACCAAATATTTGTAATTGATATTTTATTATAATTATGTTGAATATATACTTCATACAACAGCATTAGGTTGCGGGAATCCACTGGATGCGAGAAGTCGTATATCAGTAGGCTTCTTCTTTAAGCTGAAATGATGACAATGCACTTTACAAGACTTGTTGTCTCATTCCACCTTGCGAGCGGCAGTCATATGCCCGCGTTTGTGCTTATATGACACATAATTCAGCACTGTTGAACAATGTTGAACGTTTTTAGAAAACGCAAATAAAAACCACCTGCCATAGAATGAAATAATGCAGACGCCAGCACATCAACCTACCCGAAACTGTCAAATTTTCTCAATCAATTTTGAACCTTATACTTTAGCAATAAAGTTGAAAATCTATCAAAATAATTTGACAGATTGTAGTAACTTGATGTGCTGGCGGTCTGTACACGCCAAGAGCTTTCTTAGGACATACATTTCATCACTGTTGCACAACTTTGAAAAGTAAGCCCAGTGTTCATACAAAAGTGCCCATGGTCCTTTCATCTAAATCGGTTCAGCGGTTTAAGCGTGAAGAGGTAACAGACAGACAGACACACTTTCGCATTTATAATATTAGTACGAATAACGCGACCTGAACGGATAACCATCCGAACACATGCCTTATTGAATTATCTCTTCCAAATTAGATTTTCCTGTATTATAAAGCAGGGTGTCGATTTCAATTATTGGGTTTAAATTGAAATTACTTTTTCCAGAGCACTACTATGTGAACTTGGGAACAACGTTTTTATCTCGGAATAAATTTTATGTTTCATGAATATTTTATTGCATAAAATTCTTTATCCGATAAATAATGGTTTTTGTTAAGTACTTTCATAATGAGTACTTTCACCCTCGCTCATTATAAAATGACCTTAAAATTACATAGGTTATTATTAGCTTATTATGGGTTTAAAGAACTTTATTTCTCATAAGAACTTAAATTAACAGTTCGCTTACAATGAGATACAAGTGATTATAACTAGTGCTATTAACATTTATAGTTACCTCTAAGGTGCTGGAGACATTATGTTTTATGTTACATTATAATTTTCATAATCGACTATTAGAGTTTGAGACTTACTAAAGTCGGAGTTAGTTGACTTGAGAGTCAACATTGGTCAACATCGCTGTTTTATGCTCTGTGGCTGTTTTCGTGGAAGCGCTGCGATGATTGGGACACGTCAATAAGCATTTTCATTTTCAATACAACAAATGTGACGATATCTTCTATTTATTTCCGTAACATTGTGTATTTCATGTCATTTTGTTTATACTGTCGATCGTAAATTGGTAAGTAGCATTTCAAAAATTGTAAGTAGGAACAAAAACTAATTTTCGGAAAGTTAAAACATAAATTGTAATTAATTTGTACTATTGCGATCTGTGTACAACGTGTAAATTACTCTCATTTAGAGGTACATCTTTTCAAAATTAAATACAAATGTATGAAATCTTTATTGCTTAGAAAAAGCTTTGGAATAAAAAGCAAATGGCTGAAGTTAGATTTATTGATTAGTAACCATTCAAAAAGGTTTAACTTTCACTGTTAAATTGAACGATTTTGGTAACTATTTATTACTGATTCATATTTATTAATCATAGTGCCTATGACGGACATTTACTAAAACACAATTGCCTCATAACATTTTTCAGCTGCTAAATAATCATGCTTAATTAACTACCTACTTAGATAATGTGCAGATCAATTATTAAGATAATGTTTTTTTTTTTGTAGGTATAATGAAGTTATTTACAAGTTTTTTATTTTTCCTGGTGATTGTCCATTGCTCATATGCACCGCCTGTGACTCCAGATAAGTCCAATGAGCAGGACAGTGAAGTCAAGGATGACTTGGTAATTATCTTTTATTATTATTCCTTTCACATAGGTAACTGCCAATCAAGTGTCTTTATTTTACTCATAGACATACTCTAGAATCAAGGCTTATAAAAAAGGTGCATGTGTTTAAAAATAGAACCAGTTGGCCTTCTACTTAAAGAATGAAGCTTTGGGCTCTGCTGTATTCATAATATCCATACTAATATTATAAATTCGAAAGTAACTTGTCTGTCTGTATGTTACCTTATCACGCAACCACTGAACGGATTTCGATAAAATTTGGCAGAGAGATAGATTGCATCCTGGGGAAGAACATAGGATAGTTTTTATCGACATTCCTCGCGGGCGAAGCCGCGGGCGGAAGCCAGTTATAAATACATCTGTTACAAAGTAACACATTTCATGCATAATAATTTATTTGTAAAAATCCCTTTTTAACCGACTTCAAAAAAAGGAGGAGGTTCTCAATTCGTCGGAAACTTTTTTTTTTTGTTTAAACTGAGATTGTTTTTTGTTTGGAATGTGTTTTTTCTTTATTTTAGCACTTTAAAGTATGGAGCCGCTTCTGAAGAGCTGATCTATAAACATTTTGATTGTTGTAATCCTTAAAAGGCGTCATTGTACTCATAACTCGACATAATGTATGGATCAGCTGTTTTTTTTTCACTATTTCAGGGTTGCTCCCTGGGCTTTCAGGTAGAAGGACCCGTGGCTAAATAATAACAGCCGCACAGGTCAATCGATCTGGTTAAGCTACGCTTGCCGCGGTTTGTCTGTGGATGGGATCTTTACATAGCGAGACCCCTCTGTGCCTTGGAAAGCATGTTAAGCTTTTGGCCACGGCTGTCATTTTTGGATCTTTGACAGTTGTTACAGGTATATAAAAGCCTGAAAGTCTGACAACCAGTCTTACCAAGGGGTATTATCGTTTTACCTAGCAACTGGGTTGTGGAACTCAGATAGGCAATTTCTCCATGTAAAATACTGGAATTCAGCTGCATCCGGTTAGACTGGAAGCTGACCCCAACATATTTGGGTAAAGGCTAGGCAGATGATGATATTTCAGGGTTGCTTCCATAGTAAAAATCGTTCATAATGATGAGTACAATGACCCCTTTTAAGGATTTAACCAAATGACACTGGCAGAATAGTCAACATCGGCTCAGTTGCCATTAAAGACAAAAAAAACTATCAAAATGTAACGGTGTATAAACATTAACCAAGTAAAACAATGTGAAATCTGTGATTTGGTGACTGTATGAGTGAATGACCAATGAAATCACTTATTATTGTTACAAATGTGTTTATACATAAAGCAAATATACAAACAATCTTATGTCAACAGTACACATATTATGGGAAGTATGCAACAATACAGTTATGGGAAATTAAACAATACAATGTATTGTCTGCTTCCATTCTGGGTCATTATTTATGAATACACTGTGAACATGAAAATATCTAGTTCAACATAACTGGTAAACCTTTGTATGCTGTGCCACTTTACTGGCTTTTGCGAGTTGTCACAACTTAAAATAATTAATATTGGGTAGGGGAGGAATGCCTCAGCTTTGATACATACACAGTATACCGACTTGGAAGTAATCATGCATGTGCGAATTAATGAAATATATGTATACTTATATAGAAACAGGAAAAAAATACATATTGATACCTCTTCGCCAGGAGTGCCCAGAGGTATTGATAATGTCTAATTTATTTTCATTTATGGGCTTGAGGCATATTTCCAACCAAGGACAATTCATATAATATAGCCTGCGAGTTTGCTTCCTTCCAAAAATTCCTTCCAAAAGTAAAAAGTGCTGATACCTAGGTACTAATCCTTGAAACTCCTTACACAGCAGTAATATTAAAAGAATAAAAAAAAAACAAGCTCTTGTCTCATTGCTTTCTTTTTTTATATTATTAGCCTTGCCTAGCCTCTGTCTACTGCAAATGTCAAACTAGCTAGTAAGTTAGTCTAACCTGTTTGTAACCATGATTTAGAAAGTATTTTGTGTAGAACAACTAAATGCTGAATGCTGTCTATTTTATTTAAAAACTGCTCTGCAAAATGAACTTCTTCTGGTTGGATTTTGTGATGACATACTTCTATTTCTTTACACAGCATAAGAGCATAAGACTGCAAAAATATATAAATATTATTATGTTTGTCCTCAGGAAGAGTATATGGAATACCACAGGTATCTGAAGGAAGTAGTCCAAGCCCTGGAAAGTGATCCTGACTTCAGAGAACGTTTGGAAAAAGCTGATGAAGAGGATGTTAGGGTAAGAGATTGTTTTTGGTATCCTTACATGACACACAATGCAGTCTCTCCTGCGCGGTGTTATTGCATTCGAGAACCATTTATCCAATTTAAATGAAATTTTTAAGTGGTTGAATGCTGCAATCAAGTGCAATCATAGACAGTAAAATATCTGTAGCAGCTCATGTACATCTATGCCACTGAATTCAAAAACACTATTCAATAATCATAGGTATGATCTCTAGCTGGTTTTAGATTTTGTTATGTTCAGAAATGGTCAAAAAACTAGTAATTTGTGCATAACTAGCAGTGATGACCTGTTATGCTAATGCATAACACCATTGACCGCATAAAGCGAAGATCACTGGGCAGTGTCTAAAGAATAAGTTGTAGTTTTACATTGGCTATTATTGAGCAAAGGTGACAACATGATCTCAGATAGCCACTGATGAGCAGCTTCACAAATGATTCAAACACTCATCAAGTCATCACAGAATACTTAAAATTTTCGTCAACAAGTTTGCCACTATTTTACCAAATGTTTTTCGAAGTGATCAATAATACATTACATTGGATCAATATGCGGACTGTCCTTGAGGCTACTAGCCCCGTTCTAGATGTTAATAGCCTAAGCCTGTTTGTAACTCGAAAGCCATTATAGCCCTAAATAAAATTCATAAGGACAGATCAATTGCTGCTTTGTTGCCTGTCAGCAACTATGGTAACCCTTGCACGATTTCAGTGCGTATAGTGTTGTAGACGAACCCACGCCATGCATTCACTATATTGGAAGATATAATAAAAGTTTTGTACCCCATTGGTTATTATTTTTAATCATTACATTTCAGTCTGGAAAAATTGCTGAACAATTGGACTTTGTCAACCATAACGTAAGGACAAAATTGGATGAAATTAAACGTCGTGAGTTAGACAGACTTCGTCATTTAGCGACTAAGGTAAATAGTAACATTTATTCTCTAATTGCTATGGTATACATTGCGACTTTTTCAGTGTAGGTAGACATTTAAAAGGGAGTTAGGTACAAGTTTTTTTTTCTGCAATCCATTTGCTACTTTTCTCTTTTGCCAACAGCAATTTGAGTTGACAAACAACTTGGAACAGCACGAGGAGGGCAGAGGCGCTACGAATGAACATTTAGATCATAATAACCCACACACTTTCGAGATTGAAGATTTAAAGAAGCTCATCAAGAAGACCACTGCCGACTTAGAGGCTGCTGATAAGAAGAGGAAAGAAGAGTTTAAGGTACTTGTTGCTATTATTTCTTTGACTATTGTTAGGCATGGCCTTATAATAACAGATGGGTAAGGCTAATGTCACACTATATTAACCATCCTGACACATTACCGAGACGTGTCTGTCCTTGCATGTACAATACATACATTAAACCAATGCAGTTTGCCTTAGTACGTCAGTCAGCCTTACTTAGGCCTGAGTTCACCAACATTCTAACCATCGGTTAGGTATTTAAACAGTTGATTTATGTCAAATTTCCTAAGGAAATCAACTGTTTAAATACCTAACCGATGGTTAGAATGTTGGTGAACTCAGGCCTTAGCCTTGAATCATTTTTAATACTTATTTCAAATATTTTATGATCACATAAACTTTGATGGTTATTTGTTTCCTAACTTATTGCTTTTTGTAGTTACAATTTAAATCGATTTTCAGGAATATGAAATGCAAAAGAAATTTGAGGAACATCAGAAAGTAGAAGGCATGGAAGAAACACAGAAGAAGGAATACATTGAGAAAACTAAGCAAGAGGAAGAGGCTATCAAACACCACAAGCCGGTAAGTGCCGCTACTGAGCAGAATCCATTACCGCTTTCATTATCAGAAATGATAACTGTTGCCTATGACGTGTCATTAAGGAAAATTAAACGTAACAATAATAATGTGAATTCCCCTTAGCGTCAGATGTTATTGAAATGAACTCAAAACATGGCCGTTATTATGACTAGCAATGTGATAAGGCCTCTGATTCCTTCGCGTGTAATTTAGATATGGTATTCAACTTTCAATTATTTCTTGATTTTAAAATTGCTCCAATCTAAAATTAAATTTAAAAATGCCCTTGATAAAATACAGCTTCACCATCCCGGTTCTAAACAACAACTGGAAGAAGTATGGGAGAAACAGGATCATATGGAACAACAACAATTTGAGCCCAAAGTATTCTTCATGATGCATGGTGAGTGGTGACTTACAACATTACTTATTAATCGTCAATTATTTGTAACAGCTACACCACCCCGCGACAAAGGATCAGTTGTTAGAGATCTGGAAAAATGCCGACAAAATGGATACAAAAGATTTCAACCCAAAGGTGTTTTTCATGATGCATGGTAAGATCCATAGCGTGCAAGTCAAGTATAACTTAGAACACGAATTAGTAAGTAGGTTTTATAGGTAGGTAACTCTTAAACAATGAAAGTTCGAGTTTACAAAGGTTTTACGCACGCTAATTTGGATTTTACAAACCCGCATGTACCGTTGAGTATCTAACATTTGTTTTATCATTTTGTTGGCATGCATTACTGCTTTTGTTTTGTGAATCAATAAACAATTATTTTATTTGGTTAACAATTATTAAAGTTTGTAGTCGTAATCAATTATGATTTGCTTTGTGTTAGCTGACACGGTAGGTAATTGTGCATGTTTTTTTGCGTACCTACTGCAGTTGAATATTCTCTAGAATTGATTTTGCTTCTATTTAATTTTAGTGTGTGTGTGTGTGTGTAAGTGTATGTAGATTTTTGTGCTTTAACCTCATATTGAATGTATTAAAAACTGTTTATAAATTATTTTTCAACTGAATTAGAGTACAGAATAGAGAGCATCCATAACAATATGAAAAATAGTAAATAATAAAATAAGATTTATCTTAAAATGTGGCTACTTACATAAGTGTGTGGAAATAGTCATAATTATGCTGTCAGGAAATTCACTGTAATCATTGTATGTACATACTTACCACTTATGAAGTTTTGAAATTACGCAATGACTGAAAACTTTAAGAGAAAAAATTGTTTAGAATACTCAATTATTAATTTATAGCAAATACAACATACACAAATACAATTCCTTTCATATACAATCTTATTCAATTAACAGATTATATGATTAATTTATTGTTATTTAATTTCGAAATTACCAAGTAACTTCCCATTATCTAAAGATATTGGGGCTCAGAAATCTTATTAAAATCTCAACGATCTAAGATCATGATTACTTTTTTACGGGTAGGTAACATAAATTAAATTATAACTGTCAAACTGTGACGTTTTTAATCAACAGATGTTGATGGCAACGGTGTTTGGGACGCAGATGAAGTAAAGGCTTTGTTCATCAAGGAATTAGACAAGTTGTATGGACCGGGTGGTCCCAACAAAGACTTGCATGAGAGAGCCGAGGAAATGGAAAGGATGCGGGAACACGTGTTCAAGGAAAACGACAAAAACCACGACGGTTTGATCGACTTCAACGAATTCATGACAGAGACTCAAAAAGCAGAGTTTAACCAAGATGAAGGTAATTTATTGTTTTCTCGAACTGTATAAACCTTTTTCTAAAGTCCTTAGTGAAATTTAAAACCCTCGGTTGAAAATCGCAATTATAGACACAATAAAACAACTTCTTACTTCACACAATGAGCTAATGAGTCTGTTCCTTCTCCTGTAGTTTTCCAATCAAAGTCAGTTGTTATATAATTACGAAATACATAGAAACTGTTGTATTTCTGTCAATAAGATAATAAGTACCTAATACAATGTTTTTCGTATTTTTTCAGGATGGAAGACGATTGAAGAAAATCAAATTTATACTCAAAATGAATACGACGAATACGAGAGGAGGAGACTTGAAGAAATGAGATACCTTCAGCAGCGTGGTTTGGTTCGTATCTTACTTATCCTTCATCATCAGTGTCCACAGCCTAGTCGGGCTGGCCTATGTCACATAGGCCTCCTTTTGCTTGCGCCAATCTCGACACTACTGTCCTAGTTTCATCCTGATTCCGCCCGCAATTTCAACATTATCGTCTGTCTACCTTGCAGTTCTTTAACCTAACATAAAACTATTTGTGTTTTTTCTTCTAATTCATGGTTAGGTTCACTGGCTTGGCTTAAGAATAGGTAGGTTATTACTGCATAGAGCACAATTATACTTAAAACGGTGCCGACACTTACTGGAAAAACAACACAGAGCCATTGAAATATAAGATTGGATTGAAACATTCCTTATAGGCCCCCTATATAGAGAGAAGATATTTAGGAGTTCCTCTTCTGAATGGTTAAATTGGTTGATTGAAGTACCTATCTATGAGAGACAAAACAAATTAATGCTCAGCACGGTCAAAAGCTTACAACGTACTGACAGTACCATGTACAAGGACATGTATAGGTCCAATTTTAAAGTATTGTTTGGTGTCTCACACAATTACTGTTCTTTTCAATTTAATTAATTTTCGTATAAAAAAGTGTACTGCTATAGACAGACTGACTGACTGACTGACAGTGTAATCCCAACTGACATGACCTGTAATGCTATAGAATTTTATCATCTGTAACTGTGCTTACAGCCCCGCTCGTAAATCATCATCTGGATCATAAATTTGCGATTTGAACATTAAATTATTGTGTTCTTCTGCAGGTTGATGCTCATGGTCAGCCCATCCCTGGTGCACAGCATCAAATTCACCAAGCTCTGCAGCAGTTCCGTGCTTACCAACACCAGCAACAAATGCAGCACCCACAACAACCGCCATACCAAGGCCAACAACAATATGGTCAAGTCCCTCAAGCTCAAATGCCTCAAGGACAGGTTCCACCTTACCAGCAGCCTCCACAGCAATATCAGCAGGGACAACCGCAATATCAAGGGCAATATCCTCAAGGCCAATTCCAACAACCACCTCAAGGTCAATTCCAGCAGCCTCAACCCCAAGGCCAATATCAGCAGCCGCCTCAAGGTCAATACCAACAGCCGCCTCAAGGATTCCAACAGCCACCTCAAGGATTCCAACAGCCGCCTCAAGGTCAATACCAACATCCTCCTCAAGGACAGCAACCTCAAGCGCAAGGCCAACCACAGGGGCAAGCGCCCCCACAGCTTAATGTGAATCAGGGTCAAGTTCCGCCGGTGCAGCAAGCACAGCATACTCAAGGACAGACTCAACCAGGCCAAGCGCAGGCTCAATCAGGCCAAGGGCAGGCTCCGCCAGGCCAAGGACAGGCTCCGCAGGCACCAGCACAAGCTGCACAGACTCAAAACCAAGTACCACCGCAAGCACAAGTCCCACCCGTTAAGGCACAAAACGTAGGATTAAATCAATAGTTTAGGAAACAACATTAATTGACGTGACGATTTTTTTTTAATTAATGGATCTTGACTATTTATTATATTTTTATATTATTTCACTACTGAGTGCCAAATTCGTGTCACGCTTTTCTATTTTTATGATTTTCATAAAATGCTCTTTTTTTTTATTATTTATAGCTATTCTATTCTAGGTAGAATTATGTAAACTAGATAATAATAAAAAGTAATTAATTGTAAATTAGAAAATTATTAGCTGTTAAATAAATGATAGCAAACCGGCGATGTTATTTTTTTGTTTTATATCCTTTTTTGATACTGAAAAATTTGGGCTACGTGTTTTTTTTAAATCGAATATACATATGCGACAAGCGCGATTTAGATAATTACGAATAGTCTTCAATATAAGTAAATAAATTATAAATAAGATTCGAGTATGAACCTAAACGATGCAAAAGGAGCAATTAAGGATCGTAGCTGGTGACGTTCTCTAGTTTCTGCCGTGCCTACCCCTCTATTAAACTTAATTATAACTTGACGTGGCCACTCATATCTCATGAAGACTTTCATTCGTATTCAAATCTGGCTCCCGTTATGTATATACCTTTATGGCGATGGACCTGTGCCTCGACAAGGTGTTGGCTAAGCCAATAAGGCGCCTTATAATGCAACACCTCTGATTGCGCGCGAAATACATGCAGCGACGGCTCAGGTTATAATGTTTGTCTCTTAATACAACTCTGTTTAATAAATTCCTAAATAATTGAATTGTACCTACTTTCAAACCTGTTTTTTGCCATATTTTTGTATACCTACCGATACAACACACTTTTTAGTAAGTAAGTACTTACCTAAAGGTTTTTGGTATCATAGTGACAGCAGAAGTCCTAAGTCCTAAATTTAATAGGGAATCTCCTAGTTGGGATTTGGAGTCAGGGTTTACTCTATCCATGTATGAGCTTTATTCACTGATATCATGCTACCTAGTGTTTTTAAGCGTTGTTGAAGGTTTTTATAAAGTTTTTTAATTTTTTCCTTTGCTCTCTCACCCTCGACTATGACATTTTAAACCGGCCCGCCTTGACCTTTTCTTTTTCGATTTGAAATAATAATATATAATTAATATTATACATATTTAAAAAACTTTATATTTCTACTGAAATTGAGTGGTAGACCCGTAGACATTTTATAGGGCTTCGCCATGCGTACATTAGTACCTAGGTACCTACTATTCTGTGACATTAGTAAAAGTTTCGTATCAAAACGCAATTACAAAAACAAACAACAACATAAGGGTGCGGTAGCTTCGAATTGTGTTACAGAAGTATAGGTCACAGAGTACTTTTTGATAGAGTGAGAGTAGGTATAGGTCCTGGTAGGTATAAGGAATATCATAATTGGCCGGTCTAAATATAGGTATCTATCTGGCCAGGCTCTAAAGCTGCCTTCATCAAACAGCGGCAGCGGAAGCGGATTGCGAAAAGCTCAAACAGGTAGTAGGATAGGTATTCGCTATTAGGTATCTCAGTCAGGATACACATACAACGTCATTAGTTACTATCCTATTGTTTGCCATTGGGTCATATAGGTACCATAAGTTCATAACACTGGGCAACACTCAAAATCCGGAAAAAAATAATAGCGTATTTCGTAGATAATCATGCCCCTAAATATCTACCAGAAAAATAACCATTTATTTTCTTCACGTAAGTACAAGAAAAAAAAGCACTTTGTGTAAATTAATTCATCATCACTGCTCTCAAAACGATAAAGGAAAATGTCGAGGAAACCAGCATGTTCCAGAACTAAAAATTCGAAGACGTGACATCTACTAACCCGCACTGAGCCCTCGTGGTTAATTACGGCTCACTTCCTCTCACTGCTACTGAGAGAAGGCCTGTATTCCAGCAGTGGGAACATTATAGGCTGATTACGTATAGAAAAAAAGAAAATTCATTTAAAAAAATATATTTTACGAATTTAGGAGGGTACCTAGCTTTATTTTTTTACAGAAACATTTCAATGACGTCTTGTAGGTAGGTACCTATTGATAATAAGTAATAGGTATCTATATAATTTAGTTCTTTCACCACGTCTCGTTTTTGTGTTAATTCTCCGAATTTACTTTGTTTTATTTATTAAAAAGCTTCAAGTTTTTAGTAAAATTTCTGTTTTGTGTGTTGCAAATATAATAAAAACAGTCCATGGGTATCCCTTGTTCATTTTGACATAAACACTGAAAAAAGGAATGCTTGGTTGGCGTTAGTTCAAGTCACGGAAAACTTTTTGGGAAATCACCGATCACCCAATAAGCCTTCTAAATCAATTGTTAAATGCTTCACTTCTTCTGCAATCACACCAATTTTTTTTTAAAGAAAAGCTGTTAGTATCGAGAGAAATGGACCCCTGCAAGGCTTGCAAACTACTGCAGGCTTTTGATTAGGGAGACATCAATATCTGAGTAAAAAAGGCAGACCAAATGAACCAAAAAACAGTTTATTTTGGCTGCAAAATAATTTGTTTAAATATAGGTACCTACCTACTATAACATATCTACCTACGAATGAAAATCTTTTATAAGCTATAAGTAGGTACTTACGTGACCGAGATGTTTTATTAACTGTCCTTGGTTTTCTGTAGCATGACGATTTCGAATCACTTATAAAAGTAATGAAATCTCTGAGGGAAAAAAAAAGTGTTTTTTTTGCCTAGTGTAATTGGATGGTGAACAAAAACAGGCAACAAACCTGAATAGTAAAGTGGTAAGTGCCATTGGTCTTTGTCCTTAAAAGAGTCAACGTAGCTGTTGCCATCTCAGTGGAAAAGCTGAAATGTGTAATGTAGGAGGTGTGGTCCCTATCTGTGGGAATTACCTACCTACACAGACTTATTAGTTCACTAGTCCGCTCCATGGTCACCCGCCACCGCTCGCCCCTTAGTGAGTGGCCTTACATCGGCCGAGCATTAGGAGAAGGGATGAGGGGTTGCGCACGACGCCCGGCCCGCCCGATGCTGCGCAGCTTTTGAAATATCGATCGCTTTCATTGCTTTATTCCCTACCTTCCCTCTCCGGTATTAGACGTATCCCGAGTTTTGTGACCTAAGTGAACTAACTGAACATAAGATGGCGAAGAAGATCGGCCCAGAGGAAAATTACTGGTCGCCCTTCCAGCAGGATGTGATGAAGATGGTTCAGCGTCATCCCATCACCTACATACGGGACATCATGATGACCCCGACCCAGTACAAGGCCGCTCTGACCACCGCCTGGGATAGGATTGCTCGCGACATTCGCATGCCACGTAAGTACCTAGATACTTATCTGTTTTGTTATTGTTTATAATTAGGTACCTAGGTAAAACACTTTTTTTTAGAAGATTTTGTAGGTATTCAGAATTTCGTTACGTGCTGTGCTACCTACCCTGCGTATCCAATATATATACCTATTAGGAAGGTACAACTAGGCGATCTGAGCTGGTAATAAAAAAAACAATTTATGGTATAGCTGAGCCGCTGAGCGTGCGAATCAAGTTTCCCATTGCATTTACAAAGAGAGCCATTGCGATACACTTACACATTTTTTCTTTCTTTTGCAGAAAAAGCATGCAAACAGGAGTGGACCAGCATTAAATTTAGATACGCGAAGGTAAACAACATGATACGTTATGGAAAAGTGACTGAGGAGATTATTCAAATGCATCCAAAAACAAGCAAGTACCTGGATGGGACCCTAGAATTTATGGATGCATACATCTATGAGATAGAAGATGATGACATTCCAACAGCGATCCATAAACGTTTCAACAAGATGTTTGGGGTTACTAACAAACAGGTAGTAACCAAGGAGATGGTACAAGCTTTGCTGAAGAAGAGGACACAAGAGGAAGAACCCAATGATGAAATGGGCAAAATACATGTTCAGAATCTGATGAACATAGTCGAAGATGCCGTGGAACGTTCCCTTAGGGAGATGACTACCAATGACGATCCCGAACATCGGACAGCCGGCTAATTTCGTTCACGATTCCATCAAAATAGTAACAAAGTAACCTACAAAGGCAAAGTTACTATTTATCAATCATTTAATCTATTGTCATATCTAATTATCTATGTGCTCATATCAATACTCAATATTCGATAAAATTGACGAGAACGTCTTTTGGACAGAAGAAGTTTGGGACTGGAACAACCTGGAGGATATTGTAGTGGAGGATGCCATGGACTGGTAGTAGTGTGGACACGATGGAGCAGACAGCTCGGATAAGGCGGAGAAGGGTCACCAGCGGGGAAGCGGAACGACGAACAATAAGCAGGAAGAAAAGGACTGATTATAAGGAAGCCAAATTTGGTTTTTTTTTTATCATAGTGTAGTTCTATATTCGAAGTATACAATATGGTCAATGTATCTGTACCAATAATATTGTAGATCTTGGAATTAAATGTAACCTTTTCTCTTATAAATAAGATGTTGTGTTTTAATTACCTTGGCGCATTGCTGGCGACTCTGAATTATTTGAGGCTTATGGGGACACTCATAAAATTTTATAAAAGAAACAATTCTCATATAGCAGGTATGTCATGAGATGTATGTAGGTACCTGCTACATAACCATGCGTTTTTTTGCAATGAGCGTACTGAGCCACTAACTGTCACCATGTCACCCTGTTAAGCACATCACCTGCACTGCAAATGATTAATCCGCCGCTCTGCAACAGCCATGTACTCGTCCGCTACTAAGTTACACACAATATGTTTAATTTATCTTCACTTCGTATGAAAATGTGGGCGGGATCGTCCACTGCGACTCACGCCATGCTACGCACGAAACAAATGTTGGGAAGCATAGGAACCGTGACAAACCATGCCGTGCATATCCTGCGTTGCAGGGGACGGTCGACTTTATGGTAGAACCACTGGTTGTGTTCTGCTCAAAAGGGCACCCTATTCCATAAATATCTAGTGATATAATAGTAGGTGCCTACATACGTTAAAAAAACCGTGAGCCATTTTCACGATACCTATAGGTACCTACGCCCCGCGCCGTCTTTCCGATGAATTTTTCTATTGGAAAATATGACGATCTACCGTACAAACTTTGTGCTAAGTGCCCTTTGTACTGTCGTTAGATAAGGACCCCTTATGCAAAATTTCATGCTTCTTCTACCCAGCAGTTCAAGCTGTGCGTTCGTCAGTGGAAAGATTAATTTAAGATTTTTATGAACTAGATTACAAAATAATTATTATGTTTATGTTTTATTTGTCTATCCTCCGATCTTCGAAAAGTGTATTGAAAAATGAAACGCACATACGCACGAACGTGTATTGAATGAATAAAAGTAGAGTAATTTCAAATCACACTGTGATTAAATTAGGTACCTACCTAAGTAGGTAAAGTGTTGTGGAACCACAACCCTGTATGATATTATGTCGCACCTTATTTTCTACAACCTACTATTTGCACTGTCCGTCCACAGCTGGGACACAGGCGGTGATAGGGAGTGGGCCGTAATCCACCACGCCGACCCAGTGCGGATTGATTTTTTGGTTCTAGGACATGCCGGTTTCCTCACGATATTAGAGAAGGTGGGCTGATAATAATCTACCACGCGAGCCCACCGCTGGTTGGTCATTTATAATATAACACCACCGCTCCGACACAATATAATCGACAATAGGAATCGTGGACAGCTCGAGCGAGGGTTTAGTGCTTGTTCACGTAGGAACGCGCGGGCGCGGTGACGGGTGCGGGCGCCGCCGTGGACTTGGTTTGCCGCACCTGCGTTTTGAACTTTACTTATGCTGTGTGTTTGATATTTCGTGACTGCGCCCGCCACCGCGCCCGCGATTCAACGTGTTCAAGCACTAACGCGCTGCCCGCGAACCACATGGAACACGTAGCGCCAACCGCGCGCTTCAAGCAAGCAGCCGGCAGCCCGCTTCCCGGCGAAGAAACGTCTGCAAGCGGGCGACGTACTGCGCTGGAGCGGTGCGGATATAATGAGTGATGATAATTAGTTTTGTTGTAAGTATTACATCGTGCGTATATAGATTTAATTAACATAATTATGAAGCAATGGATTAGTAATATCCTTGAAAATGATTCAAATTGTGATTGATAGGGTGTTACGCAATTAGGGGTGCTGCATTCGCAGCGCTTTCTAAAGGTGTACGTCCACTGGTCCACACCGGCTACACATCAAGCTATACATAATCAGTATAAGCTAACTTCCGATTGTACAAAACACATAAAGGTACAATGCGAGGTCAGCTAAAACTGGAAATGTATAGCTTGATGAGTAGCCAAAGAGATTTAAGATAAAAGGTGTATAAACGAACCAAAATCCGAAGCGTGTAGGTGCGTGCGTTGCGGCCGGTGAGGCGGACAAGTGGACGTTCACCTTAATATAAAGAGCAATAGTGCTCTTTCTAAAAACTAGGTATGCTCTTTTATGAAAGAGAACTCACAACAATGTTATTACACACCTTGCGGCTCGCCAGTTCTGTTAGCTTGAACTTGGCTAGACACGCTACCGATCATCCGACACCTAGATTCCTAGTACTTTTATCAGAACCTTGTATTGAACATCGGGGCTTGAACATTTTACGTACTACTACAGTCAACCACGCCAATAGTGTATCACCTTGAACTACGAAAACAGCCGCCACGCGCCAGGGCTAATAATGTAATTAAAGTCAAACTGGTTTCATTGACATGCGGTTGACTGTACTGCTTAACTTTCGCAAGGAGAATCGCAATTGTTCCAGAAATTGGAAAAGCTCCATCTATGTTCGCAAATGAATAGTAGCCACGAAGCCAGCTTGCTACGCTCGATGGTTGTACTTTTTTCTGTGAAAGGCCGTGACATGGCCATCGGGCAAGCATAGATGGCGGTAAATGTCCAGTGTATTGGGCGGCAAAACAAGGAACTAATATTTGCCTACCAAATAATTATTTCCAATCTGCCTTCTGTCGCTAGTTGATTAAATTATTCACTTTACGAACATGATGCAAAAAAATAATTTGAATACATCCTTGATCATAACCTATCCTACAACTATTATAAACGCGAAAGTTTGTGAGGATGGATGAATGGATGTTTGTTACTCTTTCATGCAAAATCTACTAAACGGATTTGGATGGCGAGTGCGCAGCGAGTTCACCGCGAGTTCGCCACGACCTCGCTGCGAACTCGCGGTGAGCTCGCTGCGCACTCGCCTCGCTTTGGACTCGCTTGGAAATCGAAAGTGTGATAAGGCTCAAAGTTTCTATAGTACGTATGTTGATGATGTTATAAAACTTCCTGTCCCTGTTGTTTACTTAGCAAGTAGTGGGGTATATTAATTTGTGTGGGGCAGGTAAGGTACCTACTACAACTAAAAACTTTTTATAAAAACAACAACAACAACTGACTTTCAAAAACCCATTGTAAAGTGAAAAATAACTTTTATTTTAATTTCAAGTCGGTGGTAAAAAACTAAAATAGTACAATACCAAAGCCACCGAGTTCCGAAATTAACAACAAATAACAATCTCATCTAAACAAAAGTTGATAGACAGTACCTACTGAAGGTGCTAAAAATCGTATACAAATTCTTTGTTGACTATAAGTATATAGATTGCCATCGACACGCTATTATGGAGAATGTTCTGACAAGTAATAAAATTTTTTTAGGGTTCCGTACTTCAAATGGAAAAAACGGAACTCATAAAGGATGACTCGTGTGTCTGTCCGTCCGTTTGTCACAGCCAATTTGCTCCGAATCTCTTGGTACACATATGAATCTCTGTGACCCAATCACAGACGTGTAACCTAAACAAATGAATTTTTTATATGGGGGTCATTTTGGGGGGCAAATAAGAAATGAAAAAAATAGTTTCGCAATCTGTACCGTGTGATATATCAAGGCTTACTATGAGCATCTCAAATATATTTTTGTCATAATTTTAAAGTAAATTGTATTATAGTACATTATGATATAAGTGCGGTAAGTTGAAAATTACAGCCGAGGCGATATTGCTAGAAAGCAGAGGCTGTAATTACCAAAGCGCACGTATGTCATACGACGTTTTATAACATATTTGCGAGGAAATAAATAAAATTCTGACTTTCTTAAACGAATAAATCTTTAATCACTTATAGAAATGCCAGCAAGTTGGAGTATGACTTGATATCAATAGGTACCATATTTTGTTTTCACAGTGCTTTTTAGCATTGAATAGTAGATAGCACCCCAAAATGAGCTTGACTTTTTTGAGAAAGTTCCATGAAATAGGCTATAAACACACTTTCTCAAAATAAATTTGCATCTTTGCTTGTTTTCCATAAGATGAAATTTTGATACGCTTGTAAGTATCTATCGGTCAATTTTTCGGGCAAGAGGCTTAGAGTAGCCTTTTTCGCTGCCTCTGAGACTTCTGGCAGTGTCGAACTAATAAATTAATCATTACTTGACATTTTCAAATAAAAACAATACAGCGAAAAGAAAAAGCGCGCGGAATAATTTTTACTTGTTGTCAGCGCTGGCATTGGCACAAAAAACAGCCAGTATTACTAAAAAAGTAAATTAATAATTTTGTGTTTTTGTTACAGGTTGTAATTTATAGTCAAAATTAATTAAATTAAGGAATTAAATGTTTATTTATTATATTTTATCTCCCAAAGTTAATTTTATTCATAAAATGTTGACCACTTTTCTGACATAAAAAGTCTTTGCTAAGATTTAAAAAAGTACCATTTGTTTACGGAGCATCTTGATAAACCATTATAACAAAAGCATAACGACGACGTGACGACACGTGATAACGCACAAGTACGTAATGCGATACAATACGATATTGAAATTGTTGAAATAAGAATATGTGTTATATAATATATAATGTGTTATAAACATTATTATAGTAACCACAGAACCTAATAATACTAGCTATCTGGAATTTGATCAACAGCGGGCCACAGGCATGACTAACACGATTGTTGATACCTCTTAGCCTACGCGTGCTAGTGCTAGGTGTTGAAAAACATCGTACCTATCTACCTACCTATACTAGTTATGCTTGGGAGGTAGGTAGATAGACAAAGGGTACCTACCTAAACTATGTTACGTTATTAATTGAAACTTCCGTAGATAATACCTACTCACGGCAGCTAGGCGGTACGGTACCTGACTAGCTAGAACGAGAGGATTCCAGAATGAGACTGTTTATCATATCCAATAAGGACCAAATTGCAATGTAATACCTACTGCTTTGATTCCGGAATTATCTTGTTCTGGCTAAGTACTAGCTATAACCAAGTGTTTTTTTTCTGTTAGCCTATGTTGTGTCCCACTGTTGGGCAAAGGCCTCCCCTTTTTCCATCCATACCTCTCTTTTTGTCGCACCATCTTCGCTGCGGTCTACCTCGATCGCGATGTCTGCCATCATGCGTCCAGTGCGTGACGATCTTTGCCCATCCCTCCGGGTGCATTCGTGCAACGTGGCCAGTCCACTCTTACTTTAGTCTGGCTGTTAGGAGATGAAAGTTTATATGGAAGTTGGTACTGAGACTTCTGTTTACAAGTAAAATATAGTTGTATCATCATTGTATGGGGTGCATGAAAGGAGCCTCCCCGAGCGACGCGACGTAGGTACCCTCCGATCTTCTGTTACGTCCGGCGCACCCTGGGCAATCGAATTCTGTCGATTAGCTATCCTTTCGCCATGATGGCAAATACAAGTCCTAATCGGTATTCTGTAAGGGAAGACCAAAGAAACGAAGTATGGACTGTGTGAATGATGATGTCGTTAGAAAGGGAGTGACTACCGACGCGACGTGACGACTAAAAGGTAAGTCCGGAAGAAAAAGACATGTTGCGCCGTCTGAAGTTCTGAACACAAAAACTTTTTTACAAGAAAAACATATTATTATATTATTTATTTAATCGTTTTTAGTTTGTAATTTATCTAAGTTACAATAGCCTAATGTCAACTGCTCATCACCTTTTACAAAATATTGCTTTTAAATTTTTGTTGATTTTTCAAAAACCGCTTGTCCGAATTCGATAAAATTTTCATGGGACCATTTGGAAAGTATACACTTTCCAACAAAAAAAGAATTTTTCAAATCGGTTTGCAAGCGACGGAGTTATGCGCGTGGAAAAAAAAATACAAACATCCGAATTGAGAACTTCCTCCTTTTTTAGAAATCGGTTAAAAATGAAACAAAAGTGAAAAAAGAATTCATTAGTGAATCGATCCAATTTGATAGGTAGCTTTTTGTGGTGATTTTCGTTCTATAAACCGTTTGATAGTAAGTAGGAACTGGTTTTTACCGTTGTAGGTAGGTAGGTACCTACTTAGAAATATCTTAAAAAATATTTATTTAAGTAGGTAAATAACAAAAAATATGAGTTTTTTCAACCGTTATATTTTTACAAGTCAATCACCTATTGTTTACTTACTTACGAGTACATAAAAGTTGAACCGTAATCTTAATGTCGATTTAAAAGTCCATGCACTTTGGAAATCGGGATCCCCCGGGGCCTAAAATTTCCACAGTCCCTGCGGTAACTTTACCTACCTTATCGAACAAGCGACCTTTGTCTTGGTAAATAACTTTTATCCACAACTAGCTGCACCCTGCGGTTTCACCCGTATAAATCTCGATCCCGTGAGTGTATCTGGATAAAAAGTATCCTGTGTCCTAACCCAAGTCATGATTTACCCATGTGCCAAATGTCATGCAAATCTGTTAAGCCGATTGATTTAGCGTGAAAGCGTAACAAACAAACAAAAATACAAAAAAACAATATTTTCTCTTATAATATTTTAAGTTTAAACGTTTCACTCGCTTAAGTGTCGATCCCGTGGAAATATCGGAAACATTATCCTATGTGTTATTCTGATGTATAAGCTATACAGACTGTAAAGTAATCCGTTTTTGCGTGAAAGAGTAACAAACATCCATCCATCCTCACAAACTTTTGCGTTTATAATATTATCTAGTGGCATAGGGTGCGGACGCAGTGATGATGTATGACGCTTTTTTAAGGAATGAGGGTGCATCTATGTACCTGTACCGGTAGTTACAGGAAGTTATACCCCACAGGATAGAAAAAAAAAGTAGAGCCAACAAAAATGACTAGGTAGGTATAATATGATGATATCCCCTAATCATATTTTTAAACTTTATGGATAGATTGAGCCGATTTCGAAATGTATTTTTTAAACCTTTCTTGTATATGTACCGAAATGATTGAAATGAAACAATCTTGACCTAAATTATGATTTAGATAATTTAAAAACTCGTCTACTGAATCTGATTTTGGGATCCTGTGAAATAACCAGTTTGACAACAGTCTCCTCGGGGCTGAGGCTTGCATTCGACGAGTACCGTCCCCGTCCATTATGTTTGTTACATGAAATCTTTTTACTAGCACGATGACATCATCGAGCTTGGCCAGTCATAGATTAAGTGAATATATTATACCTACAGCAGTTTATTTTGAAGCAAGTATAAAATTATACAGAACCGCTACGAATAAGGTAACTATTCGTAGCGGACCCGTCAATTACCTGGCTATTAAAATGAAAGGTCTATAGTCATTGAACTGTCTATACTAATTATTATTAATGCGAAAGTAACCTAGCTTGGGTGGGCCGCATTTAGCAAATTGGACGACATTCTGAAATCAGCCAAAATTCCACAATGTCAGAAGTCTCGCCTCTTTAACCGGGTGTGTTCTGCCCACCATGACGTATGGTGCCGAGACATGGACGCTCACGCAGGAGGCTGTGAACAGCCTAGGGTGAGAGTGGCACAGAGATGGAGCGTTACATGCTTGGCATAAAGCTTTTAGACTGAGTCCCAATCGTCGAAATCCGCAGACTTACGAAGGTATCCGATATCGGAAAACAAGTTATGGATCTCAAATGGAGTTGGGCAGGACACCTGGCAAGGAGCAGTGATGACTGGTGGAGTAAGGCAGTGACCGAGTGGCATCCAAGGACTGGAAGACGACATTGTTACCATCGCGGGTAGAACCTGGATGAGGCTGGAACAGAGGCGTGGGGAATGGCATTTGAAAAGAGAGGCCTATGCTTAGCAATGGGTAAAGGTAAAGTCTATGGATGATTGATGATGATGAAGACTGCTTGTTTACCGTATTATGCAAATACACTTTTTGTCACGGTAGTACGTTACAGTGGGTTAATTTCCAACCTTCACGTTGCGCTAGCGAAGCGGCGGCGGCGGCGGGCAAAAGCAAGTAGGTTATAAATCAAATAAGTAGTACCGACGTGATTCAAGAAAACAGTACACAACAAGAAGAATATGTTTAAATGTATCTTTAGACGATAATATAGAAAATGTGTAGGTAGCATAATTATCTTTCCTCAAGCAAAAGACGGTAAAAACAACAACAGATAAGATTCGCCGAAACTCGACGCCGACGACGATGCGGTCATCCTTAATCTTTGACCTTTTAGCATCTCGTAAGCGCGGTGGTGTTCGAGTGCCGAGGCTCATTCCATTCGCCACATACGAGTCGTGGTGATCAGTCATTTAGTATAGTTATTTATTTGCCATGAATATTTTAATCGTTTTAGCCGGTTTTCTGGCTATAGCGGGCGCCGTTGGCCCTTCAACCAGCAAAGTCTTCTGCTACTACAACAGCAAGAGCTATGTCAGGGAATGTAAGTATATTTACTTTTGCTAAGCGATTTTTTTCATGTGCATAATTAGCGAATTTTTATTTTGTTCGTTTGACGGTTTCGCAACTCCTCAAATATTTTTTTATAGAAATTATACATGTTATGTATACGAGGGGTTGGTTTAGTTGGATAAGAGAGCAGTAGGTACCTTTTTACATCTCTGTGGGATTTCGCCATTTGAATATATTTTTGGCACCGACCTTAGAATCAAATTTTGTAGACGTTTGATAGATTTCACTATAATATCCGCTTTCTTAGCAATTTTCCTGTCTTAATTTAAGTTGCATCCAACTAAATGCACAATCAGCCTATATGAAGGCGTTCCCACTGCCGCCGTCGTGCTGCAACACAGGATTTATAATTATTTTCTCCGTATCAATCCTATTTGTACCTGTTTTTGATGACAGTAATCATCGTTACTAAATCCGTCACCGATTCGAGCGTGAAAAGAAAAACCTACAAGCTAACTATGGGGCTGATTTGTTTATATTGAAAGGTTATCTGCGATCAGAAGGTACATAACTATTGAAACCTTAACAGCACAGTATTGACTGTAGTTAGACTTATATAACCTCGATAAGAATAACAACATCATTAACTGAGCTACATTTTCACTCTCATATCACACACTTTACATACATAACTATGTACCCAATTAATATAATCTTTTATAGTGATTCTGTTTTTCTGACTAAGGCGGACGCAATTAACTAATTTAAAGGCTGACACAGACTTTGCCAGAACACTGTAAATGTTACTGTGTGTGGGAGAAGGAAAAATAAGATTATATAATCTAGCTGCGCTCGTGATTTAAGTAGGGATTACTTATTAGGATTCAGGGAAAAAAAAGATTATTTTTCTTGCATGAAGATCTTGCGTAATAAAACCCATGAAATATAGACATAGATTAGCTATATAATGTGTTTATAATTTAAAGTGAAATGCCCTATCAGTTTTTTGTTAGAAAATTGACCATTATTTTGTATGTCAAAAAAAAAGTCATAAGTAAACATATTAATTTGGTTCTTGGAAGCAATTTTGAGAGTCGCATAAAAACGTTGTCACCACGAATGAGATCATAAGCCGTTGAGATGACCACAAAGACCCTGACCTTGCTCCAGCAGGTTATGAGGAAAATTAACAGCTTAAAATTATACAGACAAAACTTAAACTGTCTTGTCTCAAAACAATTAGTATTCTGTGCGATATCTATACAGGATGATTTCAAGTGGGCGTGGATGGCCAAATCCGAAACTATGAGGAATAGCGAAAAATACTCAAAGGAGTAGCGGGCTTGATTTCGAAAAAAACTAAAAGTGCATCATTGGATTTTTGAAAAATCTATATTTCTAGTCATTATACAAACGAGTTGATAATGAAAAAAAAAAAAAACATACTTTGTTATTACACCATTCGATAGTGTCGCTAACAAGGATCGAATTCTGGGAAGTAATGGCATACGGCAAACTTAAGGAAAATGTTGGATTTTAATAAACTGCTTCTTATTTTAAAGTATTGAATATACCTTATACATTACCTGCCACTCTATTCTGTAAAAATCTCACCGTGATAACTTGGGTGAAGTGAGCTTATAGTGAGTTGTCACTAGTGTCAATCCCTTGCATCAAGTGGAATGACAGCTCACGTTAAGCTCACTTCACCTACGTTTTCACGGTCAGATGTTTATAGAATAGCACTACTGTACCTTGTTCGAAATTATGCTCAATATTTTTATTTAAATAGCTAATTTTATCTTTTTCTGGGAAAAATACCTAATGACGTGATTGTGTAAACATTCCGTTTTGTTATCAACCTTTACCCTCAATGAATGATAAGGGTGTAGGTACTTATAGGTACTTATTTTTCACATTAGGTTGAAAAATAATAATGAGTAGTAGGAACAGTGCTGTTCTAAGTCGGCTTGAGATAAATTTTAATCAAAAATGAAAAACAAAATCTCTTTTTTTCAGCTCACGAATCAAAGTTGCGACTTAGAACTTCATTAATTAATAGTAACTTTTTAACCGGTCCCATTGTATTATTGTAGCGATTGTAACAATATTTTGTAAAACTTCGTTTAGATTTTCAGTTTTCAAATTAGGTAGGATTTATCGTTCTAGCAACTGCCATTATAAATTATAGAAAGTAGTTCTTGTAAAAAAAAAAACTTACTTATCGCTTTTATGTAGGTAGATGGCACAGTCAACCTCTTTTTTTTTATTTGATTATGTAGCCAAATATTGTATTAATTAACTCATTAAGTCCGCTAATGAGACACTATTGATTTTATATTGTATCGTAACGTAACACAAAGGTTACGCGCGGAGCTTGACCGGTCACAATAGGAATAGAAGTAAAATAAAATAAAAATATTAACTAATACGGTTTTTTTATTACCCACGACGGTGACAGTATATGCGTTTGGGGTGAGAGGGTGTGTTTGTGCAAACCAATGTTGCTATTTATCTCCAAAACTACTAGTCCGATTTTGATGCGGTTTTCAGCGATGGGTTTGGTTTTGTATTTACATATATGTACAAGCTGAACAGACTTAAAATAATATTTATTATACGTATATGAATGTAACGAGTAGTATAAATAACTAGTACGTAAATGAAATGCTGAAACAATATATCGAACAATTTAGATGCTCAACTTGGCGGGGGCACTGCCGTGCCCTCAGATGATGTGTAAAGGTTGGTAGCGTTACTCGTCTTTGTTCGTTGGCCAATGGCCATATCTACATATATTTGTACCCTAAACAATGCAACGTATTCATTTAGATTTAAAAGTAGGTACAATTCCTTGGCTCCATCTGTATTCAAGGCACACACGACCATCTAGTGATGACGAAGCGATTAATATGGATGCTCTTGTTCAGGTGTTTAAATAGAACAAACCTTATGTACAATTTTAAGTCTACATACAGGTAAAGGCCATCCATGCTCCTGTTTTTATCACTGACATCGGCAGCTTCAAAATTCCTCAATTTTTTTTTATTGTTTATGCGCCATTTAAAAGTTTAATAAATATCTTAATAATGTGTAGCAGTGGCTAGCAAGAAACACGTAAATAAGGCTTTGTAACTTATTACTTATTTATAGTTTGTAACCCAAAACCTTTGCTCAAGTAACGTGGCATGTATGGCATCGCTTTTAGGTTTACCTTATCGCCCTAGTGCGGTAATGTACAATTTAGGACAAAGTCAATTGAAAATACACGTGCACAATGTACACACATTACAGAGTGCACAACATTACAGATTGTTACAAAACGTTGACCTGAAAAGCAAACAACCCATAACAAAATTGGTTACATCAAACAAGACGTATGTAAAATTAGGATCGCGGACAAAGTCTTCGGCAAAAAAGGGTTAGAGCATTACACGTATTAAAAATCAGGGTTTAGAGCTGGAATTACTATTTAGTTTTGTGCAAAAAGGGGAAAACGCAATCGCAATAAATACTGAGTTAAAAGTGATAGTTTCATTTGTTTTCGCAAGTTTTTGGCAATGGAAACACCCGCATAGGTACGATTTACGGTAGTACGAGGTTCTTTTACCAAATGTATAAAAAATGCAAAATGTGTATTGTAGAAGTCACATTATCAATGTTTTTGTGGTTCGGGTGCAATTAATGATGAAGGTTCTCGAATCTCGTATAATGAAGTAGATGTGGGTTGTTTCGAATATTGCATTAGAAATACAGATGGCTTGTTTATAAGTAGTTCGATTTTCCTGGTTTATCTGGAGGTTTTGTCCGAGAAAATTACGGAAATTATTTACTTACATTACTTATTCGAAGATATGTGACATCTGACCAGCACTGGGCCTGCGTGGTTGATTACGGCTCACTCCCTCTCACAGAGAGGAGGAAAATCGGTAAAAATAAGTAAAAGTACCTGTGAGACGTTAATCACACTATCACACTAATATTATAAAAGCGAAAGTTCGTGAGTGTGTGTGTTTATATTTGTTTGTTACTTCTTCACGATTAAACGGCTGAAAGGATTTAGATGAAATTTGGCACACAGATAGTTTATAACCGGTATTAACACATACAATACTTTTTATCCCGATATTCCTACGGGGTCGACACTTACGTGGGTGAAACCGCTTGACGCTGCTAGTATGATTATATTATCCGGATCACATTGCAATTTGTCACACGTTTATAAGTATGTAGGTTTCTTTTAATATTCTAGAAAATATTCTTATATCTTACTCAGGTAGGTAGGTATCGTTAGCTTCAAAAAGATGTATTTGATGGTCAGCAATACGTGATCCACAATGAGAAGTTACAATTAAATGAATTCTTGCCAATGTATTCATCTTTTTATAAGTAATTATGTAATAAATGTAAGCATACAAAATATTGTAAAACATCTTAAAAGAGTAACGGTCGAGTTTCTTGCCCATTCTTCTCCATACGAAACTACCTTTTGTAAGGGGCGACTAGAATCAATTCTATTTTAATGTCAATTTTGACGTTCCAAAGTGCCATAAAAGTGCCTATTTGAAATAAATACTTTGACTTTGAGGTTGATTGTAGGTAGGTGGCTAGGGAATCTAGGGAAGATTCCCTAGCGTCAAATAGGATGACAGTTCACTTCAAGCTCGCTTTATTTTAAGTTTTTACGATGAGATTTTTACAGAATAGGCAGGTCTATATAGTCTATGTGACAGTTAGATAATACTAATAAATCTTTTTAGAAATAAATTGATAGTTTCAACGTTTGTGAAGTATTTTTACCTACTGGAGATTGTTGTCAAAACTGGCAAGGCAATTACGTAGTCGGATATATCTATATAACAGAAGGCCGAAAATCGATTTTGTATTCATATTACCTTGATTTCGTTAGGTAAAACGACCGAAACCGAAACGTCATTTATGTATATTCGATTTAATATTTAATTTAAATTGATGATGTGACGTGTAATGAAAAAACCTGATTTAGAATATAGATACAACGGTTTAAACGCGTCATGATTGTATAGATTAAAATGTTTTTGACCCCAAAATGATCGAGATCTTGTAGAAGAATATCCGGGAATATTCGTGTCTACTTAAATCCAAGATATTTGTTTTCGAAATGATAACTTTTGAGTAGCAATAACGCTGACAACGCTTAGGTACTGTAACTTTCGATAAACTTCCGTAGGTAATAATTAAGTAATAAGTGGCAGATGAAGATAACAGCCAATAAAGACAATCACACGCAACACAGAGTACGACCCGAGTATCAAGCGTGTCAACAAGAGGGCATAATATGATAACAACTTCGATAAACAATGTTATTCTAGAAATACTCGGAATTGATAGACAAACATTTGATTTAGCTCGTGAAATAATAGGCACGAAACTGGCCAAGGTATACTAAATAATGCACGCCAGTTTCCTTATTTTTTTTTGTGTTGTTTCAGCCTCTCTCATGACCTTGTGACGTGAGCTGCAAATAAAATGAGTTATCGTAGGCACTGATCAATTTATCATTTGTGTCTTGCTTTGTTACCTTGTTGGCTACTGAGATGAATCTTATTCTGATGTCATCAAGTAGGCAGGTAGCAAATTATTGAATCGTAAATATCGCGTCGTTGGAATGGACACCAGTTTTATTCGCTCGTCTTGTTTAATTCGTAGGATTGTCCAAGCAGCAGATGCCACCATCAGACTTCATTCACGTTTACGTAGGTTTCGATTTGAATCAGTATAAGCAGTGATTATTTAATCAGTGGGGTAATTACGTAACACACTAACAGTAGCAATGGCTATCATTTTGACAGTTCAACAGTATTCATTACGTTGCAGCAGACACATTTTTCGAACTTATGAAGCAATGGGTTATCAATATCCTTCAAAATGATTGAGATTGTGTGAAGTGAGGTTCGCATCGTGGGAATGGATGGACACCAGTTTTCTTGGTTCGTCTTGTTGAGTTCTATAAGCAGCAGATACCATTCCACTTCATTTACTTTTGACTTTTGATTTGAATAAGTACATATTTACCCTTTAGGGGGAAGCGCCAAGGTAGCCTGCAAAATTCAAATTTTGTTCTTCTTAATTGGTATTTCATGAAATAGTCATTTGATAGGGTTATATGAACTTAGAGGGTTGTAGTCGCAGTCGACTGCGATGAAATTCCATGTTTTTCTTTAAATTCCCAGAATCACTGACGGCTGCTATTTTTAAAATACGTAGGTAATTCACCTTTATTTTGTTGGTTGTCTTTTATTGTCAAGCTTTTGTGCCGGAGTACGTCAACGTAATTATTATGCTTACTATCAAAACTCGGGAACAATTTAATGGTCGTAATTTGCCGCTGTTTTATCTAATTTACTATCTTCTGCCCGCGACTTCGTCCGCGGGAAATTTCTTGTTCCCCTGACCCACCCCGTCACGTCGCTTCGCATCGCCTGCCCGCGAAATTACTTCGTTTTCTCTTAGCTTTCTTTCTGATTTTTTGTCTTTTTGCTCGGCTGCTAAGGGTACTGGCGTCATGTTCAATATTCTAAAGCCTTCCTCAAGAATTGGGCTATCAAATGCAAAAATATTTTTTCAAATCCGACCGATAGTTCCACACATTAGCGTTCGAATACAAACTCTTCAACTTAATTATTAGTATAGATTTATGAAGACTATCGGTTAAAACAAAAGGCAAAATATTCTTTGTTAAGGTCCTCACGTTTTAGTGATTTCCGTATTTGGCGTGTCACGAGGCTCAGCTAGCAGACACAATATTGACTTGATCTCTATATGCATTATGTATCCTATACCTCTGTCAAATTCATAACTGGGTATTACCCGGATTAGCGACACAAACAATTCATCTATTGCTTGTCTGACTAGCGACCTTTGTCTTAGAGGTAATAGTAGAACTGAGTTTAAGGATTTAGATGATTCTTTTCTAAACAGTGTTTCTTGTGCCATATATGACGGCAGGCGTTTTACTTGTCACCACTGCTCTCAAAACAGTGAAACCGGCATGTCCTTGAACAAAAAAAAATCGAAGACATGTGACATCTACCAACTCGTACTGGGCCCGCGCGGTCGATTACAGCCCAGTCCCTCCTACCGAGAGGAGGCCTGTGTCCTAGCAGTGGGAACATTATATGCTGATTACCTATGCATTATATCGTGGAGCGCAGACTGAGTCAAGCAACACAATGTAGACATACAGCCCCAACGTTGAAACTTTTCGTCGATTACTGAAAAAGCTGTTCAATAGAAAAGTGCAATACCTGCACGGTCAAAATGTTTGGAACAAATAATAAAAAAAAAAAACTAACAATTTCAGAAAAAAATTAGAACCGATCAGAATGATGTACTGAATTCACGGTAACAGGTTACGAGTCGATGTCCTTGCCAGCCTGTCCTGTATACAAAAATGTCTCATAATAAATTATGAAAATGTACAGACGCCAGCACATCAAGCTACCCGTGATTGTCAAATTTCCTAATCAACTTTGAACGTTATGCTTTAGCAATAAAGTTCAAAATCTATTAAATAAATGTGACAGATTGTAGTAGCTTGATGTGCTGGCGTCTGTACTGAAGAATCCTATTTTGTCACAAGACAAATGCTTTAAATAAGTAAAAATTCTAAGAAACTAGCTTTGTTGATCTTCAGCCTTGCTATATTTACTTGGTAACCCTGTAAGATGTAGGCATTACTCATCCAACGCCAACAAGATGGTAGGTAATTGAGCACAATAGTTACGTACAGTCAGCCTAAAAAGATGTACCTGTGTAGTATTTATACCTACATGGACAAGAGTTCAGTCTACAATCTGACAACAGGATGGCATCTAACCGATTATCCTTTAAAGGTAAAGTTCGCGCGCATCACAACGTTAAAGATTTCCGATCGTTTGCCTTACTTGTTTTAGTATATTCGTGTATTTATAAGTAATTATTTGTGCTAATATTTATATATAATTAGGTATATTTATTATATTAATAGTTTTAATAGGTAAGTATAAGATATATAAGTATATATATCCTTATATTTCAATAATTATTTATTTCACAATTTTTGTTATTGCACCTACCACTCTTTGTCCCTGCGTCACCCAAGCCGCCACTGTACATTTTGTGTGCTTATAGCACCTTATAGTATTAAATAATCTGTGTTCATAATATTGTATTAATGTGTAGCTATAATTAAGTGTCCAATGTGGAATATGGCTACACATTGATACAATAATAAGGAACAAAGATACAACAACTAAATTCAGTCCTTTCGATGTATAATAAGTCATCTATTTGAAGGTGACTGTACCTACATGTTTGCCTTCTTGCGAGAGAAACATGAGTCAATGAGGAAAGTGTCATTTTATTTATGTAATACTCAATATATTTATTGCTTCCATAATATGTGAACTTTGGTAGTAGGTTTTACAGAATAATTATGATCATTGTTGACCCTGTCGATCACAGCAAAATAATAATAATTCATCATCATCATCATCATCATCATCTGCCTAGCCTTTTCCCAACTATGTTGGGGTCGGCTTCCAGTCTAACCGGATGCAGCTGAATACCAGTATTTTACATGGAGCGACTGCCTATCTGACCTCCACAACCCAGTTACTGGGTAATACTATACCCCTTGGTAAGACTGGTTGTCAGACTTTCCGGCTTCTGACGACCCGTAACGACTGTCAAAGATCTGCGAATGACAGCCGGGACCAACGGCTTAATAATAATAATAATTCTTCAGTCAAAAAGGGTACAGTTACATAAGGTCTGTTTTTATTTCAAGTTAAACAAATATCAAATTTATTTCAGTGGTTATTAAGTTGATTTCAAAGTGACTAGCATTATTTAAAAAGTCTTAAAAATATTTGAAGTTGTATCGTAAACTGAACTATAATGTTTTGGAATTAAAGTTATTTTTCCAATAACTCATATTTGTTTACATGTTTGGCAAGTAAATCGCGAACGCAGATTAGGTGTAGAGTGTTAATTGCGTAACACACTAATAGTAGCAATGGCTTTCATCTTGACAGTTCAACAACATTCATTGCGTTACTTAGGTTTTGGAGCACACAAATTTACCGAACAAATGAAGCAATGGTTTAGCAATATCCTTCAAAATGATCCAGATTGAGTTGGATATTATAGTGTGTTACGCAATCAGTGTGCTGGGTTGCCAGGCAGGCAATTAGAACATATATTTATTGATATTTAAGCAAAATGAAGATTGATTGGTATAGAACAAACTTTGATACAACAGAATTATTATTTTACGATTTTGTCATCATGACTCAAAATAGCCTTAAATTAGCACTAATTTTCAAAAGATTCTTTGTCTCTGTTTTCCTACTTAGATAGTATATTTCTTTAGTTTTTTTTCCTTGTAATTGTGTTAACCCTCATGGTTGGTGTGTTGATCACGTCATTTCGCTAGATACGAGTACGTGCGAGACGTTAAGTGGCTAATGTTACGGAAACAATGGAATTGAGTGTTCTTAGTTATACTAGAGATATGGCCATCTAAGACTTGACCCCCACCTGCGGTTTTGCGTTCCTTTACGAACGTTAAACAATGCTCTAAAAGATGATGATTCAACTTTACTTATTAGATAGTAACCTTCTTATATTAGACATTATTTTATTTTACTTTTACCTCAATCTGGAGTTCTGGACAGTTTAAAATAAACAATGGCAACGGCAAGTGGATTACAGCCCATTCCGTATTACTGAGAGGAGGCCTGTGTCCCAGCAGTGGGAACATTATTGGCTGATTATGATATTTTACGAAATCATCATCATGTTCTGCAGACGATATTTTTTTTCTATTTTACGAAATATTAAACAAAAAAAGAATATTTTTCGTCAATATAATTAGGTCTGTTGGTTAAATACTTGAAAATGATTATTCAATTTATTGTTGACATTCAAAGTAAAGTCAAAGACCAATTCAGGGAGTGACCCTGACTCAATTGAGAGCTCTCGTAATAGCAAATAATAGCCGATACGTCGCGTTGTAGCCCCTTGTTTACGGTATAAAGTCCGTAGTGTTGTAACCGACATGAGTAGGGCATCGTAGAAGAGTTGCGAAACTACCGTCTGAATGTTTTTCACATCGAAAGTTATACAGGGTCAAATTAAATAAGCTAGCGAAACTTCGCAGACGTGATTGGTAACGATAACGATATCTAAAAACGATAAAACAATAAAAAAAAGAATTCGTTTAGGGTCAACGACCGCTGGTGGTGTACTTAGTAAAGTACGAGCTAAGAGAATCAGTTTTTTTTTTTGGTTATCGTGTTAAGATAGATATCCGTAAACAATAAGTCTGTAAAGTTTACACAAAAATAACTGATTGTTTAAAAGGAAATTTCAGTAACTATAACCTGCAGTCACCTCAAAATAAAGTCATAATTTTTTTGTTCTGCTTTGGTATTGGTACCCATTACGTATGCGGAGTTTCGTTAGGTAATTTAATTTCACTCTGTATACTTAACTGCCTACCTACACACTTTATTACCACATTTAATCCGAGTCGTCAGACAAGTCAATTTCAAGAGACTACGCCCACGGCAGGACACGCAATTATAGTAACAAATGCAAATTATGTTTTTGTGCGGACATATATTTTGTTGACCTTTATACAATGTTGCGAAAGGCTTAAAAAAAATAAGAATACAGTCATCGGCACCTCTCAGGGACGAGCTGGTACGAATTTGTACCGCTTGTGGTACATATTATTATGTGTACCAGCTCGTCCTAATGAAGTTAAAAGGATGCAATCACTTCTCTTATTTTGAGAAAGAGGAATGAAAAAAAGAATTTGGGTCTATGTTAGATCCCAACTCTTCGTGAGATACATTGTAAACATGTTAATTCAGTCGAAGGATGCATTTATCCAGCTCAAGCGCGTATGCTGCCTTTGGACCTGGACCCGGCCCTGTCCTTCTGCACCCACCTGGTGTACGGATACGCCGGCGTCCAGCCCGATACCTACAAGATGGTGCCGCTGAACGAAAACCTGGATGTAGATCGCTCCCACGCCAACTACCGCGCCATCACTAACTTCAAGACCAAGTACCCTGGCCTGAAGGTTCTGTTGTCCGTCGGAGGAGACGTCGACACTGAAGAGGAAAATAAGTACAACCTCCTGGTAAGTTCAGCTGTTCTGTAAAAAAGAGATTACCTACCATTTGTTAGGAAGTAGACCTAGCTCGCTCCACCTAACCAGTGTTAACTCTGTTCTAATAATAGCTTTATAATTGCTCGAACAAGTTATGGCCTTAATTTATGGACATCATTCATGTACTATTATTACAATTACGAGCCAAACCAGATAATCTTTGAATTTTTTTAGATTCATCGGCACGAATAAAGTTTTGGTGTGGCAATTAGCTAAACACGGATTCAGTCAAACAAAAACTTTCAAAGTGATTAGTTTCGTTGTTGTGTATTCAATAATACATTTGATGTCTATGTACACACATGATTGAGTTTTGTTGGAACTTGGAAGCAGCGTCAGATTATGCAAATTAATTAACATTACAAATTAGATGAGTCTGTATTCTGAAATTCTATTATAATAGCCGAATTCGTATGAAGATGAATTAATATTCAAGCAGAAGCAAATCAATTTACTTAATTGGCTTTATAATAGATAGGACATTGTGTTCATACTCGCTTAGCGTTCAAATTCATCTGAACCTTTTCCTCATCCGTAGTTAAGGTCAATATCAATTAGGTTTTAGTAATTATCAACCACTGTAAGACTGTTTGCATGTTACCGCTCAACGGTTTCCACGATTATATTTATTGGCGTTACGAGTATATTTTTCTTTCTTATGAACCTGTGGGGTTCATACGATGTTTAAGAGGTTAATAATTTGCAAGATAAAAATATATTAATTTGTACACTTTTCCTTCATAGTTGGAGTCTCCGCAAGCCCGTACGGCGTTTGTTAACTCTGGGGTGTTGTTGGCTGAGCAGCATGGTTTCGACGGCATCGACCTCGCCTGGCAGTTCGCCAAGTACAAGCCCAAGAAGATCCGCTCCACATGGGGTGAGTCGAGTGTAATGCCTAATACACACAGACTGACATCGCTAGCGACAAATCGGCTGTCAAAATCTATGTGCGAACATGAGATTTTGAATTTATCGCTAGCGATTCGCCCAGTCCTTTTACAGCAGTTAATTTACCTCTGACAGCAGCAACCCAATAGCAACCTTATCGCAAAGAGAATAAAGATCACTGTGATTTTGACAGACTTGTCAGTGGTAACAACCCGACAGTAATCTTTTAAATGGAGAATAATGATCACTGTGATTTTGACAGTGGTGCAAAATAAGATGTACTTAAAATAACAAAGTCGCTGTGCGTGTACCTACTAATCACCCAAACCTATTACTTTAAATAAATGTATTCTTTGTAAGCTTGAAGCTTCAATTTGTAAAGTTTTTTTTTGTCTCTGTACAAATACATTACTGCATCTGTATTATTCTGTATCAACAATAATTATATAGTCTTTGGTATCAACAATGATTCAAATTATTCATATATTTGACTGTTAACAGGAAATGCAAAATTAAATAAAATAAATGCAGGAAATGAAATATACAATAGTAAACAACTATTTACACTAGGTGGGACGAATGAATGGAATGGTAATATCTTAATTTTTAAGACATCATGTTTTGGAAATCCACCTGTCAGCTCTGTGTTTGTTAGTGCTGCTCTAATTTAACTTAGCTTAGGTGTGATTCTTAGCGTTATCATAAATAATATATTATTCGTTCAGGATCAATCTGGCACGGCATTAAGAAGACCTTCGGCACCACCCCCGTCGATGAGAAGGAGGCTGAGCACCGTGAGGGTTTCACCGCCTTGGTCCGTGAGATGAAGCAAGCTTTGAACGTCAAGCCTAACATGCAATTGGCTATCACTGTACTCCCCAATGTCAACTCCACTAGTAAGTTTTTAGCCTCCGACAAATAAAGGGGTGGATATGTTTAACGGGTATGTCATTGAGTCTGTCTGATCTGTGTGTCTGTCTGTGGCATCGTAGCTAAAACATGCAGAGTAAAGTTTCTCCAATAGCCAGCTTTGGTTTTACAATGAATTTTTCAAACACTCCCGAGTTTATTAATAAAGGGATTTATGTTTAGCTCGCCAAAAGACTTTATGTAAAAGCAATAGCTATAGATTTTTAACGTTTTAAAAAATTACTGTTTGGGTTCCGTACCTCAAAAGGAACGCTTATAAGATCACTTCGTTTTCCGTCTGTATGTCTTTCAAGACAGTTTTTCTCAGGAACGCAAATAGTTATCTAGTTGAAATTAATATCAAATACTCAGGACTGCGATCCCTTCAAGCAGTGAAAAAATCAAACTTTTAAGTCAACGCATTCAAAATATACGGGCTTATATGTTCCGTTTATGCCGCATATTTTGACATTCGCAAGGGAATCAAAACCAATAGGGTACTGTACTTACCGTTGACCTAGAATCATAAAATTTGGCAAGAAGCAATGTCATGTAGCATAAGTAAAGGAAAAAATCCGAAAGCCGTAAATTTGTAGTTACATACCTACAAATTTGTAAGGAACCCTCGGTGTGCGAGTCCGACCGCACTTGACCGGTTTTTTCATGTGGAATTCGATCAATACTTGGCTGTATAATGTGACAATTCTTCGACAATGATGAAATACCTACAATAATTCTTCCATAAAAGTTAGTTATTATGAGGAGACGCGTAATAACGTAGATTAAAATAGGTATGGATAAAGTAATATTTATAAGGATATCAATACGACCTCGTGGTACACACAGTGATCATATGGCCTTTTATCGTGATTATTCTATTATGTGCACCCACGGCATTATCCGTATGTGAATCACAAGACGGTACAGTCACCTATAGTTATAAGTACATTTTAATACCGTAGTCCGTGATCCCGATTTATTTACCTACCAAATTCAGACAATGATACTACAGTTTCTATTCTAATGTCTTCTTTATTTTGTATCAGTTTACTATGACGTCCCTGCCATCATCAACCTGGTTGACATCGTGAACCTTGGCGCCTATGACTTCGAGACTCCCGAACGTAACCCCAAGGAGGCTGACTACACCACACCCCTGTACACCCCCCAGAACCGTAACCCTCTGCTCAACGCTGACGCTGTCGTCACCTACTGGTCAGTTTCTTATGTGCCTATTTTGAACTCGTTTAATAAACACTGGAACTGATCTACGAAACTTTGATTGGTTTTGCATGTCCCGAAGTGGCAGTGATAGATTAATTGTCCCAAATGGCCGATCACTTGCTCCCTGATGATCTGAATAACGCTTCTGACGCCGCAATAACTGTGGCCACCTATTGGGCCCAGTCAGTGTAAGAAACATAGTGGTACCTACCGTGTTAAACATAGTGGTACCTACCGTGTTAAACATAGTGGTACCTACCGTGTTAAACATAGTGGTACCTACCGTGTTAAACATAGTGGTACCTACCGTGTTAAACATAGTGGTACCTACCGTGTTAAACGCTATTGCGCTAGCTAGAATTTTCCAATTTGGTCAATGTTATTGTTTGTGAACAGGCTCCAAAGCGGTGCCCCTGCCCAGAAGCTCATCCTGGCTATCCCGACTGCTGCCCGCACATGGAAGCTGGACGCTGAGAGCGAGATCGCTGGTGTTCCTCCCCTACACGCTGATGGCCCCGGTGAAGCTGGTATGTCGTAATTATTTGCGGTTTACTCATGCGTACACGATGAGTACAGTAGGACATTGAGTTTCAGGAAAAGACTGCCACACAGGTGTGACGGACAGAGGCGATGCTGTATAAAGCTTTTCCTAGTTTAGATTTACTTACTGGATATTGTTGTCTAGAACTCGAAATGGGCTCTCTATCTCAGTCTCCTCGTTGCCAGATGACATGATGATGAAACATTGGCTGATGGGCGGTTTTAAAAAAAGCCCAGGAAATGGTTTTGCTTTGGATTTCTGTTTCTTTTTGCAATCCATGTTAATGAGTCAGCCGATTCATTCTGTAAAAAAAAAAACACCGTGAAAACTTAGCTGAAGTGAGCGCGAGCTGTCAATCTCTAGATTCCTTAGCATAGGATGACAGATCTCTGGAAGTTCACTTCACCTAAGTTTTTTATTTATTTACAGATTTTTACAGAACAGATCGACTGTCTTTATTATTTTCAGACAACATCTATTGTTTTATTAACATCACCTGAAGCCTTTCACTTGGTGAGTAACACAGGATCGTTGCGCATTGTGAACGATACAAATTATTATATAAAAAATATAAACTTATACTTCTTGATGAAATCCCCTCGTATTCGGTGCAATTGCTAAGTACAACTGACAAAAGTAATGTAAATAATGCGCTACATGGAACGCATTTAGCAATACCTAGGTATTATCTCGTTATTAACGTGTCACGATGCATGAATGCCTTGTGGAAATTCATTTTAGACAAATGATTCTGACTTCCAAACAATTTTGTGGTCGCAAATATTCTGTAAAAAAGAAATTATGAATATTCATAATGTCTAGATTAGTTAACCATGTCTTATTAGCCCCATCTCAATTAGTTACGTATTGAAATGCAAATTGTATTTTGGGTTATTTTAAGCCAATAACCTCTTCGATGACGATTGCACGATGAACCACGCAAGCAGCTGTGCCTATCATTATTTTATCAAAATAATGTTGTTTAGAAGACTGCTCCACGTCATTTTCATATATGCAGTTTCTTTTATCTGAAATAATTGACAAAAATGATTTCTTGAAAGCTTATTCAATTCTTGTGTCCTTGTTTCTAGGTCCTTACACCAAAACAGAGGGTATCTTAAGTTACCCTGAGGTCTGCGCCAAGCTGATCAACCCCAACCACCAGAAAGGAATGCGTCCCCACCTTAGGAAGGTTACCGACCCCAGCAAGCGCTTCGGTATGTGAACAATCGTGAACGCGAAAGAGTTTACATTACATAAAAATTTAGCCTGCCAGTTATTTAGTATGCTAATAATTAGGTACAATCACCAACGTAACTATTTTTAATTTGCTAGACCAAAATGACAGCTGCGATCATTGTTGACAAAATAATAAGGTCTATCGCAGCTGTTATTTTAGTCAAGCAAATTAAAAATAGTTTTGCTGGTGATCGTACTTAGGCAGCGTTATTATTTGCATATTATATAACTATCGGCATGGGAAAATTTAGTGAAATATGTATTTAAAAAGTACAGTAAATTAGTGCGTATCCATAGAATATGTATCTATCTGTAGCAAACAAGTAGTAAAACCATTGCCGATGGTTAAATTGCTGTAAAAAATGCTTTGGTCCTTTAGAATATTCCATACTTTGTTGTCGTGGTGTTAATTTAATATTAATATTTGCTAAGGATATCGCACCCATTTATTAGCTACAGGCCCGCGATACACGAGGTGACGCAAAATCTGACATTTAGGCGGATCATACACTACAACGCGCCACACGACGGGGCGCAGATAACGCACCTCGCTCATGGCTTTTACTAATTTCAATAAAAACGCGCTTCCGAACGGGGAATTTGGCTCTTTTTTCCGCGGCCCATTGCGTGGCGCGTTGTAGTGTGTGATCCGACTTGCATATCAAAGGACTTCGTGGATCGATAGCTTGCGTGTCGTTGTGTACGAAGTGCCTTACTATTAGCTAGCAAATTTGACTTTTCAGAGAAGGGCTTAACAAAGGAGCAAGACCTAAGTCCTCTTTTTGGTTGGTACTCATTAATAGTAGGCTTATAGCTTCTTATAATAATCACTACTAAATGCTAAATGGCCATGACTGTCAAAAGTTAAATGTTAATAACTTGCCTCTTGCAATATTTCTTTCGTATGCATATATTTTAATACTTTTATTCATAACTGTTTGCTTTTCATTTATTATGGTTTTAGACTTCATCTTCATGTAGACGCAGGTATAAGCTCATTTGGGTGATATTAAATCTTATACATACATATTATAATACGCCTCTGACCCACGAGTTTGTGCGTATACGCACAGATCCTTTGGTTAGTACTTAAAGACGCGAGTTTGTTGGTGCCCGAAATGTAGCGCGCTTGTGAGCGCGAATGCAAAAAGGGGGTTCAAATATATATTTGTAACCACCCTTGGTTAACTTCATACGGACACACAAAATTATGCAACTTTCAAAATTTTATTATATCTATGTACACGCATCTATATTGTTTAATACGGTTGTAGTTATGGTAAACGTGTAATAGATACTAACTAAATATATTTGCAGGAACATACGCCTTCCGTCTACCCGACGACAACGGTGACCCAGGTCTCTGGGTGTCATACGAGGACCCTGACACGGCTGGCCAGAGGGCGGCTTACGTCAAGTAAGTTGAATTTCTGTCAATTCCCGTACAGATGACTGGAGGATGCTTCATGTCAAGTGTACACATCACCTGCCAACTGTGTTGTAAATGATGAACGTAAAATGTGTAAAAAGTGTAAATTTTTGCTGTCACTAGGCTGTCAATGAACGGAAAATACGGTTTAAAAAACCAGTGTTACAAACCAATATTAGAATTTATAGTTCCGAATTGCTTTTAGTTTTATTCCAATAATGTCAAAATATTATGAGATAAATAGAGATTTGATAAAATTGTTTTTATTTTTCCAGGGCCAAGAACCTTGGAGGAGTCTCCATCGTCGACCTGTCCATGGATGACTTCCGCGGTCTCTGCACGGGAGACAAGTACCCCATCCTGAGGGCTGCTAAATACCGTCTTTAAATAAAGATTTTTTCCTACAGTAACTTACACATTAATCTTAGCGGCGCAAATATGATATCTTTTCCATACCGTGAATCGGTTACCGCTGCCCCATATACCTTCTTGTAATCAGTTTTTATTTCATGCACCTTTATAATAATCTTGGCTAAGTTACGTCATTATTGCTATAATAATTATATAAGTCGCAGTAAAATAAGATAATTTTTATATTAAAAGAACAATGTTATTTTCTGTGCTACAAAAGTGTTTTATTTGTTTTTCACACCACCTGCTCATATACAGCCTGTCCCCAGTGCTGGCTGGACTGTAATCTACCGCGCGGGCTCAGTGCGGGTTTGTAGAAGTGATATTTCTTCGAATTTTTGGTTTTAGGACGTGCTGATTTCCTTCAACGTTTTTGAAAGTGATTTTATTATTTACACAAAGTAAAGCGTCTGCCTGGGTTCACCCACGATCTCTCGTAAATCGAAGCCGTTACGACTGGACCACCACTGCTCTACCATCTGCTCGCTAATTTCAAATTATATGTCATGCAAACCTAAAGTAAGTCATTAAAGCCCTGGGCTTTAGCCGGTTACCGTCAAGATGGAGGGACCAAGTCTTGGATTTCAAATCAGACTACATTAAACTTTAGTACTATTAATCTACTATTTGCTACCTTTGAAATAATTTTAGCTACCTCAATGTCTCTCTTATTACAAAATCCTTGGTCCCTCCATTTTGCCGTCAAAGTGGAGGGACCATATGGATAGGCTGGTCGGAGGAGTATCCTACCTATATAGCATTTTGATACCTTAATTCTACTTTACAAATATGTAATTTATTGATCTCTAACATGAATCGTTTGAGAAATATCGACCATAAATGTTGGTCCCTCCATTTTGATAATTCAACAATTTGGTCAGGCAAGGTAATGGATAGTTTTTTTTTTATGTTTTTCGAAGTCAGCATATTTAATACCTATTTTCTACCTTTAGATTATCTAAATTTCTCTTAAAAAAAGTACTATTCATTTTTAATACTTACAAGCAAAGAAGGTGTAAGTGATTGAATCATCAAAATGGAGGGACCAACATTTATGGTCGATATTTCTCAAACGATTCATGGTAGAGATAAATAAATTACATATTTGTAAAGTAGAATTAAGGTATTAAAATACTATATAGGTAGGATACTACTCCGACCAGCCTATCAATATGGTCCCTCCACTTTGACGTCAAAATGGAGGGACCAAGGATTTTGTTAAATAACTACGAATTCATTGAGGTAGCTAAAATTATTTCAAAGGTAGCAAATAGTAGATATTTTATAGTACTAAAGTTTTATGTAGGCTGATTTGAAATCCAAGACTTGGTCCATCCATCTTGACGGTAACCTTTAGCCGGGCAGTAATATTGATGAATACTGAACGGAATACATAATGTGATTTGAATTTGGGACAGGAGATTATTCAGGTATCGAACATTTTGTACCCAAATATTAAAGTACCGGTCGAGACAATACGGTTTGGTTATGGTAACTAACACCCTCAACATTATTTACTACTACAACGACGATAAACGACCATAACGACGATTCTTGTAGTAACGAAACGGCAAGCCTCATATTTTGACTAAGGTCAGAGTTTGTGAAGTTAGGGCTTGTAGAGTAAGAAGCTTGGGTCTACATGAGATCAGAAGGCCAATTCTCGTAATTTAAAACGTTCAAAATCTAGTCGCAGTCTCATCTCGGCGATAAACAAATGTCAAAATCTTGTCAAAATGTAGGGAAATAAGAGGTATTTTTGACAGATTGGGACTGAGACCAGAGGGGTAATTCTCGTAATTTTAAGAACGTTCACAGTCTGATCTCAGTCTCAATCTGTCAAAAATACCTCTAATTTCCCTACATTTTGACAAGTTTTTGACATTTGTTTGTCGCTGAGATGAGACTGCGACTAGATTTTGAACGTTTTAAATTACGAGAATTGGCCTTCTGACTGACAGTCCTTAAAATTACTAGAATTGCGGTCAGATAACTTTTTAACAGTGCGAGTGATATTATCATATTATGGTCTAGTCTTGGCAACATTGTAAATGAAAACGTACCTATTTGGTGGGATAATTACTTACCTACTTTAGAACACAATTACCTAATAAATAACACAATGAATTAATGTTAACTTTGAATATTATTTTTTATATATTTATGAACCTTGTTAATTAATACTAAGTACCGAATATTTTAATATTCTGACAGAAGTTATAAATGAAGTTTGTGAAAGTTTAAATAAAAAATAAGCTGAATAGACGAGAAAAAAGTGTTGACATTCAAAATTAAATCACTTTATTAAAATGAAGAATGAGTTCTGTTAATGTTAATATTTTGCTAAAATATTCACAGAACATTACTAATTAGTTGCTACCTTTCATTGGTTGCCTTTCACTCATCCCTTTTGTGGTCTAACCAATCAATCTGCCTAGCCTTTTCCCAACTATGTTGGGGTCTGCTTCCAGTAATCTAACCGGATGCATCTGAATACCAGTATCTTACATGGAGCGGTTGCCTATCTGATCTCCACAACCCAGTTAGTAACACAATACCACCTGATAAGACTGATTGTCCTTTTGGGCTTCGACTACACGTAGCGACTGTCTAAGATTTACGAATGGCAGTCGGGAGAGTAATGGATGTTCACCCATCCATCAGACCGCGGCAAGCATAGCTTAACCATCGTTACGTTATCATTCAGCCACGAGCCCCTCCTCCTATTTTGTTGTATGTTTAAAATGAATGAGTCATTGATTGTTCCTCTGTGACATGCCGTACAACCTACAAGGTAGAAAATTGACTGTTTTTGGAAATATAAGTTTTTATGAGATAAGAAAAAGCCATTGAACTCGCGCCACTGTTACCATAATCGACACCGCTTCGGATGTGTTCGGCTGTCCTCGGGATGTACTCGGTTTTAATGTGTATATCCGATATGTCAGTGAGTGATGGCAAAGTATTCTGTTTGTGTTTTGTTTTCATTTCTGTCGGCACTCCCGGTGTGCCACTGTTTTTTTTCTGGACAGCATCGCCGCGCCATGGTTCGCCTAGAAATCGGTGGCGAGATGACCTGGGCGCATATTGCTAGGACTGGTTCGAGGTGGCGCGAGAAAGGAGTTCCTGGAAGGACTTGGGGGAGGAAGGCCTTTGACCAGCAGGACAGCATAGACTAAACAAAAATTTTTTTTTGTTGCCCTTTTTTGTGTCCCACTGCTATGCAAAGGCCCTTTATCTTTTACCGCCCTGTCTGTGTGATTTCTGGTCATCTTGGCGCTGCAAACATTTCCACCTTCACCGTTGTCTACCTTGACGGTCATCTGCTCCTTCACGCGTCCAGTGAGTGACGATCTTTGCGCACCTCTCCGGGTGTATTCGTGCACTCCTACTTCAGCCGGACTGTTTTGCTCCAACATCCGCTACTTGAGTTATGTGCTCAGGGTAGTGTTCCTAACGGGGTCTGTTCGCTTGACACCTTTTATGCTGCACTTCATTAACCGTTGGCAAATCTTGAGTTTGGACTTTTGTTCAGTAAGTAACAAACTTTGTGCACCGTAGGTTAGGTGTAGAAAACAATTACATAACTTGGAAATAAAAAGGCGATGAATCAAGTTTTTCCTATTTTCAGCTCCAAAGGAACTCTTGTTTACTTAGCTCTTCGTCTCATCGTGCTCGAAAAAGACAAATTAAAGAAAAAAATTGCGATTGGATTGGACACAAATGAATGTGTTTTTACGACTCTAAGCTAAGTACGGTGTTATCAAAATTTCACGCGTTGGCTCACCTTATCAGTCTTGATATTGTAAGCATAATAATGATGCTCTGTGAAATAACGTTTGTGGCATAAATATGTATTCAAAAATCGTTTTGATTTATATCTTGTTCATTTTCGATCTAATATCTTGTTCAATAACTTTCATGAGACGTAAGTTAACATTCAAATTGGTTTCGTTGATTATTTTAAATTATATTATTTTGAAATATTGTTTAGCTTAATTTGCCACCTTTTTATCAGCTTTTTTCACCCTCTTGGGTGTAAAATTAATATATTAACATGCCATATACCTACATATATACAGCCAGAAAAAATAAAAGCTTGTAAAAAAAACAATTTTCTCTGCAGAGAAAATTAGATTTTTTTGCTAAACTTATGCCCGGTTGATGATAATTGGCTTTCCTGTTTCCAGCAGTACTTATCGCTTGCGACAGCTAGACCGAAAAAGCGTTTATTAACATTTTGTTTCAGAACGATTAAGCGTTGATGACTTACTTAACTGTAAACTTCAGCCGAACGGTTACGTTTGTAATGAAAAACAGACCATTTCAAAGTACGGTATTATCAATGTATCAATACAATATTCACATAATTTTATAATAATAAATGTACGAACATATGTATAAAAAAATAAAGAATCATAGGGCATCAAAAAATTCGTTCGCAGCGTTGTCAACAGGAACAGTGCCCAAACGGCTGGCTGATTATTTGGCCAGAAAATAGGTCAGCCCTCTGGTTACGAGAAGAGTTAACCAACCACTTGGCAATGTCTCGAAAAACTAAGTGGACACTTGGACCCCATGACCATATCAACCCCAAACGGCTGGAACATATAAGTTCCAACAACATTGGAATATTTTTGCCGTACTACATAGTTTTATTGTATCGTTTACCACAAATAGGTAACATTCAGTACCCTTATTTATAACTTAAATTAGTACTACTACTGCTGCCCTGACAGTCAGAACAAAGACCGCGTGTGAGATGGTATGAAGTGTGATGAAAAAGGCTTACACTAGTAACAATATAGGTAATTTTGGGTACGTATTTCTGTCAAGGTGTACCTGTTACCTATAGTTATACGCATTCTATTTACCTAGCAAGGAAGTACGTGAACGACATGCTGTGAGGGTTGGAATTTGCCGCCTAGATTTGACAAGGACACACTTTTTTTCCTTTTGTAAAATCCTATTTTTTCCTTTTGTAATATCCGCGTCAAAGGCAGAGGCAACTGCAGCTGTCGACGAGCGTCGACGGCAGCCGTCGATACCCGTCGACGCCCGACGTCGACAACGTTCACTCCTGTATTTGAGTACGGTGCTCAAATACACGAGCGACACGTTGTCAACGGCAGCAGTTGCCTCTGCCGCTCGTGTATATAAGGACTTACTAAACTGTAAGTACATAAACTACTACTTATGTTATTTAATTGTTACAGATTTTATTTCGACACAGTCTTGAAAACGTGTAGTACATTTGAGTACGGCGATTGTGACTTCAGTCAAAATCAGTTTAATACACTTCATGAGTGTAATACAATGTGTTTCAGTAAGTTACATTACAATTATTATTATTTTATTATGTCTCACCCCTACTTTCCTTTCACCTCTCTTGGTACTGCACATCTCGCCATCTCCGTCTGGGCCTACGGCGATATTATTTGCCATTAAGCGGGACCCACTGGATCGTAACTTTGGCCAGTTGATCGTGTGACATGCGACAGATATATCCATTCATTCCATTTAAGCATGGCAGCTTTCCGATATCAGTTATTTTAGTGATAGAACGGATTGTATTCATAACCTGATCCACGAGTTTAATTGCATAAATATCATCACCGCCATCGTTACGTATGGTTCTCAAACAAGGTCTTTGACAATTCAGCAGAGGTCCACGCTCGAGGTTTGCCAAAGAGCTAAGGAACGGAGTATTCTGGGTATTACTGGTATAGATAATCAAAAACATAAGTTTGAATATAAGTAAAGAATTAACTAAAATAAATGGTTCTTTCTTTGGAGTCAATAAGTATGCAGTGCAAGCAATCCAGTGACAGGTAACACGATATCCATTGGTTGGCTTGGTTGACTGGTTTTCAGACTTAGATTTTCTGATTACCTAGTCTAAGATTTACGAATGACAGCCGTAGGTACCTGCCGAGGCACGGAAGGGTTTCAGTATGAAATGGGTGGTCACCCACCCACGGACCGTCCTCGGCAAGCATAGCTTTCATATTTACCTAATCAACCACAAGCCCCTCCTTCTGTGCAGGAACATAATTTTTATTGAATTAAAAATTTTGTTTTATAGAGTCAATGTACCAAGACCTCAGCTTCATAAAAAACTTAACGACTAACCTAATATGTCGTTTGCAACCCGAGTTTGGAGATTGCTATAAGTACTACCCAATGTAAGTTATTCTTTATAGTAAATCTGAAGAGTTTGTACATTTTTTTGTTTGTTTATTTGAACGCGCTAATCTCTGGAACTTTTGAAAAAATATTTTTGCATTTGATAAACCAATTTTGGAGGAAGGCTAGGCTATTTAACATCACGCAAATGTTCTTTGGAGTGGAGCAAAAATAAAAAGAAAGTTAAGCGAAAACGAAGTAATAAACACGCGGACGAAGTCGCGGAGAGAAGTATATATTATGTGAAGCATATTTATGGTTTTTTTTCTGTTCTGGCAGGCGGACATTTGCCTTTTTGAATACACCAAAAGAGAATAGTCTAATAGAATTATATATTTTATTTTAATTTTATTATGTGCATAATAAAGAGTATTCTATCGAAGAGCAGTGGCGGCCCAGTGAGTGGTAAAGGCCCTAAGTTATAGCTTGTAGGTCATGGGTTTGAACCCAGACTGGCACTTTACTTTGTGTAAATAATATCATGACCACTGCCCTCAAAACGGTGAAGGAAAATATCGTGAGGAAACCGGCATGTCCTAGAACCACAAATTCGAAGAAATGTGACATCTACTAACCCGCACTGGGCCTGGGTGGTAGATTACAGTCCCACTCCCTCTCGCCTGTGTCCCAGCAGTGGGAACATTATAGGCTGACTATGCTATGGTGTGCATAATAAAGATTATTCTATCTATTTATTTAGATGACTTAATACATTGCCTATACTTACTTGCCTTGTGTTCGACAGGTATTATTTCGACGTTTCAACACACACGTGCAAGGGATTCTCGTATAGTGGCTGCGGAGGCAATGGCAACAAATTCTTGAACAAAATAACATGCAAAGAAACTTGTACTGATTGGCTACCTCTCCCCAGAAGGGTCCGTCGAGACCGTACCGTAACGAAACCTACCTTTAACCTATCCTCGAATGATTCCCATCCTTTGACTATCCAGAATTGAGTACCAAACGAAATAATACATAGTTATATTACCAACCGCATTAATGAGTTTTTAACTATTAGGGTAATGTAATGTCATGCCGAATATGCCTCACTGCGAGGTCTACCACAACAAAAACAAATGCATGCTAATATACATAAATATACACCCACGCACATGCTGCAGGATACCTACCACTGCGATCCAATGCGGGCTGCTTGGGGGTTTATCTCGATTCCAGGCATCCTGCCTGGATCTTCGGCATGTAGTTACCCTTAGTATTTATTGTGTGATCTACGAGTGCCGCGTGCCCACATTTTGTATTTTTATGTATTGCATCTCGCACGTCAAAATAGGAGGTTGTATTTCCCATAACATCACCGTTATATCCGGGGACTTACCTATCTTGTTCACCGCCCGCAGCCCGCTTGGTGGATCACATACTTCAAATTAGGAGAAGGGTGATATTTACTTTATTTTATGAATATTCGGGTCGTGGTGGATAAAGGCCTCACCTCTCACGCACGGATACCGTCGTACTAAAAACACTTACTTATTTGCAACTCAAATAGTAATTTATTTTCATGTGGATATTAACTATACTTCAACTATACTAACCAAGTATTTTCTAGAAAAAATACTACTTCTAAGTCGTCCGACTTTCAAAATGATATCTATACTTACAGTAATTAAAATGTTTTATTACGTCTGTGTTTTTTTTTTTATGAACAGTTTGCAACACCCTAGATGCAATATTTCATATACTTATAACTCAAATGGGACCAACCTAATCAGTAAACGATAGCTCTTAGTGACTTTTTAATTTACGATCGTAATTCTAGAAGTATTCCCGTTAGACGAAGTACAATTATTACTACCTCTGCAATGTAGAGATCACAAGGAACAAATCAACATGGATTTCATTAATATACGTCACAATTTTTAGTTGGCCTAATCCCCGAAGAAAAAACATCCAACGATGGAACCCTTCAAACTTGTCCCTTCACGAACTTCAGTTTTATGTGAACCTTTAAATCGCCATACCAATGTTACGTAATAACTTATTGAAATCAAATATTACTTTTATGGATTGTTGTATTATGGCCATTTTTATATACAATACAATATATGGAAACAGTCTATAATATTTTATCGCGTTGATTTTGTGTTTTAAAATTATTTCAACAAAATAATGTTCTTTGACAATGAATTTCACTCGCTTTTCACATTATTTGTATTCATTTTGATAAAAGTGCTATGCGATGTGGATTCCATTTCCAATACTACAAAGGGTACGTTACTAAGTACATATTTTTTATTAGACTTTAGTATTCTACTGCAGGACAGAGATGATTCCCTCTTTCTATTTCATTAATATACGTTGTACACCACTGATTGGTATATGTATTAGTATTGTTGTTTCGAATACAGGGTGGCAATTAATTATATATTAAGGTCTAGTATCATGTGCTGAATTCATGGTTACTAGGGTAGAATATTTTCGTAGGTTATAAAAAAAGCCGGTCAACTGCGAGAAGTGCGAGTCGGACTCGTGCACCGAGGCTTCCGTACAAAGAATGATGGGCGTTTAGGCCGGTATGTCTAATAAAAACCACATATACATCAAATTAAAGTTTATATCATAAGAATCAAATTTCATTATTAGCAGAAGGCTGTGTAATAGTACCGGCCCAGCAAGTACCATGTAAACGTATTAGTTTATGACGCTAAATAATGTTCACTGCAGTTCTCAATAATATTAGTTATTGACTATGACATTAAAGGGGGCTTATGGATAAGTAATAACAGCCGCACGGGTCAATCGATCAGATCGTCTCTGGATGGGTGACCATTTTTACATACCAATACCCCTCCATGCCTCTGAAAGCACGTTAAGCCGTTGGTCCCGGCAGTCAATCTCATTAGAACTCTATTGGTCATCAAGCCAGGCTCCATACAAAAATGCCCATTATTTTTTGTAGGTATGTAAATAAGTCCGCACGGGATTTTTTTTTTTTTGGAATGTAAGTACCTGCAAATTTACCGTTTTAAGTTTTTTTCCTTTACTTATGCTACATGACATTGCTTCTTGCCTTTCATGATTCTAGGTCAACGGGAAGTACCTTATTTTGATTTTTTCACTGCTTCAGGGGATTGCAGCCCCGAGTATTTGATATTAATTTCAACTAGATAACTCCATGTGTTCTTGAAAAAAAGGGTCTTGGGACAGACGGACAACGAAGTGATCTTCTAAGGGTGCCGTTTTTCCTTTTGAGGTTGAACGGATGGAGGAGGAACGCTAAAAACGCTAAGAACGCTTTCATAGAAAAACGCAATTTGATACCTACGCCCCGAAATGCATTATATTATACCTGCAGCAATTTTTTTTAATGACCGACGAAATTTTTCTATTTATTCGTTTAGAATCATGTTCATAAATCAATCTTAACAGGTTGCGCGTCGATGTCCCTGCCACCCTGTAAATAATACATAGGTAGCTACGTAATCTGCATTCGCGGCTTATTTGCCAAAAATGTAAACAAATATAAGTTTATGGAAAAATAACTTTAATTCCTTTCAATAAAGTTCAGTTTACGCAACAACTTCAAACATATTTTATAACTTTTTCAAGAGTGCTAGTCACTCTGACAAAAAAAGCACGCGGGAAAAACACGCCCGTGTGTACTTGGAATTAATAATATTTACCTTTTTTTACGCTTTCACACAAAAATATACCTAGCTTAGACAGTTGATGTATATTTAGTAATATTTAAAGTATTTTGTCAATGAAATGTAATCTTTGTTTCCAGTCGACCTGCGCCGTTTCAACAAGACTGTTCATTGCAAGTTTCAACCCAATGGCTTCATCTGTTCTAGTCGCAGGAAAACCCGCAAGTACGTGCTAAAGATGCAATACAAAACATTATCGTAATATACAATGTGATAAAAAAATTATGAAAAATTAAAGGCACCTAAGTGGAGGTATTATAACTTTTACATTTTATTTACAGTAGCAAAGTGGAGGAGTGCGGTGTGCATGCACCTTTCGCTAGATATTTTAATTTTTTTTATGATGTGGGATCAGGAGTGTGTACTTGGTGTAATATTTTGATGGAAGTGCTTTAGCTTTTTAGGGTGCTGTATCTCAAAAGAAAAAATCGAAACCCTTGTAGAATCACTTCGTTATCCATCTGTCTGACCTTTTTTCTCAGGAATGCGTGGGGGTATCAAGTTGAAATTAATATCAAATATTTAGATCTACGGCGCCTTGGAGCTGTAAAATATTGAGCCTCTAAGACGTTGACATAAATTTCCATTTATGTCGTATACTTTGACACTCGCGAATAAATTAAAACCCATAATAGGGTGTTTATTTATAGATAATGGGTTTTAACTATTCCCGTTGACCTACAATAATGAAATTTGGCAAGAAGCAAGGTCAAGGTCACAAATAACTACAGGAAAATATCCGAAAATCGTTCATTTGTAGTTTTATTCCGAATCGAAAATTTGTAGGCCGAATCTTGAATTTAGTTCATTCAACTCTGTCTTCTCTCCAATCTAACTAAATATTTTTCTGCTGCATAGTATCTAATGTTTGGCCTTTAATCCGGAATTGGAAATTAATAGGCTGTATTACTTGAATGTCCGTGAATCTGGTACCAGCATCGGAAACAGATTCAAGGACATACAATGATACCTATTGAATACTTACTTTTACACAACGATCATACCTAGGTACATTGAATAGAGCCGTTTCATCTGATTATTTTGCGTATACTTACTACAGAATATTCAAATTAAATTAGGCGAAAGTTTGTGCTGGTGCGAAGGGATTGTGTTCTGTTTTCGTCGTGTTGGATGAGAGGGGTAGGCAAGGAGGTGCGGGTGAAACATGATTTATTTCTGTTTTTTTTCAGGTATTATGATAAATTCGTATTTTGTATCTATTGTATATTGTTATATTTTTTAGATATTACTTTGACGTTCAGCTGAAACAATGCGTACGTTTTGAATATGGACATTGTAACCACAGCTACAACATGTTTGATGGAAGACATCTATGCTTGGATGCATGTCGAGGTAGAAAATCTTTTTCAATACCAAATATCTGTGTCCAGTTTGTACCATGTGTTTGTACCACCTACATACAAAGATTAACAGGAATGAAAAGAATAACACTTTCCAATGACTTTGGGGCCGGACCGTGTCCTCCATGTCCACGGGTGCACTCTCCCTTCCCTCACTCTCATAGACCGATGGCACGGCAATCCGACACGACCAGAGAGAGATCGCGTTGGTCTCGTGGTCGCAAGCGCGATAGCTGAGTATGGGGTCTTGGATTCGATTCCCAGGTCGGGCATAAGTGTTATTGGGTTTTTTCCATTACGAATTTCTTAGTAACAACCCGGAGTTTGGAAGTTGGTCGTGTGATAGTCCCGTGCCTCGGAAAGCACGTTATTTAGGTATGTATAACTAATAGAAATACATAAAAAGGTAGGCAACGCACCTGTGGTACCCCTGGAATTGCAGATGTCCTTGCAAAGCCTGCGGTGACCACTGACCGATGTGCCGCCTGCTTGTAAATGCTCAAGTAAAAACAGCAAAAACCAAAGATGGCATAGTTCAAAAACCTAGAATTCTCAGAATCAGGACATGTACAGGTACTATCGTGGAAACTCCCGCCTGACCACCACTAAATTCATTTTTGCTTGCATTCAAAAAATAAAAGCACTCTCTAGCCCCGCGCCAATGTCAAATAGTTCGTCAGTAAAATTAACAAAAGGAGTACACGTGATGCGTCACTAAGGTGCGCAGTGCAGGTTGCAACTAATTGCGTTATCGCTTTCCTAATAGGCGAAAATTTTAAAGGTTAAGTTTAAGTGTTTAAAAAGTGTGTGTTTAAAAAGTTTAAGTGACCAGACGGAAAAGGCCGCGGTGGTACGCCTATCTACATCTACCAATTAATTTCATTACAGACGACGCGTACGAACCAATTCCAGATATATTGTCAGAAGCCGTTTACTGCCGGTATCAACCCGACTTCGGAGATTGTAACGCGTATCACCCTTCGTAAGTTATTGTCCATCAATGTAAGTGCTTTAGCATTTTTGACAACAAATCCCAGTAAATTGAACCCTCGGTAAGGTAGAACATATTATTATCTAAATTTTACCCGTTTATCTACTCATGTGCTGTTACTTAACAAATAGACCTTGACGTTTTGTGACGGCAAGTGACATTCAACATTAGGGTGGTAATGAAATTTCAAAGAAATAATTTTTCCGTTTATTTAATTGTAGATATAGGTATACAATATACAATTACATTAAACAGTCTTTTCACAATTATTTTACCTGTGTTTTTGCATTACTGTCAACATCACACTGATCTTTATTGTCATTTTCATAAGGTTGCTGTTGTAAAAATTCTTTCCTAAAGATAACTGCTGGGACACAGGCCTCCTCTCTAAGAGAGGGAGTGGGTCGTTATCTACCACGCGGGCCCAGTGCGGGTTGATTGATGTCATGTGTCTTCGAGTTTTTGGTTCTATAAAGGTTTCCTTACAATGTCTTCTGTCACCGTTTTCAGAGCAGTGCATGGTGATGAAATAACTGTCAGGGTCCGAACCTACAACTCGTGAGTCGCGGCAGTTACAACCGGGCCACTAGTTCTGGAACAATAATAAATTGATGTAATTATTGTTTTTCAGGTGGTACTACGACATTACGGATATGACGTGCAAAGGTTTTTCATACAGCGGTTGTGGAGGTAATCGTAATAGATTTCCTACTGCTATGGAGTGTGGAGATATCTGTGGCACTGCTATTGCATTTCAAAGTTAAATTCTAATTAATATTATAAAATTTTTGGTTTGTTATTGTATACTCATATACCTCCCTATAATTTTTTAGGATTCCGTACCCAATGGGTGCTAACAGGACCTTATTACTAAGCCTCCGTTATCCATCCATCCATCCGCCCATCCGTCCGTCTGTCTCTCAGCAGGCTGTACCTATCTCATAAACAGTAATAGGTAGACGGTTAAATTTTCACAGTGAGTATTTCTATTGTCGCTATAACAACATATAATAAAAATTAAATAAAAGTAAAAAATTAAAGGGTCTGAAACGTGTTTTTTTCGGCGTTTTTTGCTTTGAAGTACGGAACCTTTCGTGTGCGAGTCCGACTCGCACTTGGCCGCTTTTTACACTGGGTATATTTTCTTTGCATTTTGTTTAGGTATATACTCTATTCATTTATATTTTATTAACAAACATAGGCCGCTTCACACCAAATCCATAGTGAGTCAAGACAAAAATGAATGAAAAAAAAATATTGTTTTTGAGTTTGTATGTAGGGGCCGGGTTATCTCTTGAACTACCAGTCGGATTTGAAACATTATTTTTGTAGTTGATAGCCCAATCTTCTTAAGGACGGCTATAGGCTATATAAAATCACGCTAGGACCATAAGGAGCAAAGCAAAAATAAAAAAGTTAGAAAGAACGCTAAGCGGAAACGAAGTACATACATACTAGCGCAGGCGGCTGATGCGATGCGATGAGATGGGTCGGGGGGTCAACAAATTTCACGCAGACGAAGTTGCGGGCAGAAGGTAGTAGATGGTAGGTTTACTATATTGCTTGTCCATTTCCATTATCTAAGGGAAGCATTAAGTTTATTGCATCATCTGGTGAGTGTAACCACGAGAGCAATTACTAGCACAGGAAAGCTTATCCGGACACTTGAACTAATTGTGAATGCTAGCGTGGAGCAGCCACTACCTACCTACGGGGCTCCATGCCACTCATCTAGAGCTAATATTTTATTACCACTTTGTAAACAGTTGTAAACCTGGGAATGAGAATCACACATAAGCTCGGCTGTATTTTTCTTGAACATCTTAAGTGGATTAAGTGGAAGTGGTACTTTGTAGGATAGAGTTGCAATTTAAGTAGAGTTTGTGATCAATATAAGTGGTTCCTGGATTTGAATACGTCTTAGATTAGATTAGCTGCTCCGGTTTTTTTAAATTATGTGGTAGATTTGGCCAATCTGGATACTGAAACCATAACGTATTTACTGAATGCCCTTGTATCTACAGCCAATCAATTTTGTTTTTCAGGGCAAGGGCCCTGAAAAACGATATCATTATTTGCCAAAGAGGTTTTACTGATAACCCATTATAATCCATACTTAATATTATAAATTGGAAAGTAATTCTGTCTGTAAGTTACCCTTTCACGCCTAAACCACAAACGGATTATGATTAAATTATGCAAGGAGATAGATGGCATCCTGGGGAAGAACATAAGCAATTTTTTGTCCCAGTATGTTCCCGTGGGAAAATTTCTATCAACCACGCGGGCGAAGCCGCGGCCAGAAGCTAGTAACATATAAATATCAAACTCAAACTCAACTCAAAGTCAAAGCATTTATTCCAATTAAACCAATTACAGGCACTTTTGAATTGTCAAGGGTCGGTCAGTCAGAAAGATGAAGCTAGTTGCCCATTCCAAAGCGTAGGTACCTATGGAGAAGAACGGGCAAGAAACTCCATGGACACTGATTTGATTCCCGCACGGAACAAATATTTGTACGACCTACAAGTATTTGTTTCGGGTCTGGGTGTTTTATCTATAATATGTATGTATTTACAAAAAAAAAAATATGTATATAAGTAGTTTATCAGCCATCTCGTTACCATAACACAAGCATTAAGTTGCTTAGCTTGGGACTATATGGCGTTGTGTGAAATGTCCAATATTATATTATTATTATTATTCTTTTATTTATTTATATATAATTTTTTTTTACATTTTTAAATATTTCTTAAAATATAAAATTATGTATAAAAAAAACATTTTAAAATATAAAAAAAATAGGGATCCGCCGGTGTCGGGAGCAGGGTCCAAGCTACCGGTGGTTAGGTCTCCAGAGACAGGAACCTCCTCACTATGCGAGCCGTATCGAGGAGTACTGCCTTCTGAATCAGGCCCTTGATCCAACCGCCTAACGAGAGCCTCGATAGATGTTGATCGAGGCTTTCGGCCATCAGGCCATTGGCCGATACGACAATCGGGACAATGACAGCCGAGCTCACATTCCACATGTCAACAACCTATTATTATTATTATTATATTACTGTTTTAAATCAAATAATATGGTTACATAATTCATGTTAAAAATTATGCATGTGAGAAGAAACTTTAAAAGCGTCCGTAATAAAAAGACTTACAAAAAAAACAATTCAAATATTAAAGTAAAATAAGCCATGGCAGCAAAGAGATGACCAATCCCTACTGACAGCGCCTGTTCACGAACATGACGCATGTATTAGCACCATTCAGCTCAACCATTTTGAAGGGAGCTAAATGATCTAACACCTATCCAATATCTTATCTTTATCGTGATTCTGGGTAATTATAGCGTCATGTTTCTAACCCAGTGAAATTTATTTTATGTCCGGGTCCTATCCACATGGGATCCTGTAGGTAGATAACTAATCTTAATAATACATTGTCAATTGGTCCTTTAAAAGGACGATTGCAGCTTTATGCAATGATTGGTACGGGGAAAATGGGATACGAAGAGTTTGTTTCGATATTTGGTACGAAATTACGCGGGAGTTAACTCTTCATAATATATATTATGAGGAGTGATGAGTTAAAGACGATTAATTAATAACCAAAACAGACGAAAGCGAGTCGCAGATTTAAAATAGTACGAATATTTTGAACCGACGAAAAAAAAAGGAGAAGGTTCTCAAGTCGACACATCAAGAAAGCTGGGCACGGGTCGAATTCGTCCTGATTTACTAATACCAGCCTCTGTGCCACTGCAAGACAAATGCCTCTTCTCGTAGTGTAGCATAAAGTAATTCAATAACAAGCCCCCATATTCATTACATTGTATCGTGTCGCGCGTCTTGTAGACAGCAGCGTAGGCACGACGTAGCAGCCGCATAGATACAGCGTAGCAGCCACGTAGGCACGACGTAGCAGCCGCATACATACGGTGTAGCAGTCGCGTAGTGCCTGGGCAGCTGCTACGCTATACCCATAGCGTAGCAGCTGCCCAGGCACTCCATAGACTACATTTTACACCAAACTAGTGTCCTCATTCTTCGATGCAGGACTCTTTTGCTTAAAAAACTGGCCTATAAGTAGTTACAGTTACAAAACGCAACATTACATTATTGTAATTTCTTAATTCTCAAGCATAATATCATAAACATTATCAGCTTATAATGTTCTCACAGCTGGGACACAGGCCTCCTCTACAGAGAGGATCACGGCCCACTCCCTCTAATAGTAGAGGGAGTGGGCCGTGATCCACCACGCGGATCCAGTCATAGACACGTCACATGTCTTCGAATTTTTGGTTCTATTTCTCAAAGTAACACATAATTAATTCCGCACCTGTACAATAATTAAAAATAGTGAAACTTACAAAGGTCGAGATTGTAAATAGCCTAATGAAAGCCATTTATACTCACATTTCAGGGGATTTGGTACTTTAGAAACCGGTAACCGAATAGTTGTCCTTTGTTTTTCATTCATAAACACTACAGTTAATTTGCAATGAACATAAAATGTAAGTATCTATTACGCGATAAGGTTAACATTCAGTCAGGGAATTTTCGTAATTTTAAGAACGTTCAAAGTCTGAGGGGCAATTCTCGAATTTTTAAAGAACGTTCGCATTCTAATTTCACTGTCAATCTATCAAAAATACGATCAATTTACATACATTTTTGACAAGTTTTTAATATAAATTGTCGCTGAGATGAAATTGCGCCTAGATTTTAATGTTTTTTAAGTACGAGTGTGACCTTCTGATCTCAGACTAAATCTGTCAAAAATTTACCACCTATACTTTCCCTGCATTTTTGACAAGATTTTGACATTGACTGTCGCTGAGATGAGATTTTGAACGTTTTTAATTATAGGAATTAGCCTACAGGTGAGCAGTTATTCAACTGGAATTTAACGATAAAAACGAAATAACATGGACACAGAGTATTTTTATTCCCATAAATCTCTACGCATTTTTCCCCAGTCCGTGACACGGGTTCAACCAGTTTACCTCAAAATGTTTCGCCAAACATAATAAATTATATTTCGCCGCCACAATTTGAACAAACAATAGGTTTGTATACAGGCTGTTGTGAGGATTCTACTAATGGATCCGTTTGCGAATATAATTGGTTTCTTAATTGCATCCACAAATGACGAAAACATCACGGTGCTGGAAGATTTACATACGAAGTGCGGTTTACGTGATAAAGGATTTAAATCGTCTTCGTCAACATTTTACTGACTGCATTAGCGACATGACAGCTTTGTGAGAGTGGTGTTAATAATAAAAGTACTTGGGTTTTAATGGGGCTCTAATAATGTATCACCCTATCTGAAATATTAGATTTAAGAGGTAGTTCATTGTCATCTAACGAGCCTTTTCCCAACTATGTTGGGGTCGGCTTCCTGTCTAACCGGGAGCAGCTGAATACCAGTATTTTAAATGAAGCGGCTGCCTATCTGACCTCCACAACCCAGTTACTGGGTTACGGTACGATATCTTTGGTAAGGCTGATTGTTAGACTTTCGGGCTTCTGACGGTCTCTAACGACTGCCAAAGATCCACGAATGACAGCTGGGACGAAATGATTAAAGCACTTAAGAGGTAGTTCCCGACTGTAAGAGTAAGTTCGGTGTAAGGAACATCGAAGCGCTAAATTTTACCATGAATTCAGCACATACACAACAATAAGTACTACAAGGTCAAAACGTATGGAACTGATTGTTTTTTAATAACCTACTATAAACAACGTTTGTAGTATAGAATCATGTAATTAATTCATGGTAAAAGATTTCGCGTCGATGTTCCTTACATCCTGTATTTTAGAATTTTAGAAATGATACGGCAGAAAAAATCCGCTGCTAAACATTATACCAATGGTGATATCACATGACGCCCTAAAGTCTGGCAACCAGTCTTACCAAGGGGTATTACTTATTACCCAGTAACTGGGTTGTGGAGGTTAGATAGGCAGTCGCTTCATGTAAAATACTGGTATTCAGCTGCATCCGTTAGACTGGCAGCCGACTGAAAGGCTACGTACGGACAAAGGAAGCATGGTACAAAAAGGCTCCTTTTTTTTGCCTTTACTCAGCAGTGAGTCGGAACTAGGCTGAATAATGAGACTGAAGACAACCGCAACACAGATTTGAAAAGCTTAGGCAAGCAATTTACGTCTTTCTGAATAAAAGATTAGCAGACCACAGGAAGGTCTCATAATCTTAATACTCTCCAAGCAAAGGCATATTTCTCGCCTTATTGTTAAGAGCATAATTAATTAATTTAAGAGCAGAAATTAATTAGTTTAATAGCGTGACCTCTCATACCCTCACGGCTAAAACAAACGCACGAATTGTAGGTAAATGAGAAATTACCGTTTGCTAAGCTACTAATTATGTTTTAACCGTAGCGAATCCTTTTGGTGAAGGCCATAACCATATTAAATAACTTACACACGCTGTCTACATCTCTTTATCTACTTTCCTACCGCAGGCATGCTGGAAGATATGTCTTTGTATATAGATACTAAGAAATCTCTTTTCTTTTCTTTTATTTTTCTTATGTTTATATACTGGTGTACATAAATGGTTAAATAAATAAATGTTTCTAGTGGTAGTCATAAAATCAGGCTTATTTTCTCCATAGGATTAGGGCGAGGTGTAACTACAGGACAATCCTTAGATATCTTATTTCTAGGGTACATATCAAGCTACTACAATCGGCCAAAGGAGGTGTTTCTTTTTTCATACAACTGTGGCCAAACAATGTACCTTAAGAACAAAAGTACTGAAATACAGGAAAAAAATTGCAGATTCTGAAAAAAAATATATTGGATTTATTTATACATTTGTACCACATGAAATTGTCGTTCAAAGATATTAATAACTTGCAACCCATGAATTAATTTGGCAATCTCATTTTATATTTTTCCGATGATGCGTTTCGTTACTTCATGTTATAAAAGTAACATAAAGAAATTATCCTAAAAGTATATTGAATATTATCTTATTATTGTATTAAAAAAAGTTTTTTTGGTTATATAAAACATTATTTTTGTGAAACATTTAGCGAATAAGAATTAAAGAAGACATTAATTGATTCAGATATTGTATGCGTTTGGTTAGCTTTCTGAAAGGCCAAAAGACTGTGCTCCAAGGCCGATAATTATCTATTTTTTTTAATTAACTTTGTTTTGTTTACCAATAAATAACATCTTATCATAATTCCGTTTCGGTTCCTCGGCTCGTTCGTTGGTTTCCCATCTCTTGGAGTGCTATTTCGTGTGTGATTTCATAATTGTTGATTTGGCTATTCTTTCCTTAAGGAGTTTGACATTTATAAACCAACTGTTTAATACCTAAACGGCGGTTTGAATGTTGATGAGCAGAGCCCTTGAATACAAGATACTTAACGTGTATTTATCGTAGAATCAAAGAGTAGATGGAATGGGTATGTAGAACGAACAAATACACATTTTAGGTCCCTTGGACTGTCATACAACATTTTATAGACCGATGACCGTCACTGATAGGAGGTCCATGCCTCCTTTAAGGTACAATTCCATTCCATTTTTATATTAATGGCACCATCGTTTTATCGATGATGAAATGTATTCGCTGGGGAGTGAGGACTGATGTGACCACAGACTAATTAATATAAAATGCATCTATATTATACAATATTCAATATTGTAGTCTAAAACAACCGGAATCATAATATTTATTTTGACAATTGGAATAGTTTGACACTTGACAGCTGTCACTGCTGTTATGAACGTTTCGTTGAACGCAGTTACGATGTGAGGTAGTGATTTTTTACATTCTCTTATTTCTTAATCAATCGAATATTGGAGGATTTTAAATACTGCTACTATCACAATTTATTGCAAGGAATTTCATTTGTAATTTGTACCTCGGTACAAGTTTGGCCGAAAAAAAAACACATCCTTTATTTAATAGATTTTCAACTTTATCGGTAAAGCATAAGGTTCAAGGTTGATTGGGAAAATTTGACAGTTTCGGGTAGCTTGATGTGCTGGCGTCTGTACAACCATTTTTCGCCAGTTATTCAAAATTTATTAATTTAGTGGTACATGATGGTATAAGATAAAAATATCCACCTAGGTGTTAGGGCTAGGTGTTAGGCGCTAGCGCCTACCTACACTTATATGTATATACCAATAAATAAGCAAAATCCCTAAAAACTAATATCTATACAAATGACTAATCCTACGTAAGAGTACTAAAAATCTATACGGTCTACGCCTTATAAAAGTAAACCTAAGTACCTATCTAATAAAAAAAAAACAGTGGCAGAAAATAAAATACCTACCTACCTAAATAAACCTATTTCTGACGATAACCAATCTAAACTCAATAAATAAGCAAAATCCCTAAAAACTAATATCTATACGAATGACTAATCCTACCTAACAGTATTATAAAATAACCTACGGTCACTACGTACACTATCAAATATACTACCTACACTTTAAAATTAAAATCTATACCTGCGACTCATAAAAATAAACCTAAATAACTCTACCTTAAACTGTACTTAGTAAAAACTAAAAGGAATAAAAAGGTCGCACTGAAAAGCCTCGCCATACAAATTCATCTTAAGATACAAAAATATTAAATGTTATTTATTATCTTCGTCGTGTACTACGACAAACTTATTATTTGCGGTTGGTACAGTAATCGTCAAATTTTTGGGTTCGGTGTCGGTCTAATAACACCCCCTGCCATTTATTTTTATGATATTTTCAATGTACAGAATTTTCACTTCTACAGATTTATTATAAGTATAGATATGTCTACATGTTTTTATATTCCAATATCTAATATATAAAATTCTCGTGTCACAGTTTTCGTTGCCATACTCCTCCGAAACGGCTTGACCGATTTTGATGAAATTTTTTGTGCTTATCCGGTATCTATGAGAATCGGCCAACATCTATTTTTCATCCCCCTAAATCGAAACTTACGCGGGTGAAACCGCGGGGCGCAGCTAGTTTTAAAATATAATTTAATTAAATTAAAGGAGAAAATAACTATGATGACTGCATTAGTTTAATGTAGTTTCAAGACTGGAGTGCACAACAGCTAGGGTTGGACTATCGTCGCTTATATTATTTAGCATAACGGTGCATAAACTTGAGCAAACTTGTGTGCAAACTGTGAGCTTCTGTTGTATGAACTCCGGTTTAAGTACCTGCTATTTCAGACGTTTCCTGTCGTCTTTAACAAATAGACGACGAAGTTGTGCTGAAATAATAATAGTAGGTATTAATGGAAGGTTTAGTTAGGTTAGGATTTGGACTGAAATTGAGTTAGGGGCAGACGTGTAGACGTAGGTATGCAATCTTGGATAAGTTATTTCTTGTCAGTGAGGTCCACGGCAGGACAATGGATGAAAACTCAAAAAACTCAAAGCATTTATTTCAATTAAACCATTTACAGGCACTTTTGAATTGTCAATCGGTCAGTCAGCAAATATGAAGCTAGTTGCCCATTCCAAAGCGTAGGTACCTATGGAGAAGAACGGGCAAGAAACAGCATGGACACTCTTTTAAATTATAGTTTACAAAAATATTAGTTACATCATTAGTGTTGAATTTATAATTATATGTGAGAACGATGTAAAAAAAAAATATACGTACGCGTTAAAGTGTCCAGAGTACCTACAGCAAATAGTACTTAACAAAACAATAATCCAAAAGTAAAATAATTAAAAATAAGCCGAGGCAGCCAAGTGATGACCAGTCCCAACTGACGGCGCCCGTTCACGAACATGACGCATAGATCAGCACCATTCAGCTCAACCATTTTGAAGGGAGCTAAATGATCCAACACACACGCCACCGTCAGCGAGACATTTTAGTGAGCATGACATACTATCAGCCGCCAGGGCACATTCAAGTCAATGAAGTTGGACGATGGATTTTCACAAATTTGTCATGTTCCACTACTAGGTGGAGGTAATTTTCATAATCAAGCTATTAATCAATGAGTGTAAAAGCCAAGTGTATTAATGATAATAATCTGTCTTGTGTGCTAAGGACTGTAAAACTGTGTTTCTAAACTTAGTGCGAGTTTTGCGCGTCAAAATCAAATGATAAATGATTTTATTTTTGTAAGTTTGTTTTTACACTTTTACACGTCAATCATATTTTCTAAGCTTAGTGCGAGTTTGAAATGATAAATGATTTAATTTTTGTAAGTAGGTTTGTACAAACACTTTTAAAACTAGATGAGGTCGGCGTTTCCAATCTAACCACTCTGAGAAGAAAGGAGAAAACAAACTCAGAGGTCTCTTTTAAAGTCCAGACATAATCTTGGTCAGGAGGGGCTTGTGGCTAAGAAATAACAACCTCACGGTTCGATCGATCAGGTTAAGCTACGCTTGCCGTGGTTGGTCCGTGGATAGGTGACCATCATTACATACCAAGACCCCTCCGTGCCTCGGAAAGCACGTTAATCCGGTCCCGGCTGTCATTCGTGGATCTTTGACAGTCGTTACGGGTCGTCAGAAGCCCGAAAGTCTGACAACCAGTCTTATCAAAGGGTATCGTATTACCCAATAACTGGTTTGTGAAGGTCAGATAGGCAGTCGCTTCATGTAAAATACAGCTATGCAAATAAAATTCAGCTATGCAAATTCAGCAATGTAAATTCAGCTGCATCCGGTTAGACTGGAAGCCGACTCCAACATAGTTGGAAAAAGGCTAGGAAGACGATGACATAATCTTCGTCAGATCATGTGAAGACTTTAAGAGATTGAGTGGGCCTGTCAAATGATTAAAACTATCTGAGAAAAAAAAAAAGCAGAAAAATCACTCCAGTTATTTTCGCATCCACAACAGCTACCACACAAAGCTAGCACCGGGGAACGAAAGCTATACAGTACTACGAATAAGTTTGGGTATAAAAATCAAGCAGAGAAACACAAAACAATCAGGCACTGGCTGTTACGCAGATTGCTTGCAGAGAACACAAGAGTAAATAATACAATGGTAACTGGCTTCTATCAACGTGGATTCCATTTCGGACGTGCCGGAATTTTTCAATGTCAACAGATTTATCTAGATTGCAAAAAAACAACAAGTTTTGTTCCGGTGATGTCAAATGGTGATGTACTAAGTAAATTCTACTGTTTGGAGTAAACGATTGATAGCAAGCAAAGAATAGCATAAGAATAATCAGCTTATAATGCTCCCACTGCTGGGACACAGGAGAGGTGGGCCGTAATCCACGATGCGGGACAAGTGCGGGTTGGTAGACGTCACATGTCTTAGGACTCTTAGAATTTTTGGTTCTAGGACATGCCGGTTTCCTCACGATGTTTTCCTTCAACGATTTGAGAAAGCAGTGATGGCCCAGGGGTAACGGCCATAATTTACGAGTTTTTGGTTGTATTTTCGTACCCAGACAGGCACTTTAATTTGTGAAAATTATTTCATTATCACTGCTCTTAAAACGGTGAAAGAATAGATGATTTATACTCGTATTCTACTACTCGTAAAATATTTAACACGCAGATTGGTTGGCGGAAGGCAGAGGAGTGTTGTGGCGCAGCCTTGGTGAGACCTTCATCCAGCTGTGGACTGCGATAGGCTGAGTTGATTTAATCGGTCATGTAGAATTGCAATTCTAAATTGCAGCCCATCAACAGTAGTTTATGTGCCTAATAATTGTCGGCAAGCAAAACACAAAATAGCACACATTCATTATAATCTCTTTCGCACATAAATTTAAATACCAGGTAACAACTCGTTAGCTGACTACCCACTTAACTCAATTTCCTGCTCAACAAATAGCGGTGTGAGTCAAAAAGAGGTCAGATTAAATTCCAGCAGCATGAGTCCGAGGTTTTAAGTGCCATCAATAAAATGCAATCCGCTAAACAGTATACAGTTACTTCTCTACATGCTACGGTCGGTCAACGGCTAATCCATAGTTCCATAAGTAAGTACTAATATTATACAAACATGCGAAAGTAATTTTGTCTGTCTGTCTTCCACGCTCGTGACTATACGTAAATAACTGAGACACTCCAAAAAGCTGATTTTTACATTCAGATGTAAGAATTCTTCATTTTATTCATATTTTTAAAGCCGACTTCAGTCAGATCTTTTTGGGGTTCCTTCGATGTCACATATTTGTGCTGCCACTTGTATTTGCCTTTTACAAATTATTTATTTATTTTTAGCCTATGTTGCCACTCTGTCTTGAGCTAGTGTGGACCAATCCTATGTGTAGGCGTCGAGCTCATCCCGCCATCTTCTCCTGGGTCTGCCTCGATGTCACCAGACGTTTTCTGGGACCCCACCAAATGGTGGTAGTTTTGGCCCATAAGTCGTTTGACATGCGGCAAACGTATCCGGCCCAGTCCCACTTAATCTTGTCTGCTTTTTTGTTGACGTCGGCGATTTGTGTTTTGGAGCGCAGGCACTGTGCACATGTTTCACAAATGATTTGCCGTCATATAATATCATGATCCTATCAGATAATATTGCCGAGTTGTAAGTGTTTGTTTGTAATGTCAAAATAACAGCTTTTTTAATGTATATCAAAGTATTAACGCTACTTATAATTTTTTTTTTTTTTAAATATTTCGTCTGTCTGTTTGTTCTGGCTTATCTCCGAAACTGCTGGCCTGATATTGACGGTAAGAATTAAAATCCATGAAATCCAGTTTAACTTTATATACCTAATTAAGCCTAAACCACTGAACGGATTTCGTTAAAATTTGGCAAAGAGATAGACGGCATCCTGGGGAAGGACATAGGCTACTTTTGTCCCGGTAGGAATAATTTCCGGCACCCAAGCGGGCGAAGCCGCGGGCAGAACCTAGTATATTGTTATTAATAAATTATGTATATTTATGCTCGTGACTGTACCCGTCATGTGTGAGAAACTTTAGCTCGATGTCCGACATAATTTCCGTCTGGGTACTGTATACTACTGTACCTACACTGTATCTTGTTAGAGGTAGAAGATGCAAATACTCGTACATAATAATACGCCATCTTATTTTATGACGTCATAAAAATAACTAAGGGTTTACGACCAGATGATAAAAGCAGTGTAGTCGCATCCTTATTTCTCATAATAACAACATATGGCAGCAATATATCCCAAGAAACATGATTATCTCTCTGACAAATCCGGTTATTGCTGTCATTCCTATTCAGCCTGTTTAATATGTACTAATGGAATGATTTGTACAATCCTCATCATCTTTTTACGTTTCTACAAGAACTTTACGAAAATCTAGGGGTAAAATACTGAATACAGTTAACTTTCCTTTCACTACACCCCTTTTTTTTATCAAATCTTTATATTCGTCAAGTGGCATTTTGGGAGACTGTATGACACAAAAGAAAGTACTTACAGTTTCTCGATCTTGCTCGATCAAACTCGAAATCACGCCGCTCAAAATGGCGGTAGGTAGGTATTTCAAACGCGGGCTCGCGGCACGACTAGTTAACTGGAATTTTGCAAAGAATACACGATATTAACACACATGACCCTTGAGGATCATTAGTCAGCAACGTCATTCATGTGAAAATAATGATGTTCTTCCGACCCAATTTCGTCACAGCGCAGGGGACAATCTCACCACATACTAGTTTAGTACACAGTAGATTATCATAGTGGCTCTCTCTATTCCCTTAGGGCGCATTCGACCAAACTTTTATATCTAGAATAAGTCTTATCCTGAGAATAATTATTGAATTTTTTATTGAATTTTTGACAGTTAGTCCATACTAGAACTGTCAGTCGTCAATTTTATTCCAAGAATAAAAGTTATCTGACTTTGGTAAAATCAGCCCTTAGTCGCATAGTCCGATAGAACGGCCATCCGTCACGTCCGGGGAGTGGTCGTGACGTAGAAGTCGTAGAACCAACGGTTCACCGAACTTTTCGAGGTACGAAGGTGTCCCACCACCAGCTTTCAAACTGAGAAATTCATAATGGAAAAAATTACACACTTTCCACGCTCAGTCAAGAGAGACGAGACGAGACCAAAGGGGCTGTTGAAAGTGTTATAGAGATATAAGGAACAGGGTACATCCAGAATAGAAAAGGGAGGATCCTCCGACCAGACGGGTGTTGTGTCTGGTGGGCAACTGCCCGACGATGATGTCGGGACGTTGTATGCTAGTTGCGCGGTAAACTATGCTTGCGCGACGCAGGATTTTGCGAGACGTCTTTTCCTTATCCCAACTTTCTCGTTAATATAATAAATCATTCGAATATTTTTTCGAATTTCGTAGATTCATTTCCAATGTGCTCGATAGTCGAGTGAGGCACGAAATCTGTGAATTTTTTATGTTAGATGCCACAGACTGAGGCAACCATACATATAAAAAAATCATTTGCGGCGCATGCCTCGATCTGTCTGGATGCACCTTTACATGGAGGTGACATCGAGCTAAACAGCAACCGCGAGGCTTCGCAGTGAGGCATCTTCGAGATGTAATTTATTACCCTTACTCATCTGTAATAGCCATACCCATCCCTTATTGAAACGACACTGCCGTTACCTGGGCTAAGTCTTTTAGAAAATAAATGATAACATACTTAAAAAAAAAACAAAACTATGAGTTGTTATCAAAATCAGTAATGAAATTGACTTTACAATTAATAATAAATAAAATCCTCCCATCTTAATTACTTATTTTCCCTAACTGAGGATGTAATTATAAATGAAAAGACTTTTTTAATTAACTTACAGCGCTTCTAATTCATTCAAAAGTTGTCGTTAATATTTTCCCGCGAGTTACCGTTCATTTTGATATAAAAGATTAATCAATTTTCCGGTACTTTCGAAATAATTAGAACCAGTCATTTTAGAATTTGAGAAAACGTTTGAATGATTAAATTGTTTAATTTCAAAGTAAAAGTTTTCCTAGTTGCCTTTATTAAATTTAATGATTATTGTAAACTTAATAGCACCTAATACAAACATATAGTTTAAGGCTCATCATCCGCCTACAGCAGTCCACACCTGGACTAAGGCCTTTTCTATGGACATCATTCAACTCGATTTTACGGTAGGTAACTCTTAACCAACAGCTACCAGCTACCCTGCAAAGTTCGTCGCTCCACCTAGCCTGAGTGCGTCCTACCTTACGTTTTCCGCGGTCTCCACTCAAGAACACCTCAACGGTCATCGGTCAGTGTACGGCTAATAAATGTTAAATATATAAATATGCTGTTGGTGTACTCATAAACTAAAATTACTTATACCTGTCTACAAAGCTTGTATCCTGAGTGCTCTATGAATCATTTGCCTAGCCTTTTCCCAACTATATTGGGGTCAGCTTCTAGTCAAACCGGAGGCAGCTGATTCCAGTATTTTGCATGGAGTGACTACCTATCTGACCTGTACAACCCAGTTACTGGGTAACACAATACCCCTTGCTAAGACCCGTTATTGTCAGACTTTTTTGGCTTTTGTCTCGGTAACGACTGTCAAGGATCCACGAATGACAGACGGAGCAAAATGCTTTCTTCTTCTTCGTATCGCTTTTGGGGCTGGTCATCAGTTAGCTGCCTCGGCTTATTTTTCAAGATTCAAGATTGTTGTTTTGTTAGTATTTTCTGTACTCTGGACGCTTTTAACGCGTACGTCTTTTTTTAAATCGGTCTCACATATATAAATTCAACATTAATGATGTAACTAATATTTTTGTAAAAAAATAATTTAAAAGAGTGTCCATGGAGTTTCTTGCCCGTTCTTCTCCATAGGTACCTACGCTTTGGAATGGGCAACTAGCTTCATATTTTAGCCTGTAAATGTTTTAATTGAAATAAATGCTTTGAGTTTGAGTTATTGGGTTCTTGTGGCCTAAAACTTCGCCACTTCCGCGGCGTTGTCGGTGGCAGCGCAGAGGTCAGCGCCTTATATTATTATGCGAGTTTTCATTAGCTTGATACACATTGCAGTGATCAAATAGTGCGAGTTGAAGGAGTTCGAGATACTCACCTGATGGATGTTAAGAAGAAATATTACTTTTATTTTTACAATAAGATAATTTGAATTCTATTCGTATGTACTATTGAATGGTTAATTGTCTGTTGGTAATATAGCCATCGACAGTGGGTATAAAAGTGGTACCTATTACGAAGACGTTCTGTCTGCCGATTTCCGAACGCTGCCCTGCCGAGTCGGATTCGACCATTGACCTCTTTCTCGAAGTTGGACCTACCTAACTGGACACTTTGTCCCAGGTAAACATAATCGTCCACGACTTCAAGTGTAGTGTCTTCGATCTTCATGAGACCCACTCTCATGTTACATTAGACATGACCTTTGTTTTGTACCTCAGTAGGTACAATGCTCGATGTCCACAGAAGGGCTTCCGAAAGAGTGCTGAAGGAAGGGTTAAGAGCGTTTACGCCGTACGGCTTTTCATACAAACTTACAAGCCGTTGTTTTTCGAAATGAATGAACCGTTTTTAATGAAACTTCATACGCATAAGCAGGATACAAAGGTCTAAAACGTTATCAGAAAACATTTTCGAAATGTCTTATTTAAAAAAAGATAACTGGAAATCTCTGTTTCTATGGAAACTTTAAAATCGGTCTAATTTGGCTGTAACACAATTTTTCGAAAATGTTTTCTGATAACTTTTTAGAACTTTGTATCCTGCTTATGCGTATAAAGTTTCATTAAAATCCGTTCATTCATTTCGAAAAACAAGGGCTTGAAAGTTTGTATGAAATGCCGTACGGCGTAAACCCTCTTAAGTGTTTATATCCTCCTTGTAATCGTAAAAAAATGTTGATGGTCTTATTTTCTATACCTAAGAAAACTGTTTTTTTTTTTACTTCAATATTTTGGTTCTAACCTTAACCATCGATCGTCCAGTGTGGCTGTTATTAATTAGCCACAAGCCCCTACCATAATTAAGTATAACAAATTCAAGGATACCAGAATAAGAGTCGACCCTTAGGAAATAGGACAAACCATTTATTTTATTTTTTAACTCGCGCATAACTTTCGTATTTACTTACAATAACAGTAATGAAATGAAATTGTTGATTCTGTAAATAGGATATCATATCAAAATCTCTGTTATACGTCATGTCATAAAAAAATTATAGATGGATTCGATATTTCCTATCTGACTACCCCTGAGAAGAAATGCCGAAACAAACTCAAATAAAAAAAATCTAATGCAAAGCGAAAGAAATACAACAAGTAATAAGTGTCTTGACAACGACGATCCCATTTTCACAAAAAGAAAAGAACTAGATAAAAGTAAAGAAAATTAGCAATATCAAAAAGCCATTCGTTTTATTGTTTCAGCCGTTGTCCTGATCCGGGACAGGGTGAAACAATAAAAGTTGGGTTGGCGCGGAATCGGTCGTAGACTTCGATACAATTTTGCAATCATTGGTTTAGAACATATTTAAATATTGATAAAAAAAAACACTACAAGAACTCTTTTAAAAAATATTTTATGTTTACACATCATGCTCCTAGATAGACTCACGAAGTAAATAGAGGGGCAATTCTCGTAATTTTAAGAACGTTCAAAACGTTCATGAACGTTCGTTCTATCTCAGTCTCAATCTGTCAAAAATACCTCCAATTTCCCTAAATTTTTTGACATTGTCGCTGAAATGAGATTGCGACTAGATTTTGAACGTTTTTAATTATGTAGATACAGGAATTGTCTTGTAGGCGATTACTATGTGTACTGGTATTAGTGTTTATTTTGTTTCTGTTAGATACCTACTTGCTGGCTGGCTGAGGTCTTTGTTTCATTATTGGTATTAGATACAATAGTCTTAATTTTAACCAATAACTGTCCGTTTATAGGAGTCGGCCAATCTATGATTAGCGACATTTGTCTCGCAATCGGAACAACTTTAGGTTGCTGGTTCTCGTAATCTCATACCAAATAAAAAACCAAAACAGAGGACTGTCAACAGTAAAGTGAAGCCGGTTTCGTAAACATGTGTGCACTTAGTCAAAGTCAAAGCATTTATTTCAAATAGGCACATAAAAGGCACTTTTGAACGTCAAAGATTACAATGAAATAGAATTGATTCTAGTCGCCCCTTCCAAAAGGTAGTTTTCGTATGGAGAAGAGAGATTGTGAGAGAAGAGATTAGTGAGATGTAGTTTGAGACAGAGCGGAGGTGTAGTTTTGGCATACTTCACTTTATCGTTTTCAGCGCTCTGCCTTTGTTTTTATTTGGTCTGAGCTCGTAATAAAGAAGGAGAATTTAGCAAACAAACATTTCGCATTCCATTAAATAGTAAAATGTAGTTTCCTCATGTTTGCAAAAGCACTTCAAGTGTGACCGCAAGCCAAGGTTACCTTTAATTAGAACAGCTGAGTCCAATTTTGTTAATAAAAAATGGACGGAAAGAGTTATTTGTAAAGTTTATTAGGGATCACAATGCTTGGCGAATATTTTTTATTGTTTAGTTTAGTTGAAATCTCACCCTTAAAGTTATCAAATAAGAATCTGCCTATCAAATCATTATTTGAGATCTGATAAAATCAGGCGGAAAACTATTGACTATTATATTTTTTTTTTATACATTTGCCTACTTTTTAAGCAGCAGAAGTAACCAGTATTAACATAATATTTGACTTTTGGTTACTGTGAGGGTATTTTCGCGACAAAACCTACTTTTGGGATTTTCTATACTTTTCCACGATTTATCAGAGCAAAGGAGTTAATCTGGGGATCCAAATTATCGGATGTCGTTGAATGACAGCAGTGCCCTTACTCTTACAGGACTTCAAGATTTTTACAGAGTAAACACTCTGTAAACATCTTGAAGTTCTGTTAGATTAAGGGCACGTACACATAGCGATCCGTTGTACAGGTTCGTAATTCCCACACAATACAGTATTCCGGATCCAGTAACCGACAAAATATGCAGCAGTCCGTTCCGTTAAAAAGGATCCTGTTAAAACGGACGTTCTATGTGTACCTAAGCGCCCTAAGCTTGAAGTGAGCGGTCAATAGTGTCAATCCCTAGCATAGACGCAGAGAATGGACTGAGCGATCTGTATTCACTTGTGCAATGAATACAGACCATAGACATAGATAATGGACTGAGCGATTTGTGTTCAGTTGTGCAATGAATACATACCATAGACAGAGAATGGACTGAGCAATCCGTGTTCAGTTGTGCAATGACTATAGACTATAGACATAGCGAATGGACTGAACATTAGCCTCACAAAAGTGACCACCACAGAGTACTTTTTTAGTAACCACTCTCTAGATAGTTTCTATAGATGTTACTAATTATTATTTTTAGACATTTAGGTTAGGATTTGAGCCTTAAGTTTGCTTCAATTTTTTCTGTGATTGACGGTTAATGTTGTGTCAGTCAGAGTTTTTATTCTTTTATGGTGCTTCTAAACGGGCAATATTTTACTGTAATATGTGGCTGCAACACAGGGGCCAGCAATACCAGCCAGACTATGTTATAGGTATGTTTGGTATGGCTGGGTTTGGCTAATGCATTTTCAAAAGGTTGCCGGACGATCGATGAGCGATCGAAAATACTGCAATATTGTCGGGGCAGTTCTATTTTAATAATAATACAGTTTATTTTTGTTTCAGTCACTCTCTATTGTTGTGGCTTATTTCATATTTTTTTACCGCGAAATGAAGTTTGGTTTGAGTGACGGCGCGATTAGCTATATTATATGCTTTATTTATACTGTGCTGGTTGTCCACGTTGTTATTTTGTAGGTATAATATTATGAATAAAAAAAAATTGAGTACTTGGACTAAAAATTACCAATTACATATTCTTGTTTTAAAACATCATAAGCCGTTGCGACAAGAGTGATCTCATCAGCTATTGTTGCCTGATTGTGTAGCCAGTTTACGAGTGTGAATCATGTGCCAGCCATAGATTGCTCAGCCATAAGCTGTAACGTTTTTGTGATGGCCGATCAATAGTTGCCAATAGTACAGCCACACATTGCCGTGAAAGTATAGCCTGTTTAGAAGCACCTTTACGGTAAGTAGGATACGTGTTACTGAAAACCAAAAGGTTATTATGCATTTTTCATGCTCAAAATAGTTCGCAGAGTCGTTATCCTCTTGCGTGTTCATTATTTCAGTCAGTAAGTTCTTGTGGGTACTAGCACTTAGCCCGCGAGTTCATCCGCGCGGATTTCGCACTTTACCCTACGAACTTTATCCACCCCTCCACTCCTTAAAAGAGTAGTTTTCTTTAGATTTTAATTAAGATTATTGACATTTCTGGGGACCCTGGGGTCCCAGAAGGCGCACGAGGCGTACGAGGCCGCGAGGGGCCGAAGAGAACTCGTAGAGGCCCGTTACACGTTTTTAATGAAATGAGGCATCAACCGACGATTATCCCTGTTCGTAATATGCAAGTGCACCCAAGACAACACCGGTTGCTGTAGAACTATTCCAGGAAATGGGAACGGAGACATTGGATTATGGGTTTGGATTTCAAAAGTGGTTTTTTTTATTGCCAGTGTTACCTTTTTAATTCTATGGCGCAATGAACTGACGAAAATGGACTTACTTTATCTGTGACTGCACATACTTGAGGAAGGATGTAAAAAGAAACAACGTGATATTTTTTTAATTTAACATATTTTTAAATAGCATGTTTTACATGAGGTCCTTAAAGGAGGCCTAGGTGTAGCACGAGAGGATTTCCTTCGGCTTTCCTTCTGACGGTAGTTTACATTGTCTAATATTACTTGCACAGACGTCTAAACATTTGTGAGGATGTTCGAAGTTATTCTGATTACCTCCACAGCCGCTGTATGAAAAACCTCTGCACGTCATTTCCGAAATGTCATAATACCATCTGCAATAAGGCACAAAGAATATTATTGAAGGCGCGGCTACACGGTCAATCATACTTGCCTTGTGCAACTAAGATTGACCGTCTAGCATACTCGCATAGAATACCTACTCGTATTTATGTACACCACAATAATATAAGTAAATTACAGATACCTATAGAAGTATAAATTCTACCAAGGGTGACACAATGGGCGGTCTTGTTGCTATAAGCGATCTTTTAAAGACAACCTTTGGTTGGATTAAAAAGGGGAAGGGGCAATAGTGTAGGTAGTCTGTGGTGTACCATTTACATAAAACAATGAATACATCCATAAAGCTAGTTATACTAACCTAAAGCAAGCCTGTATGACGGCCAAATCCATACTAATATTATAAATTCGAAAGTAACTCTGTCTGTCTGTCTGTATGTTACCTTTTCACGCCTTCACCACTGAACGGATTTCGATAAAATTTGGCAGAGAGATAGATTGCATTCTGGGGAAGGACATAGGATAGTTCTCATCGACATACCTCGCGGGCGAAGCCGCGGGCGGAAGCTAGTAATATATAATAATACATACGAGTCATTTGGCTACGGAGCACTAAAATCTGCCCTAAAATGTGTAAAGGGAGATGAAATGACCAAGTCGGCTGAAGTAAGGGGTGATGACACCTAAGATACTTACTTACAAATTTTTCTATTAAATCTTTAAAATTTAACAATTTGTACTTACCTGGGATAATATGAGTTACAGCGCCCATATTCAGGCTGGAGCCGGCAAAAAATGTTTTCTGTTAAATTTGTAAGCGTTGGGATGAGATTCATTTCTGTAACAAAAAGGTATACCTATTATGATATTGATTTGTGGATACTAAAATTCATATCGATAAATCTAATACCTATAGTTTTTACATTAACATTACTTTGAAAGTAAATCTGTTTTTAAATTCCAAACTTGAAAAGAAACGCAACCTATTTATGATCAGAGGGGCAATTCTCGTAATTTTAAGAACGTTCACAGTCTGATCTCAATCTCAAACTGTCAAAAATACCTCTAATTTCCCTACATTTTGACAAGTTTTTGACATTTGTATGTCGCTGAGATGAGACTGCGACTAGATTTTGAACGTTTTAAATTACGAGAATTGGCCTACTGTTTTTTTGTCCGTGACAAACGGTTTATCTCAAGATATAATCAACGTTCGAATTTGAATTTTGGAGTTATGGAGTCCCCTCCAAGTGAGCGGTCGGTCGGTAGGCTAGCAAGAGCCTCAACGTCGTCTCGTGTTTGTGTACAGTGTTAAACCCAGTGCGCTTGTTCGTGTGCCTTGTTGACTGTTGTTAGTGTCATCGTATTGTGCATCCATTCACATAAGTGCTTGCCCGCTGTGTGTCATGTATGTACAGACGCCAGCACATCAAGCTACTCCAAACTGTCAAATTTTCCCAATCAACCTTGAACCTTACGGTGTAACGATAAAGTTGAAATTCATCAAAGAAATTTGACAGATTGTAGTAGGTTGATGTGCTGGCGTCTGTACGTACGAGACGCGCATGATGCACGTCCTAGGAGCACACCACGACAAGCGCTGGACGCGCACGCACACCGTGTGATGGCATGCGTAAAACAAAAGAGGAAACCTCTATCTTTGATTTTTATTAAAGTTATTAGATCTACATTTTACAGGAAAATTGTAGCAGTTTGCGAAACTGTTAGATTGCTAAAATAAAAAAAACAAAAATCGGTGCTTACAACTCGGTCACATTATCTCTGCACCTCGCTCGATGACGTCACATTCACGGTACGGTGTGCAAAATAAGCATCTCTAGAAATATATTTATTTTACTCGACTGCCGTATGTAAACGTGTATGTATGAGGCATAGATTGAAGGATTTTGTAATTGAATTTATATTTATTAATTAATAAATCGCATTCCAGCGAGGTACAGAGATATTGTGACCGCGTTGTTGCCTTTTGAGGTAAGTATTAATCTTTTACCAAATATAAATTGGTACTTAGCTCACATAGTGCGGCACATTTCTATCCTTGACACAAGTCAAGGATGACAATTACCTGCACTAAGTTTCCTGCATAATTTTCTATTCTTAAATAGTTAGACTTTTGGATTGATTCTACCTTTACATTCCGATCTGCACCAATGTAAAGTTGAGAACACATTGTAGGGATGAAAGCAATTTCCATGGACAAATGATTCACAAGTATTTCTTTCTGTGTCGTAAAAATATCTGAAAAAGATGGGACTATAAGTTTCCACCCCTTCAGTATAAATAGCAGCTGGTAACATTTCTTCCCAATGTTAACAACTGTTATTATGATCAGAAGGCCTGCAGAAGGCCAATTCTCGTAACTTAAAACGTTCAAAATCTATAGGCCGACCGCTTAACTGAGACGTTGCCTGAGGTAGCAGCGCGGCGCGGGAGGGGTGTGGTGACGTGATAAGAGAGCTTAGTGATTGGTCAACTTGTGACAACATGACCCCTTCCGCACCGCACAGCTACCTCAGGCAACGTCTCAGTAAAGCGGTCGGCCTATAGTCGCAGTCTCATCTCGGTGACAAACAAATGTCAAAAACTTGTCAAAAGTGTAGAGAAATTATAGATTGAAACTGAGATCAGGCTGTGGACGTTCTTAAAATAACGATCATTGCTAGTAATAATAGTTCTATGTTGCTCCTCAGTATAAAAAATTACGGGCAGTTACTTTATTGGTATGGTTACCATTTCGAAAATTGAAAGGAAATATTACTTTTTCAAATAACCAAACACACTGATGCCAGTGCACCTTCACGTGGTGCCCAGTGGAAACATACTTAAATAATATAATCGACGGCTAACTACCTTATTTACTTCAAGTCTGCATACACAGCATGCACCTCTGCCCAACCCTTCGGGGAACAGAGACGTGATGTTCTGTTATGTTTGTAAGGAATCTCATTTACAGTTTTACACGCAAGTAACTTTTCTCGCCATTGTCCTTGCAAAGTGCATTGTCCTTCCGCGCAAGTGGATTCGCGCAAGTGTCTTTCCCACAAGTGCATCACAGAAGATCTATGTATGACATGGATGTATGATGTAAAAATCTGTCCGTGAAAACTTAGGTGAAGTAAACTGTCATTCCACACACCTGATGCGTGGGATTTACACTATTGACACTTACAGAATAGTTCGGCGGAATAATTGCGTAACACACTAACAGTAACAAGGGCCTTCATTTTGGCAGTTCAACAACATTCATTGCGTTATTTACGTTGTTGAGCAGACAAACTTTTCCAACATATGAAGCAATGGATAAGCAATATCCTTCAAAATGGTTCAGATTGTGATTGACAGTGTTTTACACAATTAGAGTGCAGCTGATCCTAAAAATTAACGTCCTAACAAAAGTGTCGGATGGCATATTAAAGTACCTACCTATATTTCAGTATAACAGTTCACATTTTTCGGTTAAGATAAAACATCATGCCTGTTTTCACGAAGGGTTAGGCAGAGGTGTAGGTGCACCCTGATTTCGCCAGTTAATAGGTGGCGACCCTATTGCCATCAACCGGGCACAAATCCAGTCTCCGGGATTCTACTGAAAAAAACAAATAACCTTTTGCACGACCTAGGAATCGAACCCAGGACCTCAGGACGTTCATCAGAAGCGCTTGCGACCACAAGGTGAACGAGGAAGTTAACTTAATTAGAAAGAAAGAGAAAGAAAAATATTTTATTTGGGACACACCACAGGAAAATTAAAATTTAAAACTAATAAAGTTACATTAAAAACAAAGAAAGAGCTGCGCGAGGCCAAAAAGGCTCCAGCATAATGCTGCAATATTTAAAACATAAATACCGCAGCGCTGGTATTCTAATAGGGCCCGCTGTGATGCCGCAGACACACCTACGTATGTACGTAGGTACAGGTACGTGGTAACTCTATTTTATTGCAATATTTTTTCTTAAATCGTAGTGGGATTAATAGATGTCATAAATCCCACTACGATATAAGAAAAAAATATAGCAATAAAAAAGAGTTTAAAAAAATAATAATAAATTAAAGAAATTGTCATTGACAACCATTGCTGCATTGTTTAAATAAGTCTAGCATTAGTCTGCACCATACAGCCATAAATATAAACATATTTCTCCTGCACAAGTATGCAGATATAAAAAAAAAGATTTCTTTCAAGACATGATTGATAGTGTATCTTGTGTATATTATAAATTTAAATGCAAAGTACCTAAGTATAAGGGCTGATTTTACCAAAGTCAGATATTTTGTATCCGTGGAATAAAATTGACGTCTAACATTGGGATAAGACATATTCTACAGTTTTACTTTTATTTGGCTACAGTAAAATGACACTTGTCTGCTTACTGTCATTTCGATAGATTACCTATGTGGCCACACTATCTTTACTAGTGATGTGAATTGATTTTACCGTAAACAACCAGTTTCATTCATAGGTATATTTATGATAGTTCGTATCAAAAATGTGCTCGAATAGTGAATCGTTCAACGTATAGGTCCAATTTCAATTATGTTTTTTAGTGTATCTAGTAATTTAGTTTTTTTAGTGCATCCTGGTACCCTAGACTAAGACCATACCTGGACCTAACCTTCAGATATCTAGTCTTTGAGAAAAGACTATTTAATTGAGTTTATATGTTGTAACACTCAAGGTTTGTTCATTATGTAATTATGGCTTTTTTACCAACAACATCAGCTATTGACCTGACAAAAAATATACTAACCGCTTTTATAAAATAAATACGTTAATTATTGAATGAATCGATTCTTTTGTCACTTCACTGTTTAAATTTGTTAAAAAGTGGTAACACATAAGCTGTCATTTTACTGCAGCTAATTAAAATTCCTAGTATGGGTATAAATAGGTATGTATAAATATGGCTAATATGGCTATATTATACACTGGGTGCAGAGGCACGTGCCGACATGTGTTGGGCCACGTAGCTATTAGTTAGGTTAGTTTCTAAGTTTTACTAACATAGTTTTTTTAAGTTGTGGTTACTAATTCTGTAAGGATTGTGTGTATTTTTATATGTGATCCGCAATAAAGGAATTTATTATTATTATAAAAGTTTGGTTTATTATTATAAAAGCGGGGGCCCGTGGCTAAATAATAACAGCCGCACAGGTCGATCGATCAGGTTAAGCTACGCTTGCCGCGGTTGGTCTGTGGATGGGTGGCCATCTTTACATATCGAGACCCTCCGTGCCTCGGAAAGCACGTTAAGCCGTTGGTCCCGGCTGTCATTCGTGGATCTTTGACAGTCGTTACGGGTAGTCAGAAGCCTGAAAGTCTGACAACCAGTCTTAGCAAGGGGTATCGTATTACCCAGTAACTGGGTTGTGGAGGTCAGATAGGCAGTCGCTCCATGTAAAATACTGGTATTCAGCTGCATCCGGTTAGACTGGAAGCCGAACCCAACATAGTTGGGAAAAGGCTAGGCAGATGATGATTATTATTATAAAAGTTCGTTGAAATTCGCCCTAACACTCACTTGAATATGCTGCGTGTACTCCTTCCACACCTGAAACGATTTGCTTGCATTTTGCAATAAGTATTCGGTTTGAAGGTTGTTATATCATCTGAAAAAAACGGACATGGATAGTGTGAATAGAAAGCAGCTCCCTAAGTGCATAACACACTATCAGTCTAAATCTGGATCATTCAGGAGGATACTGCTAATCCATTGCTTCATATGTTTGAAAAAATTGTCTGCTCAACAACGTAAACAACGCAATGACTGTTGTAAAACTGTCAAAATGAAAGCCATTCCTACTGATATTGTGTTACGCAATCACAAGGTCAAGGTGAAATTTTGTGTGCTGCCCAACAACAATTTGAAGGCTTGGTCTTCGTTATTTAACATAATAAGTAGTGTTACAATATTCACGGGAAGGTTGAGATTTACATTTTTATCACACCATAAAGGCGGATTCTAGTAGAACAATTTCTATGAAAACTTCATGGAAATTGTTAATTGTTAAAAACCTTAAGACGGATATCGAAACAACGTACCCATTTTTTTTTTTGGTGTAGGTGTAGTTGTAATTTTAGTCTTCGAACCAATTACTTGAACAAAACTGAGAACAAATATAATGAAAACAGAATAAAAATAATAGCTGAACATTTTAGTTTGTAGTAATACTTCTTTCTATGATTGAAATCAACTCGAAGAACTTTTTATGGCGAGTTTCAATTGCCATAACGCTAAAGTTATTATACACTCCCGGACTCCTAAATCGGGCTACTGTGTTTCTATGTTTATAGGATTAATTAAAACATCAAAATAATTTATAAGTCAGAGAAAAAGTTTTTAAGTAGTTTTGAAGCTGACTTACCTACTGGCCATCATTTTGGTATCACCATTGTTCCAAATCTGAATTTTGAAAAGAAAAGAAAATTGGAGTTTGAAAGCAACAAGCTTCGATTAGAGCATCTACAAGTTATATATAGTTATTTGGTTTGCATAAAAAGAGTATCGAAATTGTTTTAGAAAGATATGAAAACCGAACCTCATGACTCTCTTGCAGCCGAGGTATTCTTTATAAATCTCACCGTGAAACCCTAGGTGAAGTGAGCTATCAAGAGTGTCAATCCCCTAGTATCAGGTGGAATGACAGCTCACTTCACCTAAATTTTCACGGTGAGATTTTTACAGAATAGACCGGTAGGTAACAAAACGTTTTCTTTGTATAATTATACCATTGTTTTCTTCCAAAATTTCTGGCTAATGCTGCCCCTGAGAAACGCGAAAAGGCGACTTATTGCAATCAAACTGTTTTACTGTATTCCGATTTCTAATTTAGAACCAAACGGAAATATTAATTAATAGTGAGTGACTTCAAAAACACTTTTTTTCTTTGAACTAATATTATTTAAAAAGAGAGATTTTGAACAAAAACACGCAGTGTGTCTCGGTTTAGGTGTTCGGGCGTGTAGTTTATAGTAATTATATGGGATACTTGATTTAACAAGATTGTTGTGCAACATTGCTTGACTACTTATTTGAAGGCTCCCAAAAAATTATTATAGCAAGTTGATGTGTCCATCCGGCTGAATTCCAGCCATCGTCGACCAATCTCAACGGAGATTAGCCGAGGACGCAAGAGATATTATAGTGCACGTGTTCCTTTACTCTCATCAATCAATCAACTCAGCCTATCGCAGTCCACTGTTGGACATAGGCCTCTTCTAGGCTGCGCCACAACACCTCGCCTCACCCACCTCGCCTTTACTCTCTCAGTCCGGCTTAACGTGGCTTCAGAGCCACGGGGATGTCACGTACCTACACCACCAACTTTCAAACCGCTACTGAGAAATCCTAAAAGAAAAACCCAATAGCAGCAGTCGTGCCTAGGTCGATGCATAGTGCACGTATTTTTGAATGCGTTGATGGAATGCAAAGAGGGTTTCAATCTAGCGGCATTTTCAATCCAGGTGCATTTATGCTGGATCAAAGCAAATCCAGCTGGATCCAGCACGGACCAAGTGAAACATTTTTTTTTACTGTGGCACTTTCACATCTAACTACCTACATAGATACATTACTTAAATCAGATTTTCGTTTGAAGTAAGTAAAGTAAAGAAATAAGTAATTTTTGGTGTTATTATAGTACTATAATGATATTTAAAATAACTATTAATTTACCCAATCTACTATTTATGTAGTCTCAGTTTCTCCGTCTCACAAATTTCTTAGCTCACTTATAGAATCTTTAGTTAACTCTTATTAGAAGTAGAAGATATAATAATATAGCCTTAGACTTATAAGAAAAGATAATATGGACACTGCACCACGCATATCGAAAGTGAAGCACAGTAAGTGTGCAAGACATTTTCTTCTTCTTGATATTTTACCTTTTTATACCTTTTGTTTATGCTTTTTCTACCTTATGGTTTTTAATTTTGAGTGACATATTATATACTTCCTTTTTAGTTACTATACACTATGTTATTTACTTTGTTTTACGACCGAACCAGCGCCTTTAATTCGATAGTTAATAGTAAGTATGCCGGGACCACTTGTACAAACACGCCTCACGCTCACATTTAAATCATAGTATGCCGACATTGCCGACCGGCCGCCATTACGATGAATATAGCTTCGCCCACGTGGTTATCGGAAATTATTCCACGGGTACGTGCTACTGGGACAAAAAGTAGCCTATGTCCTTCCCCAGAAGGCCATCTATCTCATTTCCAAATTTTTTTTTTATGGTTTAGGCGTGAAAAGCTACAGATAGAGTTACATTCGAATTTATAATATTATACTAGCAGCACCCCGCGGTTTCACCAGCACAAGTTTCGATCCCGTGGGAATATCGGGATAAAAACTATCCTAATCCTATGTCCTTTCCCGGGACTCAAACTATCTCTATACCAAATTACATCTAAATCGGTGTAACAGACAGACACACTTTCGCATTTTTAATATTAGTATGGATATGGATAGTATGGATTAAAGTTTTGTGGGTTTGTTTTCGTGCGGAAAGAAAGTTGATTACGTACTTGTTTTTAGCTGATTGCGGATCCGCACCACTGGATCCAGCAAGTGCAAAAATGTGCTGGATCAACCTGCATTGCTGGATCCAATATCTGGCTACATAAAACTCATCGATCGGCCCACCTCATGGTAAGTAGTCACCGCCGCCTATGGATTAGGTACCGCCCAGTGAAACCGCCGCATACCATATTGTCAACTTCAACTTATTCGTCTTCAGTTTACACAAACTCAACCACTTTCAGTCTTTCTTTTCAGCGTTCGAATTGATGATGAAATAAATACTTTTCCATGGAGCCTCATCCGCACGGGACTACCTATTTGTGTTGAGAACATGGTTTTGGCACTAGATGCGAAGTTCGATGTGCTGTCAGTCGTGCTGTCCGCAGTTGCGCACGTCAGTTGAGCGTTGCGGGAACTACAAACGCTCTGACCGACGCCGACGGCTAGTCTGCAAGTGGCGTAAGCATTATAATACCAATTAAAGTGGGGGAACATGGTAATACCAATTAACAGTCTGTCAGTTTACCTCACTCTCAGTTCGTAGTTTGTCAGTTTACGTCTGTAATACCATAACTGCAAACGAAATCGTTTGGCAAATGATTAACAGGCGTTATTTTATAAACTCTAATAGAATCAATGATATAAAAAAACGACGATGGTAATATAATATATAAAAGGGGCAAAGTATATTTCACAACAATCAGTTCTGCGGCTTCGCCACATTCTAGTCGATTTCTTAGTGGATCCCGCTAAACAGTTGCTCGCTTGATACTCGTATTGAACCTTGTGGCGCTGGCGGTGATGACATAGAAGTTGAAACTTGAAACTTCGAGTTTGGAACAATTTTCTTTATAAGACCTCTGTTACAACTCCATTCTTCGTCCTTCCACTTTCCATTGAGAGCGACATGCGGAGATGCATTTGTATACCGCGATAAACACGTCACTCAAATGTTGCAACAAAGAGCACCAGCCAAAGGAACAATGCAGTAGCACCGCTGTATGGAAAAGTATGATGTATTATTATTAAGACAAACCAATCGTGTCACGAGTTTATGTGACGGAAGTTCTGCGCTCGACGCACTGTTGGTGCGGTGATTCCGTGCTAAGTGATAGGACGCGCAATTAAATCTGATATCTATATTAATAATAAACTTGAAGAGTTTGTTTGTTTGTTTGAACGAGCTAAACTCTGGAACTAGCAGATGCGGGCAGAAGCTAGTCTATGTGCACAAAATCTATGTTGTTTTTCTGCATAGAGAACTTCCGATTTTCAATCGCAAAATATTGAATTGTCTGCAACAAGGCCTCTCTGTCAACTGGATTTTATTTGTGTAGATGATTTACATTCAAAACAATAGGTACTCCGGGATTCCTGGATATGGGCTTTGCTCTAAACCTGTGCACGGCCTATATTTTTAATTTAAATATTTCATGGATATATTTTCGCAGTTTTCAAACCTGAATCAGTTTTAAAGTGTGCTTAAAGTAAGTGTTAGGCAAGGGACATAATTTATGGGAGGATAGTAGGTATACACGAAAATGAACAACTTTAAATACGGAACCAACTCTGAAATAAAAAAATAAAAAATCAGCAACCCGTAACTCACTATCAATCACAATCTGAATCATTTTGAAGGATATTGCTAATCCATTACTTCATATGTTCGAAAAATTTGTCTGCTCAACAACGTAAATGACGCAATAATATAATTATGATATAATATGATGATTTATTTTATTGTTTTTGTTTTTCCTGTTATTATAATAGAATTAATTCTCGGTTTGTATGCACGTGTTTCTGTGACAAATAAACATATTTTTCTTTCTTTCTTTCAATGTAGTTGTTGAAATGTCAAAATTATAATCATTCCTACTGTTAGTGTCGCAATTAACCCGTAGTTATGAGGTGTGTAGATTAAGTAAGAGACATAATTTAAGAGAGTGTCAACAAAAAACAACAAAACATAAAAATGAACAACTTTAACTCGTACCTAATGGGACCAAAACTGAAAAAAAAACAGCTCTCCCATACATTTTGATCGCGTAAGTGAATTATTGCACTTCGTAGTTATTTAGTGTTAAAAGTAACGGTAAAGGTATATAAAATACTAGCTGACCCGGCCACGCGTTGCTGTGGCTAACGTTTTTGTCATAGGTATTTTTATAATATTTTTTTTATCCTATCTTTCTAGTTGGATCAAACTGCACACGGTGTACAAATTTGATTAAAATAGGTTAAGTAGTTTAGGAGTCCATCGCGGACAAACATCGTGACACGTAATTTATACATATAAAGATGACAAAAGAATCTGCTGTTACTATGTACACACTATACTCCCTGTGTCCCTCGTTTAACCTAACACCCTGTAGAAACCTAGTGACCTAATAAAAGAAAGCTCTATTTTATGTAGGAGCATCTTCATTTGGCTCTGTTGAACGCAAAATGTCTTTATCTATCCGCTAGTCTTCTATTACATCTCAAAAACCTCTTACCCAATTTACGTGAAATGTTGATATTTCAGTTCATAGATTTTTCTTTTTAAGTTTAGTCTACTTCGTGTCGCTGGCAATACTGTATATCAGATCTTGTTGGCCCAAAACTTCGCCACTTCCCGGCGTCGTCGGTGGTAGCGCAGAGGTCAATTTGGCTGCATGTTTCAAGACACCCTAGTGCCGTTCCGTCGATGTAGCCCCATTTTTAACCGACTTCAAAAAAAGGAGGAGGTTCTCAATTCGTTGGAATCTTTTTTTTTTATGTATGTTCCCCGGTTTCTCGAAGACGCCTGGATCGGTTTGGAAAATTTTTCTTTTGTTTGAAAGGGTATACTTCCCAAGTGGTCCCATGATCATCAGGATCATCAGGATCTGATGATAGGATCCCAGGAAAATTGAGGGAAACCCTCAAATTTTATTGACAAACCTATAGCGATTTGGATATTTTTTAGAGTAACTTGAGCATTTGCTCTTGGAAATCATCGTTTGGTAAAGTGGAGCTGATGATGAAGACCACAGACGGCCATCGGAACTTCTCAATGATAAATATTTTACGGATTGCGATTCGATTACTTTAATATGGTTGCTAAGCAATTTATGCTCGTCACAATGCTTATGGTGAATGGTTGTTGAGGAGTTCTCCTGGTTTTTTCCAGGAAAACTCCTCAACAATTAACGTCCCAGCATTGGGAAAAACAATATTTTGTAAAAGGTGACGTTAGGCAATTGTAACTTAGATAAATCAGAAACTCTCTCACTAAAAAGTGAAAAATAAAAACTAAAAAGTTTTTATACTAGGTACCGTTGTGGAGCTATGTCGCAAACCATGCTCCACCTGTTCACTGGCTGTAATATAACAGTCAGTGAGCGAAGCCGAGGGCTCAGCAATTGAGTTTAAAATCTCCGCTCGACGTTTCCTGCATGTTATTCGATTCTCATTTATTCTTACATGACGGTAAATGTATACCTACCGGTACTGTTCCCTCATTAAATCTAATGCGTTCTCTTTTCTTATATAAGTATTTCTTTTCATAAGGGGTTCGCAGTAACGTCTATTTTATTTAAATCCGATATCTTCACGTTTCTGAATAATTTTGCTGTATAAGTATTTGTGACGATGTCTGCTATATTTCCGAGGAATATTATGAACTAGTAAAGGAAGGTAAAGGAATGATATTTCGATTTTTATTTCCAATAAAAAAACGTAAAAAATAAGTCTAGGTAGTTTTTATTTGCTAGTGTGTGTAGGATGGAAAACTGAAACTCAATCCGGGCTTAACAAAACGAGTTCTAACTTTGGACCTAACCTAAAATTTCGAGCCAGTGACTGAATTTTAAACTTTATTCCGATTCGTTTAAATTTTTGAATGCTGAATTGACGTCAGATTTTTAATATAAGAGATTTGTCGGATTATAGATCCAAAATTTAAAATGGCTCGATGGTTTAAACCTGGGTCTAAAGATAAACCTTGTTTTGTAATAAGGCCGCCAGTAATTTAAAATGTAATGGTACGTGGAACTAAATAATGTAGGTACTAAGTGCTTGTAAAATTTTATTGTTTAGGATTATCCGTCATATATTTTCCGAGGAAATGTCTACTATTCAAATATTTTAAACCCTGGTTTATTAAAAATGGAAGGCCATCCAGAGCAGGGTAGCTGAACGATTCATTTGTATGCTAATAAACCTTTAGCCTGAAAGCCGCTTAGACTCCGCCACTGGGCACTTTTGCCCTCACAGAAGCTTTTAGTACTTTATTAGTTAAATTTGATTTGACCTTATCAGATGCGATTACAGCAAGGCGGTTTGAAAATATGAGATACTCGCTTCTGCCCGCTTCGCCCGCGTGAAATTTCTTGGACTCCGACCCACCCCCTCGCATCGCATCGCCTACCGGCGCTATTACTGTGTTCTTGCTGGCTTTTTTTATTTTCGCTCGACTCCCAAGTGTCAATGCTAAGTAGCTTATAGTCTTCCTCAGGAACTGGGCTATCAAATACTAAACACACTGAAAGAAATGAGGAGTTTATAAAAATAAAAAATAAAAACATTGATCTGAACTCCTTTAAACAGTTCTTTAAGAGCCTAACGTTCAAAACAGTATTTTTTACCGTCATGACAGTAAACTTTAACGTTTTAAGTAGCTAAATGGTCACAAAATTAACTGTTTTATTAATTTGGTGATATCGTTCAAACCATTGAAATTTACTTACATTACAGTACCTAATGGTGGTCCAATCATCACCAATCATTAAAAGTTACTGTTTTAAATTGTCGTTTACTGTTTTGCAAACATCCATAATAAAATTACTAATATTTTAAATTCGAAAGTAACTCTGTCTGTCTGTCTGTACTTATGTTAAATTTTCACGCCTAAAGCACTGAACGGATTTCGAAAAAATTTGGCAGAGAGATAGATTGCATCCCGGGGAAGAACATAGGATAGTTTTTATCGACATACCTCGCGGGTGAACCCGAGGGCGGAAGCTAGTACTGTATAAAGTCAGTAAGTCTTAATGAAATCGCTTTAATGTGGTGTAGAAAGAAATTATTTTTTTCAGTGCATTTTTTCAAATCAGACTGGTACTTTCAGAGATTGGATAAACAAACTGTTCAGATTCCCGTGTTCAGAATTAAATAAAAATAGATTGAACAACCGTTTTATGAAAAAGGTACTGACAGTAATCCGGCTTCTCCAACGTGCATGCTATGTGGAAATACATTCGATGGATTTAAATACAGAAGAGTGTTTGATGTTTGCAGATAAAAACTATTAACTGAATTGTTTTCAGATTCAGTACTGTTATACAAGTAAGATTTTGCTCATAAAATACACAAGACTCGTGTTTGTTTCCTACCTTAACATACCGTCATGGCGGGTTATTCAAGGGTGGTGTAAAGAAAGAAAGAAATCTATCTGAAATAATTCAGTAGCAGCCAGCAGTCTGAATTTGTGTCTGATTGATGGCAATGGGCTTGCCCCTATTACATGGTACTTAAACGTCATCATCATCTGCCTAGCCTTTTCCCAACTATGCTGGGGTCGGCTTCCAGTTTTACCAGATGCAGCTGAAGCTGTACTTAAACGTAACTAATAAAAAAAATCTACATGTCTCTGTCAGGAAACCCGGCCGACGCTCGTTGAAAACTGTGGCAGGATCCTTTTCCCCCTCCTACTTACTATCTACCACCAAAGCAGCATCTTCCTGCAGGGTGTAACCTGCCGTGGTCAACTTGGAAATCTCTGAACCGCCTCCGGACACAAGTGCGAAGATGTAAGTCCAACCTGGTAAAGTGGGGCTACCTTGACGGAACGGCAGTAGGGTGTGATTATGGGGCTATGTCACGAATCAACCTCCTATCCTGCCCTCTGTGTCCCAAAACATGCAATCAAAATGACCTCTGCGCTGCCACCGACACGCCGTGGAAGTGGCAATGTTTTGGGAAAAAAAGATTTAAAATACAGTCGTGCCAGCGACAGGAACCTCTGCCTAAAATAGAACAACAGAGTCTAACGTGTATAGAAGTTTAGGTACTAATGTAACTAGTTAATGTGCATGCTATCGGTTCAGATTGTACGGAACCTACATAAATTTGGAACAACATTTTTCTCTCATTAACATAATTAGCGCCTGGGTAAAGTTGCTATCTTTCTTTCTGGATCAATTGGCTCCTAATTTTAAAATAAGTAACTCATGAGAGCCATGAATTTAAGGTAATTGATTTGTTCACGACAAGGCTAGTTATTTTTCAGCTCGAATCGATGAACACAGTTTCCATGTTTGAATAATTCTATCCTTAATTTATTCAATTTAACATTCTCCAATTCCTAGCCAAATCAAAAACAGGTTATGTACGCACTGACGTAACGGCTTGCTTAGAGTCTTTGTTCCATCCCATCTAAAATCTAATAATCACAAGATAGTATTGAAAATTATTTGCAAATAAACATAGTCGTTCATACGTTATTAGTTTAAAAAAAACAAATAATTAGTATCAATCGTGACCAAAAAAGTAGCAAAATAAATAAAATACTAATTTACAGAAGACTTTTGACAGATGTAAAAGCGATTTAATTTTCAATATTAAATATGCGTTGTACATGGAAGTATGCCAAGTTTCAGCTCAATCGGATGCCAGGAAGTACTTGAACAATGATGATACAGAGTAACCGGAAACACGAACAAAGCAAGTTAATAAAACGCTTGTAGAAAACCTATGAAACAAAAAATAAACGTAGACGAAGTGATGGGCATCAGCTAGTTTGGCTATAATTTCATTCGTGGATAACCAAACATTCGAGGATGACATCAAAAGTTAAGAAGTTACAAAAGTGTGAGCCAGGAGACATGTTGTTCCTAACTTGGTCGGTCTTAATTAAAAACTTTTTAAACGGTTTGTTCTACAAATCTAAGAAACGTTAATTCATCCTCTTATATGTTTATACGGAACAGGTATTTTAATCTTTTTATTTTCAGCTATTTGTCGCTTAATTGACCCTTTAAGCTACAAGTAGAAGTAGATTTAAATACTAAAACACAAGTTTAAAGCTAAAGGCCATATTTTTTCCATGGCAGCCAATTTCAGAGGTGACGAGCCATCTACGCGGGGGATATAATAGTGCACAAGTGTGTGCGCAGAGACAGATACACTCACTCTTTCCTCACTCTCATACTCCGATGGGACGGCAATTCGACACGACCGGAGAGAGAACAGGCGCTGGAACCAAAGGCATGACGTGCTTTCTGTGGCAGTCCTAGAACCACGTGTAGTGACCACGAGACCAAACTGGGCAGTTCAAAGATAGTAAGCACCTAAACAGCAGCTGTAAGGTAAATAAATATTTTATTATTTCCACATTTTTCTTTCCATCAGGGTAGGTTATGCTTGCTTAAGTAACTGTTTAACAAAAGACACGACATGTGCCTTTCAGCGTTCCTCCATAATAGATCAAAGCAAGCGTGTAGTTTTCTTTATAAATAGCAATTTTTTACCTTTGTTGCAATGTTGTTGCTCCTTTTATTTTCCCGTAACAATGCAGAATTTATTTTAAATGGATGTTTATAAAAATTGTAAATTCACTGTGTTGTATTCTGATTTTAAAAGCATTCACTTCGCAGTCATGCACAATTAATAACGTGACAAAAAACACCATCGAGCGGTACAAATATGTCGTCAAAAAATTAAACCGCATCGCTGTCGACTGGTAATGTACCCAAGGGCTGTCTTTTACCTTGGTCAGAGGTTAAGCATTGCCATACAGGGTTCGATGACATGGCAATGCAATAATAACGTGGCAATGCCGCCAGTCTCTTGGATACATTAACCAGTCGACAACGAAGCGGCGGAATTTTTCTGCCATCTTTCTGCTTCAGTTTCGGTTTGTTGGTATACTGTAGCGATTCTAAACTATCGATACTAAAATAGTCTCGATACTTATTTCTTTTTATATATAACACTAGCGACCCGCCCTTGCTTGACCCCAACATTGTTGGGAAAAGGCTAGGCAAATTCATTGATTGATTTTGTCGTAGGTAAGTAGGTACAACCAACAGGTATTTTACTTTATATAAATTAGTCTGTATTAGGTGGCTGAATAGTGAATGGGCATTAGGTAGGTACAGATAATCCGAAAACGGATCTTATCCAGGTGAGGCGAAGCTGGTCCTCAAAAGTTATTTGTCGTTAGATGGGCGTTAGATCAATAATTTTCACAGGTTTTTTTTCAATACTGTTAACAAGTCGGTACATTCTAATCGATTGGCCAACAGTAGGTAGGTACACTCCACTCGATAGACATATTTAGTTACGATACCATCCCTAGTCTCGGCAGTATCGCGTCGGTTGTAGCGAACAGCTTTGTCAGTTGCCTATTGTTCTAACGTTGTTGTTTCTGCTTGAAAAATTTAGTTTTTTTAAGATCCGATACTCAAATGTTTTTAAAGTTTTGTAGGTACTGCGGATAGACTTTGAAAAGTCGACTACATTCCGTTCATAGATATTTTTCCTCTGACAGCAGAAACCTAACAGCAACCTTATTGTGACAAATAAAGATCACAATGATTTTGACAGACTTGTCAATAACAGGCAGACTTGGCAGAAACTCAACAGCAACTTTATAAGAATGAGAATAAAGATCAGTGTTATTTGGACGGTGATGCAAATTCAAAGAAAAAGGGTAAAATAATTGTGAAAGGATGTAGTATGAACCTCTGTACCAACGAACTAGAAGTAGTAGTTTTGTTTTTTTTTTTCAATTTGCAATATATCTAAATCCTTTCCATAAAATCTATTTTTCATATTTTCTTAATTGTGTCGGTTTAGCCAAGAGTTTACTGGCAAAGCACTTATGAGCTCAAATAGAGTAAATAGGTACCTTACTTTACCTTTACATAGTGTGATGCGACCTTTACAACTAAAGCCAATTTACAACCAAGCTGAAAAGAAGTTACCCCAAAAATTTATTTCTATTTCGGTAATACGGGGTACCTTCATTTAAAATTAACGCTTACAAGACTTCGCGATTTGAGTATGACGTTTCTATACTTCAGAAAAAATGGAATCTGTACCATTTTCCACGAATTTGCTTACTTGAATATATTTGTGTCTCGGGTAGCGTCATTTAAAATTAACGCTAACGAGCTATCGTGACGTGCCTCTGACTTTTACGTCAAAACCTTTCATAAAATATACCCAACTCCATTTTTTTTACGATTTTGACATTTGCAAACGTCAAAATTCCAAGGTTTTTTTCTCATTTTAATCGAATTTCAGCCATTTTCCTGCCTAGTTATAGCCACGTCGCAATTAATTTACTACTAGTAGTCCAGTATTCAATGAATGATGTTATAGAAAGAAAAAAAATAAATACGTTTATTCGTTATCCGCATTTTAGTCCCTATTGATTTTGGTAGTAACACGGATACCAATTACTTAGATTGGCTTTGTACGTCTTAAGAGATGGCTGTCAAAGACGTGGGCCATTCAGAGTCAACACACAGAATAGCCTACATGTCTTTGACGACCGTCATAGAGCCGACGCTATAATAGAGGATTCCTTAAAGTGTTCCTCTGAATGACTTATCTTTAGTTGATATATTAACACGATGGATAGTTATCCTGGCTGTAAGTCTACGAGTTTATTGAACCCAATGGGCAAATGGGCTTTAGGATCGGATCTTTACTGTTAGTTTATAGCAGTTTACTAATGGATAGCTCTCTCCTAGTGCACATTATTCTGCTTCAGCTGTTATCAGTCGTTTCTCAAACAGACACGTTACTCGACCCCGTAGTCCAACAAATACTTAGATAACAACTGATTTTAACAATATTTACTTCATCTAGGTACAAAGAAGGAACCTAATAAAAGCTCCGTTCTGCGCCTGCGCCTGGTGACGGGGACTATCACGGGACATTGTTCGCTAAACAAATACTTCCACACGCTGACGCAACGCTGATGAAACCGTTGCGCATGTGTTCTTTGAGTGCACAGGCATCATCCAGATTAGGTCAGAAACCCTCGGAACACCCACATCGTACACAGATATTCTCAACAGCTTCTGGCGGGAAGTGGGCTGGTTGGAATAACCACCGACCGCTGCCATGGACCACGCACAATGATCCACTTGAAGGACTAAGTGCGGAAACCGAATCCATAACATAGACAAGTTCCGTATTTCTTTATACGGTTGGAAACCTAAAAATGTAGCGACACAGGGGGATTTCAACTTATAAAAGTATCTACGTTATTAAGTGAACCAGATGCGAGGAAATTAACATTCTTCTCTTCAGATAAAAATGCTAAAGAAGAAAATATTCACCAGGAAACCCCATGTAAAAAAAGGTCTAGATTATAATGTGCTTTAAAGATTTCTTTACAAGTAATTAATGAAAAACAAACAGGTAGGTAGTAAACGATCCTGCTAAGCCAGAAGCCATAAAAAACAAAATTCAACCTGAATCCACTTAACATCGTACCACAAGGGATGAAAGAACTTTCACGATTGAAAATAATAGTTACCTTATTTTTTATAACGAGCAATTTCCAGGACTCTGGTCGAGCGTAACATCGGTCAGAGGATTTGACAGGTCACTACACACGAGCTATGCTCCCAGGCCTTAAGTCTCAACCCTTGTCATTCACGCTTATCCCCAGAACGGCACAACTTTAGCGTTTATAGGCGTAGTGGGATTAGCAGAGCCTATGCAGATGGAAGATCTATTAGAAGATTGTGATTTGTTTTAGATGGCAATTTTGAGGATTGAACCTGATTTACACGGTGTGATAGTCCGGGAGGAGTTGTACGTCGTGGGTTCAAACCCAGTCAGGCGCGTTACTTTATGTAGGAAATTTATTTCATCACGATTGTTCTACAAAACGGTGAAGGAAAACATCGTGAGGAAACAGGCATATTTTTAGAACCTATAATTCGCAGACATGTGACATCTGCCAACCCGCACTGGGCCCGCGTGGTGGATTTTCGCCCACACTCTCTCACAGTGAGGAGGCCCTTGTCCCAACAGTGGGAACACACTGTGAACCATAATTTGAAGCAACAATTAAAGTTGCACCATCTAAACAGTGTCTAAATGATGTTAGTCATTTGTTACTTCAATTTTATTCTTTGCCACAGCAATAAACTTACATCGTTTAAATTGGCCTTAGTTTAGATTTTGGTAATACGAAAGACTATCAAACATTGCAAAAAGATGAGCTATAAAAGATAAAGTAATGGTTAGTGTGGAGCCAAGGGTGCTCGTTGGGGGCGATGTATGGAAACTTCAAAGAAACCTTATTTGTAAACGAATCAACACCCTCTCTTGTTTCTTTGTTCTTCAGACAACCGAAAGAACTTATTTCTTACTAACTTTTGTACCCCGGCTTGCCTCGCGTGAATGTCAGAAAATATCGGAACGGGAACGTAGAAGCAGGATTAAAGTACGTAAACTACCTGGGTGTCCATCCAAATCTGTTAAGCCGTTTTTGCGCCAATTCGAAACATACATCCAGACAAATGGACAAAAGTTCTTCATTACCTACTATTTTATTATATGTACCTATCTAGATTTGATGGGATAGCTAATCTTGATTTCATATTACAATGTCTGCAATGTTAAATTTAAAATGGAGAGAAACGTTCTAACACATTATTTGAAAGCTTTAAACGAATAAGTAAGTACATATATCTGTACAAGTACCTATTTATTATATTAAGAACGTTAACATACTGCTGCATCATAGGATAAAAATTTAATTTTAAACATTCAGAGATATGCGTGTATTCGTCTTAATACTGAGGCAAACTAATGAAGAAAATTAGAGTGTACTAGAAATCAAATTAAATTATATGTATTAATTACTATCTTTTGCCCGCGGCCTTGCCGTACTATCGGAATAAAAAGTATCATAATTATGTAGTAATCCAGGTTAACTATCTGTGTGCCAAATTTCATTCAAATCCGGTTAGCCGTTTTTGCGTGATTGAGTAACAAACAACAAACATACAAAGTTAACTATTCAGACGCTATACAACCCCCTTACTAATAAACGTTGTATAGCGTCTACAACTGTATAGTTACACAAGAGATTGATAGAGAGAAATCGGTGTGTAACTATTCATCTCATATAAAACGTTTATTAGTACCTTAGGGGGTTTATAATATTATAGTAGGATTAAAGTCATGCGCATGTAAATAGCAACAGTATGACGGTGAAGGTACCTTTATTGGTTAACTCTACAGTCAGCCTCAAAAGTTGTATACCACAAACAATAGTTTATTTAATTGTCTACAATATTTGTTCCGAAATATTGTATTCATGTATAGCCAAAAAACATATTAAGTACACATTAGGTACTTACGAGTAATTGTAGCATCACATTGATACAATATTATGAAACACAGATATGTATTATCTCTTTTTATGCCATTAAAGCCTACTTCTACGTGTTATATATGTATGAATATAGTCGAAGCCTACAGCAGCAGAAGCCTAATGATGTGCCAATCAACGTAGGTTATCTTCACACTCAATCGCTTTTTGTATTTCTGGCGAGTGGGAAAGCAGAGCCAAATAGTCCGCTAATATATAGATTAGATACAGTATACTGTATAAGAGGATATTGGAAATTTATTCTGGCGATGATGTTACTTTAGTAGCATTTTCGACTTAATTAATAGTGGTGCAAGAGCAAGAGCAGTGATGGCCCAGTGGTAACAGCCGCGACTTACGAGTTGTAGGTTGTAGGTTCGAACCCAGACAGGCGCTTTACTCTGTGTAAATTATTTCATCACTACTGCTCTCAAAAAAATCATCGTGAGGAAACTACAAATTCGAAGACATGTGACATCTACCAACCCGCCCTGGACCCATGAGGTGGATTACGGCCCCTCTCGCAGAGAGGAGGCCTGTGTCCTAGCAGTGGGAACATTATAGGCTGATTATGATTTTATTTATAGTCGTGAAATACTGCGCGTTAAAACCAAGATCACAGACGTTACACAGAAAACCGCTAAGCTTTCTTTCAAATATTTTCTTTATATTTTAATTGATAGATTTAGTTATTACTAGCTTCTGCCCGCGACTTCGTCCGCGTGAAATTTCACCCTCCCCCCATTCACCTTCTTTGGAGTGGAATTTCGAAAAACCCTTTCTTAGTGGACACACTTCACAAAGAACACACTCTCCAAAAATGTCTTTACATGACCAGCGGTTTAGGCTGTGCATTGATATAATCAGTCAGACAGGATCACAGGACTTTGAATTTTATATTAGATTACAAAAGTAAACCTAAGTACCTACCTAATAAAAAAAAAACTCAATAACAGAAAATAAAATACCTACCTACCTAAATAAACCTATTTCTGATGATAACTAATCTAAACTCAATAAATAAGCAAAATCCCTAAAAACTAATTTCAATGACTAATCCTACCTAACAGATTTATAAAATAACCTACGGTCACTACGTACACTATCAAATATACTACCCATACTTTAAAGTTAAAATCTATTATACCTACGACTTATAAAAATAAACCTAAATAACTCTACCTTAAACTGTACTTAGTAAAAACTAAAAGGAATAAAAAGGTCCCACTGAAAAGCACGGTTAGAATTGCAAGTAGCAGTTAAAACATACAATTTTATAGAATGCTAATAAGAACGAACGCTCGCCACTCGATACGTCCGTTCAAATCAAAGTTCAAAAGTGTAAGCCAAATTCAACCTTCAGCACTACATTTACAGTGCGGGTGACGTAACCTACGACAAACTTATTATTTGCGGTTGGTACAGTAATCGGGTCTAGGGATCGAACCGCAAAATTAAGTTTGTTTTTTATTGTCTATACTTTTCCGGGATAAAAAGTACCCATTGTGGTGCCCAGGATATTAAAGAATAATTATACCAAGTTTTAATCGTAATCGGACCGGTACGTTTTGCGTGATGCCTGAACAAACAGACAGACAAACATTTTTTTAATCACATTTTTGGGTTCGGTGTCGGTCTCGTACTCGTAACAACCCCTGCCATTTATTTTTTGATATTTTCAATGTACGAATATTTAAACACTACCAAAACAACTAACACCTATTTTATAAAATAACAACAAAAGAAATTCAAATAAACTATTTAAAAACTAAAAGTCGCGCTGATAAGCACGGTTTGTTATATCAATTATTATCTGTCAATAAGGTCGAACGCTCTGAACGCATTGAATCAACAGCCAAATATTGAATGAAGCTCGCGCTTTTTTTTTTTTTGACATGACCACTCGCAGTTGCAACTCGCTAAGGTTGCCCGGACCTCCAGCCTTTTTATTATACCCTACCGCCACGACCCGCGTCGAGCGCGGCAACCGTTACACAAAAATAATCCTTACGGCATGATTCAGTATTCACGCGCGACGGCGCGATGGCTTATTAGCGTATTTCATGTATAAGTTTGGTGTTTCTATACCGATTACTATGATTCTTTTTTTATTGAATAGGTAATAATATTAACTTCTTTTAATTAGGGATGAGTGAGAGTATTATAAACGTAAGAGTAAACAAATATAATCAGAAAGCTCCGAACTGCTAAGCTATCGGGAGTTACATGTGTTATTGTGAGTCAACCATAAAAGATAGACATATGCTGTCGTGGGATAGTTTTTAGATAATTTTGTGTAGAACATTTCCGTCATAAATGATTTCTATGTAGCTTTAACCATTAAGGCTGCACACGCGACGGAAGCTTAAAAAATGGAGCAACTTCTCCCGTTTTCCCAACATTTCCTTTCACTGCTCTGCTCCTATTCATTGTAGCGTGATGAAAAGTATACTATAACCTCCCCAGGAGTATGAAGAATAATTGTACCAAGTTTCGTTAAAATCCGTTGAGTAGTTTTTGTTTCTATAAGGAACATAGAGACAGACAGACAGACAGACAGACAAAAATTTTACTGATTGCATTTTTGGTATCAGTATCGATCACTAATTACCCCCTGATAGTTATTTTGAAAATATATATCATGTACAGAATTGACCTCTCTACAGATTTATTATAAGTATATAGATAGAAGATATAGATATAGATAAGCAACTGATTTCTATATTTTGGATTTCCAAGCCGTCATTAATTTTATATAAATTTTCTTAATTCTACTTCAAAAGTAGGCTAAAGAGTTCAATATCTTTGCCACGTATATATATCACACAATAATACAATCTCACTCTATCAAAAAGTACTCTGTGACAAATCCTAAATTTGACGTTTTTTGACTTGACAGTTTTAGAGGTGAGAATGATCGACAGAATCGAACATTTACTTATTATTTTTAACTGAGCGATTTTTTAATTAGTAACTCGATTATAGTTACTAATTTTGTATAATATATTAATATGTCCTTACAAGTCGTTAGATATGCGGGTTTAGTAGTTTTGTCGAGTGAAGACTGATCTATGTACAGAGGCCAGCACATGAACCTACCCCAATCTGTCAAATTTTCCCAATTGAATATGAACCTTATACCTTTGTGGTAAAGTTGAAAATCTATCAAAGAAATTTGACAGATTGGGGTAGCTTGATGTGCTGGCCTCTGTACCTAGTGCTACACGACTGTGAATGATTTCTTTCAAAACTATTATCAAACCAATCAACAAGTAGCTAAACTTGCAAATACAATGTGTTAATGAAATAACCCAAAACCTGAAACTACACACATCAAAAGTGTCTAGGGATCAACATATATTTTTGCAATAACTTTTCTCCTGATTGATATTAATTAAAATTTTCTTTAAGGATTCATCAAATGAAGTGTTTTCGTTTGTCACAGTAACGATAAACCAAGTCACCTTTGCATTAATAAAGAAATTTGCCATTTTCCTAATAAAGGGATTTTTGACATTTGAACCACTAACACAAAAGTTCGAAAAAAAGACTGAAATAACAGTTTTCTTTAAAATTTTATTGGGTAACTTAAACAATTAATAATCCGTGTTTCTACCGCGAACACTAACAACACAAGAACATCGGTTTGGCATACTCAAAATGAGTTCATCCAAATCACGCTGTGGAATGGCCGCCCATGTTCGTTGCAACAACAAAAAAAGGTCTTCTTGCGACTGGATACCCTCCATATTCGGCAGAGCTCTTCTCTGTAGCATATCCCATGCATGCTCAATCGGGTTCAAGTCTGGCGACTGAGCAGGCCAGGGCAGGACATTGATGTTAGCTGCGGCGAGAGTCTGTCTTACAACTCTTGCGGTGTGCGGTCGTGCATTATCATGCATTAACTGAAATAAGGGACCGATTTGCACTTGTAGAGGAACGATGACGTCTGATACAATCGTCTCAGCATAAATTTGAGCGTTGAGGTTGCCTCTGATCCAAATCAACTCAGTTCTTCCGCCGATCCAAATACCCGCCCATACCATGATGGTTCCACCACTGTAAGGATGGACTTCCTGGCAGGATTTTAATCGCTGTTGGCGTCCAGGGGTTCTCCAGTGTCGTATACGTCTTATATCCGGTCTCATACCAAAACGAGACTCATCAGAAAAGCACACGAAACGCCATTGTTCTTCTGCCCAATTTCTGTGTTCAAGAGCCCATTGATATCGAATCCTACGATTGTGCATTGCTATAGGTGGTACCCGTAGCGGTCTTCGGGAATGAAGGTTCACTTCATGCAAGCGGTTTCTGACTGTTTGGTCGCTAATTAAGTTCCCTGAAGAGTGATGAAGCCTCACGGCTAACATCATAGCGGTTATTGTTGGAGCTCTTCGAGTTAAGATTTGAATGTATCGGTCTTGTCTCCGTGTGGTGCAGCGATACCGTCCTCCATGGCGCTCAGCCACGGTACCAGTGCTTCGGTAACGTGTCCAAAGTCGACTGATAACACTCTGACTTGTATTCAGAGCTAAAGCCACAGTACGTTGCCGGGAACCAGCTTCTATCATTCCCACGGCTCTGAGCATTTCTTCCCTGCTTAAATGACGTCGCCGCTCCATAATAACGTTGGTTTTAATCAGTAGTAGGGAAACAGTAGCACTAATAATGTCTTCAATGCGTTGTATGTTTTTATAGGGAAAATATTGACAGCTGATTTTCATCTTTTACTCGAATTTGATTCACAGTTCCTGATTCAAATTATGATGCACCAAAAAGGATCCATATAAATTTATAAAATCATAAATTTATTACAAAGCCACATCTCAATCTCAAGAAATCCGCATAAAAATGCTTGATCCCTAGACACTTTTGATGTGTGTAGTTTGCTTAGAATCGGCAGCAAAATCGAATACAATAATTTTAATACAGGTTATTTTTTTTGTAAAAAATAATTATTTGTCATGCCATATCTAATATTTTTTAACGACGCTGTACACTACGACTGTGACACTTGTCCAACACGATGTTAACAAAAAGCGCGGGCGAGGGTGAGGAGAGGGGGGAGCTAGAGCTGGCGCCAAGGCCGGGAGACGCGCCGGCGCGGCGCCCGCCTACCCTCCGTAGTCTCCCTAGCGCAGCGGCGCGCGCGCCATGTGTCAACACGGGGTAGGAGTTAGGACGAGCATACCACTACAGACGGTGTTAGGAATTAAATGTACTGGATTCCAGCCTCGTGTTGAGTTTTAATTTACGAAAACGTAAACTACGAGGATAATCACTAGTGACACAACAGTGATAAGTTCTTTGAAAAATAATTTACGAAACGTGCTTTAACGTGTATTCAACAAGGTGGTAGACATTTTGAGGCATTGCTGTGACAAACAATGAACGATTGTAATTAAGTAGGTTGATTTATTTGAAATAATTATTGTAAATATGGTGATTCAAATGTTTTAAACACGCCAAGTTTTGTTTACCACCACCGGCTTTATGATTTTTCTTCCAACTAGCCTTCGCTTATTTTTAAGCGTGTTAGGTTTACATGCAGCCAGTCCAAAGCCTGGAAAAAGTGTGATGGAAAAATTTGAGTCACTTTTCTATTCCAAAGCAAAACATACGCATTATTTAATAACTGGAAGTCGGGATACCTCTTATGGTACAGACGCCAGCACACCAACCTACCCGAAACTGTCAAAATTTCCCAATCAATTTTGAACCTTATTCTTTAGCGATAAAGTTGAAAATCTATAAAAGAAATTTGACAGATTGTAGTAGGTTGATGTGCTGGCGTCTGTACGGAGGCTAACAGAAGAATTCAGCTGGGCTGGGCAGCGTTTGGGAAGCTCCGTCGAGTCTTCTCGTCGCGTATTCCACAGAGCCTAAAGACTAAGGTCTTCAATCAGTGCATCCTGCCAGTTATGACTTACGGAGCCGAAACGTGGACACTCACGGTACGGCTGGTCCATAAATTCAAGGTCGCTCAGCGAGCTATGGAACGGGCTATGCTTGGAGTCTCTCTGAGGGATCAAATCCGCAACGAGGTGATCCGGCAGAGAACCAAAGTTGTCGACATAGCTCACAGAATAAGCACGCTGAAGTGGCAATGGGCCATATTAGCCGTAGAACCGATAACCGTTGGAGTAGACGTGTTCTTGAGTGGAGACCGCGAATCAGTAAACGAAAAGGTGGGACGCCCTCAGGCTAGGTGAAGCGACGATCTTCGCAGGATGGCTGGTAGCAGTTGGATGAGAGTTGCCGAAAATCGAGTTGAATGGCGTGCAATGGGAGAGGCCTATGTCCAGCAGTGGACTGCTATAGGCTGCTGATGATGATGATGATGAGGGACTCCCACCTTACAGGCAAAAGTACCATCAATAACATTATGAAGTATAGAAAATGCACGAAAGTTACCTTATTATGATAGAAGATAAAACTATGTGTTGGAAACTAAGAAAAAGAAAAGAAAAAATAATAAAATCTTAAATTTGTATGAAGGGTAATGGAGTTCAAGGTGTATGTGGGATTTGGGTGAGGGTGTGATGTATTTTGTGTTTGTCGGTGTGTGTGTGTGTGTGTGTGTGTGTAGGATGTAAATTTGCCGTAATTGCGTAATTGTCGTAATGAGTTGCAGCGTGATCTCTGCGGTTACAACCTTCAAACTTCAAAAAGGAGGAGGTTCCCAATTTTATTCGACTATATATTTTGAAGTAACTAGTATTTTTGTAAAAATATAATTTAAAAGAGTGTCGATGGAGTTTCTTGCACGTTCTTCTCCATAGGTACCTACGCTTTGCATATAGGCAACTAGCTTCATATTTTCTGACTGACCGACTTCTTGACAATTCAAAAGTGCCTGTAAATGGTTTAATTGAAATAAATGCTTTGAGTTTGTTTTTTTCTAATTCGTGTAACTGGCTATCAGTTTTAAAAAAAACTTGAGGTAAACAAGGAATTCATTTTATTATTGGATGAAAAGTCATTATTGCTGAAAAATATGTGCTGAGTCCAGTCGAACCCTATAAATTTTCGAATCACAATTTTAAATGGTGCCATGTAAATTGAAACGAATATACTTATACATCACCAGGCCTCATGCTTGTAATCTGCAATAATGATTGTTACGTACCGTTCTCTTATCTGCCTGCCTAGCCTTTTCCCAACTATGTTGGCGTCGGCTTCCAGTCAAACCGGATGCAGCTGAATACCAGTACCTATTTTACATGAAGCGACTGCCTATCTGACTTCCACAACCCAGTTACTGGGTAATACGATACCCCTTATTAAGACTGGTTGTCAGACAATGTAGAGATAACAATACGACAATAAATTAACTAGCAACAATTTGAAACAATCACATAAATCTTATCATCGAATTTAAAATAATGATTTTTCAAGAATATTAAATAGTACCTAGTGATGGGCCGAAAATGGGTTTTGTCGGTCTGTAAGACTAAACTATTGGATATATTTGATTGAATTTTTGTATGAAGACTAGGAACGTCATAGCAGGTGGTGGCCCAAAGGTAACCTCCCCGACTTACGAGTTGCACGACGTGATTTCAAACTGCTTTTCAAAACGGTGAAGGAAAATAATTATATCCTAAGGAAATCGGCATGTCCTAGAACCAAAAATTGGAAAACACGTGACATCCACTACCATATAATACATACCAACCCATACATACCAACCCAGGCTGAATATGCTATGTTATATGCTAAATTGATTTTCTGATACAATTTCGTAACCCCTATTTGTTGAATGCACTCACAATAGTTGGGAAAATGTTAGGCAGATGACTCAAAATAACAATGTAGGTACCAAGCCGAAAATAAGTATGATTTTCCACTGATTACCAAATATTTAGAACAAGAAAAGGTTTTGCCATAATTGCCATGTCTTTATACATACGTTCAAAAAACATTCCTACATAAACTGAGTGAGATACAGTTACTTACGAGTAACAACTAGCTACCTAAGTTAAATTAATGTAAACTGAAAGCAATTAAGTCTAAACTAGTACCTATGATTTGAAGTAATCACTGGGATATCACTAGTTCGCAGAATTACATATCCGGTACTTACGGCATATGAGTAATTAGTTTTGAAATGGGATTTCATTTCTATCCGCTGAGGTTTGAGCACGCAATTTAGCAAGTAATTAGAGAAATGAATTACCAGCAAAAATTATGCCTATCAGGGGGCCTAAAAAGGCCACTAGCAGAATCTTAAAACAATTCATATCAATTCTTCTGTTTGACAGTTTCACACCTATTATCCCTGAAGGGCTAGGCAGAGATGTACCTATAGCATTTTACGAATCTCCATACAAAACTGTCTTAGATGAAATTGCGTGATATGAATTGTTTTATGATTCTGCCAAAGTGGCCTGTTTAGGCCCCCTGACCCTTTTCTTCTCTAAAGATTTCAAGAATGAGTCTCGAATAATGAGCGTATTAAGACGACTTTTCGAGACACTTTCTTGAACTTTTATTTAATACGGAAATTTTATAAAGTTTATTTTCAAAGAACCAGAACATTGGATAATCGTACCAGAATAATTACCATTATTTAATGCAAAATTAAGTTTCATAAAACTTGCGCCACTAAACTTATTTTCATGTTGTTGCATAATTTAACATGGACAAACTTAGACCGGGCGTGTGTGCAATAAATATAATAAAACTGTAAAAGATCCATTAGGCTCGGGTCCAGCATTAAAAGCTTTTTCTCGTAGCTTTATTAATATATTACTATGATAACGTTACCAACTGAAACTTTCTAAAATGTACGCATTAAGTATATCTTGGCTGGCCAGCGCAACACATAACTTCCACTAATAAATTTTCGGATGCCCTGAAAATCTGTATAATCCTTGTATACCCCGTACGTGTCTATATTTGGTATTTTCAGCGCTCGAATGCGGGTGAGAGAATGATATTTTATTCGCGTAACTCTTTGAAATGTGGTTGAATAACAAGTTTAAAATGCTTGTTCAATTTTGCAAGCCTCGTACGTAAAATTACTTTTCATTTACACACAATGCTCCTAAAGTCATTGTTTATCGAATTGCTTTAATACTAGGTGGCGCAAAAGTCATCACCCTATTCGCTATAATTTTTGCTAATGGCGGCAAATGTCAATTCTACTTTTACATTTTGTGAAGTAAACAGGTACAAAATACATGTCAACAAGACACGAATCGCTATACTTCATAGAACACGGATCTCGTTTTGGCGATTTGCACTGGCCGGCAAGATTGTCTGACTTAACCGCTCCAGACTTATTTTTGTGAAGTTTTTTGAGGAGATCCTTATCAACTAGCCTCAGACTCTTGAAGCCCTCAAAGAGAATATCTGTCAAGAATGCGAGGACCTATCGTCGGAAGTTCTGGCACGAGTGATGGGAAATGCCATAAATCGAGCCCGAATGGCCATTTCTGGCGGCCATCAATTTTCTCGACGTAATGGAAAAAAAATATGAATTCAAATAAACATAGGTAATCCAAAAGAAGAACCAAAAATAATCATTCATTAAAAAAAATACAGCCAAAGAACATCAGGTGACAACTTCTGCGCCACCATAAAGTGATAGTATTAATATTAGTAATTTATTTCCAACCTACATGTTACATCAATGTGGTCTCGATCCCTGAACTAGGACATCCTTTGAGACAGGGGTCGAGGTTTCTCCAGAGCATGAGAAGGCTTAGACTAAATCCAGTTAAGTAACTTTACATCTCGAAGAAGCAATTTACAGAATATTACTGATATCTCAAAACAAACATTTACCTATGCGACCCAATCATTACGTAAAGATACCTAATATTGTTGAACTTTTTGATGTTCCTTAATGAGGCACGGTGTAGACATGGCTTCATTAAATTCGAACTTTTTCTCGCCAATTTGCCATTGATTTCGGCGCTACACAAAGAGGAACACAGATCCGTCGAGGAACATCCAACTTTTGGGCGAATGTACTCGAATTATAATGAAGCGTTGTTAAACTAGTTAATCACGATTCTAGTCACCAACTTTGTGCATAAATTGTGCTCCTGGGCAGTTTTTCCTGCTTCTGAAGAAATCGGAGGGGTGCCCAACAAAAGAGTTTGTGAGACCCGGGTACGCTAGGTGCTGACTTCCGATCGATTGTATTCACGGTACCGCATTACTTTTGAATTTCTAACTTTTTCATTATACTTACTTGTCTTTTTATGTTTGAAAAGAAAGGATAAGTTGTCGTTCGCATTCAACTTTGTGAGACGACGTTTTCTGTGGCGATATGAAGATAATAGAAACACGATTTTCCGCGTGCATTTATCAACATGGTTCGTTCTAAATATTTTTCTCAAAATGAAACTTGAGAATAGGTCGAAGATTTTGTAACTACTTTTGCTTTGCTTTACAAACAGCAATGGTCTGGAAAAATCATTTGATTTCCAAAAGCAACCTGAATAAATACCATAAATTCAATTCTCAGGTGCTTCGACAGATAAATATTCATGCTTGAAACTTCTCCAAGTGTAAGATGAACTTTTTCAAAGCGAATATTTTGTTCGTAAGCAAGAAGGGTCGAGGGAATAAGAGCGAAAGCATGTACACTTCAGTCGATTTCACTTCAGCTAAAATTAAAGCTCGGTTGGGATCAGCGGTTTTTTAGATTGCGGTCGCGCTTTGTTGCTGGCGTATAATATGAAATAGGTAGGAAAAAAGGATCCGCAAAAGTTCAGTGTCATTTTGTGCGACGAATGGAGTGCTGTCTTCACAATACCACCTCATGAGAGAGAGTACGTGATTTGTTCCAACCGTGGAAACGAATGCCGAGACCCGACCGAGTGCCGATTCACAATTGATTGGATTTTATTATTCTTCACCGATTGTAGTCAATCGGTGATGAATACTAAAATCCAGTCAATTGATCAATTGTGAAAAAGTCTATCAAACTACTGAATAAACGGACCACATTGTTTAGATTGTATCTAGGAAAATTCAAAGAGTTTAATAGATATTCATTAAATGTTTTTTATCTATATTTTTATACTTAAATACCATCAACTTTTTGCATCTGTAAAAAAGTCGTACCTAAGCAGCGAAGTGAGTATAAGCTGTCTTACGAATATAATGATATCTACGAACTCGATTTTTTTCTGCACGTTTCTCAAAACTAAATAGATTACAAACGATGCTGACAAGTGCTTTGCATGTGTTTTTAAAGAGGTTTATTTTTGACAAAAAAATATTGTTCGATAGCAAAATGTTACTGAAGCCGAAGATAAATAACGCAAAAATTATACAGATATCTTAAAATATAAAAAATGGCTGTGATAAATCAATTTCATTGCATTTTCAGGCGTGGCAGTTGTTAAAACAATTAATTCCCGTAGCTTCTTCATGAATATTTCATAAACGGTATGTATGATTTATGTATGTATTGAATGGTATGAACATTTTGAACAAGTACCAATAGACTAGAGGAAGTTCCTATTTGGGTGCCTTTATGATATTTCATTTTGATCTTCCGCCTTTCAATATACACATTTGCTAGCATTTGTCATCTCCGCGAATTCTTTCTGAAAGATTGCAAGGTACGACGCAGGAAATTATATTTCTGTGAACCGTTTGAAAATAACTCTCCATGAAATTATTTGATTTTGAACTTATACTCAGGTTATTTCTTGAGTTGAAATGGTTTTAGTTTTTATGACATCTAAAACCAATTTTCTATTTTTTACTGTTATTCTAGATGTTTGTTATTAGTAGGCGGTGCTTCGCGGCGGCGGGGCGCGGCGATAGCGTTGAATAGCTATAACAACATCTAATCGAGCGTGAACTGAACAGACACATGAATAATGAACTGAACTTAAGCTAAGTAAAACTATAGATAATAAAATCTACTATAGGTAGGTACATACAGCTATTATTTTCTTGATAAAGTCTACCAGGTCATCATCTAGCCCAGCTTTTTCATAGCTATGTTGAGGTCGGGTTTCACTCTAACCAGATGCAGCTGTAACAGTATTTAGCATGGAGCTATCTGGCCTCTACAACCCAGTTATTGGGTAACACAATATACCTATTTAGTAAAATTGAAGGAGAAGGTTGTCATGCTTTCGGGCTTCTAACGATGGTCAAATATTCACGAATGATAGCCAAGGCCACCGGCTTATCGTGGTTTTCGAGGTAGGAAGGGAGGCTCGGTACGTAAAGATGGACAGACCGACCTCGACAAGTATAGCTTAAAATTATTACTTAGCCACGAGCCCCTTTTAGCTGCCATATTTAATACTACTAATACATATCATACGTCGGATATAGAGAGATCTGATGATTCTACTTACATGAATGTTTGCATCTGTTATTTTCTTGATAAAGTCTATCAGGCATAAAATACAATTCCAAAACTTGGTAACTGAAATTGACAACATAGCAACTGTGTGGCCTGCTAGCTAATCCAGCTGGATTAGTCTGAAGCGCCGACGACGACGGCGGTAATAAAACTTCGATCGTATATAAAGCCGCATCTATACGTCTCCAATCTATAGACATGGAAAAGATCATGCCATTGGTAACTTCAATAAAGCACTGGAACGGCGTAAAAGATTATGTTTATTTCAGTGACTTTTTGGAACGAAGTTCTTTAACGCGGCTTGCGGTAGGAATAAACTGGTAGAAATCGTCACGTAACGAAAAAGCGTTAAGCCCTCTACACGCGAGTTTTTCTCTTTCCCGGTTACTTTCTATTATATCAGCGTAGTCTAAATGAAAATCCAAGATGGCGACAATTTTATGAGAGTTCTTAAAAACTTATACTAGACTAGCTGCGGCGCGCGGTTTCACCCGCATAAGTTTCCCTTGAGAATATCATCATGTCCTTTCCCGGGACTCAAACTCTCTAAGTATACCAAATTTTATCTAAATCGGTTCAGCGGTTTAATCGTGAAGAGGTAACAGACAAGACATACAGACACACTTTCGCATTTATAATATTATTATGGATAATAACAATAGTTCTCTAGTCCAAACAATACAACACTTAGTAAGGATAAGTTATTATATGAATTAGTTTAAGAAGTTTATCCAGTGTAGGTAAGTATTTTTATCTTCTATAATAAATAAAACTGTGCTTTAGTCAGCCCTAGGCCCATCTGCAATCTAAATAAAAGTTTGACGGTCACTAAAATAAATTCTAAATTGGGAGAGGCTGTGACGTCTGAAACTGAATATAGGTACTCGTACATAGGTATATTCAGTTTCAGACGATATGGCCTGCATTTCTACAGAATATTGACTGACGCTCTGACAAAGCCTTGAACAGCTTTCTGCAGTCATTTATTTTTCAGTATTTTGCTAAAACAAAAATTACTGGCATTCCTTGGAGCAGGCTTTTACCCGAAGGAGGTCGCACATAATATTTTATTCTCAATATAAAAAAAGAACTGGTCAAGTGCGAGTCGGACTCGCGCACCGAGGGTTCCGTACAATTTTGTATGTAAATAGTTTATCACGGGATTTTTTTAAATGTTACTACATATGTACGGTTTTCGGATTTTTTCCTTTACTTCTGCTACATCACCCTGCTTGTTGCCAAATTTCATGATTCTAGGTCAACGGGTGGTACTCTATAAATTTTGACTTCCTTGAGAGTGTCGAAATATACGTTTTTTGCGGCATAATTGGTCGTCTTTTTTTTACGTTAAGTTAGAAGTTTCAGTTTTTCACAGCTTCAAGGGACTGTAAACCTGAGTATATGGTTTTAATTTCAACTCGATACCTCCACGCGTTCCCGAGATAAAGGGTCTTGACAGACATACAGACGGACAACAAAGTGATCCTATAAGGGTTCCTTATTTAAAAAAATATTTATTGTATTTTGAAAGATATTATTAAGTATATATAATATTATTACTATTAGATTGTAATTTGCACGGAAATAAATAACGCTTTATTATAATTAATATTTTGCCGCGACGCTAATGGTCACTTGCTTGTAAGGGATGTGGAGACAGTTCAAGTTAAATCTAAGGAGTAAGAGAAAGTGAAATTCTGTCAGCGACAACGGTAATGGAATAGTAAAAAATGTATGGGACTGGCATAAGCTACCGAAAAATTTAAGACGTCAAACCCATTGAAAGTCGCTGTAGATCTAAAAATCATTCTGAAAGCTATTGTCTCTTGTCTAGGCGCTCTGGGCCCTATTCCCAATTGCGTAACACACTATCAATTTCAATTTGAATCATTTTGAAGGACATTACTAATCCATTGCTTCCTATGTTCGAAAAATCTGCGTAAATAATTTGAACTGTCAAAATGAAAGCCATTGTTATTTTAGTGTATTACTCAATACGCGCATGCGCATGGTGTATTTTTTGCATTCTTCTCTAGTATCCGAAAAAGTGTTCTCAAACACAACAATCTTTGTTGTTCAAGGGATGGAAAAGAGACTTCTTGCACCACAAACCACTACCTAAATGCTTATAACGCTAAACGTACTTAAAAAACATTCTGTCCCCGTCATCTTCAAACGATTGACAGAAGTAAAAACATGTTTTAAATTAATTTAGCACTAAATGCATTCACCGATTTTTGTTAAAATTGGGCCTTGGATTTTGTTCAATAATTTCAACTAAAATAATTTATTTCACATTCTATCTTTGATTCCCTCGGGAGATTTTATGCGCCATATCGAATAAGTACAAAAATACTTCGGTCTATAGCCAACGATAAAAGGATAGAACTTCTGGCAATCATCATTCGTGGTAATTCTAGTAGGATAGTCACGTACGGTAAACAACTATGTGTGCCAATACAATAATGTACGTCCTACTCTGTCCTAATATATTAAATTAGATGGTCTTAGTAAAGTGCCTATATTTTGCCAACTAGCTAGACTGCGAAATCTTTTTATTCTTGTAAGAACTTGAAGTTTTGTGAATGTTTATATTTATTTAGGATAAGAGTGAGAACAGTCATGGAGGCCCAGTGGTAACTGCCACGACTTACAAGTTCTAGGTCGTGATTTTGTGATTCTAGTTGCGCAACTATTAGGTAATTATTAATTACTAATTAATTAATCATCTATGAAATTGCCGATTTTTGATACTGGCTATTGTAAAGATCGATTTCTTTCATTCTATTTAGAATTCCAAATTCAAATAATTTTTTTAATATTAGTTTTTCATTAGTTTTTTTGATTCCGATTTCTGTAACCATGGAAAAATCGAATTTCGGCAATGATGACGGATAAGCTCGCTGTCAAACAACCGAGACTTGTCAATTGATCCACTCCACTCCGTCACGACAACGCTCGTCCACACACTGCACAACGGACCGTCTCAAAACCCTCTTCTTTCGGAATTTGGATAACTTTTACATGGGAAACATTTCAAATTCAACGAGGCGGTGAAAAACGTCGGCACACTGGTGCAGTGTGCCAATCGCCTTAAAGACGTTACATTACACAGCGGGATGCGTGAAACAGAGCCAAATTCCCCGCACGTAAGCGCGTTTTTATTGAATTTGTATGTAAAAAAACTTTTTTACAAAAAAAACAACCGACTTCCAAAAAAAAACACTACAAAGTGCTAAATAACTTTAATTTCGGAAGTCGGTGTCGTTGGTTCTGCATTTTCGTTTATTGACAAAAAGTTCTGTGTTCGATCCCCCGGTTCGGCAAAGTGTTAATGGGGTTTTCCATAAGGAAATTATCAGTAGCAGCCCAGAGCCCAGGGCACGCCACGATAGTGGCGATAAGACCCCGTCTGCCCCGCTTGGGCAGAGCACCGCCGTATCCTCGTAGAGGCGATCGGCAGGGCGGCGACCTCTCGCGTCCGGCCCTGATTCAAGCCATGGTCCGGGGCGAGAGGGAGTGGGAGGCAGTCACCTCCTTCTGCGAAGCAGTCATGCTAGCGAAGGAGGTGGCGGGATGGTTGAGGGACAGAGCCTACGTCACAGCCGCCGCGGGAGACGCCCTGGGCGTCGGGAGCCGCGTGACGACTCCCGGCCACCGTAGGCGCGGGCCTGCGGACGGAGAGTAATGGGTAGCTCACCGTCCGATCAGGACCAGGCCCGTACCGGACGGCGCGTATGTGTTCCACGCGCGCCTCAAAGAGATGTCAGCATCAGTGAAGGGGCCCGTCAGGGCCGAAGCCTGCCGGGGCAGCGGGATTGTCCGAAAGGGTTACCGCTACCCCGGAACATAAAGGGCTAAGGAAGGGACACGGATGGGTTTTAGTCAGTAAGAGTCTGACACTCCCTTCCGCTCCACCCAGAGCGGGAGGGGTCATATGATGACGACCCATCCTAAAAAAAACTTGTAAAAAAGTTTTTATTTTGCACTTTTTAGTGGGAGAGTTTATAATTTATCTAAGTTACAATAGCCTAATGTCAACTGCTGATCACCTTTTACAAAATATTGCTTTTGAATTTTTAGATTTTTGTTGATTTTTCAAAAACCGCTTGTCAGATTTTGAAAAAAATTTCATGGGACCATTTGGGAAGTACACCCTTTCCAACAAAAAAAGAATTTTTCAAATCGGTTGGCAAACGACGGAGTTATGCGCGAACAAACATAAAAAAAAAAAAAATACAAACATCCGAATTGAGAACCTCCTCCTTTTTTAGAAGTCGGTTAAAAAATCACGCGCGAAGCACGTTGCGTAATGCGGTGCAGTGTGCGAATCGCTTAAAGAGCTCATCGATTCCCGTCCCCAGGATTTCTATAATAGAAGCATCAACGAACTTCCATTAGAATGGCAAAAGTGCATCGAGAATAATGGCCAATACTTCGATTTATTAAATACTAGCTTCCGCCCGCGGCTTCGCCCGCGATGTATGTCGATAAAAACTATCCTATGTCCGTCCCGGGGATGCAATCTATCACTCTGCCAAATTTTATCGAAATCTGTTCAGTGGTTTAAGCGTGAAAAGGTAACATACAGACAGACAGACAGACAGACAGACAGAGTTACTTTCGAATTTATAATATTAGTATGGATGTATGTACCTACATACTTGCCTTGCCTTTTCCCAACTATGTTGGGGACGGCTTCCAATCTAACCGGATGCATCTAAGTTCTAGTATTTATCATGGAGCGACTGCCTATCTGATTGAATAAATTTAACATAAATTTCTTAAAAAAAAAAACATTTTTCTGTGTAAAACGGCGTGTGTAAAAATATAGGTACCGTCAATTCTTTAACAAATTGCGTCGCATCTAATAAATTTGAACGGGACAATCAGCAGCTCTCCGTATGCTGTTCATCATGCCTTTAATACATATCCATACCATTATTATAAATTTGAAAGTAACTCTGTCTGTCTGTCTGTCCCTCTGTCTGTCTGTATGTTACCTTTTCACGCCTAAGCCACTGAACGGATTTCGATAAAATTTGGCAGTTAGATAGATTGCATCCCGGGGAAGGACATAGGATAGTTTTTATCGATATACCTCGCGGGCGAAGCCGCGGGCGGAAGCTAGTAAGATATAAATATCGTTATAGGTACCTACGTTTCCATCAACTGATAAATATCTGCTTTCAGCTTTCCTATACCAATACAGTTTTAAAAATCAAACTAGTTAGTGCTCATTTATTTAGAATAACTTCTTGGTACACACGGCTACACATCAAGCTATACATAACCAGTATAAGCTGAGTTCTGATTGTAAGAAGAACCTATGCAATGCGAGGTCAGCTAAAACTGGAAAATTATAGCTTGATGTGTAGCCGTGTGTACTACCGAAGGTTAGGGTCACTGTTTTTGGGTTGTGTTGTCTGCGTTGACAGTGTTTTCACCAGTACAACAGCAAAAAGTGCTACTGCTGAGCATGAAGTCCTTCGTTCGATTCGCAGGTCGATAAAAGTGGTATTGGGTTTTCCATTAGGAGTTTATCAGTAGCAGGTTTATATCGTGGAACTCAAACATAACTGACGAAGTTTGGGTGTACTACATGTAAATTAAATTGTGCGGCGCTGCCTAACCCGTCGGGGATTACAGGCGTCATGTTATGTCATGTTTAGAAGCAAAAAGGACAAACAAGTTAAAGAGGACTCTTACATAAATAGGTGAGGCGAAGAAAAACTTCAAAGTTACTTGGGTCTTCGCAACAAAGAATATGCAAAGCATAAGCCAACGCAGCGTAGCAAGCTGATTACAAAAATGTAGGTATATTGAGATTCGCTGCAAATAGTGCTTTTGTTATTTTTAGGGTTCCGTATCCAAAGGGTGCCAATAGGATCCTATTACTAAGCCTCCGCTGCCCGTCCGTTCGTCCGTCTGTTTGTCAGCGGGGTGTATCCCACGAACAGATAGAGGTAGACAGTTAAATTATTACAGAGTGTGTATTTCAATGGCCGCTATAACATAAATAACAATCCGCGAAAGTTTGTGAGGGTGGATGAATGTTTGTCACTTTTTCACGCAAAATCTACTGAACGGATTTTGATGAAACTTTACAGTAATATAATATAGCTTAAGTATACATTAGAATAATACATAGGATACTTCTTATCCCGATATTCCCATGGGATCGACACTTATGCGGGTGAAACTGCGGGGCGATGATAGTAATAAAATAAAGTTAAAAATCAAAGGTAGCATCCATACAAGAAAGGTGTTTTTTGTGGCATTTTTTGCCTTGTGGTACGGAACCCTTATTCGGTTTTTTGCTGATCTAGTAACAATTTAAAGACTCATAGATTTTAAATTATATTTTTGTACCTTTATTCATTAAGGTCAATTTGCGAAGTTGTAAAGAGAAAATTGGGTTCTTCAGCTTAGAATATTTTAGGCATGTCAGCACATTTTCGAGACTAGCAACTATACCTACCAATCACCATTCTGATGGCACATGGTTTATTTTATAGGAGCTTGGCATCTTTGCTCGTATAGCTCTCTTACTTTGTTTAAGTATCATTTTATGAAGTTTCGTTGGGACTGACATGCAACATCAAAAATGTTTGATTTGGTATTAATACGATAAAAACATACGTACTAAATTAACTAATAAATTTTTATAAAATAAAAAAAACCCGCCAAGCGCGTGTTAGACCACGCTCAATGAAGGGTTCCGTATTTATCAAAAAAATTAACTTAACGTTGTAGTAAAAATCATGTTCTCCCATATGTCGATGTATGTCATGGTCAATTTACCGATTGTAAATGTAAATTAGAGTTAAAAGTGATAGTGTTTGAAATCGCAAAAAAAAATATGTGACAAAACTACGAAAGAACGATTTTCGAACTTTTTCCTTTACTTGCGCTGTGAGACCTTATTTTTTCCCAAATTTTATGACTCTAGGTCAACGGAAAGTATACTCGAAATGTGTATCAAAATGTGAGTATCAAAATTGTCGCATATGTTGCCGTATTTTTATTGCATTGACCTATAGCTTGATTTTTAGAGCTCGAAGGGACCGAAGACATTAATTTATTTGATATTAATTTCTCAATTTGATACTTCTTGCACTACCGTCCTGAAAAAAAGGGTCTTAACAGACTGACAGACACATAGACGGACAATGACGTAATCGTTTAAGGATTCCGTTTATCTTTTTGAGGTACGGAACCTTAAAAATATTGTTGTGAATTATATATAATATCCTAACTTAACTAAACTTACGAACTCAAATTAGTTCAAAATCAAAAGGAATTTATTCTAATTAGGCCCAAAACGACCGCCTATCATCGCTTTCTAGTGCATTAGCTGGGAAGAAGTGGCGCAACATAAAATATCTACTTCCTTGCAGCACAAAGTAATGTCCGTTTTGTGTCTAATTTCGAAAACACATGATGAACAGATTCCTTTGATTGAACATCATCATCGTCGTCCTTCCTATTATTTTACTTATAATGTACAGACGCCAGCACATCCAGCTACCCGAAACTGTCCAATTTTCCCAATCATCAACCTTGAACCTGCTTTAGCGATAAAGTTGAAAATCTATTAACGAGATTTGACAGATTGTAGTAGCTTGATGTGCTGGCGTCTGTACATAAATAAATACATCCTTACATAAACTCATTTCTTCCCAAGGGGTAGGCAGACAGCGGGATTGTCCGAAAGGGTTACCGCCACCCCGGAACATAAAGAGCTTAGGAAGGAACACGGATGGGTTTTAGTCAGTAAGAGTCTGACACTCCCTTCCGCTCCACCCAGAGCGGGAGGGGTCATTAGATGATTTCCCATCCTTAAAAAAAAGGGGTAGGCAGAAACTACAGAACGCCACCTGCTACGATCGTTACATACTCCTTTTGCTTCGTTTACGTTCATACATCTGGAATTAAAAAAATAGATGTTTGAAATAAAAACTATACAATTAGGTTTAGTTGTGTGGTCTATCTTTCATACATCTATATCAGCCTTCGTCTATGTTCACTTGTTTTCTAACTATCATCTTTCACACTATTCATCCATCTTTTTTTGGGTCTGTCGATTCTCTATTTCTTCGATTTGGCTTGAGTAAGATTTGAAACGGGCAACTGAATAAACACATCGGGTTATGTTCGTTTTTGCATACTTTTAAAGATTTCCAGTTGGCAATTATTTCTAAAAATCACCATAGGATATACCACCAGAGGACTGGGTTGTTATTGGCATTGCCATTGAACGTGGCAATATGCTACTAGTCTCCAGCGGTCGTTGCCTGATGACAGCCATGTGGACGAGTACTTCGACGCCTAGTGTACTTTTGTTTTTTATTGATTGGTATAGTTAGTTATTAAGGGCTGATTTTCCAATAGTCGTCTGAAGAATTAATCTGACAGTTTGATATAATCATATATTCTCTCTCTATACAAAAGCTGTCAAACCGCAATATTTATTTCTCAGATAAATGTTATATGATTACTGAGAAATCGGAAAAAAAAAAAAAAAAAGGGCTGATTTTTCATTAAACCGATAATTTTTATTCGTGGAATAAAATTGACGTCTGACAGTTTTGGTATGGAATAACTGTCAAAAATTCAAAATTATTAAAAAATTTAAAACTCGGCGGTTAGTCATATAATTTAATACCTAGTGTAAATAGTTAGTTGTATAAAATATCGTAAAAGTTCCATAGTTAGATAATCTGTGGTGGATTTATCTATTTAAAGTACTATTTTATAAAACATATTTTCATTAGTTCGGTTACGGTGTTCACACGGTCCATGGAATGTTGGAATAGGGCCACAGAATAGGACAGAGGTAGTGATTAGATTTGTCACCTGCTGACTGGATCTATTGGCTGACCAACACGCGTGCATTATCTGCGCGTGAGTCACCGGAACTTTAGTGAACGCATTCATGAATATTATAGTGTAGGTACCCTGTTCTGGCTTCCCAGTTTAATGACCAAAGCACTTAACTATCCATTTTAAACCTTTTTTTGCGGTAGAGAATATACTTACTGCACCAAAGTTAGTGCTTAATTGCATATTTAGCGCGCTTTATCTCTAAAAATGTTATTCATGCCTGTTGGATTTTTTTTGTATAGGTACCTACTCCGTAGTTTTTCAATTCAATATTCAAACCCCAGCAATTATGATTCAAGTTGGTTTTAAAATAGTTGAAATTAGTCCTTCTACTTGTCAGCAAACTAATTTAGGAAGCCACAACTTTTGAAACTTTGCAAGTCGCGGCAAGTTTCGTCGTAAGTCCAGCACCTGTTCGAATTACGAAGGAGCCTGCTACACAGAAAATTCTTATGCCTTCGGGAGCTGTGAGATAACAAATGATGAAACAATGACGCCATCATGTTAGGTGGGCCATGGATGGAGGCATCAAACCCCCCGCGCGGGGTAGGTCTGCGCGACGTTGCCGCTCCGACCGCGGCGCGGCGGCTTGCAGCGCTGCCTCGCGCGCGATGCCTGTCATACCGCGTGGTACCTCCGACCGAGTGTCCGTGTCCGAGCCGCGCGCGCTCCGCGTCGCCTTCTCAAACAAACTTACAAACTCACTTTCCGCCGCCGGAAACCTGTTTCGTCTACAAAATCCTCTTGTTACAGCATAACCACCACACCATATTCACTCCCGACTCCATTAATAAATTCCATCATACTTTTAAGTGAACTTTAACGCATTTACGTGCGGCAACTTTGAAAAACTTTATAAAGTTTGTTTTGAAGCTAGCGATTGGCTGCGGTGTGCATGTGTAAGCTGTAAAGTCATGGCTGGACGTAGTTCTCACTAAACCGGTAAGTAAAACGAACTTTACTGGAAACATGTATTTGAATTTGAACGCATCGAGCAAAGTATGATATCGCGCGTATGCAATGCGTTTGAACAAAGCGTGTCGTTAGGGTTTGTCTGTTTGGATTGTGTGGTACTGGTAACAAAATGCTAATCAGTGTTCGGTGTACGTCAGGGAACTACTATGATGTGGGCGTTATGCCGTCATGTCAGGCAGTCAAGCTGCATTCCCGACGATGGCTCCACAAGACTCTGTAGCATGCCGTCCACAAAGGTTTTGTTTACAACTCATCATTTCCACGAAGTGTTTCACTGTTCGATTATCAGCACCACTTATTGTCCGCCGCTGTTTTCTTAGTGTCGAGTTGCTGACAATTGTCTTGTAAGAAGAGTCAAACAGAATGCAATTAGAGGTAATCATTTCATCACTTTGTTGTATTTCTCCTAATATAAAATATGAGACATCCAGCAGCTAATATCAATGAGGTCATCAATTGGGTACAAGTAACAACAAGTTCCAACTCTTCACCAGTTTAAGAACAGTCAACTGTTCTGTTAGTGCCTCTATGATATTGAGAGCAAACAATTGTTAGTTTAGTTGACTCGACTTCTGATTGGATAATTAAATATTGAAATTTAAATGACTGCAGCTATGCATGAGTTGCTTAATAATTTGGAGTCACTACATTTATCCGACACTCAACAAGTAACTTTATGAGAATGGAGATGCCATTCTGGAAGTGATATTTATTAAATGGTAGGTACAAGCATTATGAGCTTTTTGGTACCACACTAAGCTTTGAGAGATAAACATTTGGTCAAGATAAGCCATCATTACGATTTTACTAATCCCCTGGCACTTTGAGATGCAGTGAGGCAGAAATTACATGAAGAAACCCCTGAGAAAGTAAAATAAAGACTAAAAATAATTTTATTCTGGAACAGAAAATAGTAATTTTAAATCATTGATAATCCTGTCAAGTTTTGGTAAGTATAAACTTTTGGTATAAACCAAAACTAACATATTAATTATTAATTTGACGGAAGCGAGTGGGTGAATAAATTTGGCAATTAATGCTACCTGGGCATTTCATCTTCAAAATTCCATTTGTTCAATAGATTCCGAGGCCTACATTCAAGAATAAGTGATATCGGTAACCAAAATTAACGTTGAAAATAAGCTTTGAGCTGCATGCCTTGTGGTCCGCTAAAAATAGGCTTTGTGACGTTTTAAAAGGCTCTGCTTCAGAGCAATGATGAACAACGGTTAATGCTACAATCCACTTGTATCTACGCTTTCATTGTCATAAACTGCACCGTTTAAAAAAAACAATGGAGGCACATCGCATACTTAATCAAATATTAATTAGAAAAATAAATATTTTCTGCTGACACACTATTTCAACTAACCTCACTTTCGGCAGTAATTCAGTTGCCTAAATTCCTAGAATCCTGACTCCGGGTATTATTACTTTTGTGAAAGAAACCTTCCAGCATTGGACCGAAATCGTCCAAGTTGACTAATTGACACTTCACCCAACCGCATACGGTCGAACATTCCAAAACCAACACGTTAAATAATCCAATATAAAACAGGAACCCAATTAGAGACATGGCTACCGGTCAGATTTGTTAGCCGACCAGCGTTGTGCAGAACGTCCACAATTACTCGCACTAGCATGAGTGGATGGATAACTAAGTTAGTTTCCCTTCCTCCAATATTGTGAATATTGTGATGGATCCCTATCGATACCATATTACATCCAATAATACAATAAATAACATTTTCTTCCACGCTTGTTTCTTCCACTCACAATAAAAAAAGCTCACCGATATTTGCCTGTACGGATATTCTTATAAGGGAATCAATATTGGAGATTACTCCGATATTTTGATTGGTTTCAACGGCAACCTTCAACAAACTTCGGTAAAATGTTAATTTCTTTTACACCGATTTTCTCGTCAATGTTCCCATAGCTCCGATTTTTACCAGATAAATTGGCAGACAATTAAATATAATTATTATTATGTTAAAGTTTGAATGTCTTTCGCGAGCCCCTTAGGGAATAGTAAAAAAGTTGGCAGAAAGAAAAATAAAAGGTATACATGAATATTATAAGGTGAAAATCGTGAGGAAACCGGCATGTCCTAGAACCAAGAATTCAAAAACATGTGACATCTACCAACCTGCACAGTGCCCGTGTGGTAAATTACAGTCCACTGCTCGAAAAGAAGAAGCCTGTGTCCCAGCAGTTGGAACATTATAGGCTAATTATGTGTTATGTAGAAAGAGTAAGCTCAGTAAACCATATTTTGAATTTCAACAAAAATACACTTTAGCAGTTTTAGAAATAATTTCAATTGCTTTTCATTTCAATAGTATCTCAACACGATTGTTAATGAAAGGCTACATATTTAAAGCTTAACCGGCGTATATTATTGACTGTTAACAACGAACCAGCTAATTAAAATAGAAGTATCAGTCTCATATCACCTTCTTATCTTCTTCTATTTCTATAACTATATACATTTAAACAAAGTCGGGTTTGTTACACCATATTAAATAACTAAAGAACTGCTGGACCAATTTATAGGATCTTTGATTTGTTGGATTTGTCTCTGCCCCGAATAGCAGAATAACTATTAAAACATGGTTATAATGAAGATAATTAATTTTTCAACACACTTGCTCGTAAAGTGGCTCTTTTTTGGTCCCTATTGCAGTGTATTAAAAACGCGTCCTTTTTACTTTATGTTATTGCACTAGTGAGATAACGCCACAGATAACTATTTACTAGTCGGAGATGTGCGTTTTTTAAAATCTCATCAAAGAGACTTCATGCCAAAAAAAATCCGCGGGCCCTAGAGTCCATGGCCATATTTAACTTTTTTTTGAAATAGTCTGAATTTATTGTCCTTGGTCCCAAAATGAACTAAAATTAATGTGTTGTAGCCCGCGAAATTAAATATCCTTTAATTTTTTGAAATTTTCTGATCAGTGTCAGGTTGTAGGTATCTTGATCAAAATATGATTCGCGACTATAACAGGTACATATTTACAGAATTATAATCATTAGAATCATTAATGTATATTTCTAAGTTAGATTTGTTCCATAAGAACAAATCTCATATGGAAAAGTTCTTACTCAGTGAAACTATAATTAAAACATATATTAAATCAAATCTTTTTACACAGATTTCTATTCTTTCGTAGCTAATCGGGTTATATTTTGTTTCCACATTCATCTAGTCAAAGTGGTTTGCCTTAAATGCTGATAGCATTTGATGTTTACCTGCAATGTCGTTATCTTCAAAACAGTATAAACCTTGTTTAAGTCTTTCAGTGGTTCCGTCTAAATGCCAAAAAGAAGCTTAAAACTGCACATATTTTTGTGAATCCGGTAAATTATTTTCCTTCGCTTTGAGATTTTGAATAGGTAGACTTTTGTCTCTGAGCAGCCTCATTTTACTGGCTATTTAGCCTGCCTCTCGACACGGCGCTTCCCGTTTGCATGAATCCGGAAAACAATCATGCTCTTTCCGAATGTGAGCAGACTTTAAATGTTTAAAATGGATGACATACAAACGGGCTAAATGTCAGCACCGGCATGAATTCTGGAAAGTTGCTAACTCCTCTGCCTGCTACAAACAACTCCAACTTATGACAGGAAGCCAAAAAGTACTAGTGTTTACAGCTGCAATTTGCAGATTATCTTGTCCTGTCTAGTAGATTACTGTAACGTATTACATAACTTTTATTAACTTTTCGTTTCGTTTTGTTGACCTTAAACTTGCGCCGTGTCACCGTGAGTACTCGGAGCACAATGTAATGGAATGCTTTTATTTTCGTTGGCTTTGTTAGAGGTCACTACCAAGCGCAGTTGAGTTGAAAAAAATCGCTTATTTCCTTTGCTTTGGTAGCCAGGTAAACTGTCAGCGTCAAAAGGTAGCGTCGACCCCAATGTACGCCACTCTTTGAAATTCGTTAGATAATTATAAATGTTAAATAATTTTCTGTACTTTTTCGTAAAACGTTGTTGTTTTTAACCGACTTCAAAAAAAGGAGAAGATTCTAATTTCGTTTTTTTTTAAGTATTTGCGGGCATAACCCCATTATAATTATATAGACGAATTTGCAAAATCATTTTTATGATTTATTCCGAAATAGTCCCATTAAAATTTTGTAAAGATTTGATGATGAGTTTTGTTGACAGACAACGGAATTTTTCAATAAATGCCTGCAAATCAACCGCGATTGCTGCTTTTTTTACGCAATCACACAACATAACATCACGAATGTACCCTCTAAAGGGGTACGCAGAGATATGTTCAGTATTGGTATACTGAACACATCTGCGTACCCCTTTTGTGGTACAACCACATTTTCTGTCAAAGTTGTTATCAAGGCACCTCTAATCTTGCAAGTAAATTCGGGCATAACTTTTTTGTTAATGAATTGATTTAAATAACTGAATTCAAACAAAGGAGGAGATTCTCAATTTGGTTTATATATTATTTTTATGTGTGTTCGTAAAATGTGAAGTTCCTTAATGCAACAGATGTCACTTAAATTTTATATTTTCATTAAATTTTTTGTATTATTTTCTAAAACCTTTTGTACTGAGGATTAATTTAAAGTTACCTTCAGAGCATGCGATGCCAAATATAGCAATAAGTTTGAGTTGTCTTTACTGCAATGCGTAATTATTACCTATGCGAATTATATCAAATCAGTTTCAGCCGCTTTTACTGCGTACTATGCCTTATATGGGCTTTTTTTTAAATTATATTTCGAAAAGAAAAAATGAAAAACCGGTCAAGTGCGAGTTGAACTCGCGTGGAGAGGGTTCCGTACGATGAATATTTTATCTACCATGTTTTTTTAAAGAACGTGACACCGACATTCCAACTGAAAATGTAAGTTTGTACGCATAATATTGAGAGATTTACCATGTTGTTTCAAGATCATAGACTTCTTATACATTTTCCTGTAATTTATAGGTATAGAACTATTTTCTGTATTTTTTTCAAAATTTTAGACTCGGTAATTTCGGATATAAGGGGGGGGGGGGGATGGTAAATTTCCGTCTATTGTCTTAAATAACTTTAATACAATTTTTTTTTAAATTGTCTATTTACCCCTCAAAAATGACACCCATTTTCAAAACTCATTTATTTACGTTACACGTCTGTGTTTGGGTCACAGAGATTCATATGTGTACCAAATTTCAACTTAATCGGTCCATAAGATTCGAAGCAAATTGGCTGTGACAGACGGACAGACAGACAGACACACGAGTGATCCTATAAGGGTTCAGTTTTTTCTTTTTGAGGTACGGAACCCTAAAAATAACTTTTATCACATCTATTCAAAAAGAGCTAGTGTATTCCTCGTGAACTGGGACTAAAATAGCTCTTTAATCCCTAGGGACTAAAAGTGATTTGAATTTGGAATGTGAGTATTGTTAGTAAAGTTCCAATCACCAAAGAGATCAATCCCGAACATTGTATGAAGAAATTACAGGCTGTATTAAAGTAAAACGAGCGTGCAAAATAAAAAAAAGTATGTGAAATAATAAAAAATAAACGCGCGGAAAGCATTCTGCCTTCTTTCGTAATTGTTTGCTCAAATTAGGATTTTACCTAGGTTTATAAAAAATGATTATGAATATACGTCTTCCTCAAGTAACTGTATGTAAACAAATAAACGTAAGTACTATTCTTATTCATAAGTTGCACTTAAGTACTTCATAGAGGATGATAAAAAGTAGAGTGTCCACCTAAGGAGCAACACTCTTTTAAGCTCGAATGACGTGCTTTGAATCCCTCGCTGCGCACAGGATTCTACTTCAGAAACCCTTGCTACGCTCGGGATTCTACTCTAGACTCCTTCGCTCCGCTGTGGATTCAAAGAAACACTTTCGCCTTCAAAAAAGTTTCTTGCTCCCTTGGCAAACAATATACTATTAATTTCGGAAGTCGGTGTCAAAAAACGAAAATGCGGAACCAACGACACCAACTTCCGAAGTTAAAGTTATTTTTCACTTTTATTGTTTTCTTTTGGGAGTTGGTTGTTTTTTTTTTGTTAAAAACGTTTTTTAATCTGAGTTATAGAATATTATCATAAATGAAATTACTTTGATGATTCTGAACTTTCGGTTAGCTGTCATCCCTCGTCATGAGCGGGGCCCTAAGTTCATTTTGATATACCGTAGCTCCTTTTAGATAAGCAATTAATGGGAGTTTAAACTATGGAAGTTTATAATAGTTTACTGATTGCTTGCTCACCCTTTATTCGATCACGAATTTGTTGAATAATAATAATATCGCTCTAGTCGAGTGACGTAAAGGAAAAATGTCAGCCACATGTGTTGGAGACAACTTGAGTAAGGAATGAGAGGGTAGTAAGCAATTTGGTCCTTAGAAATAGCAATGTATTTGCTGTTTCCAAGAGCTCTTTCAGGCGCGGTGATAAGAGCAGTTTGTCGCAAGATAGCTTGGTATCTGGGCAGTATTGCTCTTCGGTAGTTACTGTTATCCGTGTTGATTACTTTGTCAAAATGAAAATTTATCTCGCAACGATTAATGGTGCATTTACCTTAACGTTATTGACAGTTATTTGCAAAGACTCCTGCATGCAATTTACTGTAAAATAACATGTAAATGTGATATCATCTGACCCGACATTTTTCCTTGCTTCACCGTCCCGCTGTGTGCCCAAGCCAGAAGTTATTTCTCAAAGAGCATTTACGAGCTCGAACAAGGAACTCACAAACTTTTAAAGAAATTGCATAATTACGTAATAGCAAACAATTTCATCTTTAGATGTACCTAATCTGTATTGCAGAATATATTTATAGCGCTCGCGTGCTACCTTTTAAATCCTCCTGTTGATGTTAGTTGTAAGTTAAATTAACTTCGCGTCTGATTCGTATTTCCGTGAGCGGGTGTAGTTACTATTGCAACTAAATTGTTACGCTCCACCTCACATACCTCCACGATTTGCTCGCGAAATCTAAATAGTTGCCGTTTACCTATTCTAATCTTAGTATAGAGAGCTTTTTCGAACATAATGCTTCGGCTGCATTTGTGGAAATAAATTTTGCTACTAAAATTAGATAAAGGAATAGCCGTAAGAAACCACCTTCCAGCGCCAATACACAGTATCTACTAGATAACGGCCAACGGATAGGTGCGCTATTGTATCGGTTCCACCAGATAACCTGTATAAATTGCAACTCGTTGATTATTCAAGATTGTGTTCGAAACAAAGCGTACAAAAGCGCAGCTGTAGCAGATGTAAAAGTAAGTAAATAACACTTATAATTTGGACGGATATTCTGGCACACATTTGCAAACAAACTTGCATTCTCTTGCAAACTTTCTCGACATACTTAATAATGCCTAAAGACATGTGCAGGCAAAATCACACTTTTACCTGTCTATTTAACTAACACTACTAGCGAATGAAAGAATAGATAGTGACAATGAATCAGCTTTGATCGATTAACCCGATTTTGTTTTTACTATATCCAGCCTTGAATATCTAATAGTTTGTACAGAGAGAACCTGGAGAGAAGCAAACCCAAAAATGTATGTCATTTGTACAGATTAATTATTAAGTTTTGGAACAATAAACTCGATGACAAACAAAACAAAGTTGAAATTTCATTGCAACTTATATAGGACCTTTTTATTACAAATGGACACTCAAAAATCAACTTTAGAATAAACAACCGTAAACTATGTTGCTAATTTAATAGTATAGAAAATATTAAAGAAAACCTTAAACCAAGTTACGCACTTGATTAATAGAACACACAAAAACTCGAATATCAATAACAATCGACTGTATGGCTCCGTGGTATGGCTTCATATATCTGTTGAGAAAAAACAAAAAAAAAACTGAAAAACACGGGTCACGTTGATTTCCAAAAAAGTTCAAAGGCGCGTGCCCTTTTTTAATGCGAAATCTGATATAATTCAGTTCCTTCGGAATGGGCCGTCAGAAATTTACATGGATAAAGTCCGTTGATTCTTGGGCCACAAGAATCGATTCTCAGAATTGATTCCACGTTGACCGAACTTGAACTTTTTATAGAGACTCTATAGATTTTTGTTATTCTTCAGTCTGTTTGCAATATATCTATTATTGAAGCAGAATTATACAAACATACCTTTGCTTAGTTGGACAAAGTAATCCTAAATTCAATTTACTATACAAACGTTACTCAAACTTTGTATGTAGATAAAGTTTTCAATCATTATTTGTCGGTTTTATATTGTTTTTATTGCTCGTTTCTTGACTAAACTATTAATCAATGTCTGTGTTGACCTGCAGTTCCGTCGTATGCATTTTTACGTGTGGTTTGTGAATACGTAATGAGCGGAAGGGTACCGTTACCACACGTTACCACAACGAAAAGGCAAATGAACTCTGGTTCCCTTCTTTTTACCTCCCCTTTTCCTTTGACGGATTATTTTGAACGCGTTCCTTTACTGCCGTAATTAATACTCTCCTTTATAGACGTAATTAATAAGAGTGACGAGCAGATTAGTGATGGAATATCTAATTTTGTAATATTGGAATTATTGAGGTGTTCTTGTGTCAGACAAGTTATTATATCAAGGTTTACTCCAAGATATAATATTCCGGAGTAGATCGGCTTAATTTAATTTCGTGTATTTCGTGTTGATTAAATTACTATGCCATCAATTATCCAGGTGACAATATTGTTCAGGGTTGCTCGGTGCAGCGGTTACTGGGGAATCTACTCAATAGTGGACTTCCGGGCTGACGTAGAATCGATTGTCGTCATTATTTATGGTGTTTAGCTATGACTGCGCTCGCGGCATAAATGATGACATCGGCCCACACATTACTCACCTCACAAACGTCGACTATTCAAAGGGATTCCTGGAAAAGGCACCGAAATAAAACTTAACGTTTTTTCGCTATAGTTTTATTTGCTTAAAATCTCTTAGTATTTTTTTGATAGACGTATCTACGCTTCGGTATTTTGTTTTGTTTCTCTAGATCAAATCAACAGGAATTCGTTTAAATTACAAATTGTTTGATTTCATCTTACAAAAACAAATCGGCCGTGATTTTCAAAGAGTATATTGTTTCTTTGACGCGCTTTTGTAATTAGTAAGTAAATGAGCAAATGTTTTTTTTTTTCTTTTTCTTTAGGCTGAGCAATATATACTCGTATGCCAATGGGCTGAGGTTTTTGCTTGAAGATATCAGAGTAAACAAATTATTCGGGAGATTTTAAGATTACAACAGAGTTAAGACTATTTTCTATGTAATAGAAACCTCATTAACATGCTATGCCAATAATGGACCAAACTTTAAACGGTTATAGGTACCTCCGAAAATCACATGGAAGTTAAATACATTTATGATAGATAACCCTTAGCATAGATCTATAAATATAATTTTCAATATTTTTTTGATGTTCTTAAAACTTATGACTAGGTGTGTGGTACCTAGAGCGTATCGTAGTCGATACGCTGAACCGGTTTTAATGCGTGAATAATAATCGAGTCAAAAGTTGGTCTTACCCGAACTTTAGCCTAATCCTTGTCTTAAAACAAAAAATGCTGATCAATACTAGCTATAAGTGCAAGGTTAACATAGGATGGAATATAAAATTATGGTAATGTGAAAAAAAAACCCATTTGATAGTTGATTAAAAAGTTAGTTAAACCAGAAAAATAAGGTTTTTTAAAGTTAGTACAAAAATAAATCCCTGGGCACGATGATTTTTTTTCCTAATATCAACGGGCACAGTGATCTTGTGAACATAATAAAAAACTGAACTCGAATAAAATATCTATTCCTATTGAAATAAGATACGTTTTCAGTTGCAGAACTGTAAATTGCACCTTCGAAATCGTTGAAATCTAAAGCAAAGAGCTCGTTCTAATCAACGTGAAAAAAAAAAATCCGATTAACAGTCGTTAGCCTCATGAATTTTCCTAACGGTTCAATAAAAATCAATTTCGTTAGGAGTGTGATTGAGGATCGAGATCACTTTTCCAACGAGCACTTTCGTTGGAAATAAATTAGGTGCCTTTGCCAATAAACTGGCAAACGCCGACAAGAGATCAGTTTGCCAATATTGTGATTGTCAATCGAACTGTTTGATTTGGTAATCGTTGAGCAAATCTGGTGTATATTTGGTATGAAATTCAGAATTTCAGTGTACATTCGTGCATAATAACAAGCCATTTCAAACGTGACATTTGACAAACGTTGCACTCAATGTTTAGTAGAAATCCAATAATAATTGTTATGCTTCATCAAACGTAATATATAGTATAGTAATGCTTCATTTATTGACGTGTAAAAGTGTTTGTACAAACCTACTTACAAAAATAAAATCATTTATTATTTAACAAACAAATCTCTTGGAAAATGCTTATTTGATATATTTTGTTGCATCCTAATAGAAACTTGTAGGTACATTACATTCTAGGACGAAACTATCTCGAATGACACATCTCACATTGTATTACAAAGGTATAATATTCTTCTGATATGGATACTTTTATTTAACGATCTGAAGAAGAACTTACTAAGCTTGAGCACCTGATTTTTCTATTTTTAACACGCTTCTATTAGCCAGGCCTGTAATCTATCTATCTATGTAATGTAATCTTTCAACGTAATTTTCACCAACTTCAAAACGTTCGATTAACTTGAAAATTTGCACACGTATCAAGGACTGGTGACAATACAATAATTTCATAACTTTGGCCTTATATCCTCACCAGGATAATAAAAATATCGACCCACATAATTACGATAATTATACTAAGAAATCGAGTCTCATGATTGTAACTACTTTTGATGTTATTTTAGGACTAAAAATAAGAAAATAAATTAAATTAGCAAGCTGAACAAAATAATTAACAAAAATAATAAAGCGCGCAATTGAAGCGTGGGGTGGTTTTACTAAATTCTTATAACAACTCTACTTTTATAATAATTAGCTAGCTACCACATACATTTGATATGAAGCACCCCACGCTTTTATATTTTTATTTAGTTGGGTCTTGTTTCATTTCCTTGGATGGGTTTCTCAATATCATCATTCTAGCTAGCCTTGCAAAGCGCCTCCAACTACAGTAAGATACCAGCCCCCCCGCCCCTCTGGCCCCGCGGTTGCAAGCGCGACTGCTGATCCATTAGGATTTTCTTAGTAATAGAACAGAGTTTGGAAGTTGGCGGTGTGATACCCCCGTGCCTCGGAAAGCACGGTCCTGCGCCTGATCTCTTTCCGGTTTAGTCGGATTGCCGTCCCATCGGACTATGAGAGTGAGGGAAGAGTGAGTGCACCTGTGTGTGCGCGCATACTTGTGCACTATAATATCTCCCGCGCCGAAGGCTATTATAGTCTCCGTTGAGAATGGCCGCCGTGGCCGAAATACGGTCTGGAGGACTTTTATTTTAATATCAGCCTATTACTATCCCACTGCTGGGCAAATGACTCTTCTCAAACAGGGAAGGCTCTGACATTAATTATCAACTCATGACGCTTGCTCAAGACTAGTTGGCGATTTTAGACTTATATATAAGTCCAGGTTTCCTCAAGAGGTTTCTTTCACCGATGTCAGTTATGTCCAAGGTAAACCTCAGAAAGTTCATGTGAATTTAAAAAGTCACATCAAAAGACAAAAGACATTGGCACTTTAATTGATTTGAACCCACAACCTCGTGCATGAGAGGAGAGGCTTTAACCACTGTGCCATCACGACATTCCAACCTATCTAAATAGTTATATTTATGCAGAGAGGTGGGTCCCGTTTAAGTCACCTTATTGCTCCATGATTTTGCCTCATAGTTCCTTAGAAAATACTCAGTTCTTATATCTATTATTTTCTTAGCGTAAGCTAAGAAAAATATTCACTGCGAAGAAAATCTTCATCGTGAACACAGTTCTCTGCGATAGTGCATCATAGTGTTCGAGCAGTGTTGGCCCAGTGGTAACGGCCGGGGGCCCCGCAGGGGCGGGCTGGCACTAGTCGGTGGTTGCGGAAGGATCGTACGTTCCCGCGACTCCCAGCGTAGGTCTGAGATGGAACATCGGGGTGGTTTTTAGTCAGTAAGTCGAAATAAATAAAAAAAAAAGTGGTAGCGGCCCCGACTTACGAGTTGTAGGTCGTGGGTTCGATTTCGAACCTAGGCAGACGATTTTGCTTAGTGTAAATTATTTCATCACCACTGCTCTCAAAACGTTGAAGGAAAACATTATTGGGAAACCGGCATGTCCTAGATTTAAAAATTCGAAGACAATTGTGACATCTGCCTACCCGCACTAGACCCGCGTGGTAGATTACCTATAGCCCAATCACTTTCGAAAAGAAGAAGCCTGAATCCCAGCCATTATAGGCTGATTATGCAGTGTTCATAATTATATAACATATATATTACAATCATAGCTGATATCAAGGTGAAGAAAGATCTCAAAACCTTTAACTTTAGATTCGCATCTATTAAACCCAGCATCAAAGCTATTACTGTTACCAACAAAATAAAAACAGATGATAACCATTTAAATATAACCAAGGAACAATTAGAAGTCGTAACCGTAAATTGAGGAAATAAACGCAGTCAACCGCTTTGGGTTATTAAACAATAATACACCAATAAGAAACCATTCGGGATAGGAATCCATTCAATTAAGAAACCGGAGGGCAGGGAAGGTTCCTGGAGGTACTAAAAGTAAATTATTGGAATAGAAATGTACCTAAATGTAAATTTATGGTGGGTTGGATGTAAAGGCTTTCAAAATGATTATAAATCTGTTTTTTTGTTCTAGTAGGTATGACATTGTAATATCATAAAATTATTTTTTAAAGCTTGGTTTAGTAGGGGAATATAGTATCTACATTATTGCAGCGGCCAGCAAGAGGCATTGATGTACGAACGTGTAAATAAATGTGGGCCGAGGCGAACCCGAGGCACACATACGTAAGTCCATCAATGCCTAGTTGTGGCCAAGGCTTGTATAGTACTTTTCTCAAATAATGTGCGGAAATTAATACAATTATTTTACTTTTCAAAATCAATGAAAAACAACGAACAACAATAATTTTTCCCGCGTTAAAGTGTTCATTGTTTTTTTTTTTCAATATACAGCTTTCTATTTGCAAGCATGCTCGAAATTTAAATAAAACCTTTGATAAGTTACTTCCTTGGTTGCCTTTGGTTGTTTCGGAGTAAAAGATCGTTCCGTTTTTAAATTACACGACATTTTGTAATGTTTGCGCTTAAACACAACTTTTTTTTATCTAGCCTATACGGTTCCATTGCTGGGCCAAGTCCTTCCAGGAACTCTTTTTCCATACCATCTCAAACCAGCCCACACGGTATGCGTCCAGGTCATTTTGCCATCTCTTGTAGGACCGGCCTCGGCGCGCGGCGGCGTCGTCCATCTTCAGTTACCCATTGTGTAGAGACTTTTGCCCAGCGGTCATCGTGCATGCGGCTGACCTGTCACGCCCAATTTCATTTGAACCTGGCAGCCTTCTTGCCTACGTCCATTAAAAATAAATTTTCTGGGCGTACTAAGAGTTTTTGGATAATTATTTAAATCCCATTTATCATAAAGAAAAAATAAAGTGTTCCTTGGTTTATTTTTAGAATGATTTTTTAATGAATCAAGGAAAACTTTCTTCAAAATAAATACTTACCTTAAATAGTTCTATAGAATTGAAGTTTTAGTTCTATCAGCGAGGTTGCTCCTGATATTAATACTTTTGCGGCTCTGCCCTTGTTTGATTTCGTAATGTAGTTTGTTAAGCATGTTGCTTCTTGGCTAGCTTCCTAACTCATATTATAAATACGAAAGTGAGTTTATTTTTTTCACGCTTAAACCACTGAACGCAATTAAATGACTAAAATCTAAAGAAATCTAATTTAATTTTAATTAATATCTTATCATTGGAATCTGTTTAAAAACGTTTAACATTTCCTTTCCAATTAATTATTTAAAATATTTGTGCTACAATTCTTTTAAATTTGAGTTTTTTTTTTCCCCACCATATTACCTATGTTGTGGGAGACAAAACTGGATGCTAGATGGAGGATGGAGGATAAGCAAATTATTTCCTCAACGCCTGAATGATCATAAGACTTGTAGTCCAATATTTAAAAGTTGTTCCTTTTATTAGCAACGTGCAAAGAAAATATCATACACCATCCCCACTGTGTCCATGGCTATGCACGGGTGCAAAACTACCCAAAGTGCTTCTGAAACTTTGACGAGATCACATTTATCCATAACTCTGACCTGTATTTGTTTGCGAGCTTTATCTTCATCTTAAATAGAACTATTGTCAAATGAACAAACTCGTTAAGTTTTCATCGAACTGCGTTGCTACGACTGTTGTGAAGTTCGAACTCGCTTTCTATTCTGTACAGTACCCGGGTTTATCTAACAATGATACATCGAGCTTGAAGCACCATCTAATTCTAGATACACGATGGAAGTGTCTTGACTGTGGAAACAAATGACTTGCATCGTATGAACACTTATTAGACGGAGCAACTTTTATTGTTGCTGTATGTTACAGGCAATAAAATCGCACGGTGTAAATTAGGTTTTAGAAAGACACTATCAAACTGCACTCTAATCGCGTAACACACTATCAATCGCAATCTGAATAATTTTGAAGGATAACGCTAATCTATAGCGTCATAATGTTCAAAATAAAGAAATTTGAAAATTATAAATATGTTCGAAATATTGTAAATAATTACCAACAACGTAAATAATTATCACAATGAGTGTTGTTGAACTGTCGAAATGAAAGCCATTATTAGTGTGTTATGTAATTACCCCGCAGCGCAGGTCCTATGAGTAGCTGAGACGTGCTTTACAAAACTTTTTCTAAGATTCGGAGTGCTTGCTTATATACGGCGGTACCTTCTGCACGTACCACTGAACGGTTATCGTTCATTCAACGTCACGCCAGCTGATCAGTAGCGTCAGGCGACAACTACGTTGACCTCTCGCTGCCGCGCTGTGATGTCTTGACTTTAGTTTATGCCTGTATGGAATGTTTTTTGAAGTTTTGTTTCATAAGTTTAACTTACCTTTGCTCGTGGCTTAGCCCGCATGGTGGGAGGTCGGAAATATCGGAATCAAAAGTATCCTTTGTCCTAACCATGTGCCAAATATCATCAACAAAGGTAATAGAAACTGGCAGACAGGCACGAGTTACTTTCGCATTTATAAAATTAGCATAATCTGGATTTGAATTTAATGTTCTGTTTCAGTTTTCAGTACAATGTTCCAGTTTTATCTACTATCTACGAGTAGGTAGGTACTATCGCTTTCTATTATACTTACCCACAGATCAGAGAAAAAAAATCTTGGTGGTTTAGGTTGCCACATTATTTAGTTGTTGAAGGAGAAACTTAAATAAAATAAAAAAATAAATGTTGTTGTTGTTGTTGGATAAATGTTGTTAGGTTAATTTCTTGGTATGCTCTTGGGTCTTGTTCACTTGTCAGAATTTCACTTGTATCAAGTTGGGGTCAACAAGGCCTTGGATACATCACTACGAAAACTTTGCAAGGTAACATTTTTTTAATAGAGGAACTTATGGGGAAACGGTGTTGATAAACTATATTTGTTTTGGTTTGATACTTAAAAAATGGTTACCCAGTAACTGGATTGTGGAGGTCAGGCAAGCAGTCGCTGTATGTAAATTACTGGTATTCAGCTGCATCCGGTTAGACTGGAAGCCGACCTCAAAATAGTTGGGAAAAGGCTAGGCAAATGATGATAATGATGTTAATATAATAATTAATTAGTAAAACTAATAAATCAAATTAAACTACCTATAATCTATTATTGTGAAAAACGTTCGGACGGACGGACAACAAAGTGATCCTGTATGGGTTCCGTTTTTTCCTTTTGAGGTACGGAACCCTAAAAAGGGACCATGGGAGTGACCAAAGTCCCCTAACCCTTAGTCCTCCTAGGTCCCTTAAGTTGCTTTAACAGTGGTAAACATAATAAATATATTAAACTTTGGTGGCTGAACTCACATTTCATCCTGGAATAAAAACGAAGTACCTACTTCCTTCAATATAGCGATAACAGTCATAGTTAAGTATTATGTTATGGTTATAAAGATTATAACGAGTTCAAGTGTATCAGCTGGCTGCTGGATTTATAATTGCCAGCGCGGCTACGCAGGTAGTTTTCTCAAGGGCCCGGACTGCGCCAAACAGATTACTATAACGGTACACCAATGCGGTTTAGCCACCTGTCGTCTTCCATAATAATTCGAAATAACCTTTTTCTTAATCATAATATATCAATATCATTAATCATTTTACGATTGCTATTCTCTTTGGCAAGTGCGATACTTACCGATGATTTTAAGGAACCATTTCTCGAGATTTGTTCATAAGGTACTGAACTAAAGATCGGGCCCATATTCAGCTGCTAATGGGCAGTTACAGCCCTGGACGCGTACTGCGAGGGCTAGTTTGAGGTGGCGCGGGAAAGGAGTTCCTGGAAAGACTTGGGGGAGGCCTTTGCCCAGCAGTGGGGCAGTATAGGTCAAACAAAAAAAAAAAGAGAAGAGAGTAAGAATCTATAAAATTGATTAATGATAATTATATTTAATAATTACCAAGATATGATCCGAATTCAGACGACCTACGAGCTATTAATGTACCTTTTTTTTTGTTGTCGGGGGTAACCTTCAAAAGGCACCCGATATCCGGGGAGGGGGTCGCGGAGTGTGGGATCTTTACCTCACTAAAACCACCCCGGTGACCACCATCAGCACATAGGGGTGGTCCCGGTTCCTCTTAAAATACCAATTCCGGAACCCCTCCGTGCAACGCCTGTAAGGCACATCCCTGGGGAGACTGTAAAGGGGCCTCTCCTGAGCCTCGCTATGCACGGCAGTACGTGATCAATGTGTCCCGTCTTCTCTGGGCTTACATGGTGGGCGGACAGAGTCCCCACGCTATGCGCCCGCAACCCCAAATGTCCGCCTACCTTGTTTAGTAAGCGGGTTTCGGTGTATTAGGCGCCTCCTTCTCCGAGCAGAATAAGCCCTCTCCCAATCCCGCTCGGCGGCCTCCTTCTTGCCCATCACGTTCTCACAGAAGGAGGCTACTACCGTCCAATTCTCTGTCTCTGCCAGCATAGCCTTCACTACTGCGGGCAGAAACTGGTCTCGCTCGATCCTGGCAGCCAGGACCCGCCGCTCGAAGGCCCACCCCGTGGCACTCCTCGAGCGTGTGTTGTGCGGAATCCAGGCTGCCTCCGCAGTGGTGGCAATTCGCCGTGGCCTCTCGTCCAATTCTGTTCAGGCACTCACCGAAGCAACCATGTCCGGTGAGCATGTCTATGTCCGGTTCCCGCCGCCTCAAGCTATTTATGTACTTACTTATGAGTATATTGCTTAAAATTGATTTAGATGAGAAGTATTCAGAATGAAGGCATTTTACGAAGAAATTCCTTTAAGATAAGCAGCCAACATTCGCAGACGTAGCGACAAACAGAAAGGGGCCGCATTAATTTAATTTATTTTGGGGTAGCCGCTATGTCAGGCTTTTTTCTCACCCCCAGATTACCACTAACCCGATTACTTAACACTCCTGACTCATGAAAACGTATATAATTACGGTCCACTCATCTTTCATTACCATACAAAGATCTTTGTTTCCTAGCCCAGTTGTAATGACACTTAGATAATTAGATGCAGGAAAGGTCTCCGTGATAACAGACTTAGTTCATTGTATTCAGAATCTGGAGTATTCTATTTATCCACTTTCCGCAGCAAAGATTAACTTTTAATATTTTTGTGAATTCAAAACATTACAGGGTATGTCGATTCCTAAGATTGAGACAAAAGATTTGTCTGACCGAATTAACTAGGAATTTAGGTAATATCTTAAAATAGGTAGGTATCGATATTTCTTTAGGATAGCTGTTCATGAAAGGGTTGTTTGTTGTTGATTTTTGTTGTTTAGGTTAAAATGGTAATCTTCTTTCTAATACTTTTTTCAAATGACATTGAATACCAAATCGTCGTAAAGTCAGGAATCTTGATTGATCAACAAAATAACTGTCTTTGAATTCTATGTAGTACAACTGACATTCTTTGTCTGTACTTATTAATATTCTTCAACAAGTTTCACATTAAATTCAACTATTTTCTTTGGATATAATCATGGATGTAAAATATTAGTTTTTATTTTTTGTTGTTGTAATTCTAAAAATCACTACGTTTTCTCATATCACATCTGACATTGGCAGAATTGTCGACATCGGCACCATTGCCATAAAGAAAAATAGAATAGAATAGAATAGACATACTTTGTCAATCCTTTTAAATTACTAACACGCACATAAGCAGTGTGTTAATCTGCTCAACAACCAAGTTCCCATGTTCAACACAATAATATCTCTAGAATTGTCATTGTCACTTTTAAAGTGACTTTAATTTCACTGGCCTATGCGTGTTTACTTCCAGCAGAGATCTGGCATGCACACAGGCCTACGTCTGACTGCTTTTTATCTTTTCTTCAATGAAAAATGGCGAGATCGGGACCTGTGGCTACATTAAATCGGATAATAGCAGCATGCTTAGTCATCAAAGGCAAGTCCACATACTTATTAGGCCCGAGTGCGCCTCTTCTCAGGATTCCGACCGGCTCGCCCGCCGGACCGGTTCCGTGAGTGCACGTGTACGTATAACACTAGTGTTAAGTGCGAGCGAACTCAGTTGCTCCGTTGGAACGCTCGGAGCTAGTCATTCGATCGTGAGCGTCTCTAATTGAGGGCGATGGCCCAATGTAATTATTGTAGGAAGCCGGCGAGCAGCCGCAGCTGAGCGAGTGTCACCGCCTCTTGCGCCCGCGCGTCGTAGCGATCCGATCCTACGACCTTGCTCACAAACCTGCGTTCTCGCGTTCAGGCCACCCTTCAATCGTAAACCTAAACCTTAACGGGATTCTTTAATGACAGCTCGGAAAGAAAGATGAGGATGATAAGAATTTAATGTAAATTATAAGTGTGACTGAGGCGTGGTGGTTTGTGAACAGGAAATTGTATTTCATGTTCATTTATTCTCTTTTGAACTCAACCTTTAACAAATTCTTGGTTCAAATCTTTTAGTTTTCCAGTAAGTCATGCCTGAAGGACGACTACTAAAACATTTAGACTGTAGGACCAGCAGGGATATTCCGTAAAGAACTACCGTGAAAACTATACATAGGTGAAGTGAGTTTATCCCACCTTATGCTAGGGATTGACACTATATGGACAGCTCATTTCACCTTCACAGTGAGATGTTTACAGAATAGGTAATTGTCTTGGCCTATAAAATGATTCCAAAACTTCCGTCGCGGTTAAATTAAATCTCATAGTAATGTTAGTTAGGAGCAATGTATCAACGAAGTCGTGTGGGCTCAAATACTTTCATTGAATCGTGACGCGGTGCTATGAAGACCGGCCAAGCGGCTCGTTGAGGCCAATCATTGTTGACCGCAATTGATAATTCACTCGCTTTTCATAGTAGTGCTTTCCATTTCCTTTGATTTTTTCTTTTAACCTCTGGTGTGGCCAGAGGTTAAAAGAGGCAAATTCCGTGCGGGACGCGGAACACGACTGCGTGCTTAGGGAGTAAGGGATGCTACACGCATGTTTGGGTCGGCATGATTCGGGTAAGTCGACAAAATCGAAGGTAAATAGGATTATAAATTCCATTTTGACGCGTTCTTCCCGAACATTATATTTAAGGATTAGGTAGCTAGATATAATTATGTTCAGGAAAAAACCGTTTGGCATAGCTCGAATTGTGCCGAGCCGGTCCGAACATGATTAAGCAAACGTAAAAACATAAACTCAAGGTAGCTCAGCGAGCTATGGAACAGGCAATGCTTGGACTCTTTCTGAGGGCTCGAACCAAAGTTGTCGACATAGCTCACAGAATAAGCAAAAGAAGTGGCAAAGGGCCGGCTATATTAGCCGTAGAACCGATGACCGTTGGGGTAAAGGTGTTTTTGAGTCATCATTTCAGCCGAAAGACGTCCACTGCTGGACATAGGCCTTCTTGAGTGGAAACCACGAATCGGCAAAAGTAGGTAAAGTACGCCTTCAGGCTAGGTGGAGCGTCTGCCGGGGCAACGGGATTGTCCGAAAGGGTTACCGCTGTCCCGGAATATAAAGGGCTAAGGAAGGAACATGGATGGGTTTTAGTCAGTAAGAGTCTGACACTCCCTTCCGCTCCACCCAGAGCGGGAGGGGCCATTTGATGATTTTCCATCCTTAAAAAAAAAGAAAAGGCTAGGTGGAGCGTCGGTCTTCGCAGGGTGGCCGGTAGCAGCTGGATGAGAATTGCCGAAAATCGAGTTGAATGGCGTGCAATAGAAGAGGCCTACTATGTCCAGCAGTGGACTGTTGTAAGTTCATGACGATGATAATGATGCCAAACAAAGTTTACCGATCGACACGAGCCCAATATCCGCACCAATCATCGCGAGCGAATAACGCGAGCGAATCCCGAGTAACATTCACTTCAGTTTGGTCAGAGCTCATAGACTAAAAAAGGCTCATATTAAAAAACATCATAATGTAAGTTTGATTTCTATGTTAAATAATTATTATTTACAAATAATAAACCAATAAGCAGAATATAAGTTTTAATTTTTTTTTCTTCGTACTAAATGATAACTTGGAATGGCTGATCCGCAGACATCCATGCATTCGTGCGCGTTTCTGAATTTGTTGCGATTGCCGCCGCAGCCGCTGTACGAGAAGCCCTTGCACGAGCGACTTGAAGTATCGAAGTAATACCTGCAGATTTAATAATTTATTGCACTAGCATTTTTTTTTTCTTAGCCTGTACTGTCCCACTGCTGGGCAAAGGCCTCCCCAAAATCCTTCCAGGAACTCTTTCTTCTCTTTTCTCAAAGCAGCCCTCGTGGTACACGTCCAGGTCATCTCGCTATCTTTTTCTGGGCCGGCCTCGGCGACTCCGTCCATCTTCAGCCACCCATTGTGTGGAGATCGTGCATACCGCTGATGTGACCCGCCCAATCCCATTTGAGCCTGGTAGCCTTCTTTCCTGCATCCAGTATGCCCGTTTTGGAATGCTACGTGGTGTTCCGAATTCTGTCCTGTCTTGTAACATCCAGAATGCTGCGTTTCATCGCTCTTTGGCAAACTCCAATGCGGAACTTTTGCGACTCGGTGAACGACCAAGTCTACTGAAGGTTAGGACGGGCAGGATACACATGTCGATGAGTTTTCGTTTCAGGGAGATCGGTAGATCACCCTTCATTAGCATAGCATATTAATCAACCTATATAATATCCTTATTGCTGGGACACAGGCCTTCTCTCTGTGAGAGTCAGTGGGCCACGCGAGCACAATGAGGATTGGCGGATGTTACATGTGTTCGAACTTTTGGTTCTATAATATGCCGGATTCCTCACGATGTTTTTCTGCACCGTTTTGAGAGCAATGGTGATGAAATTAAATACACAAAGTAAAGTGCCTGCTTAGGTTCAAACTCACGACCTACCTACATGTGAAGAAGGCGTGAGTTTATGAACTTACGACACGAAGTTTAAGTGTTATCTATGCCAGGTGGTGCTTTCACCGACCGGCTATGGGACACATTTATAACGTTGAAATATTGGGTCTCATTCAATTATGGTTACTATACATTTGTATATTAGTTATTGGTATATGTGGCTATATCATACGCACACAGACAGTTTAGCGTTTGCTATCCATACCCGACCGACCGACCGACTCATTAATTTACGCACACAGTGACAATAACCCGTACTTATTTGTGAAATGTAAACCGAATTTTTTTGCGCATTATCGTAGGTAAAAAAAAAAACAAAAAAAAAATGCCGTTCCATACATTTTGATCGCGTAGGTATTGCACTATGAAACAGCTTGTTTTTTGATAACCGACGAAAAATTTCTACCTTAGGGGGTCTAGAATCATGTGCTGTAGCCACGGTTACAGTTTGCGCATCGATGTCCCTGCCACCCTGTATACATGTGAAACCGTCGATAAGACGAAGAAGAAGATGTCGTCGGTCAACCGCTGTCTGGGTGCAACCTTAGGGGCCGCCTCCACGAGCGAGAGAATCGCGACGCTATTATCGTCGTGCCACGTATTTCTATACACTTTCTTAGAACGTGTCTCCACAAAGCGATATCATCGCCGCGAAAATTTGATGGCACGGCGAAACTATCGCCGCGATTCTCTCGATCGTGGAGGTGGCCCCTTAGGGTCAGTTCACACCGAGATGCGACGCGACGATACTGGGCCAGTTATCAGCGCTATGTGGTGCAACGTATTTTGAATTCTCACAATGAAATGTGTATCTTTTCGTGTAGTAAATAAAGTTATATTTTGAGTCGGTATATTAAAATGTGCGCGCAGCATCGCGTCGCGTCGCGTCTCGGTGTGAGCTGACCCTTAGCGATCCCTATAGGAACATTACGTTATTATGTATATTTATTACAAAACTTACATTGGATAATAGTTAAAGCATGTTCCGAAGTCGTTTTGAAGACTACATGCAACGCCCGTTCCTAATTCTTCCATTTCCTCATTAGTCAATGCTTGAGCACCATCACCTACTAAATAATGAACTCTTGTCTTGAGCCTATCACATGAAGTTCGTCATGCATAAATAACCCGCTTGACTACAAAGATATAATTTTTTTTACATTTTAAATTGCACTCTCTTTCGCACCATTTTTTTCGCACCGTGTTATGTATTCGCATAGAACGCAGGTAACCGGCGCCGATAAGCCAGCGCTTTTCGGCGCGTTGAGAACCAGCGCCGAAAAGCGCTGGCTTATCGGCGCTGGTTCTCAACGCTAGTCGGCGCAGTCTTCATACTTCTTGCCAAATCAGCGCGAATCGTCACCGATACGCGCCAACAAGTCCCTATCTGATTAGTCGCCAACGGTTACTACTGCTATTCTGTAAAAAAAAAAAACACACCGTGAAAACTTTGGTGAAGTGAGCTGAGAGTTAAATAGTCCGGCTGTTGCTCGAGATTGACACTATTGACAGCTCACTTGAAGCTCACTTCACCTATGGGTCAGTAGTACTATTCTGTAAAAATCTCACCGTGATAACTCTGGTAAAGTGAGCTTAAAGTCAGCTGTCATTAGTGTAAATCCCCAGCATTAGATGGAATGACAGCTCACTTCACCTAACTTCTCACGGCGATATTCTTACAGAATCGACCGGCTGTTCACACCAAGACGAGACGCGACCCGATGATACTGGAAGAGGCCAGTGATCAGCGCTGCGTGGTGCAACGTATTCTGTTTTCTAACAATGGAATGTGTATCTTTTCGTGTAGTAAACAAAGTTATATTTTGAGTCGCTTTATTAAAATGTGTGCGCTGCGTCGCGTCGCGTCTCGTTTCGGTGTGAACTGACCCTAAATGTTCACGGTGAGATTTTTACAGAATATACAGCTTTTGTTTCATCCCTAAATCTTACAAACAATGACAGATGTTATTAAGGTTGTGATTTGAATTTACGGACACTTTAATTTGATAATTAATATTCTTATTTCCACTTTGAACACTAAGTAGGTACTTACTATGACATACAGAACTACAGTCCTCAAGTGTAGTAAAATCGTTTAAATTTAAGTCGCAGCCGCCGTAATGGTACGTTTTGCAGGATTGCATGGTAATGTCGTAATAAAATCTACAACAACAAAAATAAAATAAAATTCTTGTTCGATATAAATAGGTACTTTTCGTAAAGCTCGCTGGCGATTTCAAAATTTCACGACCACACACGGATTTTGACAGCCAATTTGTCTAAAAGGTTACATGCTCTGTGTTTGTCGCTAGCAATGTAAAAAATCTGTGTATGGTTATGAGATATATAAAAGTAATAATAAAGTACTTCTGTTTTGTCTTAAATTATAACCTACTAAAGAACCCTTGCTGGCTGCTGTACCTTCCTATTGACTACAAAATTGTCAATAACTGCCGACCTATTCTGTAAAAATCTCAGTGACAGCTTAGGGAAACTGCCAATCGATTTTGCAACACCATGACAAGTTGGGTGAAGTGAGCAGTGAGCTGTCCATAGTGAAAATCCCTTGTATCAGGAGGAATTACCACTCACTCCACCTAAGTTTTCACGGTGACATTTGTACAGAATAGACCGTCTGAGCTGTCAATTCCTAACATCAATAGCTCTACCATGAGTTTGCACAGCCAAAACTCGCTAGCGTCTCCGAAAATAGTATGTGTATGAAATATTGTACAGCGCCTCTAGCGGTCATAGAAAGAATTAAAATTCGTACCATGGGCACTATAGATTTCGGGATCTGTGGAATGACAGCTATATATTTATTTACATAATAAATACCATACCTGTGTACAACGGTCCGGTTGCGAAAACAATCCCAACTGTTTGGCTGAAGTTTACAGCGAACATCATAGCCAACCTGGTGGAATTCAACTAAAAATATATATATTTATGAGTAGAGGTAGTAGTATATATTTAAGTAGTTTACTTAGGAAACTGAATGAAGAAGAAGACAACTAGTCTTACCAAGGGGTATAGTATTAATCAGTAACTGGGGTGTGGAGGTCAGATAGGCAGGCGCTCCATTTACACATTCGCTGCCATGCGGTCAAATGGTGACCGCGAACAATAGATTTTCTATTATGTCTGTTGTCTGGCAGTCAACGTGTTACAATATGGTACTCAGCTGTATCCGGTTAGACTGGAAGCCAACCCGAACATAGTTCGGAAAAGCTTAGGCAGATGATGACTCTACGCTAAGCCTATTTACTATACTTAGATTAAATACCTACAAAATGCTAATGATGGGGTATTCACAAATATCTATAAACCTTAAACATTGCTATGGTAATCGATTGTTCATATACAGTATGAAATTGAATACATGCGACAAATCGAAATGGGAGATTGTACTCATCATTATGAACAACTTTTACTATGGGACCAAATCTGAAATCGCGAAAAAAAAAAAAAACAGCTGTTCCCTACATTTTGACGAGTTATGCGAACATAAATGTAGGGAACAGCTGTTTTTTTTCGCGATTTCAGGTTTGGTCCCATAGTAAAAGTTGTTCATAATGATGAGTACAATCTCCCATTTCGATTTGTCGCATGTATTCAATTTCATCCTGTATAGGTGCTAAATTTATCAAATGAATGTTACAATTAAATTATATATTGTATATAATAACAAAGCATTAATTAACTTACTTACATAAATAAAATCAAATTAACAAACTAGTTTCACAATTAAAACTTCACTAAAACAAGTTTTTATCGAACAAAGCGCATCCCTAAAATGAGATTGACGTCAATACTAGTCGCTTGAAAGCGTCAATGGCGTAAGTACGGCTTCAAAGAAAATACGGTGTTATTTCAGGGATGTGGTAATGGTTAAATAATTTTCTCAGTTGACGTTTCAAATTCAAATCAAATTAATGACCAGCGGTTCATAATGAAATTCAGTACCACTTCAGTACAATATTAATGCTCGGCTAGAGCCTAGGGATTAAATGAATTGCTTTAGGTTGAATTTGCATGACATATAATTTGACGTTAGCGATCAGGTGGTGTTAAAAATTACTGAAAAACAAAACAGTGTACCTACAGTTTTCACTCCGCTACGATTTTATAATATACTAGCATCTCCCCGCGACTTCGTCGGCGTGAAATTTCTTGTACCTAATTGGTGACATACTGAATTGGTTGGCGCCACCTACCGAGTCCAATTGTGTTTTCAAACCATCCAGTAACCCATTGAAATATACATACAAAATTTAATCCAAATCGGTCCAGCCGTTTAGGAGGAGTTAGGTGACAAACACAGGTACAGAAAAATTATAAGTTGTAAATTATATTGACACTATTGTAGTCATGAACAAAATTGTAAACTTACACGAATCAACTTCTTCAACCAAGGCGTTCACCACAGTGGGCAGCTCTAACATACCCACAAACAATAAGACGTAAATCAAATGAAGTTTTGAATACATATTTAGGCTACAATCGTTATTCCTTGTTGTGCCTTAACACGATGCTTTGCATTATGCCCACAATATCGAAACTGATACGGTAACCATAGCGTGAAATTTTAATAATACAGTGTCGTAAAATCTAGTTTATTAATTACTATGAGACATAAAACTGCTATATTTTTGTCGGCGAAAATCATAAGACAGAGTTAGCTAAGCTATAGTCAGTTATTTCTTGGCTTGGCTAGCTTCATATTTGTCTGCTAAAGCTGTCAAATCTCTAATAGCAATTTCCATCACGTGCTTTTTAAATTCTGGAGTAATCCCTTTGTGAACGTTTTGCAAAATCCACTGTACCATCCATTTGTGTTTCAAACGTCTTGATATCCAGTGCTGCTTTACGTGATATTCCATTTGTCGTCGGACACCTTTATACACCGCCATCTGTCGCTCCCTGTACACAGCTTCTAACTGAATCGAAACATTTTCTTTTTTAGCATCAATCAATGCTTTTTGTCCTTCCGCTCTCCAGATTGTGGTTTGAGCATTTTTTATTTGTGTTGTCAAAGCAGTCAACTCCTCCTGTCTACCTTCTTCGTATTCATTGGCTATTGCATCTACTTCCTTATCTAGAGCAACGCCAATTGATGGTCCAAATCTAGTTGTAACATAATATATCACTATAAATTGTGATAAGCCTAAATAGTATTCATGTTCCATTACAAAGATTTCTTTGCTAATTAAATAATTCCCGAGACCTATCATCAATACGTAAGGGCCAGATACGCCAGTCATGGGTTTGAGGAAAAGAAACCATTCTTCTGGAATGAAACACATGCGACATTTTCCAGGCATTTTAGCTCTTTTCAAAACTTTTCCTCCGCCGTCGTCTTTGCTACCTCCACTCGTTAGACCCGTTAGGTTTGGGCATACTTGACCGTGGCCTACACCTAAGGGACTTTTGTCTTTCACCCCTTTTGGTGCAGAGTCGACCTTCGTTTTCCCAGTTTCACAGATAGTCCTCACTTTGGAATGTTGTAAGACCATGGGAATAAGTATATTACGTTTTCGAGTTAAATATTTCATAATATGAATCATTATCAAGAACTGAATTTATTGACATATGTATTGAGTGACATTATCGTTAGACGTTTACTTTTTCTAGGACACATTCCTTTTATTTTAAAATGTTGTGCCAGTGGTTTGAAAAGTTCTTGATAGAGATCCGTTGAAAAAATAGAAAATTCCGTTAAATTTCTTCAACGGACCTCTATAATGTTAGAACTTTTCCTAAATACTTTCATTATGGATGAAAAATATTTTTTTTACTATATTGGTTGTCCTTGGCACAATTATTGTTGTTATTTGTAAACATAAAAGTTTATATCTTTTTGTTTACATTTTCTTAGTCTTTACCGTGGTCTTTACATAACATAATCAGCCTATAATGTTCTCACTGTTGGGACACTGGCCTCCTCTCTGTGAGAGGAAGTGCAGCATCTTATCCATCACGCGGGCCCAGTGCAGGTCGGTAGATGTCACGTGTCTTCGATTTTTTGGTTCTAGGACATGCCGGTTTACTATAATAAATAACGCTGTCTATTGTTTGATACATGTAATTCCTGTAACTGTCACATAAGAGACAATATTTCGCAGTGATGTGACAACATTCTGGTCAATAACTCAAACTCAACTCAAACTCAAAGCATTTATTTCAATTAAACCATTTACAGGCACTTTTGAATTGTCAAGAAGTCGGTCAGTCAGAAAATATGAAGCTAGTTGCTCATTCCAAAGCGTAGGTACCTATGGAGAAGAACGGGCAAGAAACTCCATGGACACTCTTTTAAATTATATTTTTACAAAAATATTAGTTACATCATTAATGTTGAATTTATAATTATATGTGAGAACGATGTAACAAAATAAAAAAGACGTATGTGTTAAGAGCGTCCAGAGTACAGCAAATAGTACTTAACAAAACATCAATCTAAAAAAAAAAAAATAAGCCGAGGCAGCCAATTGATGACCAGTCCCAACTGACGGCGACCGTTCACGAACATGACGCATAGATCAGCAAAATTCAGCTCAACCATTTTGAAGGGAGCCAAATGATCCAACACACACGCCACCGTCAGCGAGACATTTTAGTGAGCACGACATACTATCAGCCGCCAGGGTACATTCAAGTGAATGAAAGACATATTATTACCCGGTAAATGGTAGCTCACATAGAACTCACATCAGTGCTATGAAATTATACAATACAAAGGAAATTGAGTTTATACAATGCAAATATAGTCTTACAATCTTCAGCAGCTCCAACAGTATGTTCAAGTGTTAATCAATTAGTTGTGGTTGTGGAGCAGGACCAGCATGCGCTGCACACGGCTAAGATACTATAATATTTTATCTTAAGGGCCTATACTACCTCAAATTGCTTTGCATGATCCTCCGTTATGTTGAAAATACTGCAGCATTAATTTTGAAATAAATATATGATAAAGTTGAGGATTAATGTAACCCCCCCCCCCCCCCTCCCGCACCCGATCTCTATGTATGGCAAGCCGATCCCCTGGGGAAAGCGAGCCAAATACTTAGGTGTCATCCTAGACCACAACCTCACCTTCAACGAGCACATAAAGACGGCGCGTTCGCGCGCCTCTTTCGCTCTCGGTAGGCTCCACTCTATGATAACTGCCCGCAGCAAATTGTCACTCAAGTGCAAATTGCGCCTCTACACCGCGGTCATCCGTCCCATCATGACCTATGCTTGCGTAGTCTTCGCACACGCCAAGCCGCGATTTCTGCATAAAATGCAAACCCTCCAGAACCGTTTCCTCCGAAAGGTCACGGGAGCCCCCTTCTATGTCCGAAATGTGAATCTGCATCTAGATCTCAGAATCCCCACCATCCAGCAGTTCATGAAACGCCTCTCCAAGCGCTTCTTTGACTCTGCCATAAAGCACCCCAATCCCCTGATTGCGGCGGCCTCCCGATACACTCCCTCCCGCATAAGTAGGATTCGCCGACCAAGGCATACCCTCACTATCCCCGACGACGCCACTACCCTCCTCCAGGAGAGCAGTAAGGCCACTAGTACTCTCAGACGACATCACAAACACAAGCTCAGACATCCGTCCTTCCGTCCTCGCCGCCGAGGCCCGTCGCGACGTTCCGCACCATCACCGTGCCCGCCCCGACCCTTGCTCGAGCCAGCCCGCGCAGCTGAGCCTGTAGTTTTAAATTCGCCCCTAAACACTAATAATAATACCGATCCAGCCTGTCCCTTGCTGTCCTCTTCCAGCGACGCCCTGAGCCGAGGTCCGAACCCCGCAGGGGGTTACCCTTAGCGCTGTCGCTTAGTTTTTAAGTTATTGTTTGCCCTGGCTGGAGGTCTTAATTCGAGGCATCCACAGGAAAGTCCGGTTAAGCAGTAGCCATCCTCATAAAGGATGAACTGCGAGATGCCATAGTTAAAAAAAAAAAAAAAAAGGTTTAATGTAAGGTACTATGTGTGACGAAAACACGATTCCATAAAATTTTCTCGATAGAAAAAAAATCCAAAGTTACCTCGAAACTGAACAATAAACCGCTGGTATTAAAAAAATACTTCAAATTTGATCAGGAAACTTTGTATAATAACTAAACTAACTATAAAGCAGCGACTATGTGTTTTATATTTTTTTAATTACAATTATTTGCGCCGTAAAAAGCAAAAACCTAAACTATTGGCGCTGCCTGCCGACCAGCTCCGCACTCTGTCTCGCTCACACTTAGTCCGCGAGCAGTATCGTGCGAGCGAGACAAAGATTGAATTTTAGCTGAGTTAGTATGTGCTCTTAAGATACAATATCGCTCGCCATACAATTCAATGGACTATTATCACACACGACGAAGACAATAAATAATATTTCATATTTTCGTATCTTAAGATGAATTTGTATGGCGAGCGATATTGTATCTTAAGATAAAATATTATAGTATCTTAGCCGTGTGCAGCGCCCCTAAGTTATGCTGTAAATGTGGTGCTGAAGGTTGAATTTGGCTTGCACCGTTCGCAAGACACGCGTGGCGCGCGGCCGCCACGGATCGGAGTCTGAGCGCGTGCATCATTCATTTTTTGAACTTTGATTTGAACGGACGTGTCGAGTGGCGACGTTCGTTCTTATTAGCATTCTATAAATTGTATGTTTTAACTGCTACTTGCAATTCTAAACCGTGCTTTTCAGTACGACCTTTTTATTCCTTTTAGTAAGTACAGTTTAAGGTAGAGTTATTTAGGTTTATTTTAATAAGTCGTAGGTATAGATTTTAGTTTTAAAGTATGGGTAGTATATTTTATAGTGTACGTAGTGACCGTAGGTTATTTTATAATACTGTTAGGTAGGATTAGTCATTCGTATAGATATTAGTTTTTAGGGATTTTGCTTATTTATTGAGTTTAGATTAGTTATCATCAGAAACAGGTTTATTTTCTGTTATTGAGTTAGATTTTTTTAATTAGGTAGGTACTTAGGTTTACTTTTATAATATAATATAAAATTCAAAGGCCCCTGATCCTGTCTGACTGATTATATCAATGCACAGCCTAAACCGCTGGTCATAGAGACATTAAATTTGGAGAGTGTGTTCTTTGTGAAGTGTATTTAGGTATCTACTAAGAAAGGGTTTTTCGAAATTTCACTCCTAAGAGGGTGAATGGAGGGAGGGTGAAATTTCACGCGGACGAAGTCGCGGTCAGAAGCTAGTCCTTAATAAACATATCCTTAATTACTTTTTATGAAAGGACATAATTATGTATATGCATTTAACATTTTGATGTATGAGATAATTTTTAAAGACATGATAATCACACAGGTTGCTTGATAATCACACTTGGTATTAACTTATTTCCGGCGTTTTACGGCACCCGAGAGAAATGCCTACGAACAAAAAGGAAATGAACATTGTATCTTTAGCCATAACCTTATATTAGATATCAAGGCCATCATTAACGGGAACATTCGTTGAAAAATAATTAGGAGGTAACTTAAAACTGAAACAAAGCATTTATTCCAATTAAACCATTTACAAGCACTTTTGAATTGTCAAAGAGTCGGTCAGTCCAAAATATGATACTAAACGGTAATGTATATTAAACCTAATACCTAACAAGTTCAGGTTCAGCTTTTTCTGTTTACGAATAAGCGTTTTTTTACCATATAATATATTATTAGCTTTCGCCCGCGGGTTCGTCCGCGTGGTTGTCGGAAAATATCCCACGGAAACGTACTACTGGAATTCAAAATACCCGATGTGTTAATCCAGGTAAAAAACACAGTAGGTACAGTTTTCAATTCGTTACTATTTTATAGTATGTATAGATTATAATGCAATATACAAGGTTTAAGATTCGCTACTTGGATTGCCGCTGTAGAAAACGGCGCAATTTAATTTAATTTAAATCATCATCTGCCTAGCCTTTTCCCAACTATGTATATTAGGGTCGGCTTCCAGTCTAACCGTATGCAGCTGAATACCAGTATTTTACATGGAGCGACTGCCTATCTGACCTGCACAACCCAGTTACTGGGTATTATATAATACCCCTTGGTAAGACTGGTTGTCAGACTTTCGGGCTTCTGACTACCCGTAACGACTGTCAAAGATCCACGAATGACAGCCGGGACCAAGATTTACAGAGGGGTCTCTTTATGTAAAGATGGTCACCCATCCACGGACCGACCGCGGCAAGCGTAGCTTAACCTGATCGATCGACCCGCGCGGCTGTTATCATTGAGCCACGGGCCCAAGAGCCTAAATAACAAGTAAAAAAAAACTTTTGTAACCATAGGTAGTTTAATTTCTGGTAGATTAATAATAACAAACTTTTAACTTTTTATTAGTTAAAATTAAGAGTGAAATAAAGAAGTAATATCTAATCGACACGCTTATTCAATATTCATAGATTTCCTAAATTGCAACATAAGGAAAAGCCAAAATTCAATATAGCCCAAAGTGCACGTTGCGCATGACTGGATTAAAAGACCGAAATACACTGTAAGCCCTTTGAGTGGGATTATATTGAAATAAATTATTTCATTCATGCTAACGAAGACGACGGCTTGTTAAAATAGCATTAGGTATCTACTGCTATTAATGTTTGAATCAGTTTTAGAAATTAATGAAGCTTTAATTTTGACAGCATTGGTTACGTTTTGCGATTTGAAGGCTTCTCTTAGGTAAAGCCAGTACATAAATGAATCTATTTTAAACCTTAAATAAATGCGTACACGCTTCACAATCTATATGTTTACCTACCGGTTGCGGTTATGTTACTGATGTGAGCCACATTTAAATACAGGAATTACGTTTAAATTGCACTGAATAACTGCGGCTCTTACCGCTGATTGAAATCTAGTTCATTTTAAAGCAGAAATATTTCCAAGGAAACCCAGATATATGATATGCGATCTTGTAAGTGTTGTCGTGTAACCTTGCCATTCAGGCTCGCAAGTAACCGATCATTTATCGCTGGCAGCGCAAATCCGCCACGCTTCGCCATAACGAGTGCTGTCTCAGGCTCCGAGCTTATTCACTACGTGACGCCATCTATCTAAGCTTATATATAAAACTCAATCGCCTTCGATTTTCACTTATAACTTAACTAAGCAATTTAGCCTGTCATCAATTACGGTCGAGTCCGTGGAGAAGAGTGAATCATTTAGTTTAATGCAAGAGTAGTGTTGTAGCCACTTGAAATGTCTTTGTTTGCAGTAACGCCACGTATTTACCAGGAAACTGAAGGAATGCGAAATCTTACACCTAGTGCAGGTGTAAAGCAGTAATTTATTAAAGGAAATAATGGTGTAAAGCGACTGCGGGTACATAAACTATTGTTATGACTTCTCTAACAATTGTGTAGGCAATACTTATAAATCGATTGGCTGGATGGAACGTGGCCATATTGTTTTACAAAATTCGTTTGACTGCTTTGTCATGCGTATGCAGTTTTAGTTAGCAACAGTGAAAATTAAGTGATGATTATGTTTTATGTAGTTGTGGTAAAACCAGCCAGAGAAAGCTGTCTAATTGGAAATATGCCTGTATTATTTGCGCAAAATACATAATACTTACCTATTTTAAAGGTAGGTAGGTATACAGGGTCGCTGGGACATCGACGCGCAAACTATGTCATGATTTCAGCACATGATTTTAGACAGCTTAGAAATTTTTGTCGGTTATCAAAGAAAAAAAAAACCGGCCAATTGTGAGTCGGACTCGCGCACCGAGGGTTCCGTACAAACCTGTAGATATATAAGTAAAAATTTTTCCTTTATCTGTGCTATAAGACGTTGCTTCGTACCAAATTTCGTGATTCTGAGTTCACGGGAAGTACCCTGTAGGTTTTGATTCCCTTGCGAGTGTCGAAAATTTGCGGAAATTTGCGGCATAAACGGCTTTATCTTTTGATTGCGTTGACTTAGAAGTTTGATTTTTTCACAGCACCAAGGGACAGTAGACCGAGTATTTGATATAAATTTCAGCTTGATACCTCCACGCGTTCCTGAGAAAAAGGGTCTTGACAGACAGACAGACGGACGGACAACAAAGTGATCCTATAAGGGTTCCGTTTTTTCCTTCCGAGGTACGGAACCCTAAAAACAACTGTTTTATAGAAAAGTGCAATACCTACGTGGTCAAAATGTATGGAATAGCAATTTCAACGCGGTTCAGAATAATGCACTGAATAGGTTGCGCCTCGATACAACCCTGTTTGTTTTTACGCGTCTACGCCAAAACCCAAACAAAAGTTATCTACTCCAAAAAGGATTTTTAACCTATTTCTCATGCTTTCCGCAATATCAATTCGGGTCTTAAACCTCACAATTCAACACGAGGTTTACTTGATTTACAAAAGATTATTTGAACTGAGTCCACACACACGCTTGTGGCAATAAAGTTCGCTTTGAGAGAAGTGAACATGGCGTTATTTATTTCTGTCAGATGAATTGGTAAGCTAGGGTTACAGAGACGGGGACAGGGGGACAGGTAAAATGGGTTTTTATAGCAGGGGTGTCTTATACGAGGCGCACATGACACAATTACACACAGAGCTAGTTAATATACTTGCTCAGTTTCATGTACGTCATCTGTCTTTGTGAACTGCTTTTCATATTTTATTCCGTCCCACAAAGCATCATTTCCCGCGCGCATTCTTCGGGGATTAATAGGATTAGAACCTTGTTAGCGCAATTCTCTCAGTCTATTTCGAGAATGTTGCCACTTTCTGAAAGGAAATACTTCTTAAATAAATGTTTTCTTTATTTGTAATTTTGGTTTGAACAAGAATGAAACAAGTTTGTTTCAGATTTTATTAGCGAAGTTGTAGGTATTTTGAAAGTGAAATTGGTGGTTTTAGTTTGTTAAGCCCTTTATGTGGGTTATCGAATAACAGATGCTATAAGCACTTTTACGGAGAAATAAGCTTTGTTTAACAACTTTACAAGATGATACGAATACATTGATTTTTTGTACAAAACTGCAAAAAAATCTCTGAAAAAAAAGAAGGTTCTACATTAAAGTGTAATTGTCAAGCTGTGGTTTACATAATAAGATTTTTTTGTTGAAAAAATGTGTTTGGACCTTATAAGGTGAGTGATGCTTAAAATAGAAGTTAAAATATCCTAACTGAAGTACCTTCAAACAGGCGCAAGTTGGCTCCCATTTGTAATTTTATTATAATAGGCTTATCAGTAAGCAATGAAGGTGTATAAACGCAGCCGAAGCATCTTCCTATATTCATAAATTATAAATAATTTATTGGGCTTGCGTTCTATCTATAATGAGATTCTAAAATGCTAAGTCACTGTTATGTAGACTTGCCTTCTCGCGGTAATATTGTAAGCTCAATGTCCTAAAGCTTAACGATATCATTAAAAAAATTCTTACATTTGTAAATACGACTATGTGCTAATGTAGGCGTACAAAAAACGTTCTTATTACATTAAAACTCGTAAACTGTCTTTAGTCTGTTAACTATAGGCTATTTATGTAGGGCCCACACTGAGCTCCTCTCTGAACCTCCCAAACGCCTAATTTATTTGTGGCATGAATTTTCCATTTACATCAAGGGTCTAGACAATATTGCAAGCTGGGTGCTCTTACCTAGAAATATAGTGATTCTCCCCAAAGTACCAAAGATAGGGACAAACTAAAAAACTAAAATCAAATAAACTTATGAACTCATAGTTATTTTGACACTAACCGAAACCGAATTAAAATCAAACTATGTTGGCGCATACAAATGAGCTTCAAACAATAATAATTAGTAGGTACTTAAACATAGAGCAGCTAATAAATAAATAAAGGTATACCGAGTAATAGAAACAGTAGCCATTAAAGTAGAGTAGGTTCAATGGCAGACCATTGTATTTGAGAGTGAGTGCTTGTGCTTATAAAGGAGGTGGGGTCCCACGTGCCGTATCGCGTTCGGTCGTCGGTGCGGCGCTTACCACGCGCTTACTTAACGCGAACAAATGCGTTCATTCGTGGCATTGAGGAAGTGAACACGCTTTATCATGTGACCGATATTAAGCACGTCTTGACGGACGTATTCGAGTATTAAAGAGCGTTGCACTACGTTGGCTTCCACTACGAGTACTACGGCATTTGTATGGAGTCATTATAGAAAGCGAATGGTTTTATTTTCGTCAATTATTAGAGACTTCAGTTCCAATTTCACATAATTGAAAAACCTAATCGACATTTTCAAAAAGTTACGGTAAGTGAAAAATAATTGGCAAGAGACAAATATAACAATATTGCAGGTGAAGGAGATAGTTTTCTCTCCTTCACCCCTTTGTAAGAGGGAGGCAGGGAAGAGGTAACAAACGTTTCCGCTGTATTCTATCTTCGCGGCACAATTTGTATAATGTTCAAAGGGAAATAAAAGCTCACGGAACAAAAAAAAGGCATTTGATTTTCATAACGTTTACATTTCCTTTTCATGGCAGCTATTTTATATATTTATCCAGTTTGAAATGGCCGTTACAAAAATAATTTCACTTAATGCTCGCCCTGACAGCGATGACTTATTGACGATGGCTGTTCTGTTTTGGAAAGACAGGCTTAGTTGACAAGGAAGCGAGGCTCGCACCCGAGAAATCTCGATATATTTCGAAATTTTTTATATACAGGTGGTGGGCTATGAGTACCTTAGCCTCGTGGGTACCGCCGTCTTCCTTGTACCTATAAGATTCCTGGATTCTTTTGAAAATGTTAACAGACGGTCTCGTGCTTGTGTCAAATAAGGAATTTCTCCAGAGTAACTTAAGTTTAAGGACTTCAGGTAGGTATTTGTCTACATCACGCCTTATACAGCTTCACAGTTATTTGTTTGACTTGTCTGGGGAAGAATATTTTGGGTCACAAATAAATGTGTTGAGTAACGGGAGTTTATTTAATAATTACATTTATTTGTTAGCACTTTAACAATAATTTAAAACATTTTGCGAGGCTGAATTCTAAAATTAATTCAGTGTCGAAGTATAAGGGTGATCCATACCTAATCTGCAAAAACTAACTTTGCGTAATCTGCACGAAAAGTTGATAGCACGTCCTTTGGTCTATCGATTAATTTCCTGTAAAGCGGCTTTTCCACAGAGAAAGGCGGATGCCGACTGCCGTTAATCAACATAACTTCCTTCATCACTATGAAATCCTTCGCCACCATTATAAAATGATATATTATTACCAGTTTTGTAAACTCCTGCTCAATGGTACATTTCGGTCTATAAATCTCTTAAATTTTAAATTAACTTATACAGTGTACCAGCCGCTTTCAGCTAAGTTGATTCGTCTTTCTGTATTTTAAGTAATTCCATTCCGCTAATCAAACTTATGAAAAGTTAATTTAATGAACATATTCGTGCTAGACGTACTCGTAATTAGCGAGAAAGCTCTGTAGGTACGATGTTAGATACATTTCTTAATGCTGTATTATTTGTGATAAGAGATTAAATTATCTGAACAAAGGTGACTTAGAGAAAACGAGTCACAACAATATTGGAGCATTACTGATAACTTTCGCGAAATACCTATCGTTTTCTCATTTTCTGATTGGCAGAACGAGTCCGTTTCTTCGATACCTACTTCATAATAGTATTTAAATGCCCGTTGGTCTCGTAGTAGCCAGCGCGACTGCTAAGCGTGGGGTCCTGGTTTCGATACCCAGGTCGGGCAAAGTTGTTGGCTTTTTCCATTAGGAATATTTCAGTAATAGCCCTTAGTTTGAAAGTTAGCGGTGCCAAGGAAAGCATGTTAAGCCGTTGTTGGTCCTGCGCCTGATCTCTCGCCGGTCGCGTCGGATTGCAGTCACATAGGACTATGAGAGTGAGGGAATGGAGAATGCACCTGTGTCTGAGCGCACACATTTGTGCTCTATAATATCTCCCGCGTAGATCCGCTAGTCTCTGTTGAGATTGGCTGCCATGGACGAAATTCGGTCTAGAGAACTATTATTATACAATTTTATCGGAGTTGAGTGCCTAATCAGACAGTAAATAGAGATAAGTATTGAGCTTAAAATAGATAACTCTTGTATACCTTCATTCGACAAGAAATTGACATGTAATTACTTGGTGAATTGAACTGAAATGTTTATGGTTTCCTCACACGAATAGAATAATGGTATGATTTAGGTTTCTTTTTTGGCATGCATGAAGAAGTCTCCTGCTGTAGCGCAGTTTGTGCCGCCAGTTACTCAACTGAACCGAGTGCTCGGCGCATCTTGGACAGTCACACCCAACACCTTATTTGACTGGCCAATTCTAAGTAGTAGGTTTGCGACCACCCTCCCACCGGAGTCCGGCGTCAAGCAGCATGCTATGTGGGAGTTCCAGTGCCTTAGGCATCTTCTGGGCACGCTCGTTCCTTCATAGACCTCATCCATCGCTTTCCATCAGGCGCGAGGCCAAGAGTGGGCCCAATCAACAATAAAGAAGTACTTAATTGGCGATTGGCGGCTAAAACTGTAACAATTAGTTGGGTTTATTTTTGTGAAGTAAATTGCCCAGTCCAATCCAATTTTATGTAAATATATTAATTTTTAGTAACTAAAGGGCTATTGATATTATACGAAAATAATGTACCTAACATCATTCAAAACTTCCATCCATGGCGTTCTTTCTGTCCCATGGCCCGGTCGCCGACAGCAGTACTTAGCATTTCTTTGGATCAGAATTCCCCACAGAGCCCCGCTGCCAAGTGGACTTTATCCTATTTTATTATGTTTATCGAGTTAATTTATATTTGAATTGGTAATCATTGAAGATGGTCAAACTGAGTTGAAGCCGAAAAGATTTGTAACAGCCACTGCTGATAAATTCGTCCCACCAGCCCTATTTTTTTTTTTTTTTTAAGGGTGGGAAATTTTCAAATGACCCCTCCCGCTCTGGGTGGAGCGGAAGGGAGTGTCAGACTCTTACTGACTAAAACCCATCCGTGTTCCTTCCTTAGCCCTTTATGTTCCGGGGCAGCGGTAACCCTTTCGGACAATCCCGCTGCCCCTACAGGCTTCGGCCCTGACGGGCCCCTCCATTGATGCTGACATCTCTTTGAGGCGCGCGTGGAACACATACGCGCCGTCCAGCACGGGCCTGGTCCTGATCGGACGGCGAGCTACCCATTACTCGCCGTCCGCATGCCCGTGCCTAAGGTGGCCGGGAGTCGTCACGCGGCTCCCGACGCCCGGGGCGTCTACCGTGGCGGCTGGGACGGGCGGCTCTCTCCGCTCTCTCCCTCGCCCATCCCGCTACCTCCTTCGCTAGCATGACTGCTTCGCAGAAGGAGGTGACTGCCTCCCACTCCCTCTCGCCCCGAGTAGCCAGAAGTCACAGCACTGGTATTTCGATGGTAGTCCAGACACGACGCGACTGACTAAAGCGATAACGCTATTCAAAGATAAATCATAAGATTTATCTTTGAGTAGCGTCGAGGACAATCGGCCTAGTCTACATAGTTTACATACCTACATATATTTGTCTGACTGACGGTCAGGCAATTGTACAGAATTTTTGTTGAATTTCCTTTAGCTGATTGAACAACATTCGAAAAATTCTGATCATGGTTGACAAAGGCTTCGAATAGTAACTATATTTTTTTCCATTGATAGAAGACTCGATTCAGAATTTAATAGTATTTATAATTTTAATGAACCATAGGTACAATATTATTACCTTATTATAACCTTGCATGCATAAAAATAATCATAATCAGCCTATAATGTTCCCACTGCTCAAAAACAAGCCTCCTCTTTCTGTGAGAGGGAGTGGGCTACAAGGCGGGCCCAGTGCGGGTTGGTGGATGTCACATATCTTTGAATTTTTGTTTCTACAACATGCCGGTTTCCTCACTATGTTTTCCTTCACCGTTTTGAGAGCAGACCTAAAATGCCTATATTATGTTATATTACTTTCGAGATAATTATAGGTCGTATGAATGAAACTCTTTATTTATATTGTTCAGAATAAACAATAGGTTGCTTTTCAATTATTCATTGAAACCCTATTAAAACGCGATTTTCGCTGCCCAGTGAATGGCTATAATTGATTAACGTGACTGGCTTTTTAGTGCTTTATCGCGTTAAAATTTAAAATATATCATATTCAAGGACCAAGTGCTTTGTTTGAAAAAACCTTCTTTGCAAGTTTTGTATTTTGTAAACTCCGTAATTTCATTTTTCTAAAATAAAATTATGTTTTATTCACTAAAATATTTATGAGGCTATAGCACTCTAAAGCCTGATATTTTTTTATAAAAGCTTTTTGCTATATCATGTGAGATATCACCGATCTGATATCATTTGCAGGGCCAACATGGCCAGAGATCGCACAAGACAGGGAGGTTTGGAAGAAAAAAGGGGAGGCCTTTGCCCAGCAGTGGGACACAAAATAGGCTAACAAAAAAAAAAAAATGATAGCTACATCTGCAATGGTTTGAGATTACATCAAAATATCTTGTATCACGTTATGGACCCAAACAGTTTAGTTTTATGCATTAAATATATGAACCACCTAAAGATTTCCATAATATTGCGTGAGAACGTTACCAAGCATGAGTGTACACACCGCTACACATCAAGCTATACATAACCAGTATAAGCTGACTTCTGATTGCACGAAAAACTTATACAATGCGAGATCAGCTAAAACTGGAAATGTAGGTATAGCTTGATGTGTAGCCGTGTGTACTACGTGAACTCGACAAAGTGGGCTTTGATATTTCCATACATTTCTTTAAGTTTCAACGTCTCTTTTCTGAGCCTGATAGTTGTTGCTTGAACTTCCTTATCTTAAACTAAGGATATCCTAACCGTGTAAACAGCTAAGCACAAAATTTACTGAATTTACTACACTAAGGGCAGATTTTTCTAACGCCAGATAATTTTGTTCGAGAAGTTTTGAATTTTTTACAGTTTTTCTATACAAAATTTGTCTGATGTCAATTTTATTCTACGAATAAAAATTATCTGTCCATTGAAAAATCAGAAAACTAACATATTTATATCTAGGTAGGTATATAGGTACGTGTATAAATAACTAGGTTAGTCTTTATGAGAATAGTTAGCAATGCAAATAGAGACACGCACACTATGACAGGATATAATATGAGCATGTATGTGTGTGTAAAGCGTTGTGCCAGTAATAACACTAAGATGTCAATTCGTGAATGGTGCAGCATCGTAGCGCACTTTCATGTTTGACCTTCGATGTCTAAGGTGAATGAACTTACGAACGCAGACACCTGCTATCTTCGCTCTGTCTCCTTTTTAACAAAAAATGTCGAGCTTTTTTGACATAGCTCATCGGATGTTATTACGGAGCTAATTTTGCGGAATGATGGCATAGCAATTTGCTTCGCGAAATGCATTTTTTAACGCTTCTCGACTTGATGAACGAAATCTTTGTTTTATTTTAAAGCTTTTTCAATCATTCCACAAAATGATTTATGACGATCTCATGGAAACTGGAAATAAAATCAATTTCTTCACAAAATTGACATTATTTCCTTGTTTATGCTTTTTGTGCAAATTGTAAGGGCCCATTCACACATACCACAACCACACCACATCACAAAATGTGGGCAAGCAGTGGTTACGTGTGAAAGGTTTTGCTGCAACTTTTTGCAGTTGCGTAATGGTTGCGTGGTCGCTAGTAGTTGCGATGTGGTATTATAGTGTTTGCAGACAAATCGACTGCGGCTGTGACAATGTCGTCGCGTTCTGGTTGCGTTGTGGCTGCGACGTCGGCTTTATGTGTGCGTCGATATAGCCCACACGGTTGATTTTGACGGACAAATGTGGTCCGTGTGAATAGACTATTCATTTTCATACAAACTAGCGCCCGCCCACAAGGTGATGTGTTGTGATTCGTGTGTTAGGGTCCTTACGGAAACACGGCAAAAGTACTTTTCTAGTCTTGTCTTAAGTGTATGTACAGAGACCAGCACATCAAGCTACCCCAATCTGTCAAATTTCCCAATTGAATATGAACCTTATTCCTTTGTAATAAAGTTGAAAATCTATCAAAGAAATTTGCCTATCTGTACAACATTCAAATAACACGTAGCTGAAATAATTGCTCGTACGAGGTGAAAACGGGTAGTTTGTGTAATTTTGTGGGCGATTCATTGCGCGTGCGCCGCCCGCTGCCCGGTACTTGCACAATTGCGTTCACTGACGTACTGTCCTAACAAAGCCCACATTGTTACTAATTAGAAGTCAAACACAGGCTGATACGTTATTGTAAGAATACATAATGATACAGTATTGAACGCGTACGCACATTGCTTAAAATGATTAAAGCGTAATAAATTAGGCAATTTCTCGTATCTGTTTTGGAGTTCATGTTTCCCTGATTTGAGAAATGTTATTATGCGCCATAGAACTATTATTACTAGCGTAAGTACTTTATCTCAGTGTTATGCGCCTTTGTTTTGTAATTAAACTTTGAAAAGTTATGCTTACTTTTTCATTAAAGCGAGTAGGTACATGTACGCACAAAAAAATTTTGGCATAGTTACTTAACACGTTAACCCAGAACCAATCTTTTGTTCAAAAAGTTAATAAAAGTTCTTGAAACAAGCAAATCCAATTCGTGGAGCAGTTGCTGAGTTTTATTTTTGTTGTGAATTTTGATACTCGTGTATATCAAATTGACATACCCATGCGTCAATTTGCCGTGTTATTGAAAAATACAACTATCAAAAAATTACTTTAATAATATTGTGATTTAAATACTTCCACAGGCAATTTAAGTTGGTAGTCAATTTGCTAAACAATTAATTTACTCAATGCTCGTCGGTTGATAAAATTTGAGGGAATTTTGCTCCTTTCTTGCTTCAAAAGTAACTTACTGTAAGTTAGTTACTGTCAGCGCTTCACCCTACAGAGGGGGTAAGAGCTCTCATGGATTTTTGGTTTTGTCCAGCTCGTTTCACCGTCTTCCATGCCTTCAGGCTGTGTCAGGGAGAATAGTTGTAAAAAATAGCACTTAAAACTAATTTATTTGTGTGAAATCTAAAAATAGAAAATTGACACGAGCAAGTTATAATATCTAGAGGCATTAAGGCCGCGATTTCGCCCGTTGAATCTAAACTAGACAAGTTGAAGGTCAGCGCTGGCTCCCGAGGCTCAGAAGCCGTTTTATATGTGCATACAAAACACCTATCGGCCTGTTAAATGACACATTGCCATCTTATTACATAATAGTATATTCATAAGGCTCTTAAAATCCGTAGCTAGGCGAGCTACGTGCATCACTGTATTACCATACAATGTGTGGTGAAATAACGTCACCAAATTATAATGACGACAATATTTGGTACGTATTCGTAAACATAATCTTCTTCGAGAGTAATAAAATTTTTAATTAAAAGTTTTAGAATTCTGAGAAGTTCACCTTGAAGATTACAAAGAATTTGTTTTTTGTATTGGAAATCTTGTATCATTTAAAATAAAAAAGACCGATTGCCTCAGTAGGTCATTGTTTGCAGAATACATACCTACACATCAATAAATACAATTAAACAGTGCGAAACAGACAGCTCTCATTTCATTTTATTACGGTAGAATTCATGTTAAATGACGGTTTCAGATTAATTTTAACGTTCTAACATTTTAGCTTTGCGAGTTCAAACACTGTTTTAATATCTGCGTTAAAATAAACATCAAGTGAATCTCAAAGTTGAAAGCTGTTAAGTTTAACAATTTCGTTCTCGAATTATTTTTAAAAAGTATCATAAAACTACGGCACTCTATCTATAAAAAGATTGGAATGACTCAAAGGCTACTGAAACGAAAGAAAATAATTTGAAAAGTAATCTACGAAAATCATCTCCAAATGCAAATCGACTTGGTAAAATGTTTCGAAATCCATTACGGGCTGCGCCCGTCTCGTAGGTACTTGCCCAGAGTTCACGAGACGCTAAATGCTAAAATGTCTCGACAGGTATTATGTCAGGCAAAGCCTTAGAAATTTAAAAAAGATTGTTACTTAAGTATATCTTGTTTCGCAGTTAGTCATCATCACAATCAGCCTATAATGTTCCCACTGCTGGGACACAGGCCTCCTCTCTGTGAGAAGGAGAGGGCTGTAATCTACCACCTGCACCTACCAAGCGCTTGCCTGGGTTCGAACCCACGTAAGTCGGGGCCGTTACCACTCGGCCACCACTCTTCTCCTCCGGCCGGCTCACAGGGTTGCCATGAAATTAAAATAATAAATTTAAATTGTGAGCACGTGTAGTAGGTCTTTTTGTGATACAGTGGATTATCAGCATTTGAGCCGGTCGAACACTTGAATGTGACATACATTCTGAACGTAATCTGGAAGTGGCCACTTATTCTAGATGATACCTATATAATCAAATTCAACGACGTCTAGGTACTGTACCTTTATAGTGGCAATGTCATAAGATCTAGGACGACTTCAAGTAATGCAAGCGATTAATCAAACGTAACGTATTGTACGAGGTAGGTACCTATAGGTATTTTAGTTTTTTCTGCAATTATATTTTTGAGTTGAATTGAATCTAGCTTTGCTTGGAAGATCATTCATTCATTGCATGGCATGTCCTAGAAGCATAAGTTCGAAAACATGTGACATCATCAACCCGCATGGGCCCGCGTGGTGGGTTACGGCACTTACGGCCCACTCCCTTACACAGAGAGGAGGCCTGAGTCCCAGCAGTGGGAACATTAAGGCTGATTATGCTGCTATGTTTATTCTTTCCGAACCTAATTAAATCTCGACTGATAAAGTGAAATCTCTTATCTAATCGCACGCAGAATAAATCTATTTTGAGCAGATCCTTGACACGAGCTTTTTAATTAAGTCTAGCAAGGAAGGATTGCCCTTGGAGTAATTTTTAGCCCGTGAACATAAAACACTAACAAGAACTATTTTTAGTCTAACGTGTGGATGTGTATGCAGTTCAAACTGGTTTTTTTTTTAAAACATTTAGGTAGGTACGTCGTCGTAAGTTAAGCCACACGATTTCTAAAAATATATTTTTACTATAATTACACAACAAACGTTTATTATGTTTCAAACTAAGTAAAGTTAATAAATCTGAGCGTGATTTCTGACCGTCCCTTCGAATATACTGTCTTAACTTACACTGATCGTGTTTTCTTCATTATGGGGATGAGGTCGATCGTTAGTAAGTGCACCGAATAGTCTTATGTGGTCCTAGTCTCGTTAAAAGCTTGTCTTATTCCAGAATAATGAGCCATCTCCCCATCCCCCTTAATCCCGACGAGTTGAATAACTTTCAGGATAAGTTACGTGTCGCGATGAGATAGTCCGCAAATTCCGCAATTGTTTATCGTCGCGACGATGTTAATTTAAACTTGTTGGCTGTACAGTGTACTCAGCTTCGCATTCCCTTACTTTCAGTAAAACAGTAGGTACAAGAAAGAAAACAAAATAAACGTGTTAGGTACAAATACAACAAGTCTCAATTACAGGAAAACTATCAAATACTCCTTACAATTTGCGCCGATGTGAAAACTTTGTTTTGCAAACTTAGTTTCGGGAAAACAATTCGACCAAAAGAACTGAGGCCCTGAAAAACTGGTTCCGGGTACATAATATGCGGGTTCCGTTCAGAGTAGTCGTTTTCTTCTCAAAGGAGAAAAGTTGTAAAATTATTAGGAAAGGGCCGCAGTTCGGTCGCGTTTGCAGGCTTTTGTCGCGCATAAATCACAAAATTTTTGTAACATAAAGCACTGAGTCTTTAGGGCATGAGGAGTCCTTCCACAGTTTGCTGAAAGCCGATTATAGTACGTTGTAAATGTAGAATGTGCTGACACATGGAAATAAATAGCGTTATAATGATGTAAACCGAAAACTATTCTACTTAATACACCCTGTATTTTAGTATGCTGGGAGTGATTATTCCTATTTCCAATCACTATAAAAATGAAGGTTTCTGGACATAAAAATGAGAAAAAGTATTTTGTTGCTGACTTGTTAATGTGATTCGTAACTTTGTATTGGATGCGGAGAATTTATTTCACTCCCCAAAGTCGTTAACAAGTGGTTTGATATAACTCCGGTAAGCATACAGTAGCCGTGGGGCCCGTGGCTAAATAATAACAGCCGCACAGGTCGATCGATCAGGTTAAGATACGCTTGCCGCGGTTGGTCTGTGGATGGGTGACCATCTTTACATACCGTGTCCCCTCCGTGCCTCGGAAAGCACGTTAAGCCGTTGGTCCCGGCTGTCATTCGTGGATCTTTGACAGTCGTTACGGGTAGTCAGCAGCCCGAAAGTCTGACAACCAGTCTTAACAAGGGGTATCGTATTACCCAGTAACTGGGTTGTGGAGGTCAGATACTCAGTCGCTCCATGTAAAATACTGGTATTCAGCTGCATCCGGTTAGACTGGAAGCCGACCCCAACATAGTGGGGAAAAGGCTAGGCAGATGATGATAAGAAGTAGGTTTGTACAAACACTGTTACACGTCAATCAAATTTTTAAAATCTAGATGATGTCGGAGTTTCCTATCTGACTACTCTGAGAAGAAAGACCGAAACAAACTCAGAGGTCACAGTCTCTTTTAAAGTCCAGACATAATCTTGGTCAAATCATGTGAAGACCATGTAGATTGTTGTCTGAAATGGTCTTTTGGGGAAAGAACCACACAGATTTGAGTGGACCTGTCCAGTCAGTGCAATGCATGCATTATATCAACAACACACTTTTTTTTTATTATATCAGCAAAACACATAACATACTTTCGAGTAAAGTTGCTATAAGTAGGTACTTATGTATTATTTTTTTAAACAAGGCTTTAGAAGGTATTTTCAGTTCATTTCAAAGATGGTTTTTAGATAGAGTTTCTAGATAAGCAGGTCAACTTGTGATTTTTTATTGGACCACCTTATTGGTGTTGATTTTCAATTTAATACGATGAGATTAAATGACTTACTTTATTATTGGAGAGCAGTGGTAACGGCCCCGACATACAAGTTGTAGTTCGTGGGGTCGAACCCAGGCGCTTTACTTTCTGTAAATAATTTTATCACCACTGCTCTCAAAACGGTCAAGGAAAACATCGTGAGGTAACTGGCATGTCCTAGAACCAAAAATTCGAACACATGTGACATCTACTGGCCCTCGTAGTAGATTATAGCCCACTCCTTCTCGCAGAGAGGAGGCCTGTGTCCCAGCAGTGGGAACATTATAGGCTGATTATTCTTATAATTGTTCTTGAATTAAATGAACAGCTACATTATTAGCCAACTGTGGAACCCTTATCTAATGTCAATTCAGCCAGTAAGTAATCATCTATTCGCCTCAAAGACTGCCTTTTGACATTAACTCGAGATATAGGTACCCAATTTAATTGTTGTTTGGCTTCTGAAGTTAGTTTTGTACATAATGTGAATCCCACGAATAGTTATCGTATCTATGAACATGAATGAACACAGTTTGAATTTGAAATATATTTATTGTTTACGTAATTAAACGGGATTGTTGGCATGTTGAAAATCAAAGCAAGGAGAATTAATTAATGATTGTCCAGAAAGAATTAATAATTGATTAATATACCAGGTAGATACGTGCAGATCCATAAGAGGCTGTATCGGTTACCTGGATGTAACCGAAAGAGCCCGAAGAATTGCCAAACTTAAGTCGCAGTGGGTAGGGCTCATTGCTCGCAGAACAGGTGGCCAATGGGGCGGAAAGGGTCGGGAATGACAACCGCGTAAGGGAAGACGTAGCGTTGGAAGGCTTCCACAAGGCAGACCGATGACTTGGTGAAGCTGGATGCAAAAAGCATAGAACCAGTCGAAGTGGCGGTGCTTGGGGATGCCTATGTCTAGGAGTGGACTCTTTCGGCTGATATGATGATGATGATGATGACGTGCAGGAAGCCGACAAGCGTTATAAGTAGGTATATTCAAAAAGCGTACCTACTGTAGCAAAAAAATTATACAAAAGAAAGTAGATTTTCACTAAGCAAAAGTTTAAAAAGCAAAAATGAAGAAAAATGTGGCTTCGTCAAGCTTGTTCGGGAATCACATGCTCAATCTTCACTAAAACAACGTTCTGTTTGCCGATGTGAATTTTCTTAGCAAATATTAGCTTGAGAAATTGAATTATCGTCGGTTATTTCGATATTCCATAAGATATTACATGGTTGCTGGCAATTGAGACTACAATATAGGTAATTTAATTTTTTTTCCCTGACTAGGAAGTCGGCAAACTGTACCAAAGCAATGTGACTTTTCGATCTTTTATTTATAATTGAGATTAACTTTCTGTGAAGGTGGCTTTTCGGAAACGTTTTCTTATAATAGGCTGAAATCGCCAAGCAAGCATGGTCATGCCAGTTCCTTCTTTGCACAAAAATCACTTCGTCTTGCAGAGAAGCAATATCGTTATTTTTTTTATAAGTTAGTCTACCACACTCACATCGGAGCAAAGGCCTCCCCCAAATCCTTTCAGGCATTCTTTTCTAGAGCCACCTCGATCCAACCCCGTAAGGTAGCCGACTAGGTCGTCTCGCCACCTCTTTCTGGGCCGGCTTCGGTACCAATATTTTTAGAAGTAACATAAACTTATAGTTTTCTTTCTTCATTATTTTATAAAGTTTTGTCACTACCTAGAAGCTAAAGCTGCAACTGCAATATCCTCTAAGATTAAAATCTTTAGGAAACAATGAATGTGTAAGTTTGTACTTAACCCCGTGGACACGAGCTACACGCTCAACCGACACGCGTGTTGCGACAGCTACTGCGGAGAAAACAAATGAAAGAAGTGTTGTCTGTGCTGTGGCACGAGTCACCACGACACGACTTGCGGAGCAACGGACGTAAACAGGTGACGCCTGTTGCGTCGCAAGTCGTAACGGGGATTTACACTAGGTTGATTTTGAGCCTAATGGGGATTTACACTAGGTTGTTCGCTTATAAAATCGAATCACAAGCCTATATAATCTCCACCCCATTTACACAGGTCGATAAAAATCGCAGGTGACTGGTTAATTTTGCATCAAAATGTCAACCGTCACGCGGCAGGCGATCGCCTGCAACTGAGCAGTTTTACGGTCGATTTTGGTCACCCGCCGCATGGGAACTGTCGTTGCACGACAAAAGTCGAAACCTACTTTGGAACTTGCGATTGTAGCGACTTGCGGCGTAACCGCATTGCCATTGGAGATGCGGTACCAGTGTGTTATACCCTGCGGTTTTTGTATGCAAATCAAGATTTTACAGTTAAAGTTACAAACGGCAGCACCACACACTGGACCTGTGTACGATGCAGTGTGATAACCGCCTAAGTACTTATGTATCAAATTGCACCACTCGCAGAGCCTGTGAATCACCTATAATAGACCAGCGGCTGAGATAATCATCGAATGCTAATGATTGCGCATCGCAGCTCGCATTATCAGTTAGCGTTGATCAAGGATGTTCCGTTATAAAAAAGAACAGGCTCATTGTCTTTCATGAATGGTTACGAAAACTTTCCATACAATATTTCTTTGCACTCTGTTCTTCCTTTCTTGCAAGCTTTACTTTGTGTAAATAATTTCATCACCACTACTCTCAAAACGGTGAAGGCAAGCATCGTGAGGAACCCGGCCTAGACCAAAATTCAAAGACATGTGACACATGGGGAACATTATATGATTATGCTATTCAAAGTCACTCTGTATAACACAATGACGCTAAAGCCGTAGAATTTATGTAACACTACAACAATTTATATGGGTGACATTGTTTATATTGTATAAAATAAAAACAAGTAGTGTAGTCGTCGTTAAAATAGTTTTAGTTAGGGTCACTACCAGTAATGCAAAGCGTCGCGTCGAGTTGAAACTTTGTGTGCGATACTCTAAATTTAATTCAAAATGTTATAATTGTACGTGCTTCGCTATGTCCGCTGATTCCACGGTAGCGAGTCACGAGTAGCTTCATTGCAAACACCGAGATATAGTGAGCAATCATGGAATTATTTCAGTTAGACAAAGTGTGAGTTTTTAATGCCAATAATGGCAAGAAAATATTGACTTAAAGTCAGTGTGAGTTTTTAACGAAAATAATGTATGTATGTATAGAAGATTAATTTCCCTGATTGTACGGACGCTGTTATTATGTACGTTATCAAATGTGTTTAACTAATTACTGCAAGTGTTAGTAAATACGAAACAAAAGTTAGCACAGACAGTATAAATGTGAAAGTTGCGAAATCCGTATCGTTATCCAACAAAGTTAATACTCCAACTGGATAATGTATGCACGTAGTATAAAGTGAGCCTGCATCTACGTGAACTTCTCGCAATGAGCCGGCGTTAAAGAAGTGCAATTAAAGTTTTATTTGAAGCCAAGAAAAGTAAAGCAAAGTTCTTGGCTCAGTGCAAGGAGACAAATTGCAACTGAAACTTTGGCCTCTTGTGATAAATTAGTTTTTTTATTGGATTTATAATGTTAATTGTACTTGGTTGCTTGAACTGTCTAAGGCCCTTAGCTTTAGTAGGTACGGCGCGCGGCGTATGAACCGCGCCGTAGAATAAACGCGTCTGTCAACAAGCTTCTATAGTGATCAATAAAACACTGACGAACGTGCCTACACAAGGTGAATAAACCGAGTTTTTCACGGCAAGAAAAACGTGTGTTTACAAAGGGCCTAAGTGCCTAAAGTACACAATATGATAAATGGTTTTTGTACGTGCAACCTGTTACTTCTATTCAGAACCCAATGCGTAGAAATTTTTTCATCGTTTATTAAATTTATTAACTGTTTGATAAATTTTAACCGCGTAGCTATTGCAATTTTTTTTAAATTGCTGAATAGGCCCGTTCTTGGCCTCGATCACGCCTGATGGAAAACGTTTGATAAGGTATATGATGAAACGAGTGTGCCCAGAACATGCCTAACGCACTGGAACTCCCACGCCCGGAATCCAGTGGGAGGGGTGGTCGCAAACCAGGCGTTCTTTAGCCCTACCACCGCAAGGGAAGAATTGGCTAGTCAAATATGGTGTTGGGTGTGCCAGTCCTGGATGCGCTGAGCGCTCGGTTCAGTTGAGTAACTGGCGCAACAAACTGCACTACACGAGGTGGCTTCTTCATGCATCGCAAAACAGCAACAGCAGCTGTTTGTATGAAACAGCTTTTTTCTGAGTTTAGAATCATGTGCTGAATTCACGGCTACAGTTTGCGCGTCGATGCCCCTGACACGTCTGCCACCCTGGTGTCTACTTATATACTTGTTTGAAAAGATAAAAGAGGTCTAAATAAAGGTATATTCTCTCTAAAATTGTTGTGGCGTTAATTATGTATAATAAATGAGGCGCAATTCTCGTTATTTTAAGTACGTTCACAGTCTGATCACAACCCCGTTACTGGGTAATACGATACCCCTTGGTAAGACTGGTTGTCAGACTTTCGGGCTTCTGACTCTCCGTACCTAACAACTGTCAAAGATCCACGAATGACAGCCGGGACCAACGGCTTAACGTGCTTTCCGAGGCGCGGAGGGATCACGGTATGTAAAGATGGTCACCCATCCACAGACCAACATTGGCAAGCGTAGCTTAACCTGATCGATCGACCTGTGCGGCTGTTATTATTTAGCCACGGCCGGGTTATTAAGGGGGGTTACTATTTTAGAAAAAGGCAAAGTTTCAGATAAAAGATTCGTGTATTTGAAAGTATTGTATTATACAGGATGACATAGGTACATCAACGCGAACCTGATACCATGGATTCAGTAGGTACAGTCAGCAAAAGAAATAAGTATGCAGGATCGTCGGATATAGTTGAAGTTTAGTAATAAACCGATGGATAAATGAGCTGTTTGTTTCCTATTAATAAAATTTAATTATATTCGAGAACATCCATCGGTTTCTAACTAAACTTCAACTATATCCGACGATCCTGCATACTTATCTCTTTTATTGACTGTACATGATTCTGAACGCTGAAACATTTCAGCGGTTATTTAAATAAAATATAGCTATTCACTTTTTGACCGCGTAGGTATTGCACTTGTCTATGAAACAGCAGATTTTTTTTTAATATCCTGCCTCCCTTTCAGTTACTTTTTTTTTTAAAGGGAACTAACTGTATTTATATTCCTCGCTAGTGTGTTAAAAATGCATGGACATTAGTAAAGTTATTGAACATTGGCATCAGAATAGTACAGTAGTTTGATAGTAGTTTGGTAGTTTGACGTGCTGGCGTCTGTACTATGATTATAGCTTTAGTAGAGAAGTCAGCCCCAAAAACATCGATAAATGATACCGTAGAGTGGCAACCTAAATAAAAAAATGCAATACCGTCAAAAAAAAACGCCAATAACACAATTTTACGTTACAAATAGAAATAAAATCCATCTGACTCAATTCTTATATCTAGCAAAAATAATGGCAATCTTCGTCAATAGAGATAAAGCTATTTTCTACAGGGAATGATTCCATTCATCTCTCTTAAATAAAGTTCCGCTAGATCTGTGTAACGTCTGGAGTACAGCCGATCTAATCTGTAAAAATCTCACCGTGAAAACAAAGGTGAAGTGAGCTTGATGTATGCTTACATGGAATGACAGCTCACTTCACCTATGTTTTGTGTGAGATTTTCACAGAATACACCGGCTGGACTCTACTGATTTACAGCGGGTTAAGTTTATCGATAGTATAATAAAATGGTTTGTGTAATAATAAACATAACTACATAACATCAGACTGTAATCCTCGAAAGAGTAGGCAGAGAAGCATCCCACATTTCGATGATAATTATGTTTAAGTCCCATGTAATAGGGGGCGAGCCTATTGCCATCAGCCGGGTTCAAATCCATACTCAGGGCTGTTACTGAGAACAGGCACACAATATTCACACAAAAACAACAGAAAAAAAAAATGTTTCCTCACGCCTGCTCAAAATAGGCCCAGTTCAGCATAAATGTCTGACAACTAATGCCTGACGCTGGTTTTCAACTGGACCCTATATTACGAGGACGTCTTACGGATGTAAATCAGTTTTATGACGTTTGTAAACATTTAATTTGAAAAATAGATAGATACGTGTTATAGCTGCAAATAATAAAAAAAACGATTAAATATTTGTTTAAAAATAATTATAGATAGTAATATAGTGATGTAATGAAATAAATTGGTGTGGTTGCACAAGAAATAAAGGACTGTCGTCAATAAATAATAATAGATAACCATATCATAAATTCATATCAATGAAACGTTCACATTGATCATGTCTAGCTTCCGTTGCGCATCTATGATGGTACTGCCGCAGACGTCTTCTAAATGTGTCGATCGTGTTAATTGCTCGAATAGGTGGTGGCAGATTATTCCACACTTTGAAAGCCGCGTAACGGAAGCCACTTCTAATAGCGGCTCAAAATCGGCTAAATCTCATGCTTAGCAGTAGCGTTTGCGACTACTAGACCAATGAACACATGACATTCCTACAATAGGTATTAATTTAAACATGCAACAAGATTGCTTCAGTAAAGACAAATGTAATGAAAGCTTTTGACATTACCGTTTAATTTTAATTTCGGAAGTCGGTGTCGTCGGTTCTGTATTTTCGTTTATGACACCGACTTCCGAAATTAAAGTTATTTTTCTCTTTGTAGTGTTTTTTTTTGGAAGTCGGTTATTTTTTATTTTTGTAAAAAAGCGTTTATTTTTCAATTTTTTGTGGGAGAGTTTGTAATTTATCTGAGTTACAATAGCCTAATGTCAACTGCTCATCACCTTTTACAAAATATTGCATTTCCCGATGCTGGGATGTTAATTGTTGAGGAGTTCTCCTGGTAAGAACCAGGAGAACTCCTCAACAACCACTCACCTTACGCATTGTGACGAGCATAAATTGCTTAGCAACCATATTAAAGTAAACGAATCGCCCGTGAAATATTTATCATTGAATAGTTCCGATTTTCATCTGTGGTCTTCATCATCAGCTCCACTTCACCAAATGATGATTCCCGAGATCAAATACTCAAGTTACTTTAAAAAATACCCAAATCGCTATAGGCTTGCCTACAAAATTTTAGGGTTTCTCTCGATTTCCATGGGATCCTCGTAGTTATACTAAGTTTTCTTACGATGTTTTCCCTCACTGTCAGTCAGTTATGTCTAAGTTTAAACCTTAGAAAGAGCATCAAATCCAAAAGTTTTTAGTTTTCAACGCGAACTGAGTAATAGCGGCTCAACCCACTATCTAACTAATACTTTTCTTGATCTTCTAATCCAAACCATATTCTCAACGATTTTCCTTATCCAATATTTAATCAAATCACTTATGACATAAATCAAGTCAAGACATAAATTCAAGGTATGATTAGACAAGGTATAACTAAATCTTGGAAATCATATGAAATGTACGTGTAACGCCAACCTCTTCAAAAGGTGTTAGTAGGGACTCAATTGACAAATAGCAAGCCGAAGCTTAACTAATTAATATTCCCCACCATGATTAAGACGCTCGCTGTAACTTCTCAATCGTTCTGGTTGGTTAAATGTTCGACACTTGACTTAGTAACTACTTCAATTTATTGACGCGCGGATGGCACAATTAAGGAGTAGATATCTTTCGCTGTATTAGATCTAATCGACTATTCTTTGGAAGACACGGAAAGTTTATTGTGGCTTAGGGTTGCTATTTTGACATTAAGTACCTAGGTTAGACACAGAAGTAGTGATTTTTATTTGCACGGTCGTGTTTTGCGCACTAGATTTTCAATCGCGCAAGCAACTAAGTTGAAAATATGTACAACGGTGTGTTTTGTTGACGCGCTGTGATGCGCTGTGTCGGATTCTAAACGCTTGGCTTAAAACCGAGAGTTGAGAAACCAGTGCGCGAAAAAATGCCGCCGTGATATTTTTACGTCTGTGTGAACGTGGGCTTAGTTTGATGTAATGGTAAAGCTACCCTTGTCGCGAAATTAAATCTACTAATTGTTTATATCACCCCTTACCACAACGCTTGTTAGTTATACAAACATACCCTGTAATCACAACTAATTAATCCAATTTACTAAGGCTAATTAAAGTTTAGATTGTGTACAATGGACTAATATTAATCGAACCACTGAACCATAAATATGTTGTATGTTGTTTCACTGTGTCCACAAGTTAGTCTAAAGCGAATTACAAACTGATCCCGAAAGCTCTCGGCTTGGATTGATAGACGGAATATTTCATAGTTATTAACCCAGAGATATAATAACAACCCCAATAAAAACTTGAGATAATTAAAAAAGTTTTGTTTATAATATCAATACTTTCGATCTGGATTAATTAGGTAAACACTTGTTAACATGTTCTAATTGAAAAACAACTCCGAAGGTATTTAAACTTCCTAAAAAACGAATTTTAAGTCATTTGAGTCACCGCCATTGTACCTAGTTTTTGAGAAAGTTTCTACATATTGATGTCTATTTTTTACCCGCCATTAGTTTTTAAAATTATTGATGACTTTAAAAATAAATGGAAAGCATTATTTATATTGTCTATAATCGAAAATCTCAATAATGCAGTTTCCCTTGCACCACACTGACCACGTCATACAGATGACTAAGCAGTGTTTATTCATCAGAACAAGCCCTAAACATAATGTGTCGTCACACTCTGTTAGCCTTTCGATAGCCAGCTAGGTATTTCACAAATAATTGGGTGCTGCCGTTGGTTTGGTGGAATTAATAAAAGGAATTCCAGGTTGGTTTGGTGGTAACATTCCATTCTGTTTACATTAACGTTCTGTAGCGATTAGCCGTGTAAATATTGCACATTTGTGTCAATTTGACCAGACAGGAACGTGTGGAGTGGAGTGACGCCAGTTGAAGTTTGCCGAGGGGCAGAATTGGTGAAGTGTTCCCAGTCGTTAGTTAGCATTGATTGGCTCGCTGGAGTCTCGTCCACATCGTTGACCCTAATAGTGGCCATTAGTAGTAGTAGCTTTGTGAAAAAACACAAAGCGATCAGCAGTACCTACGTGTGTTACTGTGTTATGTCAACGTGATTTTGTTAGCGACTTGTTACAAATGAACAACGGTACTTGTGACGACATTTCTTGTACATTATAATAATTAGCCAGGATGTGGGAAAACAAACTTTAGTAATTTGCATGGAACTTCTTAACTATGTTTTTGACCCAAAATATGTAGTAACGGATGTGAAGATTTTAATATTGAATACCGCAGTTGGTACCTACATTATTATAAATTGTATCTCCTGCTTTAACCACGGAGTTCTATTGTTTCAGGTGACGCAGCTTCATTCAGTTCCGGCACAGTTTATCATGGTGGCAGTGCATTAATCCTCCTAAATGTTTAGGAGAGGCTACAAGACGCGTTACTTTCGAGTGGTGCTCAAGGCCAGGTCCTGGAAACGCGTGCCGATGAAGCTGTTAAAGTGGGGTAGGAAGATGCCGTCTACCAAACAGTACAATCTCGTGCCCAACGATGAGTACGATACCAGGATCCCCTTGCATCCCGACGAAGCCTTCACCTATGGCATCACTTTCCAAGCTAAGGTAAGACAAACTGCACATTTTAAAGATTTGAGCCGATAGTGAAGACGTGATTGAAATGGATCGCAGGATTTACGCCAATATAACAAATTACTTTGAGGTCAGAGGACCATTGAGAAATAGAGGGAAAATGACAACGGAAACGTAGCAGTTACCGTCGAATTTAATAGAACCTTTTTGTGTGGGCGTACCGATTTCGTACACAAAAGCTTATTTTATTTAACGGATTCTATCAAGTGTTCGCAGATATTTTATTTTTGCTTATTACAAAAGTTGTCAATGTAAATGAGTTAACATTAAATCTAAACAAAAAATAATAAAGGTGCTGCTAACTTTAGATCCGCTGCTGTTCCGTGTTTTAATTAAACAGAAAAGTAGTTAAACTTAAGTAAACCTTGGGGTGCTAAACAAATCGATTTAAAAATCAATATTACTCGTTTGTTTTACCACGCAGACTTTAGAGTTAGAAAGAATGAAAATAGGTTTATTTTTCACAGAAACACGTGCATACAAATGATAATTAACTGTATATATAAAAAAGAAAAATAAAAACAAAATAGATCTTTAATCACGAATACTAAACATAAATAGTGGACCGCTGCACGTCATGAATGTGACAGTGCAGTATAGCGCTAATTTAACCGTTAGATTACCCGAAAAGGACATACCTACCTATGGTAACAAAATAAAATATGCAGTAGGTACTTAGAATATAAAGCAACTCCATAAACAACCAAATACAGTGTGGCACTGTGACAAAAAAAGAAGACACATGCAATAAAAAAATATATATATTAACAAAAAAATTACATCTAAAACCAGCCATCTTTACACTTTATACTTTAGTCCAACGTTGACACGACCACTACATAAATAATTCATAAGTAAATAAAAGCCCCCAGAACTGAGAAAAAAGAAATAAAATCGATTGCAATAACATTAAACCATACTTCTATCAAGGAGCCAACGGTCATCGTTCGTAGAAAGCTCTTGAGGCTTGTGAGACAGAACAAGGTATTGTAATTGTAACAATCCGGTCGTGCTGTAGCGCATTGCAGCAAATAAATACTGGTGGAAAACAAGCTGAATTTGATCTTATGACTCCCAATCTCAACTGGTTTTGTTTTGTTACCAAACAAATAGAAATAAATTGGAGTTCTTTTTTGTGTTCGATACTCAGTGCTGAAATACAAAAGACGATAAATACTGAGTTTATTTCATTATATAATAGTACATTAAGATACACGTGTGCTATATTAATCATTTGCCAATTTTTTCAGTATTTTAATTTATTTTTTTCATTTTAAAATTTTTCATTTTTCAGTCATTTGTTCAGTGGTTTAGGCGTGAAAAAGTAACATAAAGACAGACAGACAGAGTTACTTTCGAATGTACAATATTAGTATGGATAAATTGTGTAATGACATCATAAGTTGATAGTAAAAGTTTTAAAGGAAAAGTTTATTTTATTCTTTTTAGCGCATTTAAATAAAAGCTTGTTTTTGAAAAAGTGTTTTACTTTTATTTATTTTTTTACTTTTTAGTTATCGTGGACAGGTTTCTCAGTCTGTTCATCTCATTAACCGCATCAGACTCGAACAATTCGACCTCAATGTTATAATCTAGGACTCCAAAAAACCCAGTACACTAACATTTCAGACGGATTGGAGCAACGGAGTTTAACTCGCATTCGTATTCTCAGCAAGTCCTTTCATTTGATACCCATATTGTAGGAAAGCATAAAAAACTTAGTCCGCCATCTTTAGAAGTCCGCCATATTGGATTTAGAGTGACGTCACTTTATTTTTCGAGTCATTCTCAGCAAGCCCTTTCATTTGATACTAATACTGTAGGAGTGCATTAAAAATAACTAGTCCGCCATCTTGGGTGTTCCGCCATCTTGGATTTAGAATGACGTCACACAGCTAACCATGCATTGTCATCCAAACTACACGTGTATGCAAAGAGACTTCATGCCAAAAGGAATCCGCGGGCTATTTTTCACATTTTTTTTAAATAGTCTGAATTATTATCCTTGGTCCCACCCGGAGCCAAACCGTAAAGACCCTGACTGGCGTTCTTAGAGTAAGTCTTTGCCTGAATTCTCACTGAACCAATGTTCCTATATTTTTCTATGCCAATAGTACTTTCCAATTCCATACTAACTAAACTACATTATCATTTAAATTTACAACAATAAAGCCTATTATTGTTTGTATGTCAAAGTTTTTATACCTAATACTATATTTAAAATATTCTCAAGTGAAATCATTGTAATTTCTTGTTGAGAAAGAATACTCCTTGATACTTACGCTTAAAGTAAAGACAACTTGAAATGTTGAAGCTTTCAAGCAGTTTTAAAACAGAAGTTTTGAGAGGTATTGTTTTAGATCTGTACTTTTTCAGTAAAAAGGAAGCTAGACATATCATTTCTGTCTTTCTATATATGGTTTTGTAGTAGATATCATATTTATTATTTATTTATATATACTTTATTGTACACCACAAAAATACATAACAAAAAATTTATCGATCACTAAAAAATATACAATGTGCGGCCTTATCGTTTTCTGCGATCTCTTCCAGTCAACCTATACACTAATATTATAAAGAGGAAAGATTTGTTTGTTTGAATTGAATAGGCTCCAAAAACTACTGGACCGATTTGTAAAAATCTTTCAGCATTAGAATCCTACATTATCCCTGATGAACAAGGAATATTTTCAAAAAAGTTAGGTTAAAACTTCAATGTAACCCAAGGTGTGAAAAAAAAAAGCTTATATCGCGTACGCTACGGAAACTATTGATAATAGAGCAATGTGATGTACTACAGTTTTATAGAGGACATCAATATCCACAAAAAAGTCCGCGACAGCATATTATTATGTCTATCTTTTAAGGTTGACTCACTATAACCTTTTTATGGTAATCAAATTCGTTCTAAAATAATGCATTATTTGCGAAGGTGTTTATATAAACATGATATTAATCCTTATTCAAATAAATACGTTATTCATCACAAGTATTTAATTTTGAACGTAAGAATATCTTGAGATATTTATTTATTAAAACTTTTCGCACAAAAAGGTACAAAGGTGGACTTAATGCCTTAGGCATTCTCTAACAGTCAACCAAGGGTGGTGAAGAGATTAGATGGCAGGTGCTTTGGTTGAGAGGAACAATGATTTAAAAAAAATATTAAAACTAGGTACACAAATACATAAATAGGTTATATACACATATATACTAATACACATATATAATATAAACTTATATATACATACAAATTCAAGAGAAAGAGATGTTGAGATGACTCTACGCTATTTGATATCATAGTTTTAAAATAAATCCGCACGGCCGCCGGTAGCTCTGCGAGGTTTACTATAGTTCCTCTCTTCCTGATCATAGCGTGATGTAAAGTAATGGAATATAATTATTTTTGTTTTTTAGGATTTTTCTTCAAATTAACGCGGGTGAAACCACGGGGCACTGCTAGTAATCTATATACTAATATTAAAGCTAAAGAGATTGTTTGTTTGATCGCGCTAATCTCTAGAATTACCGGTCGGTTTTTTTAAATTTTTTATTTAATTGCTTCCATAGTCGGGGGCAAGCCAAAAAAACCAATGATAACAAAATCGGGGGATACAGTTTGGTGATGCAGCTTCATATCGATCATCTCCATCCTAAATTCAGTTAAACCATTGGATAGCTAAAGGATCAAACAGCTTAACGTGCTTTCCGAGGCACGGAGGGGTCTTGGTATGTGAAGATGTTCACCCATCCACGGACCACCCGCGGCAAGCGTCGATCGACCCGTGCGGTTGTTACTTAGCCACGAGCCCCTCACATATCTGTAATATTTATGGTATACATAATAAAGAGTGTCCTATTCTATTCTATTCCAGAGAATTATTTAAACCAACTGATATATAAGTTGATGCATTTCCGTTACAATTTCCGAAATTATGGCCGGGTCCCAGTTATTGATAGAAAATGATGAACACCGGACCGTCCTCGAATAGTCTTGAAATATTCAGAGGGTCTAATGGATAATACTGAAGCTTTAAAATGCTGAATATAAATCGTCTCACCAATCGCAATGGAAATACTATGTATCAACGAAATGCGTTTGACGCTGAAACTACCTATATTTCATTCAATGTAAACGTGGTGAATTTTTAAAATAAAAATATTGGTGTATTTTTCATGTCACACTTTCAATACTCGTACACATTTTAAAAATGGATTGCTCTACTAGAGAGATATAAAAATACCTATTAAACTAGCATGTGCCCGCGTCTTTTTCCGCGTGAGATTAGGGACCCCGACCCACCGCATCGCATCGCATCGCCATTTTTTGTTTTTTCTCGGCTCCTTGTGGTCTCATCGTGATCGGTGAGCAGCCTTCTTTAAGCATTGGGCTATCAAATGCAAAAAGATTTGTTTCAAATTTGACAGGTAGTGGTGGTGCCAGAGGTTAGCGCGTTCAAACAAATAAACTCTTCAACTTTATTATTAGAAAGATTGTGTTCATACCTGTACAGTCAATAAAAAGTTAAAAAAAAAAAAAAACGCTTGTGAATTTTTGACGTTGAGCCAAAAATTTTACTTTTCTTGGCCAATAAATGGGTAGGTACCTACTACACAACAAAATCGTGTAACTGCACTGCTCAAGTACAAAATACGGGTTGTTGGTTTGTAAATTGGGCACAACATTTACTAATTGACTATGCATATTCCTCATAGAAATTATTATGCAATGCATAAACATATGAATAAAATTTTCATCGTTGTGAGATTCACTAAAATTGGAATGGTATTAAATGACGATCCGATAGATCCCTTTCATATTCAAAGAGGGATTCGGACCATTCGAGTTCATTTTGGAAACAACGCTATGAGGAACCTAAATGTCATGATATTTGGGGCAGAGCACACCTGTTAATTAATAAAAGCCTTCACGCGTGAACCTCGAGGTGATAATGTGTAGACCAGGTATGTTTGTTTTTAGGTTTCCGTTCCCAAAGGGTGTCAACGGGCCCCTATTACTAAGCCTTCTCTGTCCGTCCGTTCGTCCATCCGTCTGTCTGTCAGCAATCTAGCTATTTCATGAACCATAATAGGTAGACAGTTATTTTCAAAAATTGTGTATTTCTATGCCGGTATTACAACTAAATAATAAAGTAAAAAATTAAAGAGGTTTTAAGTCGGCGTTTTTTGTTTGGGCGGGTTTTTTTTTCTATATATGAACAGCACTGAGTATTTAAAAAAAACCCATATTAGAACCAGAAATGTAAAATCTAATGCCCATTCACTTTCTTGTTGCTATCGAATAGGAGTTTATTGTAGTAAAGCCATAAAGACATATTCAGCAATAATAATTAGAAGTTATGAGAATGTGTGAGTAACTTTGACCGCTTTTGTATTATCATGAAATTGTACATAAAGGCAAAGTTTAATTTGAGAAATTCTTGGGACAATCCAATTTGCAAAACCGATAACTTTACCTATGAGCTGAGTGATAATATCAGCTGGTAGTCAGTATAATATTGAGGAGTTACAACTCTTGATATGGTAAAAACAAATATTTTTTAACGCATGTCGCATAAACCAAAATATTAAACTATAATGGCTGTGTATTAAACTGGAACGTCAACCAGGGCCCTTAATATTTCCACGCCACCGAATTGCAAAATTTTGTTTTACTCCTAACAATTCTGAATAGAGAACAATACATTTTCTGCTGGTCCAATGGGCACATTTGTTATTTGTGACGATCGGGAAATTTTGATCAATTGTAGAGCAAAATTATTGTCGGCATCGATACCTTTTACCCATTTTAGCACCCGACAGTCAGACAACATTTTATTTAGGTAACATTTTCGCTTTTAGGCGAGGGACTAATTAATGTATGTAGGTGTATAAGTCATGTTGAACGCAACACCAAATACGAAGGGGATGAAATTTCAGAATCTGTGAGTTGAACATCATTTAATTTCGAAGTAATAAACATATAAAAGGGGTAAAACAAGATTGGGTACACATTTGGGGAATCTCAATAAAACGAAATGAGATATGTAACGTAGCAAATTGTTGAGAAGCATTATTGATGGCATAGGTATACTTGCATTTGTGTTATAGATAGTGCCATCACTCTTCTTACTAATCGCTAGTGGTTACCGCTAGTGTGTTAGTTGTTTGATACACCCTAATTACCCACTAATAAGTAATTACTGTGTATCGACAAAACTAAAACACTAGTGGAATTTTGCACACTAGTAGGTACTGTAAGCGACTAGGGAGAAGAGTGGGCGCGTCTTCGTGGATGGCGCTATCTGTAATTCAATACTTCAATGAAACAGATACGACTCCCACTTGCTACTGGAAATAGTTCCAATTACTCATGTTCAGAGAAGTAGAATTAGTTCATTAACTATTACGGGATCTTCCTACGTTTTTCAGGCGTTCAAGCAAGGGGACAGTAAACAAAGCCACTACTTTCATTCCGCCAACATTCTTCAGGTAACTATAGTGATTTATAGTTCGTAAGGAGGTAACGTATCTGTACACGGCCGCCCGGCGCCCGCGGCGGCCGGCCCCCGGAGCGGCTTCCTAAGCCAGGATTACTTTGGCTTTACCGAGTTGTTCCCTTGCCTCTCTATGTCTTCTTTACACTACAAAAGGTTATCTCAATACAATCACTTGGGTTGTTAGCTGTTCCCCTATCAAAAATTTAATAAAAAGGGGTTGTCACGTACTTGTACCTGGATTTTATCTAGTTTAGTTTAGATGACAATAGCAGTATGATAAAACGAAAATTGTATAGCATTTTGGTCTTGTGTAAAGAGGTTCGCAGCTCTTTAGACTCTCCATTCAAGAGAGGGTACACAATAAGGCATACACAAAGAGCCTATTCATCGAATAGCGCTTACAAGAACGCGTCGGACGAATCTGTTGAACTTTGTGCTTCCTACAGTTCACGGTCTTACGAAACTTACAAAAGTCACAAGTTACTGACGACCACGTTACAAAAGTATGTACTCGTAGTAAAATCTTTTTTTCTTTTCGCTCATAAAATCACGAACCTCTTACATATATCTTTTCAGGTAGCTCTGAAATACTTAGACTAGCCTCTAGGTATTTCTAACAAATTTACATCTCATCATGTCTCATTTTTCAGCGAGATTATTACAAGACTAGGTTAGACGTTGTTCTCGTGTAATCTGAGTTTCTGTTACATTAAAATGTCCAATATAATAATAATTTCAGCAGAGCTGAAATGAGATATCTTTTAGTAAATAGTTTTTTTTACGATAGCGGTTTTTGTGTAACCAGAACTTTTTGTGTAGGCGATGCTGATTATTATTTATTGCTTTGTTTTGGCAGGCTGACGTTCACTATATGAAAAAATTGCCTATTCATAATACCTCAATTTCACACATGATGTACAAGCGATTCGTGCAGTAAATCAGACCTCATCAAACACATATTATAGAGCCTGCGTTGCCGGGACTGATCATACTAAAATGGATCGACCTCATTTTTATTGTGACGATAGTATTTATCTTTCCAGGCTACTTTAAACCATGGCTTTGAAATATTTATGGTTTTAACTAATCATCATCTGCCTAACCTTTTCCCAACTTTGTTGGGGTAGAGTCTAATTGGATGCAGCTAGACCAGTAGATGACTTGAAGCGACTGCCTATCTGACCTCTACAATCCAGTAACTGGTTAATATGACACCCCTTGATTAAACTAGTTGTCAGACTTTTGGGGTTCTTTATGGATATAACTGTATGCAACACATTTTATTTCCGGCATCGTGGGCTATAAAAAGCGTTTTGATATTATTGATTGTTGGCACGGTATTTCGTTTTAATCTTTTAATTTGAAACATTGGTTATCTTTCTTAGAATTCAGGTCCTCGTTGATGTCAACGAAAAATCTATTTATATATAATTAAATAGTGCGCACGAATTATATCTCAAAGTGCAATATTTTTTAAATTTTCAGCAGGGGTTTTCTTTCATTTGAAAGCAACACAACACTTGTGTGTAAACAAAAAAGTTTGCATTTCCAATTCAGGTCGCACTTTCACAGTAATCTGTATTGTTTTATTTTTTTTGTAAATTTTTGCCTTCGGGCCTTCCAATTGTTGTTTGTATATAGACCTTATAAATTGGGTTTTAGAAGCAAATTGTTTCTGAGCGAAGTTTACAAATTTCAGTAGGTAACCAACGAAGGTAAGGCTCGCGTAAATTATCTGGTACGCGTTCAGAATCCTCTAGATTATTCCCATGAGAGAAATAAATATTTTTACCTTATATCCTTGGAGTATTTTCGTCGGGAGGAGTACCTATTTTGAATAGATTTTATATTACCTTATGTTGGTAAGTGAGAAAATATACTACTTATGTAGGCGCATATAGTCGAAACCGAGAGAGCGTGGAAGGTGACTGATGGGTCAATTTGTCCAATTGACAGACAGCGTCATTATTGGAAAACGGTTTTGCATCGATACCTAAGTTATTGTCAACTTGTCCCATTAACCTGATAATACAAGCAAGCTGCATCTGCTGAGCATTTTGAAGGACTGTCGTTTGAACAAACTTTGACGTTCGAAAAGTGCTTATTCTCAGCCCAATTTGAATAAATGACTTTTGATTTTGATTTTAGACGTTTAACGTAATTAAATTATGACTTCGATATTCACTAGCATCGCTATTAAGGACGTTAAATTTTTTTATACATAATAATTCTGACGGGAATCTTTAATTCTGTAATGGAATCCTTATTATAAAATTATAATTAACAACAAGGACGTTTCATATAAACTGCCCCGGGGTTGGTAAGGCTCGCAAAGTCGACCCTTCCGCGTGACATAATAATGTAAAAAAGTCGAGCGTTTAGTCAATTATAACATTGTTTTAAGTAGCTTTATAATTATTTCAGTGACAAATATACTTTACTCATACAAAATGAATCTGAAGATTATATTTCAGCAAGTAGGTTCCAGTCTTTCCCAATTCTATAGTCAATACTAATTTAAACGATAGGTACGAGGTTTTCTTCACGTTTCAGTTTCTTTAAATCAGATAGCTCAAGGCAAAGAGGGCTCTCATCCAGTTTTAAATATTCAATCGATTGCAGCCGAAAATACTGTGCTTCATTCTTCGAATCTAAAGATTAATTGCTAGAAACTGAAGTTTCTAGCAATTCAGCGTTGGACTTGGAGTTCTATATTTATCTCTTTATATTCATTTTGAAGAATGTTCTAGAACCATTTTCATGAGGGTGTCACGCTGTGTCTACTTGCGATGCAGTGCCAACAACGCTAGCGCTTTGCTTTGAAAACTCTGTGTCGTTACTTGCTCTGAAATCATACTTTACTCAGTTATCGAAAAATTCAGTGACGAGGAACTGAATTTTTCGACAACAGGGATTTTGGAATGGTTTGTTGTAAGTAGATCCCTACTTATGGGTAGAAGTTTTTGTCCATTTATTCAATTTGGGCAGCTTAAATAAATCTGTGTTTAAGCGAGTAAGTTATAAGTAAACCAAAATCACCAAATGACCTCCAGATGACATCACAAATTGGTTAAATATCCTTCGAGGGTACGAGTTGCATAAAATGACCGCAAGTCCCACACCACATAACATCTGTTTTATATGGTAATGTGGTTTCATCGCTCTAACTAGGCCTCGTCGCAATCGGTTCAGTAGCTCCGTTTAGTAATGCTATGGACGCTCAAATTTTGCATTATGCTCTATAGATATGTTAGTATAAAAACCCAATTTGTAGAACTACTATAAAACAACACAGACATGGTACCTAAAAAGTTTGATTGCAATTAGATTTAAAAACCTACGTGTAGTTTAACTTAGATAGTCACAATAGCCGCAACGCAACACGAGTTGATGTTGAACATTTTTTTTTTCTAAACCTTCGCTGTCCCACTTCTGCGCAAAGGCCTTCTTCTCCTTCCAACTTTCGCGAGCCCGCGGGTCTTATTTAGTGAGAATAAAAAAGTGTTGTTTTCCCATAGGAGTACCATGGGAAGACAACAGGCCTTTTTAGGCCAATATTTTCCAGCTTTTAATATAAACAGCGAACCGATTTTTAGTGACGACCATAGTATTGAGTTCGGAGCTTCGCCAGGCATGCGGCATGAGTTGGCCACCGTGATGGTTTAGCCAGAAATCTATCTGGCTGTATTCCTGCACTTTCCGTTTTCCCAAAGTGTACCATATAGATTTGGAAATTCTCACAAAAACAATAATGTTGCAATTCCATGTCAAGCTCCCATCAAAAATTCCGTTGCTTTTGTAAAAGCGGTGTACGGAAGTAAAAAAAATTGGGACCACCAATCCGTCTGACAGACAACTGCTATGCTGTACCTGTCACAGAAGGTCTACATTCACAAAGTGACGTGATGCAACAGACAATATAATGCAAACAATTTTAAATGGATGCCGAGTAAAAACAGTGCACAAAAATAAATAATGTACACAAAATTGTAGACCACGTGGCTGGCATTAAAAGTTCGTTACCCAACTATTACATTGCTCGTCCATGAAACTATTTTAGTGAATTTTATAGCTAAAGTCATATGCTCATCATATCTCAGGGAGGGAAATTAGGGTACCTAAGTCCGAGGAAGATGGCCGTACGGAAGAGATGACCAGTAGAAAGAAGTGCGAGTTACAAACAACATGGCGTAAATAGTAATTTAGTTCGCTTCGTTGTGTGATCAGCAACAAGATGCTGCATGTTTTTCTTGCAATAAAAAATGAAAAAGTATGTAAATTCCACATTAACATTAACATATAATTATAAGACACAACTAGTCGAAGATTGATTGCAATGTAATATTTGCAAGCTGTGGGTGCACGAAAACTGAACAGAGTTTGAAGACAACTGCGGAAATAAAGAAAAAGTCTTCTCTTTTTCTTTCCCTAACCTTCGTTAGAGACAGGAAGGGTAAAGGAACAGGCAAAAAACTATTGGCCATCGCCCCCAAGCCCTGTGGCCATCACTCCCGGATACTCTGGGTGAGATAGCCAGTCTTATTTTTTTTAACCTAAAATATTTCTATGTTATGTTGATTCAAAGACTGTGTTCAATTAAGATTTTATATGAAATATACATATTGTTTTCTTTGTGATTAAAATGGTTGTTTTATTGTACTTGGTTTCCTGGCTATAGATCTTTAATGTTAGTAGGGCCATCTCCCCCGGACTTACCCTAGACATTTTCCCGCAATTATGAATGAGAACTCACTCGTTTTAGTAATTTAATAACAAACTTTAATAGTGGGTGGTATGTACTAGAATATTGTGGCAAAGATTGCACATTTTACCAGCCTTCCTCTCCTTCGTTGCACTCTTGTCAGAATGGTCGTGGTCCTCATGTAGTTTCTTGTCCAGGGCCTGATGTGATTCACCTCGCGATTTCTCGCCATCTACTCCAATTTCTGGTATTTTTAGGGCACTCATACAAGCGTATCGCCCACCACGGATTTTATTTGGTCAGTCCATCTCATGGGTGAGCGTCCGCGTTTCCCAGCCTAGCTTTGTGAAATCTGTAAAGCCAGCGTTAAAATGAAATCCCTCCTAATAACTGAGCTTTTGACAATGCCATATAATCGAACGGATGGAGCGCTTACCACATTGTGTTCCTCCGCCATGCGTCATAAAAAGGAAGAAAATCTAGGAGAAAGGATATTATATCCTTGCTCATATCAAGGGATTAAGTTTTCTTTTTGTTTCCTTTTCGTAGAAGAATATGGCACCAAGTGTGGTCACATACTTATAGGGCAAAGAGATTTAAAACTATATTTGTCATTGAGTCTATTTTTTTGCTGGTCTACTAAGCAGTAATTTTACGGACGTGGAGTTAGGTGCACCTCCATTATTTCCTAATGGTTTTCTCGTTAGCTTATTTTACATCACGAAACATCTGTGTTTGTATTGAACATTGATCTGGATTGAGGACTAAGCTTTTAATGACTAAGGACGGGTGATGTCAAGATCAGTGAGCTGTTCAAATGAAGTCATTCCAGCAATACCAATAGTGACTTCCGATATACCTATAGGTAACAAAATACTAATACATAGCGGAACTCTCTTGTACCGCAAAATAAGTACACAAATAGGTACTTGAAACTTTCGGCATAGTTTCCGAAAGTAAATGTCGCATGAGATAAAGTGCTCTTAAGTCATCTCCAGTGCGGGGTCTTGAGAAATATAATACTGTGCTAAGAATTTTCGTATCGTATCAGTTTCTCTTGATAGTAGATAATAGACATACAATTCGGCTCGTAAGACCACAATATACTACGGGCTATCAAACCGACGTTATCGATAAATCCTTTTCTATTGTACAAATGTTTCCGTTTACGTCTTCAATATCAATAATATTACTGTCAAAAAAAGTTCGCAGACACAGGATCAACTTTGCTGTATTAACCGCCCATTGTGCGTGAAATAGAAGAAGATAATATGGCAGTGTTGACACAGTGGTTTTCGGTCGGACTTTTAGTTTTAGGTCGTGGGTTTGAAACCAGGCAGGAGTGCATGTCTTAATTTTACAAAGTAGATGTTTACTTTGTGCAATTAAATTCAACACCTCTGCTTTCAAAAACGGTGAAGGATAACATCTTCCAACAACCCGCAATGGGCTTACGGCTCTTTCCTTCACGCTGAGAGAAGGCCTCAGTCCTAGCAATGGAAACGTTATGGCTGATGATTAAGATTTTATGTGCTTTAATATTTTATTGACAACGATCGTAAGGTGTTAGTCAAATGACAAGTGAACAACCTGGCACTCCTTCCACAATAATTAAAACATGCGAAGCTCGTGATCACAGTAACGTTGCCTGCATTCCCGAGGTTCATTGCACAGAAACACTTAGCTTCACAATTATAGCACTTGTCTACCCTTCGAACGAGGCAGCACATACTTACGGGTCGTAATTTGTAATAACTTCAATATAGGAGAGCAAAAGGAAAAGCAATTTCATGACGTAGATTTTGAATAGCTTTGACGCCGATTATGCAATGCGTCTATCAGCTAATGAGACCTCGAAGCCAAGTAGTAGCCAGTAGGTTTTAAACGATAATATCGACAAAAACGACACAATTCTCACGCTTCAGATAATTAGTTCAAGTAATGTTATGAATAAGCAATAAGTTATGGATAAGTGAATATGTTTGAAATAATATAAGTTAATTATAACATTTTTATGTGATGTCATTCTTCCATCTTTAGTATTCTAGTCATTACCGTTTTGGGATGGCCATGACTATAATTATCTTGAGCCAACACGTCACGGAATATGACTAATTCATGATAAAGAATTCCTTTCTCATGTTCTAAAGATAAAGCGCTCGCCTCTTTTGTATGCCTTCCGATTTATTTATAATAATAATCGACATTGAATATCCCTACTTTTTGAGTGAACAACTGCATAAGTTTTTCACTTCGCAAAACCTTCGCTCAGAGAAATCCCCTCCAAGGTAGTTTTTCACTTAGCCCGTGCCTCCGAAACTTTTATATTAGATGACGAGAAAACTTTATAACCGCTGTTGTTACCGGTACGGCACTTTTTTTTTTATCCAATTTTGATTGTGCGTTTATTCAGCGAAACCTGAAATGGAAAAGCGAATTGACGGCTTGACTTTTCAGAGTGCCTATTCACATTTTTTTCAGTAAAATTGGAAAGGTTGTTCTAAAAAAAACTCGATGTGGTGTGTGATATGCTCCGTCTGTTTCACATCCAATTCCGGGAAAGTTAAATCTCAATGTGGTTTTGGATCGCGAATTACGCCTACGGTAAAATCCACATCTGTATATTCACAAAAAAACAACTTTTTCTACTTGTGACAGTTACTGTCCGTTACTACGCAATGAATCGTGGGCCACAAAACAATATATTAGAGTTCCAATAGAGCAATAAATTGCACCGATAACTAGCTCAATAGGGCGATACATGTACCAGTGTAGGTACTTTTATAGTGGAGGGCGATGACGTCGCCTGGTCGCCTCGTGGCGGATAGTCGATACAATCTGGTGGTCACTCGCCCGTTAACCAGTCACCCTAGCGCGGAAACGCTTCTTATACTATAGGTACCCTTATCTACGTAACACACCCTGTATTTGCTGCACACACATAGACAGTTTTATGAGCGTGAACTAACGTCGAGCATCAGGGTTATCTGTACCGTCAGTAATATAAACCAAGAGTTCATGTCGTTAACACTCTTATCCAACACTGTGCCGTGACTGTACCTTCTATAATTTTGGAATAAAGTTTGACATAGGTGTATGTAGTGTCCATATAGCTAACCTATTTACTTCGTATGAAGAGCAAACTATGTCGTGTCTAGCCCCTGATATACAATATTGGATGTAAAATGTCGCAAGTGTCAACACTCACGCAGTGAAATAGAATACCCTGCATAAAAATATGAACCTACGGAACGTTAGGAAAGAAAAAGAAAATGTAACTAATACCACGTCATTAAAAACACATCAACCTTTATTTAAACGATTAAACATTTTTACAGATCCTTAGAAAGAGATCATTAATAATTTTTTCATTCAAATGCCTGTACTTCCTCTGTCTCTACATTTATCCAGACAATTTTCGCCTTTTATAACCTATAATACGAAAATTGTCAGAATAAATGTTTAACAAAACGTGTCCCTATACGGAGGTGCTAAGCCAGTTTCTTATTTCCCTTCCACAGATAACAAAGAGACAGGCAAATAATACGAGATGTTTCTTATTTTGCTGGAAAATTCAGTGTCAACTATTTTCATTTTTCTCCGTCACATTGTTAGCTCGCATTCTCCCGAGGGACGAGGGTTCGCAAACAATTCGCCAATCGTTAGAATCACTTGTATTTACATAAATTTTACACATATTTGGACTAACTGCTCAATCTTTTTCGTGAAGTCAAGCCGGAGACCGAATACGTCGTGTTACAACGGATCTTTCTAACATACTAGCTCCCTTACTAATAAACGTCTATATAGTTACACAACGCTTTGTTTTCTTATTTCGAAAGTCAAATTACTGACGACTGAAAGAGAGAAATCGGTGTGTAAGTATTAATTTGTTATAATAGGTACGTTTATTAATAAGATAGTGAAGTTGGTTTTATAATATAATGTTCTTTATGTACGTCTCTAAAAATCCAGCATATGATTTAGATTACAATGCCAAGGTATTCTGTATACTTTACTGTCAGGTACAGAAATCTCAGAGACATTTAATCTGGGACAATTATAAGGTGGAATAGGCAGAAGGTAAAAAAATTATATATAGTCATGCTCACTCGTAATATTATTCAGGATGCTACGCCCGCATAAATCCTAATTCTTTAGTTTAACATTGGAAGGTTGGTAAAACTTGTTTTCCGTTGGACTAAAGAACTTTCGGAAAGTTTACAGCATGTTGAACCAGTTACATACAAAAAAGGAGGTGTTCTATTCTGACGCAAAGCACAATTCATATTGAATATACCTAATGTGTGGTAATTTAAGGGCAACTTGATAACATTTGTAGTGTTTAATTGTCCATTTATTTGCTTTATAATTTAACGGTCATTTTATTATGAGGCGTTAATTTATATATATTACTTGCACATACATAATGATGGATTAGGCAATCATGTACCTAATTCGTCAAATGTAATGTACATTATAAATAAAACAAATTGCTAAATAAATAGAGATCGTTCCAGTCAAAATTTTGTACAATATACAACAATAAAGTAAAGACTTCAAGTGATTATATGTTCTATGGATCATTATACAGTCGTTCTTAATGGGTTACATGTACCACAGGGGATCACAGCTCCAAATTCAGCGAGTACGTTGTACTTTTTAATACCATTGCGTTGTTAGCATCATATTATGTCACCTATTTTAAAATTTTCCATAAATATTAAAGTGCTCCGTAAATAAATCCAACTTTAGTAATGTACATTATAAAATAAATAGGTTTCTTTAGAGGATTTTAGTAAATTTTACATTATGCTCTAGTTTTCAAATAAACACATAAATTCTACTCCACAAATCTAAATCTGTTTATTATCTGAAGGCCAAATCTCGTAATTTAAATCGTTCAAAATCTAGTCGCAGTCTCATCTCAGCGACAAACAAATGTCAAAACTTGTCCAAAATGTGGGGAAATTATAGGTATTTTTGACAGATTAAGACCGAGAGCAGACTGTGAACGTTCTTAAAATTACGAGAATTGCCCCTCTGATCTTTATATGTCACAAATAAAAATTGGGCATTCATAAAGAGAGGGAAGGGCACAGAGAGCACAGAACAGAGAGCGTGCCAATATTCTGAAACAACAACTTGTAGGTCCGAAAAGGTTCTGTTGAATATTTGTACTCGAATGGGGATTGAAAAACGTTATATAACCATGGAATTAGACTTTAGAGCCTCGGGCTAGTCCAGTTAATTAATAAAATATTTTACTGGACAATAATGTACATTTTGTTAAAGTTGAGTCTGACTGCCTCAGGGGAGAAACGAATCCTGTTATATTAAAAAGACACCCATTTGTTTGTAAAGGAAAGAATAACAAACCCTTACCCCCTTATTGCAAAACACGATCTAAATTTAGTACTGGGATTAAAACTAGGTTTAAACCATGACTAAACAAAACATTACAAAATGAAGTTTATCACTAGTTCATGAACTATCTAAGGTCCTAAAGTTAGTCCGCTGAGACCTCTAGTTTAACTATGGATTTGACAACAGTACTAATTTATTTGAGGTTACCGTTTATTATTATTGTGTCTTTTTATTTACAAATCGTAAAAAAATGATATTAATATGATTGATTTGGAAGATTTTGATATGCTGGAGACGTCTTGGCGATCTTACAGACATCGTCATCGTGTAAATCCTTTTAAATTGAGTGACGAAGATTTTAAATATAAGTAAAGGTTCACAAAACGTTTTGGGGAAAAATGTTTTACGTGAGGATTTATTCTACGACCCTATATTCTTCCACTCTTTAGTTTTCTGCATGTTTATTGACGTGTTCGTGGACTTATCTTCTATTATGTGCTGATTGAGCTTTTACTTCGGAACTCCAGTTTTCACCCCTTTTTTTCTTTTGTAAGCCATTTTTTTGCTAGCTCACGATTCAATCGGACACAATCAACTCACGAACAAACCAAGTAACAGACTGTAGTGTTAATAACAGAAATACTAAGAACAATATTAAGAAGTGCGTTTGTTTATCCAAAAGGACGCAAACATTTGCTCATAGAGGAAAAAAAATTAGTATGAAACATTTGCTTCAAATAACGCGGCCTGTCGCCGAATGTAATTCACTCCATTTCAAGCTAGAGGTACTAAACAAATATGGCAACTTGATTATAGAAGGCGCGAAAAGTACAAGTTGTGCTTGTTCATTATATTGTAACCTGAACAAAGAACAATTTATGACATATTTTTGTATTCATAAATAATTATTTAATAATTTCAAGTGTTATTATAATATAAATATTTAGAGAAACAGAACGTTGCTTCAAATAAAGCCTGTAAGAACGAATGAAAGAATGCCTTTTTTGTTTCTTATCTTTGGATATTATTTGCACCATGGATCTTCTTTGGTACTAGAAGGTCCTCAGATAGTCTTCGTTTTGTAATCGACACATTTTGATCCTGGTACTATCATTAATACCGTCACAATCCTAGACCTTTTAGTCTTGGTTTAAACCAGTACTTTAGCATTTTTTTGTAATAAGACCGTTAGAATTTCCTTTGCATGCAGTACGGGTAAGGTAAACCAATACAAAAAAAAATAGAGAATCGTGCCTCCCCCTCGGTTTCTGAAGGTTTATAAATAAAACCTGGTTTCAAATCTCTTGTTAGCCATTGTGATTGGTTTAACAAAGGTGAAGGTATAGACGGGGTAATTAACTGTTAGGCAATTTGACGACAATCTTCCTGTTATAGCCATTTCATACAATCGTCAAAGAATGGCAGTTGTGAAATAAATATATGGACAATTTAAGTCGATAGGTAGTCAATTTGCTTAACAATTAATTACCTGTAGGATAAAAACATTCTGGCTTCCTAAATTAAATGTTACATAATTTATTTATCCGTTTACTTACATAACTTTTACAATATTTATCACAACTTTGTCCACTAGGTAGGTACTATGACTAACTATGTAAATAAATACAATAACAAAAGGACACTTATGTGTCCTAAATTAAATGGAGGTCCGATGAATAATCAGAATAGTTCCCTAAATGACACTGAATACCACTGTGGGTTTCTGGTTGTTTTGGTAGTGGTTAAATTCAATCAAGGCATTCTAGAGGTGAGCCACAGCTGCCGCCACACCGGTCACACCCGCCCCACCTTGGCAACAAGAACAAAAGTGAACTGTTGTGAGTCAAGATTTCTCACTACTTGCTAGGTTTTAAAGTCATTTAGCGGGTTTCGTTTAGCAATGTAACAGCTTTATTTTGTACAAGTACTGGGTTACATAAATGCTGTTTTAAATGAGTAACGGTGGAGTTTCTTGTCCATTTTTCTCCATATCCAATAAAAATTTTTTGCAAATTTTGACGTTCAAAAGTGCCTTTTATGTGCCTATTTGAAAGAAATTATTTGACCTTGGCTTAACTTCGGAAGTGGATTTAAAAAAAATCATTTCGTTATACACTAGACAAAGTCATCGTTAATTTTCTATGTGATGATTGAATTTTGGTCAAATACTATGTAAATATTTCTATCATTTGCAAATCGCACAAAGAATATAAGGAAAGGAAATTATAGCATCTACATTCGCATTAATAATTGATATAAACATAATATGACATTTAGACCAATAATAACTTATAATTTTTGCAACAGTTTCATACTTAATCACGTTTTTTATTTAACACGTTGACTGCCAGGCAACATACACAATAGAAAATCCATTGTTCGCGGTCACCGATGACCGCGTTGGCAGTCAATGCTTTAATCAAATATTAGGCTTGCATCCTAAAACTAGATCACACTAAATTGATTTAGATAATCAGTCGGTGAATCAATAAATTTAAGCTAATTCAAAGCACGATTGAGCTGTTCTATGTATTATGCAAATCACATCATTGCCTGGTTCCCACATAGATAAGCTTTTACATGTAGGTTCCTTCGAATAACATTAGGATTACAACATTGATAGAGCTTGTAGGGGTATGCTTATAAATGCCTACAGTGATAGGTAATTTGACGATCAATTCTCGTAATTTTAAGAACATTCACAGTCAGATCTCAGTCTAAATCTGTCAAAAATACCTCTAATTTAGTTTTAGATAAGTTTTTGACATGGATTGTCGCTGAGATGAGATTGCGACTAGATTTAGATAATTACGGGAATTGTCCTTCAGTTCAAAATTTTCTTAGATACATACCCACATAAACAAACTCTTGTCTGTTTTAGCCGTGGGGGTAGGCAGAAACTACAGAACGCCACCTGCTGCGATCCTTACATACTAATTTTGCTTCGTTTACGTTCATACATCAGGCCGTCAGACACGCACGCCGTTTGCGAATACGTATACGTGCGAATAGTCGCGGTAGAACCCGTAAAAGATGGCGGGACGAGCTGGACAAAACAAACGACCAGTGGCCCACTTTAGCCCTGGATCAAAAGAACTGGACCATGGCTTTTAGAGCAAAAAATACTTTTATGTGGGTAAATTATTGTATTTCAAAAGGTTTTTCTGCTTTAGTTTTTGATGAGCTCATGATCAAAGAGGTTCCAAAACTATGCAATAACTCGACGACGCGCTACTCGTCGAGGCCACGAACTCATTTAGTTCGGACAGTCCATATAATTATTCTGATTTTATGAACCTAACTAGTCGTATAAAGCGCCGAGTTTCATATAGAGAGGATTCAAAATGACAGTGCTTAATAGCTTTATCTAGCCCTGGTCTATACCATAGGCGGCAACCTTAGAGTAGCCTTTTGTTATCCCTGACAATAGCTCTCTGGCTGAATCGTGGAGTGTTGACTGAGATTGTTGGGGTACGGGGCTTATGTTAGTCCATCATTGCTTCGATGGTTGGAGATTGATAGGTAGTACGTTGGTAGGAGTGAGAAGGTAATTTCTTTTTATTTCCAAGAAGCTGTCAATGTGACTTGTTCAGAACAAATGGCCGAGTGCTTTCATATTGTACAAATACAGTATGAAAACCACATACCTACTTACGAGATATGCAATAAATTATACTATATACTTATTATCGCCTTTTCTGCGATATACAAAAAAGTAACGAAATCGGTCGCGAAAAAAAATCAGCATGTAGGAAGCAGCATTTTTATTTTTCGCGACCGATTTCTAAAATTTTTTGTATATCGTCAGATTTTTTGTATATCATTATGTGGTTTCCATACTGTTTTAACACAACAGTTCTTTTTTTTTAATCACGTTTCTTGTATGGGTTTCAAGAAACCCATAATTTTTAACTTTATTTTTTTGTTATTGCGGGCATGTACTTAGTATAATACTACACAGTCTGCGAATGAATTGGAACTGTCTACCTATTACGGTTCAAAAGATACAGCCCTGTGGCAGACAGACAGACGGACGGTCAGAGAGACAGCAGAGCCTTAGTAACAGGGTCCTGTCGACTCCCTTTTTGTACGGAACGTATCTTCAATTTATTCGCTCGTAGGTACTTCTTGACAACCAAAATAATAATTCCAATAGGTAAGAGGAAGTCATTCGCGAATTTTAAAACGGACAGAGAATGCGTGTTTTGCATAACAATATCAAACAAGTTTAATGGCCTTCAGCAGTGGTGGCCCAATGGTAATTAGTAACAGGTTGGTAATTGAAGACGTGTGACATCAGCCAACCTGTACTGGACCCGCGTGGTAGATTACGGCCCACTCCCCTCTCAGCAAGAGGAGGCCTGTGTCCCAGTAGTGTGAACATTATGACCTTCGTATCACTAGAGCTTTTATGGTACTGAATAACTTATCACGATTAACTATGTCATTGGCTGGTTTACGACATTGTATAAGTACTTTGTCATTCGTTTAATAGTTTTCTAGGTACAGACACGAACAACACGACCACTTAGCGAAACCCTCGGCTTCACAGTCTGCGTCAACGGCAAAATGTTGCTTGCCTGTCGGTCTTTTACAGATTGCACTTCGGAGTGTGCACAGGAGCTCCACAACTCCCTTTCATTAACAGACTTTCAGATATACTGCAGGGTACCTTCCGCACTCTATTGATACCCCGACTATTCGTTCTCGGCGCTTCTCCTCCACATTTATTATACGCACGGCCAAAGTAGATCTCGCTGCCAACGTCTGTGGTGTTCCCTTCGACCTTCAACCCACCCACCGCAAAGCAAGAGTAAACAGGCATCTTCCGGGCACGCTCGTTCCATCGCATACCTCATCCATCGCATAACGCTTTCCATCAGGCGAGATCGTGGTTAAGAGCAGGCCCATTTGGCAATAAAAGAACTCAAAAGCTATTTCGCATTGTGTCTGTCTCTTATTATGTGAATCGTTAAGTATCAAAGGTGTAAAACACACAAAACTTATATTTTGAGAAAAAACCTCTCTGAAAACAGTCACATAATTTCAACGTAAAGATTAACAGGCAATTGAATAGAAATATAAAATATGTGTTGTCCAAGTAATACATTAAGCATGTGTAGCTTAAAATATTACCTACAGCTAGGTTACAATACATGATTTGCCAGTGAGCCCCAGCCTGGACAGTCTGTATTTTGGGGCTCGGGGTACGAATTCCAGTGTGGAGACTAGAGAGGTGATTTCAGGTAGCCATGGCGTATAAATCATTGTTGAATTACAAAAAGTTTTAATAAACCTACCTACATATTTATACTCGTGAGTGTACCTACTATTATCTATCAGACGCAATGACTGCTGCAGAAAATATTCTCTCAATGAGTCATCAAGTTGCAATTATGTGAAACAATCGGCATATCCAAAATGCCATCTTAGGAACCACCATCTTTGTAATTGTCTTGCAGCACAGTGCACCTGCTTCCGCTGCCTTATGTTATGTACAATAAAATAAATTGCCATATCAGTATGTAGGGACACATTGTATAATTACGTAAATCGTACACCTGGGTTATGTGTCACTAAGAATTTATTTACGACATTTTTAAGGTTCCGTACCTCAAAAGGAAAAAACGGAACCCTTATAGGATCACTCGTGTGTCTGTCTGTCTGTCCGTCTGTCACAGCCAATTTGCTCCGAATCTTATGGACCGATTAATTTGAAATTTGGTACACATATGAATCTCTGTGACCCAAACACAGACGTGTAACGTAAATAAATGAGTTTTGAAAATGGGAGTCATTTTTGAGGGGTAAATAGACAATTTAAAAAAAAAGTTTCGCAATCTGTACCGTGTGACATATCAAATGAAAGGGCTTGCCGTGAGGATCTGATGAAATGTATTTTTTTCATAATTTTAAAGTAAATTGTATTAAAGTTATTTAAGACAATAGACGGAAATTTACCATTCTAATTGTAATTTATCATTATACCTATGGATGCCTGAATTAATGTTCCCACGTCGACGTTGCCTTTATCGATGGGACGTGCAATAAATCAATGTATTAGTCGTTTTTAAACATGAACATTATAATGCTGTCTATGTCATGCATCTCTTCAAACAAACATGACTGCACGAGACCAAACGTTTACGGGATGGTTAACCGGATGGAAGGAGAAGTCAAGGGCGGCCCACGCTCAGATGGTTGGATGGCGTAGACCAAGATTTAAGAACTGTTGGAATAATAAGAAATTGGAGAGAAAAGCCGGAAATGGGTCACGTTGTAGAAATATATGTACTTGACCAGGCAAAGGCCCAGACGTGGCCGTAAAGCCTTAGATGATGGTGATATACCTATACAAGCTCAGCCGTGGGCAAAAGTTAGTGATGTACATATTTATATACCTCCTAATAAAGAGAGCGATTGCAATAAAGGAAGACTAATCCGATTTTAAATACTGTAACATAACATATGTATACCCTCATTTCGCCAGTTATATTTAACTAGCTTCCAGGTATGTCAATAAAAACTATCTTCCCCGGGATGCAATCTATCTCTCTGCTATCGAAATCCGTTCCAGTGGTTTAGGCGTGAAAAGGTAACAAACAGACAGACAGACAGACAGACATAGTTACTTTAGAAAACTTAAGGCAGCATTCCGCTAAGGTTTCTCAGTAACGTTGATGGCAAACTCAGTAACTGGATTGTGAAGGTCAGATAGGCAGTCGCTCAATATAAAATACTGGTACTCAGCTGCATTCGGTTAGATTGGAAGCCGATCCCAACATAACCGGGAAAAGGCTAGGCAGATGATGATGATGGCAATAGGCATGAACCTTAGCGGGCAGCTGCCATAAGTTTTCTGATTTCATTTTTATACGGAAGTGGAGCCGAGGGTTCATTAATTACAAGCTAACACTAAAATATTACAAGTATTTAATAAATAATTAAAGAAATAGGTAGGAGCTCATTGGGCATCAAACAATTCGTCCGCATCGCTGTCAATGGGATAAGTGCCCAAAACGCTGGCAGCATTACCACGTTTGATGGTGGCGATGCTGATTTTTGGGGCTAAAAATAGGCGAGTGTTAAGTTTTAGTTTAGTTTAAAATTCTAAATCTATTGTAACATAAAAAGCTAAAGATTTTGTTTGTTTATTTGAACGTACTAATCTCTAATCTCTGGCAATACCAGTCGGATGTGAAAAAATCTTTTTGCATTTAATAACCCAATTTTTGAGGAAGATCATAGGCTATTTAACATCACGCTACAACCATTAGGAGCCGAGCAAAATTAAAAAATCCAGAAAGAAGGCTAAGCGAGAACTAAGTAACAAGGCACAACCATAGGATTATTTTTTTCAAGCGGGCGAATCCTCGCTCAGAAGCTAGTCGTATTATACTTACGTAATTGAAAATAGTCGTCGATCAACATGCGCCAACACACGGGTTGGAAAGGTTATTGTAAACAGTGCTTGAGGTCAGGTCATAAACCTAACGCATTCCGTAAGTGATTTTATATCGATTATTACATTGTTGTGAGCGTTATTATTATTATGAGCCTGTTATGTCCTAAGGCTAAGGCCTCCCTTACGTCTTTCCATTTAGTTGTGAACGTTATCGAGTAATTTACTAACTTTACGTAGTTTAGAATTTATTCAGCAATAGTAATGCAAGACATAAATAAACCTCCTAAAACCGCTGCATTTTTTAAGTAGAAAATCTCTTTTATTGCGTGTTTTCCGCCTGTTTTTTCCTTAATTTTTATTTGATATCCAAAAAACCTCCAAGTTTTAACTAAACTTGCTGTACGTAAATTTTTTGCCGTGCCTATCTACCTATACTACACCATCAACTGCCTAGCCTTTTCCTATGTTGGGGCCGACTTCCAGTCTAACCGGATGCAGCTTCTTTTTGGGCTTCTGGCATACCTGGTGCTTTCCGAGGTACGAAGGGGTCTCGATATGTAATGGTCACCCATCCACGAACCAATCACGCGTAATCTTCGTTCAACCCGTGTGGCTGTTATTATTTAGCCACGAGCCCCTTAAGCTACCAACCTACACCGGGCGATAGAAAATCATAATATATATTGATTCGATTAACTTATTCTAATCCGATAAGTCCAATAACCGTCACGTAGAGTATCTAGTTAATTTTAGCGGCGTCAATGCGAAACATCCTTTCGATACAGGATTACGTGTGGGCGAGACGAGGCCGGAATACTGAGTGCTCCAGCAAATAGTGTACTAGGGGTTCAGCACAACGAAGGACGTTGGAATGCTTCGCGATCTTCGCATTTAAATGCCGAACAGTTCGCAGTTCGCGGCGCATGACAAATACTCCTTGGTACACTCAGTAGACGTCTATTTCCGATTTCTAGGGAACTCTTTGTTGTATATTTATTTTATGTTACGAATTCAATAACATTCTGTTTTGTTGATTTAAAAAACAAGGGATTTTAGAGATTATTTATTTATTAGCTTTGTTGTGAATATGTTTCGCGGTTACAGTCGCTGATTCTCTTTTGTCTATACCTACTTATTAACGTTTTTCATAAACGCTTCGGAACCATTGTTGTTGTTTGGCAAAGAGGTACTTAATGATTGAACAAACAAATGCTTGATGTATTTTAATAACGTTTAACAACATAAATATTTAAGCGGAACATTGTAAAACTGTTCATTTGAATATTTCACACGAGCTGCATCAAGGGCTGTGGTGAACGGATAATTTTTTAATGAAAAAAATACCTTGTAAAACGTCATTTTTAAATCTGGGTAGAGGTGCGGGAATGTTCTGTGGAAACAATATTTTTCTAGCACACACGGTTTTGCGGGGAACGTTTATTTCTACCTGACGAGCGACGACTGTATGGTGTTGTTGAAAAATATAAAAGTTAAAAACTTGGTTAAAGTCTGTAAGATTCTTTCCACAAGCTCAAACACTTGCATTCATCGTGTAGTTACTCGTATAAGGTGGTAAAAAAAACCTTAGATATCAAACTCAAAGCATTTATTTCAATTAAACCAATTACAGGCACTTATCTTATCCGGCACGAACCCTAGAATACAACAAAATATAGCTGACGCAAGAATATTAAGTATGATACGAGTACTTACTTGATATTTACTTCCAGGCTTCAATCAAATCTTCGGAAGAAAAAAGTATCATAAAATCTCCTTATCCAGGCAGTTCTATAAAAAAGGGATTATAATACACTCTAAATCATCTTCATCTGCCAAGCCGAAAGAGTTATACTCATCGTTAAAATTTACCATATTCCGATAGCAATATTTTCTCGAAAGCGATTATAACCGGGCACAAAGGGGTCTCGCTAGCCAGAGCACACAATTTACAAAGATTACCATAAATTAATATTATCTATCCCATTACTAGGTCAGCTTCGGTTATTGGCAAATATATTGCTTCCTAAAGTATACATATTTTGTTAAGTTTAATTAGTATCGATGTCGAATCTGTGGAACCTTGGCATAGCTAATGGTAACAGCGATGGAATATTAACTTATATAGATAGACAAAATTCCGTCGTAGTGTATAATACTCGTATAAGTAAGTACATAAGTATCTACATAATCAGCCTATACTATTCCCACTGCTGGGACACAGGCGTCCTCTTTTGTGAAGGTGAGTAGGCCGTAATCCACCAATGGGCGGGCCCAGTGCGGGTTTGGTAGATGTCACATGTCTTCGAATTTTTGGTTCTAAAACATGCCGTTTCCTCACGATAACTCTTACCTTAGTCGCGGCCGTTACCACTGAGACACTGCTCTCTGTTACTATGATAAATAAGTTACAAAGAAAAATACCTAAATAAAATGACTATTGTATTATCGATAACATCATGGAATTACAGGTTAAATAAAAAAGCAGATACAAAGCCAAACAATTTGCGGTACCAATACCCGAATAAAAGTAAGTATCAGAAAAACGATCTCCCATTTAGAAATACACAGTGGATTAAAATTTTCCGCCTCTAGTAGCGACATGTCCTAAATTTCCCCGATTCAAATTAAAAAGCTTTCAAGATGTTATCCCGTTCTCTGAAATTCTGATACGGCACGTCGCCCCTGAATTATCGAATACCTTTCTCTCTTTTAAGAGCCACTTCGGTTCCTTTCGTCCTCGCCTCATCTGAAGCTCCTAGTTTACCTTCATCGTCGTCCTTACACTTTATAAACAAAATATTCACAATATACCTAGTCTCTGTGAGTCGTCTATTTTCATTGATACCTACTTATTGTTTTTTTCATACCTATCACTTAAATTTATTTCTGTCAAAGCATTTTCAGCTTTGAGGTTACACGCAAAATGTATCGAGTAATTAATAACATCGAAATCGTTTGCATTGAAATCTTGCTCTCGATTTTGATTAATTTTCGTAATTGATTTCCTGTGGCTCTAATGCGATTTTAAATAAAACGTTACAAAAGCTAAAGTTTGAACGTTGTGGTTATATTTATGATCAATTAATTTCAATATTATTTAACATTGCGACAATGCTGCGATCAGCGTTTCACCAATATGGCCATTTTAATTGAAACCTTTAGTGGGCAGCACTAAGGTGATGCCTACTAAAGGTTTAACGATTGATTTATTGCTATTTTCAATTAAGTTGCTCTTTGATCAAAATTCAATGTTAAAGTTCATTTTATAAACGTACCATTTACTTGTTTACAATGTGCAAACATGACATGAGTTGTCTTAAACAAATACACGAATGAAAAGCAGTCACAATTAAAATTTTCAGGACGTTCAAAGGTAACCCTTCAGGCATGCAACAAACATTGTCGTAGTTTTTCATTGTACAAGTAAATATTACAGGACTTAACTTACTATTTGCTACGAAAACAGTAAATTTTACGTAACAAACTTACCCAAATAAATGTTTAAATATTCGCATCATCTATGCTTGATATTTCTTTGTTTAAATGACATTAACTAAATCGAATTTCTTAAACAGTATAATTAATTGTAGCTGCTTACAATCGTAAATTGTCTTTCGCCTTAATTATACAATCTTCAGAAAATGTTCATTTATTTCAATTAATCTAAGTGTTAATGAAAAAAGCGGGCCCTAGTTTAATTATACTTACGAACGATTACGTCGTTTTAGGGTCTACTGTGATGTTAATGGATCAGATATTGCTTTTCTTCGTGTTCAATAATTATGAACATAGCTTTTCAGTTATATTACACTTAAATTTAAATTGGCTTCACAATTAGAAGTAGGTCCTAGCTTACGGCTTTTTTGCCACCATCTGAATTACATTTCTCATACAGCTCATGTTAATACCAGGAAAATCTACATAACCCTGCCCCTTCTCCACGGCGATTGGTTTCCTATTGTAAAGGCTCGTTCTAATAAAAAAGTGATGGCGTGCGTTGATCGGTAGCTCATCAAAAGACCATCTCAGACATCGATCTACATGGTCTTCACATAACCTGACCAAGATTATGACTGGACTTTAAAAGAGACTATGACCTCTGAGTTTGTTTCGGCCTTTCTTCTCAGAGTACTCAGATAGGAAACGCCGACCTCATCTAGTTTAAAAAAATATGATTGACGTGTAAAAGAGTTTGTGCAAACCTACTTAAAAAATAAAATCTATTCTATTTAACTAAAAGTAGAATTCCTTTTGGAAGTGCGTCTCGTTAATGCGGCTTAAGAACTACTTAGTTCCTTTTTAATATTTTCTACGTTAGAGTTAGACACCATTAATATCAGGAAATGTACCTAAGTCAGTGTGCCATTCAAACATAGTCCTTCTGAACAAAAAAGGCGACACAAGCAATATCGGCAATTACCACCCAATAAGTCTGACTTCTCATATACGAGGAGGAATCAAAAAGTAGTGAGAACGACATACTCCTTGGTAAGAAAAAAAAATAAATACTGGCTAGCATAGCTCAGATACGTATTTGTAATATTAATAAAGAAAAAAATCTTCGATTCTCTTTTGTTTTTTGAATGTAGTCATTTGTTTGCTTCGTGTCGCAACGTGTTCTCGAAAATGGAGAAAAAAGAATTGCGAGCGGTTAATACCTCTGTTTAAAAAAGTTAACGACGCAAGAGATTCTGAGTCTGCTCTGCCGTATTCCACTGTCGCAAGGTGAGCTTCTCAATTTCGAGTAGGGAGAACGAGCACGGAAGACGAACATCGTTGCGGCCGTCCATCGACGTCAGTCACCCAAGAAAATGTTGCGAAACTCGAGAAAATTGTATTGAGCGATCAAAGAGTTACACGATGACCGCAATGCAAAAGTCTCCACACAACGGTTTCTTGCAGATGGATGGCGCCGCTGAGGCCGGCCCAGAAAAGGATGGCAAGATGACCTAGACGCGTAGCGGGAAAAAAGTTCCTTAAAGGATTTGAAGGAGAGCTTTTCCCAGCAGTAGGAGAGTAGAGGCTATCACCCAAAAATAAAAGATGTTAGGCAACTGCATCATCAAGAGAAGTCACATCCCGGCGAGCTTACTAGATCAGGAGAAAGGTTGGAGTAAGATGAAAGATCGTTCATTTCTCGTTGAAGAGCGCTCACATTTATCTATGAAAACCATACAAAACAAAATAATGTCTTGATCTTAGTGAACAAAACCAAATGATTGGTTGATGAGACTAACCATATCTCGGTTCATTATAATAAACTGAACATTAACCAAGAACACGATGGTAACAATCTAGTCGAACACTCCTCATCAGCTATTCTAGGTACAGCGACCGACGTTGGATCACGCAATAATTATGCAAACGTACAGAGAATCGCTTGGTACTTGTTCTTGACCAGCTCTTCTAGTGGCTCCGCTCCTTGATTTTAGATGATTTTAATTTTGATTGTGATTGAGAGCTTTTATTAATTTGCAAATATGCGTCTCGAACTGATTATCTGATCACACCCATTAAATTAGAAATTTTAATAGGACAAATCTTCTTTGTAACATTAATACGACCGTGTCGTATTACAAGAGCTTTTTTGTGCTTGTCGATGTGCCAAAATGTAGGTACCTAAAACTAAACTACCATCATACTACAATTTATAATATGTGATAAAATCAACTTAATTCAAAAAATCTATATTACCCAGTACCAAATTAGTTTGTGATGGTCCGATGGCAGTCGCTTCACATAAAAAATTGCCAAATAATAACTAATTGGCTTGGAACTCTTCTCCAACTTAGTAAGGAAAACAACTTACTAATAAAATAATGGTGTATTCATTTATAATCAAAAGTAAACGGATTTACTTGAACATTAATTGTAGGTATCTTTCTCTATTATTGTGTAAGTTTTAAACTCATAAAGGCTTAATGCCTACTTATAGCGTAACATTTTCTCTAGTCTTGTGAACAAACAGCTTTCGCTAGCATTACCTACTTGCTCCTCGTGTACAATTTTTAGCCTAACTTTTTAGAAATGAGAAACACAAACTGTATAATATTTCGCACATCATTTAACTTAGTTGTCAAAAGTTTTGTTTTTATATTTAAAGCAGACAATTTAGGACTTATAACAATCTACATGATTACATAATGCCGGTACAAAATAAACCTTTACAAAGTGTAACACAAATGAGCCGTCTAAATTAACGCTATGCAAAGAAATTCGCCTAGTATAATTACAATATTTTTATTTATTTAGAACTAGCGACTTCGTCTGCGATCAAGACAAAAGACACGTGGCGCCACCTATTATCATAATACCGTTATTGTTGTTTTCCTCGGGAACAGCACTTTTTTTCGGGATGAACGGTACCCCATGTCCGTTTCTGTACATCTGACAACGTATACAAAATTTCAGGATGATCGGTTCAGGCGTTTAGGCGTGAAAAGGTAACAAACAAACTTACTTTCGCATTTATAATATTAGTTAGGATTTGAGATAATTTTCAATATCATATAGAACAACAAACTGAATGTCATAACAAAGTTCAAATTACATTGCAACCAAAAACGTAGTAGGACGTTTTTGTTACAAATGGTCACTCAAAAATCAAGTTAGAATACATTTGAATAAAGTAGATAACTGATTAAGTGTCGATGGAATGTAAATTCTGAGATTATGAACACTGGTATTAGGGAAATTATTTTAACGTATGTTATATTTCATGTCACGTTCACAAATCTGTACCCAGCATAAAGATTCTAAATAATGTAGGTACAAAAATCTTTGTTAAAAAGTCTTGTCATCGCGTCATTGCTAGTAATACTGCGAATAATATCACGCACCCTTGAAATTCTTAATAGCGCCATACCAATAACACTTGGTCGTTCCCGACTTTGTATACCTTTCAAGTTATCAACTCCAACTCCATAGGAAACGACCAATTGGAACCGTGCACCTAGCCTCTGACGTTTCATCAGTGTCCATGTAGGTTTATGTGATATAAAATATTTTGATTTGTTGAACTTCGACTAGTTTCGTAATTCGAAGTTGTACGTATATATGCTGCGGTGCCCGAATTCGGGTGAACTCATTTGGATACCCGAATGCGAGCTAGCTACGAAGAGTAATTGTTTTTTTTACCTTTATCATTAACTTGAAGGTGGCAAAGGTAAAATAAATTATTTTATCAAAGAATTTACAATCTGCGCTGCGTATTTTATGAGAAAACAAAAATGTTCCTCAACTCAAGTTAAAATAGCATAACAAAAAACTGAAACAGTACAAAGTAAGGCTGTGTAATAAGCGAAATAAACACATTAGGAATTATACCAAAAAAAAAGTGGCTCCCCTGCTGAAAGTAAGTGTTTTGGGCCATACCTACTTATTATAATTTTAGCGGAGAGTACAACAGATGCCAACAATAAGCAAAGTATTAATAATTTAATAAGTTAAGACGTAACTCGGCCTAGATACGGCAAATATTTAAATAACATCGAAAAGGACTCCATACTTTCAAAGAGTTCAAAATTTTTCTAAGATATTTGACCTTTAGTATTTTCTCCTTAGTTAAGACCTTACTGAAATACTAAGATTTTCATCTTGATAAGAGAACACGGTATTATCCAAAATAACATGAGCAGTTTTCAAGATTTTTGTTCTACACTAGCTTTTGCCCGCAACTGCATGAAATTTCATTTTTGTTTTATGCCTTTAAATAATATAAACTTTGTGCAAGTGCCAGCAATAAGTTAAAATGTTTTCGGAATTGGATTAACGTGCCATTAGTGCCATACTGTTAATCAGATTGCGATAAACCTTTATCTAAGAGCACAAATAACAAACAAACATTGATTTATATATAGGTATTAGAAGAAAATCGAATGATTTTATTTCACTTGTTCATCATAATTAAGCTTAGACCTCGCTTTGACTGACTTATTAGGTATTGTAGCGAAAATAAAAAGAATCACCACTTTAAATATAAAACGCATAATTTTTGTAAATCAATAAAATGTATAAAATAAATCTAAATATAAAAAACGGATTGTTGGTAAAAAATATTAGGAAAAAGGGGGAATTACGAGAGTTTATCAAATTCAGGATATTTCATAGGATAAAATTTAAAAACGAATATCGTTAATTTTAAGCTGATTGTAATCGGGTTTTAGGATCGTTAGAACAGATTTTATTCATTATAAAATACATTAGCTAAGCTGTCCTGAAATAAAAAAGGTCAGGAGCTTAAGTGTTAACAAGAAAAATGGTATTCGAACGTAGTTTCCTGGACAGAACTTGTGACTCGCTAACCAGTTGAGGATCCGGTATCGGGGAAAAATAAGAACAAATAAAACAAGGTGTCAGACCAGAGAAAAAGGAGAAGGCCGGTAATTAGCAGAAAAAAGTACATGCCATGTTTGGAGAAAACGTTACATCATAATAATAATATATTGTGGTCAGCTTATGATGCGGAGCTCGACATCAAGACTTTAAACATTGCACGCTGGCAGGAATCAGAGCATGGTTGAATAAAATCAGCTATTTGGGAACAGATTACCAGGAACATTCCAAATAAATCAGGTCAAACCAGGTCAACATATATAAAAGCAACTAAATCAAAGAAAAATTTCTTATTCAAATATGACTTACTGTCATGTAAAAAAAAAACGAACTCGTTTGAAACAAACGGTCATTATTTAAAAAAAAAACGTTTTAACCTAATAACGATGCAGTATGTAAATGAGTTTGCTTTCATCTTGTATGACCTCCTAGCCCACATCCCTTGAAACAGAATAAGCTTAAAGTTAAAAAAATAACATAACCAAAGTTACCAAAAAGTATTTAAATTAAAATCTTTGGCATTACTTCACAGTAGACGAAATCAGTGTCAAATATTGTGCTACTTAAATAAGCAGCCAAACTATGCCTTAAAGAAAAAACTTTATCACTAAGTGATTATATTACGAAAGTCTTAAAGAACAATATTTTTAAACAGATTATACTAAGTCTGTCCTGAGGATAACTTCGAACGAAATTGAAAAGTTTTGAACTGGGAACTTAGGGATTTTGTTTACTTTTAGATAGGCGAGGTGATGTACGTATTATAGGCCCCTAGATATTCTTATGGTTAGTAAGAATATCTAGCTTTTAGCATGATGTAGGTACACTCCTGTGAAATTATGCATAATCACCCTATAATGTCCTCAGTGCTGGGACACAGGCCTCTCTGTGACAGGGAGTGCGTCGGGTTAGTAGATATCACATGTCTTCGAATTCTTTCTTGTTTTCTAGGACATGTTGTTTTCCTCGCGATATTTTGTTTCACCGTTATGAGAGCAGTAGTGATAAAATATAGTAAAGTGCCAGCCTGGGTCCGAAATTATACCAACATCAAAACAAAGATAGTGAATGTTTAGATTCAAATGAATATGTCAGTTTGCTCATTCATGTTTTTAGTTTACTACTTATTTTATTTTTCGCGCAGTTTTTTACCGTACAAAGTTTGAACTTTCGTTTGAAAAATATAGATATTTACGGTTTAGTGCTACGAGTATCTTAGAAATTGGATAGTAGATACCTATAAAGTGGTCGTAATGGTTGGCCGCGGTTTCACGCCGCCGTAACTAAGCCGGACCCTTCCTTCATCATACTGTCACTCCAATTCAAAATCCAATCCGCTGGCGGACTATCTGATGCCAAGCCTCATTTATTACTTTCATGTAAGCCGAAGACTCCGAAATGGTCGGCTTTAGCTGTGACGTCAATCTCGCATATATTTAGCTACTGCAGGTTTCAAATGAAAATATTTTTCACGTTTTGATAAAACATTTATGTGTAGTTGAGGAGCTCGCAACCTCGTTAGATTCGCGGTAACGAGCAGTTTCAGACCACTAACACTTTGAGATTGAAGGCCTAATAGAGGTGGGATATAATCTATTGCAAAATATAGCACATTTGATTTGTTAATTGAAAAAATGGTTTTATTCTTGGTTATGATTTCCCGAAAATACATTTAGTTAAAGATAAAGTGTTGACCGCATTGTGGGACTGCATTGTCGCCAATGATATTATAATTATAAGTAAAAGAGGTAGACAGGTTACCTACCTAACATTATATTTTCAAAAACGGCACAATTTCATTGTAGAAGTTGGACGGCGTGTCGTAAGTATCGGGAGCGAAAAAGAGACAAGACGATATTTGTAACTACGTTAATGAGCTAAGTTTTGAAGTGCCTTTTGCGGAGTGTGTATATCCTATCTTTTCTTTACTTATAATATCATTGGTTGTCGCCCAGTGAGTCACAATTGTAACACATGAGTAAAATTCACTTTCTGAAAATTATAACACACACAATTATGATAGCCATTAATAAGGCGAAGTGAAGTACTTATTAGTCTACATCCAACAAATTAAGTCGAGTCAGTTGTTTCCAACACTGAAACAATTAGCCGGGGGCCCACAGTGGAACGAATGTATGGGAGCGGTTGGACGTAGACATGTCCGAAAAATAAGAGTAAAATTATGACAAACTAATGATGCCATCTTATTCGATTACTTAATGCCTTCATAAATTGTGGTGATGAATTTCTTCATAACTCCCATATTTCGGGAGTAATTTGAGAAAATGTGAAATTTTACTATGAAAATGAGTGTATCGAGCTCTCTCCCTCCTGATTCCGGGCTTGTTTCAAGTAGCGGTCTCTAATATCGTAATGCTATTACTAAGAGCTATATTTAATACTAAGACACATAGTGCGCCAAATGTGCACTTTCTGGGATAAAAGGAAATGAAAATTTTAAAAAAAAAACGTTTTTTCCCCATTTGTATTTACTTTAAACCGCAGACAGACTTATTAAGAGGTCTATAAATATATTATATATATACAGAAATATATATTAACAAAAATATTCACAAGAACTGATGAGAGTATGACTTTTAAGTAAGTTGATAATAAATTACCTAGTTTCATTAAAAGTACAATAAATAATTAAGATGTAAGCTCTAATTTACTAAGTTACACATTTTAAAACAATAACATCATTTAATTATCTTCGTCATCATCATCATCATCAATTAATTCAAATTCAGAATCGATGTCCGCTAAATCATTTATGTTAACAAATTCGATATCACTTTTCTCAGAATCCGTAAGCTCATAAAATTCCTTAAAAGAAGATTTTTTTACAAACTTATTTCCTTTTGGACGGATACTTGTAACAAGTGGATCAGAAGACAGTAAAAGATTGTGCATAATATCTTCATTGCATGAGATACTGCTATGCTTTCGAGAATGCCCCTCTCTATATTTTCTAAAATCTTTATTTCTAGCCTCAGATGCCTCTTCGGATAGAAAACCAATGGGCACAATTGACATGTTCTGAACTATGTCTGGCCCATGCATTAAAATTTTATGAAGTGAAGAAGGCATATAATACCATGGGTATAACTCCACGTAAAGCTTAGCAGTATCAAAGCAGAACTCTCGGAATTTAGTTACGTTGATCTTCTCTCCTGATGAAATACACTGCAAGATCACACAGATTTTTCTTAAAAGCATAGCATCTATTCCGGTCAGTTCAGCAGATTTAGTGTAGTTTTCAAAAAATCTCCTTGCCGAGTTGCCATTGTTGGTGGATCCACTGCCTTGTTTCACAACATCGAGAAGTAAGCCCGTTTCTCTTCTTACAGCCTCTTGAACACTTTTCTTCCTGTCATCAACTTGCCTTTTTGCTATATCACCCCTTACTTGCCATGATTTTATGTCTAATTTGTAGGAAATGTGTAATAAGCATTCCATTGAGCGAATCCAAGCGTGAAGGGTGCTTAAGCTATATTTATACATGTCCTCGTTTGCGTGTTTATCTTTGATTAACTCTAAATTATTCATTTCTTTAGGACAAGCCTTGCATATGTCACACACTGAAGCTGCTGTATTGGATATAATGGAATGAATTTTACCATCAATCATTGTCAACAGCAGTTGGTGTTTGACACTAATTCCATCAGTGATGGTGGATGGAGTTAAGGCTTCAATCTCTGCTTCGATTTCAGCCATCTCTCTCTGCACATTTTCTTTGGTTTCCTTTATAAACTTAAACAATATTGGCCGGCAAAATGAAGTGGAAGATGGTCGCTCGTTTTCCCAAATTGTTACACCTTTTGAGACGAGCCGCAGTGGTACAAGACTAATCATAAAATTACTAGCAAGATCGATTTGCTCATCTTCACTCGTCCTTTGATGATAAATGCTTTGGCTAGATGATCCGTCAAAACCCCATTTGCTGGTCAATACGAGCTGTTGATTGGGATCAACAGGGGTTTCTAACGACCTAATAAGTCTTCTTGAGGTTAAATCCATCAAGGCTTGTAATTTGATTTTTGCAGAGCTCTCTGTAACTGTGAGATCTTCTTTGGCCGGATAGCACTTAATTTTTTCTTTAACCAACATGTAGTAACTCGGGTATTGAAGAGCTCCTTCTTGAGTGTTGAAATCCCGAAGAGTGTTATAGCGCCATTTCGATAAGTTCATCGATACATAAAGAGCCAATGCCTTCAAAGGGGATATTTCCCGTACCTGAATTGATTTACCTTCAATGAAGGCTTTGATTTTTGAGGCCTCTTCTGGATTCTCCGTCAAGTATTTCATAACATAAGCTGTATCGCTTTGTCCTGCCTTTTGAAGCGCCCTTTCGGCCGAAAACATAATTTCAGCGCTGCTACTGCTGCATGAAAGACTATATTCAGTGCGTCTTCTTTTTTGCCGGTTACTAAGGTCCTCAAAAGATTTACGAGGACTAGGATGTGTACAAGTTGAAGCATCAGATTTAGCAGGAGAAATTATGGGCTCGATGACGTCACTTATATTTTCTGTAGAAGGTTCCATATTTTCATTCTGTAATTCCGGCCATTGAATTGCAGCCTGTAGCCAAATCTCATGTTTCTTCCGAAACTTATCTGTGCTTCTTCCAGACTGTGTCCATTTTGCATAAATGCGGTAGCAAAATCGACGACACCAGTCTTTTAAACTTGTTTCAGCACTTTCACATAACTGAACACAACTGTTATCTTTTAAAACACTGAACAAATAGTTAAAGTCGCGTAAATCTTTATGTGCGCGTGCGCATAAAGCAACGTGAATATCAAGATTTGTATTAAAATTTGGAAAATACATTGCGAGATTAGCTTGGATACAACGAGGTGTAAATCAACACTGATTTTAAAGTTACTAATAGTGACCTATTTATATAAAATCCAGGTATCCCAGGTATCCTTTGTTAAATATTGCAAGGTAATTAGTTATTGTGATAATTAGTAAATGATGCATGCTAAATTAGTGTATTAAGAGCCATTTAGTAATTAAATAATAGCAATGTTCTTATCAGTAATCATTAGTGCATCAGTTTTATATGTAAACCTTAAGTCCCTAATTATATATCCTAATTAGCTTATATCTTCTCTAATTGGCTGCTCAGAAATGTTATTGTAATAAGGTAAACCTTTAGAAAAACGGTTTTAATCAACAAAATAAACAAAAAATAAAAAAATTGTGTTATAAAATAAACATCACTCTTTATCCCAGAAAGTGCACATTTGGCGCACTATGTGTCTCAGTATTAAATATAGCTCTTAGTATTAGCATTATGATATTAGAGACCGCTACTTGAAACAAGCCCGGAATCAGGAGGGAGAGAGCTCGATACACTCATTTTCATAGTAAAATTTCACATTTTCTCAAATTACTCCCGAAATATGGGAGTTATGAAGAAATTCATCACCACAAGTTATGAAGGCATTAAGTAATCGAATAAGATGGCATCATTAGTTTGGCATAATTTTACTCTTTTTTTTCGGACATGTCTACGTCCAACCGCTCCCATACATTCGTTCCACTGTGGGGCCCCACGATCTGGTGACAATTACATTACACCTAACTGAATAGAAAGGTGCTTCTGATAAAATGAAAATTACCACAGCGAGCTCAGCTTGCAATCGGTAAAGAAAGAATGAATTTGTTAGAAAAACGTTTTCAAGAACTCAATAAGAATAGGATGAAGAAATTCATTTTGAACTTTACCCGAGGCTTCATCAGAACATCTACCTGCACCGCAATAAAGAGCCAGAAGCCAGAATCTACATTCGCTCGTAATGCAAGTTACTTTAAGATCTCTTATCGAGTGCAGCTTAAATTTAGAATTAGGACCAAAACGCTGGCAGATTTTAGGTTTAAGGTCATTCATTAAAAACTATTCAACGGAGACATTGGATTGACGTAATCGCAGTTGATGCTAACTTTGCAATAAACTTCCAAAGGAAAATAAAGTAAATCGCTCTGAGTGAAAAACTGTGAAGTTTTTTGAGAAATATCTATCTGCCTAGCTGGCTAGCTATTTAACTGGCTACAATTTACATAATTTAAAAGCTAACAGTCTTAAAATAATAAGTACAAGTATATAAAAAGGAAAATCAAATAGGATCACATTTTTTTTCGCATCCTGTCAATAGGAAAAGTGCCCAAAAGGCTGGCAGCTTTGCCACGTTGTTTGGCAAAGTTGATTATTTGGCCAAAAGTAGTCCACCCCACTGGCTACATAAGGAAAATCACTTAAGTATCAAAAACCATTATGGTTATTGAGTAGAAAATTGATCTCAGAATTGTCGTTAAAGGTAATAACGGTATTTTGTATCTTTATCTGTATTTAGAACTGACAAACTAATAAATACATATCTTATTAGTAATTCCTTTCCTTGTTGCTGTGGTCCAATAAAATTGGTATACCTTTATACATAGTTGGAATGAGACAACGAGCGTTAGGTTTACGTAATGAAAACTTTGCAGGCTGAGTTTAATTTGATGCTTGAAGCAATTCTTGGTCGAAACTACTCATACATCGGCTGTTATTGTGGTGTAGTGTGTGTGTTAGTTCTGCTAGATCTTAGAAGTTTTTAATGACGTCAGCAAGCACCACACCACCACGTGTCAGATCCGGGCGTCGCCAGCGTCACACAGTTCTGACACCCATTAGCCTCGCAGTCAACACTTTGATTTTAACAAGGGGTCCGCGGACCCTTGTAATCCGTTTACGCGTCGCAAGTACCCTCCCGGCCCAAGTGGCGACGTTTTGTCAAACGTCTTACCTACTTAGCTTTCTACTTGTCTAAATATTTGAGTTCTAAACATTAATGAGATTCGCTCGATCGAAACCACAAACTCATTAAGAAGTCTTAATTGAATTTAGAACCGCAACCGATCATTGTGTACGTACAGATGCTTTTGAAGTATTTTTTCTTTGTATCCGGACACTTTGACTAGGTTTATTGCAAACACGGTCAAAAAGAGCCGCTCGGGCACGAATAAATTCCAGGCTGGTGAGTCAGAGAGCGCTTTGTGTGAGCCCGCGGGCAAATGAGGCTGCGTTGTGGAAGCTCCCTCGCTCACCAGCGCCATTAACGCTCGCCCGTTTCACTTACACCACGTCTCTGACAAATAATTACACTCAGGTTTTATCGCCTGTAAAAATCCTAACTTTAAAGCAAATATCTCATCGATTAACTTTTTTTTTTTCGTTTTCACAGGTAATACGAGTTTGCCGTCGTGAGGTAATCTAGCATAAGCTCTGCCAAGCGAATGCTGAATTTATTTATTTTGCTCAGGGGATGCATTTTTTACAATTCACTGAATACAGTAGGTATTATTCAATATGCTAAGCACATAAATTCACGTCGATGATCTATTCAAGTATTTTCCATTTAATAAAGCCTTGCTATTTACTTTTGAATAATTAATGTTAAAACGTCGAAGGATAAAAGTTACTTTGTTGTCTATAAGGTCTATTATTTCGGAAGCACTCAAAAGTTGGCTGTTTTTACAATAAAAGAATTCTTGAGAGATCACTCTTATTGAATTTTTCGCGAAGTCGTTGACAGTATAGTGGAGGGGACATATGACAAAATGGCGACTGGCTTTTTGTTAGTTGTGAAAGTCCCGAGGGAGATTTAAACCGGGTATAGTTAAAGTTGTAACCAGTATTTATCTAAGTGAGTAAGTTGTATAGGCGTACGATGCGTGGGCGCCCCGAGGGTGTTGTTTCAAACAAGGGTTAGCACAAAACTTGTATGTTCGGAAAGATGTTAACTAATGTGCTCCTCTAATTATAAATTATTTACCCGCTAATTAAACTGTCTTCCATGCGCGTTGCGATTTCTTTGTTTTTTGTTTACTTTCAAGTTACTAGCGCATTTGTATAGGAAGAGTTTTTTTTCTGTTCATTTAGGTACAAGAAAATTTATCCTTTGAGGCCATTTCACCATTTCAAATTCTAATTAAAAAATAGTAGTACCTTAAAAATTTACTGAACTAAAACTAAATTATTTTCACACTACCTGCAAGATTGAATGTCTTAAATACTTAATTTTTACATACCTACAGTAAAATTATTTATTTATTTCAGGCGACGCAGTCCATACATAAATACCTTAACTTAAACATACATATTTTTATCATAAAACAGTACTTCACTAGCAAAAGTAAAGTAAGTGTTACCTAAAATGTGTGCTCTAAAAGAAAGAAAAGTATTTTATTTGGACACGCACTAGAAATGCAAACAGTAAAAAAGGAAAATTTTAAACTAACAAAAGCACTCCAATACTGCACTACTAGCATAATAAATGTAATTTCCGGGTATTCTTAATCAGTTAACTTCACGCTCAAAGCATAGGTATTTAATTGGATGATTTTATTCAATGTTTATTATGAATCAGTAGGTAGTGCAAGTTTTGATGAAAATTTTGCACACTAGCAGTTTGCCTCTAGCTATTTCTGTAACTAGTAAACTGATCTGAACACACGTAAGTTAGCAGCGGGTTCACCACAGTATTTGTACGAATGGACGGACAAACTTTGGACCGCGAGTTGATTGAATGCATTGTGTAATTCGGCCAGAGTACCTACAACATCTACTAATGCAACCACAGCCAAGCTGTGAGATATATACATTATATTTCATGCTACTATATGATAGATATATTATTATAATGCTTTATGAGCAACAATCAAATACGTTGTTGCTATACACGGTTGCAAAGTTACGTCAAGGTTGGCATTCACGTGCCAAAATTAGGTAAAACCAACAACGAATTTCTCTTAAAGTTTTGACTTAAATTATGATGTGTTGTGCACAATGGTAGCAAAGTTAAAGTACTAACTAAGTAGTTGAATTCGAAATAGTTAGGTATTTTGGTCACTGTAAGACAATGCTTAATGTTTTTTGCTACAGCATAGGTGCAACAAGCAAAAATTTTGTTGCTATGCACGGCTGCATAATTACGTCCAGGTATGACAGATATTTTCACACAGATATTTGCACAAGATGCCGCACCAACGGCCGGCTAGCGCTGCAATCAAGTTACTTGGCCATTTAGTATTTTTAGGACCCCAAATAGGTTTGATGTTCACAAAAACAGGCGCAATCATTATAAATTATAGTGTTCAATAATATTTTTAGCAGCGCAAAATGAGAATTATAAAAGGTTCGATTAAATACATGCTTTCTTTTGTACACCTCAAAAAAAACAGAAAGTTAAAAAGAGGCTCAATATTAAAAAAAAATTGCTTCCTTAGAAGCGCTAATGCTTTAAGATGTTAATTAATTTCAAAAAGCGTCCATCATTAGCCGGTCATTAAGTTTTGAGAGGATGGGTTAAATATTTTCCTTTATTAAACAATTTAATTTAATCACATATCTTTTTTTCCAAATGAATTCAGACATGCTGTCTTAGGATTAATTAATCTACTCCATGAGGGCAACAAAAATCAACATTGTTCATAATGCTACAATTAACTTTGTTTCTGGGTACAGGTCGTTCTCCTTTCCCTCTAGCACGTACACATTCTTAATGTGCTAGAGGCAGACAACTCTGTGAAAAATGACCAAAGTTTAATATTATTTCGAGTTACGATTTGAATTCGAACTAGGTACGTCACTGTAAGACAATGTCAAAAAGTCTAACCCGACACATATCAGCTCGAATCCCAAATGTCAACCGACGCTTTCTGTGTCTTATATGGTCGTCGTAGTGTGACCCTTAATCGTGCAGTCGACTGCAGTAGCGCATTTTTACTGCAACTTGCTGTTAAAGGACATTTGGTAAAATTACTGTAAAAACTGCAGACTGTCTGTCTGGTTGCGACAGTTCTAGGTTCCGTAGCAAAAACTGCTTGAATAAGCTTTTCACATACTTTCAGTCTTACCTACTGTTGTATGTTATACTAGCTGCTGCCCGCGGCTGCACCCGCGGTGATGTCGGAAATTATCGATCTTGCTACAGGGACAAACAAGTAAAGACCAATGACAATGTACGAATAGTACGGGAGCCGAATAGGCCGTCTGGCCGACTGCCTACTGTCGCGCGTGCTGTTGCGCGTTTGTATGAATAATAATTTAGTGAGTTTCCTAATTGTGGGGCACACACACACTAAAATGTAATTGACAGGCTTATGGTGATTTATTGAGGTAGGCACTGCTTATATGCCTTTATGCAATGCACGCCACTGACTGCGTAGAGCCAATCATTGTCTGACGGTGTTTGAATTACATCCTGCCAGTCGATTACCTGTGCGAAGATAAATCCCGGGAAGTGAGTTTCAATAAGGACGCGTCTCGTTCCTTCTGGCGAGGATGTTAGTGTGTTGTCAGGTTTCCGGAGGGAAGCGGGCCCGGTGTATATTGTTGCGCTAGTACTTTCCTTACCATTTTAGCTTGCTGACAAGATTCAATGCTACCACAGAATTTGCGCCATCCCGTGGTACTCCTGAATTTGATGCATTTTTGTAACTGGATTTGGCTGCATAATAATTATCCCAGTCCTCATCCGCACATGTAATCATGGCTCTATTCAGAGCTTTTCATACTTTGCCGCGCTTGCGCTCCAGCCCACCGCCCGCGCGCTCCACCAGGGCTGTTTGCCCGGTGTGCTGCGCGGGGTGGTCTCTGGGCCGACAGTTTAGTAGCTGTCTATCATTGCTTACTTGTTCCTCATCTGTTCAAGCTGCATGCAAATATAGTATGATGTACAAAACCCGACCTATGCTAGAGCATGTTAAAACTCTTTCCTCAGAGTTTTTTGTGAATGTTGAACATGGAAAAAGTTCGCAGCGTTTTCATGTTGATATCATTAACGCGTGATGCTTTACTTTTTTCCGACTATTATTAGGTCGCAAATGAGATACGAAAAAGATAATATGAGCTTTCAAATGAGAGCGAACCCATATACACACATGTCTGATGACACGGGTGTATTGGTTTAAAAATACGTCACATATAAGGTGACGTGTTTTCAAACAATTCCAACCCATCGTCCTAACTTTTAGTGACTTTCGCAGGTAGAAAAAATAACAGGCACAAAGAAAAAAATTCACAACGTTTGAGAATAACTTAAATAGCAAAAGTGTCGTGACGGTCAAAATGTGATACTCTTCGGTTAGCTCTCATCACCAAGAGTGCAGAGTATGACGCGCTATAAGGAACTTTGTTCAAATATTGAAATGACTCTTCAAAAATTACTTGATTGTATTACAAAAACACTAAAAAAAAACTCGGTAATCCGAATCTATGCATTATAATCGGATATCGCTGTGGCTCTGTCCATATGCGGGCTGTTTGCGCCCACGTTTCAATTAAAAATTTAATAATCACACGGACTATGTGTAACCTCTGCATTTTAATGGGAAAAGTGCAATTAATGTGTCGTTTGATGGTACCGGTATTAATTTCCGGCAACTTTGCTATGGTTAATATTATTTTGCGATTTTGTTTCCCAAATGCCAAACGCAGCTGGATTATAATAATAATAAATCACTTTTCAGATACCGATGATGTTGAGTTCAGTTTGTTTCTGTTCTTAAGAAGTTTATAACCGACATATGCAATACAAAGTCAAATATTATAAAGAACATGAACATAGAATACTTTTTATTTTGATATACCCACAGGACCGCGACTATTATAAGGCTGTTATTGTCATATCATCAAAGTTTTTCAGCCAACATTTACATAGAACTATTTTTTTCCTTTACGGATTTGTAAAACGCTCGGAATCTCACGTATTCCTACCTAACTTCAGTATGTAAGGATGGTAGCACGTGTCGTTCTGCTCTACTTCATTCACGTTCATACACGTGTATTGTAGTTCCAAACTTTCGATTACTTTATAGACCTATTGTAGCCGCAAGGGCCCTATCTCACAATGTTACAAAAAGTACTTTATCTCAGTGCAAAAAGTAGGTTTTCGTCAAGCAACCTCTGATAAAAATTAAACTGTCTTTGTAACTCAATTGGAATAGGTGTAATAGTCTAATCCATACTTCCATAACAATAATATAAATTCGCGGTCGGTTTGTTACGTTTGAACGGCTAAATCTCAAACCTATTTTTATAAATAAATAGGGTAGGTATAGAAATCGCTTGCAACTGTTATGAAAAAAAAACAACCCCTTTAGGGGTTGCTTTTGATGTTTGTAAGAAAATATCCGAAATCCCCGCGGATAAAGCGCTCGAATAAGAGCTTCGCCGATATACTAGTAATTGCTACCTTTCGGTAAGCCGGTACATTGCATACCTACGCTTTGATTTAAGTATAATACATATTGAAAGACATGACTATAGGAATAAAATGAGTTGAGTGCTTGCTGGATTTGGTGCAATTAAAAATAATGATAAAATAACCGAAATAATAATAAAAACACTAGCTTCTGCCCGCGACTTCGACCACGTATTTTTTTCTCCCCCGCTTTACTACTTCGTTTTCGCTTAGCTTTCTTTCTGATATTATATTATTTTTACTAGGCTTCGAGATTAGCGCTTTCAAACAAACAAAAAAACTCTTCAGTTTTATTCTTAGTATAGAAGATAGAAAAATAACTAAAAGTAAATTATTCCAACATACCTAAAAAAGATTCCGCGGCCGTCACGAGATATCCCGGGTTTCTGTACCGAAAAGTGTCGGAAATCGATCAGCCTAATCTCAATGAATAATTTAAAGATTTATTTAAGCAATGGGAACCTATCAACTCCGACGTTTGTTAAGTTGACGCGCTGAATGTAAATCGAGCAAGTACAATAAGGACCATGTTTTTGAAGGCGCAACGAAATATTCTGGTCCTGGCGTCCTGAATAACAAGAGGTTCGGATTTATTGTGTTACTGTTAACATTTTGACTTTGACTGAACATCAGTCGCATCAGACAGAAGCACAATTTAGTGTAAAAAAATATTCCATACACGTCTAAAATTTGATCTTCACGTTATCTATTGAATTCGTAGGTTTTAGTTACGCCTATAATGGTCCTTTCAGTCGGTAAAAAATTTGAAAAAAAAAATCTGTCTACAACTTTTACGCATTTTTTTTTTATAACACTTTTCAGCACCTACAATAGCGAGGTAATTGCGATTTATTCCGGTCTGATCCCCTGAGTCTCTAATTAACTATTAATTTCTAATTAATAATAAAGAATTTCTAATTAACTGTATTCCGTCTTTTCACCCCCACAGGGGTAGAATTAAAAAAAAACTAGGAATTTAAAAAAATATATAAAAGGAAGCCGTACCTATGCAAAATTTCACATTCCTAGCGCCAGTAGTTTCGATGACATGTCAGTCAGCTTCTCCTTTTATATAATTACTAGCTGACCCCCGCGCTCTTCGTATCACTTCAGAATCAACAAATACAAAATGTATGAGAAAATGAAATCTTTTTTCTACGTGAATTTTTCCATGTCATAATAGTTATTCTGCTATTCTAAGCGGAGACATATCCATCAATTCAAAGATCATACGAATCGGTCCAGCCGTTCTGAGTTATAAATTGTGTAACTAACCGGACTTTGTTTTATTTATATAGATATATAGAAGACGATAAGTTACTTGAAGCACAAGTATATTGAGCTTAAAATCCAACGTCCCCATCATGTTTTGACGCTGTTAAGAAGTTTGTTAGCTATTCCTATGTATATGAGCTAGAAAATTATATGTGTTCTTGAAATTATCTTTACGTGTTTCACTTTCAGAAAGAGCTTGGATTAAGCCGATTTTTGGATCAGCATTTTAATCTCTACACCCACATATGCTACACCGACATTTAAAAACACTCGGGTATTTGTTTAAAAAAATATTAATTTGGTATTTATCAACTAAATAATTTGGTACTACTAGTGCTTACCGCTTGCTTGCTGCTGCTTGCTTTGACATTGCGGATGGTACATTAATTAATTCATAATTACCGATTTTTCAGAAGCAATCCGATAACCGGTTCCACCACTAAATTAATTAAATTTGACTGTTTCATGTGCTGGCTGGTAATAATTATAATTTACTAGCCGACCCGGCCACGCGTTGCTGTGGCTAACGTTTTTGTAATTTTTTTTTTCTATCCTATCTTTCAAGTTGGATCAAACTGCACACGGTGTACAAATTTGATTTAAATCGGTTAAGTAGTTTAGGAGTCCATCGCGGACAAACATCGTGACACGTAATTTATATATATTAACATTTGTATTTGAATACATTTAAGTATTTCTGTGCGTACCTAATTGGCTAATGCTGTAGCCTAAACGTACTTATAATAAAAAAAATACAAAATGAAATAGTGCTTTTTTACAGACATAATATATTATGTATTATGCAAGACATTTTACCTCTGTCAAACTCCAAAGCAGAAACGCGACATCGAATTGGAAGATATGAAGGCGATTATGTACCTACCTAGAAGTTCAGACATTATATTTTATTACTTTAAAACGAGCTAAAGCGCTCTTACCTCCACTAAGGCAATACTATTTCAATAGCTTTTTTACCACTTTCAATAGAAAAAAATATTTAACATTATTTTTTCCCTCCAACTATCCGTTATCTAACAGATAGAACCGGACTGCAAAACACGTTACGGCATTTAAAAAAATGAACTATCGATTTCGTGTTTGAATTTTTCTTCCATGTCTCTTGTACGGTTCCAGACGGCAGTAGGTAGGTACCTCCTGTAGTTTAATTTCCGCCGAGTCATGCTATAAGTACGTGCCTAGAATGAAATGAATATGTAAACACATACAACCGCAGTCGCAGTTATAAATAAATCTACAAAATTATACTATTCCGTGCTGAATATAATTCCAAAATATTTGAATTTAGGGTGAATTATCGTTATCATCAGGTATTATGAAGTTACATGATGGTACCTTTCCAGAGCATATTAAACTACTCAAATACAAGCTGTATTCTTTTAAGATGATCGGGTATGTAAGGATCGTGGCAGGTAGCGTTCTGTAGTTGGGAAGAAAGAGTTAGTTTATGAATTATAAGAAAACTATAGTGTCCAGCGCAGGCGTAGCGATAACCCCTCGTAGTGCCATCGTAGACCCCTCGTAGATCCAGCGTAGACCCGTCGTAGACCCTATTTAGACCGTTGATGTAGCGCGATGTGAGTTAATACAATTATGACCAATGTCTAGTGACTAAATAATTTAATCAAAAACTAAGTCAAAAAGTCTAACATTTTAACAGTAAAAAGCTGGTAAAATAAACTGAAAATTATGAAGTCCACCTCAAAAACAGGGATTTAAAGTTGCAACATTAAACGTTAAATTAGTACAGTAGTATAGCGAGGGAGGGATGAAGCCATAAAAGGTGGATAACACAATCCCTCTGGGGGACGGCGCAGAGATCCAACATTTCTATGATTCCTTCAAAGGGGAACCGTGAGTGGAAATGAATGCTACATAAAATTTTTGCTTTGAACCAAACAATTTTTATCTACGAACATAATTTTATTTTGTAATTTAAAAAGGATTATTAATTTTTAATCCAAATTCATTTTAATCCAATTTTTAAGTACGTGTTTCAAGTATAAGCAAGCCAATTCCCGTAATAAAAAACACTTCAAATCAATATCAATAATTTTACAAAAATGTAGGGAAATAATAGGAATTTTTGACATATTGAGACTGAGATCAGACTGAACGTTCTTAAAATTACGAGATTTGCCCCTAAGGTCGTTTATCTTCCACTTAAAAGGAATCTAAATAATTGTGCTAGCCTAGAAATTAACTACGAGTACCGACTGCATTATCAGAAGCATTCATTAATAATTCCTATAGCGTGCATCTCACAGGAATGTGTTTATTAAAACTCCTTTACTTAGGTCATAAAAACTAGGTATAGTTATTTGCTCAATGAATTATTCATGATGAAAATTCACAGTTTGAAAAAGGAGGCCGGATATAATAAGTTCGGATGAATAATGAATGCATTCTGAGCTGGGCAGGCGCAGCGTATGAATTCACAATCCGCCGTCTGTCGGTCAAGGTGCCACTTTTCTCATCAATGCCTGAAAATATGGAAAACAGTAGCGCTTTTTTTATTTAATGGAACGCTACTTTTTTTTTTTTTGTTAGCCTATACCTATTTTGTGTCCCATTGCTTGGCAAAGGCCTCTCCTTTTTCCTTCTGAACCCCCGTCTTGTGCGATCTCTGGCCATGTTGGCCCTTCAAACGTTGTTAGATCGTCACACCACCTTCGCCGTGTTGTTTAGGGACAAAAAATGTATAGCGAACATACCTTGACTGATGTTCAAGGAAAAGTTCACGTGCTTATAGAATCTAATCTTAGTACCTTTACATTGTATGACATTTTTATCTTATCACCACCCACTCATTCTTTTAGAAATACTTTTTTATCTTATCACCACAATTTTTATGTATGGCCTTCTATGTTTTTTTTTAATTAAGTGTTATAATGTGTAGATACCTAATTTTTCATAATCCTTCCACGAATCGGAAACGAACTGCTAATCAGTTAGTCGATTGTACAAACAATGCGCTATTCTCATTGCTCAGATGTTTGATCTACAACTCCAATTTAATTGAGGAAGTGAACAGGTTTGTTGGAATTGTAAATTGTCTGTAACTTAGCTGCATAGCTCCAGTTTAGTCGCAAAGCCTTACATGGTACTAACTAGTTCCTCAAGGCACTGAATTGCGAGAATACGGGTGAAAAGTGACAATCGATGTTAGTGATCTATGTGAAGCAAGTTTGTCCCAAAGCTCACCTTAGATAGATAGAATACTCTTTATTATGTACACCATATAACCATCTTAACTCGGATAATTAACACATGATAATTATCCAGCATAAAGTTCGTCGCAGACGGCCTACCTGTATGAAAATTTAGCGAAGTCAGCAGTGGATCCTTCTAATTAACGAGGCACAGAAAACTGCTGCGTGCTTTAGACATGTCTCAATAATTACTTATGTGTGATGTCGCTCTTACGAATTTTCCGAACACATAAGACCGTAAAGACGCTTAATTACTGGCAGTTTCACACCACAGCAACGACGATGAAACGTGTCTGTCACAATTAATTCTGTGAATTATACGAATATATATTTCGTTCCCAGTTGTTTTATGACATGTGTTTAATTGACTGTCATGAAACATTGTTGTGTGTAGAAACTCTCAAGTAACTGTCGTTGTTATTCGAGAGAGCGATGTTTGTCGAGCTTTTACGCGTTGCTGTGTACGATGTGGTATGTATTGATCTTGAGCATGTTTGTGTAAATCAAAAATGTTTTCGAGACAAAAGATCCCTGAAAATCGGGCCGAATACCATTAAATATTAAAACGGCGATCTCTTGCTCAGCTTATTTCAATAGTTTCCCCACGATTCATGCAAATTGTATAAATTCAGTCGCAGGCATGTTTAAACTTGAAGGCGCAACAGCACTATGAAACTTTAAGTCCCAATTTGGGGCAGCGTTGTTATTAAAATTGATCATGTTATGTCGGAAAGCTTAGCTAACAGTGTTGCCTTGAGTACCCAGGTTTACAATATTCAGTAGTAACGGTCGTCTCTAATCCTCTTGAGAGAAAGGGATTTGTTCTTAGAAGGTCAATTTGCTAACGTAGTTTGTTAGTAGGTTATCTAAGCTACTATTGCTTTATACATAATAAGCTCTTCATGGATCCCTGCTTTGATCTTCAGCCGATCTTTTCTGTTAAAATCTTGAATAGCACTACTGATACTATTAATTGAAATCATTGTCAATTCTTAGTATCAGTAGTGCTATTCTGTAAAACATCTCACAGTGAAAACATAGTAGAAGTGAGTTTGAGGTGAGCTGTCAATAGTGTCAATCCCTAGCATCGGATGGGATAACAATTCACTTCAAACTCACTTTCCTTAAGTTTTGAGAGATTCCTACAGAACAGATCGGCAGGTCATACTCGTATTGATTATGAATTTCTTGAATAATAATGGTTTAGTGCAACTTTAGAATACGTCTGGCTGAACACTCTTCGCTGCTGCCTTGAGGACTGACCTTACTTTAACCATGACAATATAAACTTTCCTTTTAGTACCTTATGCTGATACGAGACTGCCTGAATTTAATCATTTGCTTCTCTATTTGGGAAACTGCATTACAGTTTGTACTTATTCTGCACCAAACCAAGGACATAATTAAAATGAAATTGTTTATTCAGTAAGGTGTAAATAAAATATCGGAATCACTTTTACACGTCATCCATACTTAGCCCCTTACTAATAAAAGTATTAGATCAGATGCATAGTTCCACACCGATTTCACTCTTTCAGTCGTCAGTAATTTGTCTTTCGAAAGAAGAAGACAAAGGGGTTGTGTAACTATACAGACGTTATACAACGTTTATTAGTAAGGGGGTTATATTACAAATTCGAAAGTAACTCTGTCTGTATGTTACCTTATCACACTGAACGAAAAATGTATGGGACTTGGTCCAAATTTCCACCACCAACTAGAATTATGTAGCTAGTAGTCTACTAAATAATAAACATTTTCCACTAGGGGGCATACAAAAGTGAGAATTCAATTGTGATTAAAAATAATATAATTATTGTGGGAGTAAAAAATATAATTACTACTTACTAGTATTTTTTTTTGCTTGCGGTTTAGTGGAATCTATTGCTGTCACTAAATTACTAAAAAAGTATAAAAAAGAAAATTAAATGAAAAAATAATGTGAAAATAGTAATATTATTTACAAGGTAACTCCTTACTCTCATAATAATATATTTTATTATTGTATATTTCATGAACTACTTGACAACATAGCTCTGTTAAGTGGTGGAAATTCGGACCGCGAATTGGCATTGTCCTTTGACAAGGCGATAGATGGCATCCTAGGGAAGGACTTATAGGCTTTTACTCCCGGTAGCACGTGCCGTGGAATACATTCACGTGGGTGAAGCCGCAGGCAGAAGCTAGTATAATATAAAGCAGAATATATATATAGAAGGCCATAATGAATAACAGAGAAAGAGTTAGATGGAGTCGACACTGCCTATCTGACAACCCCTGAGAAGGCAAAGCAAATTATGGAGTCTAAAACGGTTATCAGTGTTTTTAACGTAGATTTCCATCGAATGACATCCTATATTACGCAAGAGAGTTCTCGCAAATAGCACAAGTGTTGGTGACAGATTTCTTTATTCACATAAATATAATGCACAGTTTTCTTAACACTTGTAACAGCCGGCTGAGGCGAGGAAGTTCATAGAAAAAAGGGTGTTGATCTTCGCTTTTCTTATTTGACCTAGGATACGATTTTAAGAAAATTATTGTTTTTTTATAATGTTTTTTTTAATGTAAGTTAGTAGCCTTCTTAATAGTCTGTTTCTAAACAAATTACAACCGTATGTGATAAATGTGTATACAGGTTGCAGGGATATCGACTTTATCATCAGTTATTAAACAAAAAAAAACTGCTGTGTCATAAAAAAAATGCAATACCTACGCGGTCAAAATGTATGGAGCAGTTAATAATTCTTTATAACCGACGAAAAAATTTACCGGTTGGGTGTTTTAATCATGTACTGAATACATGGCAACGAGTTTCGCGTCGATGTCCTTGGTACAGACGCCAGCACATCAAGCTGCCCGAAACTGTCAAATTTTCCCAATCAACTTTGAACCTTACCTTTTAGCGATAAAGTTGAAAATCTAATAAAGAAATTTATTAGTTTGTAGTAGCTTGATGTGCTGGCACATCATGTAAGTCGCAGAAATAAAACATGCATTGGTGTTTACTGTAATGCAGTAATAACGTCTTGACGGACAATAAAACAAAACAGTAGTAGAACTTCTTATTATATTTTCTCTTTTAGTCTTGTGTGTGATGTTATGAGGAGCTCCCACATCTGACGTTGGTTGAAGCCGCGTAGACGCTGCGCCAGTGTTGCGCTTACGCTGCGTGTTCATTTGACAAACGCCTACGCTATTATGCAAAGGGTACCTGAGTACCTACATAAAATTTAAGTTTTCACAAAAGTTCATTTTCTGTAATTGCTCCCGTGTATTGAACTCCTAGTTTTGTGAGTTTAGTAAATTTACGAGACTGCGGGGGTGTGAAATATTAAATTAAAACTTGATAATAATATATTCGTCTGCTGACTATTAATTTAGATTATTATTCTATTGTTATTCCTATAACCAGATTAAGGAACCCTGAATCTAATTAAAGGAATAAGGTAAATAATCTAATTAATCAAAACCTTGGCTATTTAAATGTTTCTCATACAGAAAAAACGGTCTCATGAATATGTTTTCACTCCATTTTGTATTTTCAGTCCATTGGTCATTCGAATGGCGGCATCGACTATGCTGTTTAGATAGTTCAAAGCAGGTGCGTCATTTGCAGCACCATCACGTTTACACTGCCGTGCCAGCATTTTTCCCACTAACATTAACCTGGGTACCATATTATTGCACCGCCAGCACAATGACACGTCACATTAATTATTTATGACGTCATAACACGATATAAGTACCTATACAAGTTTATGTCACATTCATGTTAAATCAATAGTTGGTTAACGTACTGAACGTGGATCAAACTCAATCACTCTCTTGATTGTTTAGCGTCTTGGTAGACAAAGGAACAGGATGATAAGCAAGATACGAGCTAAATCCTACAATAATTATTAATAGGAAACCTGACAGTTGGAGCTTTGTGTGTGTTGATTGGGTTTAGATGTTGGTTATGTTTGTGATTTGCTCGATCCATCGTAGACCTCATCAATCGCTTTCTATCAGGCGAGATCGAGGTCAAGAGATGGACCATTACAGAGTAAAAAAATGTATATGCTCTTATGATTGAGTTGAGGGTATTAGGTTAAATGAAAGAAATACTTTTAAGTACTTTCATATTTCAGAGTCGGTCCCGTAGTACAAGCTGTTCATCTTCATGAGTACCACCCTCCCCTAAGGTATATTCCCCTAACACCCTGAACATTGGTTTCCACCAAGCCTAACAAGCAAATCGATATCGTAAGTGTTCTTTAGTAAACACTGCTCATTGCCTAACCACCTTTAGTAAGAATTATGGAAAAAGGAGTTTTGATTATTGGTCTGATATTTCAGACAACACTATGACCAACTCAATTGGCATACAATAGCCATACCTAGCTAATATCACAGTATGTTCATTAATGTACCTTTGTAAAAAAACTGAGTTAGGTAATTCAAATAATCTTTCTTGCCAAATGATGGCTCGAGGTAACTCGAAAAAAGGGGATGTCGCCAATACTCATCCGAGAATCACTGAGCAAAGTTTTCTCTCCCAAAGAGTAAATATCACTTAAACCTGTTTTTCACTTAAGTGTGAAGGCGCCGCTATTGCCATCTAAAACAAATATTGACTTTTCTCCTTTATACTGAATTTTGATACAAGCAATAGGTATAGGAGTACTATTCTGTGGCATTCGTTATTCACTCAAGTGAGCTCACACAATTCGAAAGATTAGTTTGACTTGTTACTACTGTAAATCATCGCGTATTCACAAGTTGATCTTCGAAAATGTACAGAATAACCTCCCGTGTGATACAAATAAACCTTAAAACCGCATTGATTGAAACGCGATGCTATTTCTAATTAAACACGTTCATTACTTGGAACACACGGCTTGGCTTCGGTAATGTAACGAATAACTCCGCCCCGTCGGCACGTCAGGAGTAATCGAGACGTAGAACATTCGCACAATTTACCGCCGAAGACTGCAAACACACCACCTTGAGTTGCGGGTCACGATCTCCAGCAATGAGAAGTTCGACTAACTACGCATGTTCAACCGCACGTGTTCCCCTGATCATGACACGCTGTACAGCCAATAGTGTCAGCTCCATTTAACACAAGTACCTACCGCCTTAACTAGAAAGGGGATCCATTCCGGGCATCATAATGATAAAACAATGCACTTCGTTTGTCAACAAAAACCTTGTAGAATCCGATCACGTTCATATTGTTCATATTTTGAGTTTCGGTGAACTTTGCGCTGTTGGGTTTCAGCTTTATTAGAGTCAATATGTTTTTTATTTAAGGCACGCAAAACGAAATCAGGTCAACCCGACACGCTACGACACAGCGGACCGACGGCTACGGAAAAAGTGTATATGCACGTACACAGAAACGTAGTGGCTGAACGCGTAAGCACTGCAAAGCGTCAAATCCAGAGTTTGTGCAATGTTTCACGACCTTTAGATAGAATCGCATTTATGATGACCGTGAAAATAAAGCAATCGGCTGTGAAATGGAATCCGCAACATTGTTTCCTTTCGCGTTTACCGTTAACGCTTAGTTGCGAATCGAAGTTACTTGCGCGTAAAACACTGGTGTATTGTTGGCATTTGTTGGTACGTACTTTAGTAAGTGGACTAGTAGAATCGTTCGTAGTTGGCTGCTCGCTTAGTCAGCGATGAGTCAGCTTGTTACTGAGCAATTCTGCAATCGTGCCGTTCAGATGTAACGGCGTCGGGTTATCATGAGGCTGCGTCGAAAATTGGTAATAGGTGCGTTGAACATATAGCCTAGAAAGAGTTCTTTAGTTTGGTTGTCCAGTCATCACACTCGGATGTTATGCTTTAACGGCATCTTCTTTTTCTTGGATAATCAGCAATTCCATGACCGACTGACTGATCAAGCCTTAACCACTGAAAATAAAATAGGTAAATGATGAAGAGCCGTGCCACAAATAGGACAAGGACTTGAATTTTGTAAACGAAAGAAGTCTGCAACAGCTACTTAATAATATACTTACTTACAATGCAATGCAATGGCGTAAACGCCTCTAATTTACTGTAGCATGCAAACCAAGGAATGTTATGTTGAAACTAGATGCAACAGCGTGGTAGCTACTATTATATGATGATAAATTGTATTGCTTACCGAATAATAAAATTAAAGATTCTAAAGCGAAAGAATTCTAACGTTGTAAAAATCAAAAATTTAGAAAGGGTATTTTCCCCTTGATATATTTTTAAAGAGATTAAAAGTTAAAAGATTCACACACAAAATTGGCTTGCATAAGAATATTAACTGCAACTCCACAAAATTGCAGTCTATAGTCTGCGTAGGGAAAATAACAGACTTGCAGTTTTTTCTCCACGAGATGCAAGCGTTCATAAAGGTCTGTACGGCGTAGCAATGAACTATCAACTTCTCATGCATTATTACTAGATTGAGGAGATGGTTACGTAGAAAGCGGAGTTGTGTATTTATTTATTTATACTTTATTGTACACTAGAAAATACACAAAAAATTATACAATGGGCGGCCTTAGCGCTTTCTGCGATCTCTTCCAGGCAACTCTGGAATGGACAATGATTGGGTGGATATAAAAATAAAAAAATGGGGTTGTCAGTGGTGCATAATAATATACTATAATAGATACATAGATATAATATATATAAATATATGCTGTATAATAGATACATACTAAATATACATATAAACAACGAAAGTAAATGTATTCAGGCTATAATTAGAAATCGCTTATAAAAAAACCTCGCACAGTCCATACACAGATAATTTACCTCTGACTTTGCATCACTGTCAATATTAAAGTAATCTTTAATGTAAGGTTTGTTGTAAGGTTGCTGTTGGGTTGCTGCAACTGTCAAGTCTGCCAAAATCATGGTGATAGGTAATAATGTTGCTGTTGAGTTGCAGCTGTCAGAGGTAAAACAATTGTTAAAGGATTGTAGCCTAACCTATTAAAAAGAGACATCAGAAGGCCAATTCCCGTAATTAAAAACGTTCAAAATCTAGTCGCAGTGCCATCTCAGCGATAAACAAATGTCAAAAACTTGTCAAAATACAGGGAAATTAGATGCATTTTTGACAGATTGAGACTGTGAATGTTCTTAAAATTACGAGAATTGCCCCTCTGAATATTTTGCATGTCATGTGTCTATGTATACTCATGATTTCTTGTAGGTATCTGGAATTAAATAATAAAAGAAAATAATTATATTTAAAATATTTAACAAAACTCAAAAAATAGTTTGTAAGACCTATGAGGCTCACTATTGGCTTTTACTATCAAAAATAACATCAATCATCTTAACTAAATGTAATCAAATACATACAGGATATCTCATATATCCTGTATGTATTTGATTACATTTGCCTCGCAAGCGTATTGCATAAACGTTCCGCTCACCCGCTCCACTAACTGTGGAACCAACGCTTGAACCTATGTAATGTCACTGACATATTTCTAAGCATGAATTCATCTCATTTTGCCTTTTTATATCCAGCATACCGTACAAAGGAAAATGTATAGCGGTATTCAATAATTCAATTTAGGTACGAGGTTATTAAGCAGATTATTTTCATTTAATTAATTTCACAAATTCTCATAAGCCATCATTTGTTCAGTCCAACTTGGCTTCCTAATGGACGATGTTCTCCTCGTTAAGGTTTTAATTAAAAATACTTCGAACTCGGCGATATGTTACTAACTTTCGAAAGAATTTTAATAAATATTTATCATCCAGTCTCGCATAAATAATAGGAACTTTTGTTTGTACGTTAGGTACCGTCACTTTTATATCGATCTACAAATTCATTTCATTCTGAACAACACTTTTTAATTATCTCTTTCAAAATCACCATCATTTCAGCCGAAAGACGTCCACTATTGGACATAGGCCTCCCCAAACACCGCCACTTGGACCGGTTCTGTGCTTCTCGCGTCCAGCGGAATCCTGTGGCTTTCACCAGGTCATCGGTCTAGCTTGTGGGAGTGGGACGCCTTCCAACGCGACGTCTTCCGGTACGCGGTCAACACTCTACAATCCTTTTACAATGCTAAAACCAAAATAAACGACCGACTTCTTGGAGTGAACATTATCAGAAGATAAAACAAAAATACCTTTTCACTTACGTTAGGTACGTAAGTGAAAAGGTATTTTCCCAGTCGTTCATGTCCCAGCTAGCCAGCATTCAGCGGAGCTTCCATAAATTTGCTGATACACACAGGTACTTAAATTGCCGACACAGAATCTAAATTGCTCGGAAAAATTTTTAATCACCCAAAAGATCACCCGACATAAATTATACAGATAGACGAATTCGTAATTGGATTTCTAAAGTATTCTCTACGGCGACTGCGTAGGTGTTTCCTTTCTCATTCTGAGGGTTAAACAAACATAGTTTCGGCTTTTGTGAGGCTTTGGCTTGAGCTACTGTACCTCCTACATAACTCACTGTATGTACATAAATAGGTTGTGACGATCCGCTTTTACATCCGTTTTTCACGCAGGTATTCATTACAATCTGAGAGATGAAACCCTAATGTACTCTGAATTATGCATGCGTCGTTTGAACATCCTCCAAGACATTCCTTGGATAAAAGAGAAACATATTTACTAGAGAGAATAATAGACTCGCAGCGTCTGAATGGAATACGTTACATCATTATTCTTTACTAGTCAAAGTTACAGTAAAACTACATTTGTTCTTTTCTTTTACACTAGGTTCTGCCCGTGATTTCGTTTGCGTGGAAATCGTAAGACACCACAATACAGGCAGAAACCATGAATAAAAAAAAATAGCTGTTCTACATTTTAACCGCGTAGGTATTTTCTTTGAAAAAGCAGTTTTTTATAAACCTGCAGTTTTTGTATCAGAACCATACACTTACTGAATCTATGCCTGCCACCTTGTACAAATACTAAAATAACAGCCACATCCATACTAATATTATAAATTCGAAAGTAACTCTGTGTGTCTGTCTGTCTGTGTGTTACCTTTTCACGCCTAAACCACTGAACGGATTTCGATAAAATTTGGCAGAGAGATAGATTGCATCCCGGGGAAGGACATAGGATAGTTTTTATCGACATACCTCGCGGGCGAAGCCGCGGGCGGAAGCTAGTTTTTAATGTCATGATTGACTGCTTAGCTCCTTAAAGGTAGATATGAACTCCTTAAAGGTAGGATGATAATCATTTAAAACGTTAAATCTGTAACTATCTGAAATATTCTTACCTTTACACTCGTCTTTTTACAGTTTGCTGTCAAGTTAAAGAAGAATACGAACAAATTGCATTATTGCTATATTATTTAATGTATCGATTTTATATCCGTACACTTATGGGTGTCCGGGTATAAAATGTAGTGTCCCAATCTATAAAATTCGTCACGATTTGGGAGTGTTCAAGTCTCAGCGAAACTTTACAGTCCGATTATTTTCCGAAGACAATTACTCGGCTTACAACTGTTGAACTTTGTGAAATGAACATCGCCAGTGAGGCGCGCGCCGCTCACCGAGTGTTACATTTTTACGGATTCCCTACAGATCTTGTAAACCTTTTGTTTAAATGCGGAGAGTGTCAGCAATTACGTCCTTCGTTCGTGTTCTTTTATTGTATTTTGTGCCAAGGTTCCTTGTAAACAATTACAAGGAACTCGATAAACACGTTCGGCATGTTCGGAATCGGATTGTATTTTGCCACATAAATACTTAAGAAGCGCGACAATACATCTGACGGCACAACGGGGACACCTGTATTTATTAGAAGTCAGGCGTGCCGGGAGTAGAAATAAGTGATATCGAAAGCATTCGGTTCATCCGGAGCTGTGGCTTGTACAATTTCACTGTCAATTACGTTGACACGAGTCGAGCCGCCCCGTTCAACGGCAGACAAAGGGACAATAGTCGAGTGGCTTTAAGAATGTATTCTGCTTGCGCGAGAAAATTGAATAGTCCACGAGGATTTTTATACAGCAAATACTCTGTTTGCGTAGCGATAGTGAGCTTAAATGCGGTTACACAACACAGCACATAAGCAATTTTAGGTTTAGTTGGTTAACCACATAATATTATGAAGGAATGCTTTGACCGCGCGAGGTATGCCTCCTGCGAGTTACGTTGATACTGAGCAATAGTACGGTGTCTGTCTACAACTCGACAGTATCGTTTTGTCTAGAGCGGGATCTCAGCGCCTTTCGTGACTCGCCTCGTCCTTGACTAAGACCGGTTCACCATCCTACACCGCAGAATGTGGACTTATAGCTAAGTATACAGCCTAGACATTTATCAAGACCATTCTGTCTTAAAAGCCACCCACGCTTTGATCTTTCGGTACCTTTTTGAAAAAGTATACATATTATGTTTATTTAGTCTAGATCTAAGTTTATTATTTTACGGAAATGATATTTCCGCTAAGGCAAGGCTATATGGCAACTTTGGGTTCGGTGAAGAAGTGATTCTTGGCTTGTTTAATGGAAAATAAGCGTCTAGCGTTAAGATGAAACCTTCACAACAAAGAAATGCGGATAAGGACAAAGTTTTAAAAACGAGGTCACACTGGAAAACATAAGATCCAAAGTTAGTGCGAAGCTAAATTCTAGGCACTCAGGAACGCAATACTCCAACTAGTGTTTACTAGCAATACATATTATAAACAAACTATCACAATTTAAATGTACTCAATTACAAAAAGCTATGCATGATAGCCCAACTTTTAAGGCGCGGTCTAGCAACTAAGAGGTCGTGAGATCGGACCCCAGCCGTTGAAAATTGACATAGATAAACTTACATACCTTCTACCTATAGCAAAAATAATTAATTATACTTTTTAGCTTTTTTTTAGGTTTCCAAGAAAACTATCACCTTTAAAGTAACACAGATGGCTAACGAACTTGAAAAAAAAAACAACTTTAGTAAGCCTGAATAATTATGCTTTTAAGCTTTTAACCTGATTTCCACGACGATGGGAGAATGGTGTCCACTTGAGGACTTGGGAGAGTACCTCTTAACGTGATTATACGCTCTAGTTCACTGATGACATTCACCGACTGTTTTTATTATATTTCCAGGGTGCTCACTTCACTAACAGCCTTTTAAGCCTGTGTTACAGAAATTGCTGACTGCCTTATAATGTTTTTGTTGAGCTGTTCTTGTGTCGATTGGAGGCAAAAATATAATTTTACGTACCTAATCATCTCATTGAATACTAAAGTCTACATGTTTCTGGGTTAGAACTTCTCTGACAAAATTCTTGCCTTAAGTTCGAAATTAGACAAAAAAAAACAGGAAAGGCCAAAATACAAAATAATGGTTTTATCCAATAGCGCCTATCTCCATTAACCAAAGTTTTCCTACTACTGGTCTATCGAATCTATAATAAAAATACATTGTACGAAAAGCCTATAAAATGCGAGGTCAGCATATTATACTGGGATTGTATCTAACTTGATATGTCGTCGTGTGGAACATGTTTACCACACGCATAAACTCCACACAACTCATAACATGAGAACTAACACTTCTCTGCCTAACGCCAGGTCAAAGCGTGATGGTCATGTCTAGATGTGACCTCTTAATAATCCACTATGCAAGTATGCATGCGCGCGTCCCACTTTAAACCGCGAGGAATGATTCACACTACATTAAATTCAGTAAAGTGCAATAACAGCGGCGTATATGAGCGCATATTACTTCAGTTATGACTTACGTATATAGTTTTCCGGCTGTAATGCATTATGGGTCGGGGAAAATAAAATTAGTGGGAAACTACTGGGTCGTTAGTTCGAACCCGGGCAACTTTACTTTTTATATTTCATCACCACTGCTCTCAAAACGGTGAATCGTGAAGAATCGTGAAGAAACCAGCACATCCTAGAACCAAAAAATTCGAAGATATATGCGACATCCACCTGTGGTCCCGCGTGGTTTATTATGGCCCACTCCCTCTCACAGAGAGTAGGCCAGTGTTCAACATATTTCAGGCCTTATATTGTACCATAAGGAGGATGCTACAGCTTTTTGCATCCCTCCTGAAAATCTCTTCAGCGACATGTTACAAGAGAGGAAATGGATTTTTGCATTGCTCATAATCAAATATTGAAGTCTAAGGCCTGAATTTCTGTTACGCTGACGTCGGTCGCGTATGGTCAATACCAACATATGCGCCGCTGACGTTAGCGTCGCAGTACGGTGCTATATAGAACACAATGTATATTCACAAGCGCGACCAACGTCAGCGTAACATGAATTCAGGCCTTATTTGTATTTATGCCAATAATGCATTTTCATTATTTTAATGGTTAAAGCTCGAAATCCCAAAAACAGAAACGACAAGACCGGTTGGCTACGTATCCTAATAATGGGTATTCCACTCAGAGCACTGATTTGAACCGCACTTGGACGAACCGCACCTGAGCTCTTCCAATAACCGCACTGAAACAAAATATCAAGTACCATAATTGTATAACTTACTCCATAATAACATTTTTACTATAAAAAGAAGAAAAGTTTTTGTCCAAACAAAAAACATTTAAGGCAATATCTTGAACAACGATACTTAATCAAGATTAATCCCAAAAGTTAGATGGCGCACTTTGAAGTTTTAAAATATGATTTAAGAAGTTAAACAGAGATTCTCAACAACTTGGTGTAAGTATATTTAAATTATTTTATCCGGTCATAGAACCTTTAATTATTTTCTTCTGAAAAAAACTTGACTTAGAAGTTTGATTTTGTCACTGCTTCAAGGGATTGCAGCCTTGAGTATTTGATATAATTTCAACTTTATAACTCCACGCGTTCCTGAGAAAAAGGGTCTTGTGTGACGGACAGACAGGAGGACAACGAAGTGATCTTATAAGGGTTCCTTTTTTCTTTTGAGGTATGGAACCCTAAAAATACCTTAAAACGACTACACCTACTGCTTACTTTCTGTATTGTTATTCCTTTTTAGAGACTATAATAACGCACTTAATTGAAATAATACCTTAGGTACCTGTTTTTTAAAGTTCTTAGAAGATAATTATTAATTAGAGTGCCACTAAGTACTTATAATAAGACTGGCTGAAGTTCTCCGAAGAACTTAATCCGATGATGGGCAGTATTTTCATTCATGAGTGAAAAGACTGCCAGCGCTCTCCGTAAATCTCTAGTTAATGAAGTAAGTAGGTACCCTATCTACGTTAGTTACTATGATCTTATTCATACCGGAGTCGCCAATTAGTGAATTAGCGGAGCCTCTGGGTGGTTCCTTTGACATTCAAAATCAGCATTCATACAGTCACCCCCATTAAAATAAATTGGTTTCAGTAAAATTTTAGTATTTAATGCATATCTTTACTGCTCTAGTTTTTAACTACGTTACCAGATTTTCCGGTCAGAAAATCTAAAAATTATCTGTACAACAAAACACATGAACACGTTATTATGTACCTACATCAAAATGAATAGCAAAGCTGTCGAGGAGCGAAAAAGGTCCAATACTACATTGAATTCGGCTTCCTCATGCATTGTGTCGTGATTTACTTTTATTTATTTATTCCGCATCCCTTTCGGGAAGAATTGCAAATGTTAAATAACAGTGTACGGAAAGCTTTCAAATGTTAACAACTTCTGGATTTTCAAAGCGTTTTAACAGCTTTTGCAAATACAGTGCAAAGTGCATTGTATTTTCAAAAAGCATGCAAGTAAGCTTATTTCTCAAAAACATTAGCAAGCCATTATTTCCCCAAAAAAGTTTAGTTTTAAAAAACATGTTTTATGCATCCTACGGCCAGAGAGATACACTGACTAAAATATTAAAAATTTCGACTACTGGCACTGATTATTGATTGACTGAACTTTCTTAGCAAGGTTGCACCCATAAACAGTTTTTCTACAGTTTCGTCCAGAGCGAAACACCGATAATTATCCCATTTGATTGAATGCTGACTAGGAATGAAAAGGGTTGTGATAAAAACAGACGTATTTCTTCATTTCATGAAATAAAACAGTAACACCCACAATATTTTCGCTAACATAGTAGTTTTGAAATAACACCAAATAAATAATCGCTTTGCGAACAGGGACATTATTCACGCGTAGAGAGACGCTCGCGCTTTATTCACATTCGGTTAGGACAAATTGTGACGAATGAGGGTGCACTATGAGCCTAACACAGATTTGCGACTAAAACGTCTTGTGACTTAGAATAATTGGGACAAAGTGTTGGCGAAAACCGCTTGATTAAGATCTCAAGAGTTGGGATATATATTTTCTTGCGTATCTCGTGTTTTTTTTGGTTTTTGGTTGCTGTATTTTGACTCTTTATGATTCAATTGTCACTGTGAATACCTACTATTTAAGGACAAACAAAACACTATAAAACCCACAACCGAATCACTTAGGTTCTACTTCTAGAGACTTTTACGTTAATTTTGGATAATCACTTCACAAAAACATTGATTACTATTTTTTATTTAAAATTGGTTACACAGAAACAGGACTCATGATTTTTTTTTTTAAACCAGTTACGGGGTTCAATTTGTGACATCCCTAACGCCAAATTCCTGTAATTTCTGCACCCTAATAGATTTTAATTAGTTGGTATGATGAGAATAAAAATATAATCGATAAAAATTTGATGTACCTATCAGAATAGCGAAAGAAATTGAGGATTGTCGCTCGGGGGTCTCACTCTTGCTTTTAAAATGTTGTGTTTTATCGATTGGTATTCGAGGGCCACTTTTCAGGTAATATTTCCAGGTCATGTTAAAAATTACCCAGACTACAAGGTGGTAACAATAATAGGCTGACTGGCCTCAGACACAACTACATTTAAGTACCGAAATACCTGTCTTAGCATAAAATTAAGTATAATGTTCCCTATGCTGGCACACAGGCCTCCTCTCTGTGAGAGGGAGTGGGCCATAATCCACCACGCGGGCCCAGTGCGGGCTGACGAATGTCACATGTCTTCGAATTTTTGGTTTTATCTAGGACATGAATTTTTCCTTACGAGGTTTTCCTTCAGGTTTGAGAGCCTTCTTGTTAGCGTGTCGATAGCAATCTAAATGAACTCGGCCCAGAATTCGGCTACTTGTTTGTCGCCATCGCCAGCGTCCATCAGTTCCTGTAACGTGCAGCTGACCGGACACGCAGAACACGATATTAAGTGTCCCATCGTTTGTGGAACAGCACCACATTTACACTCCAAGGCGGAGTTGTCTATGAATCTCCACCTGAACAGGTTTTCTTTGCTTTGGCCAACCTGGGTCCAGGTTACCCAATTTAAGTCATGTCCAGGTGGGAGGTCTTCAGCGGGTGGAACGAATGGTTTGGGTAAAGAAGTACTGTCTCGCCACAGCTTCAGTCTTTCTTGTGACGGTTCGTCAACGAGTGGGAAGACACACTTTAAAAACTGTTTCGACTTTTCAGCCTTTGTGGCACAAGGATGTTGTCGTGCAAAGGGTATCGTGTGTCGGAGACCATTTTGGCTCTTTCGCTGGAGCTTTCCACTGCAGAGCCTGTCTTAGAGCGTATTTTAATGGTATCCAAAAACTGGGTTGTGGAGGTCAGTTAGGTAGTCGTTACATGTAAAATAGTGATTACAGCTGCACCATTGTATCATGCAGATTGATTGGAATAAGCCATCAACTTTGCTATCGCGTATTCATTACCTTCAATTCCGAGAGTCTATAAAATTGCTTGTAGCAATCTTGTCAATAGTCTAACTAAAGTTAAACTTTATAAGCTTTTAAGATAAAACGCGGTCACGTGGTCGTTGGCGTTCATTTCATACAGACGCATATCTGTTTCCTACTTGGTTAATGTTATTAGAGCCAATATTTTTACGATATAATGAATATCTATTGTCCCTATGATTTGTTTTATGGCGTAGTAACATGAATTTTTGAAAAAAAAATGGCACAGAAATCAAACACGAACGTAGCCGTGATTGGTAATGTTAAGTATATTATAAAAAAAAAAAAATGTTGTCATTACCCAGGAAGAAAACAGAGGAATACGTTTGTATATACAAGAAACGCGTGACCGAGTTTCCTCAAAGTCCTCATAGCTTTAGAATTAAGTTTCGACAATTTAACAATTGAATGTTCAGAACACCCAATCATTCGTCGTTGTAAGACCCTTTAGTTCATGCCCATAAAGTTTGCTTCATTAATTTGTAACATAGATTGGGCGCTTAAAGGATGTTGTCAATGTGCTGTCACAGCAATGTTAGTTCGGGCGGAAATTCCGCCTGTTTAGAAGATCATACGAGATTGTTCGCATGGCTGATTGAGATTCAGACTCTGTTTATTAATTATACAAAGGAATAACCGGTTTTGTGAACAATGTTACTAAGTTTATTGAACTTTGTCCATGAAAACATGAGTACCCACTTTCCTAGTTTCAAAAATCCTCTCAATTTTTATATTCTTTCTTTGTCGCGTGTCTGTTCAGGTTAACACTTTGTTCTGTACTCATGTTACAAAGTTATTGCTCTTTCTTTTAGTACGTGAGACCGCAGAACGCGAAACTTCCCCTGAGTCGCTCCGTCTTCGGGACGTGTTCAACACTTTGTTGCAAAACATATCACAATGTAAATAAGGAGGGCTTAGTTGTTTGAACAGCTTCGTTATTACGTCAGCAAGAGCTTCTGCGAGTGTGGAACTTAGTACTTTGGTGAATATATTAATTGAATTTAGAATTACAAACCTAAGTAAAGTACCTAAGTAAGAAAGTACCATGTTTTATCTCTGCATCACCCAAGGTTGACTGGTAGAAAATGCCTCAGGCATTAAGTCGCCTTTGTACAGTATTTTTTCTTAAATCCTACTTCCTACTAGTATTATAAACGCGAACAATGATTTCATGTCAATGAACTCGAAAGTTTGTGAGCATGGATGGATGTTTGTTACTCTTTCATGCAAAAACTACTGAACAGATTTGGATGAAAGGCACACATATAGTTTATAACCAGGATTAACACATATGATACGATATTACCACGGGGTCGGAATATATGCGGGTGAAACTGCGGGGCGCTGCTAGTAAAATAATACCTACTTCGATACAAGACTTATTAATCTTATTATTTTACCTCAGTAAGCATTTTAAGAAATGTTTATCCATAATTGACGGTGCCTTCATGCGCCAAACATTGAATTATGTAACCCTTCATCTTTGTTACACAGCAAAATAATTATACACTTACAACTTATGGCTTGTTTCGTCACTTAGGGATACTGGTTAGACTCAAAATAAAATCAGAGAACCAATTTTAAAGTAGAAACCAAAATACAAAATAGGTAAGTAGTAGATACCTATTCTATGGCAAAAAGTGTGAAATCTTTCACAAGTCATTCAACATTTAGGTACATTTTAAGGCGGCCTCCTCTGGGCGGAAATCGAGGGGAATTGCTAATGTACGGTAACTGAAGAAGCGCAAATTCGTTTCCTTTACGAGGGGTTTGTCCTCGTGGCCTTTGTTAATCTAGGTATGTGGAGAAATGTATGATAATAAACATACATACCTACGTACACTTTTGAATAAAAGACATTCAACTAGATCGGTTTACAAGCATTGCAGATATATCACCTAACACATTCAACAACATGGTAATCAAATTGAGAAACAAACTTATCAAGAAATCTAACACTAACATTGTAAGTACTCGTATTAGTTAGTCAGTGGAAAAAGTACCTAGACGGCTAAAACAACTGCCTCTCAAATCAAAAAACATTTCGAATAAAGTAAAGTAGATATTAGATAATAATAAACTCTTTGAAGTACCTTTTTTAACAGTAAAAGAATTATTACTCGGTGTCAACACAACGCCTAATATTATTCGTAAACGATTACACTCGACTTTTGCTGCCGCAAATTATTCAGGCGCTCGTAAAAAACGTCTTAATGGTAACCGAAAAGTAATTGTTTTCTTTTATCTTGTTCGCAAGGAAGCAAATTATCAGGCTGAAAAGACAAATTGTCACCTCCGGAATTATGTAGATGGAATGTAGACGAGAAAAGCGCCATGTTAGTAGCTAACGTAGGTAGGTAATAAGCAGCTTTTTTCGGAGATTTGTTTTATAATCTGAAATAAAGACGGCGAATAACTTTACATTTATTTACGTTGTTATGGTGTAACAATGTAAAAATATATTTTAGGCAGTGCACTTGTTGACTCATCATTTCGGTGTAAGCTTAAGATTTCAGCCCAAAGATTAAGATTGGATTACATACCTATGTGTGTCGAACAATTACACGTCTATGACGTAAGCTAATTACCAATACTTATTGAAATTGGCAGCAAATTCCGTTCCTATTGTTTATTTTAACATGGCAAAATTCTAAATTTCGTTTGGGAACAAATTAATTCATTATACTCCACATTTACACGCAAGCTCGATTTGTAAACAAACTGCTTAATTATTTTTGCGAAGAATATTTTTAGAAATTCAACTATTGTTTAGTTTCGTCTGTAACTTTCAGTCTGACATGGGTAAAGTGCGTCATGCAGATAGGTGCAACTAAGTTTCAAGTTCAGGAGCAAAATTGACAACTTGAACCAACAAAGTAACAAAATGGATCGGATAACTCAAAGGCGAGGTAATTAGGTAGGTACTGGGAACATTTAATAGTAGCGTTTCCTGTTACCTAGCTCCATTTTCAAAGTCATTTGGGTTATTCTCAAGCCTCGCTACGTGAAAGGCTTTCTTCACAAAGGTAGCCGACTGCCAAAAAGGTCTAACTTGACGATGCAACCCTGGGGCGGATAGCCGAGTTGCCCAGAATATCTTCACAGCTCTGGGAGGCGCTGTGTATAGGAAAACATATACAATAGGTCAAATTCTAAAAACATTATAGATCTAGTTCATTATTTCGTCTGTTTCCAGTTTAACTAGCGGGGTAATTGCGTAGCACACTTGCAATGGCAATGCCACACATGATCGCTGCGTTATTTATGTTGTTGAGCAGACGAGTTTTCAAATAAATGAAGCAATGGATTAGCAATTTCCCTCAAAAACTGCCGAATAATGTTTAAAAGTTTGATATGTAATTGGGATCTAAAAATACTTTATTTTCAGATAACCAGCGCCCTAGAGATAGTTACAAAAAAAAAACTTGAAAACTATGTTATTAGGGTACAAAATAAAAGTAGAAAATTATGTCGCTTCATCAACCCGCACTTCTCACATGTATATTGATGAATCGATTGAACACAGCAGCGTCTAACTTATCTGCTATCATTTCAGGATGCTGTTGCTACTCCCCTGCACAGCTTCCTAGACTGACTTGGTGTTCTTCCGCATAAATGCATAGAAGTCATCTACGAGATGCGCGTCCGCGAACATACCTAAAGCATTACAGGATTGGGCGCGTTCACTGCGGCTTCGAGCCGCCCACTACCTGAACGCGCCCCAAAAGGTGGTAGCCATACGGCTGATACGGGGGTACCGCACGATCTCGCGCGAGGCGGCAAGCCTCCTTGCCGGACTGCCGCCATGGGATCTGGAGGCGATAGTCCTCGCGCGCCTCTTTGAGTGGCGCGCGGAGGCACTACTCCGGGGGGAAAACCCGCTTCTGCGGCAAATTGCTGCGGAGCGGACAGACCTCCGGCGCGATCTCATGGCGGCATGGAAAGCGCGACTGTCGCAACCCAGCGCAGGGCACGCCGCGATAGCGGCGGTAAGGCCCCTCTTTGAGGAGTGGCTAGAGAGGCGTCACGACGCCCTCACCTACCGCCTGACGCAGGTCCTCACCGGACACGGATGTTTCGGGAGGTTCCTGCACATAATCAGGCGGGAGGAAACGCCCGGGTGTCACCACTGCGAGGATCGCCCAGAGGACACGGTGGAGCACACGGTGGAGGTCTGTCCCGCTTGGGCAGAGCACCGCCGTGTCCTCGTAGAGGCGATCGGCAGCGGCGGCGACCTCTCGCGCCCGGCCCTGGTCCAAGCTATGGTCCGGGGCGAGAGGGAGTGGGAGGCAGTCACCTCCTTCTGCAAAGCAGTCATGCTTCCCATCCTAAAAAAAAAAAAAAAGCATTACAGGATCGCGGGACCCGAAACATTGCCCTGAAAATGTTACGCATTGAGACCCGTAGTTTCATTAGTCGTGGATACTTTTGTAGCAGTAAAGTAGTCTTTTTTGTGAGCTAATAAACTGATTAACAGTTCCTCCTTCATTTAAGTCCAAGAAATACTTTTAAAGCAATCTAATAATACTTTTAATTAACTCAGTCGTCGCCACGTCTAGAGCATCGGATTCTCTGGACGATGTAATAGGGTCTTAACTTTTATCTCGACTATCCCATTTTTAAATGACCCAGCTTTTTAATAAAATTCATCACTTTAATCACTTAGATTGAACTACATAGTTTTCCCGGGAGATTTTCTTATTTAAGTATCTCTGGATCGTAAAAACAAACGCGATTTACCCTCGGACAGATTATTTCATGTTTGGGACTTAATGTACCGAAAACTTTGATCTCCTCCTCATTAATCATGAACGTTTTAATGTATACTTACGAGTTAAGGCGTTATTTGCGTACATAATCAAACATTCGAAATAACACAGAATTTCGCAGTGAAAAAGGTACTTTGAACATTTTGGATTCATTCTGATTTTTCAGTAGTTGGCCATGATTTAGGATGTGTTTTACAACTAAGCAGTATTAAATTAAACCCAGCTCAGTGGTGACCCATCAGTGGTATTGGCCCCGCCTTACGAGTTTGTAGGTCGAGAGTTCAAACCTAAACAGGCACATTACTTTGTGTATTTCATTTCATCACCACTGTTCTCAAAACAGTGGCGGAAAACATCGTGAGGAAACCGGCATGTCCTAGAACCAAAAAATTCGATGACATGTGACATCCATCAACCCGCACTGGGGCTACGTGGTGGGTTATGGGCCACTCCCTATCACATAGAAGAGGCGTCTCAGCCGAGGGGACTGATCATGCTTAAATTAAACCTGAAAATAACCTTATTCATTTATTCTACCTCTTCCAATAAAATCATATTTGCTGACGTACAAATATTTTAAATCCCTTCTTGAGCCCTAACTAGGATTAAATTCGGACAATCACATTTGGTAAAGTACAAAAAATTGAATAAGTATAAACCGTACCCTTTTCTATTTTTATTGCAAATTACATATTCAATTTGAGATATATGAGAAAGAGGATGGAGAAATTTCAGTATCAAATGCATTTCATCTCAGTATTCAGTATTAGATTTAAATAAATTAGTTAGTTAGGGTCTTTGACACTGATATAATCTTATTATAAGACTCCCTCCACACGCGACGGAGATGGTGGGCACGTGACGCGAACACACTATGAGATAAAATATTTAAGTGATCTTTCCACGTAACGCTCGCCAGGTGTTTTGTTCAAGAAATTCAGTTTGAAGCTTGAACCATTTGTTATTTTTACTTTCATTTATGTTTCCTAAGGAACCTGCGCTGCTCTGTTATTCTTGTAAAAGCTGCTGTTGATGTTAGCTGAGCGAATTTTGAAGCGACACTGCGCTTTTTGTCGTTGGTTTTTATTGCTGTTTTTATTGAACAGTATCTTTTACGTGGCGCAAATGTAAATAGCAATATGCTGCAGTTTCTTAGTACGACGCTCGATATATACACCCTGTGCATTGCAGAAGACGTCGTAGTGCACAATAGTCTGAGACACTTTTAAAGTATTAGGACAATATCCTAACATATAATACCAAAAACATCTTGAGTTCCTTTCTTCGAATCGAAATAAACAGATTTGTTTACGCACTAAGAGAACTACGCAAAACAGCAAATGAAGACGCTGCACTCAACGCCTATCACGGCTACGTAGCGTCTGTATTGAGGTACGGCTTACTCCTATGGGGTAACTCATCTCACATACAAAGAGCCTTCATAGCGCAAAAAAAATGCTTGCGAGCAATAACTGGGGCGCCTCCATACGAGAGCTGTAGACCAATTTTTAAAAAGCTAAAGGTTCTAACTCTATCTTCTACTTACATTTTTGAAATAGCCATATTTGTCAAGAAAAACTCTCACTTCTTCTCCACAGTAGCCGAAAACAATAGATTTACAAAAAGGGACCCCACCAAATTAAAAAACCAATTTTGTAATAGCACTCTCCACTACAGAAACAGCTACCTGATGTCCATTAAAATATATAACCATATTCCAAAAGTGATAAGAGAGCTACCATTTAATTTTTACAAAAAAAATCTGAAAGATTGGCTTCTCCAAAATAATTTTTACACTCTCAAAGAATTTTTTGATTATAAGGGTAAATAAGTAAATAATATAGGTATATATATATTTTTTAATAATAAGGTAGATGTATTTAGTTGTTTAATAAAAATATTGTTATTGTTATGTTTCATTTTGATATTGTATATTAGTGTTTAATAGTGTTTTGTATTATTCATTAGAGTTTAAGTAAGTACTATACAAGTTAGGTTTTATACCTACCCACGTGTAAATATTCGTATGCCGCTATTAGCGGCGGATGTGTTGAGCTTATCCATTTTAAATACCAAACAACTTTGTACCTACCATATCCGACGAATAAATGTCTTTGAAATGTAATAAGTTTTAATTTGTTGCAGTATATCGGGACAATGGACGTGCCGCGCCCAACCAGTCGGGTCGAGATCGTCGCTGCGATGCGCCGCGTTCGTGTGAGTATGGTTTTATAATGATGCCGACATAATAATATAATAAATAGTTATTTTTATTTTATTCTCTAATTCATGGAAATGTTTTTGTTATCACTTACTATCTACACTAACTAACCCGCTGAATACGTTTTTTTAAAGGATGTAGCAATACCTACGTACGCGTAATGTACGTGTATATAAATTCCTGTAGGTACCTTCCCGTTTGCACAAGAGCGTTCACTCGTTGTCATACAAAACGCAATATGCTTTGTAGCCGTTTGACAGCTTCGAAAACTCTGACTCCCGTTGATACGCCACTTCTTCAATACCGCTAGTAAATATTAATTTATAAAATCCATTAAGTATAAAATTAAATGAGGATTGTTCTCTTACTCTTTTTTTTTATTAGTGGTTAGCAAACTAACTTTACTTGACAAGTAGGTATACTAATCTATCTTGATATTATCCGTAGAAAGTAGGAACTGCATATTATACAATCTATACATATTATAAATAAAAGTCTTTTTTCGTGTCTGTCTGTGCGTCCGACCACGTTCTTCTTCTAAAAAAAGGCTATGGATTTTGATGCGGTTTTCACCAACATATAAAGAATTTATTCCGGAAAGTGTGTAATGAAATTACCTATATTTAAAATAATACAAAGAAATCTCAATGTTTTATCAAGACGTAAAAACCTTGCGAAGCAGGTTTTTTTATTTAATTATAAATTATTAGGTTTAAAAAAAATATTGATGTAGATTATATACATTAGAGTTTTTTGATATATATACATTAGAATTGCCCCCGGTGGCACACTTCACAAAGCAGAACAAGACGCTAGTACCCACCGTTTGCCCATAAAATTGATTTAGCTAAGCTTTGTCGGTAATTTTACATTGTTTAGGAACAAGAACATTGAGTTTTTATTGAGCGTGGGCTTATGCCACAAAATTTGCTTGGCTGAATGGCTACAGTTGGTATCTCTATTAGGACAAGATTTTGTTCAATGTCGGTGATATTACGTGCCGTGTATTTCCATGTATACATAGGCTTAATGTTACTGCCAATAAAAAAAAAACTACGCGCTCTTTGTGAACCAGTCTATGTGAAGATTACATGATATTTTTTATTTTAAACTAGCTCCGTGCCGCGACTTTATCCGCGTGAAATTTCACGTTCCCCAACCCACCCCGTCGCATCGCATCATCTGCCCGCGGTATTATTCCGTATTCGCTTAGCGTTTTTAATACTTTTTTCTTTATGCTTGGCTCCTAAGAATCGTCGTGATGTTAAATAGCCTTCCTCAAGAATTGGGGTTACAAATGCAAAAATATATTTTTTTAATCCGACTGGTAGTTCCAGAGATTAGCGGGTTCCAACAAACAAACTCTTCAGTTTTGTTATCAGTATAGATGGATAGAAATAAATGCTTTATTAGTATTTTGACTTCCTTTATTGAACTAGAAGCGCACAAACCATTCAAACCGTTTTAACTTCATTTCTCGTAGGATAAGTAAGTACCTACTTACCCTCTCAAAAAACACAAATGTTCCTAATAATTAGTGGATAATAAGAATTATTGTGACACATTAATTAGTTAACTTAAAATAACTGACGCTTCGAAGTCATTGAAACACAAAAAACAATAATTATGACAGGAAAAGCAAAAAAAACGAAGGAAATAGAGAAAGTCAACTTGATGATAGACATATTCCAAAGCAATCCATCGATTTTGTAAATAAACGCGTTGTCTAGCCAAGGAAATCCACTAATACTCTATTAATATACTTAATAGCTTTTAATAGAGTAAGTATTAATGGATAATTTCGTAAAACCATAAGCCTCCTTCTGGGGGACTGCCCCAGAAGGGCAAGAAAGGTAAAAAATAAGAGTATCTACCTAAGTATAATATTTGTGGCGAGCTCAAAAAATAATTTGTGCAGAAAAAGTGAGTTGTAACATAATCCATGCGGGACTGAATGAATCCTCCTAAGCTTGTCCGTTACAGGAGGAATGCTTATTTTTTCCTCGTAAACAAAATCGGAAACCGTTATCGTTCGGCTTGCTGAACATTTAGAGAAAGAAAAAGAGAGAGAAAATAAATTTATTTAATCCAGGTTATAATGGCCAGGCACACAATATTCACAAAAAACAGAAAAATCCGAAGCCAAGGACCTACCATAAGCAAGTATCAAAACTTCTGGTTCCTAATCTAGAGTCTAAACTTCCCCAGTCATAGTGACTGTTCTATCAGCATGTTTTTCACGGTTTTTGATATTTTATGAAAAAAAATTTGTCATAGCCACAACATTCGACTGTTACTGGATATCTATAATCTATATTACACATTATATTTATAATAATAATTTAGTTTATTGGGTACTATTTGGGTGTTAGGTTAGGATATAATTTTTATTAATTAATTAGGTAATAGTTGTTATTTACTTACTTATTATTTTAATTTACTGAAATAAGTATTTTTCTAAACCGATTATAACCATTATTTAGAGAATCTATTCCGAAAGAGTTTTGTTTATAAATAATTATTTATAAATAATTATTATTTAAAGTACTTACGTATAATTCAGAAATCACGATGTTAAGTCCTAAATTATAATAATTATCAGTTTAGAAATAGCCATTCGAAATATACCATTCGCGATAAGAGAAAAAAGCAAATGCACAAGTCGAACTAGTTTCCGAGCTTCTAAACTCACTTTCCCGTTTTGTCAATAAGTGGATATGGTGGTAGGTACATTTTGGCATTCTCCTCGTATAGAAAAGGGGCGGGAGTACATACATAGGCAGAGAATTTTCTTCCAACCTTCCAACCATTGCGTAATTTGTCGCCCCCTTGTTCCACAATTGGTTCCCGTTTCGTTCCACTTAAGTCACATATTTCCTTTCTCTTAGTTCTTCGAATTTAATAACAAAAAAATTGCTTTCAATGTTGCATTCTCCTTTCTCTCCTCCATAAGCAGGCATAATGGTTTGAACAACTTTAATATTACTTCTCAACTTCGCGTTGTTTGTGATCTATTTCGAGATGTTAAGTATTCTTGTACCTAAATTTTGTTTACTATGTTATAATTGGTATATTTTTAAACTAAGGTATGTCATGTTTATCAACATTTTTTGTTATTTCTTTAAGTAATTATATAGACCAAGACTAGGTAAATGACATTTTTGGATTTAAAAATGTAATTATCTACTTATACAGTAAAAAGAGGCTCGAGTAAATCCAGGGAAGATCGCAGAAAGTGATAAAGCCGCCCATTTTTTTTTGTTGTTAAATGTATTTTTGTTATGTACTTTCTAGTTTATATTAAAGTATAAATAAATAAATAAAATACAAGAAAAATTAAACCGTTTCACCGACTAGGCACCTAAAAATGTTACAGCCCAAGATTTTTATTTCAAAAGTTTACTTTACAAGTCAAACCACCGCTGCACTGGTGCATAGAATACGAAAAAGAACCGATAACTTGCAAATATCCCAGACGAGCGAACTTGTACTGAGTATCCTCCAAACAGTTTTTTGCAATTCCGCTTTTATGACCATTCCCTGAACTTAGCAACACGACTGAAAGTATGCTCCAAACTTTTAATCGAGAAAATAAACTGTTCAAATAAAACTAGTACCTACCTAAAGTTTTTTGAATAAATACGATTGTCCTTTGTCATCAATGCCATTTTCTCTGACGTACAAGAACGTTTCCATCATCATCATTCTTGGAGAACGAATAGTTTGATAGGTCTTCGCCCAGTACCCACCTAGAACATAGATGTCAAACAAAGATGTTAGAAACTTATAGCACGCTTTGCCATCATTTTCTTTAGTGATTTGTCAGTAATTTTGCGTTGAACTGACTCCATTTCAGTTGAAAAATATGAGTGATATTATCAGCGGGCTCTGTTTTATCGTCTGTGAAAAAGCCGATTTACCGCGAAATAAACCTGAAAACTCCGAGTGCAAAAGATTTTCTTGAAAATGTTTCGTTGAAAAATTTTCAGTGGCTTGTAGAAGAAAATGTTGATAGATTCTATTAAAGTACACCAATATTGCGTTTACAATTCACAAGCATTTTGTTTGGATATTGGAAGGTATGGAGACGCATTATCTTTGCATAAGCATGTATGAGTGATCGTGTTACATTGATCCGACACGGAGGAGCTTCGCCATCGGTAGTGCTGCGCATCTGATTACAAATGAACTTGTTTATAAACCGCCGAAAAATCGTGACGACACAGTTATGAGCGGCACCTGTACTGGGATATATACATATTTATTTATAAGTATAGGCAAACTGCTACCCTTCCTTGCCTACATATTTTGCGGTTAAAAAGCCATTTAAGACAACATTTTCTCGTTTGCTGTAATACTTAATACTTAAATACAATATCTTTATTTTCTCCCGCTGTATCTTTATGTAATTCTTTCAGTGAATGTGTGTTTACATAAATATTTCAAGACTAGTATTGTGATTTTACTGCTATTAACTCAATGAGTCTGCCTAGTCTTGTCCTAAATATGTTAGGGTCGGCTTCCGTTATAATCGGATGCAGCTGAATACATAGTATTTTACATAGAACTACTGCCTATCTGAGGTCAGATGTCCCTTGGTATGACAAGTTGTCAGATTTTTTGGCCTTCTCAATATCCGTGTTGACTGTCTAAGACCTACGAATGACTGCCGGGATCAACGGCTTAGCGTGCTCTCCTAGGCACGGAGGGGTCTCGAAATTTAATGGATGGTCACCCATCCGCGTACCAACCGTGGCAAGCGTAGCTGACCTTCGATCGACCCGTGCGCAGTTACTTAAAAACACCTTCATAAAGGTTACAGAATTATATGTGTTATGTATATCGCAGCCAACTGGTTAAACGGCGGCCGTTCAACTAACGGCCTGAATGATATTAAATTACAGTTTAGGTTGGAAGTCTGTAACCAATCACGCGCGGGCCGAATTGGTCGCAGTAACTAAGCCAGGGCACCCCAACCAAATGGGTTAGGTTAGGTTAGAACTGTGATCAACCGCGTCCGAGCCGAGAGAGCGAAGCGACGCGAGCACTACTTCTAAAGGCCACACAGTGGAACGAATGTATGGGAGCGGTTGGACGTAGACATGTCCGAAAAATAAGAGTAAAATTATGACAAACTAATGATGCCATCTTATTCGATTACTTAATGCCTTCATAAATTGTGGTGATGAATTTCTTCATAACTCCCATATTTCGGGAGTAATTTGAGAAAATGTGAAATTTTACTATGAAATGAGTGTATCGAGCTCTCTCCCTCCTGATTCCGGGCTTGTTTCAAGTAGCGGTCTCTAATATCGTAATGCTATTACTAAGAGCTATATTTAATACTAAGACACATAGTGCGCCAAATGTGCACTTTCTGGGATAAAAGGAAATGAAAATTTAAAAAAAAAAACGTTTTTTCCCCATTTGTATTTACTTTAAACCGCAGACAGACTTATTAAGAGGTCTATAAATATATTATATATATACAGAAATATATATTAACAAAAATATTCACAAGAACTGATGAGAGTATGACTTTTAAGTAAGTTGATAATAAATTACCTAGTTTCATTAAAAGTACAATAAATAATTAAGATGTAAGCTCTAATTTACTAAGTTACACATTTTAAAACAATAACATCATTTAATTATCTTCGTCATCATCATCATCATCAATTAATTCAAATTCAGAATCGATGTCCGCTAAATCATTTATGTTAACAAATTCGATATCACTTTTCTCAGAATCCGTAAGCTCATAAAATTCCTTAAAAGAAGATTTTTTTACAAACTTATTTCCTTTTGGACGGATACTTGTAACAAGTGGATCAGAAGACAGTAAAAGATTGTGCATAATATCTTCATTGCATGAGATACTGCTATGCTTTCGAGAATGCCCCTCTCTATATTTTCTAAAATCTTTATTTCTAGCCTCAGATGCCTCTTCGGATAGAAAACCAATGGGCACAATTGACATGTTCTGAACTATGTCTGGCCCATGCATTAAAATTTTATGAAGTGAAGAAGGCATATAATACCATGGGTATAACTCCACGTAAAGCTTAGCAGTATCAAAGCAGAACTCTCGGAATTTAGTTACGTTGATCTTCTCTCCTGATGAAATACACTGCAAGATCACACAGATTTTTCTTAAAAGCATAGCATCTATTCCGGTCAGTTCAGCAGATTTAGTGTAGTTTTCAAAAAATCTCCTTGCCGAGTTGCCATTGTTGGTGGATCCACTGCCTTGTTTCACAACATCGAGAAGTAAGCCCGTTTCTCTTCTTACAGCCTCTTGAACTCTTTTCTTCCTGTCATCAACTTGCCTTTTTGCTATATCACCCCTTACTTGCCATGATTTTATGTCTAATTTGTAGGAAATGTGTAATAAGCATTCCATTGAGCGAATCCAAGCGTGAAGGGTGCTTAAGCTATATTTATACATGTCCTCGTTTGCGTGTTTATCTTTGATTAACTCTAAATTATTCATTTCTTTAGGACAAGCCTTGCATATGTCACACACTGAAGCTGCTGTATTGGATATAATGGAATGAATTTTACCATCAATCATTGTCAACAGCAGTTGGTGTTTGACACTAATTCCATCAGTGATGGTGGATGGAGTTAAGGCTTCAATCTCTGCTTCGATTTCAGCCATCTCTCTCTGCACATTTTCTTTGGTTTCCTTTATAAACTTAAACAATATTGGCCGGCAAAATGAAGTGGAAGATGGTCGCTCGTTTTCCCAAATTGTTACACCTTTTGAGACGAGCCGCAGTGGTACAAGACTAATCATAAAATTACTAGCAAGATCGATTTGCTCATCTTCACTCGTCCTTTGATGATAAATGCTTTGGCTAGATGATCCGTCAAAACCCCATTTGCTGGTCAATACGAGCTGTTGATTGGGATCAACAGGGGTTTCTAACGACCTAATAAGTCTTCTTGAGGTTAAATCCATCAAGGCTTGTAATTTGATTTTTGCAGAGCTCTCTGTAACTGTGAGATCTTCTTTGGCCGGATAGCACTTAATTTTTTCTTTAACCAACATGTAGTAACTCGGGTATTGAAGAGCTCCTTCTTGAGTGTTGAAATCCCGAAGAGTATTATAGCGCCATTTCGATAAGTTCATCGATACATAAAGAGCCAATGCCTTCAAAGGGGATATTTCCCGTACCTGAATTGATTTACCTTCAATGAAGGCTTTGATTTTTGAGGCCTCTTCTGGATTCTCCGTCAAGTATTTCATAACATAAGCTGTATCGCTTTGTCCTGCCTTTTGAAGCGCCCTTTCGGCCGAAAACATAATTTCAGCGCTGTTACTGCTGCATGAAAGACTATCTTCAGTGCGTCTTCTTTTTTGCCGGTTACTAAGGTCCTCAAAAGATTTACGAGGACTAGGATGTGTACAAGTTGAAGCATCAGATTTAGCAGGAGAAAGTATGGGCTCGATGACGTCACTTATATTTTCTGTAGAAGGTTCCATATTTTCATTCTGTAATTCCGGCCATTGAATTGCAGCCTGTAGCCAAATCTCATGTTTCTTCCGAAACTTATCTGTGCTTCTTCCAGACTGTGTCCATTTTGCATAAATGCGGTAGCAAAATCGACGACACCAGTCTTTTAAACTTGTTTCAGCACTTTCACATAACTGAACACAACTGTTATCTTTTAAAACACTGAACAAATAGTTAAAGTCGCGTAAATCTTTATGTGCGCGTGCGCATAAAGCAACGTGAATATCAAGATTTGTATTAAAATTTGGAAAATACATTGCGAGATTAGCTTGGATACAACGAGGTGTAAATCAACACTGATTTTAAAGTTACTAATAGTGACCTATTTATATAAAATCCAGGTATCCCAGGTATCCTTTGTTAAATATTGCAAGGTAATTAGTTATTGTGATAATTAGTAAATGATGCATGCTAAATTAGTGTATTAAGAGCCATTTAGTAATTAAATAATAGCAATGTTCTTATCAGTAATCATTAGTGCATCAGTTTTATATGTAAACCTTAAGTCCCTAATTATATATCCTAATTAGCTTATATCTTCTCTAATTGGCTGCTCAGAAATGTTATTGTAATAAGGTAAACCTTTAGAAAAACGGTTTTAATCAACAAAATAAACAAAAAATAAAAAAATTGTGTTATAAAATAAACATCACTCTTTATCCCAGAAAGTGCACATTTGGCGCACTATGTGTCTTAGTATTAAATATAGCTCTTAGTATTAGCATTATGATATTAGAGACCGCTACTTGAAACAAGCCCGGAATCAGGAGGGAGAGAGCTCGATACACTCATTTTCATAGTAAAATTTCACATTTTCTCAAATTACTCCCGAAATATGGGAGTTATGAAGAAATTCATCACCACAAGTTATGAAGGCATTAAGTAATCAAATAAGATGGCATCATTAGTTTGGCATAATTTTACTCTTTTTTTTCGGACATGTCTACGTCCAACCGCTCCCATACATTCGTTCCACTGTGGGCCAGGCGGTTAACTAAATGGCTAATTTAACCAGTTGGCTGCGACATTTATATTGAATTGATAAAAGAATCAAATATGTAACCCATAAAAATTTGTTTTTAAATGTGTTAACCCAAAAAACTTTTTAATAGTGTAACAGTAATATAAGTATCTGTAACCGATATAAAGTGTTAACAGTGTTATTAAGTGTAACCGGTAAACATAGCGTTGCCAAAATAGCCGCAATCCCCACTGGATTAAGGCTATTTTGCCATCGCCGCGTCTGCCGCGTTTTTGCGATACCGTGCAATTAAAGGATAAATGCTTATTTTTGTTACACATATTAACACTTACATAACATAATCAGCCTATAATGTTCCCACTGCTGGGACACAGGCCTCCTCTCTGTGAGAGGGAGTGGGCCGTAATCCACCACGCGGGCCCAGTGCGGGTTGGTAGATGTAACATGTCTTCTAATTTTTAGTTCTAGAACATGCCGGTTTCCTCACGATGTCTTCCTCGCCGTTTTGAGACCAGTGGTGATGAAATAATTTACACAAAGTAAAGCGCCTGTCGGTTCGAACCTACGACCTATATATCTCGTAAGTCGCGGTCGTTACAACTGTGCCACCACTGCTCTTATTAACAAATATAAAAGGTTACACTTTGATTTTGTAACTATATTGTATCTGTTACATATAGAAGTGTTTTTCTTTTAAAAAAGTTTAAATAACAGTGTTAAAACACTTATTACGGTTACAGTTTGAGTCTCTGCCCATGCGGCTGTTATTATTCAGCCACGAGCCCCTCTTTACACAGGGCCGATGCTTGCCAGGGTCGCGGGTTGTTCGAAAGAGATACCGTGGCCCCTGGCACAGGCAACTGAAGGAACACCGGTTGGATTAAGTCTGTAAAAGTCTGACACGCCCTCCCGCTCCGCCCAGAGCGGGAGAAGTGATTTGACAATTTCCCAACCAAAAAAGAAAAAAAGCAGCCCCTCTATACACTGTTATAACAATAAAATTAATCAAAGTCGTCAACAAAACAAACACAGTTTTATGAACACAAACAATATGCAGCTAAAACCAACTTAACTATTCCGGTTTGACCAGCTGAGCAGCTAACTCAACAACAGTTGCTAATACTCCGCCGGTAGTTCAACTGCTCTAGACATTTACAAGTCTGTATATTTAGTTTAGCATATTGAGAAACTTTCGAGATGAAAATAGATATAAAACGGCGTCTATTGATCAAGTCATCAACGCACAGAGTAATATAATAAGATTGGAATACCTACGGGCCGTTATTTCCTTCCATTACATCAGTCGCTGTAATCGTAAAAACCGGCCAAGTGCGAGTTGGACTCTCACACAAGGGTTCCGTACCACCATACAATATTTAACACTCATATAAAATAACAGCAAAAAAATCACGTTCGTTGTATGGGAGCCCCACTTAAATATTTATTTTAGGCAACAGAAATACTCATTCTGTGAAAATTTCAACTGTCTAGCTATCACGGTTCATGAGATACAGCCTGGTGACAGACAGACAGACAGACGGACAGTGGAGTCTTAGCAATAGGGTCCCGTTTTTACCCTTTGGGTACGGAACCGTAAAAACGGTAGTCATGTTCTCGCAAAACGTTGATTCGATTAAGTCATAGATTTCCAAAACATTCGTTTTATTTTTAGTGCTGTGCCTACCAGTTGATTCTCGGTCATTATTTGTAATTCATGGTTTATTAGTTTCAGTCAAAAATTCGTTCTAATAAACAAAGATAACGCTATTTTAAGCGCATGCTGTGTAATTACGTAACACACTATCAGTAGCAATGGTTTCATGGTTTTCGTTTTGACAGTTCAACCCCCATGTCATTGCGTTATATTTACGTTGTTGATCAGATTTTTTTTCGAACATATGAAGTAATGGATTAGCAATAACCTTCAAAGTAATTCAAGATTGATATCGATAGTGCGTTACGAATTTAAGGTTTAATTAATCAGCATTAATAGGCTCAAATACTTCGTGACAATGAACTAACTAACTACCTTCAGGAGAATTCCACGCAAATGTTATTCAGCATGTAGACTTTCAAACCTCTAAGAGCCGCTTTGCTAATTGTCTCTCATCTGCCTAATGTTCGCAGCTTCCACCTTTACTAAATTATGATGCACGTCGCTAAGTAATAAGGTGCCTCCATTACATTATTCTCAGTGTACAGGTGCGCAGCGGAAACGTGGATGATTATAATTAATGCTATTTTCGAGCTATTTCAACACAAACTTCACAGAAATTGTAAAGTTGGTTTAAGTGAGGCGGAGATCCGGAGCGGGATTAGTTATTTTTGGTACCTACGGCGTCAGATGACGACTTCTTGAAAATCTTATCGAAATAGCAGCTTTTAAAAATAGCCACTATCGGAATAATTTAATACCTAAAGACATTCACCATCTATAGAATTATTTTCACTAAGGATGTTACTTTAATATATAATTAGTTTTTAATTCGTCGAAGTATGTTATGATTTAAGATCCGATTGTTAATCAATCTCCGTAAACCCTCGTCACAGACTTATGGTGACATAACGACAAACACACACGATAAATGCGGATAAAAGAAGAAGAGCAATTAAAAAGAATACGTAATTTTATTATCTTCAACACTAGTGTTATCTTCTAATATATAAAGTTATCATGTCACAATGTTAGTTACCTTCTTCTCCGAAACGGCTTGACCGATTTTTATTAAATTTTATATGCATAGTCAGTGGTTTGAGAATCGGCTACTATCTATTTTTCATACCCCTAAATCGAAACTTACGCGGGTGAAACCGCGGGGCGCAGCTAGTAATCTATATCTATCTATACGTATCCATATAATACTAATAATAAAACTAAAGAGTTTATTTGTATGTTTCTTTGAACGCGCTAATCCCTGGAATTATTAGACGAGTTCAAAAAAAAATTACCTATTATAAAACCCTATTCTTGAGGAAGGTTATGGGCTAGATAACATCACGCTATATGACACTTAGGAGCAAAAAGAAAAAAATCAGAAAGAACTCTAAGCGACAACGAAGTACCTAATAGCGCGGGCGGACGATGCGATGCTATGCGGTCGGTCGGGGGCGTTTTATAAAACCGGCCAAGTAGGAGTTGGACTCGCACACGAAGGGTTCCGTACCACCATACAATATTTAACACTACATTTTATAAAATAACGGCAAAAAATCACGTTTTTTGTATCGGAGCCCCCCTTAAATATTTATTTTATTCTGTTTTTAGTATTTTTTATTATAGCGGCAACAGAAATACACATTCTGTGAAAATTTCACTGTCTAGCTATCACGGTTCATGAGATACAGCCTGGTGACAGACGGACAGACGGACAGAGGAGTCTTAGTAATAGGGTCCCGTTTTTACCCTTTGGATACGGAACCCTAAAAACGTGGCTGTTAATTTAGTATATTATTGTGTATCCTACCAGGATGAACTGCGAGATGCCATAGTCAAAAAAAAAAACTTCCATGCGAACGAAGTCGCAGATAGAAGCTATTATGTATTTTAATAAATTATTTCATTGTATTTTTGAAGATACAAAACCTAATGGTAATAATGCTTTTACACGTTAACATCACAATCTTTTTTACACCAGGAAGACTGAGCTATACCAAAGGGTTGGCGCTTTGGGCCCAACCGGAAATCTACCTACCACGGAATTTGACCCCATGACCTATAATTTGTAAAGACGGCATTCAGCACCTACCTTTTATCCCTATATAAATTATCGTCATCTAATGAAACTTTATTTCCGTAGTACGAATTCAAGGCGAGGGGTGTGAAGAAACGCAAGGTGACTGTGGACGTGTCCACGGACGGAGTCCGGGTGACTACGAGGACCAATATCACGACTAGGAAGACCAAAGTGAGTTTAAATCTAATTTTCATTGTGTTCTGGCGAATGGACAGACTAAAACTAAAGTGAAAAAAACCGGCCAACACGCACAATGAAGGATTTCGTAGTTGTGGTGAATTTATCCCAAGAACAAACTTAACATTGTAGTTGAAAAACATATTCTCCCATACATCAATATTCGTCACGGTCATTTCTCCAACTACAAAAGTTTGAAATCGCCAAAATGTATTTAGTTAAAAACTACAAATTAACAATTTTCTTACCTTTTCCTCGACTTGTGCCGTGAGACCCTGCTTCTTTCCAATTTTCATGAGATCAACGGGAAGTAAACTCATAGGTTTTGATTTATTTGCGAGGGTCAAATTATGTGGGCCGTATTTTTTATTGCGTTGCCGTAGAAGCTTGATTCTTTTAGAAATCCAAGGGATCATAGACCTATTGGATATTAATTTCAACTTGATACTCTACGCATTCCTGAAAAAAAGGGTCTAGACAGATTGACAGACAGACGGACTACGAATGATCCTATAAAATTTCCGATTTTCTTTTTGAGGTACGAAGCCCTATAAATGACAAAACTAAAGTATTGATTCAGTTAAGAGTGACATAGAAAATACATAGTTGCTAATGGAGAATAAAGTTACAACTGAAAAGCTAAGAATGAGTAGGAACTTACCTACTAATAAACTTGGCAAAAGTCGTAACGAGCTTTTAGAAGCTAGAGCTTAGCTAGATCAGAGTGATCTCTGAAAGTTATTGGCAAGGATAGCAAAAGAGCCCCACTCTAAGGACAATGATACGGTAAAATAGCAACTATTGATAATGAATGCAAAGTGGCTCATATTTATTAGATGAACGGGTAGTATTGTTGCTAAATGCGACCCTCAGCTACCCGAGGAATGTTTTAACCCTACTTAAAGTTACATTTACGGTAAGGGTGTTAATATAATTATACTAACAAATGTAGATCACTGTGAGAGGTCACCAAGTGTGAACAAACAAAGAAATAAATTACAGGACACTCGTTTGTACAAAAATAATAAAAGTAAACGAAAAGTTGTACTCATTCCAAGAAGTCGAAAAAACCAAAAAAAAATTGGAAGGCTTTCAAAAATGTTATTCAAGTCTTAATGCATTGGCCTTTTTATTCATGAATGCTGATAATATACATCTGATCGCTTAAACGCGGTCTCAAGTTAAATTGGAAACTTCGACGACTCAGTAAGAAAGTTCGATTCATTTCACGACAAAATCATTTGCGGTGCGGCTGTTAAATGAGAAATGAGTAAAAATGTAATTAAATGTATGGAGTTACAAATGTAATCGTTTCGGGGACAACAATCCTGTTGCAATTTTTTTTGTTGATTTCACCAATTATTATTTATTTCATAGACCCCTTTAAAGTGATTCATAACATCTACCCAATTCATCTTCGTAGGTTCATAAATCCTAAGTGCCTTAAATTTCTTTCAGAGTTTGAGGAAATATCTTAGTGACATTTTTATATTCTTCGAAGCGTCCCAAAGAAAAATTTTAGTTCAAATCAGAAATGGAATCGTCCTATAATGCGTGTTTCACTTTCATGTTCTTCTTCAAATACTTTTGCTTGTTTTGCGAATTTGGGATTGAACGAATTTTACCAGAAAACCGGGGTTTGTTCCCGTTAATCGAGTCATTTTGTAATTGGGGCACTATTGTTGGAAGTCTCAGCGGGATTTGTTCAGTTGCCATTGGCATAAACAAAGCTTATTTATTGTACAGTTGGGGGGACAAAATAGTGGAAGCAATTTGAAATCCAAGTTGTAATTAGTGGTTGTCTTTTTCAGAAGCTAAAAGGTTTTTCAATAGTCAAATAACTTTTATCTGAGGAATAGGTAATAATTGACACTTGACAGCTTTTGATAGATTTTTTTTCAATCTGTCATATTTATTCTGCAGATGAAAGTTATCTAACACTAGAAAAATTTGCCCCTAAAATGTTAAAACGTAACATAAATAATTCGAAAGACATTATCTTTCTCCACACATTGGGTGATATTACCTCATATTACTAAATTATCTGTTAGGTGTGAGGAACCGGTGACAGTGATTTTTTCTCGAGGCTCGTAAATCATGTCGGGTATAATGGACGGGTGTCAACCGGCTGTCTAGGAGCCGCCGCGTTCAGCGTCTATTGTAGCATCGATCCATTGTGGGTCCTGAAAAAAATAATCTTGGTCCACTCTTCATTATTAGAATTACTTTTCAAAGATAGGTACTTTTTAATATTTAATTTTGATTGGACATACCAATCAAAATTAAATATTAAAAAGTACCTACTTTTAAATTAGGTCGTTCAAGTATTCTGATTTTTTTTCTACGTAAGTAGGTAATGTTTTTCTTCTCTGAGGTATTAGGTACGTACCTGTGTAACAGTGGGTATAACTTTAGAGATGGTTCCATTAGATATCTTTATTTTTTTGGGATATGTATAGTTATGTTTCCATCAGCATTCAAAAATATCTACTGTCTCTGACTGACCTACCCTTAGAGGAATACAGACGTGATAGAATGTGTCATGTTAAGTCTAAAATATCTTGAGTCAAAATCATAACACTAATATATTTTATGTATCTCAGAAGATTCATAAAATATGTTACGAGTAGGTGTTAGAAGCAGCAGAAATTTGTAATACCAGATTTTGAAATAGCCCCCACTTTCAACTACGAGCTAAATTGCATTTCATTTCTGCGCATGCTTTAATACAATCCAGTGTGATGAAACCTGACGGCAACTTTTGTTACAGAAGAGCTCAAGTAAGCTGTTTGGCCGCGGCAGCAAGACCAGTGTGACCACAGAGGCTGCGGAGATAATGCACCATCCCATCTACCGCATCTTCTACGTCTCCCACGACAGTTCTGATCTGAAGATCTTCTCCTACATCGCTAGAGATGGCGCCACCAACGTCTTCAAGTGCAACGTTTTTAAGAGCAATCGCAAGGTTAGTACCTGTTTTATCATGAAATGATGATAAAAGATCATTTATGTCGAGAAGACACGGCTGTCATTTGTAGTTCCTTGACAGTCGTTACGGGTAGCCAGGAGCCCGATAGCCTGTCAACCAGTCGTACCAATCCACTAACTGGGTTGTGCATTTCAGAGAGCAGGCAAACCATATAAAATGCTGGTATTCGGCTGCATCAAGTTGGAGTGCAAGCCGACTCACACATGATCGGGAAAAGACGAAATAGATGATTATGATAACATTATTTCTTGTCGTTGTCGAAAGACCTGTGGAAACATTATATCCACGTCTAGCAATGATGCTGTACACATAAGTCCTAGATCAGGACCTCGGTCTACCTTGCCTACGGGAAATAAACACGCTGCGCCTCATGATAAGTACAGTAGACCGCGCGGCGGAGGTAATTCTTTTATTTTGAGCTGGCCTAACGTAGTACGAAGTTTAAATAGTATGCGAGGCCGGCCGGTTACCACTGATGTGCAGCCTACTGTACACGTTATTTTTATTCAGTACAGTGTAACATTATAGGCTGATTGTGATGAATGTTTCGTAACAATAATACAAATTGGCTTCCCGCCTGAATATCAACACGTAATAAATGGCCTCAATTTCAATTTAAGATGGAGAGGAATTCCAAATTTGCGAAAGATTAATAAAAAGGTACCTATCAAAGGTTCGTCGGAGCCCTTTTCTTGAGAAAATATTTCTCATTTATTCACAATTTCGGAAGGTTTAGTCGTAATTTTCAGGACTATTAAATCTATTTTGTAATCAGAAATGGGCTACAAATATCAGAATACCAAATGCTTTCACTGGGATTTCACAATAATAAACAAACTACAGTATCTACCTATCAATTCAGTTTTCGTTTTGGATTAAAATACTAACTAGAATATTATTTCACTATAATATGACCTTAACGTAAAATATATTCAGTTATCCCACAAAAACTGTCAAAAAACAAACAAAACTTTCTAAGATACCTCGAACATAAAAGACTTTTAGATCGGAGACCAAAACAACTGCAAAAACACGGAGCGCTTTACCGCCCTTTTAAGGTAAACCTGGCAACATTTCGCCGCAGTCTTCCTAGATAATCCACTTTAAAACGTACGATCTGAAGAGGGAGTAAAGGTGCCTTAACGACCGGAGAGCGGACCGTAGTCGTCGGCTCCGAGAGTGGTCTCGAGCCAACCGTGCTGTTTAAAGATCGCACTGGCTCGTAAACGGGCCCAGCCATAAACCGCAGCTGCGTATCACTCGTCCGTACAATATGTGGAAATTACCACTCCACTGAGCAACCGTTAAGACTCATACTGATGGACTTTAATCGATACCCAACTAAGATGAAAGCTTTTTCTTAAGTTTCTATTAGTTTAGACTTCTACTTTTCGTGTCGATGGTTTTCCTCGTTGTTTTTTTTTACATAGTTTTACTCAGTAGGTGGCCACGTTGACCAGTTTAGACAAAACTACTTTTGTTGCTTACTTTAGTTTGGGTCTTCCTCATCCCAAAGGTGGCTGCAATACTCTATGCAGGATCGGACCTGTGCTTTGTAAAGGGTTAAAATCTGTCCAGGCGTAAAGTCGCTTCACCCTTTTTAGGATGCTCAGCTTCTTTACCGCGAGACTAGATGTCAACTCCATGCCTAGGTGCTCGAACCGATCAGTTACAGGAGCCGATGTAAGTACCCCGAAAAATAGGAGTGTGGTCGAAACGATTCCTTTTCATTTATAACAAACATACACGGCGCCACTTGATGCGCCGTTACGTCCAATGTGATATACGACCGTCCTCGGGTGTTCATGCAAAGACGTTGTTCCGGAATAGAGAAAGTTTCAATCACTCAGATAACCACTCGTCCATCTTGACGATCAGAATTAATCCCCAGTAGTATTGGCCGTCACCCTTAGACCTTATCACATTAGTCACGCAAAATATGTGCCTCACTACAACCATCTCAACTCATGATTCTGTGAACTGGATGAAATTTTTCGATCAGTCAGTTGCATCACATCACGTCATTTGTTAACAACCTGAACCATACAAATGCGTTCGATTTTCCCTAAACAGGCGGCATGAACCGGATAAAACCGTCCTTTCGACCAGTTGCACCACATAATAGTCACCAAAATTAGGACTAGTTTAATCACGTCATAATGTCCAATAACACATTGTTGAATACCAGTCACGTAATACGAAACAGTGGACAATCTTGCTCCGCAATAATCACATCAGATCGTTTGAGTCTATACGCAACACATCTCTGAAACCTTATTCTCATTTCCGTCACGGCCTCCTGTTCACTCAATAGTCTACAGTTATTTTGAGCAAAGTAAGGTCCACGGTGAGACGCGGACGAGGGAAATCGTACGGCGAGAAACTAAATGAAAATTCAAATAAACCAAGACATACTCTTGCTAAGCTCGTTTGAGAAGCGCAATACATATCATCTTCAAAAACATCGGTTTAAAATAAACTAGATTTTACCAACGTCAGATAGAGCCCTGCGGTTCTAGAAGGTGTTAGTGGATAAATTTAAAGTCGCTATGATTTCGTTACCTGCTGCTGCTTGAAGTCCTATCTAATTTTTCTCATTTCGTAGCTGATTTGAGTTAGGACAACTACATTTTTCTATTCTTTATTCTTTACATTTTTCAGTAACCGTCGTACCTCTATGTTATTTGGATCTCAAAATATAACCATTTTGAATGACAACAAAATGTAAAGAAAGAATCACGAATAGAATAATGTAGTTGTCCTAACACAAATCAGTAAAAAAATTAGAGGACTTTTAGTCATGCGAGCGACGATATACGGAGCGATTTTGTTCGACAAGTTATCGCCTGATTACTTATTAACTGTGATCGTACTCTTTGTTGACTTCACATTCAAAGTAACTAGGTCGCCCCAGGGAACTTCCCTTCTCCTGGAACGCGCTAATACATATTATACCCGATAATAAAGACAACTATCGTTTTTGACCTGAAAAAAAAGAACATTTAATATAGGTACCTATTTAATGGTTTTTTTTAATCAGATCATCACCGGGTAGGAACCCGAGTAGGAACACAAACAAATTGACATACAAGCAGGAGCTCGTATGTCAATTTATTTGTGTTCCACTTTGCACTTTTTTTCTTTCATACATCGCTTTTTCTTTAATGTACTCATAATTTCAAGCGCATTCTTACACTACAAGAGCAGCTTCTGTTAGTTTGTGTAACTATTACGGAACCTTCACCATAACCTGGAGATGCTCTTATTGAGCTTTAGGCCTTTTCCTTACAAGTAAAAAAAAAACAAGCCGAGTTGATCAGTAATACCATCTTCAGAAAAGGAATAAAGGAAAAAAATTGCTTTAAAAACAAATGGGTACTAGCTGAAAAATAACTTTAATTTCTGAAGTCGGTGTCAATAAACGAAACTGCAGAACCAACGACACGGACTTCCGAAATTAAAGTTAATTTTCACTTTGTAGTGATTTTTTGGAAGTCGGTAGTTTTTTTTATTTATTAATATTATACAAAGAGACACATACATTTTATTACTTTCATTTAACAATTTAACACTACAATATAAAAATACTATATACAAATGTATAATAAAAAAAATACAAATATAACAACCTTATTAGGAGCTATATGTTTGAGCCGTTTGGGGTTGAAACACTAGGACCTTGGGGTCCGGGTGCTCATCGAATATTTTGGGAAATCGCCAAGCAGTTGGTTGACTCTACGCGTGGCCAGAGGGCTGGCCTATTTTTAGCCCAAAGCATAAGCAGACAGACAGCGATGCGGACGAATTTTTTGATGCCCAATGAGCTCGTCTTTTTCTTTTCCTTTTTTTTTATTATACATTTGTTTATAGTTACATTTTAGTGTTAAATTGTAAAAAAGGTTAAGTGTGTTAGAAAAAAAAACCTTTAATTTATGGAACATGTGATTGTCTATTAAACACAATTTATTTAATTAAGCTAGCATTCTTAGTTTCCGAGACTTTGGTATCTTTATGTGACCCTAATTCATTGCTCTCGAGTGTATGTTGATTATTTCAATGAATATTATTAAAACAAGTAACATAAAGCAATTTACACGTTTTCAAATTTAGATTTAAGTGCTTCTAAACAGAAATCTCTGAACCTTCTTGTGTATGTTTCTTGTTTTAGTATTCAATTAAATAATTAAAATACCTATAAGTGTTGGTAGTTCAAGAAATTTCCAACTATTCGCAGCATTTCTTTGGTTTTCAATATTTCCAGTATAGTCTACCTTAATATGTTCATTCAGAGAGCTTAAATTTTACTATACAGCTTCATAAGATTAACAATTGGTAAAACAGGAAAATAAAATTAGTTCTGTCCTGTCACAGGGTTGGTATTTCCATATTGGCCACTCTGAGCAAGTGCCTAGTTTCTGCCAGTGTCGTAGCAAGGGACTGTTAAAAGAAACCCTAACTTTTCCCACGCGGGGTGCTAAAACTCACGAGTTCACTTCGCTTGCTCTTGCATCCTACATGCTTTTAATTTTCTAGCTTTTATGCATAAGTCGATAAAGTTACTTCTATTTCTAAATGATTAGTCCAATGAAAACCTAACCCATCAAAGAGGCGGGATGCTAAAAAATTTAGGTTCGTTTCCCTTGCATCCAACTTTTTTTTTTTGAGTTTGGCATCTCGCAGTTGTTCCTGTATGAGGATGGCTACTGCTTAACCGGACTTTCCTGTGGATGCCTTGAATTAAAGCCTCCAGCCAGGGCAAACAATAAACTTAAAAACTAAGCGACAGCGCTAAGGGCACCCCCCCACGGGGTTCGGACCTCGGCTCAGGGCGTTGCTGGAAGAGGACAGCAAGGGACAGGCTGGATCGGTATTACCTTGCATCCTACACTACCCATTATGTTAAAGTACCTCAGGGCTCCGACCCTGGGTATATATACTACACAATCGTTGTTTCCTAGTAAAGTGTTCGAAAAAGGTTACTTTTTAATTTTTATGGTACAAATTACAGTAAGAAAACATTATTATGTACGCCGGGTGTAGCAACAAAATTACGAATATCTCCGTACGTAATAAAACGGTTCACACATTAAGGAAGGAACTAATTTTGTACCCAGCTGTTGAAGCACCTTCACCGAAATATTTTCAAAGATGCAAATGTTACTCTTCGTAAGGTACTCAGAGGTCTCGTATTGAATCAAGAAGAGGGTTAAGTGTTTGCGGGACCGTTCCATTTGAAAGAAATATTATGGGTTCCGAAAATCCGAACCGTGTTCAATAAAATTAACCTCTTAGGATTCGGTCTCTTACCAATGAAAACTCAATATTGCCGTGGTGAAAGTACTTTACGACAGACATCCTTTTTGGAAATCAGTGAAAATGAGAGGTGAAGGTTAAATAATAAAGGAATATCAGTAGTTTCTTGAAATGGTAAAGTAAAATTGACGGAGAAAGTGGTCAGAGTTTCATAACGAAAGATATCGATTACCGCTTCGTTATGTGTTGTCACTGTGTAAAATCTTATTAATTTATTTAAAGTATTGTACTTTGTATTACGTCCAATTAAAGCAGAGGGCCTGCCTCGGGCAGTCGCCATCTTGACGGTGACGGCATCTTGATATTCACTTTAAGCGTACTCTTGCACCAAGATCTTAACCTTTCAAATACTTCCTTACAGGTAAACTGAAACCTCTCAAAACGAGGATGATTATGCTTGCATGCATTTCTAGATCGTACTCAGTCGTTATAGGCAGAAGTCAGGTCAGAAGCCGGAAAATCTGAGAACCAGTCTTACTAAGGGTTATCATGTACCAGTTAGGTACTGGGTTGTGGAGGTCAGCTAGGCAGTCGCTCCATATCAAATACTCGTATTCAAATGCATCCGGTTGGACTGGAAGCCGACACCTAGATTTAGAAAATGGCTAGGATGATGATGCTTATTACCTACCTATGCTTATCATAAGACTTAAGTGATATACGTAACGTCTTAAAAGCACTCCTTGTACCAAATGCATTATGCAAATAATGCAATATTCACATGAGTCCCGCCATCTTAACGGTGAAATTAATTTCCCTTTGTGACATGACATCAGTGCACTTTTTGACGTTCCATAAGTGCCCATACTTTTTTTTTTTATTTGTTCTGTACCGAATCTGGATAAGGATTTTAATATAAGAATTGTATTAGTCAACTTTTATAAGCTTTCTTCCTTCGTCCAGTGCTTGGTCCCCAATTGTATGGGGTCTATGGTATGTTATTTTATGGCGTCCGGTAGACAGGAGGTCCTTTGTCCCTTAAGATTATGAGAAAATCTGACATAGTATATAACAGCGCATGAATACATCAGGCATAATAATTATTCCTTTATGTACTACCTGTATGTACTACCTCCATGATTAGATGCATTATCTTACTAACGGTTCTGTCAGTTTCTCTCTACATCTATGCTAAAGCAAAGTTATGTGAATAACTTAAGTTTAAAGCAAACTATGTACTCTTTGTGACATCTACCAACCCTCACAGGGCCTGCGTGGTGGATTACGGCCCACTCCCTCTCACCGAGAGGGGGCCTGAAGTCCCAGAAGTGGGGAAATTATGGGCTGATTATGATGATGTACTCTTTGATGGTAACTCTGTGAAATGTTCAGTAACAGTCTAAAGTTTGGAACTTACACTAACATTACTTATATAATTATCCTATTTATACCGATATAGGAATACGTCAGTACCTGGGGCTTTGCCCGCCTCTTCATAGAACACTACTGGCACATGACTGATATATAATGATGATCATCTGTTTGTAAAATCTGTTTGTAGAATTGTAGGCTTGGCATCACATCTTTTCTCATCCACACATTAGACGGGAATGTATTCGAAATGTAATTCTGCTAAATCCTTGCCAAAGCTGACACTGACATATGGCTTGAATAAAGCTAACCAGCAAAAGATATAAAGAAAATTGCTCCAAAAGGTACGTTAGAAATACCTAGTAATTAGACTTTTGAGGTAATTCATGGACTTTTGTATTTTTCTTGATGAGTAGGCAGGTAGGTATTAAAGTTTCTTTCCTTTGTGAACCTTTTTCATTTAAGTCTTCTTTACTTGAAAATCGGATGGCGTAGGGCGTAGTATATAAAAAGTGTAAAACAAGTTGGAGTTTACGTGTCTTGGGTGTAAGTAGGTCTAAAACTGGATGTTCACAATGACGAAGAGATACGCTTCTGAAAATGCATTGTCGTTCCTTCATCGTTTTGGAGAAAAGATTGGACTGATTGTAACATTTACTGTTTATGGGGATACCTTTACCATATGACCTTTTGAAAACAAGATTGTCGATATAAACAGAACTTGTAAACATGTTTATTCTTTATCCTTGTGCCAGTGATGACCTACATATTTGGACAGAAATTGAATAAAATTGAAACATTAACAATCGAATCGAATCGTTTATCAAAATACAGTTGGCTGGAACTAAATCCCATATTTTAAATTTTATGCTTTCCTACAATGACGTCAGCGCAATCATTCTTTTTGATGAACTACCCACGACATTTATCAGGGGTACCTATACAATTTCAAAGATTAATTTTGCTTGAAATTCGTTCGATCATTGATTAAAAAAGAACCAGTGAGTATATTAATAGTTAATAGGTTAAAAATAAAACGATTCATTGTTTGCCAAGAATTAATTCGGATACGGAAGATAAGGTTTTGGTTTTATTGTTTTACTTTTGTAACATTTCAAGCTGGCCGTAAAAAATACCTATTAACTTTTGATAATTAATAAATCGTGATGTTAAAATGTTATTCGCTATATTACGTATAATTTTGATAGCCTTTGGCGTTTGTAACATTTATACGGGAATTAAAGTAAAAGTGATTCTCTAAGATTCCAGTATGTACCTAAATACATACTTACCTAAAATTATTTTAAACTTACAAAAAATTACCTACGACCTTTCGTAATAATAAGTAGTGTAGGTAGGTAATGACGTAAAAATCTCTACATCAAAAGTCGGGCTTACGCGTGTGAACAAACAATACACATCGCCTCGATCTATCGCGGTTCAGTTTATTTTCATTCTTTAAATCAATCAATTAACCGAACGCCTCTGCGTCCAACACTTTACCAAGAATATTGAAGAAGCTTCAGAAGCTTGTGGTAAACTATTAAACTACCTACCCATTTGTACATGTCTTATTAATAGTTCCACACCATACCTAACCTATTTATTTACATAGTCAGCCTATAATGTTTCCACTGCTGGCAAACAAGCCTTTTCTCCATGAGAGGGAGTGGGCCATAATCCTTTATGTGAACCCAGTGTGGGTTGGTGAATGTCACATGTCTTTGAATTTTTAGGTTCTAGGACAGGTTTCCTCACGATGTTTCCCTTCACCGTTGAGAGCAGTGGTGAAAAGTGCCTGTCTGGGTTCGAACTCACGACCTGCAACTCGTAAATCGTAGGCCGTAGCTGATACCCCTGGGCCGCCACTGCTAACCTATTTATTTGACATCTTCGAAAGGCGAATTTGTTATAAAATTACATCGCACTTTGCAAAGATGACGGCATTTTCAGTCGTAATAGGTTATTGCTAGTATTACCTATCTAATTCTGGATGATGTACGCAAACCTTCGTTTTATAGTCAGTATAAATCTTCGCGTCCACCAGCTACTCGACTTTTATAATCAATTACCGTCGCCGATCACTCGTTCCCGGAGCCCATAAATATTCAAGAAGTAACTAAGTTGTTTGCACTGAATCGTTTGCGGCTGCTTTTTAATTACACCAATTGATTGAGAGTATTTTATTATAGCCCGCATTACGATTATGGCTCAGTTACCGAATAGTACGCATAAACTCGCACGTGCACTCCTAGTGCTATGTAAACTCAAACAAACACGTTTAATAATGTTACGCTCAACGTTTGATCCCCGAAACAGCAAAATATGACGTCTTCTCGTCAAAAATTGTCACCGAACGCGAACCCCTGAAGAGGGGACGAAAATCACTTTTTTTTTATCTAAACCCACTTTGAATCTAAACGAAATCATGCCAATATTACACTTTGTGATTGTGCCATTGATCTTACAGAACGCGAATTGATAAAGTACCCCTGAGTTCCAAGAAATAGACCATAAACCCCTCGGTTCCACTAAATCTGTTTGATAAATGATAATAAGAATGTTGAGGGACGGAAACTTTTCGTAATGTAAATGTAAAGGAATCACAAACTTTCCTAAGCTCACTCGATGACGGACGCGCATATGTTCATAAAATGAAAATCCTCGACGCGTTCTCGTTTCATCGATTTTCAATACACCATTTGTCATACATTACATTAACACTCAGTCGAATAACATTTGCCAACGATAAAGTAGCTCGAGAGTAATAAAATAATATGGTGCTGCTATTAATAACAAGTTGTGCCGAACTAAAGTCTTTATAAATTTTATCAGGTCCATTCCTTACGTAGTAACCTGCCACTTCACAATTTAGGGTTGTGATTTATAATTTCTTTCTAATTTAAATACCAATGTGTGAAACTAAAAAAAAGTAAAATTTCTTGGAAATGTCAGGTTTTCCCGATCACTCTCGTGCAGAGGATTTTAGCGCTTAGAAACACTCGAATATGTTTATTTGTGGTACTTGGAGCGACGCGCGACGCACGCGCAAGCCATGCCTTCGCCACTTCAGTTGTTTCGTACCAAGGCGCACGGACGCGCGCATTATGATAAAAAATGTGTGTGTGTCGTGATTAAAAGAAATACAAGTGTGCTTGATTAACAGTGATTTTATTACAATGTCCCACCACAAGGACAGGGACCATAGTAAACAAAGGAAAAACGAGCATCTATTGAAAAACTTGCCGACTGAAGTGTTACTGAAAGCGCGAAGCACTCTCTTCTCGTTAGGAGGTGCACTTAAATCAAAACATGAGCCGCAGCAGCAGCAACGACCAAAGTTACCCAAACAAGAGCCCAAAGACAAAAAGAGTCACGATAGACTCAAACCCAGCCGATCTGAGCCGGAATTTAGTGAAGTTCGGAAAAACAAACACAGAAGTAGAATTGAAGATGGTCATCCTCGCGATTCATACGCGTGTGGTTTGAGACCTAGACCGTTATCAGTGGGAGCTAATAAGCAGTATGAGAAGGAACTAGATGATTACCACAGTGGGGGCTTTCCGAAAGAGTCGTCTCCACTGCATCGGCAATTTGAGTCCGCGGAAGAAGTTTGTGTGCAGTCACGGCTTGTGATACCCGTTACTGAAAGACTGAATCCAGATGTCCAAATGCAGGATGTTAGTGAAAGACCAAGGAAGAAACTGTCGTTCCGTGAACCCGAGATCATCAGTAGCGGCAGCGCAACACTGGGCCGGTCTCATAAGTTGATGGGTGTGAATAGTCTCTCCAGAAGACCTAATAGATTATCACTTAGATCTGAACCTCATTCTTCGAGTTTAGAAGGATTGGACTCGGATTTAGAGGTATGTGAACTTTACTCTGATAAGATAGTAAATAACATGTTTGTTTGTAGATGCCAAGAATGACATACGTCCATCTATTTGAAATATGGCTCGGTTTTTAATACTATCTAGAACCAACGACCATAATGATGGTCTAGAACCCACCTTCTGAGAAAATTAATTCGGTTTATTTATACTGTCAACTGTCCAAAACAAGATGAAAACTTTCCGTTGCTATTCAGTCTTTGGTAAAAACTGAGTAAAGACGACCGCTTGTCAAGTCAGTTGTTAACTCAGAATTACTAATGTCCGATAATTTCACGATGTTAGAACAGTCAGAACAGTGGGTCTGTTGTGCGAATGATAGATAAATAAGAATAGTTGTGGGAACAAACAGTACATGCAATTACGTCAAAGCAGACTAATTGGTACACTTATGTTGATGGCCAAGAAACACAGGCGATGGTGTAATACGCGAAGCTGTAACAATAGCGGAGCGGGCAGCGGGCAGCGGCGGCGGTGACTGTCGTGTGTCGGCGCAACTGTTTGATGTTTATTTTGATAGCGTCCGCCCGCCGCCGCCAAGGACCGCGCCGCTCACGGAAGCGTCGATTTCTTATAAATCGAAGTCTCCAGTGACATTTATCTGCGTATTATTTTGCTGTGGCGTGGACTTACGTCAAGGGCGATACTTCCGTCGTCGGCTCCATTTATTATTTAGAAAACTTTAGTAAACTGGTAATGTTTGTACGAGGGATATTTTGGAACTGCCGCCACCATTGTGTGAATTACGCACTGGAATAGTTAGTAAAACATAGTCTCGCTGTCATTAATTCTCTCGGTGCGTTTAGTTTACGTTCTATATCAACATACAAATGCTAATGGTGTGAAATGAAGCATACAACGTACCCAGATTTGCTAATTGTAATATAAATACCAAAACATACCTACTTACATTGTGTGGTAATACATGAAGCAAATATTAAGTTTTTATGTAAGTAAAGAGTATCTCTATTCAAAATAAACTAGTATAATCAGCCCATAATGTTCCCACTGCTGGGACACAGGCCTCCTATCTGTGAGAGGGAGTGGGTCGTAATCCACCACGCGGGCCCAGTGCGGGTTGGTAGTTCTCACATGTCTACGAATTTTTTGGTTCTACGACATGCCGGTTTCCTCACGATATTTTCCTTCACCGTTTTGAGAGCAATGGTGATGAAATTAAATACACAAAGTGAAGTGCCTGACTGGGTTCGAACTCACGACTCGAAAGTCAGAGCCAATACCACTACTCTATAAACTAAAGTTTTAATATTTTCGTGAAAAAATCTACAAGATTGTGACGTCTCATCACTCTTCCTTATCTTTAAATGGATGTAATCTATTTAATTAGCCCTGTCTCTAACCGCAGTACAGGGCTTCTTGGTCTTACGTCATCTTTATTATTCCTGAGTCAGTCTCATCTCGGCCTACTATACCTATTAATGACGTCTCGGAATGGTCTATAGGTCTACAGAAATACGATGTGAAAAAAATACGTACCTATGCATTAAAAGTGTCTAGAGTACAGCAAATAGTACTTAACAAAACAACAATCCAAAAATAACATAATAAAAATAAGCTAAGGCATAATAATAAGGCATTATTATCTATGCATGAAATAACATTTATAATCTACAAGCTGTTGCGACTTCGTCTGCGATCAAGACAAAAGACACGTGGCGCCATCTATTATCATAATAACGTCATTGTTGTTTTCCTCGAGAACTCTTTTTTTCGGGATCAAAAGGTATCCTATGTCCTTTTCTGTACACCTAACGTCCGGACACCGTACCTATTATGAAAAATTTAAGGATTATCGGTTCAGTGGTTTACGCGTGAAAAGGTAACAAACAAACAAACTTACTTTCGCATTTATAATATTAATTAGGATTATGATTAAGATGAGAGCACTGCATGGTAGCCCAGACAGTATACTTTTTGTTAATTATTTTCATCACTACCTACTGCTCTCAAAACGGTGAAGGAAAACATCTTGAGGAAACCGGCATGCCCTAACTATCACTCCCTTTCACTGAGCGGAGGCCTGTATTCCAGCAGAGGGAACATTATAGTTCTGAACATCCACATTATCACTAAAACAACTACATACTTTATTAAATTCAGTCTTTTAATAAAATAAAAAAACATGTAAGCGAAATGAGATTTGTGTGTGATCCAAAAAAACATTATTCGCGTAGAATATGACGTATAGAAAAATGATGTTGAAGGAAACATTAATACATTTTATTGCGTCGACTATCGTTATAAAGAATAATATAGGTAATGCAATTATTACTAGAACGTAGCCTTCTGACGTCAGGTTTAGGGAAATAGGTATTGTTAAACAGTTGGTATCGGCTGACGTATCGATATTCGATAACTTGCCGTCTTCACCTGGATGACTTATAGCTAGTATCGCATCCCTACCATAGCCTGTTTCAAAAATATCTGATGAAAGTGTAAACAAACCCTATTCAATTCGTTATTCTGTTGTTCAGGTTAACCCGTCGCGTGTCTAATTTATAGCAGACACAATAGAAATTTTATTTGTTATCGGTACACATGTTATACGCTCGACATGCGAAGAGTTAAATTGTTACGCAATCACTCACATTCTGTACTACTCTGTACTCTGTACTCCGTTTCTGTACACCTAACAAGGTATATGCAAAATTTCAGGATGATCGAATCAATGGATTAGGCGTCAGAAGGTAACAAACAAAATTACTTTCGCATAATATTAAGTTAGGATAGGATTCAAGGAGAGGATTCGGGGGATTTCGTGGTGATCCGGCAGAGAACCAAAGTTGTCGACATAGCTCACAGAATAAGCACGCTGAAGTGGCAATGGGCCGGCCATATTAGCCGTAGAACCGATAACCGTTGGAGTAGACGTGTTCTTGAGTGGAGACCGCGAATCGGTAAACGTAAGGTGGGACGCCCTCAGGCTAGGTGGAGCGACGATCTTCGCAGGATGTCTGGTAGCAGCTGGATGAGAGTTGCCGAAAATCGAGTTGAATGGCGTGCAATGGGAGAGGCCTATGTCCAGTAGTGGACTGCTATAGGCTGCTGATGATGATGATGATGATAGGATTCAAATAATCAAATAAAAGGACTCAATTTGTAGGTACTTAAGTGACACTGCAAACTGGCATACACAGTAAGTTTTCTGATCTATTTGTTTACATTTTCATCAGATACTTTTGGATTAGACCATAGTTTCTTTTTCTTATGAAAATGGTAGTAATTTATTAGGAGTGTGATGCAGGAGTCGTAAACACAGGGCTGCGCTTTTATTGGGAGAGAACGCCGCCCGAGGCGGCACAGGCACGTACAAAAGCTTTTATCCTAAACCAACCACATTTCTTTGACCTCACTCCAGCTGTAGTGACGACGCCAGCGAAAATAGACCACTGACGTATACATATCAATGAGGTAGCCAAAAATTATGATCGGCATAAAGGTCATTGTCTTGGCCTCACCAATTTTTGTCCCAATTTTTCCTGAAATAATTATTTTATGGCATAGCTGTCAAACTAGTGGCGGAGTCGTCTCCAATATCTGCTAAACTGCTTATTAAATCCATGTCTCCTGTTTGATTAGTAACTAAATTTAAATTGAAACCACATAATCAGCTTACAATGTTCCCACTGCTGGGACACAGGCGTCTTCCTCCACCACGCGGGCCCTGTGTGGGTTGATAAATGTTACATGTCTTCGAATTTTTGATTCTAGGACATGCCGGTTTCCATAATAAAACCACGAATTACCTTAATTTAGCAGCAGATGTTACTCCATTTGCCGTAACTATTATTTCAGCCATTTTTTCCTAATATCCTACCTGCTCGATCATGATCCGGTGACGGTTTTTTGATATTCTGCACGCAAAAGTTATAATTCTTAAAGGATCGGTCGAAGAAAGTTTCACGACACAGCCGTAGTCCTTAAAACCATAAATAGAATCTTATAAATATTTGATATAAGATATAAAACCAGTTGTATCTCCACATCGGTCAACAAAAACGTTACAATAAAAAAATTACTTATCTTAAAATTCGAGATCCATGTAGGACGTGAGATGACCAAAAGCAGACTTTTCTGATAAAGTTCATCAATATTTTATTCAACTTTATCATTTTAATTTTATACGACATCTCATCACCTAATAATAATATTTTTGAGGAAGTATCTTAGTAGTGAGCAGCTTAATGCTTCAGAGCAGGTAGCTAATACCCGTTTTAGTGATCCATCAGTAATCCGCGTACAAATATTGGGCGTTTCAATCATCGATCAGTGTCAAACTTTGCCATTATTCACACAAACGGGCGTTGAACGGCTATTTATTTTATTATCGATATTCAGGAACTTGAATTATTAGTTTCTATCGGCCTCCAAGGCCCTGAGTCTCGCAATCAGTCCGTGCGTGCGTATTGAAGGTAACATGAAAAACTTCTCGCGAAACAAATTTATTTTTCTTTGCAGAGGTTTTATATTTTTCGCTCACAAAGGTGTATTACGGAGGTTAATATAAAAGGACAACGTGACGAGATTCGGCCCCAGAATCAAGATCGCTCGTCAAGCTTTTTAGAATCTCAAAGTAAATTAATTAGTTTCTGGGTAAAAACGAGCATGTTTTCTGTTGCCCTGTACATACTATCATATTAGCCTCAATTTATGTAGAATCGCTAGGCGTGACAAATAGTGGTATCGTATCTCTTTCTTGAAATGCATGAGAAGCGTAATATCGTGTCGATCCCTGGCCGCGGGCCAAGCACTGTCGCTGAACTCTATCTAGTGTCCACTCCATCACACTTATTATAAATATTCCACTTCATTAGCACATTCAGATCAGATATTCCAAAATTTCAGGCGTAATTTAATATTATTATACGAGATAGAACTATCTACTCGTACGTTTGATGAACGCATTAAATAGCTAATGCGTATATGACTTCATGAACAGAAATAGTGGTTCAACGTTATGAAATATTAAACATTATTTTCTGAATGTTAATAAAATTGTGGTTACTCATCAGATGTGCCGTGATAGTTATTTCCCTCAGCCGTGTTGAGAGCGGATGGTATTTAGTTCCAAACTTATGATTGCTGTCTACCAGCAGCTGCACTCAAACTAAAGCCGAAACACTTTAAGAGGAAATTTAATTTCGTAATTGAACTTCCTAATTTCCACATCACAAAATATATTACATTTAAGTTACATCAAAGTCCTGCACGCAGGCAGTAAACAAGTTATTTAGCAACTTGCCGCGTACGTTTTAATTGAATTGACATGAATATGGAGGAAACCAGTATGAGACCAATGCAGCAATGGCGGCCCAGTGGTAACGACTGCGACTTAGTAGAGTTGTAAGTATCTGCCAGATGCTTTACTTTATTATTATATAACTTACTAGCTTCTGTCCGCGGCTTCGCCCGCGAGGTATGTCGATAAAAACTATCCTATGTCCTTCCCCGGGATGCAATCTATCTCTCTGCCAAATTTTATCGAAATCCGTTCAGTGGTTTAGGCGTGAAAAGGTAACATACAGACAAACAGACAGACAGACAGACAGAATTACTTTACAATGTATAATATTAGTATGGATTTAATAAAAGATTGAGACAAAGTTAAAACAAAACACAAACAATACTTTGCCATCACTCTCTGACATATCGGCTATACATTAAATCCAAGTACATCCGGAGGACAGCCGAACACATCCGAAGCGGTGTCGGTTACAGTAACAGAGGCGCGAGTTCAATGGTCTTTTTCCATCTCAAAAAATGCCCAACGCGCCTAAAGAAGTATTCACTTCAAAAATAAACTTATTTAATCACCACTGGTCTTAAAACAGTGAAGGAAAACATCGTGAGGAAACCCATTCGAGCATATGTGACCTCTAGCAACACGCACTGGGCTTGCGTGGTGGATTACGGCCCACTCCCTCACAGAGAGGAAGCCTGTGTCCCAGCAGTATTAACGTTATAGGATGATTATGCTATGTAGGAAACCACTATGCGGTTAATTTTAATTAATTTGGTAGAGCTTGATCATTTAGCATTCTGGATACTACACTCAAATTGACGACTATTTTAATCATCACCTCAGTCCAATATTTATTCAGACTCAATTACTGTCCCCTATGCTCCCATGACAGCTGTAAAAATTGTTAACTCATGAATATGAATTGTAGATAAGCAGAATATGTTTTTTATGCCTACCTGTGTTTTCATTTACCTCGGATGATTGCGTTATGAATAATATCTCCAGCGGGTGATTTGATACATCACTCCACATCGATGTTTGCCGAGTAACAATTTTGTATCAATCCCACGGCGACTCTTTGGTTTCAAACATAAGCGTTGAACCTGAATAATCAGTTCCATCCGTTACGTCGGCTGAATGAGAGAAGCATTAATTAAACACATGTCATCTCCCACGCTGGCTCCACACCCGGAGCTTTTATCTCCATTTTGTAAAATATCATTCTCTGTTGTACCCTTTTATTTCCATTGTGTAGTTATGCCGACGATTTCGTGTGTACTAGGTTTTAACGGTCAAAAACGCAGAATTACTATCAGTCTTCCGAACTCCTTACATGTTTTCCTTCGCCTTTTTACCCGAATAAAAATACAACTGTCCTACATATTTCGTAACCAAGAGTAAAGTTACACAAACTTGCACAGTAATTGTTCTGTCTTGGACTCTGCGCTAAACTATTAGTTAATAGGTTTGGACATAGGTACAAGTTATAATATTCCCGACAAACTTGAACTACACTAAATTTGTAGTAGCGGAACCCTCCGTTATTAATACCTTGACATTGATTAAATTGTTTGTCGTCGGTTCCGACAGCTGTATAATATAAACAGCGACAATGTTGCCTTTTCCTAAACACCAGAATATCACGTCCGCTTCTAACGAGTAGCTCACGTTAATAAAATTTTAAGACCACTGCGGCAGAAAAAAAGAAAACTGGTAAATCAATACATGTTCTGTAGCAAAATATTTGACCCAGTCAAAGTAGGAAATAAAAAAATAACAAATAGGTAAAATAATAATTAGTACGTAATAGAAAAATCGACGAGCCGTGAACTATTGGTGCGTTAGTTTCAAGAAAGCAATAACTACGAACAGAGAACTTCATTGACAATTGAAGGGCTTCATACTTCGCTACAGAAATCGCTGTTGATAATTTAGGGAAAAACAAAAAGCCGATACTTACCTATAATTGTGTTCCTATGTTCAAAACTTTTGACTACTTTAAGTACACGTTATAGTTCTGAAGCTGATTCCTGAAGAAGAGTGATTATCTAGACGCCGCGGTGACGCCAAAATTGAAGTAAAGGGAAGCCCTTTACGATGAAAAACAACTGTGCAAACTACGATAGAGCTGGGAGCTAAACGTAATGGATCATAAAACCGAAAAAATAAACAGTTCCTTGAAGCAGTTCATATATTAAGAACATGGCATTGTTGTGTTGTATCTTACTCAACATCTTATTATGAAGAAAGTGCCCTTCTGTATTATTTTCCTTTCTTACACGTAACACGACATTTTTCCTATTCTTCATTATGTTGAGCCATATGTTCGCTGTTCGTTACAATCTAATTAAGTGATGAGACAATGAGTAGTGTGTACGAAAATACACAATATCAATCTCATACAGAACAGATCACAGTCGTATCATGCCCTTAATGTGTAAACGTATTTAAGGGGAATACTTAGGTATTCAATAAACACGCACGCTCGGTACTTGATTACCATTCGAGTGGAAACCATCCACAGCGCTAAATAGTACTTAAACAAGTCAATTCCAATGGTACTTTATGTTCAAAATAACGTTTGTTGATGGTACATTTTGAAATATAAATCGAGGACTTAAAATAATAAATAAAAGCCTCGATGGATAGCAGAGGTCGTTTGTCTTTCACCGTATTAGTCCCAAGGTGGTAGCCTCAATTTTCAAGATGAATATTACGTCTTGAACTAAATATATACACTCTAAAAACGCTTGCCTGGGTCTGGTTGCCACTTGAGTCTAAAATGCGCTACTTAATCACAAGACTTAGGATAAGATCCATGAGAAGTACCAAAAGTAAAATAAGCCTTTTTTCCTCAGAGTCAAGCGATGAGGATCGTCCGCACCGTGGGGCAAGCATTCGAGGTGTGCCATAAAATGCAGATCAACTCCCCTGAGCAGCCAGCACCCTCCACCTCAACCGCCCCAGATGAGCCGGTCGCCAGCGGCAGCGACATCGCCGCCTCCAAAGGTTTGATATACCAACGACAACGAAAGGCTTCATCTTGACATACCAAAACTATGACCCAATAATTTTGCCCTGAACTGTTGAACAATACACGAAAACGTATGACACGATGTCCCCTTTACACTTGAGTGCAATTAATTTGATTTACTTGACATCGCTGCTCACACGAAATGGAGAATTTAATTTTAGCTCCTACATAGGTATATCTCTTGGTTAATCTTCTGATGTTTTCGCCGCTCGCGACGGTTTGTCTTCCCATTTATAATCTTTCTGCCTTTGCGTCGCGATTTTAATCTTGCGAGTTAATTTTTCTTAGCCAGATAGCGACTTCATCAATGTACACATAATTCTTTGCAAAGCGAATAATACGAGTATTATGTCACTAATATAATTTACGCGTCTAGAATGCTTATTTATGTGAGTGTACATTATTTTATAAGAAGTATAAAGACGTCAGACGGAATTATATACTTTTATAATCAGCCATTTATTTTAAGAAAAAGAACTAAATTATAAAATACTAACTGGATGGTAAATTACTGTGTTTATAAGTATTTTTTTTTAATAATGACATTTTCACATAAATTAGTTATGTTTTTCGAAACAATTTTCATCTACTTACAGAAATTATCCTTTCAAAAATAAGCCTTAAGAGCGTTTACGACGTATGTATGGCATTTCATACAAACTTTCAAGCACTTGTTTTTCGAAATGAATGAACCGATTTTAATTAAACTTTAAACACAAGAAGCAGGATACAAAGGTCTAAAAGTTAGTAAAGAAGATTTTCGAAATGTCTTATTTAAAAAAAGAGAACTGGGAATCTCTGTTTCAATGGAAAATTTAAAATCGGTCTAATTTTTCGAAAATGTTCTTAACTTTTTAGACCTTTGTATGCTGCTTATGCGTATGAAGTTTCATTGAAATTGGTTCATTCATTTCGAAAAACAAGGGCTTGAAAATTTGTATGAAATGCCGTAAGTCGTAAGAGCTCTTAAGTGTGTTACTCGATTATGGCAGTATGAACTTGATTTTCAACAACATCAATATTTTCTTTCGTTTGTCGGTTGTAAACAAATAAAATAAGGTGAGGAAGAGTTCAGTTCCGCAGCGATGCAACGTTGCTCACTTGCTCTTAAGCGGGAAGTCGTAAAAGCGAGAGGTTTGTGCCAACAAGGTTCACGTTATTATATTATTTCCCAGTGGGCGGGCGGTCTTAATTATAATTTTATTCAGAAAATTTGTCTTATCATCACTCATGTGACGCTACTATTCATTCATTTATGACATGTCTGGAAGTTTTACTGGATACAAATACAAAAGAAAGAGTCGTAATTGAAATAGAGCGACGCATTACTTACGCATATTTGTCATGAATTTTATATTAGGTACACAGTAATATTTGCGTGCTCTCGTCATGCAAGTGTGAGCACATCGTAATTTGACAGCTCAACTTGTATCACAGCAGATATTGTTTTTTCGCTGTTGCTGTGGGTTGCTTATAATTAGCTTTTATGTATCGTTTTATGACATCCGACGTAACGGGTAGGTAACAGCTGGTTTAATGAGCAACGTCATAATTTTACTGCCTTTACCTTAATATGTAACATAAAATCATACTTACTCTGACTGATCATCGGCGGTTCATAGACATATCATGTTGGCCCATCTCAAATGCGCTTACAAAATGAATTCTTATATTAATTATTTTCGGCTATTTTTAGTTTCACGCTATTTTGTTAACCAACTTCATAGTGTGTATCTACTTTTATGATTCCATAACAACCGTGCCTTTTCATTCGCTGCACGTAATTTGTGGTTTCATGCAACTATCGTAAACATTCGCCTCGTATTTTTTACACCTCACATTGTCACTTCTTGCATGCAAACAGGTGGCACTTACAGACACCGCCCGTAGCGTGTCGCACCACAGTGCCAAGAAAAGAATGTTGACTCAGAACTATGCAGAGAATTTATCTTCCAGTAAACACAGTATTTAATAAATCATTTCATTATGGTCCAATAAACGTTACCACTAACGAAATAATATTTCATATAACCCGTCTGCAGTTTGCTTAGTCAATTAAAATGACGTGGTTATGCACGACTGGCTTTGGAAACTTGAATCCATTTCCAGGAATTGTTATTAGAAGTTAGTGATGTCTGATCAACAGAAGCGGCTTCTGAGTGCGGTGCCTCTGAGGGGGCGGCTTCGTCTACAACGAAGGCCATAGTGGAGGAGGGAGCAGTGGGAGGTTGTGAGGAGAGACCCAAGCATCTAGAACTACTGCCACCTCCACCAAGGAAGGAGAACAAACGAACGCCACAGGTAACTATTTATTTATTTTCAGTAAAACACCTAATGAAATACTATCAATAGAAGAATACTCGTAATTCCGATAAACGATTCACAATCGCAAGCGAACTGTGGAATTTTGTGAAAGGTATTCAAACGAATTGCGAGAAACTTCGTTGTTCGGGATTGTAATACTGGATTTATTCAGCGTGTCTACGCCTGCTTGCATATCTATATGCTTTAATTTTTTCATTACCTTCGAAAAATTGCCGAAAAATATAAGTTTTTGGGGGGAATAAGTCGAAAAACACCTACTTAACTCAAGCCTTTGTCCAATGGTACGCAGAAACTAACGGATGCCACGTTCTAAGTTTTAATATATGTTTTATCCATGTTTATGCCTTCGAGTGTGAGCATTATGGACCTGACCTGTTTGGTGGTCACCACCACTACGACGTTTACGCTATTGAATCCCAACCTCTTTTGAGAAAACCTTTCATTCTCTCTTCACGACTACAACTAATCCTTCTTCTTCGTTAAGTACATCCCTACCTGTACATTTCCTAAATATTTATATTGGCAAACTGTAACAAGCAATTGACCAAACATTTGAAGCGTCTGTTGAATCGAATGCACAAGTTGCAGGCCTAGCTGGTACATACATAGGACGAACTAACTAGATTCTGGTGCAAACGGTACTTGATCAACTAGTTTAGCACAAGTTTCTACTTCAATTACGAACATTAACCCATGTTTAGTTAGATTGGAAAATTGAAGGGCTGAAAAAGAAACTACCGCCAATACCTATGCTCTTTTTGTTTTGAACATAAATGAGCTACTTTTATACCTAGTTCTGCTTTAAAAACTGTATGTTTCTATTAGTCTCTTCCTAGTTTTGTTTCCTCATAATATAATCCAGTTATTTGAAATATGTCAATTTAAGATTCTTCTACCGTCACACATATATGCTTGTGGTGTTTCATAAAAGCGGGAAAAATAAAGCGAAGTTGGCGTTCTCCAACACTTTTATAGCATAATTACCTATAACGTTCCCACTGCTGGGACGCAGGCTTCCTCTCTGTGAGAGGGAAATTTTTATGCATGAGAAAAATTATCATATTCAATACCCCATGTACTGTAATGTCTTAAAATAGCGAGGCTTTATCTTGCTATTGTTACCGGATCTAAGGTAACCTTCTTGATAAAAGTTTTAAAATGTTACGCTAGTTTATTCTAAACAAATTCTTCCCCGTTTTCAAGGAAATCCTTAAACGTAGAAAATATTCCTACCTTATTGGGAGTTAGGTATATATTCAAGCCGTTTGGGGTTGAAAAACTAAGGCCTTGGGATCCGAATGTCCTCTTGTTTTTCGAGATATCGCCAAGCGGTTGGTCGACTCTTCACGTGACCAGAAGAGGACTGGCAATTTTTTTTAGCTAAAGAATGCTAAAGAATGCTAGCGGCAATGCTGCCTGCCTTTTTTTTAAGAGGCTGGGAATCATCAAATGACCCCTCCCGCTCTGGGTGGAGCGGAAGGTAGTGTCAGACTCTTACTGACTAAAACCCATACGTGTTCCTTCCTTAGCCCTTTATGTTCCGGGGTAGCGGTAACCCTTTCGGACAATCCCGCTGCCGGCTGCAGGCTTCGGCCCTAACGGGCCCCTTCTCTGATGCCGACATCTCTTTGAGGCACGCGTGGAACACATACCTACTTTGGCCGGGAGTCGTCACGCGGCTCCCGACGCGACGCCCGGAGCATCTTCCGCGTCGGCTGGGACGTGAGGCTGTCTCCCTCAGCCAATGCTCCCAGCGCTTTGGGCACTTTTTTGTTTATAGCGATGCGGACGAATTTCTTGATGCTCTATGATTCTTTCCCCTTATCCATTTTTTATTTTTTCATATTGGTATATGTACGTATTATTATTTATTATTTTATGTCTGTTTGCTTATATTATGTAAGTTTACGCATAGATATAACACTTATTACATTACTTCGATTCACACAATTCTTTTGTCGATTCATATCAATAAAAAACGACAGTAGCAATTACATTTTAGCAGTAGTCGTGTGCATTGCACATGTTAGTGAACGCAGAGTCGCACACGCAGATGATTTGCAACTGGTCATGCGCATACAAACAAGTCACGACCGTTTTAATGTTTATACACATTAGAAACGTTAGGTAATAAGAAAATGTTATATATCTAAGTGCCTTTTAGCATGGAAAGTCTCGGAAAAATCATGTGTAGTTCCTAACAAGATAAACTTCACCTTGATCATCCGTCTGCCGTCTTAGCGTACTTGAAACAGGAATTATCTACACTCCCGCATTATTATTAGTTTGGTTTAAAATAAGATCAAAGTAGATATTCCCAGCATAAAATCGTAAATGTCGTAACTCGTAAGTTCGAGACACAATGAAATGTCTGTCTTACAATCTTAAAATTGACATTACAACGAGCTACTAACTGCATATTTTATAAGCTCGACATTTATATAAAAGTACGTAATAGTTTAATTCCAGTAAAGCTCTAGTTCAAGACTAGTAGTCCGGAGGGCTTCCAAACTGGCATTGTTACCTAATTGACATTTCCAGTGGAGTGGAGTCGAGCACTAAATTTTGCACATCACCTGGGACCACTGTGATTCGCCTTTCTCATTCCTCTTCCCCCCACAATCTACAGTTTTAAAGTTTTGAACGCTTTGGAATCGCTTGTGACTTTCCAGACTTATGAAAACTGTGGCTGCGAAGTTCAATAATCCGTTCTATGTTGCCCGCATTGAAGTATTTCGCATTCGATATCTTTTTAACTACTTGCATAAAACGTTTCTTCCTAGTGGATAATATAGGATTTAGATCTTCTGTACCCCTTTTTAAAGTGAGTAATTTTTAGGTTATGCTTTATAGCAGAATGTAAATTTATGCAACCAAAAGCAAACATTTTACATAATTTTGCAAAAGACAACATGAGACACGAGAGGATTTCCCTTCATAAAACATTTTTCTCCAGATCCAACAACATGCCTTTTTATCAGAAAATACGGCCGAAACTCGGTAAAAACAAGCATACGTAACTCAATTAATGAACATGTCATGTTCTGTATTATATTTACTTAATATACTATACATAGAATATAGTGCTTCTTTTCTTTCAACAAAAAGGTCCGTGGCATGATCCTGTTCCACGAACTGGATAACAAGTAAATGCTTGTAACATTACTCACTTGATTTAACCTGACCTTTCTTATGTAGGTAGTCTGTTTAGTCCTTCTAAAGTCCCGCGTTCATTGGGAAACAAAGTTGTTATTCATTTTTGTGATGTGAGGACCCCATACAATGAAAATGTTGGTAGACATTCCCTCACCTGATTCAAAGAAGTGTTGTCTGTTGTAGGCGGATCAGTTTTGTTACAAGCAAAATCTGTTATTTGGTAGATTTTCAGACAACTTTGATTAACTATATTTTTATCGAATAAGAACGCTGTAATTGTTTTTGTTTTTGTATTAACGTCCCATCGGACTATGACAGTGAAGGAAAATTGGGTGCACCTGTGTTTGCGCACACACTTGTGCACTATAATAGTGGCCGCCCTGGCGAAATTCGGTCTATATGACTATTAATTGTTTTTTACAGACTTCAAAAAAGGAGAGATTTTATTAACCTTGCTTGGGTAGTTTTTGAGTTAGCTTCAATAATACGTATTTATGCCACTTTATATTGATAATGTTATAATGACTGATAAAACAACCGACTTCCAAAAAAGACACTAAAAAGTGAAAAATAACTTTAATTTCGGAAGTCGGTGGCAAACAACGAAAATGCGAACCCAAAAACACCATTTTTATCAGACTAAATACAACTTAAACACCAAGATATGTAGAATTTATCTGATTTGCCTTTAGTAGTCTACCCATCTAACTTGGATAAGTCCATCATAATCCAAAGTAATGATGTATGGAAATTCTCCGAACAGAATGTGTATTGCATATTTCGTACCTTTAATCATATAAAAGTACATATATTATATACAAGAAACGCCGCTTTTGATCTTTTCTCGTTCCGTAAATTTAATACACAAGTAAGTACGAGTAATTCTTTAAGGCTATTCCCTCGGGGAAATCTTCTAATCTCAGGATTTTACTCTGGTTATTGGAATTAAAAAAATAACGTTTCTTTTGTTTTTGATTTGTTTATTCTAGCCGCCTCTCAAGTGATTGGTATTTTTGGCCTGATTTGTTTAGTGTCATTAGAATACAAAAAATCACGCCTATCAGAAGGATTGGCCAGACTGAGGTATTCAGTACAGTACATTTCGCTAGTTATATTTAAGTCCCATGTAATAGCGGGCACTGCCCCGTTGGTCTCGTGGTCACAAGCGCGACTGCTGATCGTGGTGTCCCGGGTTCGATTCCCGGGTCGCACAAAGTGTTATTGGGTTTCTCCATGAGGAATTTCTTAGTAATAGCCTGTAGATTGGAAGTCAGCGGTGCGATAGCCCCGTGCTTCGTCTAATGTCTCTCCAGTCGTGTCGGGTTAGCGTCCAATTATTTAATCAATTAATGTTACCTCCAATCGTCTGAAACACAGGATTACCTAGTTCAGGCACAAATCATGGGTGAACTTGACTATTTAACGTTAGTCCACCACCACCACCACCGCCATCCTTCACCCTCATCCCTGTTCAGTCGGCGACGGGCTGTGAGTATTGTTGATAGTATCATCACTAGATACTAACATGTGATAACAAATTATATTTTTTAAATATAATTTATTATTATTATTACCTATTATTAAGGGACGAGGGATTGCACCTGTGTCTGCGCACACACTTGTTCACTATAAGATCTCCCGTACCGAAGGCTGATCTCCGCTGAGATTTCACCGAGAGGACTATTAATAGTGGGCAAGCCTCTAAGACTGTCATTATAGTTTTTTTTATTTTGACAAGGTTCTAAAACATAGATAATTTAGCTTTCTGTCTAACCTGTAAATAAACAAACCCGACTACATTGTCTTTTTAAAGCGCTTTGTAGCTATTTCTCGCTTCTGTTATTTTTCACAACGTTGAGTATTTGCAAGGCATTATTTTGAAGCGGTCAGTTAATGAAGCCTAACTAAACTCATAACGTTTTAACCGCAAACACAAATGTTACCATCAAAAGCAAACCTTTTCATTCTTCTCTTTTAGTTTTAAAGTATATTAATGCTAGCACACTGAATTATATTAAATATCAGCTGTAAAAAAAAATACAAAGCTAATGCTAACACACTGAATCATTAAATACCTGTAAAAATACAAAGGTACGTTAGTTAAAATAGAAATACCTTATGAAAAGCAATGAGAGCAGTGGCGGCCCAGTGGACTTACGAATTGTAGGTAGGTGGAATAAAAAAATCTTTATTAAGTTCACTTGTACATTATCATTTAACTTAACACTATACACCGTTGCAGCGTTGCGGTGGAAAGAGTGATTTCGATAAACTCTGGCACCCAAAGTAAGATTTAACTTGTGTTTAGGGTACCAGCATCCTCGCCTATAATTTTAACATAGTTTATCAGTAGTTGTAGGACGAGCACAGTATATTATTATTATGATAACTACTCACTAGTAAACGCATAGATGTGGCCTATTAAAGTAGCCTATTAAGGCCCACTGCCTCTCACAGGAGGCCTGTGTGGGCAATGGGAACGTTATAGGCTGATTATGCATGCATACTGAATTATTAATGTAAAAATACAAAGGCACGTTAATGAAAATGGAAATAGAAGTACCATATGGAAAGCTTTACAATACATTAATTTCGGATTACAATAACAATAAGGACTTCCATTACTTACAATATGTTTTTCATGTCTACATAAACAACGGTACCTAATATGATACTTATTGAATGTTTGAACTTGTATTGTTTGCTGAAAATGTGAAATCATTAATCACATTTCATGACGTCATCGTTTTCGTCTCAGCTATTAATTTTAGTATCATTGGCGGTAATTAATCTCCTAGGCGTTACGTGTGACTGATATTTATGGCGCTCTCAATACGCCTCTTGTGTTTAATAACAGTTGTACTAGGTACTTACTTACTATACGGTCCGTTCTTAATAACACTCGTAGATTGGAGGAAAAGCGTTTTAATAGGTATTTTATGTAATTATTAGTTAAAGTAATTGAAAATTGAGCACTTGCATCAGCTATTTTTATTTTATTTTTATTTATTTATTTATTATCTCACATAAATAATGGGCAGCATTAGGTATTCTTCGCATGTCGAGCGTACATGTGTACCGATAACAATAAAATTTCTATTGTGTCTGTTAATTAGACGTGCGGCGGGTTAAGTAGGTGTACTCCTTCACATAAAGGGTCAAATTAAAAATAACTAGCAAAAGTCAGCAGACGTGATGGGTCGATACCCATCACGTCTGCAGAGTTTTGTTTAGATATCGATATTTCTAAACATGATAAAATCCAAATTCAAATATTTTTCCTAGGGGTCAACGACCGCTGATAGTATGTTACTTGAAGTATGAGTTGACCAAATCTGTTTATCGTGTTTACCACGATGGATACCGATAGTTTTTTTTATAAACCAGTATTTCAAGTAAATACATTAACAGCGGATGATGACCCCCCAAATAAAAAAATCTTTTTGTTCTCATCATGTTTAAATATCGATAACCATTATGTCTAACGTCACGTTCAAGATCTAAGCCTTAATAAATTCAAATCATTCATTAAACGTAAGTTGTGCCAGAAAGCCTTTTATACCATTAATGATTATGATTTGAGTACATAAAGTCTTGGGATTGATCTGCTTCCAATTTTACCATATCGATTTTTTTTCTATAAATCTTGTCAGTACAATGACATTTGATTACTTACTTTGTGAAGTATTATATTATTTTAATTATTATGAATGTGAAGACCACGTGAGTCATTTTTTTTTTCTCTCTGTTCTGTTATTTTTTTTGCCATGGTCTGGCAGTTTGAGTAATTTATGCGGCCTACCCAAATGTATTTTTTTTTGGTGTTGCTCGTCGAATCGTTGAGCTTCTTAAGTTTTGAGTCGAGCTGCATGATTTCTGGCAAATGCGTGCACTGACTGGACAGGCCCACTCACCCTGTGTGGTTCTTTCTTCAAAAGACCATCTCAGACATCGTTCTACATGTAGAACATAATACATAGACATAATCCATAAGACCATGGTCTTCACATCGTGATCTGACCAAGATTATGTCTTTACTTTAAAGAGACTGTGACTTCTGAGTTATTTTCGCCCTTTCTTCTCAGAGTAGTCAGATAGAATATAATATTATATATGTGTATATAAACTATTTATGTATTTGTTTTTTTAATCATTGTTCCTCAACCAAAGCACCTGCCATCTAATCTCTTCACCACCCTTGGTTGACTGGTAGAGAATGCCTAAGGCATTAAGTCCGCCTTTGTACCTTTTTGTGCGAAAAGTTTAAATAAATAAATAAATAGAAAACGCCGACCTCATCTAGTTTTTAAAATAATTGACGTGTAAAAGTGTTTGTACAAATCTACTTACAAAAAATAAATCATTTATCATTTGTCTACGGAGTTTCGCTAGCTAATTTAATTGGACCCGGTAGAGGGTACCACAGCATATTAGATAGTACAAGACTAAACAAATTCTTATTTCAGAAATCGCGAAAAGTAAACCTAAAATATTCAGACAGAAGCTACTTATGAAAGAATACAATACGGCCTACAATAGGCTCTCCGAATTTCTCTCACTCACACTCGCCTCATGTCACCATTTGGTTCCCAAATTTTTTTAATGCGCGGCCTTCTGCGCAAAGCTCGGCCCGGCTATGATTCATCAGCCGTATTGTACCTAATCATGTCAGCTCGACCAGACGTACGGAAATGTGGTGGACTTAAGATGATTTCCGGTTACTTACCAAAATGTTTTTGCATAATCAGCCTATAATGTTCCCACTGCTGGGACACAGGCCTCCTCACTTTTGAGAGGGATTGGACCGTAATCCACCACGCGGTCCGCAATCTAGCACGCGGACCCAATACGGGTCGGTAAATGTTTTTCTTGGTAACACGTTTACTGTGGGTAAATCACCAAGGAGTGAAACTCCTTGCTTTGCTTTGGTCCTTGAAATTCTGAAGTACTACTGCATGAGTGATTAGGATGCTTCTAGGCCACATTGCACCATCTTTGATTGCATCACAGCATTAGCATCAGGTGCCCTGTTAAACGCCAGGCTATAAATATTCTCGGTCCAAAAATGAATAGTCTGGTTCATCGAGTTAAAATTTTCGCATCCCGTACCGGTATCCATGATTCGATTGACGACTTACATGCTTCGAATGTTTATCGACTATCATTTTTCGCTTCCGGAAAAACTAACAAAATCGGATGGAGCCTGAATAATTTACCTATGGTATTGTCAGCAGGATAAATTAATACGTCCTAGTCAGCCATATCGAGGGGAAAAGGTATTCAACATAGATTAGGCCCATTGACACAGTTATTAAGAACTATTCAGTCTCGCTGTTAAAAAGTTTGGCAAAGTTTTTAACCACCCAAGCAGAATATTGGCATATAAAGTAAAAAAAAAATAATGTAGTTCAGTTCTCGAGCACATTCCCGTTACCCAGTAACTATAACACAAAAGCATCTCACGTAAAGTATCACACCATTAGGAACGTCTACACCGCACATATGAATAAAAATGTTTGACCTTTGTATAAATGTTGATCAGCATTATTCTAACAAACCTGGTAAAAATAGATACATTATTATCCGTACTGAAATAGTAGCCAGTACTCCCGGTAATCGCCCTCCCACATAGAATACGAGAGCGTTACTTACTATAAATCAAACCTATAATAATATCATCGGAACGCGAATGACTTCGATTCAGTTTCAATGGTTTCAGCTTTTGCCACAGTAGTAAATAATCTGGTGTTTTACTTATCTACAATTATTTTCAGTAGGTACTTTTATTTTGACTTGTCTTAAGGATGCGGAAAATGTCGTGAGAAAAGTTGTCATGATGGCAAAATGTGGATGTTCCTAAACATCTCAGGGACTGCAGTCGTGATTTTATGTTATTTAATGAGAAAGTTTTAAATATGAATGTGAATGGCTACACGAATAGCGGAAGACTAGAGAAACGATGGATGGAGGGTGAAACATGATAGGCTAGGAAGGGGGTGACTATTGAAATGAGATGACGACTAATAGAGAAGTATGGAAGACGAAGACATGCTGCTCCGACCCCAAATATATAGGGATAAGAATGAAATGATAGTAGTAGATTTTTCATTATTTTTTTCATGTGTGTTAAAGAGTTCGTCGGTTTATTTGTGACTGATGCGAAAGTCGTTTCATATATTTACTGCTTTCACAGTATTGTGTCATTTACGTAAGTATATTACGCCTTATATTATAATATAGTAATATCTGTGTAAATTCATGACGTATGCTCTTGTTGAATGTTTTATTGAATAAATATACTACTTGGTTTCAAAGTAGTTACAATTTTAAAGACACAACCATATTATTAATACACAACTTAACATGCACCATCAAATAGCTTTTTTCAGTTCGAGAAACTTTTAATAATATATGATTTAGAAAATACCTACGTAGCTTTGAATAAGTCATCGCCAAAACCCTTATTTGTCCACCATTGTGTTCACTTGGACAAACATTGGCTACTAAATACGTAATTACAAGCCAGCCCACGTCTTAAATAAACGATATCGTTTACATTACATTAAAGGGGCACTTTACCACAGAAATGTGTCTACTTACCCTAAGTCTTACAAGGCCACATGAGGTTGTCGCGTAAGAGTTTACAACAAAACTAACTCTAACTTTTGGGGAAGCTTAGAGTTTTGCGAGAAGTCATTATGCAAAAGTCTCGCGTAACGACGGTAAGTTTAAAGTCGCGACACATTGCGCCACGAGTCACGACGGCACTGAGTTCAAGAAGGAATTCCGAATGTATGCAGAGTTCCCATAGATATCCGATGTTCCTCTAGAAGATCAGATATCTCGGAGCTCTGAACTAGTGTTACACACCCTTAGCACCCCGGTGGTGCACAAGGGGCGTGCCTTGTTTGCAACAGAACACTTTCTTCGACACAAGACCGCGACTCCACTGCTGTTGACCTCTCTCTTGGCACTAGCTGGGATTGGCTTTGCTCGATAACCATATTTACATAGCTTCCCAATGAAGGTTTGGGCAAACAGGCGTTCAATTGAAATATAAATTAATTAATCCAGGTATGTTCGTCTATAAGTATGTAAAACATTTTCATATTTGAACAAAGCTAAAGGTACATTTACTGAAATTATGATAGGTACTAAAAATTTCAAAGCATTTCACGTGTCCTGCATAGTTTCAGATGAAAATTATATGTCAGATCTTCGTCTATGTGATGACTTTTTACTGCTATTGTGTAGGCATTGTGCCGTTATTTGTGGAATTGGAATCGTGCCAATTAGGTATCTACAATAATTCGTATTCGTACGAACAAAAGATTTTATTCCCCCTTTTCCGTGGTGTTGTATGGAAATGTCATTGTAGAAAATTATTTTTATGAGAGCCGTACAAAGTAATGTTATTTCTCGTTTGAAATGCAATATTGTTGTGTGCTCCGCTATGCTGTTGTAGAGATCTGATATGAGGACGTATATGGGATGTCTGTTCTGTGTAGTCCGCCTGTATCTACACGTCCAACTGTCATGACGTTTAAGCTCTGAAAGCACGTCGGAACCAGTAGTGGCACTTGAAAACCCATATCGCATTCCACTTCACATCTCTAGTGCCTTGAAGTACTATGGTAATTAGAGCTTAATGCAATGAGGTCCTATCTTAATTAATTTTGAGTAGCCTGTACGTTCCTATGGCCGTCTTCATTTTATTGTGATTGCAGCAGATAAAAAGGACATAAAAAGGTGCTATCTTGGTTTATCATCGCGGTTTTAATTATAAAATTTTCGTTTGTCTTTAAAATGAAAATGAAACCCTTTTGTGAGAAACTTTTAATTTCATTCTGTGTTTTCTTTTTATTTTCATCCAGAGGTCAGAGACTTTGATTATTCCAATCGTCAATTAAATATTTTTTGTCCCTTGTCGATGAAATTGAAATACCTACCATCTTCTGTAACTTCTTGGGGAAAACGAGCAAAAAAGTAAGATCCAATTGTCCACGAATAAGATTTATTTTTCTTGGCTTTTCAACTTTCGATTCCTATCAAGGTGTGTAACTTTTATGTCTTTATATGTATACAATAACGTATTATTATTCCTATGCTTTTCCACGATCAGCCCTGACCGTGTTCCGTGTAAGATCGTACAAATATCTACTAATTGTTCTACACGTAAACAATAACTGCAATCATTTGTGTTACGCTATACATAAACCAAATATCTAGATCTATATCCCCAAACTCCTGGTAGGAATAAAATGTTTCTAAAGAAAACTACAATGTTATTATATGCTCACAGCTAGAGTACCTATGTATAGTTATTCTTCTTAATCAGTACTGCTACAGTCACTTATTACGGTAGACAGACAGATTAATGGACATAGTAGCTACTCACTATGTTAATACCTTGAGATTGCTCAATAAGTCACAATAAACCACGCTAGACTGGAAGCGATCTCGCACAATAAAACTCACCAGGGGGTAAATCCTGAGCGAGTAGGGTCCGATGGTCTGATAGAATTTAATGAAGTCACAAATCAAGTTTTCCATTCAGTCCCCTGTAGGTTTTGGCCCAATGGGTCCGCCGTTGGGCACTTGTGACATGGCTCTGGGTAAACTATTTATTAAATTCTCTTACTCCCATTTCTCTCTCCTCTCTCTCTCTCTTAGCGAAAACACTTGAAACCAGGCGGAAAAGTACTTTGAGCACTTTCTAGGCACATGGACATAGGTATTATTGGGATTTTCCATTATTTATACCCCCGTGCCTCGGAAAGCACGTTAAGCCGTTGGTCCTGCGCCTGATCTCTCTCTGGTCGTGTCGGATTGCCGTCCCATCGGACTATGCGAGTGAGGGAAGAGAGAGTGCTCTTGTCTATGCGCACACACTTGTGCACTATCATATCAAGGCTAGTCTCCGCTGAGACCGGCCGCGAAATACGATCTGATGGACGACAGGTACATAGTGCTTGCTCTAAAGCAAAACAGTATCTACGCTTTAAACAAAACACGCTCATTCATTTCTTCGCCTTCATTAGGACCACAGACTACAGAATAATACATTTCATGATGGTGGTTTTTTGACTCATAACCAAACACCATACTACAATGTTTGAAGAAACTATTTCTTTATTGTTTTAGCAGCGCACAACTCCAGCGCCAACCATCAACCTGCCAGATCTCCCAGAGTGTGTGACCAAAGTGGACCTGATCACGGGTGGCGAGGAAACCGGCGAGTCTGCAACACCGCTCAGCGCGCAACACCAATTGCAACTATTGCGCGAACGGCTCGAACAACAAGCGCAGCAGACACGCGCCGCAGTCGCGCAGCTGTTGCTGTTGCGTGATCAGCTTGCCGCCGAACAAGCCGCACGATGCGAAGCTCAGGTTTGTAACTTTGCTTTAAGACTATATGGGAATTTAACAAGAAGTAAAGAAGATAAGGGAGCAGTGGAGGTCCAGTGGCATCGGCCCCGACTTACGAGTTGTAGGTTGTAAATTCGAACCCAGATAGGCACTTTACTAGTATTTCATCATACTGCTCTCAAAACGGTGAAGGAAAACATCGTGAGGAAACCAGCTTGTCCTAGAACCGAAAAAATCGAAGACATGTGACAACCACCAACGCCCCTCGTGGTGGTTTATGGCCTACTCACTCTCGCAGAGAGGAGGCCTGTGTCGCAGCAGTGAGAACAGTATAGGCTGATTATGGTAAAGAAAATATATTTATTTGTAAGTGAAGAGACGAATAAAGAAAAAAATAATAAAACACACAAACTTAAAAGAAAAATAGATGAAAGAATCATCTATTTTTCTTTTTTGGGTGCTTTATTATTTTTTCTTTTATGCGATGAAGATGAGAAGTAGATGTCTGAAGCTATATTGGACGATAAACGACGAAAGTTGTTTAGAGTATATATTACTGAAACCGGCGTGGGACGGGTTACAGGAGCGATGTAAAACGTAAACACGAGCATTACTTCATCTGATAACTAGTACCACTAAAAGAACTTATATTATTTCCTCAAACATAAATACTTAAACATTCTTACTGAAAGAAAAAGAGGGGGAAGCCTGTTGTAAAAATATGGAGTGGATGGAGTAAGTTCGTTTTTTCTTTGCCAACGGCATTGAAATCCCATTTTATTTCAGCGATTGGTAACAATCTGCGTAGGATGATAATGATCTGATACCCTCGTTGTTATCATTTCATTTGTCAGATCAACAAGACGATATTATTGACGTTATTTTGAACATTTCGTATATGCACATTTAATTTTTATTAACTTTGCTATAATGTGGATACATTTCAACACTTAAGCTAATGGAACTCCTAAATCATCTTACAGAATTATATTCACAATGCCAAAACCCACGATTTTTTGCTGACTAACTTTCACCCCCATGCATTTCGCTTAGAAGTGGAGTTTAGTAAATTCGTTCTTATTGCACCTCGACACCTTTTATGGAACATCCTTCCTAACAGGTTCTGTATCTTCAGTGATTACCGCTTTATACCTAATTTGTGTCTATCATCTGATACCCAGAGAGCGAGGTGGCCTAGTGAAAACTGTAGGTTCGAACCCGGATAGGCCTTATTTAGTGTGAATTATTCCGACATAACTGCTCTTAAAACGGTAAAGAAATACATCGTAAGGAATTCGGCATGTCTTACAAAAAAAAATGTCTTTCAAAAATTCGAAGACATATTATGACATCCATTAACCTGTACTGGGCCACGTAGTGGATTACGGCCTACTTTCACAGAGAGAAAGCCAGTGTCATGGTTATGCTTTATGGGCCGAATATTAGCCGTAGAACGGATGACCGTTGGGGTAGTCTTGAGTGGAGACCGCGAATCGGTAAACGTATGGTGGGACGCCATCAGGCTAGGTGGAGCGTCGATCTTTGCAGGATGGCTGGTAGCATCTGGATGAGAGCGTGCAATAGGGGGAGGCCTATGTCCAGCAGTGGACTGCTATAAGCTGATGATGATGATGATGTTTATGCTTATACGGTCAATCAACCAATCACAGAACTGTTTGACATTTCAATAGAAAATACTTCAGAATCCAGAAACTATTATGAGAAAACTTGGACTGCATCAGAATTCCCTTACAAAATTACTATGTCGATATAATCAGTTTTTACATTAAAATTGTGCTTCTAAAATTAGCAGTAAAGTAAAAAAAAGGAACTTCATTTGTAAAAACGTAGAAAAAGAAGGAGTGCCCGGGGCAGAATGCAAAGTTAATAACTTTTTTAACTCTGTCATCGGCGACTGGATTACTTTTTAGATCGGCGTTTGTATGAAGTTCTGATTGGAAATCCGAATCGGAGGGCTTTCAAATTAATACGCAATACAGATGCGTTGAACCAAAGAGATTTGTAACTATTTTATTGATACTGTGACTGTCAACGAGATGGATGGATAGGCAGGGCAAATACTACGGTCACTTTTTAGCCATATTCATTTCAGAATCGGGTCTCTGACATCGCATATTTTTAAATTATTACTTTTGGTAAACGTACCTTTGTTGGTACCAGAATGTTTGTTTGATGTATGTTTCGCTTGGAAAATGTAGGTATCTAATAAAGGATGCAGGTGTTAAGAGGGTTTGCATCGAATAACCATCATTTTTCTTCGACCCTTATCCCAATTTATTTGGGGTCGGCGCAACCGTTTATTGCCCGTGGTCCACCCGGCTAGTCCACCTGGGTGGACCATAGGCAATTATTTTTCCCGTGGTCCACCTGTCATCCCTATTATGTTTTCTAGGTGGACTATGGGAAATTATCGTGTATTGCCCATGGTCCACCCGGCTAGTCCACCTAGGTGGACTATGGGAAAAATAATTTCCCATAGTTCACCAGAAAGTCCATAATATGTTTTTATCGTAGTATTACGAAAGAAGAATAGTTATGTTAAATTGTAAAGCCAAAATACTAATAAATAATATTTTATAAAGAAGTTCATTAGTATAGTGTGTGTGTGTTATAGTGCATAACAAAATAGACGGTATATTATAGCATTTCCTCTTTGATGTTTCTAAAGTACTGGTCTTATATTGGATAGGTACCTATATCCCATCAAAAACATAAATATGAAATGAGAGCCAAGTTCAATATTATGATAATTATATGCCCTGGTTGTTGACTTTTGACTTTCACATTTATGCTTTTGATTGGATATCATTACTTTTTAGTACAGAAATTATTAGTAGGTACTTATTCATAATAAAATGAATACCAAATGGACACTATTGATGACACACACACTCATTATCTTGACACGCTACCGCCTGTCTAGATAATTTGACATAAAATGTACTTAGGTACTGCTGCCATCTCGCAATCGCAATGTATTTTTAAGGGATTAACATCCGGCAGTTGCGATTTGATGAATTTTGATTTAATAATGTTATATAGGTTATAAGCTGGGAATCCAACCAGCTAAAAATACAAAAAATAAACACTCGCTATTTCACTTCACTAGTCTATACAGTCAATGTTATACAATGTGGGGATGACAATATGACTATAAATTAAACTTCGTATACCTAATGACGTTCCTAGTCTGCATAAAAAAATTCAATCAAATAAATCCAATAGTTTGGTCACTGGACATTATTTTTCATTTTTGACTTTTTCTACATGATGTATCTGTTAACAAGCCAGCACCGATAGGTTAAAGACATTTGCAGTTAAACACAACATGTGTCCAGCTCGCTAGTTCAATAACCTTCGTCAAATTTGTTCTTAAATTTGATTTCCCGATGCGAACTAATGCATATTATACGTTATGCTTGAGACATAAGAGCCATGCATGCGGAAGTTTTTACTTACTACAAATCTTACATTTATTACGAACCTGCAAAAAAAAGGGGTGCCCGGCACACTGACCGATACCATTTTTTCAGGTTTCGGCCATATGTTTGTTGGGTCAATAACACCCGCTGCTGCCGCAATATTTAAAGTGTGTTCTTTTTTGTTTACACTTTTACGCTATTTAATATGTTAGAAAAATTCACTTTTTTAATTTGAATGTTAGGATTTATTTGGTGGTTCCTAAATACTAATATGCATTAGTATTGTTAGTGTTTTCATTTATAGTCGTATTGTCATCCCCACATTGTATATAAAATTTCTCCAAGAAACATTATTTATTTATCCATTTATTTCAGGCATCAAGGCCCATATAAACACATACAATACAATATTAATATAAGTAATTTAAAAATACTATAAATACATACAACATTATACTAAATACTAACACTAACTTCAAACATAAGTGTCTGCGTCGTGTTTCGATGACTGGTGTCATGTAGCCGGCCACGAAACCGGCGCCACCACCACCACCACCTAGGTGGACTAGCCGGGTGGACCATGGGCAAATTGGGCAATACACGATAATTTCCCATAGTCCACCTAGAAAACATAATAGGGATGTCAGGTGGACCACGGGAAAAATAATTGCCCATGGTCCACCCAGGTGGACTAGCCGGGTGGACCACGGGCAATACACGGGCGCAACATGTAGTTTTTTCCATTCTTCTCTATTAGTCGTCAGACTCGGTAGGCCCTTTCTAATTATGTCATCATTCACACAGTCCATCCATCACACAGTCCATCCATCGTTTCTTTGGTCTTTCCGTACTCTTATAGCCATCAAATGGCCTTCAAATGCATATTGTTTAAGAGCACTGTTTAAGTTAGCTCTAAGGTTCCCGAACAGAATAAAATAAAATAAAATAAATCAAATAGGTAATAATAATTATTAAAATTATTAGTTAATGGACTGTATATTAAACCTTTCAGGCTCGCACTCATCAACTGTTGGTTCACAACAAAGAGCTGCTCGAACACATTGCAGCTCTAGTGGCACACTTACAAGAGCGAGAGCGAGGATCGTCTCGACCAATCAACGCTCAGCAACTGACACTCTTGCCCCAGGTAAGAACATAGCGACTTTTTAAAATTTTGAATGTGTAGTATTCTAGCGTGAACGCATATTTGCTGACACTTACAGCGTCATTTAGCGAATATCGAAAATTTTTACATTTTGATACTAATTGGGTTTGATGCTGCAGGTAGTATGCAAGTGTGAGTTTACCTTTAGCGTTTATAGTTTTAGGGTGCACGCTCATTAAAACTGATACTGATAGATGATAAATCTCTGCAGTTTGTGATGAGTTGTACGAATTATATTTTGTAAATAAGAATCCCAAAACCTGCATCATGTGCCAAATGAGCCTAGATTTTAGTTTGCGTATTTTTTGTGTGTCTCTATACTTCATGTGCGTGTACCTTAAAGATTTTTTTTGTGCTCTGATCGTCTTTTAGTAACCCGATTTTAATTTGCTAATGTTTTATTTGTTTTGCATTGTAAAAAGGCATGTGCGTTTCGTATTTCGTGTTGAGTTTCTCAACAAAGTTCTGGATGAGTAACTCTCTAGGGAATGAGCGAAGTTTCGCAGGAAACGTCTGTGATATTACCGTATGAAAAGCTACTTGTATGAATATCATAGACTTTCCTTCTGTGTTTCGAAAAGTTTTCAAACGAAATTGACACTTTACCATAGCAGGTACATACAGTATCTACCCGGGTGGGTGTGACCGTGAGACTGGCACATCGTGTTTCAGAAAAAGACACGAACTTGATTGTCAGAATCGACGCTCTAAAAAGCCGAGCCTTTTTTTAAAACCCGGTGTGTCAAATGAACAACCAGTGACTATGAATAATTCTGTTAAATTATTAACAATTTAAAATCACTACATCAATAAAAAATTTAAGGGCGGGCGTTTTGGAGGACTGCTTTATGTAATTTTGACTTTCGAAAAGTGCTGACTCTCCGCCTAATTTGAATAAATAACCTTTGATTTCGAACAAAAAATATAGCCCCTAGGTCCTGAATTTAATTTTGTCATGATTAAATTGGCTGTTATTTCTGACAGCCAATCACAACACTGCGATTTGACAACAACTTTAATACTTTACTTACCTTTATCGGCTTTCAGACCGAGATCTGAAACCGTTAGTTAGTTCGTGCTTTGACTTAATCATATTCCTATTTCTCTCTTGTAGATATAGTTTGACAGTTGAGCTACAGTAAAAGGAATACCATGTAGCCAAAGTACGTACTAGGTAATGGTTATAGATCTCGGCCTCACAATCCAGCTGTTAGCCTTAAAACTCGCACCTTCGGTCATTAGTAACTGCTGTCCGTTTATTTTAATTAACCCTATTTATTTGCATAATTAAACCCACATTACGTTTTTGTTGTTATTGTTTGTCTGTAAAATTACCTGCTCTTTTATTTAAAAATTAAACCCAACGCAAAACACACAGGACGGCTTTATGCCGAGAATAAAATATGAAAATAATGTTAAAACCATTAATTTCGAGGGGGAATTTCATAAATTTTTAACACTGTTGTACTCGGTGAATTTTATTGCAAAATTATTACTTATGAGCGTTTACGACGTACGGCATTTCATACAAAGTTTCAAGCCCTTGTTTTTCGAAATGAATGAACCGATTTTAATGGAACTTCATACGTATTCAGGATACAAATGTCTAAAAAGTTTGTAAAGAATATTTTCGACGTCTTATTAAAAAAAAAATATAACTGTAAATCTCTGTTTCTATGGAAAATTTAAAATCGGTCTAATTTGGCCGTAACACCATTTTTCGAAAATGTTCTTAACTAACTTTTTAGACCTTTGTATCCTGCTTATGCATACGAAGTTTCATTAAAATCGGTTCATTCCTTACGAATAACAAGGGCTTGAAAGTTTGTATGAAATGCCGTACGTCGTAAACGCTCTTAAATTGAGCGAAAAAATTACCAAGGCATTTTTACGTTCAAAACGTATTGCTGAAATACAGCAAGTTCATGGTACATTTTCAGTAGGTAAACTGTACCTAGTATACATAAATAAGACCACGTTGGCGTGTTGTTACATACCCAGTAAGAGCATCCGTTTCTCAATGCTAATCTCCATAGATTGACACGCCGTTTGTCAATGTCCATCCTATCCCACTCGACGTTACCATTTTATTTCGTTGTTTTACCGCAGATTTGCAAATTTGTTTTAATTTATCACCATCCATTTAACCAAACAATAATTTGAACATTCACAGAGGATTTGCATTTCGTATCGTACATGAAAAGCCCTTTACTTTTATTAGAGCTTTGCTGTGACCCCGTATGAAAGTGTGGCATGGTTTGTAGCTTGTTGATATTATTTTTTGTGAGTATTTTAGACAATTCCTATGTTAACTCTCTAAGAAGCTTTTATTCAATGGCTATTTAACTTCTAAAATATATCCAACTTGTACTATTTTACTTCGTGGTTATTTACTTACCATTGTTTTCTGTCAATGCTACTAGATTATTCAGAGGAAAGCAGACCTCTCGTACAACGAAGCGTTCAATCCCGACGCCGTGCCGATGTGCAACGGCAACCGTTCTCCCACCAACACCGAAGCTCTGATCAACCTGATCACACAGAACACAAGAGTTAATAAAAACATGGAGAATAATAATATGAATTTTTCTCCATTTTGTGCGTCACCAGTCCAGGAAACAGCGAATGGCGCGAGTTCAGTCCCCAGCTTCGGCGGGATGACTAACGATCAGATACAAAACTACTTGATATCCAAATTCCAGAACATGGGTGGCTTCCCTAACGGCCACGAAGTGAGCAAGCCGCCACCCACCATAAACTACAACCAGCAGTTCTTCCAGAACAGCAACGCTTTTCCGACCATTCCGCCGCTGAGCAACCACTACAGCAACTCTGATCTAGCGAGCTTACTCAACCACCAAATCTACAAAGACATGTGCAGTTCGACCGACGAGCTCGGGAACTTAGCGCAGGCCATGAGCGTGGGCCAGTCCGAGAACTCTCTGTACAGCAACAATAGTCAACCGACGACCTCGAAGGATTCCAGCCCAGAGGGTTCCAGTTCGGATGAAGGAGCTCCATTCATAATGCCGCTGTCTCACAACTGCACGCTGACGGCGACTGGTGATGACGGGCGCGTGCGGCTCATCGTGCCGGTGAGCCCTTCGGAGAGCGCGACTGATGTCGTTGAGTCACAGGCCGAGCCGCAAGGCGCATCGGGACACACTTTGCGGGTACCCGGACAGGACGGACCAGGGACACTCCTGGCCCCCGCGGCCCCCATCACCCGCACGACCAGCGAGAAGGTTCCCAACCGTAGCGAGATGATGACTGCCCTGCGCTCCCAGTGGACGCGCCATACCACCAAGTAAACTCGCACTGAATCTACGCTAACTGATCTGAGTCAAGTTACCTAAAACCATATTTATATTTAGACGTACTTATCTTCTAAAAAAAATTATAAGTATCAAATTTTCGTCATTTTTGTACAAAGAGTGTAGGTATATTTTGTATGTATACTTTTGTTTTACATTTGTTTTAAGGTAGATAGTATTCTCGTTTGAAGATTGAGACTAACGATGGTGCCAAACTTGTGCCACTTGATGTGAATGGCGATAAACGGAAGAGAGTCGAAGATAGAGATTTATTTACATATCATGTTCTCTTATACTAGTCCAACGTTATTATTTTTATAATAAAACCCGTATGTATCAGAACATATCCTTTATCATATCGCCATTAAATGTTGGTTTTAGGTTTATGATCCATATTGTTATAGTATAAAGTGCAAGTTATTCGCCGATATTTATGCTCTTGATGATCCATAAAAATATAATAGTCTATTATCGCAAGGATTTTATGCTTTTCTACGATTTATGTAGTCCTTGTGATAATCGTATTTTAGGAGACATTCCTCATTTAAGAATATTGTTTCCTAATGTAAGTAATCTACCGCGCTTCATAGGTGTTCAATTAACGGAATATTCATGTTAGACGCAGAATAGCTCATGGATAGATAGTATTCTACAAGTATTCTCTGTGACGTTTTTGTTACATTGTTGCAGTCGATATCAATAGCGTTCTAATGAGATTTGTCGTCACATAGATAATTTGTAGATTGTCTATAATTATGTAGGTATGGATGTTTAGTTTCAATATATCCAACAGATTCAGTGTAACCGTGTTTATCATTAGTTTTAATTAGGTATTCAACACAATATTTAATTCTACGTGTTTTATAGAATAGATGGATATTATTATAGTCAGTTAATGTTATATGAAAATTTACAAGCTTACATCTAAAAGACAGTCCGACATTCGCTAAAAACTCGTTTCGATTTAAATATTTTCATATTTCACGTTAAATGCCAAAAAGGAAGGTGTTCATAAAGTATGAAGCGTACGAGCCAAAACTTGCCAAATAAATAATTATTCGAAAATAACGAAGAGAGAAAAAAATTAATATCAATTTTATATCTGCCAAAGTTATTTAAGGAAATATGGACCAAAGAAAATACACTTTTTGTTTCACATGTAACAGTATTGTTTGAATCACATTTAAGACGCCCCATGTCGGCATTCTGACGTTGGTACATCGTTATAAGAGGATTCAAAGTTAAATTCATGACCCCGTTAGGTACTGCGGAGATCCATCAACGATGCGTAGATGGATGCAATTCCACGAGGTATTGGCGCCGATGCCTTCACTAGGATAAGAATCTTATTGATGAGAGATCTTATTGATATATTCTAGTCAATAACCAGATTATTTTTAATAATAATTCAACGGTCTAGTCGATATATTAATGTTAAATTTGAGCATGGTGCGTGTAACAACGGTGTGGACTGACCATCGCACCATGTTCAACAAAATGTAAAACCACACCCTTTATATAAAATGAAGTTTTTGAATAGTATAGATAAGAACTAAAAAGCAGAATGTTAAGAAAAGAAATCCTTATCATTGCCGTGAAAGGAACATTGACATTGACACATTGGTTTATATAATGATGTCTAAGTTAAGGGTGTCGCAGGGCACGGAACAGAAGGGTTTGTGCAAATTATTATACAAATATATTCGTGCGCCAACTCGGCCCTTGGCAGAGTGCCCCGCAGGCAGGACTGCGTGCTCCTCACCTAATCCTCTCTAATCCTCTGTCTAACTCAACTGCCACCCTTGGCTTTACACTTTGTGAATCTATTATTATATCCAACTACACTTATTATAATAATCATTAAAGAAACTCTGAATGTGAGCTTACTCTGGTATAATTATGAAAGTTAATCAATTTATCCATGTTTATAGTAATTATAACATATAATCAATAGTTTTAAGGAACATAAATAGTCCTTCTCCGTATAGAAAAAAAAAAACGAAAAATGCAAAAAAAAAACTATGTTTATAGTTACACGATGATTATTAAAATTTGTTAGCAGCGATGTCAATGTTTCAAACAAACAATATATAGATGTTCAATGTTTATGTCTAATGTAACCACTGTGTAGAAAATAGCCGAAATGTTTATGCATACCTACTCGTATGGTTTAGAAACAGTTTTAAACTTATAGCAACCAGCAGCAATAGAAGCTACAAGCGCAAACAAAACATAGCAATGTGGTCCGTATCGTCGTATCATTCCATATCATTAAATAGCACCTGCTTATACGAAACTAAATTGTGTTTTAATGTCCCTGATTCCTTTCATAAATTGATAAAAAAAGAGATTGCACTTATTGTAGGTAAATGACACAGTATTCGATTTCATCAATCATTACACCACAATTTAATGGTGTTTAAAATATGAGGTATTCCACTCAGAGCACCGATTTCAACAGCACTTAACCGAACCGCACCTGAGCACTTCCACTAACCGCACTGAAACAAAATGTTGATAAGTGCAGTTCCATGGAACGTGGTTGGAACAGTTTATCAATATAAATTTCAGTCCTCAAACGGCACCTACCTTAAATATTTATTTAGTGATGGGATGTAATTTTTCGTTCAAGGCATTACAAACAAAAGATATCGATACAAATCAGCAGAAGTTAAGTTCTGTACCGGATAATTCGATCTTTTTCACCTGGCACAACGAATAATGATTTCATTTGTGTCGATAACTACCCCAAAAAAATAACTTCATAATTGTCAAATAAACCAACAAACAAAATAATGCGATTAGTGTCAAGCTCAAGCTGGCTTTACCTTTAATATTTGCAACTGGTGCAATCAAAAGTTACTAATACGGACTAATTAGTATTTCGAGCTGAAAATCTAACCGGTTTAGGCCGTCATGCTAAATGCGACTGCAATGCAAGAGCATGCAGATTGGCGCAGCGCTAATCAATCAACGTCTGACTTAGTCTGGCGTGATGTCTGACGAGTTAACTGCTTTACTATGAGACAGGATGAATTACCCTTATTTCAACGGCCAACGAGGTTCGTAAGTCAGAACCTCGTTGGCCGTTGACTGAACTGAATAACTGATGGGTAATCGTAAAATCGCTGTATGCAAGCTAATCGGCCAGGATCTGATTGCATATTAGTGTGTTGGTATCCAGGTATTTGTCCAGTAGTAAAATGCGACAGAATCGTTTACTCTTAAACCTTCAGTCGGCTTGGCCTAATTAGTACGGACTAGTGCCTACTCTGTAAGTGTTAGTAAAGTAGACAGCATGCTGGAGATACAGCTTTATGGGCAGCAGAGACGAGGTTGACTGGCAAATAATACCAGCGGGGTAATTACGTAAGACACGTAACGGCAATGCCTTAAATTCTATTTTGACAGTTCAATAACATTCATGCGTCATCTGCGTTGTCGAGCAGACGAATTTTACAAACATATTATTAAGCAACGGATTAGCAACGTGTTAGATGCAAGACCGCAATGCAAGCTACAATATACATATGTATGTCAAGTACATAGGCTTAGGGCAAGTACTTAGGGCTTAAAGAATATTATGTAATAACGAATGCTTCGCGTTTTCCCTGGCCCCGGGAAGAGATCCCGGGGCCAGGGAAAACGCGAAGCTCCGTTTCTCTCTGTTTATACACAATAGGAATAATGTGTTTACGATTCCAGCTCCCCACGTCCATCGTCCATTCACTCTGTGTACACTCACGAGTCTGGCGAAAACAAAATTCAGAATTAGAACTATTCGTCGTAAAACAGTGTTGGTTGTTGCTTAACGCTTCGAGAGTAGAAAATGAATGGAAAACCTAGGGTTTTGTTGTAAATTGACCCTTACTGCCCAGTAAGGGTAGCAGCGTGAAGTTTGTATTGTAGACCACCGTTTGAGTTCAATTCGTGAAAATTTATGAAAAAGGACTTCTTTGGGATTTGTGAGTTTTCTAGTAGGTGCTCGTACTTCAGCTGTTGAAGAGCCTCTTGACCCGCTTATAAGTAGGTAGGTAACAAGGTTGATTGGTGATTTCTTAATACTTATTCGATCTAAGACATCACTCATCTTTACTGTTCCAAGCTTCGATCAATAATAGATTCCAAGACAAAAAATCTTTTTTATTCAAAACACCGCAATATGAGCAGATTTATGAATAAAACTTAATTTCGCCGTCTGAATTGTTGACGGAGCTCTTTCCTGCTGTCAAAGTGTTTTGAAGTCTAAAGCTTGATGGATGGTTTTCCTACTGTACACTTGCAAACCACTCAATCACTTTAATAGAAATTATATTTTAATAATATAATAGACGAAAAGGAGATCAGACACAGGCAAGAGCAAGATGACGAAGTATATCCATCTTTCAGATCCTACCGTTTTCATCTGTTGATAAAAGTAGAAGGATCGGCAGTGATGAAGGTAGTGAAGATGAAAATGCGAACTTTTCGCAATTATAAAATAAGAAGCTTGAACGCAAAACTTACCACATCAAAGAGATTTTTAAAGAAATCACAATCTGACTGGTCCCATACGAAATGTTCTAAACACGTTATTTTAGCTTCACTTATTAAAATATTTCAGTGTTTTCTACATAAATACCCATACTAGTTCTTCCAATGGGGGTAGCCACAAACTACAAAACGCCTTCTGCTACGATTCTTACACACTCCTTTTGCCTCGTTTACGTTCATGTATCTGGTCATACACACACCTGACGTGAGTACTACGCACCTGACCTTTCTGATGAACATCACCAAAAAGGTAATATGTCCTCCAAGGGCATCCCATGCATAGGCATAGGGTATGTATTTTTTTTTTTTGTATGTTTGTTACGCGATATCTCCGGCAATTATAAACGATTTCAAAAAAATTCTTCGTTTGATATATAGGGGTGGTCGTGGGGTGGTTCCATATAAATTTTATTAACTTTGCTTGGGTAGTTTTTGAGTTAGCTTCAATAACACGTGTTTTTGCCACTTAGTTAATTTTGATGATGTTATAATGACTTCCTGTCACTGATATATACATAGCAAGTAATGTTGTAAAAGTACAACATAAAAGTGAAAAATAAAAAAAAATAAACAAACGACTTCCAAAAAAGACACTACAAAGTGAAAAAAACTTTAATTTCGGAAGTCGGTGGCAAACAACGAAAATGCGAACCCCATGACACCGACTTCCGAAATTACAGTAATTTTTCATTTTGTAGTGTGTTTTTTGGAAGTCGGTTTTTTTTTTGTAATTTCTATTCTGTACAAAATCCATTAACTTTACTGAGAAGTATGTTTGTGTAACTAACCCGCTGATAATGGAACAGCTGCTAGTCTTTGACCTATTCAGTATCCACGTGCCAAGTTACGACGAGTCAAGTTTTTCTAGCTAATCTTTTTCTAAGATAAAGTTTGAAAAATAAAGAGAAATATGACAGAATCTATCGTGCGGTCGGTTCTAAGATATATTTTCGTTGGATCCCGCTTTTGAATCCCATTTTTTAGGTATTAACGATGGATCCCGTTTCCTATTTCCGTTGAATCCCATCTTTCTAAATACCGGCTGACATTTTTTACGTCTCGTCCAGACGAGACGGTAAAAAAAGTTTTGTCCAGACAAATTAAATTAAATTAAATAAAACTTTATTTCAGACTACAGTCCATAATTTAGTTAGTATTTTGGTGTTAGTAACAATGGTGCTTACGGAAGTAGGTTAGTATTGTTAGTTTATACAAATTGTTTATTTACCCAAAAACAAAAACAGGGTATAAAAGGTGAACTAAGTAGGTGCCTATGCATAGTGTTTTTTCCACCATAAATAAAACTTTAAAAAAAACTTTTTTTCTTGTCGCTATAAATTCATTGATAATTTCCGCGCATAGGTATAGAAGGGTGTACCTTGAAGTTGATTTTTTATATTAATTGTCGACACATTTTTTTTTTATATAAGTAGATACTTATTATATCTAGAGACTACGCTGGTTCTAAGCTAGACAAAAGAGATACTTAATCAGTTTTAGTAACAGAAAATACAAAAACAACCGACTTCCAACAAAACACTACAAAGTAAAAAATAACTTTAATTTCAGAAGTCGGTGTCGTTGGTTCTGCGTTTTCGTTTTTTGACACCGACTTCTGAAATTAGTTATTTTTTACTTTGTAGTGTTTTGTTGGAAGTCGGTTGTTTTTTTTTTGTAAAAAAGTTTTTTATTTTTCAGTTTTTAGGGTTCCTTACCTTAAAAGGAAAAATCGGAACTGTTATAGGATCACTCGAGTGTCTGTCTGTCTGTCTGTCCGTCTGTCACATCCAATTTTCTCCGAATTTAATGGACCGATAGGTGTTGTCTGAGAGTCATCACTTCATGCTGCTGAGCTGATGACAAGTGAAAGTCAAATACTTTTATTCAATTAGGCCTATTAGAAGCTCTTTCGACAATTACAAGCCCTTACCATCATCAGATGCGGGACCTGTTCGTCCCGTTACATCATTACGAGAAATGGAATGATGAAGACGATTGTTTTCAAGTCCACGTCTATCCAAGAACTGCTAAGTAGTTTCTGTCGACATATTGCCGTATCTCTTAATTCCTAACAGTTAAGGACTACTGTGGCTACCATCGACGGCTCGGTAGCATTATAGTCGGACTTTTAATTAGCTGCAGTAAAACGACAGCTTAATGTGTAACTTAAATGACTAACATTGGCGTGTTTTTGTTTTCCATCCATTCCATGCCATCAACGAAACCATGTTTTTCTAGTACAGAATAGTGTAACAAACGAAACTTATTTGAAATGCATATCTCTAAATGCAGTCCGAAATGGGTTATTAAGAAGTGTCATTTTACTGCAGCTAATTAAAAGTCGGAGTATAGGTAAGTGATGACTCTCAGACTCAAACACTTGAATCATCTATAGGTTTAATATTTGTCATTGAGTATAGTTCCGATGGCCATCTGTAGTCTTCATCATCAGTTCCACTTCACCAAATTATACTGTCTGAATGCAAATGCTTGAGTTGTTAATAAAAATACCAAAATTGGTATATGTATGCCTATAATATTTGAGGAGTTCCCTCAATTCCTCATGGATCCCATCATCAGAACTGGATTTTGATAAAAATGGGACCAATCTGGAAGTATGTCCTTTCAAATAAAAAAAGAATTTTCCAAATCGATTCATAAATGACGGCGTACTGAGGTAACAAATATAAAAAAAAAAAAAAAATTTTTAAATTGAGAACCTCCTCCTTTTTTTGAAGTCGGTTAAAAATAAGCATTTGTTTCGCAGACTTGGTAATTTTTCTTTTGAAACGAATGCTTTGTTTGAGGTACACGAAAGTAAACTCCACACATGGTGTTCTCACATAATTTACTTCACATGTCCGTACAGAAACGAAGTTTAAAAAAATATACAATCCAAGTTTTTCCAGTCAGCACTAAGTTCAGCAACACAAATATGCTTCAACACACGTTTACATACAGACAAACTTTTCCGTTCAACGAAAACGTAATGTTAGAACCTGACGTAATGTTAGGATTTTGTTACGCCACATTTCGAAAAGTGCGGATTCCCAGATTTTTTTTAATATAAACATAGTCTCAAATACCATTTTATTTTCCGTTTGCAGGATGAACATAGTTTCATATTATCGACTGTTGAGAAATACAGTGCACATGCCTATATATATCTATGTGTAAAAAAATTACATAATTTGATTACTAATACGAACTCAATGGCGGAACACTGCGATCGTGCCTAGCGAATTTTCACCAGCGTAGCAACAATGCAAACAACAACAACGATGTTTAATGTGGACATGTTAAATGGTAATGATAATAACACATGTAAATTGTAATGTTATTTGTTATACGACAGTTGTCTTCGTCTGCAAAGATAGACCGATGGTTCTCGCTTCTGCCCGGCAACACTCCTGCGCTGTCGCGGCCTGAGAGCGGGTTCATCTCCGGCGTGGAAGACAGCGCCGATGCAGCCACCCTCGCCGAAGCCAAGAATCTGCTCCTACAATTGGGTGCTAAGAAGAAACGACGGCTCATCCCTATACGCTTCACTAGAAGAAAGATCTTAGTTAATAAACACACGCTGCTATAATGTTTAGCACATAATGTGTACGCTGTTTAAAAAGTTGGCTTTTCAAACCTTATTTGGATTGGGAGTTATATTACAGGATTAAGAGTTTAGGTGCGTATTAAAGCGAAGACGTGTGTTACGGCACGAGGCCGTGCCGGAAAATCCTCTAATCCGACACGATTGACATTTTCGTGTGCCAACGATCCTACATCGTGGCTTCGAAGATATTGTACGAGCTCATTGAACTCTTAGAAAATACACGACAACTTACTTTAGAGTATGGTACATATTAATATTATTATTGTTAATTTTAGTATGTAGGTAATTAAGGAAAGTAACTGGGGAATCAATTTCTCCGGAGAAAATAAGGCTTCTGCACGAGAAAAAATTGGATGCAAGTACTTATAACTAATTTAGACACGTGATAACTTATTCATACTCGCTCACTACGATTAATTATTGATTGTAATGTTAATGAAAATTAAATTCAATGTTAGACTGAACTCACGAAAGATCTATGAAGCTTTTTGAGCAGCGTACACATCGCTTATAGAGCAATTTACATTATTACAAATACACGTTAACGCGACAGTAAAAGTATGTACTATGACAGCAAAAACATTAGCATTATATATGCTGACAGTATATAGGGCTGACATACTTACGTTATTATAATAAATCAATGGTGCTTTCCAGGTGGTTTAGGCACATTTGTGTTATAAGTTTGTAATTTAGTTTCAGTGATCTCAACTCGAATGCTTTCATGATTACATAACTGTCACTTTGAAGTCGGATTGGTTGCGACCTTTAGACACTGTCTAACATAAGTACTTAGGAATCCAAAATCTTTATTTTTGGAGACGATTAATTGAGTCTAATGGTAGGTTTTTATTTTCTTCTTTGTGATAATTCTCGCATGCCGTTAGGGTGGGATCAGCCTTTTGCTCTACGTTAGCGTTAATACCTACCTACCTATAGGCAGTACCTTTCTTTATATAAAGTAATAATAGAGAAACAACACAAAGCCCACAAGGGATGTGTTATGGGACTTATAGGACTTAAGGCCAAGAAAGGTAATGAAATAAAAAGAAATTGAACGAAAATAAAGTTCCAGACTAACAGCAATAGTAAACAACCCTAGTTCCTCCGTAATTTCAAACACCCCATATTCACTTATACCCATAATAGCAACAATTTTATGGCTATAAAACCATTCACTGTATGTCCCAGTAAGCGTGCAGTAAAATTAACTTTAATACAAAAGTAACTATTCTCGTTTCTATGGAACAAATCAAATACTGCCCGAAATCTTCGAAGACTTGTTTTGTTAAAATTTGTTATAGTTTTAAACTTTGCTGTTAAATATATTGTATAGCAGTATTAATTATTATACCTAGAAATAAGTTTAATACACATGACCTCGAGGTAACTTACGAACAAAGTGAACGACTATTTTTAATGATCAAAGTTAAGTCTAATTTGCAACGTGACGATAATGAAATTTTGCATTTCCTAGTTTAAATTGAGTTTTTTTAAGAGTAGGGTACTTAGAATAAGTGAGGAAGTAGTTCGTACTGCATACAGCGACCAAATATTTTGTGTTACAAAGTATTGAACCCAAGGTGTAGCGAACACTGACTAACACCGTATAGCTCCTTGCACCTAATATTCTCAACAGACGGCACATTATAAGTCTTTAGGGATCCAAAAGCTTTGACGGTGAGCCTTCTTGAAGAATTGAGGCTGGCACGAACGCCAATTTACATTAAAAAAACAGTGCCATAATAACAATATTAGATTTTCTCGAGTGCATTAACCTTCTAGTGTTATTTAAATGTTTGAAGTATGATTGTAAAGCTGTTTGAAAATAATTAGTATTCACTGTGGACGACCGCATATATTGATTTTAATGAACAAGGTTATTTGACAAAATAGAAGAGCCTATATCATCCGCCCTTATGTAAAGGGCCAACTACAAGACGTTGACATACGTTTGTTTTTTTCTGTTTTTACATTAATCTCGCAATACATAATACTGCCTTAGTATTCTTACTCAATAACTGAACTGTATTGTATCTGTATCATGCATTTCAATGTTGTATTAATATGATATTTAATAATACTAATTAATATATAGGTAGTTAGTTAAAATAGTTTATATGTTGAGTGATCGCATGACTGATTATAATTGATAATGTGTTCTTTAGTTACATCTATTTTATATGTTAGGTAATCTAGAATGTTTTAAGATAACATTGGAATATATTTGATTGAAATATAGAAACTGTGCATTCTTCCCACGAATTATTTCTTCATTTTAATCACTTAATTTCATTCATCATTAATTTATTTCCCTAGCACAGATTATGTATGTGTCAATTTATTGTGCTTGATTGGCTGACTACAACATAATACCTACTATGAAGGAAGGTAAGTTAGTAAGTATAACAAAGCCATTATTTCTTTTTTATTATGAAGCTGAATGACCCCTACGAAGAAGGTAATAGGTACAAATTATATCTAAATGATTACTTAGTGGCACAATTTTATCTGATGAAACTGCCAGTGACTGAAAGTCGAACTAACGAAACTAAAACACTATGAAGATTTACCCGAAAACTTTATGGAACACGATTATGGAAAAGTCAAAAATCTATTGGATTGTCCTGTTGAAATTACAAAAAAAAAATACTTCACCGTTTTTGAGAGCAGTGGTGATGAAATAATTTACACAAAGAGTAAAGCGCCTGTCTGGGTTCGAATCTACAACCTACAACTTGTAAGTCGCGGCCGTTACCACTCAAGGGCCACCACAGCTCCCTGGTCAACTTCATACTTGTATAAAATAGTTCACATTTAAGACACTCTTAAACACATCTACCTGAAGTGAGTACCTATAGTTCATAAATTACTATTTAGAACATACATAGATGATCTATCATCCATTGTTTACCGACTCTAAACGCAGATAACTGCCTTACCTACAGAAAAGAAAATGGAGGTTCTCCAACTCACGAGTAGTAGGTTATTGACTCGATGGTGTGTCGCAAACGGTTGACGAACTCATCAGCTTCTCACTACAACCTGATAGGACCGGTCTGACAAATTAAATAACGAATATCTTAGCTGCACCCAAAAAGTGCTTAAAATAAAGTCTTAATTGTATCAGTACCTACGTAAATACAATGATTAACAGTGAAATTAACGGGACTTAGGCCCTTTGTACTGAAAAACCACTGTTTATTCACCGTGTGTAGGTAGGTAGATACGGTTCGTAAGTGTTGTATGGATCACTATCTGTGTGTCTAACGTTGTTGTTTAAAGACACGTTTTTTCTACGGCGCGGTTTATGCACCGAACCATAAAGAAACCGTGCCGTGTACAAAAGGCCATACGTTGACTTTCTTTGAAAAATATAGTACACTCAACCGAAGAACAGATAGGTAAAACAGTTATAGGTAGGTAGTCTACTGGAGGATCAAGCATCACTCCTAGGTTGTTGGCATCAGCCTAGCTGCAAGCAGCGCTAAATTTAATATAACAACATGATAACTAAGTTGTCCAATGAAATCCCTCTTCCTCTCTCCTTATTAGCTGTCGAACTCAAACTCAAAGCATTTATTTCAATTAAACCATTTATAGGCACTAAATAGGAATACCTTTGGTACTCCATGTATAGTTGCTCTAAAAATAGGTGTTCAATCGGGAATACTTAATACTTCTTGAATTGTCAAGAAGTCGGTCAGTCAGAAAACCCCCACAACAATCATGTTTATCTATCACCTAAGTTCACATTGTGCAATACAGTAAATATATTGTGCAGTTATTTATAATTATATTCGAGCACGCATAAAATAATAACACCTATTTATGCCCGTAATAAATATGGAATTTATGAAAATGTCTACTTACTAGGTACCCAGTAGAACGTTTGCACACGTGCGTGACGTAGCGAACGCATTGAAGAACTAATACCTAAGTGGTTATAATGAGGCTTTAATTCGAAATTTCCTGCTGCACTTAACAAAAAGGAGACGTGATATTAATGCTGTTCAAAGATATGCAGGTAATGAGCCTAATCATCGGTTTACAATGCAAATAGTGTGACTGAGATTTTTCATTTCATGTTTTTTTGTGGTTATGTAGCAGGCGGCCCACCTGATGGTGAGTGGTCACCGCTGCATATGAACATCTGCAGAGGCATTTCCAGTGCTTGCCATACCAGAGACAACGCTGAAATCTCATGTGCCTGTAATTACAGCTTCGCTCATACCCTACAAACTGCGGAGCATAATTGCGTAACACACTAATATTAGCAAAGACAATTACAATTTCCGCAATAAGGGTGCTAGTAGCACCTAGTCACGATCATAAACACCTTACACTCAGTCGCGTAACTATTATAGGATTCTTTTCCGTCTATACTCCGACTTTTAATTAGCTGCAATAAAGTGACACTTCTTAATAACTCATTTCGGACTGCGTTTAGAGATATGCATGTCAAATAAGTTTCGTTTGTTACACTATTCCGTACTAGAAAAACAAGATTAGGATGAAGGCCACGAAAAAACAAAAATACGTAAATTTCAGTCATTAATTACACGTAAGCTGTAATTTTACTGCAGCTAATTAAAAGTCCGACTATAAGTATAACAGTCGTGATGCGCTTCACTTGGCCAAGGATGTTTTCAAAGGAAGGAGGAAAAGATATTTTCAAAGGAGGATCACGACCCACAGTAATGAGGAGTACGACTTGAAGAGGAGGAGATAACAGTCGTGGGCCAATTAAGTACATTTTAATTAGGCGTATATTGACAGAGTACCTATTCCAATTAACTTTATGTTTATTCAAGTGTCTTTGATGGTTTAGTTAAATTTAGGTAAATGAGTTTTACAAAGAAGTCCTACAAGACGTCTTACGAACTATATCTATCGGCTATGTTTTGATCCCACTGCTAGACTCGTTATGAAGAGAACTAACAGGAAAATTAATAATTACACTTGCTCAAAGTGTGTTTGCGATTTCAGACAATTGTAATTCAGAATTTGAATGATTGGCTGGACACTAGGCTAAATGTGACATGGCAGGTGTACAAAGACAGTACCTAATAAGAAAAATGTCATGACGGGTATGCTATAATAAGCAATCAGAAAGATCTGGATACGATTGGCACAAAACGGGTAACAATAGCGTAGTCTTTAGTTCTGGAGGGACCAAGGGACGTAGCTAAAGATGATGATGACATGACTCCTTTGAAACATACGTTAACTCACTCATTTATAGCTCACTGAGACATAGACAATCAAGTCGTATACAATATATTAAAGACGAAGGCAATAGGTCAAGCGACCGGTTCTCAAATGACGTAATCTGCTACGAATCCTGCAGTCTTATCAATAACAACTTTATGATGTACATATCACATCAAAAGAGTTTATAAAGAGATAGGTATTTCTCATTATAAAGTGGATTCAATAAATGAATATAATTATTTATTAGGAGGTAGGTACACCAGTTTCTCAAAAAACAGGTTCAGAAACTAGCCATAACGCGCTCTTCTGGTACCTAAAACAGAAATGATGCAAGAATTTTATAGGTATTACTCATATAACGATAAAGTATCCAATCTGAAATTTTCAGTAGGTAAATGACTCAAGAATCTACCACGATGTATACCTAATATTATTATTTTGTTCTTGTTTCACTATTGTTTATTTCGGAGAACTAATGTCCGTCAAAAAGGATAAAATGGACGGTCATTATTGGTATAACAACAACGTTTGACTGTGATCGGAATGTTAAAGCAGCGCGCCGCGCGCCGTAGGTATGTGTTATTCGGAGTTTCGGACAACAGTTACCGAAATAATTGTAAGCTGTACTTGGGCAGGCTACCAGTTAAACCAGATGCTACTGAGCATTCATATTTTAGATGGAAACGCTGCCATGACACAATTTCTGGATAATTAAGGCTAGCTGGCCGAAATTCAGGCTTCTACCCGTTACGTCTGACAAATATTTTCGAAGGTTTGATGTGCTCACTGAGACATAGAGGGACCTCGATTATTGACCCTTGCACGAATAGCCGCAGCAAATGCAACTTAAACCAGCTCAAATAGATATTATAAGCTCACTAAATAAGGTAGTGTGACCTTTTTAGTCTAAACTAGCTTTGTCTTCACTCGAATGACTGTGTATTGATAATATTGAAAGTATAAGTTAATCGTTAATCGAAGTCATATCCTCTACAATACTAACTTGTCTTGTACTGACTTGTTAATAGGTACCTACATCGTCGGCTCAAGTAAATGAATAACACGGTATCTACTTCTATTCTGCCTAACTCATCATCTGCCTGGCGTTTTCCTTACTATGTTGGGGTCGGCTTCCAGTCTAACCGGATGGAGCTAAGTACTAGTATTTTATATGAAGTTACTGCCTATCTGACCTCCACAACCCAGTTACAGGGTAATATGATACCCCTTGCTAAGACTGGTTGTCAGACTTTCGAGCTTCTGACGACCCGTAACGACTGTCAAAGATCCACGAATGTCAGCCGGAGCCAACGGCTTAACGTACTTTCCGAGGCACGGAGGGGTCTAGGTATATGTATAAAGATGGTCACCCATCCACGGACCAACCACGGCAATCGTAACTTAACCTGACCGATCGACCATCGATGCTATTATTTAGCCACAACCCCCATTATTCTATTCTGCCAAACTAGTTACAGAATTCCAGCAAATGGACGATAGATGCTAACTTCTACGTTACTGAAGGGCAATTTGTGTTCACTGAATGGTTTCCTAATTATCAGTCACCACTCAGTATAACTTGTACATTGTCGGTGATGACCGTCCACGGCCACACTCGTGATCATTTAATAAATGACAATTGCCACTTAATAATACATTTAGACAGATGTTAAATGGTTAACATGAGTTACGGAAACTAATTTACGAATATACACAAGGTTAGTGGAATATTGTACCAACGGTATGTGGTTTAAAAGTAGGTAAAACATACTTACCTTTGTCATTTTCCTAACAAAGATGAATAAGTTACTGCAACTTATTGTAGTAAACTCATTTAGTCATCCGTTTGTTCGTTTCAATAATTGGAATATTATGACTTCATATTACCAAAAGATAATAATTACATAAAATTACCTACTTATTAGAAAACGAATGTGAATCATGTTTAAGAGCGTTTACGCCGTACGGCATTTCATACAAACTTTCAAGCCGTTGTTTTTCGAAATGATTGAACCGATTTTAATGAAACTTCTTACGCATAAGCAGGATACAAAGGTCTAAAAAGTTAGCAGAGAACATTTTCGAAATGTCTTATTTAAAAAAAGATAACTGGAAATCTCTGTTTCTATGGAAACTTTAAAATCGGTCTAATTTGGCTGTAACACAATTTTTCGTATTATACATTTTATATTTTAAATTTATTTTACCAAAAAATTTATCGATAATTTATCGACTTTTATTCGTCTATTCGTTCGGATAATTTATCGATTATATACAGTATACAGAAAGATTTTTTTATAATCATCCAATATTTTACAGGGTGTTCCACCCATGAATATGAACAACTTTCACTATGGAACCAACTCTAAAATCACGAAAAAATAAATCTGCTGTTCCATACATTTTGGTCAAGTACCTAGGTATTGAACTTCTGTATTAAACAGCAGTAGAGAGGTAGAACAACCTGTAAAAATTTGGATGGTGATAAAAAAATCTTCCTGTATTTTTGTATTGTACCAGTACCAGTACATAGTAACCTGGACAGCTCTGTCGTTTCCCATAATTATGTACAGTATAATTCAACTCATACAGGGCAACTGCAGGCAGCCAGGCCATAATTAAATAACTACTGTTACTCTTACTGTTAGCCTGCACATCCCACTGCTGGGCAAAGGCCTCTCCTTATGACTTCCAGTTCTTTCAATCCAGGGCATAGTATTCAGTAGAGTAGGCAGGCAGGTCAGGGTATTTCTGATAATACATAACAAAAACAAATTGATAGAATTCTCGCGTAGGTGCAAAGATCAACTCTACTCTGATTGAGTGCGCCTGCGCATAATATCCTTCGCCCGACGGTCACCTACACAACAACATAAAGCCATTATATGCCAATTAAGGGAAAGGAAGCATCGTGAGTCAAGAACCGAATCCTGACCCGGTCTGCCAACACGGTCATTGCAACGAGTGACGTAAGCGCATGTTATTTATTGCGAAACTTTATCGCGGTCGATATGCTTAGGCAGCTGTTAAATGGCTTCTAATGATACCAGTAAGTAGGACTTGAATTTACAATTACTTATGCGTTACGATCGCGTATTTCTAGTGCGAACCTTAATAACAACATTGAAATAGATGCTAATTACTAAAGAATACGCATGCAGAAAAATTACAGAATTAGAACAGTCCTGTGTCTTATATTAAGTTTATTGCAATAATTGTTTTGGATGATACATATAATTATCTTATAGTTAAGCTATAATTTATTGTTACAAATAAATGAGACATCTGTAGCCGAACTAGGCTAAAGACTGCATTTCGGCTAGTTCAGCTACAAAAATAGCAAAACACTTAAAAATAGCCATCAAGTAGAGATGTTAATATTTTGTGGATAAAAAAGTGATCATAAATAAAATAATAATTCGATACACTAAAATAATATAATTATTAAAAGCAGTATTCTTTTTAAAATTTGCCAAAAATAAATCAAAATTAAAATCAAAAGTAAAATAATAAGATACAGTAGACTTCTGTTATTATGGCGATGTGCGAAACCTGGGAAACATGAAAATTGCTGAAAAGTCGACGTTGCTCATAGCTTTTGAGACTACTACACACCCATGTTTATGAATTCAAGATCATGTTTGTAAGAGCATCCATAAAACCCATTGAGTTGGGAGAAGTATGGAGACGGCATATTCTACTATATAAAAATATCTATCATATCGACACACACATGTCATAAAGCGTTCCGTTTCTTTTTAATTAATCAAGAGCTGCATATGAAAAGGGAGACATTTAAATGTTTGTCAAGTACTCAAGTCAACACTGTTGTGTGACGTCAAAATCGAAAAAAGACGTTTTGTGGTAGATGTGCTGTCAAACGGTTGATTGCTCAAAATATTTTCGAAATGTCGTATTTAAAAAAAGATAACTGGAAATCTTTGTTTCTATGGAAAATTTAATATCTATCGGTCTAAACTGGCTGTAACACTATTTTTCAAAAATGTTCTTAAACTTTTTAGACCTTTGTAGTAAGTTTCATTAAAATCGGTTCATTCATTTCGAAAAACTAGGGCTTGAAAGTTTGTATGAAATGCCGTACGTCGTAAACGCTCTTAAGTGCCCGATTTTTGTAGGTATACACGCTAATTTTGTAGGTATGACAAGTCCATAGGTTTATTTAGTCATTGGTAAAACCCCTCTCTCTATTCTAAAACGGGTCTGTCTCTGAATAATTAAGATAATCATAATGTACCTACGTTACAAACCCCACTGCACCCTAATTAGACATAAGCGTGGCATAAACCCGTGGAGGATTATATTTATTTAATCATAATCCTTTTATGCCTACGGTAATTCCCTAACACAATTCACGAAGAAAAGTTAGACGTTCGTGTTCAAACATTCCATTTTCGCTTGCATAATTGAGAATTTGATTTAATTTAAGTAACAGACCTAATACTTGAGTTATAAATACCTACGTTTGTACTGTTATTCCAGACGAAAATAATAATAAAATAAGGAGGAGGATTTTAAACACAGGTTTTGATAACAGTGTCGTATATAACGCTTAACTGCGCGAGAGTGACATGTCTTTCACTCAATATGGTATACATTAACGTTTGCGTTAATCATTATTGGTACCTTATTGCTTTTGCAGTTATCTGTACCTTCAAATACCAAACGAGAAAGCTCACAAGTTCGTCACAGTGTCTTCAATTTAGCGCTCAATTTTCAATACAAGTATGTCTATTGGCTAATCGTCGTGATACGCCTGGCAGTCTTGGCAACACCACGCCGACAGTCTGTGAGCGACCAAACGGTTGTGCGGACACATGTAACATACGTGCCACATACGAACCAAATACCGCGCTTCTCTGGTTTACCGTTAACCATGAACCAATGTGATATAACAAACATGTGATTTTGGATTTTCTTAACAGATTAAAAAAGTAAGTATCGGTTTTGCTTCTTTTTGATTATTGTTACTGCGTTGTTGGGAAACTAATGTTAATACGCGTATAAGTCATGTTACGGTAAATTAAAGTAACATATTCAACTTTCCTTTCAATGTATTACAATATTTTGTTGTTTATATACCTCCTTATGTGCTACTCAAAATATTTCAAAGCTAATTTGGCCTATTACGAGTATTTACGGACTGCAGAAAGTTAGTTTATACACCGCAATAATTTAACCGCTTTGCGTATCAATTAACTTGGCTTATCGCAGTCTACTGCTGGCCCTAGGCCTTTTCGAAGTTTCGCCACAGCTCTACCACGTATGCTGTTTATAAGATAAATAATTAGAGGAATAGATCAACCGTGTTTAGCAATAGCACACCAGATTGCTATTATAAGCACAATATTATTATTTTTTTTAAATTCTCGGCATTATAATCTAATCTTATCTTTTAATTCAATCATGCAAAATTGGTGAAATGCGCAATTTTACGTCAATTGATTTCTTAAACTTGATTGAATCTTGTGATTTACCTACATAAGGCAAAGTTCTCTTTATACCTACATAACCGTATGTTTATTTTAACCTCTAAGATAACTGTTTACCTATACATTGTACCTACTGACTCAATTAATCAAGATTATTTATAAGAGAAATGAGTTATAAACAGTAGCTAGGAATACATACTTACCTATATATCAACAAAATATTACGACGAGAGTCATCTGATAAAATTTAAAGCGATTCTGACCATAATTCTGGAGCAAGGCTATGCTTGATTTAGATAAAAATGGCTTTCAAAATCTGTACCTAAGGCGATTTATTTATGAGCGATGATTGCGATTAATTTCAGCGGATTCTATAAATTCAAGAAAGTAAAAAATATCAAACGTTTTTATAAAGACGAGGGGGCCTAAAAATGCCACTTTGGCAAAATCATAAAACAATTCATATCACGCAATTTCATCTGTATGACAGTTTTGTATGGAGATTCACATCTCAGGTACACCTCTGCCTAACCCTTCAGGGATATATAGGTGTGAAACTATCAAACAGATGAATTGCGTGCTAAGAATTGTTTTATGATTCTGCCAAAGCGGCCTTTTTAGGCCCCCTGCATACCTACCACGAGCTCTTAACGCGATCCACTTTAGGACCTAAGCTGAACTGTTCTTCTAATTCGTACCATGACGTCAGTTTAACGATTCAATTTAGGCCGTGCCATCTGGATACCTACCACGAGCTCTTAACGCTCATTCACTTTCAACGATTAAAATGCCGCTGAGCGTATTGGACGTCATGGTACTATCGCAGCCAACTGGTTAAATTAGCCGTTCAGTTAACTGCCTGGCCTTTAGAAGTAGTGCTCGCCTCGCTTTGCTCTCTCGGCTCGCACGCGGTTGATCATAATTCAGGCCGTTAGTTGAATGGCCGCCGTTTAGTTAAAAGGCTAGGCGGTTAACTGAACGGCTAATTTAACCAGTTGGCAGCGACAGTACGACTGTGAGCGATGCAGTTTAAGAACCTAAATTGGAATGTCTTGCTTTTGAATCGTTTTAAAATAGATCATGGTAGGCCTCCTGGTCTGAAAACCTGTGTGGAGTTCGTTGTCGTGGTTCCAATGTGATGTAGAGCAATTAGGGAAATGTCGTAAGGAAAGTTTTGAGTATGAAGTGGATGGCTATAAGAGGAAGACCAAAGAAACGATGAAATAAATTTGTGAAAGATGATATGGATAGAAAGTGACTAAGATGACCAATAATAGTGAAGTGTGGAAGAAGACGTAGCCGCATTTTCCTGCCTGGTCGATGACAGATTTTAACTTAGGATGATGATGATGATTTTTCTCCCTCTCGAAGACAGGAGGCCTGTGCCCCAGCACTGGTAACATTATAGGCTGATTTTGTATTATGTATGGAAGAAAAAGTGCCTAAATAAATTGCGATAACGTCAATAGAATGCTGAACAATAAGTTTCCAGAACACCATCCTGCCTAATGTTTTAAACACAGAGGATGAGCATTGAATCACGAACTTGTCACCCCAGCTTGCGCATTTTATCGCCTTATTCAATTGTTTCCTTAATATATTTCCCCTTACCATAATTAATTGGAAATATTATGCTTGCACAATATTTGATATCACATTTTGTATCTATAACCTATAGGTACTTGCTAGTTTGTCCTGTTTACTGCATTATATAAATGTAGGTACCTACTTGCCGAATATATCACCCACACAAACGCTTGAAACCTCAACATTTCAAGCGTTTGTGTGCGTAACTATATAATAATAAGACTTGTTTCTGTCTAAACTTAATGACAGTCGTAGAAACCATTAATGTGTATTTTGCGACGTACTTTTTATTATCTATCACGTCAGCTGATAATGAAACTTAATACATAGTGTTGGTAACACAGATTGACACTGATATATCATTACTCAAGGATAAATCACTTGAAGAACATCTAGTTTACACATTAGCACTTGTGATTTTATCCTTGTGCCATGCAATATGTTGGTAGGAGTATTTATTAAACATATTTTTTTAGGGTGCTTCAAGATTTTTTCCAAATTTCAAATCCAAATTATTTAACATTCTAACTTCTCTATAGAAACATTTGTGATATAACTATGTTTTTAACATGTATAAGAATATTCAATAAGTATTTCCGTAGGTATTTCTGTCTTTCATCTTAAGAGGTGGTAATCCACCAAGCGTTAATACATAGAATAAGTCTTGAGACAATAAATTTTAAATTTTTGACAGTTTTTCTATACTAGAGGTCAATTTTATTCCACCGATAAAAATATCTGACTTTGGTAAAATCACACTATCAGTAGCAATGAGTTTCATTTGACAGTTGTTCGCAATGGATTAGCAATATCCTTCAAAATTATTCAGATTGAGATTGATGCGAGGAGCACAATTAAATTTTTATTTTTTTAATTTATTGAACCAATGTTACAAGTATTACCTTAATTATTACCTTATTATTATTATTACCTTATTAAGTATTACCTTAATTTAATGTCGGTCTGTAGCTGTTAGCGATCATCATTTGGGTCTTTACGGGGCGGTCCCCAAACTAGGCGGCGCCTGTATCTTGGGGACCAGAGTTGTGATACATAGGTAATGCTATTTACTACTGCAGTTTATGTAAGAGGAGATAAATAATTGCAAATCATTATATAAAACTAAATTAAATATTGAGATCAAAGTGAAAGTAAAACTTAAATCGTAAGTTATTAAAAACAGAAATAGGGCTTAAATTCCACTGAGCAAAGCCTAAAGCTAAAAATAATGAACAATTAAAATTAAATGTTACATAATCAAGAATAGGGTGTGGGTGCGTTAGTGTTACAATACACCCAACCTACCAGGGGTATGTAACAAAGATGGGAACTTTTTAAATTTTAACCATCTTTTATTTTATAGTTCTAGCAGGAACTCGAAAAATATATTATAGGTATGACAGATCTTTCATGAGTATGCAGGCATCTTTGTTTAGCGTTGCGGAGTCTCGGATTGAGTATGGTGTCCGATTCGGAGTTACGGACCTCATAGACCATGGAGCGACAGTGCGTTTAGACGATGTCGCGACACATACTGGCCTAGGAACTGCTCAGTGTTTCCTTTTAAGTTCAGAGTATTAATTAGTACAGTAGTGTTTAATTGACTCTGTAACAATAAACTGTGTAGAAGTTAAAGGAGCTATTTTTCTCGTTTACCCGTATCCCAATTCTAACGACTGTATATCTGACACTATGTATGTCACTAGTAAGTCTGATCACAATCCAATGTAGGTTCAAATTGAGGTAAGGGACAAAATACAATTTTTCAGGAGATACCGACTTTGTTTTTTTTTCGGACTAAATCGCCCACCTTTTTCGGATCAGATTTCACACATCATCATTATTCATCTTGTATTTTAGTGCTCTATCTACCTGTGTAACATTTATTTAAATAAGTTATCTGTTTCTTACACCAACGTATTTTGTTAGTAATGTCCCTTACTGACAAAGTACGTGTAGTCCCGTCCCTTACATTAAATTGACCTCCACGTTGGACCCAATCTATTAAAAAATAAGTTGATTGGGAAGACCCTTACTTTATTTGAAGTGGATTGGCGGCGGTTATTACACCATTTCAAGTTGCTATATTGCATAGTTTTTCAGATACATTGTTATTATGGGGCTGATTCGAAATTTGGATTCAAAAAATCAGTAGAGGAAGGTACATTTTTCCGAAGCTAGAATTTTTTCATATGCACTATTCGAAAGAGCGAAAAATTCTGAACAAAACTGTATACTCAACTCATTTTGGGTATTTTGTCTCTTACCTCAATTGAACCTACGGTCGACGATATACATACATATAATATAATACAAAAACTCAAAAGTGACTCAATCGTACCTGAATAATTCCGAGCTTTCAATGATGACTAAGCTTTGCAGGGTCAGACCGTTAGCTATATAATAGCTTATGTTGAAGTTGAGTTCTATGTTTATAGACTTCCCTTCACCTCGTTGCAGCTTGGAGGTTTACACTGTAAGTTGTTTTATATAAAAAAACCTGAATGTTGAGTAAGTGCTCACATACATGACCGACATGCGTCAACAACAGTAGGTACAGACGCAACGCGTCGACGGACGGTTGCCGTCGATAACGTGCAGTTTGGCTCCGCCGAAATTGTGGCTTGTCAAGCATGCATAACAGCGATTTATTCCGGTCTGATCCCCGGACTGGCTGGCTGGTTGTCAGACTTTCGGGTTTCTGACAACCCGTAACAACTGTCAAAGATCCACGAATGACAGCCGGGACTTTCCGAGGCAATAAGATAAACGAGTCTGATGATGATGATTTAATAATAACGGTCATTAAGATGATGTTTACTTTACACTGTTATAACTGTTGATTGTTCAGGAGACTAAAAAACTATCTAAAAATTGATTGGCATCACATTGTTTACGGCAATACATGTATAACCATGTAGGTACCTACATCTAGAAAGTAGGACAGGGCCAGATGTTATGCCATACCTTAAACCCTTTGCTTATCTACTATGAGCGTTATTACGCAAACACGATTGTTGGAGCGTGCAAATAATAGTCGTTCAATCTTGCTGCATTCGACAAACTCATCTACCATTTTTATGTGCGCACAAAACTATTGTTTACGTATTCTTGACATTTAGTACCAAAAAATTACCTAGATAGGTAAGTAGGTGTATACGCGGATTACTGATTAAAGTTTTAGACAGCGTAAACAACATTTAGCTAAATAACCGACTTAGAGAAAAAAGGAGGAAGATTTATGTCCGTCTGTAACACAAAAGTCCGTCTGCGGAAATGTCTTTTCGTACAAATGGGTTCGCGCAAGTCTTTCGCGCAAGTGTACCAAATCCGAAACAAACTAATTGCATAACCCCCAGTTTCAATCACAATCTGAGAGTTTTGAAGGATACGTCTAACCCATTGCTTAATAGGTTTAATAAATTCGTCTGCCTACCAACTCCAATAACGCAATGAACGTGGCTGAACTGAACAAATTAAAGGAAATGCGGTCAATTGTCATTTTATAAATGTTACGCAATTAGGGGAAATTGCGTGAGCGCAGGATCGATAGGCATCTTAAAATGTTCATTGTGAAAATTTTCCATTTTCTTGCGATCTTTATTTTTTTTTCTACATCAAAATGTCTCAAAAAGTTAAGGACAGTCTCCTCTAAGGCCGCTTTTCGGTAGCTGCAACGGTTAAGGTACCTGACCTTACCGCCCCATCTGCAAAATCCATCCTGTTTAAGAAACATATTATACCTATATGTAAGTACCGTTGAAACGAAAAGAAGAAGGCTATGGTTATAGGATCTCACATGGCAGCAGTTTGACATTAGTTATGGTTATTAGTCTGAGGTTACGGAATGGAAAATCAGCTCCACCAAAAAAAAAGTTTTGTAAGGGAAAACAAACGACCAGTAGTACAATTTAGCACTGGCTCGAAAGAGCAGGAAGTCATAGGGAGAGGCCTTTGCCCAGCAATGGGACCATCCCAGCATCCGGCAGGCTAACAGTAACAGTAAAAAACCTCACCTAACAAACGTTAGGAAGACGAAAAAGTAACGCTTTTATGCAACGCGCGTAACGAACACTGCGTAGTTAATGATCAAATGCAACTAGACCCACTTTGAGATAAGTATCAAATATTACAAACGATATGACGTTATGAGTATGATGATAATGGAATGCGATTTCAAAAATATTATCGGGTCAGTGATTTTGAAACATAAAGCCGAGGATTATTATGTTGCGTTACTCTGTTGTAACAGCAATACTTAGAGTACCTAGTTAATCCGAGAGGAGAAAGTATAATATTGTATGATGTGGTCTTATTGGTCAAGCCCAGGTTTAGCAAAGTTGTACCTACAAGGTAGGTTACCTACTGGGCTTTCGTGCAAGAAAATTCTCACCAATATGAACAGTCCGAATTCTTCATCTGAGCTAGGCTCGCGCATGTAAAGCGGGACAAAAAATAACTGGTAAAATGTCACCATTCCTACCTATACCTTTCCTACAGTTACTGCAAGCACGTGTCTGTCTCACGTAGGTAAAAGGAAATCGGACACTTGTCTGAACATAATATTTATCATGCATTGTTGGCTATGGAACCTGTAAAATAAAGTCCTCCTTTTAATCTATTTTTCGCAGAATTTAAAAGATTTTTTAAGCATTATTATAGGTACTCAATACTTACTTAGATACTTATATTAAATATTTTTTTACTGCAGCATGGGGAGGGGAGGTTAGCATGATTGATATTTGCTTTTTGGGAGTAACCACCTCGGTAGCATGTTATGCATGCTCGTTGGACATTATTGAGTCACGAACCTTCAATTGGAAGGGTCGGTCACCGACATAGCCTTGAAAATAAAGTCTCCGAACCTCATTAGGTATTTGAGTTCAATCACATTTTCGCGTTTCATTTAAAGGGTAGGTACCTACCTACCTATAGACTTATAGAGAATCCTGTCTACCATAAAAATGGTGAGTGTTCTACTTTAAAACTTTGTCAGGTTTAAAGTAAAAAAATGTTAGGTATTAAGGCTTACTCAGGGAAACATAAAGTCTAAGTAGGTAGATGCTGTCTCATACATAACTAAGAGCATAATGCATTCCTTATGTAGGTACCTATCAACCATAATCAGCTTCTAATGTTCCCACTGCTGGGACAAAGGCCTCCTCTCTACGAGAGGGAGACATGCCTGTTTCCGCACAATGTTTTCCATCACCGTTTTGAGAGCATCTTTCACTTAATACAAATTTTAAATTCATTCATTCACTGATGGACAACGCACAGCCTAGCCGCTACCTCTAAAATATTGTACAAGAGTTCCATATAAAATGTATAACGTGAGTGATAACTTAGGAAGGATGTTTGAAACTTCACCCCCTTAATCAGTAAGGGAGGCACCTCAGAATGATGGATGGATTAAGTACAGACGCCAGCACATCAACCTACCTGAAACTGTCAAATTTTCCCAATCATCTTTGAACCTTATACTTTAGCGATACAGTTGAAAATCTATTAAAGAAATTTGACAGATTGTAGTAGCTTGATGTGCTGGCGTCTGTACCTATGTGAAAGATGATATGACTAGAGAGGGGCCGACTTTAGGCATGACGGTTAATAAATAAATATGGAAGAAGACAACTTGTTGCGCCGACCCGAAATGGATTTGTAGATATACTTATGGGTAAGAGGGTGATGACCTAAGTTTGTAAAGTTAGTTTTATTACTATACTCACAGATTATAGAAAGAAGGAGATATTCCCGGTAGTTGAAAATGCATCGATACCTGTGGCTTTACGATCTGTGACTACTTCGTCTTTTTTCCACAATTTGAAGATTTTCCGGGAACCTTTCCAATTTTTCTTTCCGTAAGAACCTGATTCGGACTATTACGAACATTTTAAAACAAAAAATACCTAGCCAAATCAATCCAGCTGTTCTCAATCTCAAGTAATGCGCTTACCAACGAACAGCTTTTCATTTTTATTACAAAGGGTGGCAGGAACATTACGCGTAACCTGTTACCAAGAGTTCAGCAAATGATATTCTTAGACCCCAGCGTAGAAATTAAAAAAGTTATATAAAAAAAAAAGCTGTTTCATGGAGAAGTGCAATACGACGCGGTCAAAATGAATGCAACAACCTGTTCCTGTCACACTTATCGTGTTGATTCGAAATGAAATAACCAATGAACCGTGATCTTCTGACAGCAATGATTCTCATTTTTCAGCCAAAAGAGTACCTAAAAAGGCAAATAATTTAATGTCTTTGTAAAAAGGCCACTTTGGCAGAATCTTAAAACAATTCATATCACGCAATTCACCTATTTGACAGTTTCACACCTATATATCCCTGAAGGGTTAGGCAGAGGTTTACCTATAGCATTTTACGAATCTCGATAAAATTGCGTGATATGAATTGTTTTGTGATTCTGCCAAAGTGGCCTTTTTAGGCCCCCAGGAATTATCATGGGACAGTAAACTTATTTAATAATGACACAAACGAAGAGCATTTAGTATAAATTATGTAGAAAGAAAAACTTTTATTTGTCGACGTAGTTCGTGAAACACAAAATTTTGTTTCAATCAACAGTAGTGTGCCTCACGAAGTCATAACAAATAGACAATATTATTTTAAATAATTTAAGTTCTAATGTTAGAGTAATATCTAAGATAATATCACAAAGCAATGCATTCAATTAGCAGGTAGGTAGGTAGATATATTATCAGCTACCTGAAAACTTGTCTTGGAACTATCCGATGAGACTTCATCTAAATACAGAGGCCACCACATCAAGCTACCCCAATCTGTCAAATTTCTTTGATAGATTTTCAACTTTACTACAAAAGAATAAGGTTCATATTCAATTGGGAAAATTTGACAGATTGGGGTAGGTTGATGTGCTGGCCTCTGTACCTACCTTCTTAGTGGTCAGTAGAATACAGTTTGCATCATGCATGATGAATAAAAACCCTCTGTCTCATCTCGTCCATCAAGAAATTGGGCCAATGAAAGAAAGAAAAAAGAAATTAAATCGTGTTTGGTAAAAAAATTAAGAAGCGCTGATTTTTAATCACCTGCTAACTTTATTCGAGGAATATTTTGAAATTTTGACAGTTTTTTCATACAAAAACTGTCAAACGTCCATTTTATTCCTCGAATTAAAGTTATCTGGCGATGGAAAATCAATCCTTACAGAAACTTGATTTTGTATTTGAAATAATGGAAACAAACAAAAGGATTTTAAAAAATTCAACATCTGTTGGGATGTTGGGATGGAAAGGGGGTATGTAAGTAGATAGGTACAGTCTGTACGAAAAATCTCATTCCTTCGGTTTAGAAACTTGAAACTTGGCACAAAGGTACGAAAAGAAAAAATAAAAAGGATCTAGGTAATTCTTAAAGATCGTATGTAATCTTATTATTTTCTAAAACTACGCTTTATAGGGGTGAAGGGGGCGAACTTCTAAAGGGAAAGAACGAAAACCACGCGGACGAAGTAATCGAAGGCGAAGAGCTAGTTGATTATAAATATAATTTATGATAGAGGCAGACAGAGGTACCTACCTTCCTATATCTACTGACCCATGTCATAATGCGATATGATAGGCATAGTGCAAAGTCAACTGTCATTAAATATTTAATTGATTTTTCAGTTAAATGTTTAGGTAACCTACTGGTTTTTAAATATTACAATGTAGGTAGTAGGTAGGTACGTACTTTTGGATTCTTTTTCCTCCTTCCATCAAATATTTTGGATTCATATATTTAAACCTTATGTAATTATGCCAAGATATTTTATGAGATTAGTTTTACTAACACAGAACAGTGATTGATAAAATCTTCAAGTTGAAAGTTTGGTTGAACCTGGGGTCTAAGGGAAGTCATGTATTTTGTTAAGATAAGTTTTTGCACTTGCTAATTCCTGTAATTTTCTTGCTTTAGGTCAGCAACCTGGCACCAATAAGTAAAAAGTTCGGAGCCGGCCCTACAGGCAAAAGTGGGGCCAGTTCCTTTGGCAAAAGTGGAGGAGGTCTTGGTAAGAGTGGAACCAGTGGATTTGGGAAAGCTTCTGGCAGCAAGATTTCTAGTGGGAAATCTTCCAGCTCGGCACCTAAGCTCTCTAGTGGATTAGGCTCCAGTTCCGGTGGAAAGTCATCTGGATTTGGTGCTAGTTCAAGCTATGGCTTATCATCGTTAAGCACGCCCAAAAACAAAAGCAGTAAAACAGGCTTCGGCATAATATGGCTTCCAACAAGAAAAAATAAGAAGAAGGAAGTCGTGTACAGTGGCGTCAATGACAAATACCCTAAAGGGAAATATGAAAGATCACCGTCAATGTACAGGGTGTAAGTATCCAAGTATGATAGTGTATTATCACTACTTCACTCTCTTTTATTAAAAAAAAACGATTTTTTTATATTTAGTTCACGGCACTTCCAAGTTTTATTTTTTTTAGAAATTTAAACTCATCGTCATGAGTTCGGATTCGGTTACGATTGCCAGAATAATCAATAATGATGTTATAACTGATTACAATTTAGTAATTAAACATAATTACCAATCATAATTGCCGCGTAATGGATTTTTATCAACCATCGTAAAACAGTGCCTTATTTTGCAAAAACCGTCAAAAAATGAATTTCGCGGGTTATTTAAGTAAGGAATTACCCAGGGCAAAACACACTGTCTTACTGTTTCCTAAAATATTTACTATTATTCGAATCGCATTTTTAAAACCTAATATTTTTTTTATTGTATTTTTTCATCGTCGAGTAGCTTTTCATAGAAAAATGCCATAACAACAAAACATTACACATACAATCATTCATGCAATTATTAATTCAAGCAAATGTTGCTTGCATTATGTAGAATATGTACAAAAGTAGTCGATTACTTGATTTCGTTGAAGGCTGATTGATTTCGTTGCACATCACTAGAATAGACGGACAGACTACGGTACGGAACTAGTAAGTACTGTAAGTCTGTAGTGACATGACATCACAAACAAAGGTCAAGGCTTGTTAGACGCCTGTTTACGATATAAACTTCTTTTTTGGAACTCTTAAATTATAACTGAAATAAATGATAAAAGTCCTTAGTTTTTTAACAGAGGCCAAGCATAAAAAAATCTACCCAAACGGTTGACCGACAATATCACAAAGCCTAAATACAGTCGATATTTGGTGATTGTTTGTGAACAACAGTAAAACTTTTTTGTTAGCCTATGTTTATGACACGCCGAGATGCAAGAAAACAACAATTTTGAAACTATCATTAGCACATGGCGACGTTTGTCTGGGGAACAAATAGAAACTGCTGTAGTAAGGTAAATCAAGTAATTGGATGTCGTTTACACGTAGGTAACTGCAGTCATCATTTTATCGAGTGTTGTTTACATTATTAATAATGAAGCTATACACAGATGGATGACAATGTGTGCGAGTTGTCGTGAAATGTAATTTAATCTTCCGTCTCCCGGTCGCTCAGCTCAGTGGCACAGTCACGTTAACACTGCAACTCAGTTTTATTTCTTGCTTAAATTAATCGCAAAAATTCTTCTTTTAAGCATGTCTGGAGATTCACCTGATTTTCAACCACACAAGAAGAAAGAAGAGGAGACAGATTTCTTGATGCCAGAGAGGACAAAAGCGCCTGCTGCGAGTATAGCTATTGCTGGTACAGCTTTAGGTGCTTCTGAAGTGCCATCTGATAGTACTGCTACAGGAAATGCTGAAGAAAAACAGGAGTTCATTAGACATGACATGAAAGAAGATAGTAAAGTAAGTGTACACATTCTTATCATACTTTTATATTAAAAGCTGCAGTTTTTAATAATGATGGATAGTTTTTCACATCCACAGCATACCTTATAAATATTGCTGTATAAAAATAAAACTTCTGTTGTGTCTCATCATGTGTTGGCAAAGTATTGAATTATTGTTGTTACATTACAGGAAGCAGCTGGAGACACAAACAATAGGGAGTTCAAAAGTGAGAAAAGTGAAGACTTCCTTGAGAATGACAAGGTCACAAATAAATCTGAAAAAGAAGATAAAGATACTGAGAAATTTGGAGACAAGGTTGACAGTGTGTACCTAAGGCCTCCTCCGCCACACAAGACCAGGTCTGCCGCGTCTACAGAGGAGGAAGAAGACTGTGGCATCAAGTGCCTGTACTACACCATCCAATGTTGTGACTGCGTCCTCATGTAATATAACATAGGTTTGTAACAACTTAATATGCTCATCTAGTTACTAAATCTTTTTGTAACTCCTATCTCATGATCTTATATTAATTATCTTTCCATAACCACATATTGGATATGTTTGTGAAACTTGTATTTTTGTGTTCACCTGCAATATGGTGTTGTCACAATAAATTTTGATTTTGGTGTCAAAACTATTTTTTTAAACAGATTTTATTCAAGCTGGCCTCTATTAAAATTTTTAATTTAGAATATAAGCTATTCTTAGTCACCATGACTAAAATCACCTTACTGCCATTGATGATAAAATTTTAAAATATTGTGGAGGGAGTTTAGACTTCTGAAACCATTTACTAATCTGCCATGTATTAGCAACTATTTATAATCGTGTAAAATGTTGCATTCCAATATGTTCCAAGTATGTGTTAAGTGACAAATATATTTTTGTACTTTATACATTAATAGATTATAATAATTTTATATAGGTACTAAACTGAGTGATACTTTAGAAATATGAAAAAAAAAATCTTGTCTTCTACTGATAGCACAAAGACTGCATTTTTAAATCACTCTAAATACATTATATTTTTGACTTACTTATTAGTAAGAGTGTATAAGACTACGGGTTGTATAACAATGCAGTAAATTAAAACAATAAATAATTTAGATTTTACATTTCCAAATTTTGAATTTGAGTAAGACCAATATAAATTAAAAATGGATTTTTAGAAAATCATTTTGCTAACTTACTTTCTATTGAGACTCATAAAAATGTAATTTGTAAAATAAAACACACATTTTGATTCTCCATCCCTCTAGTTTTAGACAGTTGATGTGTTGTCTCGAGCCTATCAAGACTCCTCACATTGCGCGACTGTATGTGCTAGCGCAGCCTTCTTACTTTTTCATAGTTTAAGTAACTTTAAAGTAGTAGTCTTAGTTACATTTTATATCTCATAAAAAGTCCTGTGCCAATCTCTTATAATATGTAATATTTATTTAAATACATACTTAAAACTTTTAATTCAAGAAATCCTCTTGAAATTCTTTAGGGAACAATGAGGATATTACGAGTATTATCTTCTTCATAAATAATAATATCAATGTAACACATATTGTAACTCCATATATGGAGGATGTTTTTAGAATATGTAATCTTGTGGATTTTGATTATTTCAGTCTACAGATCTTTTGTGTATTGCTGTGAATCTTAAAAATGTATCAATTTACTAGGTCTTGCATTTGCCGTAGTGGTGTTTCCTCTTCTGGTCAAATATTATATACCACTCGTTGTAAGAGACCATAATGCCACTATTTTTGTTCTTTCTTATTATGAATTTACCAAGTGTAATGAAAAACCTTTATAGCTTTATTTTTGACTTTATACTTTGTCAACTAGTACTAGAGGATCAGACTCCGTCCAGAATTGGAGCCTGTACTAGGTGTAGTACATTGACTGTAGATTTAGAAAATATGTATTTATAAAAAGTGTACACATTTGTACAACCAATAAAAAATGAACTTGAGACCTGAGTTTTATTAACCGACTTCAAGAAGAAGGAGGTTCTCAATTCGACTGTTGTTGTTGTTTTTTTTTATGTTTATTACGCAATATCTCCGGCAATTGTATATTTCAAAAATTATTTTTAATGGATAAGTTGTGCCTCAGGGGTGGTGGTCCCATATAAATTTTATTAACTTTGCTTGGGTAGTTTTTGAGTTAGCTTCAATAATACATATTTTTGCCACTTAGTTTATATTGATGACTAGCTGTGCCCGCGACTTCGTTCGCGTGGATGTCGGAAAACAATAGGTAATGTGTCGCTTAGGAAAGGTGTAATTGCCACTCCTTCATTGAAAAGGAAGAATCATCAGATCTTGCCTGGTAACGCTTTCCTTACCTAGGGTTCGCTACCACGGCCCTTTCGACTGCAATCACTGCGTCTTCATGGTTCATAATGACAATGCGACGAAGTGTCACTTTGATTTTTGAGAATAAATTAAAATAAAAGCGCCTGCTCGAGGCTGATTATCTAACCAAACAGCCATAATTATGTCCATTTTATTTTGCGTCTGTCTTAGAATACCAACTTGTAAAATCATATCACCATTTTATCTAAATTATATCTGAGATTAGTAGGTGAAGTTTGAAGTTAGTTTTTCTAAGTCTTGGTTTCTTCTCTGTGGTAAATTTAGAATGTCTTAACTTGGTATTGAAGATATCATATATACCTACCAATATTATGCCTTATAAAGCATCGAGATATCTAGATGATAAAAGGAAGAATACATTAATAGTAAGAGCTTCTACATAAAGTTACCCGTGTAAAAAGCAACCCATTAAACTTTGGTTATATTTGACACCGGCCGCCATTTAAACTACGAAGATGAAACCCATGAAAACTTTAGACATGATTTTGATTTAGACCTTATACTGCCGAAAACCAGAAAAAAAATTGTAAAGATAATTACAAAAAAATATAACCGACTTCCATAAAAAACCCTACAAAGTGCAAAATAACCTTAGTTTGGGAAGACGTTGCGCGTTGGCAAGAAATTACAGACTTCTGAAACCCGTCTATTGCACTATGAAGTGTGTTTTTAAGTCGGTTGTATTTTATTTTATTTCACACAAAGTCGTGTAAGTTTATATTGAAAACCATGAAAACGACACACATGATAAAAAAAGAAAAAGAAAATTGCAGCCGCCATCTTCGATTTTCATTTTGACGTCACAATCGGCTTCAGCACTCTCGAAAACCATGAAAACGACACACACTACGAATTTTTCGATTTGCAGCCGCCATCTTGGACTTTCATTTTAACCAGTACTGAAACGGTTTACCAACAGTCGATTGGTCCATGAACCGTTGGTCAACACCATTAACTTTTCATCCAAAGAACTTGTGACCCACGAACGTTTCCCCAACAGAACTCTACGTCAGTGAATGCTTAACCAACAGAATGTTTTGACCAATAACTTTTCACCCAAAGAACATTTGACCCATGTCAAATAGAACTAAGGATGCAAGGGCGAGCGAAGCGAGCTCGGGACTTGGGGCACCCCGACTCGGACAGGTAGGGTTCGAAGGGATGGTGGTTCAAGTGAGCGAGCAAAGCGAGTGAAGGGCACCCCGAGGTTAGGCTTGGTTAGGTTACTTTATACCCTTTTCACAGAAATAAAGGACTACGTCTTATTATTATTTTACTTTCACCTTTCCCGGCGTCTGTTGGCCTTGTTCTTTGGGTGAAAAGTTATTGGTCAAAACATTCTGTGGGTAAAGCATTCACTGACGTAGAGTTATGTTGGCAAAACGTTCGTGGGTGAAAAGTCCTTTGGAAAAAAGTTAATGGTTTAAAGATAATGTTCACCAACGGTTCATGGGCCAATCGACGGTGGGTAAACCGTTACAGTTTCATTTTAACCTAACTATTGGTTTCAGCACTCTCAAAAACCAATAAAAAGAAACCCATAAAAAAAAATTGCAACCTCCGTCTTGGATTTTCGTTTTGACCTGACTATCGGCTTCAGCACCCTCGAAAACTATCAAAACGTCACCCATGACAAAAAATTTAAAAAAAATGGAGCCGCCATCTTGGGTTTTCATTTTGACCTGACTATCGACTTCAGCACCCTCAAAAACCATGAAAACGACAATCATGATAAAAAAATTGCAGCCACCATCTTGGATTTTCATTTTGACCTGACTCTCGACTTCAGCACCCTCGAAAACCATGAAAACGACAACGACACGTTAAAAATTTAGGCAACCGCCATCTTTGATTTTCTTTTTGACCTTACTTACCGGGGTCAGGATCCTCGGAAACCATGAAAAATAGCTCTCTCTCTCTCTCTCTCTGTGTGTGTGTATGTCTCTATCTACCTATTACTTTGAAAAATGAGGCATAACGCTTTTTCGTTATTTGACGATTTCTCCCTTAGAACTCCTACCGCAAGCTCCATATAAGAACTTCGTTAAAAAACGCTCTGCGTTACTAAACTTTCTATATCAATAATTATCTAACTTCTTTATCGCTCAGAACACCACATTAATTCACATCACAACAACAATATGTTTTCGTTGGTAGGTACTATATCGCGCCAATAGATGTCGTTACGTGTTACTAAAAACGTAAAAAGTTGTTCTAGAATACTTTAAATTGATTATATCTTTTGATAGAGTGAACCGATTGCGATGAAATAAAAACTAATCACTGCTCCGAGTTCTACACAATATTTGAGTATAAAAAGTAACCGTATTGGTTTGGTACTTTTTACGTTGACCCTGTTCAAATCAATAATCTGTCACATCCAAACAGACAAACCGACAAACAGACAAACAGACAACAATTCCAAAAATTTATGAAATGGCATCTGTTGGTTAACCTTTAACACCCCAACAATTTTTTTTTGAAATCTTTTCAATGTACAGAAACGTCTCGTCTACAGATTTATTATATGTATATATATATATATATATATATATTGATGATGTTATAATGACTTCCTGTCACTGATATTTACATAGCAAGTAGTATAATATTAATACGAGTTTGTGTGTTAGTACAACTTAAAAGTGAAAAATTTAAAATTTTACAAAAAAAAAAGTGAAAGAATCATACAACGAAAATGCGAACCCAATGACACTGACTTCCGAAATTAAAGTTACTTTTCACTTCGAAATGTCTTTTTTGAAAGTCGGTTTTTTTTTTTTTTTTTTTGTATAAAAGTTGTTTTTATTTAGGCACAATATTCTTCTGCGAGATATCTCTATTCTCAAGCATTTGGAAATGTAATCAAAGCTGGCAAAATAAAAGACAAGCCAAACAAACGTTTAAGGGCCGGCGCTCACTGCCGGCACGGCACGGCGTGTCATGGCAAAGGATTTTATTACTAATCAAGTTATTTTGAATCTTATTTCAATGAGTTTTGAATTCATGTTACTTTATTTCGATACCACGATGCCGCGAAATGACGCGACGTGCCGCGGGATGCTGCGGCATGACGTGTCATGCCGTTATGCCGTTTCATTCCACGGGTTGTCGCGGCGCGCCATTGCATCCCGCGAGACGTATGGGCGAGGCCACAACACTGCGTTGCGGAGTAACTATTCAGTAATCTGTGGTTGCGGCGTCGTATCGCAATAAATGACGTCGCATAGCAATAAAATGCGTAGTAGATTTTTGCGATGCGACGTTGCAACGCAGTGTTATTGGGCTTCGCCCTATGGGTCACTTTTGTGTCGAGGAATTTTGATTGCTAATAAGCTAGTTGAAATAAGTTTGAAGAAGAATAAGTTAAGAAATTTTCTTTGTGTCTCTTCATCTTCAGCTAGAAGTGTTAATACTAAATCCCAGTCAACCATAACGACCAGAACTAACTTCGAATCCGCGTAGAGCTAAACTTGATGATTGATGCCAGAGTGGCTGGGCTTTCAGCAGGATGCCACGGAACGCCGCGGATGCTGCAGCACAACCTGCCGCGCCGTGCCATGCCACGCCGTCAGTGAGCGCCGGCCCTTAGATTTGGCTTTCGCGCTGCCGATGATTCGAGACTCGATTTCAAGGCTATAGAGAACTCAATTATTAATGGTTAAGTAATTTAATTACTTATCCATGAATTGGGTGTTGCTGTTGATAGACTATTTAAAAAAAGTAGGTACCTACCTAATAATCATAGTTTCACAGTCGAGTTTCCCAAACATTGAGCCTAATTAGTAGGTATCCATGAGAACTAGTTCTGGAATGGACGACTAGCTTTCTGTTTATGTGACAAGCCTAAGCACTTTTTTCAATTAGGCTTTCTAGATACGAGCCAAAAAAGTCCCGTGTCTTTGGAGAATACTCGGGGATTCCCGCAGCTCCCGACTTCTATTTAATTTTTACGTTTAGTACCTACCACCGTTAAGTACACAATAAGGGCCGGATCAAAACGTATCGACAAAATGTGGGCAAGCAGTGGTTATCTACGTGTGTAGTAGTAATAATGTTGTTGCAGCTTCTTGCAGTTGCGTTGTGGCAAAATTTCGATGTGGTTGCGAAACGTAGTGCGTTATGGTTTCATGATGCTTTGTACAGTAGTATGTGTCACCGTAATTGAGGGCTAATTTTGTCTGGGCATTGTACAATAGAATCTGCTTCACCGACTCAGCATTATACAGGATGCATTTTTAATAGGTACGTAGGTACATTTTTTAAGGGGCAGAAGTACCAGAAATAAAACAACACATTGTAAATTGTACATTTATTACAACCAATATGTAGTAGCACAACTTTAAGATTCCAGTACCTACACTGACATTGATATATAATATTAGGTAGTGGTACCGTAAGTAAGTAGGTGTAAATGCATAATTCATAATTAATGTTTACCCAGCTTCGAATACTTCTATTTTCCTAATACAAATAACACAAAGTATTTTTGTATTATTTGTAACAAAATAATCCATAAACAAAAATGCATATTTTACGTAGAAAGAGAGAGATCCACAAATTATATTATTATACACAGTATTGAACTATTGAGTGAAAAATGATACGTCAGGTTAGACCGTTTTATGAAATGGTCAAACGCTCATTAATTTATTAAATCCATACAATGTACCTAGTACCTATCCTATACAACATACATAATATCATTTTTTTTTCACAAACTTTGACAAAGGTTCATCACATTTTAACAAAGCAGTTTTACCCTAAGCACAATTTTAGGAAGATCCGAAATATTTGGTAACTAATTAATAATAATAATATCCTTGGACTTTTCACACAACGAAATTTAGTCCCAAGCTAAGCAACCTAATGCTTGTGTTATGGTAACGAGATGGCTGATAAACTACTTATATACATTTTTTTTTTTGTAAATACATACAAAAAAAAAATTTGAATTGAAAAATTTGTTTTTGTGAATTACTAATTTATATTGGTAACTGAACACTAATTTACAATGAATTGAACTTATAGCCGACTATTATAATTCCGAAGGCGACAGCCGACCGCAGACGGCAGCGGCGCTGCAGTTTTGATTCCGAACAGGACGACGGAAGCAGACTTTTCTTTTGCTGTTTCGCGAAACTCATTTATTTTGTCAAACAAAAAAATACGCCTTGACACTCTGTTAGCAACAGCAACAGCTGACAGCACTATTTGTATGCCGTTTGTAGTCGCCGGTAGACCACAGCAGCAGGCGGTAACGTCGTCATCTACGAAAGCGTTTTTATAGAAATGCATTGAAACCAGTAAACACTACTGGTTTCAATGCATTTGCTGCGGTTGGGCGGCATTGCAGTCTGCATTCTTCCGTCGCCTTAGAATTATTGTGCCTAAATTGTAGGTACACAATTAGGTACCTAGTACATCTTGAAACAATATAGGTTTTTGGTATGATTCACATAGGTACTTGCATAAATAATATTAGGTAGATACTATTTTTGACTTCGTACCTATTATACACAGGGATGTTACGGAGCTTCGGTTCCGATAATTTTGAATTGGAGTTATACCGAAGTTTGAAACGCAGCGATACACGTGACTAGGGGTGCGTTCCGTATTGGGAATATGTATAATCAATGTGCATTGTGCATTGGGAATTAACAAATGTCTAAAAAGTTAGCAGAGAACATTTTCGAAAAATTGTGTTACAGCCAAATTAGACCGATTTTATAGTTTCCATAGAAGCATTTTCAGAGATTTCCAGTTATCTTTTTTTAAATAAGACATTTCGAAAATGTTCTCTGCTAACTTTTTAGTCCTTTGTATCCTGCTTATGCGTATGAAGTTTCATTAAAATCGGTTCATTCATTTCGATAAACAATGGCTTGAAAGTTTGTATGAAATGCCGTACGGCGTAAACGCTCTTAACACATATTTCTTCTACTTCCGCCCTGGTTCCGGTTCCGATTCCTGTTCCGATTTCGATCTATCAAAATTAAAACCGCCGGTTAGGTAAAATGACTTCCGTAACATCTCTAATTTTACATTAAGGCGAAAGCGCCAGGGTTGCGCACGAAATTTTTTTTTTTTACTTTTTAACAATTTGCTGGTCAGTATTAAGTTGTACGTTGATTAAAATATGATTCGCGACCGTAACAAACATGTATTTACAGAATTATAATTATTAAAGTCATCAACACAACTCTCTAAGACTAAGTAATACTACTGAATTACCTACTATTTCAAGAAAACTTGACATTTTAGGATTATACCTACTAAGTTAAAAAGTTGTATTACTGATTCTAATTATTATAATTCTGTAAAATATATTTGTTACGGCCGCGAAACATATTTTAATCAACGTACTGACCAGCAAATTGCAAAAAAACGTAAGAAAATTTGAATTTCGCGGGCTACCTTAGCGCTTCCCCCTTAAAAGCCCGATCAATGGATATTTCTACATTGTACGCATAGCTACATATTATTTGAGGTTGAGCTTGGCTCAAGTTACATTGAGCTAATATGATCGCCTTTATTTCCTTAATTATGACAGCAATAGTTGGAGCTTTCTGTTCCAGGTTTTGTATGAAGTAATTAATATTGTTTCTCTGGAGTTCATATCATTTTTCTACCTCGAAAAATCAGTTTTACATAAACGGTTTTGAGAAAAAGAAAATTATAGAAGACATTGATCAGTTGTATTCAGTAACAATAGGTTTTGAACAGGTTCGTCGATTTAACCATTGAAAATTAACTATGTTTCACATCACGAAGCAATTAGATTTGTGTTTACAGTCAGTTTAAATAGTGTCAAAATGTATTATAAACAATTGAAATGTATAGTTTACAATCATTTAAAGTGAGAGTATAGAATAGGCACTATCACAAAATACAGAGAGGAGTATTGCGATACTACTGATTCATATAAAACTAGCTGCGCCCCGCGGTTTCACCCGCGTAAGTTTCGATTTAGGGGTATGAAAAATAGATGTTGGCCGATTCTCATAGATACCGGTCAAGCCGTTTCGGAGGAGTATGGCAACGAAAACTGTGACACGAGAATTTTATATATTAGATTAATCATTTGTCAAACAGCTTGGTTTATTTCATAAAAGCGTATCTAGTTGCTAAGTGAAAACATGGATTATCACTAAAACAACATAAAAAATTTGAAAGTCAAATGTTTTTAATTTAAATTACTACATAATAAATAAATAAAACAATATAGGAAGAGCTATTAGGATGTCAAATTATATCTCATAGATCGTACCTAATAGGGAAGAGCGACAGACACCCGCGAAATTAAAAACTTACGTTTTTTGCAATTTGCAGGTCAGTTTCTGGTTGTATGTTGGTTAAAATATGACGCGCGACCCGTAACAAATATGGTTTTACAAAATTATGATCATTAGAATCAGCAATTACAACTCCTCAAGTTACAATTGGACTCAAATGACATGATATCATGAAATAGTAATTCAATAGGGTAATATGAAGAGAGCTGTATTGATGATTTTTATGATTATCTATACTAAATTATAAAGATGTATGGAACTACTTACCAGCCAGTTTCAAAAATTGTATTTGATAGCCCAATTCTTGAGGAAGGCTATAGGCTATTTAACGTCACGCTATGACCTCTAGCAGCCGAGCAAAAAAAAAAGTCTGAAAGAACGCTAAGCAAAAAACGAAGTAATAGCGCGCGCAGGCGATGCGATGCGACGGGGTGAGTCGAGGGAACAAGAAATTTCACGCGGTCGAAGTCGCGGGCAGAAGCTAGCAATTCTATAAATAAATATTTGATACGGCCGTGAATCATATTTAGATCGACATACAACCAGATACTGACCTGCAAATTGCAAAAAACGTTAGAAAATTTGAATTTCCTGGGTTTGACGCCTTAATTAAACCGTACTAAACTAGTAAAATATACAACGTTGATTAAGTACTTAGGACTACAGTGGCTGTTTTAAAAGTATGTTGTGCGTACGTGCATTTTATATTATGGAGATGTGGTACGTAGTACTTAGGCCTTAAGCTATACCTTTTAATGATTACTGAGCTAAAACAATGCATGACTTAATCGCTTAGTGAGGTCAATATTCTAACTAGCTCAGCGGTATTCCTACCATGACGTCTATAGGCCGACCGCTTCGGGTCAGTTCACACCGCGACGCTACGCGGCGCGCAGTTTTCAAGATAGCAATACATTTATAGACCTTATCTACAACACAAAAAGGCATACAATTCAGTGAAATGGGCCGCGCGGCGTAGCTCGACGTAGTAGACACCACCTCACTGAATTGTGTACTTTTTTGAGTAGTAGATAAGGTCTATAATTGCTATCTTGAAAACTGCACGCCGCGCCGTGTCGCGTCTCGGTTGTGAACTGACCCTTAACTGAGACGTTGCCTAAGATAGCAGCGCGGTGCCCCCGCACCGCGCTGCTATCTTAGGCATCTTAGGCTCTCACATCACGTCACCACATCCCCCCGGATGTGGTGACGTGATGTGAGAGCTCAGTGATTTGCCAACTTGTGACAACTATCACCCCTCCCGCACCGCGCAGCTACCTCAGGCAACGTCTCAGTTAAGCGGTCGGCCTATAGCAGTGATTGCCTATCAGACCTTGTCTCGGCATTACATTTCTACAGTCAATTCACAGTTATTTTACCTCTGATTTTGCATCACTGTCAAAAGCACAATCATATTTATTGTCGTTGCAATAAGGTTGCTAGGTTGCTGTTGGGCTGCTGCCAATGACAAATCTGCCAAAATCGGTGATCATTATTCTCGTGACAATATGGTTGCCATTGGACTGCTGTTGTCAGAGGCAAAATAACACAATATTGCTGAATAGACTATTGGCTTAGACATGATATGCACTTCACTTCCATTTCGAATATAATTTGGCATGCGTCTTAGAAAAAGGTGTAGGCACCTAATATAAAACAATAACAATTTACGTTTATTTCAATGACATTACTTGATCTAACAACATTTTATTGCACAAAGGAAGGCCAAATACTCAACTTACAGATTATATTGTATAATGTCTTACGCGTGTACTTCAAAATTTACTAAAACTTCGTTCAACATCATGATCGTCTACCTGGCATCACATCTGAGGGTCTACAGTACTTTCAAATACGCAGCGCCAAGTAAAACGGACATGAGATAGAATATTGCTTCTAATTCTCTCGTGTTGTACGAACTATAAGGCCCTTTACACACACACACGTTATTTTTGCCGTGAAAAACTACGGTTTAATTGCCGTGTGTAGGTAGGTACGGTCGTCAGTGTTGTATGGAACACTACACCGCCGTTTATACACCGTACCGTAAAGAAACCGTTCTGTGTACAAAGGGCCTAAGGATAGCTCATGCCGTGGTAGTGCTTTATAGCTCCTAGATTACTTTATTAGTATATGTTATATACTGGCCACCTAGAATGCATGCATGTCATGTTGACGACGTGTGACATCACTCTTTATCTATCTTATTAAATTATATATTTCTACATAATGAAAATGTGTAGGTATTTAATAAATTGGCGATGAGGATGTCGACAAAGATACAAAAAAAACGAGTACGCGCGCATCATTGCGAGGTTTAGTCACAAAGCTTGCTCTACCATACGAAGAAACAGAGTCAAGACTACAATCGCTTCAAGAAACGTTACAGAAATTACAAGAACTACAACATGAAATAGAATTAGAAACACCAGACAAACAACTAGACCAAGAGATAGAAACCAGGTACGATTTTGAAGAGAAATGTGTCATCCTAAAGACGAAACTTCTCATGTTACAAAACAGAGAAAGTCGACGAATCACACCGCCGCAAACATCGGCATCACACATGAGTACGAATACACAACAAGAACGAGCCAAGAATGAATTTCCAGCCTTTTCAAGAAAAAGAGACCTTCGCTAATTTTACGACTATCTGTATTTTTCTTGCTTAATACAATCGAAGATCCTAAAATAAAAGTGTACACCTTTCTTGCTGCATTATCACCCGAATAACTTCTCAAAAGTTACATGATTTATGCTCTCCGGAGGATCCAATTAATATGAACTTTATAGAACTCACACAGATTCTAGACGACTACATAGATCCTAAGCCTGGTATATGGGCGTTACAACACAGATTTATTATGCACACACAACGCCATACGCCTCAGAATTAAAGAAAAATGCCTTGAACTGCGAATTCAAGTGCCATAACTGTCAAAAGTCTACCTCAGAAAGTTTCCTAGTCCTGCAATTTATTCGTGGATTAAAAGAGTGAAATACGAACGAAAATTCTTCAAGAAAGAGATACACCACCTTTTACAAAACTGGTTCACATTGCTACATTCATGGAATTGGGAAAATCAGAAAACATGAAAATATCTGCAGACATGCACAAACATTTTGACACAGTAAACAAGATTACAAAATCGACAAGTAGAGATAACGAATCACGACCATCATACACACGACAGAATATAAAGTTAACTTCTTCATCATCTCCGTTAACTATAAGAGATTTAAAAGGAAAAGACCAGACATTACCTGCAATAAGCACAATGAGATTATTCCATTACGCACATTCATTATCGGGATTTGACTACGACGTGGAATACAGAGCTTCGGTGAAACATTCAAGCGCTGACTACCTATCTAGATTCCCAGTTGAAATAGCAAAAGAAAACTTCAATAGACCAACATTTTGCGTATCAATTGCAACAGATCAACATCTTAGAAATCCAACCAGAAGTTATAGCCAGTGAAACGAGAAAAGACAATGATTTAACTACACAAGCACTACAGACATTACGACAATATGGTTATGGTGATAATGAATTAACACTCCAGGATAACTGCATATTGAAAGGAACCAGAGTGGTTGGAGGAACCAGAGTAATACTCAAAAGTTTACGTGCTCGTGTTCTTGATGAACTACATGCGGGACATATCGGTATACTTACAATGAAATTGCTAGCACGCAGCTACATATACTGGAAAAATATAGACATGGACATTGAGAACAATGTAAAATCTTGTAGAGCGTGCCGATTAGGACGAGTCACCAAAAGCTCCTCTACACCACTGGGAACAACCTAGCGGTCCCTGGCAACGAATTCATATACATTTTGCAGGACCTGTTCTAGGACACCAAGTTCTAATAGTCGTAGATACATTCACAAAGTGGGTTGAAGTTTTCACCACAAAAACCACAACGAGTGCATGGTGCATTGCTAAGTTTAAAGAGTTATTTTGCACATTTGGCACACCGTGCATACTGGTATCAGACAACGCACGCCAGTTTGTATCCCAAGAATTTAAATCCTACGTTACCAGCTGTGGAGTAACACATTTGACGTCAGCTCCGTACCATCCAGCAACTAACGGTCAGGCTGAACGTTACGTGCAAACTATTAAGAAGCACTACGAGCAATGGAGGGGGAGAGGGGCAACCTTACGGATGAGCTCCTTGTGCTTTAAACTCGGCTCAGACTCACACCTAACCAGAATGGACATACTCCCTATGGGCTGATGTTCAGTCGGGACGTTAGAAAAAAGCTGCACGTGATGTTCAGAGACTCAACTGCCCCGACAGCGTCCTGATCAGAGAACACACCGCCTCTCGTCAGAGCTTATTCCGTAGGTGATCGAGTGCAGGCTAGAGCCTACTCCGATCAGAGACGTAGATGGCAGTTCGGCACGATAATGCGTCGTCTTGGCAATCTGCACTATGAAGTGCGGACTGACGGTGGCGTTATATGGCGCAGACACCTGGAGCAGCTGCTGCCGGCCCTGGGAGTATGGCAGCTAGGAATCGTGGCGGAGGACTGTTATATACTGGCCACCTAGAACGCACTCTTGTCATGTTGACGACGTGTGACATTGATCACTCTTTATTCTATCTTATTAAATTAAATATTTCTACATAATGAAAATGCGTATTTAATAGTATACTTAGCGCGTACTTTACGCTTCCATCTCACTATCTCTGAATGCCTCTAATATTTTACCCAAAAAAAATAAAGTTACTTACTAGAATATAAACCACAATATCCTCACTTTGTTTAAAATCTATAAATATTCGGCGTTAAGAGTACTTAACTTACTTAATCGAATAAAAGTATTTTTTCGCTGAGCGAGGTCCGAATTAATTGCTTACTGAAGACATTTTGTTATTCAATTTTATTAGTATTGTAATTTTATTTTAATATACAACATTAATCACAACTGTAAACATGGATAAAAAAAATGTCACTCAGGCTGGCTGGACAAATCTTCAAAATAACTCGCATTTAACTAGGTTAATAGGGCATTTTATGTGACGGCTAAACACCCTTATTTCAGAATTTGTGACGCAACAGAATCTTAGATAATCGATCGAAAACGTGTCCAGCCATCTTGAAAAACCACTTTTCGCTGGTCTCTCAATCTCGGTAACGGAAGTGATTTTGACGACATTTTGCTTATCAACGGGCGTCACATAAATTTGTGACAGGCATCGAGCTAAAAGTTTTGTGATACGTACAGCGGTTTAGTAGAAAAATGCAAAAATCTGTGTCCAGCCATCTTGATTTTACGTATAAAACTTTTGGCTGGCACTTCCGAATCTCAATAACGGGAGCGTTTTCGAATATGGTTCCTTTACTAACATTTAGTGACGCAATTTGTGACAGTAATAACGTTTGATTTATGGCGTCACATGTAAGGGTTTACGAGAAATCAATAAAAACTTAATGTCCAGCCAACCTGAGCTCAAGCTGGCTGGACACATGTATCTCCGCTGCGTGATGATCTACGGCCTTCGAAATATGTTCAAATTTTTGTGACGGGGACGATAATGATTTACTGAATTTGTGACGGAGAAACTTTGAGTAGTTTCAAAGATATTGATCATTTAAGTTTTCCCATACAAACATCCATTAATATTGTGAGGTGACCATCATTTTTACATAAATAAAGGATTTTTTTTAATCGACTAATCGGCCGGTAGCAGCCACGCCTGCTTTGTATTTGATTTTCATAGATGGCGCTGAGAAAACATCGTTCTTAAGAACAATGTTTCATCGATGTTACCAGTTTCAACATCGATGTTTATGAACGATACATCGATGCGGCCATTTATTTAATTTCAACTACAGATAACTTATTAGAATCGTGGATTCTTATTGGTTTTTTGGCATAAAAATACCACAGCCAATTACTCTACTAAAGAAAATAGAATGACAGCGATACTCCCATAGACAAAATTACTAAAAATAAAATTGTGCAGACCGTATCGCGCTCGCTGTCACCGTTTATATATTTGATTAAAATGACGACCACCGACTTCATTTGCGCTTCAAACACTTAGGGCGGCGGTAAAAACAACGTTGTGGTACAAGGCGGGGGTTACTGAAGCGCAAATGGAGTTGATTGTCGTCATTTGAAACGCTCAATAAAAAGTACAAATCAATAAATGTGATTTTATTTACAGCAAACATTATTTTTTCATTTAAATACCTTCGAGCATTAGTTATCCTGACACAATATCTACCTATGTACTTACCATGAAAAACACCAATACCTACCTACTAAAAAGAGTAGGTATCTGCATGTAAATAAGCAATAACATCAAAAAATTACCCCTCCCCCCCTTCCTCACTTCTACACTTTTGTCTTCTATCGATTTAAGGAGGAAGCGCTAAAGTAGCCCGCGAAATTCAAATTTTCTCACGTTTTTTGCAATTTGCTGGTCAGTATTAAGTTGTACGATGATTAAAATATGATTCGCGGCCGTAACAAAATGTATTTACAGAATTATAATCTATAATTCATCAAAACAACTCTCTAAGACCAAGTAATCCCCAAGAATGACTATTTCATGAAATCTTCACATTTGGGGATTATACTAAGTTAACAAGTTGTATTACTGATTGTAATGATTATGATTCTGTAAATACATATTTGTTACGACCGCGAATCATATTTTAATCAACGTACCACTTAATACTGACCAGCAAATTGCAAAAAACGTAAGAAAATTTGAATTTCGCGGGCTACTTTAGCGCTTCCTCCTTAAATACCTACAGTTGTTCGTATTAATATCACCAAAACACGGATTTTCATCCATTAAAGAAAACACCTTAAAACATACTTAGTCCTACATAAAACCTACATTATTGGTAACCCTACTGCAGTGTTTGTATGGGAAGATTTAAATGATCAATATCTTTGAAACTACTCAAAGTTTCTCCGTCACAAATTCAGTAAATCATTATCGTCCCCGTCACAAAAATTTGAACATATTTCGAAGGCCGTAGATCATCACGCAGCGGAGATACATGTGTCCAGCCAGCTTGAGCTCAGGTTGGCTGGACATTAAGTTTTTATTGATTTCTCGTAAACCCTTACATGTGACGCCATAAATCAAACGTTATTACTGTCACAAATTGCGTCACTAAATGTTAGTAAAGGAACCATATTCGAAAACGCTCCCGTTATTGAAATTCGGAAGTGCCAGCCAAAAGTTTTATACGTAAAATCAAGATGGCTGGACACAGATGTTTGCATTTTTCCACTAAACCGCTGTACGTATCACAAAACTTTTAGCTCGATGCCTGTCACAAATTTATGTGACGCCCTTTGATAAGCAAAATGTCGTCAAAATCACTTCCGTTACCGAGATTGAGAGACCAGCGAAAAGTGGTTTATCAAGATGGCTGGACACGTTTTAGATCGATTATCTAAGATTCTGTTGCGTCACAAATTCTGATATAAGGGTGTTTAGCCGTCACATAAAATGCCCTATTGACCTAGTTAATTGCGAGTTATTTTGAAGATTTGTCCAGCCAGCCTGAGTGACATTAAAAAAAACCAGTTCTTCTGGCTTGGAAACTCAGGTTGTGATACGCACGGCGAAGCAGCGCATGACCAGGGCAGGTCGCGCGCTGCTTCTACATATATTAAATTCAAGTTTATATTGGCCAGCCGGGTCTCGGTCGTGGTCGTGTCCAAGCGCGTCAAGCTACATCACTACGCTAAGATCTTAAGATTAACGCAAGGCGATCTCCTTTTACCTTTGATATGATCGCAAAAGCCGATGCAGCACTGGTAGCCTAATGAATACAATATCTCAATAAGAGCTTGTTTTAATTTCGACTAATACACTTAACGCACATCATTGGCTAAAATTGTTTTTCCCACATATTTTGATACTCACCTCTCTTATGTATACATATAAATTTTAAAATTGTTATAAATATTTTACATAACAAAAATAATGATAATGACTTGAGTGAAATTTTAAGTAAAACAAAAATAATTTTGACGTTTTGTAATTTTAGAATCTAAAGACCCCTAGCCGAACTAAAATTTATAAGTAAGTAGAATTATAACTGTTGGGACCGCAAAAGCTATGCGAGTTTCTTTAATTTCTTTTAGTTGACTAATATAAAGCGAGATTAATTATAGACATTAAAACAAAAAACATAATTAAAATATAACAATATTGACTATAATTAAATAATACAATAATTATATGAACATGACTAAAATTAAATTATAAATTAATAATGAAATTAAATACAGCCAAATAAATTAATATCCTTCGTTAGATTACTAATCATTAGTCACTCCAAAATTTGGTCCCGTCAAAATATAGTCTACCCAAAAGTAAATAAATAACCGTGGAAGCGTGACAAAAAGCAAAAATGAATTCTATTAAGATTGTTGATTGTTGTTGTGAATGAATATTAATGAGTGTAGGTATACGTTAAGTTTCTTAACTTTGCGTATATAAAAACATTTATAAAATTCGTTACAATTTAAGTACTATTAAAAATATTATAATGTAAGATTAGGAATTAATTATCTATTTTTATTATTAATCTCATAAGAGTGAAGACGATGAATAATTTTTAAAATCCGTTTATTTTTAAGTAACTTTGAAAATGCAGCTGCTAAAGAAAATGCTTTAAACAGATTGATCTAAATATGTAATTTAATATCTATCTAGATCACATAATTAAAAAGCTCTGGGAGAAGAATTAGGCTGTATCTACAGAATCATAAATAATAAATCGTACTTTAATACACTGAGGGCACTTCTCGTAATTTTAAGAACGTCACAGTCCGATCTCAGTCTCACTCTGTCAAATATACCTCTAATTCCCTCTATTAACCTCTTTTTTGACATTGATTGTCACTGAGATGAGAATGCGACTAGATTTTGAACGTTTTTAATTACGGTGATTTGGTCTTCTGTTCAGCGTACATAACGGGTACAGTACATTACATTATTGTGTAAATATGGCATAACATAATAATACCTACAACTTTACACAGAACTTTGGGAATAAACAAACACTTATGATCATGACACATCAAGACATTGTGGAAATTGCACTACTATTGCTATTTTCTAAGGGATGATCCCATGGATCCAAAATACAGTCTCCTCCAGACGTTCTGATGTTGGAAGGGTTAAAAAAAAAACGCTCAGCGTTTTAAAACTTGAAATCCAACAATTTAACTAAGTAAGTACTTCTAGTTCTTATGTATGGGTAGTGGGTGAGCTTCTGAGTTGATGACGTATTTGTTCAAGTCTATGGTGAATCTGTCATCGCTGAACAGTAAGTACAGGTATTTAAGTGTCTCCGATAAGAAGAAAGACTCCATCATGTCACGCTGAACTGGTTTCTCCACTTTCACGTTTGCCAGCGACGTGTAGCCATTCGGCACTTTGGCATACTTTTCGAAGCCCTGGAAAGTTCATACAATATCATGTTAGAACAAAATTCAGACCACAACCAATTACCTACATGAATATAATTTAAAACAAGGTGCCGATACAAAGACAAAAACACTTAACGAAGTAAAAGTGACACTATGACAAATACTAAAATAATGTAACCTCTTAATTCTTCTATATTCTTCACGATAGACTTTGAAGCGGTTTTCACCATGGTTTGGAGAATTAATTTCGGAGGGTTTATTTGTATAATATAGCTTTTCGTAGGCAATGAATCATTACGATCTTTATATTTTACCTAGATAAGTATTTGTGCCAAGTTTCAATTTTCTCAACCGACGAAATGAGATTTTTCATACAAATGAAATCTTCTCACCAAGGTGAAGTTCGATTTACGCAATGTTATATACTGGACACCTTTTTTTTTTGGGGTGAAACCTTCAAGAGGCACCCGACCTCTTGGGAAGGAGGTCGGGGAGTATGGGATTTTTACCTCACTAAAACCACTCCGGTGATCACCATCAGCACATAGGGGTAGTTCCGGTTCCTCTTAAAAGACCAAGAATGCACTCCTGTCATGTTGAAGACGTGTGACATTGATCACTCATTATCTATCTTATTAAATTATATATTTCTACAGTGAAATGAAAATATGTATTTAGAGTAAACTAGTCGCGAGCTCGAACTCACTGGCTTCGTGTCTGACAGAGCTAGTATCAGTGATGAGCAGTTAGACGCTAGTCTGGATGCACAACGTCTAGTTCTCATGCACAGAAACACAGTTCTGAACTGAAAGTCGCGTAAAAAAATCGAAAAGTGCTTTGGAAAATCGAGTTTTTTGAAAAAAACAAGTTTATTGAACTCTTCGATAACTGAGCTTTATCGGTACGGTTTTGGTTTTGAAGATTTAACAGTTCTTGTATTACTTATTTACACCCAAACTTACGTTAAAAATAGCAAGTAAAACGAATCTTTGTTGGCTCATAACTTTTTAATGGCTTTTTATTTTACTATTCTGTTTCAGTACAGACACAATTAATAATAAGTCAAAACGATATCATGTTTAACTTTGGATGTACAATGTCAAACAGTGGAGTAATACACTAACGAAAGGATGTGTTTTTTTTTCGGCCAAACTTGTACCGAGGTACAAATTACAAATGAAATTCCTTGCAATAAATTGTGATAGTAGCAGTATTTAAAATCCTTCAATATTAAGAGAATGTAAAAAATCACTACCTCACATCGTAACTACGTTCAACGAAACGTTCATAACAGCAGTGACAGCTGTCAAGTGTCAAACTATTCCGATTGTCAAAATAAATATTATGATTCCGGTTGTTTTAGACTACAATATTGAATATTGTATATTATAGATGCATTTTATATTAATTAGTCTGTGATCACATCAGTCCTCATTCCCCAGCGAATACATTTCATCATCGATAAAACGATGGAGCCATTAATATAAAAATGGAATGGAATTCTACCATATAGGAGGCATGGACCTCCTATCAGTGACGGTCATCGGTCTATAAAATGTTGTATGACAGTCCAAGGGACCTAAAATGTGTATTTGTTCGTTCTACATACCCATTCCATCTACTCTTTGATTCTACGATAAATACACGTTAAGTATCTGGTATTCAAGGGCTCTGTTCATCAACATTCAAACCGCCATTTAGGTATTAAACAGTTGGTTTATAAATGTCAAACTCCTTAAGGAAAGAATAGCCAAATCAACAATTATGAAATCACACACGAAATAGCACTCCAAGAGATGGGAAACCAATGAACGAGCCGAGGAACCGAAACGGAATGATGATAAGATGTTATTTATTGGTAAACAAAACAACTAATTAAAAAAAATAGATAATTATCGGCCTTGGAGCACAGTCTTTTGGCCTTTCAGAAAGCTAACCAAACGCATACAATATCTCAATCAATTAATGTCTTTTTTAATTCTTGTTCGCTAAATGTTTCACAAAAATAATGTTTTATATAACCAAAAAAACTTTTTTTAATACAATAATAAGATAATATTCAATATACTTTTAGGATAATTTCTTTATGTTACTTTTATAACACGAAGTAACGAAACGCATCATCGGAAAAATATAAAATGAGATTGCCAAATGAATTCATGGGTTGCAAGTTATTAATATCTTTGAACGACAATTTCATGTGGTACAAATGTATAAATAAATCCAATTTTTTTTTTTTCAGAATCTGCAATTTTTTTCCTGTATTTCAGTACTTTTGTTCTTAAGGTACATTGTTTGGCCACAGTTGTATGAAAAAAGAAACACCTCCTTTGTATGGAAAAAATATCGACTAGTGGCGCCTTAATACGCAATATACCTTGTTAGTGGATGCCTACAATATAGAATCAACACGCTGTCTAAATATCGAGTTTCTACGATATTTAAGCGGTTTTGGCTGGGCGATGATATAATGTAAGTCGAGACTTGCCTTTAATGCAATACTTGACTTTTATAATAGATCAATATTTAACTTAGGTATAAAAGAGATCTGAAATCAGAAACTGGAAACTCGCAGCTCAAAACATTGAGTTTTGACCAGCACTGCAATGCCGGGTCTCTAGTTTAGACAAAATATGTGATAATTACAGTTTAGAATAGATAGTGTGAGTGGGAATCTCAAGACAGACATCTTTCCTCAACTTCTGATAACAAGTAAATTGACCAAATGCGAGTCGTACTCGCGCACTAAGGGTTTCGTACCACCAAAACTATTTATTTTACTTTACTTTCTTTTTATTTCCTATAATAAAGGCCATTGTGAAACTTGTTCTGTGAGATTTTACAGTTGGTGATGAAGTCTAATAATTAAACATAGTTAATCATTGCAATCCTTTTTTATTTACATCGGCTACCTTGCCTTTTCCTATCTATGTTGAGGTCGGCGTCCAGCTAACCGGATGCAGCTGAATACCAGTATTTTACATGGGGCAGCTGCTTATCTGAGCTCCACAACCCAGTTACTGGGTAATACTATAACCCTTGGTAAGACTGGTTGTCAGACTTTCGGGCTTCTGACGACCCATAACGACTGTCAAAGTTCCACGAATGACAGCCGGGACCAACGGCTTAACGTATTTTATTTTATTCTAAGTTCAATAATAACAGAAAGACAGGGAGAAAGTCGCATAAAGGGGCATAACACTTTTTCTTCACATGACCATTTCTACCAGTCAACTAATAATAGCCTCCCGACCGATTTCGCTCACGGTGGCACGCAGGAGATATTATAGTGCACAAGTGTGTGCGTAAACACAGGTGCACTCTCTGTTCCATTACTCTCATAGTCCGATGAGAGGGCAATCCGACACCACCGGATAGAGATCAGGCGCAGGACCAACGGCCTTACGTGCTTTCAGAGGCACGGGGGTATTAAACCGCCAACTTCCAAACTTCGTACTGTTACTAAGAAATTCCTAATGGAAAACCAATAACGAAAGAAATAACACTTTGTCCGACCCGGGAATCGAACCCAGGGTTCCACGCTCAGCAGTCAACTACTACCGCAAGCCGCGTTAAGGAACTTCAATGCAATAAAATTTGTCTTACCTGATATATTTGCCAACCCCAATCCTGATAGGTGGTGTTGCCAGTTATCTGATACATGTACCAGAGACTTTCGACAAATTCTGGGCGCAGGAGTGTGTGAGAATCCGCCGTTTTAGTGTACATGTCTTCAGCCACGCTTGCCTGCGGAATATTTTTGGGTGTTGGAACATTTTCCTATGTGAAATGAAAAAAAAGTAAATAAATTAAATAAAACATGAAAAATAATGAAACAAAACTAAGATGCCCGCTGAAGTAAGAGTTTAAAACTTGGCAAGTACTAATGTGACTTATTCGTGATCAAATGTTTAATCTTAGTTTATTGTTATTATAAACAAACTGTGAAAGAAAGTTTAGTGAATAAACCTGTAAGTATGAAATCGCCAACCTAAATTAGCAAGTGTGGTGAGTTCATACCAAGTATCTTCATCAGACAAAAAGATACTTTTGCCTTGCGGTGGCACAATCACAGTATAGCCTGACATACTAAATCGATGATTCAGTTAGGTGCGTTATGGTAGGTAGTACTTTTACTCTTCAAATGCATTATGCGGTAGTTTTCACGTTCCACCGTCTGCATTGAACAGAACAGGTGAAAGTGTTCCCACATTTTCTATAAGTCACGCTATCTGCTTGCGCCACAAAACGCACGTTTAAAAGTAAAATTATGCCTGCGTTAGGTATTTTGCAGATAGCAGGTTTATAATGGTCTGCCTGCTTTTCTTATCAACTCAATACAAATAGAATCAAATTAAAGAAACAAACTAATATACATTTTCAGGGTTATGTGAAAAGTTGAAACAAGATGCAACGTCCCACACGTTGCATCTCAAAATCAATGGATTCTTGAAATCAATGGATTCTTGAAAGTATCATTGTTTGTCAGTCACATAACAAAACATACCGTCTCGATTGTGTTCTTGTTCGAATGGGATCGAGGTGTAGAGGTATGTAGTGTATACTCGCAGCCAACTGGTTTAATTAGCCGTTTAGTTAACCGCCTGGCCTTTGGAAGTAGTGCTCGCGTCGCTTCGCTCTCTTTGCTCGCACGCGGTTGCTCACAGTTATAACCTAAACTAACCCATTTGGTCGGGGTGACCCGGATTATTTACTGCGACCAATTCGGCTCTCGCGTGTTTAGTTACAGTTCCAACCTAAACTATAATATTGAATATAATTCAGGCCATTAGTTGAACGGCCGCCGTTCAGTTAAAAGGTTGGCTGCGACATATACACCAGTATTTCGTTGTTACCCTGTAATAGGAAGCGACCCTTGCCTTGTTATTGTCATTTAAAAACTGGAATTCAAAGCCAGGATCTCTCTGGAGTTTCGCAGACGTCTAGTCCGTGGCAATCGCATAATCAGCCAATGCTGATTGTAGGTCTCTTCTTTCAGAACGAGGGTCAATGGGGTTGTTTGCTGGACGGTTCGCCATCTTGCAGCCATGTTTTAAGAAGAAACTTCATTGGCAGCTGAATTAATTAAAGACAAACACGTAGCTCCATCTACGCGGAACTGATTTTACACTTTTCTTCCCCATTATTGTGGTTTTCAATGTTTTGTCATGTCGCCGATTGGTCGCTTTTCATTCAAGATCACTTTGGACAAGTGACAAACACTCAGAGTTCTCTCGCTGCGAAGCTTACAGCAAATTACCATACCCATTAACCCATTATGTAAGTCGTTTAATTTTTACAGGTATAGGTACTCACCAGGTAAAAATGAGTAATTTCAGGAGCCAAGAACGTTGGGTGAGCAGCATATGTCAGGTAGCAGGTGTACAGGAGTTCTTCAGCCATGGTCATGTGCCAGTCAGGGAGACCGTTGGCGTGGCCCAGAGCCAGTGTGCCTGGCAGGAAACAGGTCAAATGATCCATCTTCGGGTTAAATGACTGGAATTTTAAACGGTTTATGATTTAGAACACGCTGTTTTTATAAATTTTATGATTTAGGCTACTAAGCTAAGTTTGTGCGGCAGTATTTACAGCGTACGATATAATTATGTTACTCTTATTCAGAGATCATGATTTGTGTAAGAGCAGAGAACGGTCTTTTGGGAACAGTGTGCAGTGGGGGTCTAGTGCATGGTAACCGCCGTGACTTGCGAGTTGTACGTCGTATATAGGTTCGAACCCAGACAGGCGCGTTATACTGAGTAAAATTATTTCATCACCACTGCTCTCAAAACGGTGAAGGATAACATCGTGAGGAAATCGGCATTTCCTAGAACCAAAAATTCGAAAATATGTGACATCTACCAACTGGATTACTCCCTCTCACAGAGCGGAGGCCTGTGTCCCAACAGTGGGAACAGTAAAGACTGAGTATGCTGGTTTTTTGAGGAAGATGTATTTATGGTCTGTTGCAAAAATATCCGATGAAAATGTAAGCAAATGGATCAGGAAACGTATCTGTGGTTGCCAATTTGTACCATTTAGTAAGTGATTGCGTACGAATTTAACTTGAAAAGAGTTTTTTTCTTTAACATTTTTAATGCTGGCCTGCTCTTGAACTCGATCACACCCTATGGAAAGCGATTGATTGATGGAACAAGCGTGCCCAGAAGATACCTGAGAGACAATTCTCGTAATTTTAAGAACGTTCAGTCTGATTTCGGTCTCAATCTGTCAAAAACATCTCTAATTTCCCAAAATTTTTCACACGTTTTTGATCTTGATTGTCGCTAAGATGAGATTGCGACTAGATTTTGAACGGTTTTAATTACGGGACTTGATTTGAAGGCAGACTGGTTAAATGTGGAAGGGAACACAGACGCTGGCAGAGAGTTCCACAGTTTGGCTGTGCGCATAATACGAGGGTCATTCAATAAATACTTAGCCTACAAAAAGTAAAAGAAAATTTTGGAAAAGTGGCAATTTATTTTTCAACAGTCTCCTTTTAGTTCGATACACTTAGCCCAGCGATGCTCCAACTTTTTTAATCCGTCCGAAAAATAGTTTTTGTCAAACTCTCCAAAATAGGCCTCCGTGGCGGCGATGACCTCCTCATTTGATCCATATCTATTCCCGGCGAGTGATTTTTTCAGATTAGGAAACAGAAAGAAGTCACAAGGGGTCAAATCTGGAGAATACGGTGGATGGGGCAGCAATTCGTAGCGTAATTCGACCAATTTGGCCATGGCAATGGCAGACGTGTGAACCGGTGCGTTGTCGTGGTGAAACAGCACTTTTTTCTTCGCCAGATGGGGTCGTTTTTTCTTTAATTCGGCGTCGAATCGGCCCAATAAATCGGCATAGTAAAGCCCTGTAATTGTTTTACCCTTCTCGAGGTAATCGATGTAGATCAAACCTTGTGAATCCCAGAAAACGGTAGCCATAACTTTTCCGGCCGATTTTACAGTTTTCGCCTTCTTTGGAGCACGTTCCCCAGTCTGGATCCATTGTTTTGATTGCTCCTTGGTCTCTGGTGTGTACCAGTGGATCCAGGTTTCATCGACGGTCACAAAACGACGCAAAAACTCCGCTGGATTCCGCTTAAACAGCGCCAAACACGTCTCCGATGTGGTCTCACGGTTGCGCTTGTTTTCTGGTGTGTATAAGTTGTCAAATTAAAACAAATGAAGGGATTGGAATGAAAATTTGAAAAAAGAATTAAAAAAGAATGTGCTACACTGTGGTAAAACTCTTTTGAAACTACAGCGCCCTCTGGCGACGAGGCTAGGTACTTATTGAATGCACCTCGTAAATGTGGAGAAGCGCTGAGTACGGTTGGTCGGGATATCAACCAAGTGTGGATGATACCCTGCAGTAAGTCTGGTAGTCCGGTAGTAAAAAGGCGATGGTGGGACCAGGTCGTGGAGATCCTGCGCACACACTCCGGAGAACAGCCTGTAAAAGACCGACAGGCAAGCAACATTACGCCGCGAGCCAAACTGTGACACCTAGCCAAAAACGTATCGTCGCCTATGAGCCTTTTATTCTGTTAACACTTTCATCAGATACTTTTGGAACAGACTAATGTATAAAGACTAATGTATAATTCTATAAATACATATTTGTTACGGCCGCGAATAATATTTTAATCAACGTAAAACTTAGTACTGGCCAGCAAATTGCAAAAAACGTAAAAAAAATTGAATTTCGCGGGCTACCCTGGCGTTTTCACCTTAATTTGAAAACTCAATTTTCGTCGAAGATTTATCAATTTCAATTTAATATTGTTATGTGAGACAACCGCAAAACTTGGAACATGGTATTAGGCGACATCAATGCCAAAGTCCAAAAGCGCGCTGTGTTGACGATATCGTCAAAGTCGCGGGAAACGCCTGGATGAGGGACGCACGAAACCGGAAAGTATGGCAGAAGAAAGTGGAAGCCTATACCCAGCAGTCGGTGATTCCGGGTTGAAATCATGATGACTGCCAATGTCAGCCCAAGACAAGAGCTAGATGACGAAGCAGTTCTATAATACGCAACTAATGAAATCCTCGTTTGTTACAGTTTGCCTTCGGACAGAATATTGCTAATGCCAATAATTTATTTTAATAAAAAAACCCAGCGACGCTGGACTTGGACAACACAAAACGAAAAAGACTAATTTCGTATTGCCGACAAGCAGATAATAATTAACAAAATAAAATACAGCTGACATGTGACTGTTCCTAAATTTACCTAGGCTAATCAGACCACAGCGCGCAAAAACCCTTTTAAAAAACTCAACAACAACTACGAAACCTTCAACTTGGATCAGTTGAATTACTACTATAAAAGCTTGGATTTTGACGTCGCTGACCTAGGAGTAGAATGTAACAGGATAGATTCGTAGACGATATCGTTCTGACTGACGATGAATTTATTGGTCAAAGACCTAATGACAAATTCCTCTTAGATCGAGGTCGATGGGCAGGAAATACTGCACTATGTCGACAAATTATCTACCTGGGCCAGCTAGTTTCCTTCCAACAACGTTCAGGACAAAGAAATCCACCGTTGCGTCGAAAATGCCTCGAGAAGCTACTGGTCAATGAAGGCTGACCTTTCAATATCACTAAAGCGCAAGCTCATCAAAATTTGTGTATCCTGCATATCCTGGCTTATGGCGCGGGTCTTGGTCTTTCACCGAGGCTCAGAAGACCAAAGAGCGATGGAGCGTAGCATTTTGAAAATAAAACTAACGGATCGAATTTGCAACACAATGATACGCTCGAACACAGGCATCGCCGATGTCGGCGATATAACCGCGAGGCTGATATGGGACTGGGCGGGTCACACCTATAGGATACATCAGGGCAGTTGGGTTAGGGTCGTCAGGCAGTGGGTGCCTGAAGTCGGGGGTCGCGCGTTGTCACCAAGCCAGGCTAAGGAACGCTGGCACGACGACCTAGAACGGTTCTTGACTGATTAGCCAGAAAAAGCAGCAGACAAAGACGAACGGAAAATTATGGGGGAGAATCTTTGCCCAGCTATGGGACAGCATAGGTTAAAAACCATTTTATTAACAAACTATATTTGTTTAAATAATTGGTGAGATATAAAGTTGAAACCTTCTAAATACGGATGAATGTGTTACTAATTCGCTTTACTAAGTGACTAGCTTCCGCCCGCGGCTTCGCCCGCGAGGTAGGTCGATAAAAACTATCATATGTCCTTCCCCGGGATGCAATATATCTCTCTGCCAAATTTTATCAATCCGTTCAGTGGTTTAGGCGTGAAAAGATAACATACAGACAGACAGACAGACAGAGTTACTTTCGAATTTATAATATTAGTATGGATTGCGTAAGAATTTATCCTGAACAGGATTTCTTTACACTCTTGGAACAGACAGAAATAAAGTTTCAAATTCAAATTTATTTATTTATACACATAGGTGTAATGTAGTGGTACATGATGGATAAAATAAAAAGATATGTTGTGTCACTATGTGCTGCTTTGCAAGGCGCACAGTAGGTAATGAATGTATAGGTAGATTTAAAAATTAATTATTATTGTTTTTTTTTAAGAGTATTAAATCTCTAGCATTAACATAAACGATGAAAATAGTACAAATTTTATCAACTACCTAATTATCATCATGTAGCCGAAAGATGTTGATTGCTGGACATTCACGCGGGCGAAGCCGGGGTCAATGGTCGAATAAACTCACTCACCCATGCAAACGCGTTTACACGAAATCTAAGCATGCTTCAGGTACTCAGTTAGTCGGGGCTGTCGCTTCGAGATAAGTGGTTACTTTTTATTTATAAGTGTACTGCCCCTCAGTCCTTCCCAGATTTCCCCACGGAAAAAAAATGGTACAGAGGCCAGCACATCAATCTACCCCAATCTGTCAAATTTTTTTGATAGATTTTCAATTTTATTACAAAGGAATAAGGTTCATATTCAATTGGGACAATTTGACAGATTGAAGTAGCTTGATGTGCTGGCCTCTGTACCTACTATCGTGTTTTAGAAAAGTTCATGATATCTCACCTCTGATCCAGCCGACAGCTCTCCGATAAATAAATGCTTGTTAGGGGACGATCGCTTCGCCAGGAAGTTACGGACACCTTCTATAGCAGTCAGATAGTCGTCAAGTAAACTGAAAGTAAAATGTAAACAAACGCCTGAAATAACACACGTATAATACACCAACAAAATGTCGCAAGCGTTTAGAACTAGAGTATAGGCAGCCAGCTAAAAGATGCTTAAAGATTTTTTCAATTTTTGATGATCGACAGTGTGATCAAACAAGATCGAGTAAATGTGTAAGCAACAGACCGTGTCGATCGCCATTGTGCACCAAAAACGATGAATATAAATAAAGCTGGTAGGTTCCAATTTTTTTTCTCAATTATTCCTTTGATGTTTCTCGATCGTTAACAGGCGACAGTATTAATCGATAAAATCGAGCAAATCTATGAGAGGCTGGGGGATCTTATCGATGATCGTCAACTAACAGCATACCTATCGAGCGACAATAACGATCGTCAAAAATTTTGCAAATCTGTAGGCACATCTAGTCACGTCATTTAGACCATGGAAATGTGGACTACAAACATTACGGATATTTGCTAATTGATCAATTAAATAAAACAAGTCGTTTCGCAAAGCTCCCTTCGCAACTAGCGTATTTAAACATATGCGCGAAGCTAACGCTTTATCACAGGGCAACGTAAGTATCGATACATGACGTGATATCAACCAAAGCCAGAGGCGAAGGCGAAGGCTGTTCTCAGACGACTCCAAAAACATTAAAATAATATATAGAATATAGTTTTTGTGTACTTTTAACAAAGTCTGTTCGCCAGGCAGTGTCTGAAGATAGTGTTTTAGGATCATCACCAGCCTACAGCATACCATTGCTGGACAAAGACCTCTCCATCTCTTTGCATACATACTGCTAATTCTAAACGCTTGCCACATATTCATGGTCCAGTTATTTGACCTTTTAAATGGCTAATTAAGTGCCCATGTGCGACAATTCATGTCGCACAGACGACGTATTAAGAGCAGCATTCGCGTTAATTAAATGTTATTTCTTGCCTATGCCGTAAAACCAGGTGATAGTTTTGCTTGATTGGCCTTGCACAGCAATTGGGGTCATTGACATCTCAAAACATGATTTAAACACCGAAATGTAAAAAAAAAAAGCAACAATGTAAATAAACCAAATTGTAAAAAGGTGAGTGTTACACAAGTATTGGTATTCCCGCGATCGTCTAACTAAACCAAATAAATTTCTATTTTTCACGCTATTTTAATTTGAAGTTCAAGAACAAACAGTTATTCGCGTAATCAGAGGCGCATGTCGTATAGCAATAACAGGAAAAGTAATCGCCTTGGGCGATAACACCACCCATTGTAGGTATATTTCTGTTTTTATTTTCCTTGTACACACGGCTACACATCAAGCTATACATAACCAGTATAAACTGATTTCTGATTATACGAAAAACCTATACAATGCGAGGTCAGCTAAAACTGGAAATGTATAGCTTGATGTGTAGCCGTGTGTACAATACACTATTTTAATAATGTTGAACTGATAGAAGAAGAAATAAAGAAAGATAAATAGGTTTATTTGTCACAGATAGCATAGCCAGTAAGTATTAATAATAGCGACTTAAAATTCAGTTGCAATGGAGAACTTAGCCCACAGATACGATAAATATTGTAATTCTTATAAATACTTACTAGTTAATTGTCTTTCCAGTTTGCAGCCATTGTTTCAGTAAGTACTCATAGTAGCTGTCCCCTCTGGCCCCAAGCGTGATGGTCGCGTGCGGCAGGAAATGGCCAGTATTCGGGTTTATAAATATTGGCACCAGGCCGTGCTTCTTCGGCAAGTGATGGATCTTCTCCGACACAGCTGCGGCGGCATCCTAAAATAAAGAAATACAGGTATTTTTTAATAATATAATTTCCAAGTACAGTGAGCCTCAATAAGTTATATTAATCTACAAGAATTCAATAGTTGAGCTACACGATTACTGACAAATTCTTGCACTGACTGGACTGGTCCACTCAAATCTGTGTGGTAGGTACTTTCCTCAAAAGAAATTAGACATAATATTGGTCAGATCATGTGAAGACCATGTAGATTGACATGGTCTTCACATGATCTGAAGGCCAATTCTCGTAATTTAAAACGTTCAAAATCTAGTCGCAGTCTCATCTCAGCGACAAACAAATGTCAAAAACTTGTCAAAATGTAGCGAAATTAGAGGCATTTTTTGACAGATTGAGACTGAGATCAGACTGTGAATGTTCTTAAAATTACGAGAATTGCCCCTCTGACCAATATTATGTCTGGTCTTTAAAATAGAACCCCTGGGTTTGATTCGGCCTTTCTTTTCAGAGTCAAAAAGGAAAAGGAAACTTTGGCAGAATCATAAAACAATTCATATCACGCAATTCATCTGTATGACAGTTTTGTATGGAGATTCGTAAAATGCTATAGGTACACCTCTGCCCAGCCCTTCAGGGATATATAGGTGTGAAACTGTCAAACAGATGAATTGCGTGTTAAGAATTGTTTTATGATTTTGCTAAAGCGGCCTTTTTAGGCCCCGAGATCCGGCTTATTTTTTTTATAAAAGACGTGTGAAAGTTATTACGATATACTATTTACAGAATAAACAATTGTATTTCACAATATGTATTACATAATATAATATTAATGAGTAGCTACAATTAAGTAAGTACTTACCCAATGTATAATATATTTTGTAGCTACACATTGATAACATAGAACACAGGATTGACTGGTAGAAAATGCCTACGGCATTAAGTCCGCCTCTGTACATTTGTGTGCTTGAAGTATTAAATAAATAAACACACAATAATTATTGTAAATAATACATCTTTCTGAGGCGGACCGTATTCTAAAGAAAAGTTAGGAGGCCATTCCCATGATTACAGAGTAATTAGACATTGTATTTATTAATGCAGTACGTAAACCCCAAACATTTTCGATGTCATTAAGTGATTAGGCAAGAATAAAATAATTATCTACTCAAATTATCGTCCCAAACCAAAAATGGTTGTTAACTTGTTACCATTGGTTTTACCATTAGGAAATTTAATGGCGGCTCACTACATACGGCGTACCTAAGACCTCAACATAAAAAGATAAGCTAGTGTAAAGTGGAGTGCTAGTAACATATTTGTAAGCCTTACTTATTTATTAACACGTGTTTGTTTATCTAGTAAACATTAAATGCTGTTCGTTGGTAATCGCACCACTTGAGAAAGGCTTGGCCAATTTGGCCATTTTTTGTTTTAAAACGTTCGTAATAATCCGAATATTCCGAATCAGGTTTTTGAAAAAATTGAAAAGTTTCCCGGTATATCTTAAAATTCTGGAAAAACTGGACGTCCCTTTTTGTATGAATTATTGAAACTTGGACAGGACACGTTACGTGAGTTGAGTCAGAAGTAGTTTCTATATAGTACTAGTACTTTATACCTATGTTAGTTTGTCAGCTTGGCTATGGGTGATTGTTGCCTGAAATTTTTTTTTTATTATTTTATTATAACTCACGAAATGTACACTTTATACTTCTCCCTACCCCCTCAGGGAACATAAGCTTGATGTATGATTACATTACACGGTTCTTGAAAGTACCAATGACGTCGAATCGTTCATCTTACTGACGTGTTCTTGACACGTTTGTTTATTTTGAAAAATGGAATGTATGACGCGTGACGCGTGTGTATGTTACCTTATAAGGTATGCCAGAATAACATACGCATACGCATCTTATAAGATGCGGATGCGACATACAGACACATGCTATTTGGTATACCGGCAGATAACTGGCAACTACTTTTAAACAATGTTGTGACTGCGCTAAGTAGTCAATTCTTTACCATGCCATTGCCATTGTATGCCATTTACGCAAACCATAAAATTACATAAGTACTGGCATTGTAATGTTGAGATGAATATTTTTGAAAGTGAATAGGTATATACCATTGAGCTTGTCGGACTGTGCTTTGGCCTAATGGTAATTTTGCCTTCTTTTTACCGTGTCGATTTGACACAAATTTTGTCCGACCAGCGGGGTAATTGCGTAAAACACACACACAACATTCATTGCGTTGTTAACAAATTCTTCATAATGATTCAGATTGTCATTGAAAGTGTGTTACTCAAGTAGGATGCAGAATGTAGCCACCTACGCGCTATGTCTTTTCAAGTATCCGCCCAAACAAAGTATACGAGTAAATTTTTACGCAGATGGCAGAATTTCACAATGTGTTCGAAACTACACTGAATCAGATTGAAAAGCTGTCTATGTAACATAAAGTTATGTGGCCTGACATTTGCAAGTGTGTGGTGGCAAAAAAAACACACTTGCAAAAAGTGATCTTTGAATGAAAAACGTGAACATTCTGTTAGACAAACGTTCTATCCACTTCCTCACCGTGCGAATAAACTGTCTAGTAGCTACAAGTGGCTACCTGGCTTTATACAAGTTTTTTTACATGCCATCTTATGTGATGGCACTGAATATTTTATTTTTGTAAAGAATACAGTTTAATTTACTGGTTAATTCTAACGTAACTGCAAAGTTGATGAGATTATACCTACCGGGGGGCAGGGAAAACTGTAACCATGAATTCAGCACATGATGCTAGAAAAATTCTGAGGTTTTATAGAAAATTGCAATAGGTACCATCGCGGCCTTTTCTGCCTGATCACATTTTTTTTTTTCGCCTGAATCCTGCGGCGGCGCCAAGCCACACCCCGTTAAAGTTTTCGCCTATTAGGAAAGAGATAACGCTTTTAGTTGCAATCTGCACTGCGCAGCTTAGTGACGCATCACGTGTACTCCTTTTGTGAATTTTATGGATAAACTTTTTGCCCTTGGCGCGCTTCTATTTATAGAGTGCAAGCAAAATTGAACTTAGAGGTGGTCAGGCGGGAGTGTCCGCGATAGTACCTACGCGGTCAAAATGTAAGAAACAGCATTTTTTTTTATAATCGGCTATAAACTTGAACGTCCTTTCAGAATCATGTACCGAATCCATGGGTTGCGCAGTCGACATCAATGCCACCCTGTATAAGTCGTACGTTATTTAACAAGCCAGTAATTACTTAGAAACTCCTCCTAAGTAAAAGCTGGCGCGTTTTGATGTAACTAACCTCGGCCCCGCTCGAGGAAACAGCAACCTCGTGAATAGCGCTACTGCATTACTTGACAAAATTCATGATCGCATCACTGCATTGTCTCGAGTAAATACCAGCCGGTCTATGCTGTAAATATCTCATTGTGTAACTGAAGTGAGTTGTCAATAGTGTCGAGCCCTAGCATCAGTTATAATGACAGCTCATTCCAAGCTCATAACAAAATCAGAATATAATGTTCCCACTGCTGGGACACAGGCCTCCTTTCTGTAAGAGGGAGCGGGCCATAATCCACCACGAGGGCCCAGTGCAGGTTGGTGGATAAGCAAAGCATTGCAAGTTCACCTTACCTAAATTTTCACGTTGATATTTTTACGGAATAGACCAGTTGGTACAGTATTTGTACCTCATGAAGCGACACTTTACTTGTGCTTCCAAGTGCACAAACACGCTGTGAATGTGTGTGTACTGTGTAATCGCAGGAGCTCTCGATGCCGTCCGAGAGGCGAAGTCGGAAGTGTGAGTGTGTGTGTGTTATGTGCAGAAGCTACTCGTCTTCATGCTCACATTCACAGCGTGTTTTTACACTTGGGAAGCACAAGTAAAAAGCGCACGTCGCTTCGCGAGATTCATATATTGTAGTCCAGTACTCGGATGTCAATATGGCGCATCGATATTAGAAGCAGACGCAGACACAGGCGCATCTTGGTGATCGACTCTGTCTCTGTCACCTCTGAATTAGACTAGAGTCAAAAGCCAACCGATTTCAAATAAAAATAAAATGATCATGATGGCATTAATATTTCATAATTCGGCACCAGCTATGATTGATACGATTCTCTACAAATCCTATTTTTTTCTAAAACTCGTCGTGTCATATAAACGGCTGCGTACTGTACAGTTAGAGAATCTGGTCGCTGAGCAGATTGACACACTAAGACAATATTCGCCGTGTTGTAGCTATTTCATACGTCTGACAAAGAAAGACAGTTGCGATTTTAATTTATTTGTCCGTCTTGTAAAATGATTGTTGTTGGGGCGGGTATCAGATTCCATACATTTTTGCCCATCATCATTTGCTACAATAATAGACTAGATCCTTGACTCATAATCAAAGCATTAAGCTTAATGGAACATTGACCCATTAGTAGATACCCATTAGTCAGAATTATTTCCGATATCCCAAATCTTCTTTTGCGATATCCCAAAAATCGTCTGTTTTGAGTTAAGTCAGTATTCCATTAAGAATGCGATTTATTCCAAATAAAAAAATTACAAGCACTTTTGAATTATCAAAGGAATTCGTGAGTCAGAAAGATAAAGCTAATTGCCCATTCCAAGCATAGTAGGTAGTAGATTCCTATGAAGAAGACATTACATTGACACTCACCTCGAACCCGGGATTATTGCTAGCTCTGGATAGTTCTCTGAACTCTAACTGCACCGTAGTCACCTCAGCAGTGGTACTATAGTGGGACCATTCTGGCGCATGCGCTGTTCTCTCTCCAAGGTTCACATCAGAGTATGGTATTCCAGAGGGCGAAGAGAAAGCAGCCATTAATCTGTCTCCTAAGTCGATCTAAAAATGGAGATAGAATATTTTATTTTCAGTTTCATTTACTAGGTTGCAGTTGTATGAGGGTTCATATCGCAGTTAAAAGATAAGCCCGTCAGGTCATTTCTTGCTGTGGTTCTATTTGCCATTGTTATTGGTTCTATTTGTCATTGTTATTCTTTACTGCCGTCACGACTCAATGGAAACAGATAAAAACGAGACGTCCATCGACAAATGCAATGACACGGTACGAACGGTACCTATGTTAAGGAGCTGGCCGTTTTGTTTGAACTTTGTGAGCTAAAAGATGTGGTTTCCATATCGACTTTCAAAGAACAGATCGTTTTCTGAGTACATGTTGTAGGTTAGGTTTTTACAAATAAACACGATAAATCAAACGAGTGCCACCAACCACGCAGTGGAAGTGGCAAAGTTTTGGGCCAACAAGATCTAAAATACAGTCGTGCCAGCGACACGAAAAAGAAGAAGGCAATGACATTAAAAATTATCATCCTGCCCTTATCGTAATTTATTTGTGATCGACGCAGCATGTCTTTTTCTTCCATACTTCTCTATTAGTCGTCGTCTCGGTAGTCACCCCCTTTCTAACCATATCATCATTCACACATTCCATCCATGGTTTCTTTGGTCTTCCCCTGCTCTTATAGCCATCAACATCATTAAAAATATAAAGATTTAATGTTTATTTTTGGGAGGTCAACAACCGCTGTTAGTGCTGTTACTTGAAGTATGAGTTCATGAGTTGGGATAAACTGTTTTCGTATGTTTTATCGTGTATAGACGTCCACACCCATCACGTCTGTGGCGAGCGATATTGTATCTTTAGATAAAATATTATAGTATCTTAGCCGTGTGCAGCGGCCCTTAGTGAACTCCACTGCGGATGACGTAACCTACGACAAACTTATTATTTACGGTTGGTACAGTAACCGGGTCTAGGGATCGAACCGCAAAATTTAGTTTGTTTTTTATTTTATATACTTTTCCGGGATAAAAAGTACCCAGTGTGGTGCCCAGGATATTAAAGAATCATCAGAGTTCATCGGAGTTCATCGGAGTTTCATCGTAATCGAACCGGTAGTTTTTGCGTGATGCCTGAACAAACAGACAGACAGACAAATTTTTTTAAATCACATTTTTGGTTTCGGTGTCGGTCTAGTAACACGCCCCCTGCCATTTACTTTTTTGATATTTTCAATGTAAAGAATTTTCACTTCTACAGATTTATTATAAGTATAGATTAGTAATTACAGCAGTTGATCATGTTTGGATATCGGTACCCACCGCGTCTGCAGAGCTTGGCTAGCCAATTTAAACAAATTAAAACGCGAAACCCTGTATAAATAAAGACAATTTCTGCTCATTCTGACAGGGAAAGTGGTCATTATAAAGTAAGAAAAGATTAATGCTAATGATATATGGGTTAAAAATTGGACACTTACAGCTTTCGTAAGGAACATACGATCTTGGGTGAAATGATAACAGGACAGCAAACTTCCCAGAACTCTGATAGTGACTTCAAAGAAATTAACATCTTTGTTCTTTGTAAAAACTAGCTCATTTTTAACCCATTGCTTGCCTTCCTCGAATTCTGGGAACAGAGTTGAAATAATATAAAATTAGCTAGTCCAATATTGAATTACTTGAATGGACATCGATTCATAAAACTAATACATTTATCCTGAAATACATATTATTAAGAACCAGTCTCTGCCCGCGTGAAATTTCGCGTTCAAACAAACAAACTCTTCAGCTTTATTACATAGTATAGATGTGTACCACCATACACTTGAATTGAGAAAAAAACTGACAGATCAACATGCACTGAAGTAATTTCATGAGTATTATTTTTGCTAATTTTACTCAGAACCCTAATTATCTCTTGTTGGTTGCCTCTGAAATCAGACAACACTAAGGACCTAAAGTAAAGCTCGATGCTCCATAACGCCACTGAGATAATGATGACTAGACAATGTAAATAATGATGACTTCGACCTGGAGTTTGTCTGTGGTACTGTTCCACAAACGATGGGACACTTAATATTGTGTACTGCGCTACCGAATGTGCAAAACTAGTAGCCGAATTCTCAGCCGAGTCTACTTAGATTGCCATCGACACGTTAAGAAAACTTTAAATATTACCTTCAGTCAGTCCCATAATGTAGGCTGTGTCCAGTGAGTCCACGATGGTGAGGCCAAGAGAGAACCAATCGAACGCCATGCCGGACACTGGCTTCAAGTTGTCGTGGCCCCACGCGTGTTCTTTGTAGCCACGCCACGCGTGTCTGAAGCTTTCTACTACGGCGTATTGACGAGCATTTATCGGTCCTAAAATACATAATCATTGTTTTAATATTGTGATGTCTGTTAGTGAGGTCTGTTCCTTCTTTCTCTATTTGAATACGTGAACCTAAAATAGGCAATAGAGGTTAATTTTATAACTAATTTTTATTGATGATTAACAATGTTATTCAAACAATTATTGTTGAAATAAATGGTGAGATTATTTAAAAGTTGAAACCTTCAAAATACAGATGAGACTGTTACGAATTCCTTTTAGTGAGTGATTGCGTAAGACCTGAACAGGGTTTGTTTGCACTTTATATAGACATATTTGGAACAGACTATAATAGTCACACTTTTGGCATGGATATTAATACTGCGGGCGAGCACTAAATGGTTTGATAGAATTAAAAAAAAAAGGTTAAGTATGCGTTAAAAACTACTACTTAAAAAATTAGTGGTCTAAAAAGTCGGTTTACGGACAACAATTTTACGTGATAACGTCATAAGAAATAGATGCATCATAAGCCGAGAGCTTAGGCCGATCGTGCCTCTCTATCGCTTGTACCGCGCTCTCGCTTGCACGCTCGGCTCAGGCGGAACTTGACAATGAGTCATGCTTTTTCGTGCGTGCAGCCGGCGTACATCGATTTATAAGACGTTATCACTTCAAAAGGTACAAAAACTGGTCAAGTATGTAGAAGTATGCATACGAGTTTATGACACAGTGCAGAACTTTATTGATGAAAATACCTTGTAAAGGTTGTTGAAGCAATTCGTTTCGATCACCCAGCTGTAATTACGTGCTTATCAGTTTTCAACACAACAATCGTATTATAACAATACCTGTAAAGATGGGCCTTTCATGTTTTTCAGCTTCTACAACAGTCTTCTTGGGTACAACTGCTTGAGCTGCTTGCTCATTGACTAGAGACACATTCTTGAGAGTTTCCTTAAACATAACAAGAAATCTTTAATACATATTATAAAATAAAGTCGCCTCTCATGTCTGTCTGTTTGACCGCTTAGATCTTCTAAACTACGCAATGGATTTTGAAACGACTTTTACCATCATTTAGAGCATTTATTTCAGAAGGTTGATGTGTTAAGCACAAAAATCTTTAAGTTTTGACATGTCGCCATTCCACCCGTGTGAAGCTGGGATGGGTTACCAGCCTAGGGTCATTATTTATTAATAAATCACCCTTTTTTATATTTCAAATGCTTAACAATCACCATACTAATACATTGGTGTATTATTAGCATCCTATTATATCACTGTGTATTATCTCAACTCGAAATACACGGCAACATATTTTTAGATAACCGTTATCTGGTAATTCTATACAATGCTACCAGCAAGTGTTCACACTGTAAATTATACAATGTTATCGTCAATAGAGATTGCTATAGTAGCAGGAAATGAATAGTGAGCATTTACATTCCTTGTATTTTAGTTTCCTATTTTATTACACTTTCGATTTAACTTTCCGCTTCAAATTATAGGAAAAGCTTCAACTGGCGATCAAAACTTGTATTGACCCCTATGAACGTGGATCCACGCGAGATACAATGGTTTTTTATTTGTTTCTGTAATTACGGCATTCAACCGGTTAAGTTATTATAAGATTCCTTGAAAAATTATTATTTCGATAGTGTGGCGCGGAAACACGGAGATATAGAATAAATAGCGGCAGCCCTTTACTCATGACGACAGAATACCCTTGTAGATAAAAACTGTTAGATAACACTATGACATTGTTGTTGCGCGCCACAATTAATGCCTGGTACATGGTGACATTAGTTACCACCAGCGCCATCTAGTATCGAGTAGCAGAACTAGTAGAGTCAAGATTTTTCTAGAAATTTCGAAGCTAGAACTTTCTAGAACTATTGACATCTGTTTAGTCAGAGCCGATATGTACTCGAACATTCTAGATGTTTCTACAGTAGAAGGTTCTGGAACTATATGAGGCCCTATATAAGGCCGGTATGGACCGCGACCCGAGTCAGTATTGGATAAGCGATACCAGCGAATACATCGGAAGCAATCTTCAAGTGCGACTTAGAGTGATCTGGGGTCCTAAAAAGGACACTTTGGCAGAATCATAATACAATTCATATCAAGCAATTTCATCTGTATGACAGTTTTGTATGGAGATTCGTAAAATGCTATAGGTACACCTCTGCCTAACCCTTCAGTGATATATAGATGTGAAACTGTCAAACAGATGAATTGCGTGATATGAATTGCTTTATAATTCTGCCAAAGTGGCCTTTTTAGGCCCCCAGATCACTCTATGTCGCTCTTGAAGATTGCTTCCGATGTATTCGCTTGTATCGCTGGGAAAAATCTTTATTTCACCTAAATGTCCGGGGTCTTTGAAGTTTTTATCCGGGGTTCATAATTTAGGTGATGGCAGCCCTAACTTAGAGCAATAACTAATGAAATTGTTTAAGTAAGCATATCTGACTAAATTTTCTAAACAACATTAATGTTGATTTCTTTATTTTATTTGATCATCATTTTCCTTATTCAGTTCACTTTTAAACCTATTTGTGGAAAAATAAATTGTTTCATAAAGTAGGTAGGTATAGTAATAATATGAGGTATATTAATAACTTACTTGTGCTAAATCACTATGATTAATCTTATTTATATTTGCAGCAGAAACTTTCGAGATATAAAACATTGCTAGTATAGTTGCTGCTATAACAAATACTGCGTAAACTATGGATCTTTGCAGTCTGGATAAGCGATTCCATCTCTGAAAATAAGAAATAGAAATTAGTTTAGCTTAGCCAAAAATAAAAAACTTTTTTTCAAAAAAAAACAAACGACTTCCAGCAAAACACTAAAAAGTGAAAAATAACTGTAATTTCAGAAGTCGATGTCGTTGGTTCTGCATTTTCGTTTTTTGACACCGAATTCTGAAATTAAAGTTATTTTTCACTTTGTAAGTAGTGTTTTGTTGGAAGTCGGTTGTTTTTTTTTTTTGTAAAAAAGATTTTTATTTTTCACTTTTTAGGGTTCCTTACCTCAAAAGGAAAAATCGGAACTGTTATAGGATCACTCGAGTGTCTGTCTGTCCGTCTGTCACATCCAATTTTCTCGGACCGATAGGTGTTGTCTGAGAGTCATCACATCATGTTGCTGAGCTGATGATAAGTGAAAGCCAAATACTTTTATTCAGTTAGGCCTATTACAAGCTCTTTCGACAATTACAAGCCCTTACCATCATCAGATGCGGGACCGGTTCGTCCCGTTACATCATTACGAGAAATGGAATGATGAAGACAATTGTTTTCAAGTCCACGTCTATCCAAGAACTGTCAAGTAGTTTCTGTCGACATATTGCCGTATCTCCTAACTCCTAACAGTTAAGGACTGCTGTGGCTACCGTCGTCGGCTCGGTAGCATTATAGTCGGACTTTTAATTAGCTGCAGTAAAACGACAGCTTATGTGTAATTTAAATGACTAAAATTGGCGTCTTTTTGTTTTTTTCAACCAATCCTTGCTTTTTTTGTACAGAATAGTGTAACAAACGAAACTTATTTGACATGCTTATCTCTAAATGCAGTCCGAAATGAGTTATTAAGACGTGTCATTTTACTGCAGCTAATTAAAAGTCGGAGTATAGGTAAGTGATGACTCTCAGACTCAAATACTTGAATCATCAATAGGTTTCATTTGATTTGAGAGAGTTCAACTAACACACTGTACATGCCTACCAAAGAGGATTTTCCTTGACTTTCATGGGATCCCTTCATCAGACTCTGACTTGGTGACAATATGACCACCTCGAGAGCATACCGTTTCAAACCCTAATGTCAACTGCTCATCACCTGTTACAAAATATTTTTTTTCCCGATGCTGGGACGTTAATTGTTGAGGAGTTCTCCTGGTAAGAAACAGGAGAACTGAAGCTCCACTTTACCATACGCATTGTGACGAACATAAATTGCTTAGCAACCATATTAAAGCAATCGAATCGCGACCCGTGAAATATTTGTCATTGAGTAGTTCCGATGGCCATCTGTGGTCTTCATCATCAGTTCCACTTCACCAAATTATACTTTCTGAATGCAAATGCTCGAGTTGTTAATGATAATACCAAAATTGCTATATGTATGCCTATAATATTTGAGGAGTTAACTCAATTCCTCATGGATCCCATCATCAGAACTGGATTTGACAAAAATGGGACCAATTTGGAAGTATATCCTTTTAAATAAAAAAATAAATTTCCAAATCGGTTCATAAATGACGGCGTACCGAGGTAACAAACATAAAAAAAAAACAACCGAATTGAGAACCTCCTCCTTTTTTTGAAGTCGTTTAAAAATATTCACAGAAAATAAGAGTGAGGAGTGTGCGCAGGAGCTCCACGACCTGATCCCACCATCGCCCTTTCACCACCGGACAACCAGACGTACTGCAGCGTACCATCCACACTTGGTCGATATCCCGACGAGTCGTACTCAGCGCTTCTCCTCCGCCTTTATTGTGCGCAATGCCAAAGTGTGGAACTCTCTGCCGGCCTCTGTATCCCACATTTCGTCGCTCGCTGACTAATCTCATTTTTAACCGACTTCAAAAAAAGGAGGAGGTTCTCAATTCGGTTGCATGTTTTTTTTTTTCTTTTTTATGTTTGTTACCTCAGTACGCCGTCATTTATGAACCGATTTGGAAAATATTTTTTTATTTGAAAGGATGTACTTCCAGATTGGTCCCATTTTTGTCAAAATGCAGTTCTGATGATGGGATCCATGAGGAATTGAAGGAACTCCTCAAATATTTTAGGCATACATATAGCAATTTTGCTATTTTCATTAACAACTCAAGCATTTGCAGTCAGAAAGTATAATTTGATGAAGTGGAACTGATGAGGAAGACCACAGATGGCCATCGGAACTACTCAATGACAAATATTTCACGGGTCGCGATTCGATTGCTTTAATATGGTTGCTAAGCAATTTATGTTCGTCACAATGCGTATGGTGAGGTGGAGCTGATGGTGACTTCACCATCAGCTCCAGTTCTCCTGGTTCTTACCAGGATAACTCCTCAACTATTAACGTCCCAGCATCGGGAAAAGCAATATTTTGTAACAGGTGATGAGCAGTTGACATTAGGGTTTGAAACAGTATGCTCTCGAGGTGGTCCCATTGTCACCAAGTCAGAGTCTGATGAAGGGATCCCATGAAAGTCGAGGAAAATCCTCGTAGGTAGGCATGTACAGTGTGTTAGTTGAACTCTCTCAAAACAAATGAAACCTATTGATGATTCAAGTGTTTGAGTCTGAGAGTCATCACTTACCTAAACTCCGACTTTTAATTAGTTGCAGTAAAGTAACTTATTTCGGACTGCATTTAGAGATATGCATGTCAAATAAGTTTCGTTTGTTACACTAGGCCGCGAAAAAACAAAAAGACGCCAATGTTAGTCATTTAAGTTACACATAAGCTGTCGTTTTACTGCAGCTAATTAAAAGACCGACTATAATGCTACCGAGCCGTCGATGGTAGCCACAGCAGTCCTTAACTGTTAGGAGTTAGGATATACGGCAATATGTCGACAGAAAATACTTAGCAGTTTTTGGATAGACGTGGACTTGAAAACAATCGTCTTCATCATTCCATTTCTCGTAATGATGTAACGAGACGAACATGTCCCGCATCTAATGATGGTAAGGGCTTGTAATTGTCGAAAGAGCTTGTAATAGGCCTAATTGAATAAAAGACTTTCACTTATCATCAGCTCAGCAGCATGAAGTGATGACTCTCAGACAACACCTATCGGTCCATTAAATTCGGAGATAATTGGATGTGACAGACGGACAGACAGACAGACACTCGAGTGATCCTATAACAGTTCCGATTTTTTCTTTTGAGGTAAGGAACCCTAAAAAGTGAAAAATAAAAAACTTTTTTACAAAAAAAAAACAACCAATTTTCAACAAAACACTACAAAGTGAAAAATAACTTTAATTTCAGAAGTCGGTGTCAAAAAACGAAAATGCAGAACCTACGACAAACGACGTTTTTTTTATGATTTGAGTTAGGACAACTACATTTTTCTATTCGTGCTTCTTTTCATTTTGTTGTCTTTCAAAATGAATTATATTTTGAGATCCAAATAACAGTGATACGACGGTTACTGAAAAATGTGAAAAAACTAATAGAAAAATGTAGGTAGGTAGTTGTTGTAACTCAAATCACCTAAAAAATTCTGCTTTGAAATCAAGGGTTAACAGGCATCTTCTCGCACGGGCACGCTCCTTCCTTCATAGACCTCATGCATCGCTTTCCATTAGGCGTGATCGGGGTCAAGAGCGGGACCATAAAGCAATAAAAAAAAGAGTGATGAAAATGAGAATGCTCTCCCATGATTCACTACCATGTAAAATAATATTTTTACCTTCATATTTTAGAAAACACTATGTTCTTGAAAACACTATTATTGAAAGTGGCACCACACAATATAGTTTCCTAGAGTGCATGAATTTTATCTATTTATAAGTCTTACCATGTTTATCTATTGACACTTTTATATTTATGAATTCACTGACCTCAATGTGACTTGACTTTTTACTGAAGCGATTATTCAAAAGAGATACAGCGGCAATTCAAAGGCATGAGTGAATTATATTGATAATGCTTTTAAATTTCAAAGCACATGATCAAACTCACAAATAAATATAGACGGTACTTGCAATAACACATGGAATACATACTGTCAATTCTTGCACAGGCATATTGTGGAGACCTTAAGTTAGCAATAACATAAACAAAATGTTCTCCGTTTCAATTGAAAAATGTAATGAGTTTGTTGCTTCTTTAAAAAGTCTGTACAAAACACTATTTGAGTAGTAACACTCTGTTTACATGAACATAAAATACTTGAATAAATTAACAGTTGAACACACAAAGATCTCCATATTAACAGGAAAATTCTTATGAAAATAAAAGTGATGATTAAACAAGTCAGCTCCGTTGCAACATGTTTATGTAAATGAATGCAAGATAATGGTCACAGAGTCGTAAAGTAGCCAGATGTTTCACAACAATTACAAAGATCAAACTGTAATAAATCAAAACAATTATTATATTTGCAATACCTATCACATTCAGGAATAACCCGATACAATTAATATTAACTGAAGCATATGCATGCTTCAGTGCTAACTGAAGCACATGCATGCTTCAATTAATTGCAGCTTGTTTTATATTTAAATTATTTATTGAATCACCATGCTGTGTTATCATTTTGGAGTTCAGTAAAGCATGTTTGTTTTATAATTTAACTTGGATTTTTTTAGGAACAGTTTTTAGACTTAACATGTTGACTGCCAGACAATAGAAAATCTATTGATGGTGGTCACCGGTGACCGCAGTGGCAGTCAATGACTTAAAGTGTGTCTTAAGCTGGATGTTCCAATATAAATAAAAACAATAGACAAGGTGAGTTTTAATTTAACATGAGACTTCAGGGCACAAGGTAATTTTTTTGGCAGATACCTATATAGGTCATGCATTGTTTAAAATTTGTCACTTTGTTAACATAAAACGATGATGAAAACACATGCTAAGCACAGCTTCTTTGATACTTCTTCTTCTTTGATTACAGGTAATATAATTTATTATACTTACCCTAATAATTTTCCTATGAGATCCACTCTGTTGTAGATCTGTGATCAGGACCGAGGTGTCACTCTTAAGACTCCATTTGCCTATACTGTTTTGAGGAACTATTGGTAGCTGGTCAGCGTCACTGAACTCTATCTTCATATCCATATTGGATTTTAACATAACTTGGTTTCAAGCTTTTGCATTATTATTTTAACATGTTCTTTTTCTGTAATAACAAAATTAATATTATGAAATCATAACAGCTATAAGTATATACAGCAAATATAGCCTTTTAGCAAGTGAGCTCAATTAAAATCAGACAACATCCTAGGGAGTGTACCTTGGCTATCAGAAGGTTCGCAACAGAAAGGGTCGATTATTAAAATAGTAATTTACAATATTTAAAATTATAACCGGTAAGTAGGTAAATATTTAAAAACATGTAAAATTTTTATTACTATCTCATTTAATTTTGTCTGCCTAATATTTTTTGTTTATTAAATTGCTCTCAAAACATGGTCAACAATAGAGCCTAATAATTTAAACACTAGGTAGCTCCACGTCCGCAAAGTAAAAAGGGCAATGCCATTTTCAAATGAATCAAATATTTTTAATTATTCTTACATAAATGTTTGCCAAATTGAATGGTTTTCAGCAAATCCCTAGAAATCACGATCACATCACTCCAAAAACAAATTTTCAATAACATTATGTTTTAAGTACACACATAAAACTAGTGGAACATAAATTCCACAATGAAATCGCGTTAAAAAATCGAACCGAAAACTATTATATCAAAAAGTACTCTGTGAAAACGAAGTACAACATCATAGAGGAAAAATACAACATGCACACAAGACCAAGACCACAGAGTACTTTTTGATAGAGTGGTTATCTGTGACTCTGTGACACAAGAGCCATGGACGTAAAGTCCATGCACAAGAGCACTGAAGACTTGAAGAGCACAGATACCTCTAAAAATTAGAACAGTAGACAGAAGACGGAGTAAACCACAGATAACAAAGAAATTCACATACTCACATCACGTTTCACTTGCAAGTTTAAGGTGAAAGCACCAGTGTAGCCCGCGAAATTCAATTTATTTTACGTTTTTTGCAATTTGCTGGCCAGTACTAAATTTTACGTTGATTAAAATATGATTCGCGGCCTTAACAAATATGTATTTACAAAATTATAATCATTAAAGTCATCAACACAACTCTCTAAGACCAAGTAATCTTACCGAATGACTATTTCATGAAATCTTGTCATTTTCGGATTACACTAACATAATATCAAGTTGTATTACTAATTGTAATGATTATAATTCTGTAAACACATATTTTTTACGGCCGCGAATCATATTTTAATCAACTTACAACTTAATACTGACCAGCAAATTGCAAAAAACGTAAGAAAATTTGTATTTCGCGGGCTACCTTAGCGCTTCCCCCTTAAGGTGAATGCGCAGTGGTAGACCGCGAAATTCTAATTTTGTTACGTTTTTTGCAAATTGCAGGTCAGTGTTAAGTTGGGTACGTATTACAACACCGAATTTTAAAATACTTAAGGACGAAATCCCGAAAAATTAATCGCCGAAAGTTAATTTGGTCGAAAGCTTAAAACCCCGAAGATCTATATCCCGATGTTTATAATTCCGAAGATCCATATCCCAAAGTTCAATAACCCGAAATTACATCGCAAAGAAACATTTGTGAATTGTGATACATTTTTGTGGATTTTAATGAAAAAAATTCAAGCGGGTGGCATTATTTTCGATTTTGGCCACGCGCCAAAATATCCTTGTGCAACCTTAGGTTGAACACTATACACTAGTTCTGATATACTGAGCGTAGCATGGACCTTTAATAAAATTAATAGTGATGTTTATGACAGCTATTTTTTGTGATGTCGATAAAAGATTGTTTTCCTCGTCATATTTATTTCATGTTTGTCAAAGAACAAATTAATATTGCTGGCTCACGGAAAACCCGGATACCGTTGCGTGAGACGTCATTTCCACACGTTCCACTAGCCAGAATAGATAGACCGACGCGTCACGACGACCGACTCGCATTAAGAAGTCGAATGCGGCAATGGCTGTGATGATGATGACTATTGAGTTTCTGCCGTTAATCTATTACATGGGCTCTACATTAATCCGTGAACTCAAGGCATGAGCTTGCGGCATGAAGTCATGAAACGAACCTGAAAAACTAGCCTCTCTTTATTCTTGTTGACACCGTGAATATACAGCCAGAATTTTCTTTACCTCGGAAAAATTAGGTTGGTTAAATTAGGGAAATAGGGGTTCGATAGGTACCTACTTTGTTGACAGAAAACTTTAACGATTATGAGATCCTAGGCTGTAAAAAAGACGAAAAGTGAGATGGCTGCACCTCGCATAGGTCATCTAGATTTCCTTTTGTTAGACCATCCATACAGAAATAGAAATACGATTTAGGGATATAATGCCGACTTATACCGATAAGATGCTACAAGAACGAGCAAAGCGATCTCCAAAGCTGCCACGGAGAGTTACAGACGTAGATTTTCTTTTGATAAAAACTTACACTACAGAAATAGGAGTACTTAACCTATTTTGCCGATCTATGCAGAAAAGGTCAAGAATCGAGAGAACCTCAGCTGCAAGAGCGAGAGAAGCGAGATTGAATGAAAGAAACTAGTCTACATTGTACCCAAAATTTTATAAAAACGTTATAATTATAGTGATTTAATATGACAATTAATGCATAGAACGTGCATAGAACATAATAATAGGTACGGTATATGCATTGTCATTTAATTTACTGTACGTACCACAGTACATCCGTAATCCTGTACTCTTTAACAAAAACACCATGGATTAAATAAATGGATAGTAACAAGAAAGGCAGCATTTTTATTTCTTACTTTTGGGTCGTTTTAAAATGGCTTGCCTAGATTGAGTAAAGTCGAGAAATTATTATCGATACGATATTTCAATCAATGTCTGGCTCTGCTGCGCTACTGGTCTGCGTTTCGTTATGGTTTTGTTCGTCCTTGCTAGTGCTAGTCTATAGATGTGCGTTCGATGGTTCGCTGTACGTTCGTCCCGCTCTGTCACACTGTGTGTCACAGTTCATGTGTCATTATGAGTGAAGAGTTTCGCTTAGGTACCTAAAGATGCGGAAGTTGTTTGTTATTGTTGTGCCGCCTTGCATTCCACAAAATTGAAGTGGACAATGTTGAATACCTACCTATTAAGTATTAAAATGCAGATATGAAAAGATAAATACTGAATGGTAAAAAATGCAATCAAAATACTTTGTATACAGGATGTTTGGCGCAAGAACCGACACAATTTTTTGGGGGGTTGGGAGACTTGGGAGGGTCATTTGCGAGGTTTTTCATCCAAATACCATATGTCCAAAGTGTCACGGTTATTGAGATATATATTTTTTTTGTTAAAATAAAAATTGCATCAAATAATGACTTATTTAGATAAGAATACATTGCAGAATACAATAAAAGTTATTTCGTGCAATTACAACCATAAATAAAAAGTAAGTAATGACGATTTGAAGGCGAGATTTCGGGCAATTAAAAAAAAACTAAAGAAATCATATCTCAATAAGTGACACTTTGGATATGGGGTCTTTAGGCGAAACCTCGAAAATGACCCTCCCAACCCCCTCAAAAATTGTGTCGGTCCATGCACCAAACACCCTGTATACCTATGTTATACTTTAGAAACAAAAAAAAAAACATAATATAAGTAGGTAGGTACCTAAGTATACCTGAAACTGTCGTTCCATATTTCTTTACTCTATTCCCGCTGACCTATAAGTAATTTGTGCGTAGATAGGTTTCAGGTGCATGAATCAATAACGTATCCAGCCTCCCCCGACCCGGCTGTCTGCAGTTTTCGGTACCGCACGCAACAAGTCGGAACAAATCGCTATAACATCTAGATTGTAATTCCTCTGGATCCATTTCTTCCCGCGCAAGTGAACAAAAATAAAAATGTATTTTCAATTTCTAGTTATAGTTTTCTCAGTGCGGCACGACTTAATGCTCCAAGGACTAGTAAGCACATCTACATTTTTACTTTTTGATATATCACTACTTTTTGATATGTATACTTACTTTTTTTAAGTAAGCTCTGGCCGTTAATAAAATTTGATTAATGATTGACATTTCCTAAAAGATTCTTGGTAGTTGTGATTATTTTGCATAGTTTATTTGATTTCGTAATATTTTGCTTCATAATCATAATCTTCTTTTTAAATCAAGTGACCAATATACCAAGCCTTTGTTTTATAAATTGATATTGGATATTTTTTCGACTCCTTACAATTATACAGTGTTAATGCCGCAAACAGATTTTTGGCCGTTTCACAGAGGAAAGACAGAACATGTTGAACACGCTGATAATGCGAAAGTTTTAGTACGTTGATTGTTATGTAGCTTTTAAATTAAAATACTTTATTGATCATAAATTGTTTATGACAGATGAAGCAAAGTGTCAAAATATATATATTTGCATTAGTTGTATGGTACTTTACTTACATACCCATCTTTTAATGTCGCTGAATCTCTTGCTGCTAATTGTTTGAGTTTTATTCACTCCTGTCTGTATTTATTCAGCAAAAACAGTTGGGCGACATGGAGGGAGAAGTAAAGGAAATCCAAATGGAGTTGGCGGCAATTAGGAGAAATAGATTGGATTTATACAACCGCAAAGAATCAACAGGACTTGTTGTTACGGTAAGTGAGAAATACTTACCAACCTAGAAACTTTAATAAAATAAAAATATTATTAAGTTATTTTCTTACCTATAAAGGTTTACCTTAGGTGCCTAATGAGTTAGTTTTTAAGACAACAAAATCACAACCAAGTAGTTTTTCGGTCTACTTGCCAATTATGAGTCATATAAGGTCGATGGGGCGAAGACTTATATACTTCATTAAAATTTTTATGCACTGGCCAAATTTGGCCATCTCCTTATTACTTTAGACTAGTTTGATTATATTGTGTGATCAAACATTTATTTGACTACTAGCTTCTGCCCGCGACTTCGTCCGCGTGAAATTTCACCCTCCCCCCATTCACCCTCTTAGGAGTGGAATTTCGAAAAACCCTTTCTTAGTGGATGCCTATATACACTTCACAAAGAACACACTCCAAATTTAATGATCTATGACCAGCGGTTTAGGCTGTGCATTGATATAATCAGTCAGACAGGATCACAGGACTTTGAATTTTATATTAGATTATAAAAGTAAACCTAAGTACCTACCTACCTAATAAAAAAAAAACTCAATAACAAAATAAAATACCTACCTACCTAAATAAACCTATTTCTGATGATAACTAATCTAAACTCAATAAATAAGCAAAATCCCTAAAAACTAATATCTATACGAATGACTAATCCTACCTAACAGTTTTATAAAATAACCTACGGTCACTACGTACACTATCAAATATACTACCCATACTTTAAAATTAAAATCTATAAGTACCTACTTATAAAAACGACTTATAAAAATAAACCTAAATAACTCTACCTTAAACTGTACTTAGTAAAAACTAAAAGGAATAAAAAGGTCGCACTGAAAAGCACGTTTTGGAATTGCAAGTAGCAGTTAAAACATACAATTTATAGAATGCTAATATGAACGAACGCTCGCCTATTATTATTATCTTCGTCGTGTACTACGACAAACTTATTATTTGCGGTTGGTACAGTAATCGGGTCTAGGGATCGAACCGCAAAATTAAGTTTGTTTTTTATTGTATATTTTTTTCCGGGATAAAAAGTACCCAGTGTGCCCAGGATATTAAAGAATAATTATACCAAGTGTCATCGTAATTGAACCGGTAGTTTTTGCGTGATGCCTGAACAAACAGACAGACAGATTTTTTTTAATCACATTTTTGGGTTCTGTGTCGGTCTAATAACACCCCCTGCCATTTTTTTTTTTTTTTATATTTTCAATGTACAGAATTTTCACTTTACAGATTTATTATAAGTATAGATTTGTAATTTGAACGAATATTTAAACACTACCAAAACAACTAATACCTATATTATAAAATAACAACAAAATAAATTCAAATAAACTATTTAAAGACTAAAAGTCGCGCTGATAAGCACGGTTTGTTAATATCAATTATTATCTGTCATATAAGGTCGAACGCTCTGAACGCATTGAATCAACAGCCAAATATTGAATGAAGCTCGCTCGCTTTTTTTTTTTTTTTTGACATGACCACTCGCAATTGCAACTCGCTAAGGTGGCCCGGACCTCCCGCCTTTTTATTATACCCTACCGCCACGACCCGCGTCGAGCGCGGCAACCGTCACACAAAAATAATCCTTATGGCATGATTCAGTATTCACGCGCGACGGCGCGATGGCTTATTAGCGTATTTCATGTACTTATAAGTTTGGTGTTTCTATACCGATTACTATGATTCTTTTTTTATTGAATAGGTAATAATATTAACTTCTTTTAATTAGGGATGAGTGAGAGTATTATAAACGTTCTTAGTAAACAAATATAATCAGAAAGCTCCGAACTGCTAAGCTATCGGGACTTACACTTGTTATTGTGAGTCAACCATAAAAGATAGACATATGTTGTAGTGGGATATTTTTTAGATAATTTTATGTAGAACATTTCCGTCATTATTGATTTCTATGTAGCTTTAACCATTAAGGCTGCATACGCGCCGGAAGCTTAAAAAATGGAGCAACTTCTCCCGTTTTCCCAACATTTCCTTTCACTGCTCTGCTCCTATTCATTCCAGCGTGATGAAAAGTATACTATAATCTCCCCAGGAGTATGAAGAATAATTGTACCAAGTTTCGTTAAAATCCTTCCAGTAGTTTTTGTTTCTATAAGGAACATAGAGACAGACAGACAGAAAGACAGACAGACAGACAGACAAAAATTTTACTGATTGCATTTTTGGCATCAGTATCGATCACTAATTACCCCCTGATAGTTATTTTGAAAATATATATCATGTACAGAATTGACCTCTCTACAGATTTATTATAAGTATAGATTAATAGAAACTGTCGGATTTACTTATTATACGTTATCAGTTTATAAACTAGACACTAGTTTTTAAAAACTGGCGAAATAGACGGATTTCACTGCCATGTCGGATAAAACCGTCTAATGGAAAAAAAAAACCTAGAAATCGACGGTTTACACGAATATAGACATTGGGTACGCGTGTGTCTTTCAACAGCAGTTCAATGTGTGCTGTCGATATTTTTATTAAAGGTTCCAATCGGCTTAAATTGCGAAAAGAAGCGTTTGTCGGGTAAGTTCGGCATACTTCGCGATTCTGGGGTAAAAACAATTTGATCACTTTGACACGGTTGGCGCAGTGGTTGAGCGATTGACTGCTGCGCAGCATGTCGCGGGTTCGATTCCCGCACGGAACAAATATTTGTACGACCTACAAGTATTTGTTCCGGGTCTGGGTGTTTTATCTATAATATGTATGTATTTACAAAAAAAAATGTATATAAGTAGTTTATCAGCCATCTCGTTACCATAACACAAGCATTAGGTTGCTTAGCTTGGGACTAAATGGCGTTGTGTGAAAAGTCCAAGGATATTATTATTATTATTTCTTTTATTTATTTATATAAGTATCTAATTTTTTTACATTTTTAAATATTTCTTAAATATAAAAATAAGTATAAAAACATTTAAAAATATAAAAAAATAGGGATCCGCCGGTGTCGGGAGCAGGGTCCAAGCTACCGGTGGTTAGGGCTCCAGAGACAGGAACCTCCTCACAATGCCACCTCTCCTCTTTATTATTATTATTATTATCACTTTAAAAAAATGCATTTGTTGATAAATCAACTTTTATATAAGTATATAAATATATACAGGTAGAAATTTAGAAAATAGAAATCACGAAAGTTTATATAATTAACGAAAGTACGAAAAACTGAGACGCAACTCGTATTTAAATTTACCGATATGCCGATCTTCGCCTCCAAGAACTAGACGGACTTCCCCACTATTGCACTTTGAAATTCCTTTTTTTTCATCAGATGTAATTTCGTGAAAAATTTGTTTTATTCAATTCTAATATAATAATTAGGTAAATATGTTAATCATTAACGAACTTGCCTACACAAATCCTTAGAAAACTCTTAAAATACCACTTAAAAAAATTATTTTCGACAGTGACTACTGGTCGTAATCGAAGTTGTTAACCCGACTAAATTTCAAATATAATTTTTTATCTATGAGTCGTAAATAGCGCCACCTGTGTCAAAAAATAGAAACTAAAACAGTTTTACGTTTAAGTATTTTGGGTTGTCATCTCTGTAATTGTTCAGATTTCGTCGCAAATATTACTGTACGGTCTTGCCCTACAGACGGTCTTCGCCCCATTGACCTTAAGCGTGAAGAAGGTGTAAGTTTGATTATGTTTGTAGCTTTTCGAGTTTTGTCTTCCATGGTTGATGGTGGTTTGTGCTGACTAAAAATTACTTTCCGATTGACTAAAAAGCATATTATTTAGAAATAGGGACTAAGTCTTACCAAAAGTTGAATTATAATCGGTAATTTGGTGCGTTTAAGTCGTATTTATCTGAGCGCCTGCCCGGGCAGTCGAGCAAGCTGTTTTGTTCTCGGTACTGCATATTGAAAGCTCGTTGTAGGCAACGCGCAGAAGTATATTTTACTTACTTTTGGTTGTTGCTTTTTCCTACCTTCGAATAGTAGGAGTAGTAGGTACAGTCACAGTCAGCCTCATATAGATGTATACTACATCGACAGACAATAATTTAATTGCCTACAATCTCAAGCACATCAGACAGCTACAAAAATTTTATGTAAGTAGCTATTTAAGTATAGTTTGAAGGTGATTTATACCTAATAATATTTTCTTTATATAACCTGCACCCTAATTTTATTGCGTAACACAATATCAATCTCAAACTGAATCTTTTTGAAGGATATTGTTGCATTGCTTCTTATGTTCGAAAAAATTGTCTGCTCAACAACGTAAATAATGTTAATAACGCAATGAATGTTGTTGAACTTTCAAAGTGAAACCCATTGCTACTGATAGCGTGTTACACAATTACCACTGGCCGAGCCGGTATAAACCGGATTCTCTCCGTACGCGACGAAGTCGCTGGTTACGCACAGACGCACCTCAAAATGTTCTTAACTAGGTAACTTTTTAGACCTTTGTATCCTGCTTATGAGTACGAAGTTTTATTAAAATCGGTTCATTCATTTCGAAAAACAAGGGCTTGAAAGTTTTTATGAAATGCTGTACGTCGAAACGCTCATAAGTAGGTACTCATAACACTCATATTTTTGACATCGATATCGTCATAAGGGGACGACGTAAAAATCATCTGTCTTTTCGGCGTTCGTGTTAGACATACTGTACTGACAAAACAGAGTTTTCTTTTCTGTGGACACACTACACTACAACGGCAGGTTGAGCAGTTCCAAACGTGTTATTGTACTGCACGCGTAGAGCGTGGTAAGTTCGCTGGGTGTACTTCTTCCATAGGGTATCTAGCAAGTGGAGAACGACTGGCAGTCAGTGGCGTGCATTTGTTTTCAGAATAGGTAGGCACTATTCAGACACTAGGCCGGGTCTAGTCTAGGCAGACGCGGTCACTAATCAGAAACATAAAACAAAAGTATCTTTTACCTAACAAAATAAAGTTTTACAGCCGCCATCTTGGATTTTCATTTTGACTTTAATTACTGAAATCAAAAAATCAAAATATTTTATTTCACATAAACCTACATGGGCACTTATGAAACGTCAGAAGCCAGGTGCACGGTTCCAATTGGTCGTTTCCAATGGAGAAGAACTGGCAAGAAACTCCACGGGTACTCTTTTAAAAATAGTTGGTTTTTACAATGTTTTCAAGTTACAATAGGTATGGGAGGACAGCGTAGGCCTGTCAACAAGTACCAGGTACTTGATAATATAAAAAGTCATCTACAGATCTAAAGTCTAAAAGGCCTACAAAGTCCTCACATTTACACTCCAACACAGTCCTCACATTTACTGCTTCAACAACCTCCAAAACCTCATGGTTTTGGAGGTTGTTGGAGCAGTGTCGTGTGGGTGTCGTTTTCATAAACGACACCCATGATGAAAACTATAAAAAAAATTAGAGCCGTCATCTTGGTTTTTCATTTTGACCTCACTATCGGATTTAGCGCCCTTGAAAACCATAAAAACGACACCCATGATGAAAAGTTAAAAAAAAAATACAGCCGCCATCTTGGATTTTAATTTTGACCTTACTATCGGCTTTAGCGCCCTTGAAAACCATAAAAACGACACCCATGATGAAAAAAATAAAAAAATTACAGCCGCCATCTTGGATTTTCATTTTGACCACACTATCGGCTTTAGCGCCATTGAAAACCATAAAAACGACACCCATGATAAAAAACTAAAAAAATTACAGCCGCCATCTTAGATTTTCATTTTGACCTCACTATTGGCTTCAGCATCCTTAAAAACCATGAAAACGACACACATGTAGAAAAATTAAAAAACATTACAGCCGCCATCTTGTATTTTCATTTTGACCTCACTATCGGGTTTAGCGCCCTTGAAAACCATAAAATAGACACACATGATGAAAAAAAAAATACAGCCGCAATCTTGGATTTCCATTTTAACCTCACTATTGGCTTCAGCACCCTTAAAAACCATGTAAGCGACACCCATGATAAAAATTTAAAAATTTTTGCAGCCGCCCTCTTGGAATTTAATTTATAACTCACTATCGGCAATCTCAATATCCATCCCTTTCTTTCTTCGCACGGCCAAATTACGAACGAATTACAAAAACTCGGTTGGTCATTTGAGATTAGGCATGCCTACTGGTGATAAATTGCGAAGGACAAACGTCATAGTATTACGCGTATGAACGAGTAAAGACCAATGACAACGCGCGAATAGTATACGGGAGCCGAGTATGCCGTCTGGCGAATGCCTACTGCCGCGCGTGTTTTTAAGGTAGATTTTGTTTTTTCTTAAGTATGATAATTTAGGTACTGTGGGTAAAAAATACATTTATACTTAATTAATTAATTTATGATTACACTAAAATGTAATTGACAGGCTTATGGTGATTTATCGAGGTAGGCACTGCTTTTATGCCTATATGCAATGCACGCACTGCTGGCAGTACCTACTCGTACCTATGCCACGAATGCGTGACCTTTCAGCGTTGTTGCACCGAGAAAATGGGCGTGCCAACATATTGCTTTTTGCAGCAATGGACCTCTTTGTAAATAGGAATGTGGTAAAAATATGTGAGAACTTATACAATATTTCGTACAAGTTTATGCTCCACACACAAAGCGTCCCGAGGTGACTTTTCTCTTTTATATTTTGTAGACCCACTTGCGCCTTGACCACACTTGTATCATATTGGTGTGTCAGATCTCCGTCGCGTGGCACCACCTTGTATCATTACTAGTTTGCATGAAAATCGATACGCGATCATGATGTGATACACTGTATAGACAAGGCTTTAGATAAGGACTCACTGGTTCGGCGCGAAGATCCGCTCGCGATTTCACACTGCAGGCCCCCCTTAATTTGAAATGCTGAGCGAACATCTTTGCTATTTCACTTGTGTCCTAGCTATTGTAAACTGTGCTTAACGAACGGATATTATACCTACATTTTTAACATGCCTAAGCTTGTCATTGTTTGATGAATTACCAACTTCCACATTATGCCTTTCGCGTGTCCGGTTTCAAACTTATGTATCACAGCCCAATTCAAACTTTACGGGCGCGCAGCGGCTGGGAACATACGCGAGTCGCTGCGCGCGCAGTAACAAATTCACGTGTCAGAGGAGGGGGTGAAGTACCTACTGCGCAGCGATTAGCGCGCTTTTCAGAGCCGCCATACAGTTTGAATTGAGCTGGCTGTACCTTACCTAACTGAGTAGTAGTTAAGGTATGTAGGTAACGTTCTGAATAAAGCCTTATTTAGTAATTTGATGTATTTTAGGAAGCTGACGCCGAAGAAGTGCTTAAAATAGAACAGACCATCCCGCCAGCAGTAAATCACTACAAAAATTTACCAGAAGTAAGTTCTTGTATTTCTACCATACTGTATCAGTGTAGACCATTGAAATGTAAAAACCGGTCAAGTTCGAGTTGAACTCGCGTGGAGAGGGTTCCGTACGATGAATATTTTATCTACCATGTTTTTTTAAAGAACGTTACACCGACATTCCAGCTGAAAATGTAAGTTTGTACGCACAATATTGAGAGATTTACCATGTTGTTTCAAGATCATAGACTTCTTATTAATTTTCCTGTAATCTATAGGTATAGAACTATTTTCTGTATTTTTTTCAAAATTTTAGTCTCAGTAGTTTCGGAGATAAGGGGGGGGGGGAATGGTAAATTTCCGTCTATTGTCTTAAATAACTTTAATAAAATTTACATTAAAATTATGAAAAAACCTTCCCAACCAAAACCTTTTCATTTGATATGTCACACGGTACAGATTGCGAAACTTTTTTCTTAAATTGTCTATTTACCCCTCAAAAATTACTCCCATTTTCAAAACTCATTTATTTACGTTGGGTCACAGAGATTCATATGTGTACCAAATTTCAACTTAATTGGCTGTGACAGATGGACAGACAGACAGACAGGCAGACACACGAGTGATCCTATAAGGGTTCCGTTTTTTTCTTTTGAGGTACGGAACCCTAAAAAACTTCTTACTTATATATCTATGGTGTAGACAATGTTGAATGGTAGTGGCGAATCAAATTATGATCAAGATACATCCTGACACTGACCTGCAATTTGAAAAACCGAAAGAAAATTTGAATTTCGCAGTCTACTACTGCGCACAGTTGAAAAGCAATAAAAAACCAAAAATCATAGAAGCTAATCGGATTATTCAAAAGGGTTAGCATTTTAAGCAACCGGCATTGTAAGGTTGATTTAATTTCCTTCTACGAGAATCAATATAGTGCAACCAGAACGTTCACAGTATGAGGATTAGGGTCTTATGTACAGACGTCAGCAGCACATCAAGCTACTACAAAATGTCTTTAATAGATTTTCGACAGGTTCATGGTTGATTGGGAAAATTTTACAGTTTCGGATAGCTTTATGTGCTGGCGTCTGCACTACATCACAAGATTGTGTCAGATACCATACCATCGTCGAACGCAGTCTAGAGGAACCCTATTTATGTGTCTCATACCAGTTCATACCACACATTTGAGTACGGTACTCAAATACCTACACGAGCGGCATGTTGTGGGCTGCAGTTGCCTCTGCAGTGTTGCTCGATGTATATGCACATTAATGATTTTCTCAATAATAATTACAATAAAAATTTAGATTGCAAAGCTACGAGAGGAATTATTTAAAGCACAAAACGCAGCTGACGAAGAAAGATTTCAGCGGGAGAAATATGAAGCCAAACTCAAAGACTTGGAATTAAAGCTAAATACCATTTGTGGTGCTGGAATGGTTGCCGAGATAAAGGCACGATCTAAGTACCTACTATTTAGTTTTTACTGTTTAGTTTATTGACCAGAAGATTTTTTTAATATTATAGATACTTTTAAAGTGATTTTCGCCCTTTTTATTATTAAATATCATGTTGAAGTTAGCCGTAGACAGGCATTTCTCTAGCCCTAGCCTAGCGCTAGATAGTCTCATACAGAGTGGCCGGAACATCGCTGTTCCATACATTTTGACCACGTGCTTAGGTATTGCACTCATTTAAATGTTTTTAAGCATTCATGATTCTAGACCCAATAGCGATGATTTTTAAATTTCGATTTTTCAAACCATGAATTCAGTACCTACATACTGAATTCATGGTTTCAGTTGCGCGTCGATGTCACTGCCACCCTTTTTAAGTTTCAAACTTAACTAAATATTATGTACCTAATCACTAGCTGCTTGTACATGGTACTGAATTCAGTGTTGGGTATCACTAGGTAATCTTTTGCCGGTCTCAAGCCTGAATTCTAGGAGGTAATTGAGTAACAGACTAATAACGAATCGCTACCATTTTGAAAGTTTAATAAAATTCATTGCGTAATTTACGTTTGTCGAGCAGATCTTTTTTTTCGAACATAATATGAAGCAATGGATTATCTATCTAGGATTAGGTACCTTAAATATGATTCAGATTGTAATTGATAGTGGTTAGAGTACGGGAACGATGCCACAGTAAAATAAAGTAAGTATGTAATTACACTGTGACGATACTCAATCATGAATCTCAAATTAAAACTAGATTTCAGTTGGGATTGCCAAGAAAAATCTGACGGTTTTTTATCTAGATTTTACCTAACACTGATTATCATTCTAGAACAGGCACTAGGATTGTACCAAGGTAGGTATTTAAGTTCATCATCGTTATTGTTTTGTATGTAGGTAGTGTAGGTATCTACAGAAGTTTTCCATGTGAAAATAATGAGTTAGGAAGATTCCTACGTAATTGTTCAATAAATAATTGACTTTGTATGTTTACCGTAACAATAGGAGACGAAAAAAAATTCCGATGAGGAAATTACAGTTTTGAAAACGCAAGTCAGAGATGTCAGGGAGGAGGCAGAGGAGTTAAAAATTACCTTAGTGGAGAAATCTGAACAGTTACAGGATTATCGCACGAAGGTAAAACTACAATTTTTTCTCTTACCTACTTTTTTTTCTTGTCTTTTATACCTAAAAAGGTCCCATTAAAATAGATGGACAAACTTTTAGAAATCATTCAGACCACCAAATTAAGGACGATGGTAAAAAAATATATAAGAACAACGCAATAGATAATTTTTTACAAGAAAAATAATCAGCTAACGAGAATACACGAATGGGCAATTTATTATTTTAGGTCAAAATAAAATCACTATAATCAGTGATTTTTTTTGCTTGGATATCTTTCGTTAGACGTAGGGGGGGGTTAAAAAGGCCACTTTGGCAGAATCATAAAACAAATCATATCACGAAATTTCATCTGTATGACAGTTTTGTATGAAGATACGTAAAGTGCTATAGGTACACCTCTGCCTAACCCTTCAGGAATATGTGAATCATAAAACAATTCATATCACGCAATTTATCTGTTTGACAGTTTCACCTATTATATTGGGACCCTGCATATGTGTGTACCTACATAAACAGTGAAATAAATAAATAAGAACAGATTTTTATAGTTCTCTGGTATAATACCGACCTATTTATTTATTTTGTTTTTTGTAACCCGACTAGGAATAAGCAGTCTCTTTTGTTGGTTTCGACAAAAGCTTTAAGACACTGACTGGCAGTGCCGACCAGCTGTCTCCTAAGAAAGATCGTAGCTTAGACGCTACTGGACTAGTCCTTACCAAACTTTGGAGATATTCCTCACTGTTATTTTGGCATTATTAAACGCTTAAGCTCAGCAGAGCTTCTGATTATCCATAAGTATAAATTTTCTAGCCTACTCTAGAAAAAGGAAACTGCAAATAGGCAGTTACTAGCTTTTTGGTATTTACTAATAATATTTAAAATTAATTTCCAGTATCTGCAAGCTCAGCAATTGGTAGAAGAGCTGAAACGGCAGTTAGACATTATAGAATATGATAACAAGCAAGTGTCCGATCAAATACAGGTAGAAATACAGAAGATGAAAGTAAGTAGTAATTTTTTTTTATTATAGGTAGCAGTATGGAGACTTTTCTCCCACTTGTTAAGCGCTCCATCTAGTGCTAGTGATGTAAACAGTGAGTCGCGAGAGTAATGGTGGGTCCACACGATACAGACTTTCATCAACTTCTAAGAATGTTCTCTGTGCAACAAAGCAGTACCTACCTACAGGCAAATGTTGTTGTATCAGAAAAGTCTAAAGTCTGCATATATATGTCTGCGTATTTGTCGGATCCAAATAATTAATTATTAAATAAATTGATTAACTAATTAATTCATTCATTCCGAAAATCCAAGTCTGAACTAATGAAAAGTCTGCGCAAATATTCTGTGGAGATGTCCGCATACAAATTTTTACTCCCTTTAAAGACTTCAGTCTTAAAAGAAATGTGTACGACCAAAAGTCTGTATAGTGTGGACCCACCATATCACTTCTTACCGTAGAAGTCCTTGTAGTCCTGTATTCATGCAATAGATGGCGTGGTTACCTATTTAAATAAAATGGCTTATTTTTTTATACTTAAACTGTTTTCTGAGAAAAGTAGAATTAATAGAAAATTAAGTAAGGAAAAAAAAACCGGTAGCTAAATTGAAAAGAGCATTGATGCCAATCGAGCCATTAGGTAAGTATCAAAATAAATTGGAGTGCATTTACAACGGTAGAGTGCCGCCGCCGCCGGTCCTACCTATGATTGATGTGTTCCTTTAAGGGACCTCCTTTCTTCCGTAAGGGGTCATCTAAATAACAAATTAACAACTGTCGGCTCAAGACCTGCAAGATCGACTTCAGCTTCAAGTTTGAGACGAGGAGATTTTTAAAATCTTTCTTTCTTAATCATGATCAAAATTAGCTTTCCCTGTCTAGTAGTCTTAGCATACGTTATAACAGCCATTCCAATCGTCAAATTCATAAGTAGGTAAACCAAGCTAAGCCCACGAAACACTGCCTCTTCGATCATCTAGCGGCCGCAAGTGCAACTGCTCAGCCTAGGGTTCGATTCCCGGGTCGGGCAAATAAGTTTATTGAGGTTTTCCATTGGGAACAAAATTCATGGAAAGCTCGAGAAAAATATCTAACGATATGAAGTAGATTTGACTAACTGGGATTTAAATTTAAAACTCGATCTGAATGTTAATCCACTAAATATACTGAGGCCACTTCACGTATTTACAAAATGGTATAGAACATGTTCAGGAAAAGCTAGCCTGCTAACAATAGAAGTAAGTATTAAAACTCGTACATTGCGATAAAACTTTTCTAAAATTCTTCATTCATCATTTCGATAAACGTCCTATCTACCTACTTATCTTTACTTCTCTTGACATTTATCGGGACCCTGGGGTCTCGGACCTATGGACGGCGTACGAGGGGCCGAAGCCAACTCGCAGAGGCCCGGTAGATGTTTTTAATTAAATGAGGCACCAATCGACGATTATTCGTGTTCGCTCTATGCAAGTGCACCCAAGGACAACCCCCGGTTGGTGTGCCCTACACCAACTGATTGTCCTTGGATTGTATTGCAGGAAATGGAAACAAAGATATTGGATTATGCGTTTGGGTGGTTAAAGTGAAGTGGTTATCCCGGGAGATAGGGTCCGTGGGGACGCTACTGCCTAACAGCTGGCCACATGCTGACCTGCGGGTTTCTGTATCTCTCTTGGTCTGGCTCCTCACCCCAGATGAAGCCTCACCTACTATCATTATAAAGTTTAACTTAACGCCAAGTACAGATGTTCTATGTCACGAAGTCCGTTTGGCTATGAATGTTGTCAAGCGTGCGCATGCATATTGTTTTTGTGTGCGTAACCTCGAGAGAGCTCAGTACGTCACTACTACAATCAAAGCCGAACGGACTTCGTGAAATAGAATATCTGTACTTATATATTGTTACAGATGCAATTTCAAGAGAAGTTGCAAGAGTTGGCTCCTTTGCCAGATTTGCTAAAAGGTGCTCAGATACAACTTCAAGAAGCTAAGCAACTGCAACGATTGGCTGAAGACAGCTCGCAGCAACTTTCTAACGAATTACATCGAGTCAAGGAGAAGGTTTGTAAATTAACCTTTGAAACCATTCTGACTGAAACTATCTACTTAAGTACATAGATTACCTTCTGAAACTTTGCAACGTCAGTGACCTTTAGAAACCATGTGGTACACATGGTTTCTAACAATCCCTTCAATCAAAGAGTTTAATTGAAATGGATTAAAAAAAAACTTAAAAGTCCTGATAAGTAGGTAATAAAATTGTTATAATAATTTAAACGACTATTTGAATAAATCTACTGTGACATTCTCATTGTATTTTTTTATACTTTGACATCTTAAGCTTTGATACTCTTGACATTTAATGATACTTTGACATTCTAAGGGCTAATTATTCAAACGCCAGATAATTTTATCCGAGGAATAATTTTGAATTTTTGACAGTTCTTTCATACAAAATCGATCAGACGTCGATTTTATGATAAAATAATAATTTTATTTCAGATTAGAATCCATATGTTGTTATATATATTATATATCCATAGTAAAAGTCTTAACCTAATGTTAGTAAAAACATTAAGAGGGGGCATAAAGCCAGAAAAAAATCAAATTTCACCCGCGCTTCCTTGCCTACCCCTCTCATCAAACACGACAAAAACAAAACACAATCCCTTCCCGCCAGCAGAAACTTTTCGCCCGGCCAAGTGCCAGAGATTAAAACAGAAGAATAACTAGCAGGGGATCGAGGGGGGAGGGGGGGGGGTTCTCATGGGAACAGATCGGTATAAATCATATTATATATTTGTGTTTGAATTTCCATCTTCTGTAATAAGTATATGCAAAATAATCAGATGAAACGGCTCTATTCAATGTACCTAAGTATTATAGCAGGCTGTGCAAGTAGATATCTTGATAGGGCAATATTATTGTATGTCCCTGAATCTGTTCCGATGCTGGTAACAGATTCACGGACATACATGTAATACAGCCTATCTATGAATTTCCAATTCTGGATTGAAGGACTAACTTTGCTATACAGTAAAAAAAAAAAATCTTATATTAGAGAGCAAACCGAGTTGAATGCCTATACATTTTCGATTCCGAATGAAATTACAAATGAACGATTTTTGGATATTTTCCTGTACCTATTTATGCTGTGAGACCTTGCTTCTTGCCAATTTTCATTATTCTAGGTCAACGGGAATAATTAAAACGTATAAGGTACACCCAAGGATTTAAATTTCAAAACACGCGACATGAATGGCAATTTATGCTAGCTTCTAAGTCAGCGTCTTTGAGGCTTGATATTTCTACAGCTCCAAGAAACCGTAGATCTAAGTATTTGATATCAATTTCAACTTGATACGTATTCCTGAGAAAAAGGGACAGACGGATGGACAACGAAGTTATCCTGTATCTAAGGTTTTCGATTTTTCCTTTTGAGGTACGGAACCCTAAAAAGCAAAAGCACTTCCATCAAAGTATTATATTACATACTCCTAATCATAAATCATGATGAAAACAAACTCAACTAATTTGTTTTTTTAACAATATAAAGGCCAATGTAATCACATCGCTTATCTTATGATTTTTTATTTTGAGTTATATAATCAAGCCTTTTAAGAATGACGACGTTGTAATGGTCATATTAAGGACAAAGATGATTGAAAATATCTATCAAAAATCTTAGAAAACTTGTCGTACCGCAGTGATGAGCAACCCTATTTAATTTTCTCGTATTGGTTTCTCAAATTACAATATCGAAATATGATCATTGTTCATTCCCTTTATTTTCAATGCAATTCTTTAGTAAGTAAAAACATCCGTTTATTTTGCATATACTTACAATACGCTAAGTTTGAATTCAGAATCTAAGAATCATGTCTTGGTATTTTTTTGGAACTAGAAACTCAATGTTGATGTGGCAAAGTTCAAATTCCAATGTAACCAAATTTTGTTTAGGACCTACAAGTTGGACGTCACCACATCTTGATGAAAAACAGTGTTGACCAAGAAAAAAATTATATTTGTATATCGTGGACTTTTCTTTGCAGGATCGTGCAAAGTCAATAAATTAGCAACAGTGATACCCAAATAAAAAATGATATTCGTATGGTGGATTTTGCACTGTATTATGCAACGTCAAACGGCATGTGTCATAAAAGCCTTTCCTGCGCGAAGTGCGAGTAGGAAAAAATCCCCACCGAAAACATTTGTGGAAAACGAGGCTAAGTTCGGAACAAAAGAAGTACATGTTTGTCGGATTTACCAATATGGCATCTATGTAAATGGGTTCCAAAGTCTAAAGTTCATTAGGTTCCTCTTTTGTAACTGTTGAAACTTTCCAAGTTTCCAACTTGCCAAGTTATAATATGAACTGTAGACTTTCTCTCAACTCTATAGAACTTAGCACCCATTCAGAGCTTAACTCTTTTATCGGCGAAGCCGACAATCCCAAACATGTTGATCCGTCACAACCTTTACTCATCCTCACCATAAAAAGAAGGCTAGTCATGAGAACACTATCTGTATGAAATATTTCATGTGCCGTTTCGTACTTTTGTCCACAATAAACTCATTACGTATTTAATTTCCGATATTTCTTTTGTATGCTCCAATAATAATATACCCTTTACGCTGAATTTCGAGTTTCAACTTGATTTAGGGAATAGTACTTACTAAAACCTTATACGGAGTTTGTCAAGAAAAGTGGAAGAAAACGAATTTGGATTTTGAGTTAATCACAGAAAGGTCTAAAATCTCCAGCACGAACTTTCAAATGAACGCTAGTTGGCTATGTTGCAAATTTTCTCCGCAAGAAAATGAACCGAAATGCAGAACAATGGCGCTAGTGGTACTATACCAGTCAAAAATCTGTCAAATAAAATGTATGTCATCTTGACTTTTCAAATATCAACATTGAATTATTTCAATATTTTTATTTTATAGTTTTGCCTCGGTATTTGTTTAGTTTATCAAGTCTTATTGTTTTTAATAATCGTTTCGGGAGTGGTTTTAGTTATTTTTCCATGTTTTCTGTTTCACAGTGTCTTTCCTACAAAGTGATAAATTACGAAAATATTGTTTACGTAAATTAAATAATAGCAGCGCAGCCGAAAATTTGAGCGCAGTCCTCTCGTCTCAACAGAGCGGGGGCGACTGATTTGTGAAACATATATATGTTTGAAGTTCCCGCAACGTGCGACGGAAGATGATTTCTTCCACGAACTAAGAACGTCGTAAGTGCTATAAGCTTATCGTCGTAATAAAACCACAAATAAAAGTAATAAAATAAAATCCTTCCACAATCTAAGTCGCTTTATATTAATAAATTAATCATCAAATTTTCATTCTAGTAGTCATTAGCATATTAAGTACAAATCGAAAAGTCGTGAAAATTGGAGGTAACATCGTGATGTTTTTTATTACAGAAAATTTTACTATTTTGTGATTTGTTGCCACAATAAGTTTGGAAATATCATGTAGTTATTCGTGTTATTTTTATTTTATACCTAAGTCTCATCAATTTCATGAAAAATCATATTGAAGTTAGACTATTTTGGTTGATACCTGCTCTTAAATTGAAACGACTGACACCTATGTGTGCAGCCGTATCCAGTGAGCCAGCATGGGGCTGTCCCACCTATCACACAATACACTCAGGATGCTGTGGGAGCTATCACGCATTCTACCGAGAATAGAAGCGCACCGTTTCCGTATAATGGCATGAAAACCATCAACCCTGGCCTCGGTGAACATTCCGGAAGCGCTACAAAAGCGTGGTAGATCCAACAGCATCCTAAATACATTGTTATACTGGACTCGCAGGGCGTTGTATGTCCTCAGCGTATACCTGACCCACAGACTGCATGTGTAAAAAGACTGGCAGTATGCTCTGAAAATGGTTATTTTGACTTGCGTCGTACAACGTGCAAATCTGCGGATCAGCATATTACCTCAAACAGCCATCGCCCTGCGTTCCCTCTCTATGCCCAGGTCATCATTCAGGTCATGAGTGACCCAGTGACCCAGGTACTATTCCACGAATAAAAATTATCTGTCGATTGAAAATTGTGCCCTAAAAAAATTTTTTTAACCGACATTCCTCAAATGTAATTTTAAGTCATAATTATGCAATCAATAATGTTAATAATAACGTAGTAATACTTATTTCTGTCCTGTAATAAAATAATGTATATTAGTAGGTAGGTACTTAAATTTGCGCGCCACACTTGGCAGAATGTGATGATACCATTGACTAATCAGTAAGACCTTAGAATGTACCATATTCTGACCAATAAATGATTATGATTATGAAACTGTGTGTCATTTCGTGACTGGTAGGTACTAGATTTGTTTATCAATATTAAAGCCCAGCTTTCGTTCGGAAAGTCTCTCTAGAAACATGTTCGAATTATTTTTACTCTCGTGCCATTAATAATTTAGCTTTGATTAACTGATCAAGGAAACTGGAAGAACTCCTCAACTCTGTTATTTGTCAACTTTGTTTTACCAAAAAATCTATGTCCAAACATCACACCATTTCTGTAGCTTCAGTCTTCACCAACATCTAGGTAAAACCGATTGCGCCTATAGATTTGCTAACAACACTTAACGCTTACAGTTGGTCCTTGCTGTAAACAATTTGAATCAAGATAAAGTCGAAAAATCCAAACTATATGACGCTAATAAATTGTTGAAAGCGGCTATGGAAGATAAAATAAAAGAAATAGAGGATACCTCGAAAGCTTTAGAGGAATACAAGTGAGTGTTTTTATTTTTCCATCTTTTTTTCCATTATTGATAGGCTGATCACGTTTGACCACTATCTCACTCGATAGTCAGCTATGAAGATACGATATAGTCGACGGTGGAGTGGGCTTTCCTTGAAGTACCGTTCACTCAATACTCGAAGACACCCAGGTTAAACCTAGCTGTCAGGAAACAGACTCCGTCAGGCACCTTAACTATACGCAGGAAGAAAGCTACCTTATTGATTGCAGAATTTCTTATAAGTAAAAATATTAAGATTATCATTTTATGCTTTATTGTACACCACACCTAATAAAACTCATTAACACAAGCATACGCAGAGCAAAACGGTGTTCTTGGGGGCTAAAAAGGCCACTTCGGAAGAATCATAAAACAATTCATTCACGCAATTGATCTGTATGACAGTTTTGTATGGAGATTCGTAAAATGCTATAGATACACCTCTGCCTAACCCTTCAGGGTTATATAGGTGTGAAACTGCCAAACAGATGAATTTCGTAATATGAATTGTTTTACGATTCTGCCAAAGTGGCCTTTTTAGGCCTTTTGATCGCTTATTATTTACCAGACAACCTCCAAGTCTGGATAGTTTGTCTTCTCTAGTTGTACATACCCAGAGTTCCTTACCCGATTTCCTATAACAAGCTCCTACGTAGTAAAGTCTTAAATCCTGCTCTTTATACATCTCAAAATCACTCTCGGAGTCCTTCATGAATACGTTATCCTAGTAATTATATTCGTGCGGTATATTAATGTATTTCCTTTTCAGATTAACTTGTTTTATGACAGGTTTCGTAATTTTCTAAGTAGTTAACTAGCTTACCTACTGGTAAGTTTCTACATCTTAATAAGCTGCAGATTAAAGAGGAGTTGAAATCTGTGACATTTAAGTATAGGCAAATAAGGCAAATTAATAATGATTTTTACTGCCTCTGTAACTGCACGCGACACGTCATAATTCATTAAAGTTATCTCGGGTGATTCATATCACGAGGACAAGCATAATTTTCTCAGATTCCTGCTCGAGCCAAAGCCGGTGACCGGGGACACCCCGCGCCGAAATTGTACCCGACCGTTGATTGCCATGACTGCTTTTAGTATCTGCTTATAAGGAAATAGTTTACCGTCGTTTAAATGTCTTAAAAGTCTCGAGGATAATGTATTCTTTGAACTTACAATTTTTTTTTTTGCTAGAATCAAATCAATGAGAGCCGACGAAAAGTTGTTACAGCAAGAAATACGATTCAAGGAAAAAGCTGCCGAATGCGCTCAGGTACTGAAGGATTTAGAAGAACTTAAAGTCGAAAATAGCAGATCACTGGTTCGGGGTAAAGAAAGAGCTGATTCCATGCGCAGATACTTACAGACCCAGATATCAGAACTAGAAAGACAGTTGATCCAAAGTCGAGCGCATTGCAGAGCTTGCCAGAAGGAGAGGGACGAGGTATACAAATATCAGTCTTTCATTTACAATTTGGAATTCCACTAAACTATAGTAAACTAGCGACACGCCTCTGCTTCGCACGGTTTTTACGACTAGACAAAACATCATCATTTCCTCTTTGTATACCTATGTAAGTTTAATATTAATGTATTATTATAGTAAACAATGCATTAGCGAATGGCCTTTGGCTTTTGCAACTTAAACTTAACAGTCTAAGGTAACTTTCACTCAAAAAATAATGTCTTGTGATTTCTCCTTCCGTTTACGCCATTCTTCTAGGTACTGAGATTACATTTGCGGTAATTTAAATTAATTTATCATACAAGCAAGATGACATTCTTTTTTTATCAATCATGACTAGATGACATTACTCTAATAATAAGTATTTTATGCATCGAAGTCATAATATTATGTAAATAAGGTCAAATCTTATTTTAATGGTATGCAAGCTTATTACGCCACATGTAAAACGAATATATTATATTGGACAAATAAGAGGAAATAGGTATACCATGGTTATAGTTCAGACATTCAAGCTTTATATATTTTTTTAAATCTCAGCAAATTAAATCTAGAAATTGCTAGCTGCTATGGACTTGCCTACTCACCAGGAAAATATAAGGGCCCCTCTAAAGGTATTACTAAACAATATTCGCAAAGTATTTTTTTTGTGATATTCCATGTGCAAAGTTGAGTTGCCCAGTCGAGAGCAGAATGAACTTTGAAGTCAAAAAAATTAGGAACAAGTGTTCAAGGCTGTACCATGATCTGTTTGATTCCTGGCAGCAACTAAAAATTTATTCACTCATGCACATTCATAAGGAGCTGACAGGTTTGTAAAGTGCGGTCGGTGACAATAATTAAAATGTTTCGGATCGAGCGCAATCAACCTGATATACTCGTATCAACCGATTTTATTGAGCACTTTGGACAACATCACGTTTAAAGGATCCAAGTATTAGAAACTTGGAATAATAATGATCTAATTAACTAATCACGACGCTATGTATTTTAGATAGTAAATATATTCTGAAATCACATTTACCCTGAGTTATTTTGGCAAACGTGCGTCACGGACAAACATTAAAATAATGCGTGCATTTTATAAATTTTGTAAAGATATTAATAGATACCTAATGTAAAATCTACATACACGTAGCATTAAATTTATTAGCTTAGAATACATGTACAACATAATGAGTCTAAATTGATGATGGTAATGTCAATTTGATTATGAACGACCTATAACTTTATCTATGAAAATTACTTTAATTTAAACTTTACTGGCGAATTTAATTTTATCTTTACCCGCCCGTGCTTCACACGGGAGCGATGTAGGTACTGAAAACCAATTTCCGTAATTAAAAACGTTCAAAATCTAGTCGCAATCTCATCTGAGCGACAAACAAATTTAGAAGAATTTTTGACCGATATAGTTTGGGATTAGAATGCGGACGTTCTTATTAAAAACACGAGAATTGCCACACTGAATTAGCGACATGACAGTGTCAAAACATGATGATTTCGCTGCTCTATCTAAATTAAGATAAATATGAATATGATTAAGTAATTTATTTATTATACACATAAACCTTCCGGAATAAGTTCTTTAAACGCTGTATCCATACTCTGAGATGCCGATGGTGAAAACCGCAATAAATCCATTGTGTAATTGTTTTAGAAGAACTACCTAAGCGGGCATATATACTTATGGTTTTATACTTTAAAATTATACTGTATTTATACCGTTTAGATATCCATAATCCATACTAATATTATTAATTCGAAAGTAACTCTATCTGTCTGTATGTTACCTTTTCAAGCATAAACCACTGAACAGATTTCGATAAAATTTGGCAGAGAGATAGATTGCATCCCGGTGAAGGACTTAGGATAGTTTTTATCGACATATCTCGAGGGCGAAGCCGCGAGCAAGCTAGTATTATAAATGCGAAAGTGTGTCTGTCTGTTACCTCTTCACACTAATTAAACCGCTGAACCGATTTAGATGAAATTTGGTATAGAGATAGTTTGAGTCCAGGGAAAGGACATAGGATAGTTTTTATCCCGATATTCCCACGGGAAACTTATGTGGGTAAAACCGCGGGGCGCTACTGGTATAGATTATATTATTTAAAGATTCTCATAGCTAAGATTGCACTTGCAAGTCTCGTAAGAATAAGAACTTATAAGTACCTACACACATTTACACTCTGTCCACTAGGTTAACCGTTTTTTAATAGATGGAACTAATGATTGCAGCAACGTTTTATCACACATTTCGATGATTACACTTTAATTTGTATGTACCTAGCATCAATTATCGATTTTTTTCTGTCGAATACAAAATGGTGCGGTTTCTATTATTAAATACAAAACAATATAAATTAGCCGGTTTGTTTACTTTGATTTCGTTTTTGCAGGTTTTCAGGTTAAAAATAAAGTATGGGGTTTACTACATATTAAAACATTTTATGAAGCAAGGTTTTTCCATATAAAATCAATATATTATATGATATATTATTTTCGATAGATTAATTTGAAGCGAATACATTCGATCCCATCACTTAGTACGATTGTTTTGTTGTAAATATTGCACTAGAATTTGACCAAGGTTTAAAAAATATTTACTTATTATAAGCTAACATTTAAAACAATAATAAGTACATTTATCTATATCTATATCTATCTATATCTATCTATCTAATCTATACATATAATAAATCTGTAGACGAGACGTTTCTGTACATTGAAAATATTTCAAAAAAAAATAGTTGGGGTGTTAAAGGATAACCAACAGATGCCATTTCATAAATTTTTGGAATTTTTGTCTGTTTGTCTGTTTGTCGGTTTGTCGGTTTGTCTGTTTGTCTGTTTGGATGTGACAGATTATTGATTTGAACAGGGTCAACGTAAAAAGTACCAAACCAATACGGTAACTTTTTATACTCAAATATGGTGTAGAACTCGGAGCAGTGATTAGTTTTTATTTCATCGCAATCGGTTCACTCTATCAAAAGATATAATCAATTTAAAGTATTCTAGAACAACTTTTTACGTTTTTTAGTAACACGTTACGACATCTATTGGCGCGATATAGTACCTACTAACGAAAACATATTGTTGTTGTGATGTGAATAATCACGTCCTATTAGTTTATGCTTACTTAAATGACGAAATAACACAGATACCTACTTATGTCTCATCATCATCTGCCTAGCCTTTTCCCAACTATGTTGGGGTCGGCTTCCAGTCTAACCGGATGCAGCTGAATACCAGACACCAGATAGATACCTACTTATGTCTATGTTATTTTAAAAAGTAATGATAATGATTATAATATTAAACAAAATCGCTTTCCATTGATGGTTTATTTAGTGGCGCCTGTGGCGCTAAAATAGTTTTAAACAAAAAGTGAGGATAATGTAAGATAATAATAATTAATGTGGTGTTCTGAGCGATAGAGAAGTTAGATAATTATTGATATAGAAAGTTGAGTAACGCAGAGCGTTTTTTAACGAAGTTCTTATATGGAGCTTGCGGTAGGAGTTCTAAGGGAGAAATCGTCAAATAACGAAAAAGCGTTATGCCTCACTTTTCAAAGTAATAGGTAGATAGAGACACACACAGAGAGAGAGAGAGCTATTTTTCATGGTTTCCGAGAATCCTGACCCCGGTAAGTGAGGTCAAAAAGAAAATCAAAGATGGCGGTTGCCTAAATTTTTAACTTTTTCGTCATGGGTGTCGTTTTCATGGTTTTCGAGGGTGCTGAAGTCGAGAGTCAGGTCAAAATGAAAATCCAAGATGGTGGCTGCAATTTTTTTTTATCATGTTTGTCGTTTTCATGGTTTTTGAGGGTGCTGAAGTCGATAGTCAGGTCAAAATGAAAACCCAAGATGGCGGCTCCATTTTTTTTAAATGTTTGTTCATGGGTGTCGTTTTGATAGTTTTCGAGGGTGCTTAAGCCGATAGTCAGGTCAAAATGAAAATCCAAGATGGCGGCTGCAATTTTGTTTTGATTTTTTGTCATGGATGTCGTTTTCATAGATTTCAAAGGTGCTGAACCCGATAGGCAGGTCAAAACGAAAATCCAAGACGGAGGTTGCAATTTTTTTTTATGGGTTTCGTTTTATTGGTTTTTGAGAGTGCTGAAGCCAATAGTGAGGTTAAAATGAAACTGTAACGGCTTACCCACCGTCGATTGGCTCATGAACCGTTGGTGAACATTATCTTTAAACCATTATCTTTTTTCCAAAGGACTTTTCACCCACGAACGTTTTGCCAACATAACTCTACGTCAGTGAATGCTTTACCCACAGAATGTTTTGACCAATAACTTTTCACCCAAAGAACAAGGCCAACAGACGCCGGGAAAGATGAAAGTAAAATAATAATAAGACGTAGTCTTTTATTTCTGTGAAAAGGGTATAAAGTAACCTAACCAAGCCTAACCTCGGGGTGCCCTTCGCTCGCTATGCTCGCTCACTTGAGCCGCCATCATCCCTTCGAACCCTACCTGTCCGAGTCGGGGTGCCCCAAGTCCCGAGCTCGCTTCGCTCGCCCTTGCATCCTTAGTTCTATTTGACATAGGTCAAATGTTCTTTGGGTGAAAAGTTATTGGTCAAAACATTCTGTTGGTTAAGCATTCACTGACGTAGAGTTCTGTTGGGGAAACGTTCGTGGGTCACAAGTCCTTTGAATGAAAAGTTAATGGTGTTGACCAACGGTTCATGGACCAATCGACTGTTGGTAAACCGTTTCAGTACTGGTTAAAATGAAAGTCCAAGATGGCGGCTGCAAATCGAAAAATTGGTAGTGTGTGTCGTTTTCATGGTTTTCGAGAGTGCTGAAGCCGATTGTGACGTCAAAATGAAAATCGAAGATGGCGGCTGCAATTTTCTTTTTTTATCATGTGTGTCGTTTTCATGGTTTTCAATATAAACTTACACGATTTTGTGTGAAATAAAATAAAATACAACCAACACACTTCAAAGTGCAATAGACCTTTGGTTTCAGAAGTCTGTAATTTCTTGCCAACGCGCAACGTCTTCACAAACTAAGGTTATTTTGCACTTTGTAGGGTTTTTTATGGAAGTCGGTTATATTTTTTTGTAATTATCTTTACAATTTATTTTCTGGTTTTCAGCAGTATAAGGTCTAAATCAAAATCATGCCTAAAGTTTTCATGGGTTTCATCTTCGTAGTTTAAATGGCGGCCGGTGTCAAATATAACCAAAGTTTAATGGGTTGCTTTTTACACTGGCAACTTTATGTAGAAGCTCTTACCATTAATGTATTCTTCCTTTTATCATCTAGATATCTCGATGCTTTATAAGGCATAATATTGGTAGGTATATATGATATCTTCAATACCAAGTTAAGAAATTCTAAATTTACCACAGAGAAGAAACCAAGACTTAGAAAAACTAACTTCAAACTTCACCTACTAATCTCAGATATACTTTAGATAAAATGGTGATATGATTTTACAAGTTGGTATTCTAAGACAGACTCAAAATAAAATGGACATAATTATGGCTGTTTGGTTAGATAATCAGCCTCGAGCAGGCGCTTTTATTTTAATTTATTCTCAAAAATCAAAGTGACACTTCGTCGCATTGTCATTATGAACCATGAAGACGCAGTGATTGCAGTCGAAAGGGCCGTGGTAGCGAACCCTAGGTAAGGAAAGCGTTACCAGGCAAGATCTGATGATTCTTCCTTTTCAATGAAGGAGTGGCAATTACACCTTTCCTAAGCGACACATTACCTATTGTTTTCCGACATCCACGCGAACGAAGTCGCGGGCACAGCTAGTATGAAAAAAGAATCATAGGGCATCAAAAAATTCGACCGCATCGCTGTCAACAGAAACAGTGCCCTTTAGGCTGGCAGCATTGTCACGTTGTATGGTGATGCTAATACTTTGGGCAAGAAATAGGCCAGCCCTCTGGTCACGTGAAGAGTCGACTAACCGCTTGTCGATATCTCGAAAAACCAAGTGAGCACTCGGACCCCATGGCCCTAGTGTTTCAACCCTAGAAACTTAGTACGATAGAACGTTTTTTTTTTGTAAAACCTGTTTGGTATACTGTGGGTTTTACCGATCAGCCGACTAAATGTAGAGTGACTAACTAGTTCGATAATATGTATTTGGATGAATTTTAGTTTGTAGACTGGGAACGTGATTATAATCACGTTCCCAGTTCGAGAAGTATGTTCGTTTCAGTTCGTTCGTTAGATTTTTACCTATACGAAGTTTTATTTATTGTCGTATTGACGTCTGTATAAAAATACATTAGCTACAGAGGCAGGCCTAAGAAACGCTGGCGTGACGATTTGGACTCGTTCCTAACCGTTTGGATGGAGAAGGCACAGCACAAGGAAATGTGGAAGAATATGGGGGAGGCCTTTGCCCAGCAGTTGGACAGTACAGGCTAACGGAAAAAAAGGAAATGTAGACTTCATCCATCCTCACCAACAAACTGCTTTGTGAGAGTTCAGAGCGTTTACGTCATACGGCATTTCATACAAAATTTCAAGCCCTTATTTTTCGAAATGAATGAACCGTTTTTAATGAAACTTCATACGCATACCTAAGCAGGATACAAAGGTCTAAAAAGTTACTTAGGAACATTTTCGAAAAATTGTGTTACAGCTCAATTAGACCGATTTAAAATTTTCCATAGAAACAGAGATTTCCAGTTATCTTTTTTTAAATAATACATTTCGAAAAATTTTAGACCTTTGTATCCTGCTTATGCGTTTGAAGTTTTATTAAAATCGGTTCATACGTTTCGAAAAACAAGGGCTTGAAAGTTTGTACGAAGTGCCGTGCGAAACGCTCTTATAAAACTTGAACAATATTAATATGAGATTTTTAATATTTTAGATATCAGTAGTTATGAACGTAAAAATAAAGCAAACAGCTATATTTAGAAACAGCCTACATTAATTAGTTCTTGTAATTAATTAGTTTTCGTTTTTAGATTCGCCAACGCATGCAAATACAACTTAACAATCTTCAAGAAAATTTTGAACTATCAGACATCCGACTTCGGGCTCTGCAAAATCAAGTGACGTCTTTGAAAAACAGCTACACTGTGGTCCTAGCTGACAATGAAGATATTAATGATTTAAACAAGATAGTTGCTCCATAAATATGGTCTCCTAAAGCTGTTTTAAATCATGTGTCCATAACTACCTAGTTACAGGATTTCCTATATTATGGTACCTTACCAACCATAGATATTAAATCCTGTCAAAAAAATAGCAAAAACGAATGTTTTTAAATTCGATTGGGTACTTTACACTTTATCATGTCGTTACTGTTCATATAAGTAGAGAAAACTATATATACTTACCTACTCATACACAAAGAAATTCGATGTCTATGCATAATAATATAAATCAATAAACTGTTTTTGTTTTTGACATAGTGAAACATGGTTGTTTTATTTGATTAATGATACCTCATCTACTACTTAAAACTTATTTTTCTGAAAGTTTCCTATGTCCTTTAATAGTACCTACTTAGAAATTATTTTGTTTTAGTTTTGGTTAATGATATTAATTTTTGAGAAACCTATTTAATAAATAACGATAGTACCTAATGTAAGTACTACCTACGTTACATAACGTACTTACCATATAACTAACTTATATTAGGTATATTTATATTAATACAATTTATCGATTGTAATTATTTACAAAATTTATTCCAAACTAGCTGTCCTTTTTCCTAGAACTCGATCGCAGTGCCACCTACCGGGTCCAATTGTGAAACTAAACCATCCAGGGATTGTTTATATTTGACAACTAAAAGGCGCTTAAAAAAAAACAAATCTTATCACAGGTAGTTGAATTAAGGCTAATTTTTCAATCGACAGATAATTTTTATTCGTGGAATAAAATTGACGTCTGACAGATTTTTTTTGGAAGAATTGTCAAATATTCAAAATTATTCCTCCGATAAAATTATCTGGCGTTGGAAAAATCAGCCCTTAGTCAATAAAAAGGCAGTTTAAACATTTACTAGAATATAATATATATTGCCATATTATAATTTTTTCAATCATAGTGTGGCATGGCGTTACATCTGAAGTGGACAAGTGTCAACTAACTTTTGGAGGGCACTGTATACTCATGTAACTCTAAAACCGAACAAAAACGCAGCAAATGAGAAAGGCCTTGTCATCATTAGCATCTTCGCCGGCACATGAACAGTGGGCCCATCTGTAACATGGACGGCAGCAAATCCTCTCTAAATTCCGAATACCAATATCCAGACTATTTTCATTTCTTTTCAGTCTTCCTTTGGTAGTGTCGTAAAATAATTGGATCTGCAGAAAAAACATAGTTAACACAATAATCCGAGGCATAACGGGCACCCTGCATAGTTTGCACCGCCAGAAATGTCCTCGACGTCATATAAAATAAATGTTAACCAAATCAAAACAATATTTGGTAATTGGATCACCAATTCCCCTAGTTGAAACTCGTAAGTATAGTCACAATTAAGCTTAGTCACTTAAGAACAAAGAATGTAACCGTGAATTAACTTTAGGCCGTTTTCTCGTGGTCCTACTATTTTGTCCTACCAGTAGTACCACGACGGAGACCAGTTTCTGTTCGTCCTACTACGTATAGGAGCATATTTTTAGTTTGTTACAAATTACCATTTTTATTCTTCCTACTATCACTAGTGTCAAAGGTATTCATTATACACAGGTGGTATAAATAAATGATAGCAGATCTAATATGTCATAGTAGGACGAACAGAAACTGGTCTCCCTCGTGGTCCTACTAGTAGGACAAAATAGTAGGAGCACGAGAAAACGGCTGAATTAACGACACAGACTTAAAAATGAAAAAGAAATGAAATGCGTCAACTTACTAATTTTCCTTCTGTCAAGAAGAGAATTAGAGTTACGCACACAAAAACCACTTGTCTCGCAAGTGCCTGGTTGACTAGAACCCGATCCAACTTACCAACTAGTACCGAAGGTTCCGGTTTATTATGCTGCGAAGAAGAGGGGGTGTCCGTCTGGGTAAGACGGACACCCCCTCTTCTTCACCCTCGGCGTACGAGGGTTCGCAATGCCCCGGCATCCCCTAGATAACGTTCTAGTAAATATGCAATTTCTGCATTTTATGCAAGCGGGTTTCACCTGCCATTTGAAAAATTACCAGAAATTATGCAAAAGAAGGCGGTCCTCGAAATGTCGCAGTATAATAATCGCAGTGTAGTGTGTAGTGATTCTTAGGCCCACTTTTACCACAAATCAAATGAAATCAAAAGTCATTTATTCAAACTAGGCTGAGAATCAGCACTTTTCGAACGTCAAATATCACTAAATATACCTATATTTTAATAATCACTAAATATACCTATATTTTGCGCTGAACGTATTTATAACATCTATTTCTGTCAGTCGTTTGAAGATCACAGAGATTGAATGATGTTTTAAATAAGTTTAGCATATTATCTGGTTCGCATATGTGTTCAACAAGTGCGCAAATATTACGTGCATATTGCGTACGCGATAGCCGTACGCTCGGCCGCGATACTGGCGGCTTTGTTCGAGTGGCCGCGCGCCCGGCCTGCGCCTGCGCCCTTGTTCGACTTGAGGCCGTGCCTCTCCACTTGCTCGCTTAATGTCAACGCACCGCTAACTACGCTACACTTAATTTTTATTATTACGATTTTTTACATGAGTTTCCCTATGCTCTTGTTGACTCCTGCGCTACCAGTTTGCTCTGCGATCTACCTGCTACGATTTGCAAATTATTGGGTTTATTGTTATGTTATCGCAGCTACCTGGGAGAGAATTATATAAAAGTGACTCTAGGTAAGTTTGTTGTGAGCTAATAGTCGTCACAGATAAAAAAAAACAAAAACATAGTTATTCTTACGCCCTTACTAATAAACGTGTTATATCAGATGAATATAAGTTACATGCCGATTTCTCTCTTTCAGGCTTCAGTAATTTGACTTTCAAAAGAAGAAGACAAAGAGTTGTGTAACTATGCAGACGCTATACAATGTTTATTAGTAAGGGGGCTAATCTATTACTGCAAGTGTCAAAACTACTAGGTACTTCTTTATGTGACCAATCGCCAGCTCAGCTATCTTGTATTCCAATAACAGCATTGAGTTAGGTATCACTGGGAACAACGTAATCAATTATGCCAAAAGTTGATTTCTATCCAAAGTAATCAAAACCATGTCTACATCGAGGGTAATTTAAATTCTACAAGTACTAAAAACTATCGCGAAGGCACTCAACAGACAATATAAAATATAAAACTATAACAGGTTAACTCGTCGTTAACTAGTTACTAAATAACCTTCATGCAAGTTAAAATTAAATAAAGTAGAATCTAGGCCTTAAATGCGTATAAATTCCTACAATCACGTCTTGCTGTTTAAGGGGGAAGCGCTAAGGTAGCCCGCGAAATTCAAATTTTCTTACGTTTTTGCAATTTGCTGGTCAGTATTAAGTTGTACGTTGAATAAAATATGATTCGCGGCCGTAACAAATATGTATTTACAGAATTATAATCATTACAATTAGTAATACAACTTTTTAAGTTAGTGTAGGCAATCCTAAAATGTCAAGATTTCATGAAATAGTCATTCGGTAGGATTACTTGGTCTTAGAGAGTTGTATTGATGACTTTACCTAATGATTATAATTCTGTAAATACATATTTGTTACGGCCGCGAATCATATTTTAATCAACGTAAAACTTAGTACTGGCCAGCAAATCGCAAAATACGTAAAAAAAAAAATAATTTCGCGGGCTACCCTGGCGTTTTCACCTTAAGCTGTAGGTAAACAATGTCTGAGTGAAACAATAACGAGGTGCGACCCATTAGCGTTACCTCCAAAAGTTATAATTATAGCAGTGCTAATTGAATAGGAAGGAAGTAGTATAAAGATTTTTTTATTTACGTTTCAATGTCTTCCTTTTATAGAACTTCCTTTTTTTAGGGTCTTAAAAATCAATTAATATTCTCTTTTTCAAAATCCGATTAGGTTCGAAGACTTGGTTCGGTCGTATTCCTCAGAGGGCGATAAATCTTATTAGGGTACCCGTGTGCTCGGAGCTCCGAGACCCGTCGCCTCACTGATTGCTTCGTGCCTTCACGAATCACTCCCATTTATTTAATTTTGCTTTTAAATCTGATTGAGATAAAGCTCTAGTATTAAGCGGCTTCAAATTGATTAGGTGAATTAATTACTACAAAGAGGTGTATTTCAAAGGAGTTGTATTAAATGCTTAAATAATGTATAATGTAAGATCACGATTAATCCTTTTTGATAGAGCGACAGCCACATATTGGGTGCAAGTTGATAAATTGGATGTAGGTAAGTGTAAAACTGTAAGAAAACTTAATGGCAAAGTTTAAGTGAACTCTAGCTGTAAGTAGCTGGTGGTAAATCTCGTGGAGACATTCGTGAGGTTGCTAAATGAAACATCGTATTCCACGCAAACGCATATTTATTTTTATGATTCATTTTTATATATTTTTGGTGCTCCATTTTTTATTTATTTGTGTTTCATTAAATTATAAATTAATACTAATAATAGTAAAGGTCTCGGTAAACGCACACAGGCTCCGTAAATGGGCAATCGGGAGTTCCGTGCAGTTTCTGAGACCCGGGCAATGAGCTGGCATAATAAATAATACAATAAGGTACAAAAAGGAATTCAACGAAGTACCATCGGATGGTTTTCACAATCGCTCACACATACGCTCCACACACGCCAACAACAGTCTTACATCTATTATATCACTAGCTATACAGAATGCGGCGAGGCCGCGTGCAATGAACCATGGAAGTGTACGACGGGCAGGCTGATTACTCGAAGTGCGAGTCCTTGAGCTTCTTCACGGCGTTGGTGAGGTGCAGCATCTCGGTGTTGAGCTGCCAGATGAGCGTCTCCAGCTTGTCCACGGAGTCCAGCACTTCCACGCGCTCTGTGTGCGGGTTGAAGCGCACCTCGAAGGGTCGGGACATGGTCGACACCCAGCGTCTGTGCCAAGTAAAACAAGGGGTTAGTTTAACTGTGCAAAAATTAATAACACACTTTTCTACACATCGTCTTGAGATTCGATTGCTACAATTACCTGAATTTATCTTTGGCATCTTCGAAACTTTCGGCTACGTAATAGATGGGTTGGTATTCCTGGTCCTGGTAGGGCTGCACGGAGGTGGACGCGGGCTCAAATGGTCTCAGTTCCGGCTTGTCGCTGAGCGCATGCAGCAACTCGCCGATGGAGGACAAGAGAGCGGCACCGTACGCCTTCAGCTGTTGGTTCTCCTTGCACAGGCCGAACTCAACGGTGAACCAGTAGACCTGAGACAAGACAAAATCGTTTATAATGCACCGCCATCGGGCGTATTAATGCAGCAACACTGTTCAGATAAATTTCGCAACAGCTGGGCCCATTCACAAAATTTACATATTCGCATTGGCACAAATAAAATTTTATAATGATAAGTTATTCTACTAGGGCTTCTAGATTCGAAACTTACAGTAGAGAGCTTTTCGATTTCAGGGTCCGAAGCGCCAAGAGATGCAAGTCCGATCTCTTGCGAGAACTGGGCGAAGCTGAGGTCGGCCAAGAGAGGGATGTGTCCAAGCAGCTCGTGAATACAATCGCTGCAAAAAGAAATTATTGTTACATTTTGGCTAATCCTATCTTCAATGGATGGCATCTAATTTTATTTAAAAATACTCTAATACTATAGTCCATAACGCAGAACAAAGTACAATGCAGTTGATGGAAAGTGGCAATTAATTTATAACTATAGTCCTTGATAGCAAAGTCCTGGCTGTTACAGTCGTAAAGTGTAACTTAATTATATAATAAGCGAGCAATTTAACAAAGTTACAGTTCCATCACGACACTGCGCCGTCCTCTCTTCGGACTCGCAAATTGTTTTATGTTCAAGGATGCCGAATATTCGCGCGCCTAGACATAATAAATTACTTACTTGTAAACATTGCATTGAAACAGAATACGTGTACTTGTAATTAATTAAGTGGTTTGTTCTACATAGGGTTATGATTTTTGTTCAATTTACATAACATCAACAAGGACTGGTTGCGTAACATTTCCGTAAAGAGACGCGTCAAGGCAATCATTTTGAACTTAATTTAATTATCGTTAATGAATAATTCGGTCATATCCATACCCGTATTTCCGCGTAGGTAATTATCATGAAAATGTACTTAACATATAGATACAGATTCTAAATCGTAAAAAATCTGAATGATTGACAAGCTTTTAAACTCAAAGTGCATGATACTTACGGTTCAGGAGTGTGGAAGGGCGAGTTGGCGTGGCGAACGTATTGGGTAGATTGGAAGACTCGGAAGGCTAGGGAGGCAAGGAAGTCGCGGGCGGTAAGGAGACCAGCGGCAGGACGTAGCGTGAAGCCGGTGTGCTTGCGGAGGAAGTTGCTTACATCCTCCAGCTGAGGAATATGCTGCGGTACGAAGATGTTTGCCGCTTGAAGCTTGCCGAACGCTATTTTGTACTCCTTGCAAGCGTGCTTCGGCATCAGGTCCAGCACGGTGTTGAACACTCGCTGCCAGGTAGCATTCTCAGACTCCTTGTAACTGATGTGTGGGATTGGGTCTCCGTATTTGTAACCAAAAGCAATCTCAGCGATTTGCTTCCTGCGTTCTCTGTAATCCTTGTCGGCGAAACCGGGATGGTTCATATCCAATTCAGGTTCATATTTGGTCATTAGATGATTGCAGTTATCGAGATCCGAAGCGTGGCGAGGGAACCACGGGGTTTTGCTTGACATGTTGTTCTCGGATACGAGGTTAACTCCAGCGAAAGAGGTTGACTGACGAAGAGATCTGATAAGTTGCAATAGGTTGATGCGAGACATGCTCACTTTCACGAGAGCATCAAACTGGACATCGGTCAGTTGGGACGGACGAGTCTCGAGATGCTGGACGCATCCCTTGTAGTTGTCGATGGTCTTGAGGATGCGTGCCAGGGAGCCCATTCCATCTCGCATGCGCAGCAGTAGCGCGGCTTGTTGGATAGCCTGTTCTGCCTCGGGAGATTCACTTGCAGCGTTCTGCAGGATCACTTCTTCCTCGGTCAGAGTATAGTCTGCAAAGACATTATACATTCAACACGATGCAACGATTTAATAAAAATAAGTGTCGTTAAATAAAAAACACTATGAAATTACTGACCGTCGTCCGTTTTTCTCGCATCATCACCGATATCAGCATCAGCTAAAGAAACGAAAATAAAATAAAAGTAAGAAAAAATAAACAAAACCATAAAAGTAACAAATACTGTTCAAATGAGCATAAAAGACAATTACCGAGATGACCGTTCTTAGTTTCATCTTGTTGGGTTCCATCTTCGACAGTTGGGGAGTTATCACCATTGCCAATATGAATCCCGTCTTGGATAAAATCGGAATCCAAGCCAGAGTCTAAATTAAAAAGAAAAATAACAAAAATAAGAAAAAATAAAAATTAACGCAACGAAAAAATAAGGATAGCGTGATAATAAACGTAAAGAATATTCATATTCTTATAACGGTGAATTTATTGCGGTTTAAAAAGCATGTTAGCTTTCATTATGCTACATTACATAATATCACATGCTTTATACGTGAAATTGGGTTCATTCGTGGTCGTTCGAGTTTTCAAGGATCGATGGCAGTTGCTCGAGTGTTTCAAATAAACCATTTACTTTTTAATTGTTTAGGAGTCAGTCAGTTTGACAGCAAGTTGAAGCTAGTTGCCCGTTCCGAAGCCCAGATTCCGTATGTAGATAGATACCTACTCTTTTAAATAAACGTGGTTTACATAATCACTGGTTTCTTTTGATTGTTGTGTTTATCTGCATCCTTGATTGACTTACCATTGGCGCGGGCGCGAGCCTCTTCAAGAACGCTTTGTTTAGTCTGTTTGACAACAAGTGTCTCGAACCTGGCGTCGTCCACAAGCGAACGGCGACGAGACGGGTAACCGTTCTGAAACAATACAATGATTCTTCGTTTAGTACATAAATATCTTTATTTACAATGATTTCTATTTAAATGACCTGACTTGACAATGGAATAATGATGGAATGAAGTGGTTTAAGCAAGATTTCCGACTAATTAATGATCTGACTGACAACTGTAGTATGATAGTATAGCTCTATTAACGCAGTATGCAATTACGTTTATTGTCTGAGTATCATCGGTAATTAATTACCAATCTTATATGTGTTATCCAAATTAAAGTTTTTGATTAATCGTAGCATGTATCGTTATTTTTATAGTTACTGCCATAGGTTATAGTTCTGAAGGAAATACTATAAAATGAAAAGGCTGAAGCGTGGGCGAGAAACGTCTACACTCTAGCAAGCGAGCACAAAGGAGTCGTCTCTAAAACAGTTTGATCTTCTAAATCCTTATAAATATAAAGCGGTCACATCGCATTATATTTCATGTGAGAGTAGGAATTGCTTTTACGAAGTTCGTAAGCTTATTTCCTGAGTGTGGCCGGGTGTAAAGTGCTCCCATTATACCCGCCTTGCGCCTCGCTCCGGATGCGAAGTCGTGCGACTGAAATCTTTCAAAGGAACGCGACTTTCTGGTCCGCTGCGCTCAAATGGAGCCAATTATACAGCTTGAGAGTTGTGACTACACGACTTGATTCTTGTAACAATGCGACGTTCGCTCGTTCATGTCTTTACTTAGCGCTGTCGCGAAATAAAGACGGTCTAATAACAATACTCCTCCATAGCAAGTCTGCAAATTTACTTTGATATTATGAAACGTTTATGTACGTTCTGATGATGTCAGAGTGATCATACTAGTTTAACGTCCCTAGGATAATGAAATACTGTGAAAAAGCTATATCAAAAATTCCAAGAAAACCCCGGGACTGTTATCAGAGAAAAATATCGGTGTCGTAGACGCGTGCGTTTCGTGTGATAATTGCTGTTTTCCTTAACTAGCGTGTAGTTTCATATGTTGTGTCGGCGACAGCGTAATTTCCGTCGCGAGCGCTAAGGAGCGGTGCTGACGCGCTGGCTAGCAGTGCGCGGGCGTCGAGACCTAGCATTTTCCACTAGAGTGGGCGTGCGGGCCTAAGTATGTATGTCAAGGGTTGCGCTAATCACTCACTATTGTTACCGAGCCCCTGAAATGCAACGAAGTTAGTAATTACGCGACCTAAAAGCTTTTTGCCGGAGGTCCAATACATTTTCGTGTAGCAGTAGTAAACAGAAGCCTATGCGTAGTAAGTGTTACAAGATTGCGGAAACGGTGTCGCGCGCTGTATTGTAAATTTAAAGGTCCGCCTAACTGGAGCGGACAGGACTCGGAATCCGGTTGATATAGCCTTGGTGTGCCCGAGTGGCCACTTCACCATTCCAATCGGTTGGCGGGTAATTAAGCCAAGCCAGATTGCGGCCCGACCTGTACCCACCCTCCGATGTACTCCATGTACCTACGAGCACTCAATCAATTTGACGTTGCAGAACTTCCAATCTGGGGGTTTTATCGTTTCGGCATGAACAAGTGTGCACGACTCCAAGTAACGATATTTTTAAACAAAAGAATGAATATTCTTTCCGCGTGTGTTGGTTATTCACGAAAAGGAAGTTTCTTTTTGACCGCTACATGTGGAAAATGTGTAACTGACTGTGAGTCTCTTTAAACGAACATCTAAGTGCACCAAATAACTTGTGCTGGTCAAGGGCGTACCTGAGTGACCTCGATATGATTGTAGACCGCGTTCTCAGGTTCTGCACTTTGCGTGACGGCGTCTAATTAATTGCGAATCGAGTGCGGTTCTAGTGCAATAAAAAATCGAGCCGGTAATATTTTTGATTGTGGATCAACTTCGATTTTGATGCGTTAGAGCAGATGTGACAAGCTAATTGTGCCCATCGTGTCCCTTGATAGAATTTTAACGATGTTTGCTGATTGCAGTGGACTCGGTGAGCGTCGCACCGCCTTGCATTCCGACCTTCGACGGTCAAGGAAATACAATCATTCAGCCACCAATCATAAAATAAACGATAATCATAGCATAATAGACACAGGTCTATTTATCGCACAGCGCATTTAAATTCCTTAAAAGAAGTAAAACAATTTTGGACATGATCGCAATGCAATTCAGAGCATGTAGGCACAAAACATTTAAAATTAATTTAACTTGTGACCAAGTCAAAACTTTGCAAACTGGACTCGATGCGTACATGCCCTGACATAATTCGCTAGAAAATTTCGCATAAGCTTTGAAATACTACCACCTTAAAAGCAGGATAGAAATTTTGTACTATAGTAAACAATCCACAGGTGATTATTCAATACAAAGTAGTCTACGTGAGGTAACGATTACGACTCGACGACGCGTTGAATATTCACAATGCTAATTAATTTGCTTATAAACAATGAAGAGATTGATAGGAGTTGTTTTTTTGTTGTAATAGGTAAGTGTTGAGGCTACAGACTCGTCTTATGTGGAACAATGACTTATTTAGAACATATTGTTGTGTGTATTACGCAATTTGTCACACGAAGATGCGATTTCGCCGAGAAAGTGTCTTTGTCACATTAACAGTGAATTAATTACAGTCCACAATAATAACGTTGCTCATACCCTGTCTGCATCGCGTAATGAGACCCGAAGTACTCTCAAGCTGTATAATAATTAAACGACGAATTTAAAACCGAAAATATATGATTAAACGACGGAATTTTTTATCTTGCTCGTTACTTTCTCACTGTTGTTTTGGTGTGTAAGTAAACAACAATTTTTTTTTTTAAGGATGGGACATCATCTTATGACTCCTCCCGCTCTGGGTGGAGCGGAAGGGAGTATCAGACTCTTACTGACTAAAACCCATCCGTGTTCCTTCCTTAGCCCTTTATGTTCCGGGGTAGCGGTAACCCTTTCGGACAATCCCGCTGCCCCGGCAGGGTGTTATGAGCCCTCAGATAATCTTATGGATTTCTAAGTTTATGTAAATGATTGGGAAATTGCCTCGTTCAGTTAAGATTGTGTTATTTCATTGTTATAGAGTAGTACAAGGGCGAATTTGACAAGTTATAAGTAGGCAATAGCAATTATCTGATGACGAACTGATTAACATTTAATTCGCTACTATTACATAATCGAGATTTTATCTTATTATTTGTTATACTATATTTGTGTGTCTTATTAATTTCACTATTAAAAAAATGTGGCAATTGATCACTTTACAAAAATTTACATTGTTAATCACTGAAGTTACTTTATAATTTGATTACTATGCACGTTTAGAGCCCCCTACAACTGGTAAAACATTGGTTTCTTTGTTTAAGTCAGCCAAATTGCTGTTAATACAGGAATTTCCATACCATGCGTTTTTATTGCAATTATCTCTCTAGGCTGTCAGTGGATAAAGATAATTGTTGGTTTTTAGGATATCTCAATTATTACCAATTACGATTTATGCTACTAATGAATTACTGTAACTAAAATAAATTACTACTTTAAAATAGCATAATTATTAAAATTTTCAAACTATTAATAAATCTATTGATATTCAAGATTATTAAGACAAATATTTGGCCGAAAACAATAACTTGTTACGATGTTGTGACGGCTGCTTTGTTTGCAAACAATTTAAAAACATGCTCAACTTTGATGAAGGGAAAGAAATATTTTTTATGATAGCAATTTAAGATGAGGGGCGATAAAATGTGTGTGTGATGAGTATGAGTATAAAACGAGCTGGCAACGCGTTGCGAGCGCGTGCAGGCCGGCTGCTGCAGCTCCTCACCTCGATGCTGTAGGACTTCTTGATGGCGAACATCTCACGGTTCTTCTGGGCAGCTGCGACGGCCATGGCTTCTTTCCTTTCTTCTCACGACACACCACTGGTATTTGACGGGCCTGAACGAGGAGTTCACTGCGCGGTTAGCTAGCGTATTGTCTGCGAGAGCTTTTTGTCTCGACCACGGGCTTCTGTGCCTGTCTGTCTGCGACTCGAGCTGTCGTATTACTATAGCTAACTAAACTTTGGATTGCAAACAGACCAATGCATGATGACCGTTCGTAAGAACAGTTTAAATAGTGTTAGGCGCACGCCTCCCACCCCGCAGCGCCTTTCGTCGCGCATGCGTCATGATCCGCGCCCCGCGTGCCGCCCGCGCCCCTCACGCGCCCGACGCCGCTTCGCCGGCATCCCCCGGCCCTTAGCCAGCATCATCAGGTCCATCCATCCACCAGCCACCAACTAATCATAACCTGATCCTCCAGATTTTTCATAAATCAGGCGCTTCCAAATATGTCCTTATCTCCAAACCTTAGATCCTTGTTCGGAAACGGCCTTAATAAAACTCGGAAGTAAACTGTTGTAACTATTAAATAAATGTCTGTGACTTTATAGTTATGTTAAGTAAATAATAATGTTCAATAAAATTTTGAGTATTAAAAATATTATTAACTTTTCGGCAGTCGTTTAGAGTGGCATTTACTAGAATGAATTGGAGCGATTATAATCTTTTGGATACATTGATATTCACTAAATTATATTAAAATGGTGAAGTTAAAGGAAAATACAGTTTTTTGTAAGAAAATATTTGAATGAATTGGAGGCGATGATTATTTACCTTATCTTACTTTTAAAAATAATAATTTTTAGCAAGGATAAAAATTAATAATCTATATTTCCTTAGTCAATAAAATTTCCAGGAAACATCATCTAATGTGTCATAGATTGGGTTTACCTGTGACGCGTAGCGTCACGTAGACCCTAATTTGCTACGGGCTGCTACGCTTATCCCTATGGGAATCACCTAATCACTACGCGTGCTACGCGAAAATTTTGCAAATATATTTTTATTTTTAAACTAAAAATAACAGGTAATCAAATATTACGGGTAGTGTGCAGTATTTCGTCACTGAAAAGATGTTACGCTGAAGATAACATTGTGGTTGCCTTATCGTACGAGATGTATTTATATAATTACCATTTAATAGACGTATAAGTTACCGCCACATGGTTTTACGATAATTTTCAACTGGTTCAAATGTTTGATAAAAAATCTAAATCAATCTTTTGTTAATGTCAGCTACGAAAGCGATTGAGTGCATATTTTTATATTAAGTAAGTCTGCTAATTTTGTTTCTTTATCGTTTGTTCTAAACTATTTTCTTTACTGAAATAATAATATGTATGTCTACAGGAGCTTAGATAAACACCCTTTATTAAGGTAATAAAATAAAGCCAAAGCGAATTATTTAATTTAATTATTATTTTCGTTTAATGTTTTGGAGCATCGATATAATTATGTTTTAAATTCCGATAATTTTATAGACGAAACAAAATATCCGGTCTTTTAGCATTAGGCTAGTAAAAAAACAACTTTGGTTCGTTTTATGAACCATAGTTTTTTTGTGTGTAGCTAAATTAACACTAAAGATAAATGTATGTACTCAATTATCTTTAACGTTAATTTATTTACTTATTTTGCTATAATTTACATTACATAAATATGTACAAGGTCACATGGTAGGTATCTACTAGGTAGGTACCGTTTTAAATGTAAATATTTAGTTTATGTTGCCTTCGGGGGTTCTTCGTCGGGGTTTAAAAAAACGCTCTTTGTTAAGGACGGTACCAGGTACACTTTAAATTAATCGGTTACATAGAGACGTCAATAAAGCAATCAAAATAAAGGTACATATTGCAGGTAGATAGTATTATTGTTATAAATGCTTTTAAAGACAGGCGTATCTACACAGGTCCAATTTATTTAGCTATTAGTGAAAACCTTCAATTAGCTTTGTATTACTTATCTTATACAAATTGATGTTGCTATTGGTTTTTCTTTATAACCAAATATTCTGTTTATCATTATGAACGAATACCATTGTTGACAGCAGAGATTCTTATACTTTTTATCAATAGCTTTGTTAAGAAACAGCCCAATTATTGTAGTTACAAGAAAAATCGCTCTCCTTGCCCTGCTTCAATTAAAATTACGGCGTTTCATTACATCATTGTTAACTTTTATAAATCTGCTATAAAAGCCAAGAATTGAACAATTGTACTTCCAAAAAATAATAAGTAAAAAGGTTTAAAAAAAAAACTGTATCTAAGTAATTACAGCGCAATTATTATGCAAAATAAATGCATCTTATAAAAGTTTAATGACGTCTACTAGAAGGTACTTACACATAAAATATTTTATTGCGCACGTGCACTTTTTGTCAGTATAATTTTTCCTAACATTTTATGTAGGTATTGTCATTACCACAAATAAAAACATTAGTTCAATAAATTGTCGTATCATTATGTTAATTAAGGAACATAAATAATATAGTGTAAAGAAGCTGTAGGGAAAAAAACATCCAATCAGAGTGTACAATGAGAGAATCATCGGATGTGACCGCAAACTCGAGGAGTCAACTGAATTAATAACACTCCGACGCAAGGTAAATCACAAAAACCACGTTATTCGACAAATACCACCATTAAGTGAGTGACACACGTTGTGCGACATCGACCAATGCCAAAACATGCCTTTACGTCACATCAGACCGATTATTATAATTAGAAGGCCGCACCGGACACCGGTCATACCCAACTAACATACTAATGAGCAGATACGATTTTTTTCGAAAATCGATTCGGTTATTCCAATCTGAGTAGTGACGTTAAAATCGATCGATCGATTAGAGCTAACGAATTAATAAATCTCCATCATGATGGACTGTCTAAATATTTGCAATATTACATTTGTGCTAAATCATGTGTTTGATCGTCATTTCAGTGAGACGCACGTGTGTTGGATGTTCTGGTTTCCGCCGAGATTGTTTTGTGTGCAGACTGCATTAACTTTCAAAACAAAAATGCCGATTCTTTGGTGTCTACCTATACGTAAAGGTACTACAATATACATATTTGTAAAGCACTGTTCAATCGAACCCCTGGTAACACAAAAATTATACAATCCGCAGAACATTGACATGGCTTTTTATGGTGTCGGTTCAATGTCCTTATTTCGATGCATCAGTGTGCACATGCCCGGTTATATCACCACTCGCCGTCTCTTTAACAATGCTTGTGATAGTTCGCTTTATTCAACTTTGCCAACTTAACAGGCACATGTTTAAGTAACGGAAGTACATAATTATGATTGCGTTCGTTTTTTATTTTTATTATGTGCGTAACCTTTGTCTTTAATGTGTCTCTTTGTTAGGTATGAACATCGAAGTAACTATTACAAACTTAAAAAGTAAATATTATTTATGTTCCCATCTTCATCTGGTTTTCCCATGCTGCATGTATGGCGTGCATGTGGGTAAAAAAACGAACAGAAAGTGGTGGTTTAGAGATCGTCTGGGGAATCCCTCCGCGCCCGCTTAACTGAACCATACGGTATACTGAGGTAAAATTGCGATAGTCATGTCATTAGTGCGTCATTGGCAAATGGCATGGCTGATGTGCTGCGAAAGTACCACTTACGACATGTGATTTTTTTGATGCCAATTTTATGTCTTTGTATTATCGTATCGAAGACGTTAGCTTACAAAGACCGCGGGGTCACTCAACTGGGACACAGGTACTAAAGTTATGTATTGTGGCAATACGTGGTCGCATCCACCCATAAAGCCAGTATGTAAAACGTCAAAACACTGTACTACAATGTGCTAATTGTCTTTGCCTCAAACTACCACAAATCTTACGTTTTTTTAGATAATTTGTAACCTAAAACATTGCCTTACGATTTGACAAATTGTTTTTGCAGTGTTGTTTTCAGTGCCTCATAATGTATGCTAGTAAAAAGGGTAATAAAAAGTAGGTATACAATATTCAAGGATTTTAATTACGCCAAGCCAATGAACGTTTATCGTTGCCTAAAGGACAGCAGGAGTAACGTACTTGTTGTACAAAGTTATTGATATTCTTACAGTCACGAGCATAAATATCTTACACTTAAGAGCGTTTACGCCGTACGGCATTTCATACAAACTTTCAAGCCGTTGTTTTTCGAAATGAATGAACCGATTTTAATGAAACTTCATACGCATAAGCAGGATACAAAGGTCAACATTATTATATTTTTCTGTTATTTTTTCGTAACAATCAATATAAACACTGTTGGAAGCCTACATCAGAAAGCCAATTCTCGTAATTTAAATCTTTCAAAATCTAGTCGCTGCTTGTCAAAATGTAGGAAAATTAGAGGTAATTTTTAAGAACATTCACAGTCTGATCTGTCTCAATCTGTCAAAATACCTCTAATTTTCCCTATTTTTTGACAACTTTTTGACATGTGTTTGTCGTCGAGATGAGACTGCGACTAGATTTAGAACGTTTTAAATTACGAGAATTGGCCTTCAGATTGTGAACGTTCTTAAAATTACGAGAATTGCCCCTCTGTAAAGTCTATGATAGGAAGTAAGTTATGTTCAATAGTTTCCGGTTTTTTTAATTCATACTATATCAGTTACTTAATTGTCGTGTAGATGTAGATTAATTGATTTATAGATTGCCTCTTTAGTATTTTTCCTGGTTACTATTATTTTTAGTATCCAACGGCTACTGCAAGGAATCCATGACAATGAAATATGCAGAAAATGGAACTAATTAAGTATGATGAATGCTATTGAATCCATATCGATTGTTTCAAGTCTACTATTTCTAAGGATAGTGCTCGGCCTGGGAAAAGCTATGATTGTTTATGATTAGATAATGGAAATCAGATAAACTGGCGTGGCTGATGCATATTATTACGTCCATAGAAATCCTTGTGATTTTCCTTTACGAAATTCAAACAATAGTGACTAAGTAGGTACTCGGCGTAAAGATCGGTACGTATTTGACGTAAACGCGTTTTGAAACTGTAAGTACGGTTTTCTAGAATAACGTTTCCGTCATGTTTATAACGGACGTTATGAAAATCTGTGATTTTCATCAAGATTTGACATTAAGTGTCAAAAAACGCTATGTATTTGAACATTACGGCCACATGTGGCGGCCAACGCTCTTCTTTTTCTTCTAGGAAACCCTAGCTTTACCTAACCAGATTATAATAAGGCCGATTGTCCATGACGCTTCTCAAAAAAACTTTTTTACAAAAAAAACAACCGACTTCCAACAAAACACTACAAAGTGAAAAATAACTTTAATTTCAGAAGTCGGTGTCGTTGGTTCTGCATTTTCGTTTTTTGACACCGACTTCTGAAATTAAAGTTATTTTTCACTTTGTAGTGTTTTGTTGGAAGTCGGTTGTTTTTTTTGTAAAAAAGTTTTTATATTTCACTTTTTAGGGTTCCTTACCTCAAAAGGAAAAATCGGAACTGTTATAGGATCACTCGAGTATCTGTCTGTCTGTCCGTCTGTCACATCCAATTTTCTCTGAATTTAATGGACCGGTAGGTGTTGTCTGAGAGTCATCACTTCATGCTGCTGAGCTGATGATAAGTGAAAGTCAAATACTTTTATTCAATTAGGCCTATTACAAGCTCTTTCGACAATTGCAAGTCCTTACCATCATCAGATGCGGGACCTGTTCGTCCCGTTACATCATTACGAGATATGGAATGATGAAGACGATTGTTTTCAAGTCCATGTTTATCCAAGAACTGCTAAGTAGTTTCTGCCGACATATTGCCGTATCTCCTAACTCCTAACAGTCAAGGACTGCTTGTGGCTACCATCTACGGCTCGGTAGCATTATAGTCGTACTTTTAATTAGCTGCAGTAAAAAGACAGCTTATGTGTAACTTAAATGACTAAAATTGGCGTCTTTTTGTTTTTTCGCGGCCATCAACCAAACCATGTTTTTCTAGTACAGAATAGTGTAACAAACGAAACCTATTTGACATGCATATCTCTAAATGCAGTCCGAAATGAGTTATTAAGAAGTATCATTTTACTGCAGCTAATTAAAAGTCGGAGTATGAGTATAGGTAAGTGATGACTCTCAGACTCAAACACTTGAATCATCTATAGGTTTCATTTGATTTGAGAGAGTTCAACTAACACACTGTACATGCCTACCAAAGAGGATTTTCCTCGACTTTCATGCGATCCCTTCATCAGACTCTGACTTGGTGACAATGGGACCTCCCGCCAGTCGAAGACCCTGATGATCCTCTGCCTCCTGGCGCCCTGAGCAACAACATCTTCCCCCAAGTGTGGAAAGAAGCCACAGTCATAGGCATCCCTAAGCCAGGCAAGCTCAAGTCTGAGCCCTCCAGCTACCGCCCCATCAGTCTGCTCAATGTTTTCGGTAAAGTCTACGAGAGGCTTATTTATAAGCGCCTCAAAGACTATGCCGAAGCAAAGAGCCTCATCCCCCCCGAACAGTTCGGTTTTAGCACGAAGCATTCGTGCATCCACCAGCTCCACCGCATAGTCGAGCACATTAGCGCTGCTTTTCAGCGAGGTGCTTCGACAGGCGTCCTGTTCTTCGATATAGCGAAGGCGTTCGACAAGGTCTGGCACAATGGCTTATTATATAAGCTGTACCTGCTAGGTGTGCCAGACCGTCTCGTGCTCATCTTACGAGATTTTCTGTCGGACCGCTCTTTCCGCTACCGTATCGAGGGCGCTCTCTCTCCCCCTCACCCCATCCGCGCCGGAGTCCCCCAGGGTTCCGTTCTATCTCCCCTCATTTTCACCCTGTTCACTAGTGACATCCCGAACAGTAAAAAGGCACAGTTGGCGCTCTTCGCCGACGACACTGCCATTTACTGTTCGGGTGCCAACCAGTCATCCATAGCTCGAAACCTCCAAACCTCCGCAAGCGCCTTGAGCGATTGGTTCCGGAAATGGAGAATCGAGGTCAACCCCGATAAAAGTCAGGCGGTCATCTTCTCGAAACCCCGCAAACTACCCGCCCCCCCCCCCCCCTCCCGCGCCCGATCTCTATGTATGGCAAGCCGATCCCCTGGGGAAAGCGAGCCAAATACTTAGGTGTCATCCTAGACCACAACCTCACCTTCAACGAGCACATAAAGACGGCGCGTCCGCGCGCCTCTTTCGCTCTCGGTAGGCTCCACTCTATGATAACTGCCCGCAGCAAATTGTCACTCAAGTGCAAATTGCGCCTCTACACCGCGGTCATCCGTCCCATCATGACCTATGCTTGCGTAGTCTTCGCACACGCCAAGCCGCGATTTCTGCATAAAATGCAAACCCTCCAGAACCGTTTCCTCCGAAAGGTCACGGGAGCCCCCTTCTATGTCCGAAATGTGAATCTGCATCTAGATCTCAGAATCCCCACCATCCAGCAGTTCATGAAACGCCTCTCCAAGCGCTTCTTTGACTCTGCCATAAAGCACCCCAATCCCCTGATTGCGGCGGCCTCCCGATACACTCCCTCCCGCATAAGTAGGATTCGCCGACCAAGGCATACCCTCACTATCCCCGACGACGCCACTACCCTCCTCCAGGAGAGCAGTAAGGCCACTAGTACTCTCAGACGACATCACAAACACAAGCTCAGACATCCGTCCTTCCGTCCTCGCCGCCGAGGCCCGTCGCGACGTCCCGCACCATCACCGTGCCCGCCCCGACCCTTGCTCGAGCCAGCCCGCACAGCTGAGCCTGTAGTTTTAAATTCGCCCCTAAACACTAATAATAATACCGATCCAGCCTGTCCCTTGCTGTCCTCTTCCAGCGACGCCCTGAGCCGAGGTCCGAACCCCGTAGGGGGTTACCCTTAGCGCTGTCGCTTAGTTTTTAAGTTATTGTTTGCCCTGGCTGGAGGCCTTAATTCGAGGCATCCACAGGAAAGTCCGGTTAAGCAGTAGCCATCCTCATAAAGGATGAACTGCGAGATGCCATTGTTAAAAAAAAAAAAAAAGACAATGGGACCACCTCGAGAGCATACCGTTTCAAACCCTAATGTCAACTGCTCATCACCTGTTACAAAATATTGCTTTTCCCGATGCTGGGACGTTAATTGTCGAGGAGTTCTCCTGGTTCGCCTTACCAAATGTTAGAAATCTAGGACCCAACATCGTCTTAGATGAAGAGGTGCTTGAAACTGTGGGCTCGGCAGTATTTCTGGGAATAACAGTTGATGCCAATCTTCAGTGGGGACCACATATATCCAGCCTAGCAGGAAGGCTCAGTTCGGCTGCCTACGCCGTCAGGAAAGTAAGACAATACACTGACGTTGATACAGCTCGTTTAGTCTATTTTAGTTATTTTCACAGCGTTATGTCCTATGGTATTCTGCTGTGGGGCAAAGCCGCTGATATACAAAATATATTTGTCCTGCAAAAACGAGCTGTTCGAGCAATTTACCAGCTAGGTGCCAGAGTTTCTCTAAGAGATTTTTTTAAAGATATTGGTATTCTCACGGTTGCATCACAGTTTATCTTTGCCAACATCTTATATATTAGGCAAAATATACACTTGTACACTAAAAACAGTGATATTCACAATGTTAACACTAGAAATAAGGACAAACTACGAACTCCCTTTCACCGGCTTCATAAGGTTCATAACTCATTTGTTGGGCTTGGTATAACTTTTTATAACAAGCTACCTTCCTCTTTGCTAGATTTGCCTTATAATACGTTTAAAGCTCAAGTAAGATCCAACCTTTGTTCAAAGGCTTACTATTCAATCAACGACTACTTAAACGATAAGAATAGTTGGTCGGCCTGATTAACTCAAGACAATGTTTATGTTCTTTCTCCAGAATTAGCTTACTGACAGGTTATATGAGTTCATGTAATTGTTTTTTCTTTTTTTTTTTTTGTTGACTGTATAAGTAAATTCATTTTAATTTTATTTTAATTTATTATTGACATAATCAATTCATTTCAATGTTTTGTAATGAGTTGATTGCAATAAGTGATTAGCTAGCGACCTCTATGATTGATCATTTTATTCTTGCCTGAGTAACCGGCAGCAAGTTCGTCATGCTCCCTTAGATGTCACTGCTTGCGGTAGCGTCGGGGGTCGGGTTGCCTCCTTCCCTCAAATATGGCGAGGGGGGTAATGGCTGATCTTTGCGTTATGCTCGTGAACGGGTGCTGCTTGTGGTGACTGGTCGTCTTCCTGACCATGGTTTTATTGTTGTTATTAGTAATACCTAACTTTTTTATTAATTTTTACTTTGATGGTCCTGGTCTATCATTTGTGCCTTCAAGTGACAGCTATGTGAACAGAACCCAGCATTGCATAAATATGTAAGTTGTCACGCCCTTTATACCTGGAGGCTTTTATTTAGGTAGTTTTTATTTTTATTTTATTATTTTATTACTTTTGATTTAGTATTTTTATTTTAGCTTGATTACGTATAGATTTTTATGGTATTTGTTGGTATATTGGCGTGGCTAGCTAACATATGGCAAATAATTTTATTGAATGTTCTGTGTCCTGTAATGTTAATTAGATACTTTGCAGGTCTAGTTTTGTATACAGTCGAGTATTTTATAACTGAACAGACAGCTGTGCTGCTGGGGAGTTTGTTGCGCCACTTCTTCTCCCCAGCGAAAGCACTAGGAAGTGGTGAAGGGCGGGCATTTTTGGGGGACTGTCTTATGTAATTTTGACGTTCGAAAAGTGCTGATTCTCAGCCTAGTTTGAATAAATGACTTTTGATTTTGATTTTGATTTTGGTAAGAACCAGGAGAACTGGAGCTAATGGTGAAGTCATCGTCAGCTCCACTTCACCATACGCATTGTGACGAACATAAATTGCTTAGCAACCATATTTAAGCAATCGAATCGCTACCCGTGAAATATTTGTCATTGAGTAGTTCCGATGGCCATCTGTGGTCTTCATCATCAATTCCACTTCACCAAATTATACTTTCTGAATGCAAATGCTTGAGTTGTTAATGAAAATACCAAAATTGCTATATGTATGCCTATAATTTTTGAGAAGTTCCCTCAATTCCTCATGGATCCCATCATCAAAACTGGATTTTGACAAAAATGGGACCAATCTGGAAGTATGCCCTTTCAAATAAAAAAAGAATTTTCCAAATCGGTTCATAAATGACGGCGTACTGAGGTAAAAAACATTTAAAATTAAAAAAAAAAAAAATACAACCGAATTGAGAACCTCCTTTTTTTGAAGTCGGTTAAAAATAAGGTCACATGGTCGCACTAGTATTTCAATGGGGTTCTGTAGGTACACGACGCGACTTCCTAACGCGTTTATAACTAGTTTGTGAATGTTTTCATTTTTACAGGTTAGGAAACTGTATCTAGGATAACAACATGATTTGAAAGTGTTATGAAGACTTTTATTGGGCATACATACATAGGTAACATATATTCCCATGAGTGCTGTGATTAATGAAACTGATTTCATACAGAGGTATTTTTCCTGACAGGCAGTTTGTTGTAAAACTCAATATGTGTCAAATTGACAAATACATACTAATCACTACTGTCTGCCATTCATGTGTGATACTACAGTCTGCATTCTCAGTCTATATCCATCAATGTTCCATCACCTCCCATTGAAGCCTATCATTTCCACCTACACACCATCTCTAATAGAGTAACATCGTTCGCATACCTACCTATTTCAATGATAATATTGAATACCCTTAAGTTTGCCGGATTCCTTTACGAACACAAATACGAAAGGACTCCCCATAAAATATGAGAATGAAGACTACTATTGTGAATGAAAGATATCATTCGGAAATCCTTTCACTCATAATATTGTGATGCAATCTGAAATTGCTTTTAGATCGTGTTAGCCTGCAAGTAATGAGCTCCTGGTCCAGCGGATCCTATTAGCGTTTAATAGAGTTTGTCGTCTGGTGCTCGGGGAAAATGCAGCCTATACGTAGTGGATGAGTTATGGCCCATTGACACCGGACACAAATAAGGCTTTACAACACGAACGCACGACGTAAGCGTTATGTAAATTCGAACGATTTTTCATCGAAAATACAATTATCCTACTGCATTTTTTTTTTTGACAATCACAATTAGTATCACCCATAGATCTATAAATAAAAAAGTATTTTCATTTTTTAAACCGCTCGAATGCGTACGTGCCAAGCCCACAGGGGTGCAAAGGATAAAAAACATATGACTACTTGGATGACCGATTTTTGCACACATTCCGGTTTCAATAAACGATGAAATATTACGGATTTTAGGAGGAAATTTCATACGTAGGTCTTTTTAATAGATTTGCGAGCCAGTTTTGTCAGCAAAAGATTTGATCCTATAATCAGTAGACGACTCTAACGGATAAAAACGTGTTTTTGCTAAGTTGTGAACCCTATTTTATTTTTAAAATAATATGCAATTTATGTGTATCACGACAAAATTTAACAAAACCGCTAAAATAACAACTTTTGTCAACAAGCTTTTAAAAAGCACATCTGACACGACACATCACATCACCATCATCATCCCAACTATGTTGGGTTCGACTTTCAGTCAAACGATGTAGCTGTATACCTACCAGTATTTTACGTGGAGCGACTGTCTAGCTGACATCACATCACCATCATGATCTGTAAGACCCGGTAAGTACCTACATCTGTTTAATATCTACGCTCCGGAGAGGCCTAGTGTAACAGTGGACGTCTTTCGGCTGAAATATAATCTTCAAATAAAACTGTAATTATAACATCGTGACCGATATTTTTATGTCGAGTGCTTTTACAATCTGACAAACAAATATATATACAAGGCTTGAGTAAAACAGTTCCGAGGAAGTATCAATATTGCTTGTATAGTTGTGCAGTCGGCGCATACTGGAAAAGCTGCTGCCATGGCAAGTCCATTGTCGTCTATACGAGCTTAGAGGACCCTATTTAATATAACTGACAATGCAACATATATATATTTTTTTCAATTAAGTATCTAATTTTCTTAATTTTCAATTTTCTGGTTTATAAAGCTAAGTTTTTTTAATAAATGTAAAAATTGTGTGATGGATTGTCGCCTGTTTCCGCTCGCCTGTCGATTTTAGTTAATATTATATTATTTTATTTTATGACTCAGAATATGTTCTAGGAAAAGAAGTTGTCCACGTGAAAATTCAGCATTTTGCTTGGGTGTGTAAAAATAAAAATAAGAACAAGCCTCCTTTGGAGAAAGGGAAAAAAAAAATGTTGACTGAACTAGAATTTTGATTTGACAAAACTTTTGATAGTGGTCATCATAATTTTAAAATGAATAGTAAATTAAAAAAATATGTCTTTTTTTGTTTGGCTCATCAGAATTAAGATTACCAACCGACAGCTTAGCAACAACAGGGTAATTTATATCTAAGTATAAGATTATAATGCTGTAAATTTGGATAGTTAAATAATTACGTAGAACACTTTATGTCATTAAAAATACGCAAAAATTAATATAGAATTCGCAGGGCCAAGGCTGAACAAGCTTAGATTAGATTTGATAAAGTAGAGCGATTATTATCTTTGTCTTAAATTGAATAGTTCGCAACAGGTTAATAGGTAGCAATGTACTGACATACAATATGACTAATGATTCTAGGTCGTGTCTTTTTTCTCATATCAATGCTGTAGGTATTTTATATAACTGCACTCGAGTGCAATGGATTAGGGTCAAATAAAGATACCTGAAAGTCTAGGAAACTAAGAATGCTAGCTTAATGAAATAAATTGTGTTTAATAGACAGTTAAATGTTCCTTAAATGAAAGTAATAAAACTTCTTAGTTTCTAGTTATAAAGTTATGCTACCAAAAATTGCAAAATAATTTTTTTTTTTATTTTTTTTTTTATTAAAAGAAACACATGTTCACATACATTCAAGTATTAGCATGCAGTTCTTACCAAGAGAAAACTTAGAACGATTTAACACCGGGTCCTAAACTAGGCACAGTCTGTATCTTGGTGACCCAAACACAATACAAAGTTACTAATTTTGTTTTTGTAAATGGAACTACGAATTTTCTGCATCTGGTTTTGCTTTTGTTTCTATTATGTCATGTAAAAGGTATGTAAAAAGCGTTTCTGATGTTCGATATTGCAGCGTGATACAGCAAGGACAGTTGGTATGTCGCTTTCAACTGTACACCGAGTTCTCCAACGTTACGAGAAAACCGGCTCTAACTTACGCAGACCAGGAGCAGGCAGGGCCAGGTAAACCACAGCATGGGAAGATCGATACTTACTCGGTCAACACAATGCTTCGAAACCTCCTCGAAGAAGGAAGAAATCCTAAACGAATATGTTGGTCCATTTTTGGTGAATTTGGGAGAGGATGCTATCTTTATGCATGCATGAAAATGCCTGGCTTCATACTGGTGAAATTGTGAATGATAACCTTCAAGAGGTGAAGATTAACTGTATGGAGTTACCAGCACGCAGCCCGTATTTGCGCTCGTATAGGAATGGGAGAATATTCCCCAACATCGTCTAAAAACTTGGTGTACAGCATGCCAAACCGCATAAATGCAGTGATGACAGCAAGTGGGGGTAATACAAAGTACTAAAATTCAAGAAATTTTTAAAGTGGTAGATTAAAAAAAAAATATTTTTGTTATAGACAATTTAACAGAACTGACACATACATTTTATTACTTTCATTTAAAGAACATTTATTTTATAATAAACACAATTTGTTTCATTTTGCTAGCATTCTTAGTATCCGAGACTTTTAGGTATCTTTATGTGACCCTAATTCATTGCTCTCGAGTGTAGTAATATAAGTATGTTCAATTCGTTACGGAAGTCGGAGCTCAAAAGTCCGGTTCGCGACCGATCCGAGCTGATACCTTAAGTACGTAAACTAGGACCGCTTAAATAGCCAAGCTATGACTACTGGTAATATCATTTGCACTTCTTGTTGCCCTTCTATCCAAAATTAAACTTTTATTCTAGACATGTTTTATGAAACAGTTAATAATTAATTTTTAAAACAAACAGAACAGACCAATTTTATTCCAAACAAGTAGGTATATAATAAACATGATAATATCTTTCGTCAAAGCATATCATATGATGAGTAGTAAATAGTAAACCATGTGTTTATTTCTTAGACAAAACTAGTTGCTACGATCGATTCTAATAGTTTGCCAGGTGGTCATGTAAACATTCTATAAGTTGTTGTTATTTCGAATTGGTTCTTTGAACTATTGTAGTTAGGGAAAATTGTTTCCGAATGATATGAATGTGGTAAATCACATATCGCTTCGATGACTATTTCTATAAATGTTAGACTATGTTCATCTGAAATGATGATGATATACTCGTATTTGGGTATTTCCTAGCTGTTCAATGAATGGAATTATCCGTAAACCAAACAAGTCGGCAAAGGGTAGTTTTTATTGTCTTCCTGATTCAGTTATTCCCGTTTGACAATAAAATGGACATGGTGTGACTTGTCAAGGTCAGTATCAATCATCAATAATTCATGTTACTATAACTATGCAACACTATTGTTATTATAGTACTTCATGATTGTTTGCAATTATATTTTATTTATGATTTGTATTGCCGGTAACCAGGTATCTACACAAATTACGCCCATGGAAAAACATGCATAATGTTAATATTTTTCGTGTTCCGTGCTATTTATTGTTGAGACAAAACACTCATTATTACCTAGGTCGGTTTGTGTGGGTGTTAGGACTTTGCCTGCAGAGGTATCTTAATTTTATACAAGTAGGATATCTCTTCTACATTGTATTGTGATATTTATTAAAATAAACGTAAACTAAACTTGAAGTAGCGGTAGTCCGACAGGATATTATCCAAATGATGGTGATGTCTTCATCATCAACAGAATCATCAAATGATTGAATTTCTTGTAAGGGATTTTTGGACGGGTTCCAGGTCAAGAGGTCATCATCACCTGCCTAGTATTTTTGCAACTATGTTATGGTTGGCTTTAGTCTAAGCGGTTGCATCTGAGCACCAGTATTTAACATGGAGTGCCTATCAGACTTCCACAACCCGGTTACTGGGTAACACTTACTTCTTGATACGACTGGTGGTCAGGCTTTTGGGCTGACAGGCCACATCCACAGTTCGGCCTGGACAAGAGAAGCTAAATCTGATCGATCGACCCATGTAGCTAAGAACTCTCAAGTAGAAATCCAAAATCACAAAAAGACCCCAACCATTACATAACGCGATAAAGTTGAAGTTTACCATATGACCTTAAGTTCAATTCCAGCCCAAGTTTGATCTCAATACATTATTTTATTGGACAGAATCTCACGTGGCAGGTCACGCGAGATTCTGAATCAGAATCAACACTTTATTGGAAATTCCCAAACTTAAATTGCCTTTTTAGGCCGAATATAGAATGGGAAGTTGCATACGCACTGTTTAAAATTAGTTTAAATCAGTTGGAATCTTTTTTGATACGTATTTTTTGAGAAATAACAAAAAAACATTAAGTTTACATTATCATAAGCAAACTGAAGTGGCAGTGGGGTAGCTACGTCTGCCGAAGGACCGCTGGCCGATGGAGAAGACAAGCGTAGTGTGGGACGTCCTCCAGCTAGATGTCTGGGACAGACTGGGCGCAGAAGGCAGAGGACAGGACATTGTGGCGCACCTTGGAGAGGCCTGTGCCTAGCAATCGACTGCGATAATCTGAATTGATACCATAACATCACGCTTGTATTGCCAGAAAGGTTAGGCATAGATGTACCTACAGTTCACCCACATTTCGCCAGTTACGTTTTAACCTCAGAAGAAAAAATTCCTAATGGCAAAACAGGACAACACTTTCCCGACCTGGGTAGTGCCAAACCCAGGACTTCATGCTCTATTCTAATACGAAGCAGAAGGATATAAGTAACAGGCATCTCGAAAACCAAACAAAAATAAAACATTTTAAGTTCTTATAACAAGGCGTTATTTATAATACGATTACAGAACCCACCATTTCAAAGTGATAGCATCTGAAAGAATGACAATGTGAATCGTATGTAGCCAGCAAAGTGGGTCAATAACCCATTGCTATGAGAGCTCGATCTGCGCTCGCGCCGAGTAGGAAGTGCATTCAATGGCCGAAAGCGTGAGTAACTCCCAAATAACAGACAGACAGTTTTTGTTTATCTAGTTGGCAATGCATGGAAGACAAACGACTACCCACAGTACGCGGCCGTTGATAAGTTATGTGGAGTTTTTGACAGATACATTCAAGGGGTTAAAATGAAAAGAAATTAAAAAAAAACCTTAAACCTTTTCGAATTGTCATTTCCATTCAAAATGTTGGTAATGACGTTTTCAGAAAAATAATAGATAACTAAAATTCCTTGATTTTACCGCATAGTGTGTGAGTGACAGGGATGACGCTGAACAACGTCGAACTTTTCTGACTATACGTGTGCTATATCCAGTATCAACTACATACCGTATTACCGTATGAAGATAGGACCCGTAGCTAGGTCCTAAAATTAGCAAGGTTTTTTTAACAGGCAGGGTTCCTTATTCGCTCGCTGGTTTGCTGGTAAATATCTCTTTATACTCATAACCCTTTATCCATCTTTAGGAAACTGGTATGTATGATGAAAATAAAATTTTGATACTAGTTTTCGTCTTCTAGTTTGGTTACACAACAATAGCCAGTTAGATATGTTTATAGCAGGGCTGATCGGGCTGGCTGACCTATGTGTTAACCTGCGCCAGACTCTTTTAATGCTCCTTGAGTTGACTCCCCCCCGGTGGGTTCCCGCATTGTTGATCCGGGAGGGCTCAGTAGCCGTGGCTTGGTCACCCACGGTGAAGCGAAGAGGAACCAGAGGAGGGGCCGCTAGTCAGGGCTTTTGCCTGTAAGCCGACGACGTAGCGATCAACAAGTAAGTTGCGGTGCCGCTTGGGCGACATGTAACATACATTTATAGAATCAGAAATTAAGCAATCCGTAGGATAACCATGGTAAAACCCACATAGCCAGAAGAATTTCCAATCTTAAGTGGCAGTGGGCAGGGCACATTGCTCGCAGAATAGACGGCCGAAATGTTCTGGCGTGGCGACCGCGTACCGGAAGACGTAACGTTTAAAGGTTTCCCATAAGGTGGTCCACCTTAGAAACGAAGTCCGAAACCGAGTCGAAGTGGCGTTGCTTAGGGGAGCCCTATGTCCAGCAGTCGATCGTCTTTCGGCTGAAATGACTGAATGATAAATGGTAACATAACTTTTGCTTTTACTAAGTATTTAAAATGACCTGCCATCGACGACATAATTTCTCTTCTTATGTGAACTTTTATACAATGTGCTAAGTATTTTAAATCATACACAAAACTTGCAACACAATAATTTTGTTCAAAAAAACACAGTTCACAACAATGAACCAGTCTTATTTCATTTACATACCTATATAAGTTTTGCTGGTACATTTTTTATAGCAATAAATAAAAATCCGTCACGTACTTAACATTTAACATTATTTCTATTAACCTTCTTTTTGATTCTCCTGGCTAATATCCTAATTTATATGGAGTTAGCCCGCCTAGTACGAGTACTTCTGCGCCACACCGTACGGTTGTGGGTTGTCTCTTTTGTTTGTTGTGATGTAATTTTTTATTGTTTGTGGCCAACTTATTGGTGGGCATCCACGTCTTCTATATTCATGACTCTTTTAGTCATATGGTCTGATGACCATATGACTAAAAGAGTCATGAGTCATGAACTGCTTGCGCTGGTACGGACATGTGATGAAGCGGGATGATTCTCGCTTCATCACATGTCCGTACCAGCGCAAGCGGTTTACACTGTTTTTCGTTTATCGTATAAAAAGTACCACGGCTATATTCGTTTCCTATTTTATCCATTTTTTAACTACACCAGACTAGTGTAGCATCTTCATCTCTGTGGTTCTCATTCGGCCAGGCTGTTTGGGATCTATTGTGTATGCCTCTCTCTACACAGGCTTTAATTGCAAGTGTTTATTAATCACATTACGTAGCAGTGCATTTTGGCAACCAATATTTTTTTGCAAAATCGTGTACTTACCTGATTATTGTCATTGTAAATGGTAATTCGCATAAAAACAAGATGTAATAAAGTCGTGAGTGTCGTAATGGCCTGTCACTAATATTTTAAGAACCTAAAAAAAGGGGTCGTTGATATTTGTAAATACTTTTGTTTAAAGTTGTAGTCTTGATGATGACCTCTATCGGGAATTATATAATGGCACAAATATCTTCCTTCAGTGATGAGTGAGAGAAACTTAGTGGATTATAGCCTACTCTTTTTCAGAGGGGCCTGAGTCCCAGCGCCATTAGAGGCTATTTTATACTGAACTTAATTCACTCTAGCTTAAGCTAGATAACTTAGCTTCGCTTTGTATGAAAATGTAGGCGGGATAGACCACAGCAAGCCACGGCCATGCTATGCACGAATGCGTGGGTAGCAACCAAATGAACCGCGCAGAAACGTGGCAAACCGCTTCGTGCACATCCTAACGTAGCAGGAGACGGTTGACTTCATAAACCCACTAGCGTCTGCACACAACTTCTTCCGCGCGAAATTTCTTGTCCCCCGACCCACCGCGTCGCATCGCATCGCATGCCAGCGCTATTACTTCGTTTTCGCTTAGCGTTTTTGCTGACTTTTTTTTCCTCCTTAGGATCCAAGCGTGATGTTAAATAGCCTTTAGCCTTCCTCGAGAAATGAGCTATCAATTGTAAAAACTTTTTTATTTAAATCCGATTGGTACTTCCAGAGAACAGCGTTCAAACAAACAAACAAACAAACTCTGCAGTTTTATAATTAGTGTAGATAGATTTACACCCGTAACTTTACTAAACTACTCTTTGATTTTAACACATTTTGTGAAAGCCTGTCTGCCATATAATGTATTGCGAATTTATGATACACTGCGGGATTAAGATTTTGATTGCAGTTAATTGCAGTGTAAGTTTTAATTTTAGTTAATTACAGACACTCCCTTTTGCTTACAAGTTTATTTAGACGTACTTAAAACTTTACCTGGACGTTGTGCGGTTTTACCCTTATTGATAATATTTTACCTATACTTGAATTGTTCAAAAATGTCAAGAGTTTTGGGGCAAACAAACCTGACCTTTCACAATCATTTTGATGTTGTTTTCTGAACGCTGTAGTGTATGTTTAGGGCTTTATGTAGCCTTAAATTTGTTTACAAGGGACTTTAAATTCGGCACAGGTCTTGTTTAAGGATCATTATAGTGACTTTTGTGATAATTGGTCGCGATAATATTATACCAATGCTTGGAGATCTTTGTACGTAAAGTTGCGTATAAGATAGTACTTTATGTTAACACTTTACAGCTCAAACTCTGTACTACTGGCAGAATTAGTTATTAAGAAGTATAAAAAGCCTGATAATTTAACTAGCCTGGCGGTGTTGCCCAGCTACAGCTGTAAATGGCCTTCAAATGCAAGTACTGTTTATATTAGCTCTAAGTTTCCCAAATAGAATAAAATAAAACAGCTGTAGTGTTAAAAACCGGACAGATGGAATTCGTAAAAAACATCGCCGCGTCGCATATGGTTTTAATTGATGATAACCTGTTTATTGGGAAAACGAGGAAAACTAATTGGATGAGGACTAATCGGCTGCATTTGTTTTTTTCACCTACCTGAATAATTTAGCAGTGCGTCAAATGAGTCTTTTTGGAGGAAATAAAAATGAACAGAAGAAGCAAAAATTATGTGGAATTGGGATTTAACATTTTGGTATATGATTTTTGACTCTGGTCTATTAGGTATCATGTAAAAGGAATACACGATTCAATGAATTTTTCTCGAAACAAAAAAATTGCAAAATTATATACATTTTTTTTAAATGGAATTTGCTTTATAACATAGAGAATTATCATATCAAAGTTAACTCAAAGTATTTTTAAATTATTTAATTCATTTATTTTGTTCAAAAAGGAGTAAATTTATTTTGGCACATACGTCGTTTCATTACACGCATTCTTATTTTGCGTGTCAAAAGTAACTGCATCACTTTCGCTCGCTTAGTAGGTTTTCGAGGATTTTAGATTTTCGAAAACATATTCTTAAGGTAGCTTGTATTTATTCCGATTGGATTACAGAATATCTAGGTACCCAAATATATATTTTGAAAGGACACTGATATTAAGACGAGATATGAGGACTATAAAAAACTTATTTTTCTCTTAACTCGTCTTTCAATCAGTGTCCATTTTAAATATATATTTGGGAACCTAGACATTCTGTAATCCAATCTGAATAAAAACACACTAAATTAAGAATATGTTTGATTTACAAATTATGTTGGTATTACGTTTGTATGAACTGCAAATGCTCCGCCGGCCCCCATCTGAGTGTGGACGTCGCTAATGCTTCTTACCTATATGTTAATTCGAGATATCAGACATCTCGCAAAATATTGTTGATCTTATCTCATGTCATTAAAAAACAAAAATATTTACCTTAATTGAGTAAAGCTAGAAGCATAAATTATTTATAAGCTCGTTAATCTCTCAATTAACATCAAAATCAGAAAGTCATGAGGGGTTATCGCGGGTATCGTCACATTTACAAGGTTGGAGAGTCTGTCACGAACAGGCCACAACAATGGCCCACAACAAGCTCAATTACAACGATACGCCCTGATTTTCACACGATATTTAAAATCAAACTAATTGCAGAATTAACGCTCGCTCCTTGAAAATCAACGCGAAGCTCTATTTTTTTTTGTTGTCGGCGCAAAAACAAAGATCATCCGCCTGTTAATTTATGTTTGCAGCATTTTGTGATCATCATGCAAAGTGTCATTGTTCACAAATTGTTCTGGAACTTTTTTGCTTTAGTTAATGTTGATTTAATGTACTTTACTGAGCCGTTGCGTCTGTGCGAAGTAATCCGAGGTGATATCATAGTACTTCATAAAAAGTTTATGATGGTAGCAGTATTATTATTTAATAAAACTTAATTGCAGTTATACAGACTGTGTATTGAAGATTGAACTGAAACTGCGTTTTAAGTTTGACCACATAATATCTCTATTAGTCATTGTTTCCTTTAGCTCTCTGAGTTGCATCTCAAAATAAAGATATTATAGTGTACTAGCTTCCGCCCGCGGCTTCGTCTGCAAGGTATGTCGATAAAAACTATCCTATGTCCTTCCCCGGGATGCAATCTATCTCTCTGCCAAATTTCATCGAAATCCGTTCAGTGGTTTAGTCGTGAATAGGTAACATACAGACAGACAGACAGACAGACAGAGTTACTTTCAAATTTATAATATTAGTATAGATAAGGCTCTAAATGCTGTATGTCCAAATATAGAGTTGCCAAGTATTGGTTGAACCAATTAATTGCTTAGAAAATGCTTTATTGACATTGAACTTCACAAAGGCACGTGTAAGAATTTTACGACTTAGTTACGAAGATTATCTACCTATAGATAATTCATTTAATATACTGCAGGTTCTAACAATACTTATTTTTAATAAGCACACTATTGCTGTCTTAGTCCACAAAATACGACTTGCGCAAGAGGCACCATGATCACGTTATCATGTATGATCTATTCCAAAGGTATCTGATGAAAGTGTAACAAACCCTGTTCAAATTAAACTCGTACACAATCACCCACTAAAGAGTATTAGTAAAACACTAAATTGTATTTAGAAAGTTTCAACTTTGTATCTTACGACATTCTCCAACAATTATTGTTTCAATTATATTATTTAACTGTATAATTGAAGAAATGTCAACGCAAATGAGGTTATAATATTGCCCTAAAATTGTCAAATGAAAAGCAGTAAGTTTACGTATTCAGATAATCAAACGAAAGCACTCAATTTGTAAGTAGCACTACAAATTGGCGTCCCGCAGGTACGTTTTCCATCAGAAAACGTTTTTTGTTTAAAACGTAATTTGTTTAAATTTTTATTAGAATCTTTTGGAACTTATCAAATGTATTTTTCTGTACGAAACTTTTGACATAGCTTGCAGTTGTATTGATATAATGGCAGCTTTAATCTCCTGGCAATCTTTACTGTTCTAAAGGATTCTAATAAGGACTCTCTGCTCCAAACCTTTTAAAGTCTAGTGATTAATGTTCATGCCTTCTCTGTATGAAAAAGAGACCGTTGGCGTAAAATGCACACTACTAGGCATCAGGCTTATTACCCCCAGAACCAACTATCATACAAAAAAACTGCTATTAGACAAAAAAATACGTTGTGGTCTCCAAACCAGTGCTTATAATTTTGCTGTTATGATAGACCATAATGTTCTAAGGTTTTTATGCATTTGTCCTTGTTAATACCCATTCGGTCAAGTTCAATAAAGTTTTATGTAATTATTATGTATTATTATATTGGCGATATTGAATAATGGTAATGTTTGGATAATAAGTAGAGGTAGTGTGTTATTTAATATGACGTTAGTGAATATTAATATTTAGCTTAATTATGATTGATAGACGTAAAGATAAATACGCGGAGATGCTTTAATCATTATTTGTTGTAGGCTCATCAAAAATCTTTTCTTTTCGCTGGAACGACTGTATTTTAAATCTTGTTTTCTCAAAACTTTGCCACTTCCACGGCGTTGTCGGTGGCAGCGCAGAAGTCGCCTTGACTGCATGTTTTGGGACACAGAGCTCCGCAATCACATCCTTCTGCCGTTCCGTCAAGGTAGCCCCACTTTACCAGGTTCAACTTACATCTTCCCACTTGTGTCCGGAGAAAAATCTTTAATCCTACATCTCATTTGATTTGCGATAAATTATAGGGTTCATATAATCCTATTAAATTACTATTTCATTAAATATCAATCAATAGGGTAATAATATGAACTAAGAGGGTTGTATTGTAAATAAATTAATATAATTTTTTAAACATACAATGAGAAATAAATTATAGCATCTACATTATCTAAAAATACAAATTAAGAAAAAAATAAAATAAAAAGAAAGAAAGAAATATATACCTTCACATCGACAAAAAATTTATGTTTTACTTTTTTATACACAGAAATCATCTCAGTTTATTCATATTAGACTAGTCGCTTTGGGATTGATTACATCTATGATGGTGAGTGTTGCATTACACTAAAAGCTTTAGATTTCGCACAGCTGCAACTTTTCTAGGATACAACATACTGTAGTACTGATCAGCTATGCGTTCGCCTGAAACGATACTTATTCTTTTCTCGAAATTATTATCATCATCCACACTCCACAGCCCAACTTCATCCACCGCTGATCATTTTCTTGTGCGAGTCCCCGTGCTCCAGTGCCAGCCTTATCCAGGTTCTACCAGTGACGGTAACAATGTCGTCCGTCCATCTCACCGCCAGACGACGAAACCTCGTCTTCTAGTCCTTGGATGCCACTCGGTCACTGCCTTACTCAACCTGCCAGGTGTCCTGCCCAACCCCATTTGAGTTCCATAACTCGTTTTATGATTAGCTCTAAAATAAGGCATGCAGTCAGCAAGACGGTAGCAGGGTGACTGTGTCCTGTGTCCAGCTAGGGGTGAAAAACAGGTAAGTATCGCCTCGTACTTAGTACCCAGTACCTACTCGCGAAGGCCTTTATAATATTAAGGCCTTTATACACCAGCCAATTATGAAGAAGGTTTCGCAGATGAAGTCTTTGAGCTTAGGTTAGTTATGATCTTCTTTTTGTTCTAAAAACATAAATTCATTAATTCACTGACAACGCACTGTCTAAGCCGCTAGGTAATAATGAAATGTTGCACAAACAATGGAAGGATTTTTGAGAATTCATTCATAAATAGGGGATGAAAGTTTGTATGGAAGATGGGAAATCGCATAGGGCGCACGACTTGTAGTACAAAATAAAATATGATGGGAATGTTAAATTAATTAAAAACGATTTAAACGAAGACAGATGACACTACGGAAATCTATATAAATTAAAATGAATGGTCGAAATGTATGTACGCGCATAACTTCCGAACGACTGCCCCAAATTGGAGATTTCTTTTTTTTTGTGTTCGGTATTGCCAAGACAAGGTATGTATGAAATAAAATTTCGGAAATTCGAAAAAAAATAACACCCGTGCGAAGCAGGGGCGGGCCGATAGTAAATTAATAAATAAAAAACAATACGATTCTGTCGGAACCCTTATTCGTTTTATGTGCCCAATTATGAAATTAATTAATTCCTTTAAATTAACTATGCAATAAATGGATTGCGTGATAAAATCATCTTAAATAATAATAATAATGCTTTATTGAAAACAAAGTAAATGTGTTGGTAGAACAAAGGTGATGATTAGCTAATCTTATGGATCAATAAGTAAGTACTTGAAACTAATAATAATCGTAGTTGAAGGTACTTAATTATTGCCTCGGTTGGTCCGTGGATGGATAACTATCCACTTCATACCGATACTCTTCTGAGCCTCGTTGGTCCCAACTTCCCAGCTCTATGAAGGGCAGTCGGAAACCCGAAACTCTGAAAACAAAACCATTCCTACCAAGGGGTATCGTGTACAGTAACTTGGATCGTAGAAGTCAGTTAGGCAGTAGCTCCAAATAAAATACTGGTTTTCAGCTGCATGCTGTTAGACTGGAACCCGATCACAACATAGTTGTGGAACAGCTAGGCAGACGATAATTTTCACTGGCGTTGGACAGAGTCGGCGGAGACGAATAGGCAGACGGTAATTTTCAGAGTCAATTGTAGCCTATTGTAACGTACCTCAGGGTACGTTACAATAGTCGTCTAAACAGGGCTCGCAGTCGAACTGACCTACTCACGCTGTCTAGACATAACTACCTCAAGTAGAAACTGAAATCAACAATAAGACTATCTGCTAGTCACAAAGACTGTATCTCCTTTGTATCACACCACTTTGTAACAAAGGAACAACGGTTTTCAAAAATTATTGATAAAAATTCAAACATAATGACAGAATTTACACTAATTTCTTTTATCTGGTTTGTATTTATCATTTTGTTCAATGAGCAATGATTATTGTTGGGAATACGGCCTTCAAAATTATCTGATTGCTTTTCAAAACTATTCCAACCCCATTGTCTTAAGTTGGCATCAACAAAAAAGGCCAGTTATTCATCAATAAACATTGAAAACCATCAACATTGGTAAAAAAACCCACAAAAAATCGTCACGCATTTTTTGCCTTCGGTACCGCGAATCGCTCTAAAAAGTATTAAAGTGAATTTGTTCTAATTAGCTGTGTAATTAGTTATGGAAGTTAGAAGGTCGCCAGGAAGTATGGCCGTATTGCTGGGAATTTCTTCCACATCTGAATCATTATAATAACATTTAGGTATTTGTTCTGCGTATGCGCCGGTGCGGTTTGCTTGATAGTTGCCGCTTATTTCGAAAATGAATGGAACAAGTCTATTAGCGTATTTATACAATCGATCAACTGTACCTATCAATATCAGTGGCCATAGGTAACTCTGAGGAAAAATACCCATGAATGTGTGACGTCACGGCTTGGTTCCCATAATGGGTAGAAGTATTGTTAGTACTGTTACACACTTTTTGACGAAAGGATCGATTGTCAGGTACATTGTCAAACTCCAAACTACTTACTTGTTATCTACAACAGCAGCGGGGTCGATCTTGAGACGGACTTTGAGTGTAGTTAGGGTATTTACCGCGCTATCGCTAGACCAATGAAGTAGAGTAAAATAATTATAATTTATTCTAATCTCATCGGCAATCGTAAGCTGTAGCGTAATATTTTAGTACATTTCTAAAATACCCGCCACACCAGTTAATTTATCATAAACGATAAGCTTGCGCGGACATTCCACTGCATATAATTTACCTTTTTGTTAAAGGAACTTATAGTTAGTAATGAATAATAGCAACTTTAAATAAACCTATTAGTCTTATTTGCATAGTTATTATACCTAATACTACGCAAGTTTTAATTACCTTTTGAAATGTGGAAATTACCATTTCCAGAGCATTTCCTTCTAATATTGTTGTTGTGGTAATTTGTGTACCAAGTGGTCAATATGACTTCTTAGGTCAATTCTGAACAAAAACAGGATCCACTTAGGTTCTTCGAATGAATTTCATGAAGTGGAAAGTTACTACAGGTGGCCTACCATGATCTATTTAAAAACGATTCAAAAGCAAGACATTTCAGTTTAGGTTCTTAAACTGCATCGTTCACAGTCGTACCATGACGTCCAATACGCTCAGCGGCATTTGGATCGTTGAAGGTGAATGAGCGTTAAGAGCTCGTGGTAGGTATCCAGATGGCACGGCCTAAATTAAATCGTTAAACTGACGTCATGGTACGAATTAGCAGAACAGTTCAGTTTAGGTCCTAAAGTGGATCGCGTTAAGAGCTCGTGGTAGGTACCCAGTTGTGTGTATTGATACTCCGACTTTTGGCTGGATCGAACGGGAAACTTAGCATCCTCTGGGGTCTCTTTACCAACCCAGCTGAAAAATAGAAAGATAGTTTGTGAAACATACATCATTTCAGCCGAAAAACGTCCACTGCTGGACATTAGGCCTCCCCCAAGCACCGCCACTTTGTTGGTGCTGTGCTTCTCGGATCCAGCGAACTCCTGCCGCCTTCACCAGGTCACCGGTCTACCTTGTGGGAGGCCTTCCAACGCAAAATCTTCCGGAACGCAGTCGCCACTCCAAAACGTTTCGGCCCCATCGGCCATTTGTTCTGCGAGCAATGTGCCCTGCCCACTGCCACTTAAGTTTTGTCAAATACAAGGCTATTTATTAAGCTCATTAGTCATTGCGTAAAAAGGGGGTGTGCTTGTAAAGGTCGATCAAGATCGCGTAACGAACCGAGGTCACTAAAGATATTCTATGGGCATTCATCATCGTGGTCGCTGATGAATGCCCGTAGAATGCACGGGCTAAAATAATTGCAGTAAGTATAATTTTAAATCGAAGCATCAGCTTCAAATAATCACACTACCGTACCTAACTAATGCATTGTTCTGTCCTGTTCATTCATACTAATATTATAAAGAATGTAACTCTGTCTGTCTGTCTGTATGTTACCTTTTCACGCCTAAACCACTTAACGGATTTCGATAAAATTTGGCCGAAAGATAGATTGCATCCCGGGGAAGGACATAGGATAGTTTTTATCGATATACCTCGCGGGCGAAGCCACGGGCGGAAGCTAGTAGACTTATAAAAAAAGATGGACTCCGCGCCACGCATATCGAAAGTGAACCACTGTACCGATCTATGTGTGCGTGACTGTCGTGTCTCGTAATGGCGGCCGGTCGGCATACTATGATGTAAATGTGAGCGTGAGGCGTGTTTGCACAAATGGTCAACGGCATACTTACTGTGCCTCACTTTCGATATGCGTGGCGCGAAGTCTATGGTCCTGTTCGTGATATAGAATCCTTGAATATGAATATATCTACTGATTTCATCTCCAAGACAATAAAGTTGTAAGATATGCTTCGGTTTCCTTAAAAGCATAGTTTAGGCCCGCAAAATGACGACTGCCCAGAAAGCATTTTAAAAACCATAAAGTGAATCACCCACCGAAATTTTCGGGACGGCCGTCATTAATGCAGCCATTTATGGACCGCTGTCTTAGGAAATTTAAGCTTTGGTTGGTGACTAAGTACTTAGCCTTTCAAACTGATAGAGTACCTATTAATAAAATTGTAACCATACGTTCACGACACCGCACGTGGTGGCGCGAATTAGATCAGACTGTCAAGGACACCCGGTTGGACCCGCCACAGGTTTGAGTAGAACACGTTTTTGTAAAACAATACAGTAAGCCGTTAAAGACAAGTTTACGCGGATTTTTTGTTGGTGTTTAACGTCGGCTTATGTTTATGTACTTACTAGAAGTATCCGAAGTCTTCACAAAAACCGTTTTTTTTCACGGCTGAGCTATGAAACTATTTAAGGTTCTTCAGGTCGAGGTTCCTATTAGTGTCATGTGTTGGGATCTGAGGAAAAAAAAAGAAAGAAAAGAAAAAAAAATGTGTAGTTGTGGATGCCAGAGAATATTTTCCATCCCGGAATATCAAACGCTCTCCGTCCGTATACTGCTGGGCATAATACGTCACCCATTGTTAGATCACCTTGTTCGGGATACAATAGTAACTCCTTTTTGCATGGTTGAGCTGAATGGTGCTGATCTATTCGTCATGTTCGTAAACGGGGTCACTTTCATTCATTAAGGCTCCCCCCGCAGACAGGCGCGACGCGACAGCGCTAGAGAACAAATTATTTATGGATATTGCACTACCAAAATTACATCGCACCAAACAAAATACAACGATCAAAATCGTTACTTATAGGCACGAGGCAACTCAGTAGGTAACCACTCACGTATCTCGACGATTTATCATTGTCCGTGAAAGTGGAACCAGGTTAGGACCTTGAGGATATAATCGGTTAAGACCTAACACATGTCTTAATTCACTAACCTAATGAATAAATTACGAGTGTCAACATAACCCAGATAGGGTCCGATCATGACTGAAATATAACTCAGTTGACCTCTTCGAGGTAAGGTCATGGTAAGATAAAAAGGACTTTAATAAAATATGTGCTGATTAGCTTAGTTTTAGAGGTTAATAGGAATGAAGTAATTAGTATGACAGGAATATAATAAAAATAGTAAATCAAATAGCAGTTATGCGATTTCTTGAAAGACACAACATCAGGGTACCAGCGCTCGGGCGAGGCGGCAAGCCTAGTCCTTGCCGGACTGCCGCCATGGGATCTGGAGGCGATAGTCCTCGCGCGCCTGTATGAGTGGCGCGCGGAGGCACTACTCCGGGGGGAAAACCCGCTTCCGCGGCAAATCGCTGCGGAGCGGACGGACCTCCGGCGCGATCTCATGGCGACATGGAAAGAGCGACTGTCGCAACCCAGCGCAGGGCACGCCACGATAGCGGTGGTAAGGCCCCTCTTTGAGGAGTGGCTAGAGAGGCGTCACGGCGTCCTCACCTACCGCCTGACGCAGGTCCTCACCGGACACGGATGTTTCGGGAGGTTCCTGCACATCATCAGGCGGGAGGAAACGCCCGGGTGTCACCACTGCGAGAATCGCCCTGAGGACACGGTGGAGCATACGGTGGAGGTCTGCCCCGCTTGGGCGGAGCACCGCCGTGTCCTAGTAGAGGCGATCGGCAGCAGCGGCGACCTCTCGCGTCCGGCTCTGGATCAAACCATGGTCCGGAGCGAGAGGGAGTGGGAGGCAGTCACCTCCTTCTGCGAAGCAGTCATGCTAGCGAAGGAGGTGGCGGGATGGGCGAGGGAGAGAGCCGAGAGAGCCACCGCGGGAGACGCCCCGGGCGTCGGGAGCCGCGTGACGACTCCCGGCCACCGTAGGCGCGGGCCTGCGGACGGCGAGTAATGGGTAGCTCGCCGTCCGATCAGGACCAGGCCCGTGCTGGACGGCGCGTATGTGGTCCACGCGCGCCTCAAAGAGATGTCAGCATCAAAGGAGGGGCCCGTTAGGGCCGAAGCCTGCCGAGGCAGCGGGATTGTCCGAAAGGGTTACCGCTACCCCGGAACATAAAGGGCTAAGGAAGGAACACGGATGGGTTTTAGTCAGTAAGAGTCTGACACGGGTCCGCTCCACCCAGAGCGGGAGGGATCATTGGATAATTTCCCATCCTTAAAAAAAAAATTGGATATCAGCGCTGAAAAGTTCGGGCGTCTTGCTTACAAGCTCCCAGGGCTAATAAGCAAGGCGCCTGGACTACTCAAAACTCGCGTTCCCATCAAAGAAATAACCTAGTGGGTAGCTTAGGTCCATGTAGCAGTACTGTAGAGATTATAGCGTACGAGCAGCGCCGCGCGGTTTCTCCCGCGTTAGTTTCGATCCCGTGGGAATATCGGGATAAAAGTATCCTATGTGTTATTCCTGGTTATAAAGTACCTGTGTACCAAATTTCATGGAAATCCGTTCAGTAGTTTTTGTGTGATTGAGTAACAAACATCAAAACATCTTCACAAACTTTCACATTTATAATAAATTGGTGCTTACATGCAACCTCCGCAAGTCCGTTAAAAGTTATTGGCAAGAAATACGAGACAAACATTAACATTAATTTCGAAGACAGTAGGCGTCCAAGCAAAAGGAAGAAGATATTTTTTTTTTAATTAATTTAATGAATACAATAATTACGCTTTATAAAAGCAAATATTCTTTTATTAATATTAATCTCGGTACAGTTAGCTTCCCAAGAGGGTAACAGTACCTACATCAGATTTTTTACCCAAATTGTAACCCATTATCTAGGCGTGACAGAAATCTATTGAAAACTGTATTCAAAATGTACACGATCCACAAAAAAGGTTCTGAACATTTTTTGTGTTAATCCTAAGTTTGTAGGTATTGTGTAAAATTTTTAACCTTTTTGGTACGTTTGTGTAGAGGTTTCATTGAGTAATATAAAAAGGGGAAGCAAAAAATGTTAGTGTATCAATGAATGATTTGTAGAAAATTTTAGGTCAGCCTTAATTTGGACTTTTATTTATTTTTTTATCGTCGGTCCATCTAGCTGAGGAGCGCCCTACACTACGCTTGCCGATACGTGCTCCAGGACTCCTCTGCTACACCGGGGATCGGTCCTTCGACAAACATGGCCAACCCATTGCCACTTCAGCACTTTTTAACATAAGGTTACTGCAAACTATGTTGGTTAAATTAACGTAAGTATCTACTCACGTGACATCATCGTTGCCACAGAATCTGTTTTTTTTTAGCTTAGCCTACTTATGTGAAGATAACTTATGTGAACTGCACCATCGACGGATTTTGTAAAGAAGCTTTTTCTTCTGTTGTCTCTAATCCGTCCTTCACAACCTAGCTGGGTTATTTTCAATCAACACGGTCGATGGTTATACCTGGGTACTCTTTTATAGACACTTTAATCTTCTCAGATCTCTGATTTTGATTACCTAACCATTAATGTCCCACCGCTGGGCAAAGGCCTCCCTACTCTCTGTCCACTTCTCACTGTCCAGAGTTACTAAGGACCAAGCAGCTTATCCCGCAATCTCTGTCTGGGCCTGCCGCGATGTAGTTTGCCATTAAGCGTCCAAAATTGTATGCCTGGTCAAATCTTCAGAACACCTGCTGCAGAGCTTCCCGCTGCTTGAAGCAGTTTCAGTACCTACTGAAAACAAAGTGCTCAAAATATTGGTAACTTTGCTACTTACAACTACAGTTTGTCGATCAACCAGTAGCTATGTTAACATAGTCACTTCAATCAAGTGCAGGAACAAGTACAATCGGCTTCAAAAGCGTTAAAAATAACAATATGTGTTGTAAAACAGAAGTATTAAATTACATTTTGAATAATTAGTTAAATATCTTACATAATCAATAGGCAGATTGAGTTTCCATTTAAAATGCATGTAATATATTGAGTACCAATGATCAATTTATGTTACAATTATTGTCGACACCATCATTATAATAATAAGCTATACATATGCATGAAGATATGAAATAGGTGCCAACGTTTTTGTCCGTGACTGGTGTCTGTAGATAACATATCTTTGTACTATTTACATAATATTAATTGAATGTATCATAATTAATATAACATAATACATCAACTACAGTATAGAAGGCACGACGTCGGTACATGATAATACGTGTATAAATTTTAAGGGTCCCGTAGTGAAACCAGAAAACCTTATAATTTAAGTGTGATTCGAAAATAATTATAACGGGCACAATTAATATTAGATTTCATAGAAAGTGAAGAGTAAGGAGTGAAGTTATGCAAAAGTTATACTCTGAAACAGTGTGGTAATTCTTAACTTCATAGGTAGGTACTGGTTATATCGTTACTCCGCGTTTTTAATAAGGGTACCTCTTTCCCTCAAACTTAAGAGGGTTTACGCCGTACGGCATTTCTTACAAACTTTCAAGCCCTTGTTTTTTGAAATGAATGAACCCATTTTAATGAAACTTCATATGCATAAGCAGGATACGAAGGTTAAAAAATTACTTAAAAACATGAAATGTCTTATTTAAAAAAAGGTAACTGGAAATCTCTGTTTCTATGGAAGCTTTAAAATCGGTCTAATTTTGCTGTACCACTATTTTTCGAAAATGTTCTTAAGTACCTTTTTAGAAATTTGTATGCTGCTTATGCGTATGAAGTTTAATTAAAATCGGTTCATTCATTTCGAAAAACAAGGTCTTGAAAGTTTGTATGAAATGCCGTATGGCGTAAATGCTCTTAAAGATATTTGGTTAAAAAGGAACTAAACCAACAACAGGCACTTTTAAATTGTCTGAAATCTCGGATAAATACCATCGAATACAAAAGTTGAATACCCTATCATATTTATCAATACTTGCAAATAACCTTTATGAAGAGTTACCTTCATAAAAAAAGTTTAAAGGATCTGTGTTACTAAAGTGTAATCGCATTGGGGATCTTCCTCAATGACTGTATAAATAAAAACGGTGTTGTTCTGTAATAAAATCTTTTTTATTTCAGAAAAATCTAATACTTATAAATATGTGCCGAATCAACTCGACCCGAACAAGTGTGTAGCTCTACTCCGAATAAGAATAATAAATACTTACCATACACCTATTGAACAAGCTGGAAAACATGGGGATCAGGGGTCTACCATTAAAACTTTTCCGGGACTACTTATCTAATCGGTTCCAGAGGGTTAAAATAGGTAACTATGTTAGTGAATGATCTACCTGTCACTTTTAGTGTACCTCAGGGAAGTGTGATCGGGCCCTCCCTTTTCCTTGCCTACCTATATTAATGGTCTTTGTAACCTACAGTTACCCCATGGTAAAATTATTTCTTTTGTCTATGATAGGGCACTACTTTTCACAGCAGACTCATGGGCCACCATACCATACCATTACGCACAAAAAGGTTTTGATTCGGTCCTGGCTTGGTTAAAAACTAATGTCCTTACCCTTAACGTCGATAAAACCAAGTTTATTGCCTTCTCTTCTTCTTCTTTAAAGCACACTCTTGCACTGACACAAATTCTGACTCTTGTTCCTGTCCCGTTCTCCAAAAGGCTACCTCGATTAAGTACCTTGGAATTATAACAGATTACAACTTAAGCTTCCAACCACAAATAGACAGCCTCACGACGAGAATTAAAAGTTAATCTTTCTTTTTAAAAGTCTCCGTCACGTAGCTGACGTGAAAGTTATTAGGTGGGTATACTATGCAATGTGTAAGTCTCTTCTGACATACTGCATAACATCATGGGGTGGTGCTCCAAAATCTAACATTTTAAAATTGGAAAGAGCTCAAAGGATGGTACTTAAAGTGGCCTGTTTTCTGCCATACTTGTATCCTACTGTAGATCTTTACAAACACTTCAAAGTCTTGTCAGTGAGGCAACTTTTTGTTTTTATATACTGTTCTCAAAAAGCATTCCTCCTTAACATTTGATCCCTCCTCTACCTCAGGAAAACGCCGAAAATACTCTGTGTGCAATACGACTAAAGGTCTAAGAACAAGTTTCAAAGGTTTTATACTTTCTTGGGTTCCCACTTATATAATAAAATAAATCGTTTTACAAGGATTTATCACCTTACAACAAAGGCTTGTAAGATTGCTCTAGTTGAATGGTTCCATAGTTCAGATTATAAAGCAACTGAGGATTTACTTACTCATCCAAAATAGTCCAACTCCGTACCTTCCCTACACATTTAGATGACCTTTTTTCCGCGAATTTCTCTTTTTCTTTTAATATTGTTTTTAATCTGTTTGTTTCTCATTGATTTTATGTTATGCCATGTATCCCTTCACATTTACTAAATATGTAATCATGTTCTCATACATCTCGTCCGTGTGGTGGGACCCTGGTGATCTGCTATACAGGTATTCCTAGTGCAGACACCAGTCTCTCACAAACTGGTTTCTAACCTGGTCTAAATTTATATGTTACCATTGTGACCATTGTTTGTAAAGAGAAAATAAGATAGATAGATAGATTAGATAGATAATAAGTTTATTCAGTGCAACAAAGACACAATACAAGTATTAAACAAACATCAGAAAGTTGAGAGAAAAAAAAAGGAATACAAAGATTAAAAAAGATAAATTGACCCATAGACACGTCATATCTATAACGGTCGATCACTACTGGGCGGTGTGTGTCTCATGGTTGCACCAAATGGGAGTCCAGCTCAGCATATGCCAGGTACAATACCTGACGCTGGTATTCTGCTGCATCCCGTTAATGACACACGGATGTCGAGAAGACACAACTTAGTTTCAACAAAATGGTACCAACATAGTGCGGCGTGTATATTATAAAGGTGGTAAGTACCCACATCATAATTGAGTTACTTTTAAAGCCGACAGAAAGAACATTTACTTGTGTAGTGTCTACTGGATTACTTGATTATCACAGTATAGGTAATAATATGTAATGAATTTCTAGTGGTAGACTAGTTTATGTTTCTAATCGTTTATGTGTACGAGTTATAAAATTATTATAATAAAATTATTTGAAATTTGAAAATTTGAAATACACTGGATGTTTTTTAATGTTTCGAATTTTTTACAGGGTGTTCTACCCATGAATACGAACAACTTTCATTATGGGACCAAATCAGAAATCACAAAAAAAAAACTGCTTTTTCATACATTTTGGTCTGGTAGGTAGGTACCTATTAAACATCAGATATTTTTTTGTGATTTCAGAGTTGGTCCCTTAGTGAAAGTTGTTCATACTCATGGGTAGATCATTCTGTAAAAATTTCAAGACGGTAAAAAAAATCATCCGCTAAGTATATAAAAACTGTAACCATGAATAATTCAGCACATGATTCTAGTCCCCTTAGTATGGAAAAAGGACAAAACATACATAATCAACCTATATCTAATGGTCCCACTGGTGGGACACAGGCCTCCTCTCGGTAAGAGGGAGTGGGCCGAAATCCACTAATCGAGCCTATCTTCGAATTTTTTGGTTCTAGGACATGCCAGTTTCCCCACGATGTTTTTCTTCATCGTTTTGAGAGCAGTGGTGGTGTAATAATTTACATAAAGTAATTCCCTTGTCTGGGTTCGAACCCACGACCTACGACTCGTAATTCGGACTGTTACCTCTGAGCCACCACTACTCTAGTCTAGACCCACAAGAGGAAAAAGGATACATAGACAATGGTTTTGGTCCGAGTTTACAAACGCCTAAAGCAAAAGTGAACAGTGCTGCACACTCCTAACCTATTTCAAGTTAAACAAATATCACCTTTATTTCAATGAAAATTAAGTTGATTTCAGAGTGACTAGCACTATTAATATCTAAAGTTATAAAAATGTTTAAAGTTGTAGCGTAAACTGAACTTTATTCTGTAGGAATTAAAGTAATTTTTCCATTCATTCATATTTGTTTACATTTTTGGCAAATAAATCGCAAATGCACGGTACCTAAATATTGAATGGAGGTAACATCGCTTAGTATGTTGAAAAAAAAAACTAAAAAGTAAAAAAAAATAAAAAAATATAGCATTACAGTGTATCTGAATATTTGCAGTTTAAACTAAACGATTTATACTTTATTTTTAAAGTGGTTTTTATTTATCTCATTCTTAATTTTATTTTGCTTAGTTTTAAATGTTATTGTGTTTTATTTTTATGTACTTTGCATACCGAAAGGTAAAATATGGTGATGTACAATTAGGTATTACATGAATGTAAAAAAACATCTGCATATTGTTTACCCATATTTGCAAATGATTTTGGATTTGTATTTATCTTTTTATCATTTGTTATTTTTTTAATTTTTTGCGGGTTCTTTTATTATGCGTGACCCGATCGTGCTTGGCAGGTTTAAAATAATTAATACGGAGCTATTAATTGTGATTCATCCTGAGCTAAGACCTTGCACGTAGTAACATAAAACTCTTAACAATTATTAAGTTACGGTTATTTTAAATAATGGCTGTTTTTAATATTTCTTTGGATTGTTGAAAACCATGTTAAATGTTGCTTGTATATTTTATTAATATATCTAAACAAATAATCTATACAAATAAATAAAATTGGAGTGTCTGTTTGTAATATTAAAAGTAAATGCATGTGGATGTATACACGGTACATATACAAAATAAACAATTTTTAATTTTTTTTCTGTCTCTCTGTTTGTTCCGGCTAATCTCTGAAACGGCTGGAGCGATATTGACGAGACTTTCACTGGCAGATAATTGATGTAATAAGAAGTACTTAGGCTACTCTAACATTAGAAAAAAAAAGTTGAATTCCACGCGGACGAAGTCGCGGGTAATAGCTAGTACAATAATAAATTGATTCATTGAAGGCGTAATAAACCAAATATGCTGCTACTGTGTGAGTTCCAAGTTCCTATTCAGTACCAAAGTAGGTATTTTTGAAGGGACTAATATGGTGGAAACGACTGCTCGGCAGGCCCAGAAAGAGATGGCGGGATGAGCTGGACTCCTTCTTAAAGGATTGGCCCACAATCGCAGTAGACCGGGAACAGTGGAAAGAGGGAAGGGAGGCCTTTGCCCTCTGCAGTGGGACAACACAGGCTTACAAAAAAAAGTACAGTGTAGATGTCGCAGCCAACTGGTTAAATTAGCCGTTCAGTTAACTGCCTAGCCTTTAGAAGTAGTGCTCGCCTCGCTTCGCTCTCTTTGCTCGCACGCGGTTGATCACAGTTCTAACCTAACCTAACCCATTTGGTCGCGTAACAATTCGGCGGATTGGTTACAGACTTCCAACCTAAACTGTAATTGAATATCATTCAGGCCGTTAGTTGGATGGCCGCCGTTTAGTTAAAAGGCTAGGCGGTTAACTGAACGGCTAATTTAACCAGTTGGCTGCGACATAGACATAAAATATTACTAGTTCCCTACGACTTCAGACCAAATAAAAAACCAAGACAGAGCGCTGAGAACGACAAAGTGAAGCATGCCAAAACTACACCTCCGCTCTGTGCATACACGCTCACACGCACACAATTTACAACCATTTACAATCAAACTACACCTCACTAAGTGCACACATGTTTACGAAACCGGCCTCACTTTACTGTTGACAGCCCTCTGAAGATGCGAGCGGAAATAAGAAAAAAGGCTTGTAAATATTTTTGCATCGACCCCAAATAAATTGGGATAACGACAGGAGAATGATGATGAATTAATAATAATAAGTTAAATTGACTATTTTCGGAACATTTAAATTATGTTTGGATCAATGAATTGCTATTCAAACATCCGGTTCCTTATTATTTGTAATTAAGAGCAAAACAAAGTACCTATTGGAGTATCTTTTCGTCCTCTAATTTAACGATTATTAAAATAACGGCCCAAAAGCGGTTGGCCTGTCATGTCAATTAATTTACACCGACTTCCTCGAAATGCGTTCTAAACACCATCGGGTAAAAACCACATTTTTCCTGACTTGCCAGAATATCGAAACAGACATTATGTGGTCAGGAAGTTTGTTCAATTATAGGTAATCAAAAGTGATTTAATGAATACCTACCTTTCCAGCTTTAAACGACTATTGAATAGATGCATTGTTCTTATAATACCAATATCGATAAAATGTTTTCGTTTTGTTTGTCTTACAAGCCGTTGGTCCAGCACTCTAATTGCGTAACACACTATCAATCACAATCAAATCCATGTTGAATTGATGAATTTTGTTGAACTGTCAAAATGAAAGCCACTTTTACTGTTAGTGTGTTGATTTAAAACAGTCGTCAAGGGCTTTCAGAAGCCCGAAAGTGACAAAGAGTTACCCTGTAACTGGGCTGTGGGGGTCAGATAGACAGTCGCTGCATCTGGTTAGACTGGAAACTAACTACATAGAGGGGAAAAGCTAGGCACATGTTGGTGTTACGTGTCTAATTTAACGACCGAGTGACAAACGGTGCGAAAAATCGATAATATATTTCAGGCACTCTACAATCTTGGATTGTGAAGTCCCTCTGAGTCATAACTCACAGGGAAGTCTTGCTCAGTTGTCTGTTTTTTTGTTTAAGCTTGCTGATTTTAGGGTCAAATGTAAAACTTTTGAACGAACTCAAATGAATGAATGAACTCAAAATACACAAGAACAAACTGTTAAGTAATTCATTTCCTCAAGTTTTTGCATGAGAATGTGAGTGTTGATTTGATTAAAAAACCGGTCGACGGTAGACGGACAGACAGGCGGTACGGAACCCCATAAATGATAATGAGTTATTCTAAAATAGATATAATAATTGATTCAAGCTTTTTACCATTAAAAAGCTTGAACCAATTATTAAATCTATGGTATGTTATGTAGGCTGTACAACCGGTATATGGATATCGGTTGTAACTACTACAGCCTACATAAAATGAAAAAATGACATAATGGAAATTATTGTTTAGGTTTTTTGTTTCTTCTCTGGGCTATAAGATGAAAATTGTACATTGATTGCTATGAACAACAGCTGATTCTAATGAGGTACCTTCTTACTAAAACAAGGCCTACTCAAAATTACACAAAATAACCCAAAACACATTTTATCGCTTTTGCAGGAATACTTAGCAACTTTTTAACCCCCCACCCCAGGTGAGAGACTAAATCAAAAAACAGACGTGTATTTTTTTGGTACCTACTAAGTATCTTAACAAAAATCTGAACATTTTTTTCTTTAAATACAGATAATTATAATCTTATATTAGGCGATGTCACGAGGGGAGCGGGACGTGTGAGTGGTTATATTTCAATGTCACGCGGGGAGCGGGACACGTGAGTGGTTATGTTTCAGATCGCGTTCAATGAGAAAATAAATACACGTGATAATTCACCACACCCCCCTACCTCATTGTGATATTTCCACAGCCCCTGTCGAGCCTCACGTGAAAACTTCTATCGTTGACTGTACAATAATTCGCTTCTGTATAAATTGGAAGCGATTTTTGAACATTAACAAAATGACTCTCCGTTCGACGCTCGCCGTGGACGGTCGTGCTGCCCGCTCTCGCTCGCTGCACGCCCCCACCGCCTCGCCGCCCCGCCACCGCCCGCTCTCGCTACGCTAGCCGTAACGAGCTCAGTAGTCTCCGGACTACGCCCGCACCCTGTCAATAGCCGCCTTTTTCAAGGCGTGGTTGATAGAAGTTGTTTCTTTAAGAGAGAATCGTCATCACACGTGTCGTCGAGGTTTTTGGCCCCTTCCGGGTAAAAACCACAGTTTCGTGGTCCTTGGTGGATACCTCACGGTGCCAACGAAGCCAAGGGGGTGGTGCCCCAATCTCACCCGCCGAGCCCCATCAGGGCGAGGCTGTCAATTGGAATCGGGAGCTAGAAGCTTGGCCTTGGGGGTGGCTCCTAGTCAGCTCTAGCTTCGTAACTAATCCCTTGTCCACAGCTCGCGTCTAGTACGGTTGGGTGTGTCAACCCCTTCGTACTAGAAGCCGGTCTAGGGTGTCTCTACACCCATCGCACAGACTGGTCAGGGCCCCGTTCGCACAATAAGATCGGCGACGGGTCACAAGCTTAGGGCTCACTTCAGGTACTCACCTCCCTGTCTCACACCCGACAGGGAGGGTAGGATCTCACACCCCCGGGCCCATCCACCCGGGGTGCTAGGTTGTTAGGGATTCACGCCCCCTATGGTTCTTCCCTCTCCCCGCCCCCATCCCGATCATGGCAGACGCGGTCATATTGGCGTTCGTTAAAGAGGTCCTCTTCAAGGACCCCTCTTTCGTTAACCAGTATGCCCAACGTCTTATAAATTTTAGACGCCCTCCCGGTTCGGTCATCGACATTGACTTTAGCGACGCGCTAGTCAGCCCCCTCTTTCCGCCAAACTCAGGCGAAATCCCCGAGGCCGCCGCCGCCTCCCCTCCCGCACCCTCCGTGCCAGCCCCCTCGCCTGCACCTTCTGTGCCAGCCGCCGCCCCCAAACCAGCACCTTCCGTGCCAGCCCCCAAACCCGCACCCTCCGCGCCAGCCCCCAAACCCGCACCCCCCGCGTCAGCCCCAAAACCCGCACCCTCCGTGCCAGCCCCAAAACCCGCACCATCCGTGCCAGCCCCTAAACCCGCACCCTCTGTGCCCGCCCCAAAACCCGCACCCTCTGTGCCAGCCCCATCACCCGCTCCCTCCGTGTCCGCCCCGAAACCCGCACCGTCCGTGCCAGTCCCCGATCCCGCACCTTCCGTGCCAGCCGCTACCGCAGCAGATACTCCAGAGAGTATGGACACGTCCGTACCCCAATCTCAATCCGACTCAGAGGAAGCCCTCTCTGACTCTTCGTCCTCCTCGGAAGACGACTATATAGTCGTCGGAAAGGGTGGCAAGAGAAAGAAGAACGCCTCCTCTCACGCCAACAAGGCCAAAAAGTCGGTCGCGGTAATCCCCTCTAACCCCCGCCCCCCCACCCCAACCCCCGCCGCACCGCAGGCCAATCCCGCGTCTAGCCTCTCGGCTACCCCTCCCGCTTCGAACGCAAAGAAGCCACGACCCCCGCCCCCCATCTATGTCCAGGATAAGTCCAAATGGACAGAAATCTCCAAAGCGTGTGTTGATCAAAAGATCAACTACACGAACGCCCGCTCAACCCAACAGGGTATTAAGGTAACGGTCGCCTCGTCCTCGGACTACAGGGACCTTACCCGTCTCCTCCAGACAAGGGCTTACTCCTTTCATACTTACTCCCTTCCGGAGGAAGTCCCCACCCGCGTAATCATCAGGCGCGTCCCCAAAGAAATCCCCACCGAGGAGATCAAAGAAGACCTTGCTTCACAAGGCATCCCCGTCTCAGCAGTCCATCGCTTGCACAAAGCATGGAAGGGCCTAGTCTACGACATGGTCCTGGTCATCTGCGACCCTACTGAAGGACATCACCCCATCTTCAAGGTGAAGTCAGTCTGCTCCCTCTCGGGTATCTCTATCGAGAAACCCAGGAAGTCCAACCTCATCGGACAATGCCACAGGTGTCAACTGTATGGCCATTCCCAATCCCACTGCTACGCGACACCTAGATGCGTCAAGTGTCTAGGTGCCCACGGCACGTCAGACTGTCCCCGCCCCAAAGACCGCTCTCAGTGCACAGAGCCACCGAGCTGCGTTCTTTGCGGCCAATCCGGGCACCCGGCTAACTACCGTGGCTGCCCCAAGGCTCCCAAGTCTTCTTCTCCCAAACTGACGAAGCGCGCGAGCGACCGTCAGCAAAGGGAAAGCCCCTCTGTGAGGATCCCGATCCCTTCCTCCCAGATGCCCGATAGGCTCAGTCCCCAAAGGCCCTCCCCATGGGCGAACCTCAACCACCTCAAAGCTCCCGCAGCTTCGGTGCCCCCCCCACCCCCGACTATCCCAGCGCTGATGGCAACTGTCATCCCCGCGCCATCAGTAGGCCCCTCGGTCCCAGTAGCCCCACCGGTAGCCCTTCCCGCCGCCGCGCCCAGGGCTCCCGCTGGTCCCAGTAGGTCCCCCCCGACCCCCGCCTCCCGCCCCCAGCCTAGCAGCATGGAGGTAATAATCGGTGCTTACGCAGCTTTTATTGCCCCCGCAAATGCCATGGCAGCGGAAATCCAAGCCTGTAACGGCAATCCTCGGCGCATCGCCGAGATTTTCAATGCGTATCCTCAGATTACGCAAGTCATGCAAACCCTCAACTTCTAAAAAGCTCCAATGGCTTTACAAAGAATGAGCGTTACCAAACCCCGATCCCTTAGACTAGGGTTTTTTAATGCAAACGGCATTAAAAATCAACGCGATGAGATCGCCGCGTTCCTCCGCGATCACCAGCTCGATGTCCTCTTAGTCCAGGAAACCTTCCTGAAGCCCCATCTGCGGAACCCGAACATTGCCAACTACAAGATAGTTCGCAATGACAGGGCTCGCTGCCACAAGGGCGGTACCCTCATCTACTATAGGAAGTCCCTCCATTGCATCCCGATAGACCCGCCCGCCCTTATCTCTCAGCTAGAGATCTCTATCTGTCGGCTCGGCATGACCGGTCACCCCGCAATCACCATCATCTCCGCCTATATCCCGCCCACCAATGGTGCGGAGGATCCCATCTCTCTCACTACCGATTTCACTACCCTCTTCGGTATGAGTGACTCCGTCATCATGGCGGGGGATCTCAATGCCAAACATCCCGCTTGGAATAGCAGCACGACCTCTACCAGAGGTAGGATCGTGTTCAAACTAGGCGACTCCCTCAATTTCGATATCATCGCTCCGATGTATCCCACTCATTTCCCGGGCGACCCCGCCCAACTTCCTGACGTTCTCGATGTAGCGCTTCTCAAGAATGTAAACCTCCGTTTGCAGTCTATCGAGACGGTACAAGAGCTTAACTCTGACCACCGCCCGGTCATCTTGCACCTGGCCCCCTATTCGGGCCCCCCGCACGACCCCAACCAGCCCCCCCCGACCAAAACAGTCACCGACTGGAGGAAAGTAAGCGAAAGACTGAAATCCACCACGTCTCCCCACCTAGACTCCATCCCCGAGCAAATTATCTCAGTCGCAGACACGACTGGGGCGATCGACTCGTTCACAGAGCACGTTCAATCCGTACTGACGGATTGCTCACGGGAAGTTCCAGTGATGGAAGACCATCGCTGGAAACTGCCCGATGACGTACGTGAACTGGTGACCGAGAAGAACGCTGCCATTCGTGCCTACGACTCTTTTCCCTGCGACGCGAACAAATCCCACATGCGCCATTTACAGCGTGCTGTAAAGAAACGCATAGGGGAGTGGCGCTCCGAGGGATGGGATAAGTTGATCGGCGAACTCGAGCCCACCCACCACGCCTTCTGGCAACTCCAGAGGAAGCTCCGCTCCTCTGAAGAGGCCACAGTTCCTCCCCTCACACGCCCCGACAAAACGGTCGCTTTCGAAAACCTCGAAAAGGCCGAATGCCTAGCCGACAGCCTAGAGGCTCAATGCACTCCCAGCTCTCAACCAGTAGACAGAGCGCACCTCGACGAGGTGAACGCTGAAGTCGAACGGAGAGCCTCCCTCCCGCCAGTCGAAGACCCTGATGATCCTCTGCCTCCCGTCACTCCCGACGAAGTGCAAGACATCATAAAAGGGCTCGCAACCCGCAAAGCCCCCGGTTCGGACGGTATCACCAACAGGGTGTACAAACTCCTCCCCGCCCCCCTCATACTGCTCATGACCGCCATCTTCAATGGCGCCCTGAGCAACAACATCTTCCCCCAAATGTGGAAAGAAGCCACAGTCATAGGCATCCCAAAGCCAGGCAAGCCCAAGTCTGAGCCCTCCAGCTACCGCCCCATCAGTCTGCTCAATGTTTTCGGTAAAGTCTACGAGAGGCTTATTTATAAGCGCCTCAAAGACTATGCCGAAGCAAAGAGCCTCATCCCCCCCGAACAGTTCGGTTTTCGCACGAAGCATTCGTGCATCCACCAGCTCCACCGCATAGTCGAGCACATTAGCGCTGCTTTTCAGCGAGGTGCTTCGACAGGCGTCCTGTTCTTCGATATAGCGAAGGCGTTCGACAAGGTCTGGCACAATGGCTTATTATATAAGCTGTACCTGCTAGGTGTGCCAGATCGTCTCGTGCTCATCTTACGAGATTTTCTGTCGGACCGCACTTTCCGCTACCGTATCGAGGGCGCTCTCTCTCCCCCTCACCCCATCCGCGCCGGAGTCCCCCAGGGTTCCGTTCTATCTCCCCTCATTTTCACCCTGTTCACTAGTGACATCCCGAACAGTAAAAAGGCACAGTTGGCGCTTTTCGCCGACGACACTGCCATTTACTGTTCGGGTGTCAACCAGTCATCCATAGCTCGAAACCTCCAAACCTCCGCAAGCGCCTTGAGCGATTGGTTCCGGAAATGGAGAATCGAGGTCAACCCCGATAAGAGTCAGGCGGTCATCTTCTCAAAACCGCGCAAACTACCCCCGCCCCTCCCGCGCCCGATCTCTATGTATGGCAAGCCGATCCCCTGGGGAAAGCGAGCCAAATACTTAGGTGTCATCCTAGACCACAACCTCACCTTCAACGAGCACATAAAGACGGCGCGCTCGCGCGCCTCTTTCGTTCTCGGTAGGCTCCACTCTATGATAACTGCCCGCAGCAAATTGTCACTCAAGTGCAAATTGCGCCTCTACACCGCGGTCATCCGTCCCATCATGACCTATGCTTGCGTAGTCTTCGCACACGCCAAGCCGCGATTTCTGCATAAAATGCAAACCCTCCAGAACCGTTTCCTCCGAAAGGTCACGGGAGCCCCCTTCTATGTCCGAAATGTGAATCTGCATCTAGATCTCAGAATCCCCACCATCCAGCAGTTCATGAAACGCCTCTCCAAGCGCTTCTTTGACTCTGCTATAAAGCACCCCAATCCCCTGATTGCGGCGGCCTCCCGATACACTCCCTCCCGCATAAGTAGGATTCGCCGACCAAGGCATACCCTCACTATCCCCGACGACGCCACTACCCTCCTCCAGGAGAGCAGTAAGGCCACTAGTACTCTCAGACAACATCACAAACACGAGCTCAGACATCCGTCCTTCCGTCCTCGCCGCCGAGGCCCGTCGCGACGTCCCGCACCATCACCGTGCCCGCCCCGACCCTTACTCGAGCCAGCCCGCGCAGCTGAGCCTGTAGTTTTAAATTCGCCCCTAAACACTAATAATAATACCGATCCAGCCTGTCCCTTGCTGTCCTCTTCCAGCGACGCCCTGAGCCGAGGTCCGAACCCCACAGGGGGTTACCCTTAGCGCTGTCGCTTAGTTTTTAAGTTATTGTATGCCCTGGCTGGAGGCCTTAATTCGAGGCATCCACAGGAAAGTCCGGTTAAGCAGTAGCCATCCTCATAAAGGATGAACTGCGAAATGCCATTTAAAAAAAAAAAAAAAAAAAAAAAAAAGAACATTAACAAAAAATCTACGACACGTGGGGAATACTACTAGTAATGTAATTACTTACAATGATTCGGCAGAACTTAGTGGCTAATTAATAACAGCCGCACGGGTTGATCGAAGGTTAAGCTACGCTTGCCGCGGTCGGTTCGTGGATGGGTGATACCCATTACATATCGAGAGTCTTCCGTGCCTCGGAAAGCACGTTAAGCTGTTAGGCCTGGCTGCCATTCGTAGATCTTTGGCAGTCGTTACGGGTACTCAGAAGCCCGATAATCTGACAACCAGTCTTACCAAGGGTATCGTCTTACCCAGTAACTGGGTTGTGGAGATCAGATAGGCAGTCACCGATCCCAACATAGTTGAGAAAAGGGTAGATCGATCATCTTCCGTAGAATTTCTAAAACTCCCATGAAGTACACTCATTTCAGCTACATTTTACCAGTGCCCTGTCTTATTTATTATGCAAAGTTTTGTGACAAATTGACTAACAGAAAACTCACAAATAATAAAGAAAAGCACTTTTTCTAACTCTACTTGCATTGGTCAAACTAGGAATTTGTATGATGATGTAGAAGTTTGTATTGGAAGATTAGCCTATAAGTTGATGATCCCTCAATATACGTGGACGAAACGGTGGGTAAAACATTTGTTTTACATCCTAACCTATAAATATATAAAAGCAAAAGTGAGTTTGTTTGTTACGCTTTCACGGTAAACGGGTGAACGGATCGCTACAAAATTTGACGGATAGATAGCCTGGGACCTCGAGAAGGACATAGGCTACTTTTCATCCTAGATCGCAGACGAAGTCGCGGGTCGTCAACAGTCAACAGTCGCTCAATAGAAATGTTAAGATGGAAAAACGTCAATTCGCTCCTGATTCTTTTATTCCTACAAAATAAAGGCTCCTGCAAACAGGCGCCACATGCGACGCGAATCGCACGCGACGCAAAGGCACCGCTCGCGATTCGCGTCGCGTGTCGCGCCTGTTTGAAGAAGCCTTAACCATTTTGCAAAATAAAAGACATTAAATACTGGATCATCATAATAAAACAAAACATTAATAAAACAACCCAACAGCTAATCGTGACAGATGCAGTTGCGATAAATCAATCGTCATCTATGTAGGCCTAAGGCAGTACAGAACCTTGGTACAAGCCGATAACGTCTCACAGAACTCTTTTAATGTTCTCGTTGATTTAATTTACTGTCGATTGCATATTACTAGTAAATAAAAACCGATAGACATGTAACCTTGCATGTGTGACACTTCTGAACTTATCTTTGATCTTTGACTGCTGGTTTACAAATCAAAGTATCACTTGCAAAGAGAATAATTAACTGGTACATTTTAGGGATGTGTCACTAACTTTCGGCTGGGTTTGTCCACCTAAAAATCAACCATTCATAATATTACATGAGTTACTTTCGTATTTGTTACTAGGTACCTAAACAAGTAAATGAAATTCACGAAAGATACTACATTTTTCAAAGTCACAATTTGTGACCCATATCGTAATAAATAGATGTTTATTAAGGCGCAGATAAAAGACTTCTAATGATTTCAACATAATGAAATTCAACATCACGTCTAATCGACCGGACCGATTTCTTTGAAAAAAAAAAATGTTATACTAGACCATTTGCTTCGTAATTTGATATGTGAATATTTGCAATTATATTTTTGTAATTAATTTGTAATGTCTACCGCGGACATAAAAACGATAATCACGCAAACACTATCGGGTGTATTTTCATAAAACTTTCACCATATAAAAGACAATTAAATTCTCCGAATTTTAGAATACGGTTTTTATTTGTTTAGTGTTTGATAAATTAACAATAGATGATTGTTTCATATTTTGCAATAAATTACCAGCGGTGTGTCATCGCGCATCTCTTTCTTTTCTACGCAGTCCGATAGTGACCGCGCTTTAGGTCATGTAGTCGCCTTAAGTAGACAATGTTATTCAATGTTACTTTTATGTTCGATAAAAGCTGACTAAGATGCGCCAATTTCAAACACTAGCAGAATGGAATTAATGATTCCTATCATGAACGGATAATTCCTATAAGTAAATAAGCCGCCAATACCATGTCTACATGTAACTGAAAGGGTTCTTTTTGCTTTCACATACAATCTTAGCATAATCAGCCTCTAATGTTGCCACTGAAAACGGGCCTCCTCTCAGTGAGGGTGAGTAAGTCATAATCCACCACGCGGACCCAGTGCGGATTGGTAGATGCCACATTTCTTTGAATTTTTGGTCCTAGGACATGCCGGTTTCCTCGCGATGTTTTCCTTTGTGAGAACAGTGGTACGATAAGTTACCGCTGGGCCACCACAGCTAATCGTACTTGTTACCGTTGTTATCGTTACTTAGTCCTCGCCTTTTCTAAGCCACTGGTTTCATAGTAACTGCCAATATCTGGTTATCATGGCCATGAAGGCTTATTCGCAAGAAATTGCTGCTTGACCGACGCGACGTAACCCTGCAACTGTTTCAGATTCATGTTTCTAGTTTTTTTTGCCCCAGACTTTGTGTTGCAAATGTCAAATAACTCAAGTCATAATCATCATTTTTATTACACAGTAATTTATTTAAATTGATTCTATATATGCGAGATAACAACTTCCCAAAAAAGAACAACTACGCACCTAAAACCAGCTTTAATTACCGCAACAAGTAAAGACACAGCTCATAAAACGTTATACATTGATTTAGTATTAATGTTACATTATTCACAATGTCCATATCTTGACCATGTGTGGTTAACTAGCATAAGGTGGACAAGTAATGGTTACGTAATAATTGAACAAAAGGGGACATGAAATCCAAATTGCAAGTGCACAAGGTCTCACAGCGCTGACCTCCGGTCGTGCTAAAAGTGGAGTGACATGATTACTTCGATTTATTTATCGTTGTAGTGTTGGTATGATAATCCTTTTTTAATTATGTCTAAAAGTTGTGTTAGAAGTATTTAGCAGACAAGCATAGGACAGAGATCCCCTTATAATGTGGTTTCATATAAATGGCTACTATGTAAATGGCCACTTGGAATTCAGTCACTGGTAGAAGTAGAGAATTCTCCATACACGTTGCATGCATTTTTGACGCCTTTTTTCTATGGCAATGCTACCTGCTATGATCCTTACATAATATTTATTATCTACTCCTTTTACGTCATCCACGTTAATACTTATTTAATATTGATAGATAAACAATAGAGATTACTAATATCAACCAAACTGACAAACTTTTGAAGTTTTCACCTCTGTTTTTCATATTTTCATAACTTGAGTACTTATATGCTCGCTTCGCTAAACTAATATAATACTCAAAAGAAAATTACGTTACAATTTAATAAACATCTGAAATCGTACACAGTTAAGACACCAAATACTTAATAACTTAATGAAAGGCGCATAGATGAATCCAGCGCAATATTAAAACGGAACCTTCCTCCCTTGAGAAATCATATGCATTCAGCTTTAGTACTTACAGACGGAAATAGTTCCAACATTCCACTTCATCGAATAGAGGCTTACACAGACCTTTGATTTTGTCAGTAAAGACCATAGTAGAAACTGCAGGAGTTTCCCTCTTTTGTAGAGCTTAAGAGGGTGTATTCTGAAAGTTGGCAACTTAGCTAATATCTGTCTTTACTCACGATGTTTTACTTCACCGGTTAAATTGCAATAATAACTCTGAATTAGGTTTGTAACAGGTGTAAAAAAGCATGTGTATTTGGAAATACTTGTTTTTACACCTAAAACGTAATATTTATTTACTCGTCTTGCTAACTTAAAACTTGACTAGAACCACGGTGATCCCAATGGGCAAATATAATAAGATTAATACTGCTGTTGTAAAAATAGAGAATCAAGGATGCAAGAGTGAGCAAAGCAAACTTGAGAATTTGGGCACCCTCCTCGTACGTAAGGTTCGATAGGCTCAGGTTAAGGCCATTCCAAAACCTAACCTGCTTTATAACGAGTTTAAGCTCTTTTTTCATAACTCAACAAATTAAGTTCTCTTTCTGTATAATGGTCAAAAGAATACAGAACTTACTAAAGGCGGGATGCTAAAACTTTCAGGTTCGCTTCGCTCCCACGTAGGTCAAAACTACATTCTCTTGATTCTTCAGCTTTTCTTCGTAAATCGACAAAGCAACTAATCTTAGTCCTTTTAGAATGATGAAAAAAAAATGTAACCTATCCGAGAGTGAGAAAAATTTACGAGCTTGCTTCGCTCGCTCTTGCATTCTATAATCTCATAGTTCGAAACAACTATGAGATTATAAAATACAAATGCTTTCTTTCATAAGTAGGTAATAAATTAATCTGGAGCTGGAGTTATACCTCCCTAAAAACATATCACCGATGGTGACCCCAAATCCCCCAATTCTTGAGCTGCGACCGCGCCTGCATGTAATACCTATAAAGTGAATTCTAATAGACTTGCTCAAATAATGGTTCCATAGGCAGCTCATTAATTTAATCTATTGATTACTGAACTGAAATAAAAAGTTTCAGATTAGGAACCTACGAATTATTTAAAAAGAAACTAGCAAATCAGTTCGCACGGTTTTTACGACTTGACAAACATCCAAATTTCTTTATAATACATAATTATAAACCTTCCGGAATAAATTTTCTAAATTATGGTGGAAACCGCATCGAAATCCATTATGTAGTTAATAAACAAAGATCCTTTGTTATTGGAAAATTAGGTAACTTACAAAAAACGTAACGTTCCTCTGACTCATGGATGTTTGAGGAAGATATAAACATTACGTCATTTAAGGTAACCGTTACTTTTCCTTGAGGAAGGAAAAGTACCTACTCACGTTGTTTTAATAGTAATGGTGCATCATTAATTCATTCAGGAGGTACATGAGGGTCTTTCCCCTCCACGCTCATTTATCATCCAAGAGCAATTCTTAGTATTTATAAACAGATTCATTTGAATTTTTTATTGACCTTGAAGTATTTTCGTTTATGTCCGTATTTTCACAAATTCAAACCACTTGGTTAAATGATTAAATCAATGATAAGTTAATCATTTAAACAAGACTATTCAATAAACTTGTTAAAAATTTTAATTTGCTGAAATACTTAAAAACTATACCGAAGGACGCTTGTACAGTTTTAGACCTAGAACCACATCAAAACAAAACCATTTCAACGCACAAGACCTGTCCCAACCCGGCCGACGGCTTTTATTTATAATAAAAATATAAACCAAGTACCTATCTGCATATAACCTTCGACATTCAACTTTTGTGTTGCACAATCAGAAATCGGTCAACAAATGGGTTTTGATATTATATTAATTAATTTATCAATTACAGTAATATTGTCTGATAAGGCGGGAAAGCGACTCGTGCCAAGGCGACCCTCAGCCGAGGAGCGGCGACAGCAGCCAGCTCACAGTCACAGCTCACGAGAACAATAGGGAAGTGAGTCCAAGGTTGACAAAATGCAAAAATACGCAGATCCTGTACCCAGAATTGAACAAAAACACAAAGCTTAAACCGGCTAGGTAGGCGAAGTTCCATATAGGTGAAATCCCGGTAGATTTTCTAAGTAAATGACTCATGGTGTCACCAGGATAAATTATATTGAATAATCGAGGACAAGTCATTTGTCATGCTGATTTGCACTTTACAGAAAAGTATCTTGTTCTATGTAAAGTAGGTATCTAATTAATTATTTGCGCTTTCAAATCCTAGACTATTATTATATATTAGAGTATTTAGAATTACCCATGAGTATGTTTATGTAAGTTTCCTTGACGATAAGTGATAACAGGTACTATGAGGATACATTACGTAAACATTGCGCAATATTAGTATTTTTGTGTTTCCTAAGTCCCGCACGGGCTGATGTATCGCAAGGCCGGTCGGCGAAGAGGAAGTAGCTATAAAACAATATCATAATATTAATAGCGGTACTAAATGTTATGGAGATCCGATATGACGTAGATTGTTAACAATGAATGTTTACATTACCTACACACGCTTTGAATATAACCAAATATTACACAATATTATGCAAAAAGCATGGAAAAGCAGCGGAAACTTACCGCGGTAGTAAGACTGTGTTTATAAGACACTCGTGTGGTTTATTCGATCTTGTGATAGACCATATTGTGATTTGTAACCATTGTCTCATATAGCACGTTAAACTTGGATAAACCACCGGCCCCGGTAGCCATACCAATCCGTATGACGGGTTTCTAGGTACAAGAACCGGACTATCCTTACAGGATGATTTATTTCCCAGTAACTTATACATTTAGTGCTTCATGTTTTTCTCTGATCGACTAGTTGACAATTCAAAAGTGCCTGTAAATTTTTTAATAGAATTATATATATATACAGGATCAAATTAAATTAGCTAGCGAAACTACGCAGACGTGATGGGTATCGATATCTATAGATGATACAATAAAATATTAGATATTTTCCCCTAGCTAATTTAATTTGACCCTTTACCTATAGGATGTCTGTCCTTCAGTTGCTCAATGTAAAACACTGGAAAAGTAAATTTTGTTAGAGAACAAAGAAGGCCTAGCATACATGGAATATGGATATGTAGAAGACGGATACCACTAGAGGTATCTCTTCTGTATCCGTCCCTCCTGCCCACAATAGCACAAGCACGTCATAATTATTATGTGGGCAGATACTATCGGCAATTACAATTTTTTTGGCCATTATATTTTATAAAGCTGTATTATAAGTAATGTAATATGGTGTAATTTTTTTTTGTTATTTCGCAATGTATCGAAATATACTAATTGCCTATTCATGTATAGAAAAACTAACACGTGATCAATATTCTTGCAAATTAATTAAGTATTTGATTTAATTTTACTTTCGCATTTTCTGAACCTGTCAGATTGACTCTCAATAGTTATTGGTTCGAAGGGGTCATGGCTATATGATAACAGCCACTCGGGTCGATCAAAGTTACGCTTGCAGCATGTGGTTCGAGGATGGGTAGCTATCCATTACATATCGATCCCTCCGTGGCTCGGTAAGCACATTATGCCGTTGGTCCTCGCTGTCATTTATAAATCTTTGACAGTCGTTACGGATAATTAGACCCAAAAGTCTGACAACGAGTCGTACCTACGGGTATTGTGTTACATGGGTTGTGGAAGTCAGATAGGCAGTCGCTCTGTGTACATTACTGCTATTCAGCTGCATCCGGTTAGACTAAAAGCCGACCCCAACATAAGAAAAGGCTAGGTAGATATATTTTTGAGTTATTAGTTCGGCGTAGTTTTTCAATAACTGACTGTTTCGAAACGTAATATGTCAAGATACCGAAGCAGCAGCACAAATGGATAAACTCCGGTTTAGAGTACAGAACATTAAACCTTAACGATATCACACGTCATCATGGATCAAAGTTAAATCATTAAAACCCACTTCGACAGCAACGCTAATTGTTAGAATAATCTTAATATTTATAAATTACGTGTCACGATGTTTGTCCGCGATGGACTCCTAAACGATGGACTACTTAACCGATTTTAATCAAATTTGTACACCGTGTGCAGTTTGATCCAACTTGAAAGATAGGATAGAAAAAAAAATATGACAAAAACGTTAGCCACAGCAACGCGTGGCCGGGTCAGCTAGTAATTTATATATGTTATGGGTTTGGTTTCCGCACTTAGTCCTTCAGTGGACCATTGTGCGTGTGTAATTTATATATTTCAGACATAATTCTAGTCCATTGTTTTAAACTCATACAAAATTGACGATTATAAAATTGACGATTGACACATAGTTTTTATAGCGTTCCGTTATTGATACGAGGAAGTCAAGCAGTTAATCAAAGGACAATAAATTAAAAAAAAAATGTTGTTGTTAACGTCATGATCATTTAGACGGATACGGAACTATTTATTATTGAGTTAAACGTACAGGATGCATTTATTAGCTATATTAATTCAGTAGGTGGTTGTAATGTGTGGAACAGTCACGCCCTACTCGCCTACCGACTGCCGAGTTTAACTTGAGGGCCGGCAATAACGAGATCAAATTATTGGCCGCTGGTGAAGTTTCCAGTACCATCACACACGAGCATTCGTATTACAATGTCATTTAATATGAGTCGTGCGCTGTTTTTTTTATTACCCATGCTGTTATGTAGTTTAGTAATGTATGGTGTGACGTAGCTGTTATGTTGAATTAATGTATAATTTTCACCCATTACGAAAAGTGCAGCCAATTGACAATCGAAAACGATGCAGTTGATTTCTGGATTTTGATAATTATTATTTTTCCACAGCGTATTCCATTTTATTTGATTCCATTGAAGTCGAATGGTCTTTCATTTGTGTGAGGGCAGTGGACAGCGTGACTGTTGACAAAAGAGAATAAAAGACAAAATCATTTTGAGCTGACAAGCGCCGACTACAAGAACTTAATTAGGCAAAACTAAATCGAGTTGACTTCTGTTTCATTAGAAATAAAAGAGAAAGAATTCTTCACTCTTTATGACACGGTGGATTTTTGAGATAGGGCAATAAGGCCGTATACACCTTAATAGTTGTAGCTAGGAAAAAATAACGGGTTTAGGAGACCCATCTGACTTTTGAAGCATCCAAACTATCCGTCATAACAAAGTATGTTGGATTCTCATTTCCTACGAATTTAGCTATTTCTGACTTTTCCAGTACTCTAACCTAAACTGGTCTCTTAATAGTTTTTGATCCTGGTAAGAAACAGGATCGATTGCCAACGAAAAAGTTTATTGTGAAGATTTTCCATCTTTATCCATCTTTGAATGAAGCTCCGTAAGACCTTTTTCATGCAGCTATAGAAGGTACTGCCCTACTCTATCTCCAAAGCTTATACCAAGTTGAAAATATATAATCCAGTCAGCAAGATGGCAGCAGTTGTGTTTGCTCAGGGTGCACCGAATGTATGTCTATTGGAGAAAGTGTCTCTATGTGAGGGCTCATGTTTTGTCAGTATGTTCTCCATCATCATCATTATCTTGCCCTTTTTCCAACTTATTTGTGGTCTTCGCAGCATGTCTTCTATTTAAATACTTCTCTAAATCGTCATCTCAGTATTCACTCCCTTTCTAGCCATACTTATCACTTTCACATAGTCCATTCATCGTTTCTTTGCTCTTCTCCTACTCGTAAAGTTCAATCAATAAACTCAGTCTATCGCTGGACATAGGCCTCTTCTAGGCTACGCCACAACACTCTGTCCTCCGCCTTCCGCATCCAGTCTCTCTGCAGCATTATGCTGAGATAGGAGCCAGAGGTATTTTTTTGGTTGGTTTTTAGTGTAACTTTGTTAGTTTTAAATGTCTGCTTTTTTACTAGGTATTTGTAATTCCTGTGTGTGTACCAAATAAAATGTTTTTCTTTATTTCTTTTCTGTCTCTTACATGTTAGTTCTCTACCATAAAATAATGTTTATAGAAGCACAGAATCACAATGACGAGGTGAACGAGTTGCCGCTTGTCGATATATGCACAAAGTTAGCAACGCGCGTCATCTATTAAATAACAATTTATAATTAATATTTATGTTATACTGATAGCAAATAATGCTATTGTTTGTGATATTGTTTTTAAGAATCGACTTTTTAAAAGTAGGGGCTATAATTATGTTCGTCTGTAGGTATGGATTTTTTTAAATGTATGTTTATCATTATTTTCATGATCATGAACCGATTTTTAAAATTTCCTGTTTTCAACCAATAAGAATATTAAAAAAATCGGGAGGAGTACTCTTGAGGTGGCCCCACACAAATTATGACAAGTTCTGATGAGCAGCTTTTGAGTTACCTTTAATAATACGTACTTAATTAATTTCGTGTACCTATATTGATGATTTGTTAGAAGGTACCTATAGGTTCCTTTCACTGTTGATTACACATAATACACATGTAGCAAGGAGTAGTACCTATATGAATTTATGTGGTTAGGTACCACAACAAAAATTTTTAAAATAAAAAACTTTTCTTCACAAAAACACAACTGACTTACAAAAGCAAAAACACCGACTTTTTAAAGTCGTTTTTTTTTGTAAATAATTGCATAGTTAATGTGCTTAGCATCTGACTGCTAAAACATTTGTATTCTTTGTGAGAGAGAGTGGGCCGTAATCCACCACGCGAGCCCAGTAAGTACGGGTTTGCGAATGTCACACGTCTTCGAAGTTTTGGTCCTAGGACATACCGGTTTCCTCACAATGTCTTACCATTTTTTTCGCTACCAACCACCTTCTAAACCATTGCAAGAGCAATTATTAATATTATAATTATTCGCTTATCAAGCCTTTACAACAACAAAAAACTCGCAAATTTGGTTTAGTGGTTTTTGACATGTAGGTATGAAAACAAACAGTCAGACACAGAGACGTGGTAGTTCCTAATGCCTATAATATGATACGATTTACAGCAAGTTCCTGCTACCATTATTTTCCATTTTATGGTCGAGATAAGCAACAAGGTGTAGATAAATAGGTAAAGTTGTAATAAAGTAACAACTTTGCCTCTTAGAAAAAGTGATCAACATAATGCATACAGTTCAACAACCTCTATGGACATCATGACTTATTATGTTCATTCTGATTAGATTATAAGATTAGATTATTTATTCTAATTAGATATATTATTATTTCGTATAATATATTCTGCGCTTTTTTTCTGATGAAATCTTAACAAAATCCGCTTTAATTATGTCTCAGAAGGGTCATCGCAGCAATGAAGTAGGTCATCCATCATCATTAGATATCATAGATCTCACCCAAGCACCCCCACTTCGACAACAATTGAAAAGAGTAAAATGGTTAGCTTAGATGATTTGTTCATGTTAAGAGGATGCACAAGACGGATGTGTGTACCTGAATGGAAACGCGGGGAAAGAACGTTCTAGAAGGACAAACCTACACTGACCATAGCAATACGGTAGGTACTTCAGAAAGGTGACTATCTGCATCTGCATGGTTCTTAATCCCACATCGAGGCGCATGTACTATGTGGCAATGCCACGTGTACGTATTGGTAAAAAAAAAACAGAATTGTGACAGGTTCACGACAGACGCTGTTTAATAAAGCTCTAAAACTATGAAAAAATTCACAGATCTCGTGCTCTACACGACCTTCGGGTACATTGAAAATGAACTTAGGCAGGCTTTTCATTTTGTACGATTCGTAATCTAATAGATTTAGACCTAATAGATTTTATCTACACCCATGCTATAAAATCCATACTAATATTATAAATTCAAAAGTAACTCAGTCTGTCTGTCTGGCTTGTCCTCTATAAAAGTTTCTGAAACAGTTAGCTTATTGCCAATATTAAAACAACTAGGGTTATAGTAACCATAATATCATCCAAACGAGTGTTATAATGTTATACTAAATTTCATTATGCAATTCCTTTGCTTTTTCGATCCCTTCCCTATTCATCAAGCAGCCACATTCTCACTACACAATTCGTGGTATCTTTATGAATTATTACCTGTTTATAGTTTGTTTGTATTAGATACTAAGCAATTAAACTTTCCATGAATTTACATAAGAGTTTTTACAACACTGTACAACACCCTATGGTTTCAGAACCTTTATAGAGGACTAGCTTCCGGCCGCGGCTTCGCCCGCGAGGTATGTCGATAAAAACTATCCTTTGTCCTTCCCCGGGATACAATCCATCTCTCTGCCAAATTTTATCGAAATCCGTTCAGTGGTTTAGGCGTGAAAAGGTAACATACAGACAGACGTACAGACAGAGTTACTTTCGAATTTATAATATTAGTATGGAAGTATGGATTCATATTATGGGTGTAGATAAAGTCTTGTATGCAACTGTACAAAATTAGGTATTTTCAATATCCCTATATTTAAATCTAAAAGTATAAACTTTAATGCACCTACTCAGATTAGTCCGCGCGCCGCACGTACCTCCCGCGGTATCCAAAATTCCGCCGCATAAAGGATAAGCTACAGCCTAGACCGTGAGAGATAGAAGGTCCCGTTTTTTGCAAATTGAAGCCCAACTCCCCGACTCCCGGAGGGTATTTTTTCATTTTTTCAATATCGTTTTTCGTTTTAGATTTCAATGAGAGAAGACACCAAAAATTCACGACATTCTCCGATTTTATTTTTATTTTTTGATAAAAGTTTTACGTTTCCAAATTTTTTTTACACCATTTTGCCGAGACGCATCTTTGGAAATCCCAATCATCCACGTAGCATTAAAATTCACGACACCAGGGCGATGTCGCACTTTTCCTTACCAACGCGAAAACATTTTCAATATTAAAAACTTGTGAAAGTGTCGAGGGTCGAGGGGTCACCTGTTGGTCGTTGGTTTTTATTAAATGGGCCGGGCTGGCCCCAAGTGATCGTGGATGAAGCAAAAAGAATAATTATAAGACGGAAAGAGCAGGTGTCGTTCTGTAAGTTCTGCCTACCTATTATAAGAAAAAGGCGTGAGTTTATGTTAATTCCAGGCACGAACGAACACAAAGTTCTAAAATCAGCGTCTGATCCTTAACATAGTTACAACTTAAACAAAGTTTTTAAGGAATGCGAGCTATTAATAATAGTATCCCAAGTCAAGTTGCCACTACAAGATTGAATCAGTTTAAGACACCTGGACAAGCAAAACATAACGTACATTCTTACGTTAAATAAGTGCAAACCATTAAAGGCAAATTGCAAAATATACCAGTCAGTCTCGTTTTTTTTTTTTTTTTTTATAAATGGCATCTCGCAGTTCATCCTTTATGAGGATGGCTACTGCTTAACCGGACTTTCCTGTGGATGCCTCGAATTAAGGCCTCCAGCCAGGGCATACAATAACTTAAAAACTAAGCGACAGCGCTAAGGGTAACCCCCTGCGGGGTTCGGACCTCGGCTCAGGGCGTCGCTGGAAGAGGACAGCAAGGGACAGGCTGGATCGGTATTATTATTAGTGTTTAGGGGCGAATTTAAAACTACAGGCTCAGCTGCGCGGGCTGGCTCGAGCAAGGGTCGGGGCGGGCACGGTGATGGTGCGGGACGTCGCGACGGGCCTCGGCGGCGAGGACGGAAGGACGGATGTCTGAGCTTGTGTTTGTGTTGTCGACTGAGAGTACTCGTGGCCTTACTGCTCTCCTGGAGGAGGGTAGTGGCGTCGTCGGGGATAGTGAGGGTATGCCTTGGTCGGCGAATCCTACTTATGCGGGAGGGAGTGTATCGGGAGGCCGCCGCAATCAGGGGATTGGGGTGCTTTATGGCAGAGTCAAAGAAGCGCTTGGAGAGGCGTTTCATGAACTGCTGGATGGTGGGGAGTCTGAGATCTAGATGCAGATTCACATTTCGGACATAGAAGGGGGCTCCCGTGACCTTTCGGAGGAAACGGTTCTGGAGGGTTTGCATTTTATGCAGAAATCGCGGCTTGGCGTGTGCGAAGACTACGCAAGCATAGGTCATGATGGGACGGATGACCGCGGTGTAGAGGCGCAATTTGCACTTGAGTGACAATTTGCTGCGGGCAGTTATCATGGAGTGGAGCCTACCGAGAGCGAAAGAGGCGCGCGAACGCGCCGTCTTTATGTGCTCGTTGAAGGTGAGGTTGTGGTCTAGGATGACCCCTAAGTATTTGGCTCGCTTTCCCCAGGGGATCGGCTTGCCATACATAGAGATCGGGCGCGGGAGGGGGGGGGGTAGTTTGCGCGGTTTCGAGAAGATGACCGCCTGACTCTTATCGGGGTTGACCTCGATTCTCCATTTCCGGAACCAATAGCTCAAGGCGCTTGCGGAGGTTTGGAGGTTTCGAGCTATGGATGACTGGTTGACACCCGAACAGTATATGGCAGTGTCGTCGGCGAAGAGCGCCAACTGTGCCTTTTTACTGTTCGGGATGTCACTAGTGAACAGGGTGAAAATGAGGGGAGACAGAACGGAACCCTGGGGGACTCCGGCGCGGATGGGGTGAGGGGGAGAGAGAGCGCCCTCGATACGGTAGCGGAAAGTGCGGTCCGACAGAAAATCTCGTAAGATGAGCACGAGACGGTCTGGCACACCTAGCAGGTACAGCTTATATAATAAGCCATTGTGCCAGACCTTGTCGAACGCCTTCGCTATATCGAAGAACAGGACGCCTGTCGAAGCACCTCGCTGAAAAGCAGCGCTAATGTGCTCGACTATGCGGTGGAGCTGGTGGATGCACGAATGCTTCGTGCGAAAACCGAACTGTTCGGGGGGGATGAGGCTCTTTGCTTCGGCATAGTCTTTGAGGCGCTTATAAATAAGCCTCTCGTAGACTTTACCGAAAACATTTAGCAGACTGATGGGGCGGTAGCTGGAGGGCTCAGACTTGGGCTTGCCTGGCTTTGGGATGCCTATGACTGTGGCTTCTTTCCACATTTGGGGGAAGATGTTGTTGCTCAGGGCGCCATTGAAGATGGCGGTCATGAGCAGTATGAGGGGGGCGGGGAGGAGTTTGTACACCCTGTTGGTGATACCGTCCGAACCGGGGGCTTTGCGGGTTGCGAGTCCTTTTATGATGTCTTGCACTTCGTCGGGAGTGACGGGAGGCAGAGGATCATCAGGGTCTTCGACTGGCGGGAGGGAGGCTCTCCGTTCGACTTCAGCGTTCACCTCGTCGAGGTGCGCTCTGTCTACTGGTTGAGAGCTGGGAGTGCATTGAGCCTCTAGGCTGTCGGCTAGGCATTCGGCCTTTTCGAGGTTTTCGAAAGCGACCGTTTTGTCGGGGCGTGTGAGGGGAGGAACTGTGGCCTCTTCAGAGGAGCGGAGCTTCCTCTGGAGTTGCCAGAAGGCGTGGTGGGTGGGCTCGAGTTCGCCGATCAACTTATCCCATCCCTCGGAGCGCCACTCCCCTATGCGTTTCTTTACAGCACGCTGTAAATGGCGCATGTGGGATTTGTTCGCGTCGCAGGGAAAAGAGTCGTAGGCACGAATGGCAGCGTTCTTCTCGGTCATCAGTTCACGTACGTCATCGGGCAGTTTCCAGCGATGGTCTTCCATCACTGGAACTTCCCGTGAGCAATCCGTCAGTACGGATTGAACGTGCTCTGTGAACGAGTCGATCGCCCCAGTCGTGTCTGCGACTGAGATAATTTGCTCGGGGATGGAGTCTAGGTGGGGAGACGTGGTGGATTTCAGTCTTTCGCTTACTTTCCTCCAGTCGGTGACTGTTTTGGTCGGGGGGGGCTGGTTGGGGTCGTGCGGGGGGCCCGAATAGGGGGCCAGGTGCAAGATGACCGGGCGGTGGTCAGAGTTAAGCTCTTGTACCGTCTCGATAGACTGCAAACGGAGGTTTACATTCTTGAGAAGCGCTACATCGAGAACGTCAGGAAGATGGGCGGGGTCGCCCGGGAAATGAGTGGGATACATCGGAGCGATGATATCGAAATTGAGGGAGTCGCCTAGTTTGAACACGATCCTACCTCTGGTAGAGGTCGTGCTGCTATTCCAAGCGGGATGTTTGGCATTGAGATCCCCCGCCATGATGACGGAGTCACTCATACCGAAGAGGGTAGTGAAATCGGTAGTGAGAGAGATGGGATCCTCCGCACCATTGGTGGGCGGGATATAGGCGGAGATGATGGTGATTGCGGGGTGACCGGTCATGCCGAGCCGACAGATAGAGATCTCTAGCTGAGAGATTAGGGCGGGCGGGTCTATCGGGATGCAATGGAGGGACTTCCTATAGTAGATGAGTGTACCGCCCTTGTGGCAGCGAGCCCTGTCATTGCGAACTATCTTGTAGTTGGCAATGTTCGGGTTCCGCAGATGGGGCTTCAGGAAGGTTTCCTGGACTAAGAGGACATCGAGCTGGTGATCGCGGAGGAAGGCGGCGATCTCATCGCGTTGATTTTTAATGCCGTTTGCATTAAAAAACCCTAGTCTAAGGGATCGGGGTTTGGTAACGCTCATTCTTTGTAAAGCCATTGGAGCTTTTTAGAAGTTGAGGGTTTGCATGACTTGCGTAATCTGAGGATACGCATTGAAAATCTCGGCGATGCGCCGAGGATTGCCGTTACAGGCTTGGATTTCCGCTGCCATGGCATTTGCGGGGGCAATAAAAGCTGCGTAAGCACCGATTATTACCTCCATGCTGCTAGGCTGGGGGCGGGAGGCGGGGGTCGGGGGGGACCTACTGGGACCAGCGGGAGCCCTGGGCGCGGCGGCGGGAAGGGCTACCGGTGGGGCTACTGGGACCGAGGGGCCTACTGATGGCGCGGGGATGACAGTTGCCATCAGCGCTGGGATAGTCGGGGGTGGGGGGGGCACCGAAGCTGCGGGAGCTTTGAGGTGGTTGAGGTTCGCCCATGGGGAGGGCCTTTGGGGACTGAGCCTATCGGGCATCTGGGAGGAAGGGATCGGGATCCTCACAGAGGGGCTTTCCCTTTGCTGACGGTCGCTCGCGCGCTTCGTCAGTTTGGGAGAAGAAGACTTGGGAGCCTTGGGGCAGCCACGGTAGTTAGCCGGGTGCCCGGATTGGCCGCAAAGAACGCAGCTCGGTGGCTCTGTGCACTGAGAGCGGTCTTTGGGGCGGGGACAGTCTGACGTGCCGTGGGCACCTAGACACTTGACGCATCTAGGTGTCGCGTAGCAGTGGGATTGGGAATGGCCATACAGTTGGCACCTGTGGCATTGTCCGATGAGGTTGGACTTCCTGGGTTTCTCGATAGAGATACCCGAGAGGGAGCAAACTGACTTCACCTTGAAGATGGGGTGATGTCCTTCAGTAGGGTCGCAGATGACCAGGACCATGTCGTAGACTAGGCCCTTCCATGCTTTGTGCAAGCGATGGACTGCTGAGACGGGGATGCCTTGTGAAGCAAGGTCTTCTTTGATCTCCTCGGTGGGGATTTCTTTGGGGACGCGCCTGATGATTACGCGGGTGGGGACTTCCTCCGGAAGGGAGTACGTATGGAAGGGGTAAGCCCTTGTCTGGAGGAGACGGGTAAGGTCCCTGTAGTCCGAGGACGAGGCGACCGTTACCTTAATACCCTGTTGGGTTGAGCGGGCGTTCGTGTAGTTGATCTTTTGATCAACACACGCTTTGGAGATTTCTGTCCATTTGGACTTATCCTGGACATAGATGGGGGGCGGGGGTCGTGGCTTCTTTGCGTTCGAAGCGGGAGGGGTAGCCGAGAGGCTAGAAGCGGGGGAGGCCTGCGGTGCGGCGGAGGGTGGGGTGGGGGGGCGGGGAGCGGGGTTTTCCGCGACCGACTTTTTGGCCTTGTTGGCGTGAGAGGAGGCGTTCTTCTTTCTCTTGCCTCCCTTTCCGACGACTATATAGTCGTCTTCCGAGGAGGACGAAGAGTCAGAGAGGGCTTCCTCTGCGTCGGATTGAGATTGGGGTACGGACGTGTCCATACTCTCCTGAGTATCAGCTGCGATAGCGGCTGGCACGGAAGGTGCGGGATCGGGGACTGGCACGGACGGTGCGGGTTTCGGGGCGGACACGGAGGGAGCGGGTGATGGGGCTGGCACAGAGGGTGCGGGTTTTGGGGCGGGCACAGAGAGTGCGGGTTTAGGGGCTGGCGTGGAGGGTGCGGGTTTTGGGGCTGGCACGGAGGGTGCGGGTTTGGGGGCTGGCACGGAGGGTGCGGGTTTAGGGGCTGGCACGGAAGGTGCTGGTTTGGGGGCGGCGGCTGGCACTGAAGGTGCAGGCGAGGGGGCTGGCACGGAGGGTGCGGGAGGGGAGGCGGCGGCGGCCTCGGGGATTTCGCCTGAGTTTGGCGGAAAGAGGGGGCTGACTAGCGCATCGCTGAAGTCAATGTCGATGTCTAAGACCGAACCGGGAGGGCGTCTAAAATTTATGAGACGCTGGCCATATTGGGTGAGGAAAGAGGGGTCCTTGAAGAGGACCTCTCTAGCGAACGCCAAAATGACCGCGTCTGCCATGATCGGGAAGGGGGCGGGGAGAGGGAAGAACCATGGGGGGCGTGAAAACCTAGCACCCCGGGTGGATGGGCCCGGGGGTGTGAGATCCTACCCTCCCTGTCGGGTGTGAGACAGGGAGGTGAGTACCTGAAGTGAGCCCTAAGCTTGTGACCCGTCGCCGATCTTATTGTGCGAACGGGGCCCTAACCAGTCTGTGCGATGGGTGTAGAGACACCCTAGACCGGCTTCTAGTACGAAGGGGTTGACACACCCAACCGTACTAGACGCGAGCTGTGGACAAGGGATTAGTTACGAAGCTAGAGCTGACTAGGAGCCACCCCCAAGGCCAAGCTTCTAGCTCCCGATTCCAATTGACAGCCTCGCCCTGATGGGGCTCGGCGGGTGAGATTGGGGCACCACCCCCTTGGCTTCGTTGGCACCGTGAGGTATCCACCAAGGACCACGAAACTGTGGTTTTTACCCGGAAGGGGCCAAAAACCTCGACGATACGTGTGATGACGATTCTCTCTTAAAGAAACAACTTCTATCAACCACGCCTTGAAAAAGGCGGCTATTGACAGGGTGCGGGCGTAGTCCGGAGACTACTGAGCTCGTTACGGCTAGCGTAGCGAGAGCGGGCGGTGGCGGGGCGGCGAGGCGGTGGGGGCGTGCAGCGAGCGAGAGCGGGCAGCACGACCGTCCACGGCGAGCGTCGAACGGCGAGTGCCAGTCAGTCTCGTGCCTTTGTCGTACTACATATATAATTACGATTGAAAAACCGCGGAAGTTAATATTTATAACTGACTGCCGTTACTAATATGAAGTTTATATTATTTTCATACGTTAATATGTGATTATCTGAGACGAAATAGATGAGGCCGGATAATTAACACTTTAATTATTTACCTGTTCCGAAGGTCGATCCCATTTTATATTAAAACAAAAAAAAATCATCCTAATCAGCGCGTGAAAAAAATCTTGGATGTATGAAATGAACGAGCATTGAGTGTTAAAATAATGTCATCAACCTGGTAGTGGGGTAGACAGTGGTCGACGTGTCTGCCGATCAAGGTTAAGGCTAATGCTCGCTGAGGAATGCTTTCAGTTTCTGTAATATACAATCACCTCGTTCAAGACTAAGCGTCAGCTTACACCTTAACTTCATAATTATGATGTAGACACACAGATCAAGTATCGTGATCAGATGAAGGAAATGACAGTCTCGTGCCATTGGGAGCTGCAGAGGCGGTGCTGTTCGTGGTCACAGCAAGGACCCTGCACCTTCCGGTCACGAAGCTTATTGCGAACTTATTTCCGACGCAGACCACCGACGATTTATTGCAAATCGCCTTACAATTTATCGATCAACTGCTCTCGCCCGCTTTGTTCAAATATAATAGGTACAGTTCGTATGTTTAGTTCGTTTCGTAATTCGTGCCCGCCAAAAGTTTAATAAGCAATTTATTTAATATTGTTAATTTATACTAACTCCTAATTGAATTATTAAGACGGCATCGAGCAAACGCCGACCGCGCAGTGGCGCCCTCATCGTTTATTTGGTTATTTCTTTTATTTTAGAATGAAAATGCAGAAAATAAGCACGTTAAGTTGTGCTCCTCAAGATTATACGTCAATATTATTATAAGAGGTAGTTATAAATTGCTTAATTTTATTATAATCCTTAAAACGGATAATAGTGGCCACTATTTTCTGTTTTTATGATTATAATCTAACTAAACAATTTGAAACTACCTCTTATAATAATATTGACGTATAATCTTGTGGAGCACAACTTAACGTGCTTATTTTCTGCATTTTCATTCTAAAATAAAAGAAATAAGCAAATAACCGATGAGGGCGCCACTAGTGGGTCGGCACCCCCTTAACTGAATTATTAATCTCAGTTTTGATTTTATTAGCCTTGCTTTATAGGGGCAAAAACATTAGCACATTCGTAGAGTCTTTCGTCCTTTAAGTGTTGGTAGGAATGTGAACTACGTGGCCGTTATAAACAGGTTGGTTTGCCTTATGGAGGCGCACACAAACCATTCAGATGCTCCAATGTCTAGGCAACAACAATTACGTTTAACCTTATCTATCGTAATCGCGATTCTAAAAAAGCAAATAATATAAATTGCAGCAATTTAACAATAAAGTTGAACGTGGCAGTCGCCTTGACCCAAGCAATGGGCTGGCGGCAGCCGTGAATGGCGTAGCGGGCAGGCGCGGGAGCATACTGTGCGCGCCGTACCGGTTTGTTCCTTTCATAACTAAAAACAGGATAATGTTTTTAGGAATCTATTGAATTTTAAACTCGAAAACGCTGTAGAAAGTACTACTAACAATATGCTCGATTTACGGACGACTTGGTTTCGTAAAATTTAAACAGACGAGACAAGAAACAAATATAGGCTGTCCTGATTACACATTTTGCTTAAACGGGGATCAAGTTTTAAATTCAGATGAGAGAAAACTTGTTTAGAAACCGGAGAGATGTCCGCTTGGGAACATAAACAAATAAATGATAATTTTATTAAGTTGGTACGATTTCTACGAATTTAGTGATCTATTTTTAACTGACTTCAAAAAAAGGTGGAGGTTCTCAATTCCGTTGAATATCTTTTTTTTTAAATATATTTCTTACCTCAGAACTCCAAAACTGACTTTGTAGGCCGATTTGCAAAATTATTTCAGATTGGCCCCATAGAAATTTTATCAAAATTCGTTCGGTAATTTAGTTTTTAAACCAAAATTACTGGTAAAAATTCAAATAGACGAAATAATAATTGCATTGTTTGCTTTAATATACTTTTCAGTGGCGGCTTAGTGGAATTGTCATGGGATGCATAGTGGCTATAAGTGCCGTATCTTTACATAATTAACCTAATACAAAAAGGAGGTTCTCAATTCGACTGTATTTTTTTTAAATGTATGTTACGCGATATCTCCGGCAATTGTAAACCGATTTCAAAAATTTGGATAAGGTATGCCTCAGGGGTGGTCCCTTATAAATTTTAACAACTTTGCTTAGGTAGTTTTTTTAATTAGCTTCAATAATACGTTTTGCCATACGTTTGCGTTTTGAAACTTAGTTTATATTGACGATGTTATAATAACTTCCTGTCACTGGTATTTACAAAACAAGTACCTACCTAGTGTTTTACGAATTTGTGGCGTAAGTACAACTTAAAACCGAAAAATAAAACTTTATACACTGCAAAATTAAAAATAATTTTAATGAACAACGACGAAAATGCAAACCAAACGACACCGACTTACGATATGAAAGTAAAAAAGTATTAACATAAAATGATAGTTTAAAAATCGGTTTATAAATAACGGAGTTTTGAGGTAACAAACATAAAAAAAATTGAACCGAATTGGTAACCTCCTCCTTTTTTTTGAAGTCGGTTAAAAAAACATTAAGAGTCTATTGCACTTCCGAATGACTTTTGCAGACAAACCAGTTTCAAATCAGGAAATTGCAAGTGCTCGCAACAACAGCAGATTATGGACACGATACATTTTTATTGAGAAATAAACAAAGTACACAACGGTTTGCAATTAATCAAGTTGTATGTTGTTATTTTAGAAAACTGACTTTTCCTTGTTATTAATATTAAGCTGACATGTGTATTTAAGTTGACATTAAAAACAAGTTTATAGTTAACATTGTTAACTTTAAACATGAGCTACAACACAAGTAAAGCATCGTTGTAAAGGATAACAAAGATGTCATAAGTATATTCAACACTGACCCATATTACGTATGTTTTGCATGAGAAACAGACAGACAGATAAACAGACTGATGTGGTGCAATTATACTTCATACTTTGTCAAGTACCTACGTCGTATCTGACAGGCATTAGCCTCTCGAGTTACGCCGAATGCTGTGTGTGTTTTAGCTAAATTACCGACAGACTGATTGTGCACCAGCCACGAAAGGTATTTATAAAACCGATTTAAAGTCGTTATACTCGTAATTTAAGCATGCACTCGGGACACACGCGACGATCTGCGACTCGTAGCTCATGGAGGATACAACGTTTTACTCGTCATCTCGATGGTTCTATGATGTTAAAAAATAACGGTATCTATTTAATAAAAAATAACATGAAATGCATTCAAGGCCGTTGCCAGGATGTCGTAAGTTTCAGAAATTCTGAAGAACTTGAACTGAAAGCTAGTAACCGTTCATAAAAGCGCCAAAAATGGTCCATCTAGTTATACTAGTAGTTATAGGTACAATATAACAGAATGGACAAAAAAAGTCCTACTTGTTATAATGCTCAATTAACACCTCTGAGTGGTTTAACGATTACCTTTAACAAAAGATTTTCAATAAGCTGGACTAATTAAATAGCTAAGAGGAAGGATTCCTATCTCTATTCACTCTATAGATATTTTATCATACTGTAGCTTTAGTCACAGGACTAAAGCTACAGTAGGTATGAATAGCCCGGCAGTATATCTCATCACCATCATCATCATCATTTCAGCCGAAAGATGTCCACAGCTGGACATTTAGGTCTCCATCGTCACTTCGATCGGTTCACCACTTTAGCGGTTTCCTGCGGCCTTCACCAGGTTACCGGTTCATCTTCTGGGAGGCCTTCCAACGCTATGTCTTACGGTCGGCACTTCAGAACCTTTACAGGCAGTATACCCGTGTATGTCACGCTAATGCAAAGAAGACAGTGTGGATTCATAACAATAGATTTTAATTTTAATGATTCGTAGTTAATTATTAAAACAATTTCAAATACAGGTGACTCCCTGTTAGACGCATAAAAACAGAGGTTTAGTTCGAGTATTGCGAATCGAGTTAAATAAGATTAGTTAGTAGATTTTCAGTTTTGAATATGTGTACAATCTTTATTTTAACTTTTCATTGCTTTTTTCAGTTAGGTATATAGCAGTATACTAGCCGCTGCTCGCGGCTTCGTCCGTTTGGATGTTGGAAATTATCCAAGAAGAATGTTCTTCCGGGACAAAAAGTAGTCCTTTCCCAGAATGCCATCTATCTTCTTACCAAATTTTAGAAATAGAATAGTAATAATATTTATTTGTGTAAAACATGGTAAGTATATAAAGTGTTTTAAAAATACATTTTTGAGCAAACATGTTTTGATTTTTTATATAAGAATTTTACTATAATATAGTAAAATTCTTATACAAAAAATCTGTTTAGCCATGTGTGATCGGATATATTATGGTAAAAGTAAACACAGGAAAGGTACACACAGATCTGTCTGTGTGTACCTTTTCACCACTGAACGGATATTTTTATTTTGTTACTTTTTTTACAATATTAGGATGTATTAAACTGTTAAGTTAATTTGACAAATATGCCAAACTTGCACCAAGAAGTAGGACCAAAAAAATTTTTTTACCTCCCTCTGGTGCATCGAGCAAGTGGCAACTAAACAAAGAGATACTATAAGCACTATACTTATAACACCAATTATGACACGGAACACTAAACGGTGTAACAAACACCTGCCGATACATTAAACAGTAGATGATTATTTAAATTTACGCATTCTTGCTAATCAGACTTCAATGAACGCGGCACTAACTGCTCACAACCCAAGTACCTACAGTAGGCCGTACGTCAGTGGGCTTGAGCTGGCCCAGCGCGTAGTACGGAGTTGTAATACAACAAGAGGCCAGTTTATATAGGCCAACACCCTAATTGCGTATCACACTATAAATCTCAATCTGAATAATTTAGAAGGATATTGCTTATCCATTGCTTTATAAGTTCGAAAAATGTATCTGCTCAGTAATGTAAATAACGCAATGAATGTTGTTCAACTGTCAAAATTAAAGCCATTACTACTGATAGTTTGTTAAGCAATTATCATACAGATCAAGTTTTGTTACTACGTCGTGCGGCCTACAGTACAAAAATAGTATCAACTAAAACATTTTAAAGTCGCTGGAGTTTTTTTTCCATTTCTTATATCAATCTAAAATAATTATAGGACTGATTAACCAAACGTCTGAAGGTAACACTCACAAAAACACATCGATCCGATATTTTTGTTCAATTATTTTGTCAATGGTTTGCGTGCTGTTGCAAAGTTAAAAAGTTACAGAAAAAGGTTGGTAAAGGGGTTACGGATCATCTTTTACCTCTAACTGCACCCTAATTGCGTACAGCACTTTCAATCACTATCTGAATCATTCTAAAGGATATTGCTAATCCATTACTTCATATGTTCGATAAATTTGTCCGCTCATCAACGAAAATAACTCAATGAATGTTGCTTAACTGTCAAAATTAAAGCCATTGGTACTTTTATTATGTTACGCAATTACCCCGCTAGTTTTCAAGAAAGTAATCAACTTTTTTTATGATTGAACATTTTATTCCAGGTACCTAAAGGTCTTTATCCTTTCTTCAAAATGAAATGACGTCATCAGCAAAGTTAATCACATTGTCTTTTCGATCGATTAAACAACGTAAAATGACATGGACCTTTTCAATTAGCGGTCCGCAACCTGTTAGTCAGCTGAATTAAAACCTTTTTTGATACTTAAGCTTTTTTGTTGAACAAGGACATGAATGTAAGTACCTACCATTGAATTAGTATGTACTTACTGATACCCCTAATTATTTCATACATAAGAAAAACGAACAGGAGGCTGTGCATTTTTTCCACTACAACAGAGTAAAGTCACTGTTGCATAGCTGAACGTTGGAGGAGACATATCAGTTGGTCGAAACATAACTGGCGAAATGTGGGTGCGACCTCCCTCCCCGGAGGTCGGGTGCCTTTTGAAGGTTCCCCCCGAAAAAACAAAAAAAAAAAGTACTAATGTAAGTACACCTTTTTGTAACAAATAAATACAACCAAAACGGTGAAGTAAAACATCGTGAGGAAACCGGCATGTCCTAGAACCAAAAATTCGAAGACCTGTCACGTCTACCAACCCGCACTGGACCCACGTGGTGGATTACGGCCCATTCTCTCTCACCGAGACCTGTGTCCCAGCAGTGGGAACATATAGGCTGATTATGCTTATATAAAATATAGTTATCTTAGTTGCCCAGGAGCCGGTCCACAGCTAAGTTGTGCAAGGCAGAAAACGGTAAGACAAAACCTATACTTATTTAATAGGATACTGTACACGACCTATAAACTTAATGTATTGAGAAAAGCAGCTTATAAATATTAAGGTCATATTATCAGCCTACGTTCATCAAGTGCACCGATTTGTTCTACCGACTAAGGACAAAGGCTATGTGAGGCTTTGTATGTTTCTAAGAACAAATTAATTGATCTTTTTGTAGGACAATCGATGATCTGCACCGTTATTGCTAAGCGGAAAATGGAATGCACAAAAGGACCAAAAAAGAGGAAAATGAGGATGAAAAATTTATACTTTATCACTTTTCGGGTTGTAAGACGAAAATCTTGCATTCATCTGTGTTGTGAATGTTATTTTGTTATTTATCAAACATATATATTATATTTTGTGTAATGGTATGTTATTAATGATGAAGATGACTTCCTTGTCTAGCTTCTAACGAATTAGTTACAACCATTATTTATGAGTAGGATACTCTCTAAAAGCAGCATAAATTCATGCCGGTAAGTAAATGGAGCAAGTACCTACGTAATAATAACATTAGGAAATCGCTAAATAGTTAAGTAGTGTCAACTTACTAATATATTATATTATTACTATAAGCTTTTAAGCCGTAGTAACCTTCAGAATGAAGTGTTTGTTCACATTGTTGTTAGAAACTTTGTACTTAAGGCGCAGTAACAAGCTATTTCGTTCGTTTGATGTTAGTTGAATCGAATGACTACCGAAATAATATTGCAGTTAAATTTAATAAAAAAAAAAATGCACGGTTCAGTGGATTGTTTTTAAGTATTTCTTTAGTTGTTTAAATTCCCTTATTATCATTACATAAGGTTTACGCTCAACATTTTTAGAATAATGGGACGAAAAAAATTTTTTTAAGCTCTCTTTTACGATTGTTTTATTATTTTATTGTTTATGAAATACTAGCTGACCTTCGTACCGCCTCAGAATCAAATCACAAAATGTATAAGAAAACAAATTATCTCCATTATTATTTTTTTCGTGAAATAGTTAATCTGCTATTGGATTTTTGATAGGTCTTTTCTTTGAACTTTTGGCGATACACTATTTTTTTTGGCTTGTAATATACAGGGTTATTGGAAAAACACCAACAACCTCTTAAGAGGTCATTGTACTCATCATTATGAACAACTTTTACTATGGGAGCAAATCTGAAATCGCGAAAAAAAAATCTGCTGTTCCCTACATTTTGACGTTATATCTAAGAACATAAATGTAGGAAACAGCTGATTTCTTTTTTCGCGATTTCTGGGTTTGGTTCCATAGTAAAAGTTGTTCATAATGATGAGTACAATGACCTCTTAAGAGGTTGATGGTGTTTTTCCAATAACCCTGTATACCAATACGCCTAACTTTGCGACAAAAAACTGAGCGTTTTACGGTTAAACGTTAAACGTAGGACACGTTTGGGCAGCGCCATAATGTTATAGGAATTATACAAAAGTCTGTTTAGCTCTTTATTATAACTCCAAGGATTCTAGAAGATGATTATCAAAAGTGTCAATATTGTCTCAAATGGCATCGCAATCAATATTCAGTAATGCCGTAATAACTTCTGAAAACTTCATATTTTCCATCGATTCCCAGATCGACAATTACGTTAGTTATCTCAACAAAGTTCCAATCATCAGTTTTTATGATGATTAAAGTAAATTATCTAGTTAGTTTAATTAACGTGGAGGTTGTACCTTCAAGTACTTTAATAGCATCTGACAGTAATAATACAAAAACTATGTGGTGGTTAACTACAATTTATGTGTGCAGATTCGGAATAGAATGTAAGAGTGCCAAACTTGAATAAGTAATACTCGTGATCTTTGTTCACCCGATAAAAATAAAAGGAGACAAATGACATATTGTGTTAATTAGAGATTGTAATGATTTGTGATTAATAGGTTTCGTTATAACTCTTTCTAATTGTAGGTATAGGTACTACCTATACAAAATGCAAAGCTATTTCGTATTATTTGTCACAGTCATTTATTATTTGTATCTGCATTCATATGTCTCAGTGCGTCTTTTCCCTAACAACAGCGAAAATGGTACACTCGTATGCATTGAATTTAGTCGTGCAGTTTATAATCCACCCATAAGAGATGTTGAGGTTTTCTGACTGTGTCAGTTTCATAACTAAAATGGTACACTCGTATTCTTTGAATTTAGTCGTGCAGTTTATAATCCACCCATAAGCGATGTTGAGGTTTTCTGACTGTGTCAGTTTCATAACTAAGAGTTCTACGATGTTTTATGCTTAGACGATCAAAGATCAGACCCCTTCGTTTTAAATCAAAAATTAAGCAGCCCGCCTTCGGAACTTAAGACCAGCGGGATAATTGCGTTTCACACTATCAGTTGCAATGGTTCTCAACTTGACAGTCCAACAACATAGGTGCATTGCGTTATTTACGTTGTTGAGTAGACAAATGTTTCAAACATTATGAAGCTGATAGTTAGTAATTACCCCGCAACTTATTGCAGTTTACACTGAGGTGGACACCTTAATTTTGTTGGTCAAAGATTACTAGGCAGGACTTTGTCCGTTCATTATTTCCATAAGTAGGTAAGTACTTAAATAAGTCCAATCTATACGAGTATATCGAATGCCGTGACATGTTAACATATTCTTAAATTATATCCGGCATTTTTTTTTGTTGACGGAAATGTATTATAGCCGAATATGTTTTACGAATAAATTGGTAATGAAATGCTTTAATTATCTTGCTCAAAACAAAAACGTGGGAAATAATTATAATTTGATTAATTGCCGATTGGCTGTACCTATTTAAAAAAACCCGCAATTCTTGTTGGACCTGGGGGCCTAAAAAGGCCACTTTGGCAGAATCATAAAAGGATAACATTATGAATCATAATGAACAGTTAACTGTTAAGTTAATCGTATCAAATCCCATTTGTGAAGGATTTTTCAGTATTTTTTTTGTCTGTGGTAAAATACCAATCAATCCAATGCAAATCTAATCTTTTTGATTATACCTACGTAGTTATGCGAAAAAAAGAAAAACACTGACTGTCTCCTCATATTATGATTCATAATGTTTTCCTTTTATGATTCTGCCAAAGTGGCGATTTTAGGCCCCAAGACCACCCCATCAACAGATCCCATCTATTCTGTAAAAATCTCAGTGCCGTGCAAACTTAGGTGAAGTCAGCTGTCAACTCCATAGTATCACGTGTTACGTTTCCATATCGGTTCGGTTCTCCATAGTAAGTATTACGTTTTCACATATATTACAGAATATATGGGCTGATAGATATTTACAGAATATATCGGCTGATAGAAACTGAAGCAAATGGGAAAACAACTGACAAATCTTACTGTTAGTTGTTTTCCTGATACCCGATATAGGTAAGTCCCGTAAAGTCAAACTCCGCTGCCCAAAGATTTAAATAGCTAGATTCGCCCTCACCGTACTTACTAAGTCACGCGAAGGCAAAAAACCTTTACATATGACATTTTCTATGTTTTTTTCTTCTTGACAAGCACTAAAATTTCAGATTACATATTTGTCAAAATTAGATCAGACAGCTCTATATTGTAGAACAAAAGCGAATTCGCAATAGCAATATTAAATTTCGCGTAACACATGATAGTTTAAATGTGCGTTACGGAACTACAGTATTGCCAATATCGTGACGAGCCGTTATCACGATCTTGTTTAACACTGCTTATAGTGCAAGAGTTCCTAAGTGTTGGAGTTTTACTTATTCTATTTTTATTCCTCAATGAAAACCCTGAGGGCCTAGACAAAGTGAAATTATACCAGCAAAAAAGTATGGGACTGACATAAGCTATTCTTTGATTGAAAGTCGTCGTACAGTTAGGCCATCTGGAAGTGCAGCATCTTCAGTTTCAAAACTTTTAGAAGTTAAAACACTTCGGATTACGATATCAAATGCCTTCGTTTTTAATTCAACCTATAGCAGTTCCTCACCTAGCAACAATTTTAAAACGCCAACACAGTTTCACACGCCTTACGCATACGTGTAGATGCCGTTCAGCTACTAGTGGCCAGTGTTGTTCAACACTAAACTTTACAACCTTGGGTAAAGTCAAGGTTGCGACGTAACGTCCCGAATCACGCCGTGTGCTGCACCGCGCGCCGCCGCCCGCGCACACAATGTTGAAGGTGAAAGTCAAGGTCACACGTAACACTGATCTAATGAACACCATACACTATGTAACCAGTAATCGATCAATTTTCGATAAAAGCTACGATTGTTACAGTAATTTTAAAGAATTGTTCAGTCAGTCGTGAATTTGCACGCTTCTTGATTTTATTGTTTTAAAATCTATAAGTAGTTTTATTCTTAGAACCTCCTTTTACGTTTCGGCGATTATTTTTGTGATGTTGGTTACTTTAACTTGATGGAAACTTTGAAGGCTCGTTATTAATACGTTCTGGAACCCACAAACCCACCAATCAACAAACAAATTAATCCAACAAATGTGATTTTTTGCTTTGTCATTTAGTACATTCTTTTTTTCAGACTCACTTCTTCTTTTTTTTTTCAGCATTCAAGTTATTTTTTATTTTTACCGGCTTCAAAAAAGGAGGTTATCAATTCGACACTTAAGTATGTTTAATATTATTTGAACTGCACTAAATTTACATAATTATGACAATCTATTAGGGCTTCCAAACAAACATGCAAAATTTTATAGATGTGACCACGCATTTCTCCGCAACTGTTAAACGGATCGTAAACATTTTTTTATTGCCGTAAATTTACTTCAACTTAGGCAACAGTGCAAGTTTCATCAAAATCGATCCAGTAATTTTCAAGATAAGCACTAATACGTGTAAATGTGACCGCCTGGCTTATTGATACGAGCGACGGGTGTAGTGTCACAGGGAAAACATCTCTAAACCTTGGTCAAATTCTAGTGCTATATTTACAACAAAACTATTACCTACTTATTACAAACAAATATTCCAGTTTTTACTTAAAACTAAAAATTACTAAATATAAAAGTAATTTAAAAAAATTAAGTCGTAAAAAAAAATAACTCAAAATTATGAAATAACTTTAATTTTGGAAGGCAGAGGCAAAAGACTAAAACTAAAATACAGATCCCAAGACACTTACGAAATTAAAGTTATTTCATAATTTTGAGGTATTTTTTTTAAGGCGACTTAATTTTTTTAACTTTCTTTTTTTATTTTTGTGATGTTTTACTTAATTCTAAACTCGCCAAACTTTTACGTTTGATGGCGATTTAAATGACCCGTCACACAAACAAGGACATGTAGCACTTCAGTAGACTAGGACTAGTTAATATTTCCGTCAGTATGCACAACATTTGCATAATAAAATTATTACATCACAGATTTTGAAAATTTAAATTTGTATAAATTACTTATAAGTTTAACAAAATGCATGCAACAAGTTTATGAAGAGTTCATGCGTACCTATGCTTCAGTTGAGTTTGAATGACAGATAAATACTTACTTAACTAGACATCAGGAATGTATGCGTGTTCCTAGCTCCGTTCTTCTCTTTACTCTCAACTGTTGTCACTTATCTGCTGACTAAAGAATTGAAGGTGAGTTAAAATAGAGAAAAAAAATTATGTGTACTTTTAGAACGACACCGACTTCCGAAATTAAAGTTATTTATCACTCTGTAGTTTTTTTTTTGGTAGTCGGTTGTTTTTTTTTGTAATAAATTTATTATTTCATGTGGCTTATTAGTATTATATCGCCAAAAAGTGGGCCGTAATCCATCACGCGGACCCAGTGCGGGTTGTTAGTTGTCACATGGCTTCGAGTTTTGGTTCTAGGACATGTGGTTAGGTAGGGACTTCAGAGCAGTGGTGATTAAATAATTTACACAAAGTTAAGCGCCTGTCAGAGTTCGAACCTGCGATCTACATACAACTTGTAAGTCGCGGCTACCACTCGGATACTAATAGGCCACCACTGCCAAATATATCTACCAATATACAAAATATTATTTAGTAGATGATATTATTACTTATCTATTATATAATATTTTACTCTCTTTTACATTACCTATCTTGGGACCCTGGGGGCCCGGACCTTTGGAATGCGTACCAGGGGCCGAAGCCAACATGCAGAGGCCTCTTAGACAATTTTAAATGTTAAGGAGGCATCAGCCGACAATCATCCCTGTATACACAATGCAAATTCGCCAAAGGACAACCCCCGGTTGGTGTAGGACTATAATATTATAATTATCTACTAAAAATACAATAAAAAAAAAGTTATTTTGTATAAACGTAACGAGAATCTCTCCAAAATTCATCCTTTTACCTGAGGATGCGCATGCTAATACTGGTCCCTATGATCATAGTCTAATTAATGACACAACATTTTATTAAGTACAGTTTGGAAGCCAATATCTCCCTTAAACCCAATTAGTGGGGCCAACGTCTGTGCAGGCTTACCTATCCAATATCCTTTACTTTGCAACCGTTAAAGATATTAATACGGCATCAAAGGCGCCCTGAAGATTCAATTAAATTCATAGTTAGAAGTTCCTAGAACGTTACACGAGGCAAGTATTCGAAGTAAATTGATTGAGGGATTCAGTTAAAGTGTGCCTGCACGGCACGTGTCGTGGTCGCTCGCATGCGCAGCACTATGCACACAGCCTAGCGACTTGACCCGTAGCCTGTAAGGTTGCCACACGTACAGTTTTGACAGACATTCTGACAGACTGATAGAAAAGGTTATCATTTAAAGGTAACCTGTTAGTTCAAATGATTTATTCATCGACGCACTCAGCATACCAGAATTTAACCAGACTCTTTTGTTATTGTGAAACGCATTATTAAAGAAAAATAGGTAAACAAAAAACTGAAAAAATAAGTGAGGAGAATCATATGTGGAATATTTTCCTAATAGGTACGTACATAAGTCATCAAAGATAAAATTAGTTCGTAATTATTTCGTGAAAATGTCGTAATATGCTAATAAAAATGTTTTGAAACAATTTTTTACAAACAAGGTGTCATCAATGATACAATTATCCTTTGAAGGGATAGAATGCAAGCACAAAGTTCAATGACCACTAACGAAACAGAGTTTAATGCACTCATTTGTGCACAAAAGCATTAGATTCAGCGACACCTAAAAATTGGCAAAAAAAAAATTTTTTTTTACAGTTTAAGATAATGTATGTTTTTTTTTTAATCTGACCTGTTACGTCTGTAAAAACTGTAAAAAGACGACGAGCTCTGATTTTTTTTTTGTGCTTATTTAACTTTTCGTTAACTTATGAATATATTGCGGACGTCACTTTAAGTTGTACGGTTGCACGGTTGGTTGGACACAAGGATGCGGTGGACTCGCACTTACGTTATATTTAGGACGTAATGGACGAACTTTATAAGGTGTTAGCCTTTAATGCAAATTGTCAGTAAAAAATAAGAATACATCTTTTTTTTTGGGGTTTTCTTTATCGAAGCGAGTAAAGTAAAAGGGAGCTGTGAAAGGGTTTTCCATTTAACAACTGTATATAAAAATAAGAAATACGTTTTGTGCGGAAATTATTATGCGTGTTCGCAATATATCACAACTACGCTTTGTGAACTTGGCGTAATTACTTCATGTGTTTACATAATGTGTTGTGAGTCTAATTAACGCGTCTACAAGTTGTGTGACCCTTTCAAGAACATGTGTGAGTTCCGGCATCGCACAGTTCGACTGCCATCCGGGGCAATGTCGAGGCTGCTAATAATACCCACTGCTGAATATTCATAGACAAACCAGCTGGAAGCCGTACAGACAACGGATTTAAGTAGTTATTGTTATAATCTATTGTTATATCTACCTGCAGTAAATTGTTCCAGCAATTTATTACCACCACAAAGAACGTCCTAGACACTTAATAAGTAATAATCCTGGACAATGCACTTAATCCTGTTTCTAACGAAATCTTCATTGCAGAGTCATAAAAATTACTTATAATTGCAAAAGCTGAATAATTACACGGCTGCCACAAATGATTCAGATTGTGATCGTTACATGAACTGAAAAGTGCAGCCTTGTCCTCTTTGACTCAAGTCAGGGCAAACGGATCAAGGCGAATATGTGTTCGAAGTGACACGGACCCTCCGTCACGCAGGCCGTTTCAGTCATTTGTACATTAGCCATTATTGTAAGTAAACAATAGGTAAACAATAAAATGTGAATAAAGTCTAACTACGTAATCGGTTTACCTCCAACATCAATGCTACTCCGGTCATGTAGCGTAACTTTAATGAACGGATAATGTATGACGCGTTCAAACGGTGACTGGTGTTGTGAACAGGTAATGTTTGTCACCAAGGCACTAAGGCTTAGGTGGCTACTGAGAGTAATCGTGGTGAGGTCAGGCCTATTGCAGCACCGTCCTAATCTTCTGATTAATTCAATGTCAAGTGCGTGAGAGGTGGCTTGGTGTCGTGCAGGGCACGGAGTCGGCTCGGAAGACGAGTCGTGTCCAATGCTTACTGGGGCGAGGTTCCTTCGCATAAAAAGTCGAGTCATGCACATTCAGGCTAAGGTCTCGAGAGGCGGCTCGCGTCTCCTCCGCGGTCAAGTACGCGCCATCTCGCGACACCGGCGCTGTTAGCGCTGATCTACATTATTTCGACTATTTATGTTCCACGCCTAGTTCGGTCACGTACATGCATTATTTTAGGTAGGTATGTCGAGTTCAACGGGATCTTGGCAACTTTAAATTAATTCAGTTTGGTGTCTACCATTATTACACTTCTATATCACTGTATTAGTTTTGATAGCCTTATATCGTCGCTCGCATGACTGCTGGGGATGTGGGGACAGCTACATTATTCTATTCGTGATTCTTTACATTTTGTTGCCTTTAAAAAATGGTTATATTTTGAGATCCAAATAACATAGAGGTACGACGGTTAGTGAAAAATGTAAAGAATCACGAATGGAGGAGTGTGGTTGTCCTGACTCAGATTAGCTAAAAAATGAGATAGGAGTTTTAGTCATGTGAGCGACGATGGGGATGCGCTAGGTAGCCCGCGAAATTCTAATTTTCTTGCGTTATTTGCAATTTGCAGGTTAATGTCAGGTTGTATGTTGAACAAAATGATCGCGAGCATAACAAGTATGTATTACATCATTATTATCATTAAAATCATCAATAAGTACAACTCTCTATGTTCATAATAATAGGTATATAGGTAATATTGAATGTATATTTTATGAAATATCAATCAATAGGAACTTAGAGGGTTGTATTGATGATTTTAATGATTACAATTCTGTAAATATATAAGTACCACATAGAGCATCCTCCTTATGTGTGCTCAATTTTACGTGGCTGCGATATTTTGCCACATTTTATAGGGGATGTTGCGTTTGTAAAACGGTGGTTCTACCAATCTTATCTAAAATCGTTCAGCACTATAATTTTGAATCTAGACAACAGTCGTTATCTAGGAACTGAACGGAATGTGTGTTTGATTACTTTTTATTGGTCCTTTTTCCTTCTTTAGCAGGTTCGGTGCGTCAGTGAACATTACGAAAGCAAAAGAGGTCAATTGTTCGAAGTAGACAGATCAGTAGCAAGACGAACAATGCCTGCAATTACATCGGTGCTGATTTTCTGTGCCGCGCTATCCTTGCTGATATCTAATGAATATCATTAGATCATTAGTATTGTAATTGGGCATGGACTTATTAATGTAAGCACTTGTAGGTAGAACAGTGCAACAAAATAATAAAATAAGCACAATCAGCATATAACGTGAATAAAGTCACTGTTGAGACACAGGCATCCCGATAAATGCAGATCATACTGAATAATTTTTTTACGGTTTTGGAATTTTTACAGGCTGTTCTACTCATGAATATGAACAACTTTCACTATGGGACCAACAATGTTATCACGAAAAAAAAAACAGCTGTTTAATACAAAAGTTCAATACCTACTTGACCAAAATGTAATAAATGTAATCCTAAATGTGTGAAACAGCTGATTTTTTTTCATGATTTCAGAGATGGTCCTATAGTGAAAGTTGTTCATATTCATGGGTAGAACAGCCTGTAAAAAATTTCGAGACTGTAAAAATAATCATTCAGTTATAGAAACAAATCGCAGACATCACCCAAAAAGCAGCCAAGCTCAAATAGGACTGTGTCGGACACATGTGGGCTAAGGCCACCACAACATGGGTTCCTGGAAATGTCCAACGGCATCGCGGAAGACCTAGGCATAGATGGCGGGACGAACGTGTCGCCTGATTGTTCCATATTGGCCCACTCAACTCGATGTTGAGTGGAAAAAGGAAACGGAGGCATTTGCCCTGCAGTGAGACAATACAGCCTGTATTGTCTCACTGCAACTGCACTGCTGTTGTTGTTGTTTGCCAAGGCCTCGCGGGGCATTATTATTATATGAAAATTATTTGCATGCATTTTACATAAATCTATAATTGCTCATCTGCAATCTAAAAGTTAAATATAAAATAATCCAAAACTTTTGTGTGTATTTCACACATTAAAGATCTCCACATGTTATTATTCGTCACACATGTAATCCTAGCTGTCTATGATCATTTAATAAAGTTAATTCTCAGAAACAGCCTATAACGGTAGGACCGTTATAGGCTGTTTCTGAGAATTAACTTTGACTGCTGAGACGTGCCTTCTTTATATGAGTGAGAATGGGCGGTGATCTTCCACGCGGGTCCAGTGCGGGTTGGTAGGTGTCACATGTCTTCGAATTTTTGGTTCTAGGACATGCCGGTTTCCTCACAATATTTTCCTTCACCGTTTTGGTTTTTCAGAGCATTGGTGATGAAATAAATTACGAAACGTGAAGCACCTGTCTGGGTCCGAACGCACGACGACAACTCGTAAGTCGGGGCCGTTACCACTAGGCCACCAATGAATTCTGTTCATTCAATATTCAACCAAAAAAAAAGGTAAATGAAACCACGGGAAAAAACTAGTCATAGATCAATGGAAACAACCACGCGACCTCTTGCCGCATTGTAATCTCCTGGTACCACAATTCTGTTAGCGGCTCGCTAGTATTGGGAGGGTACCAGGAGCTTGGGCTCAGAGGAGGTGGGCGACGGAAAATCGATACTGCAACCTGCGCACATTGAAAGTGAAAGGGGACGTGACGTCACTCTGCGTATACATCGTTTCATACGGCACGAGATTTTTCACATTTATTATGTTAGGGTGCTGAACAAAACATTAAGCTACGGATATTTTAATACAAACGAGGTTTTTATTTATGATTGTACATAAATATAACCTTATGTTTTTGACAATGTGTAGTACTTTAACGAAACTTGAAAATTGTATATCTCACTCACAAGTGACTAACTAACTCCTATTCGTAACAATATGGTGGTTCCATTTGATTTTTTATAATTATCCTACTACAATGGTTTTCATGACAGCTTTTCGTAAAAAATATTAAAATTTAAACGGTTATTTTAACCGTTTAAACAAAGTATAAAATTATAGCTAATACTAACGTAATTAATAATAACAAAAACCGTACAGTACTCATTTTATAATTATTCTTAGTACCTACAATTACCTAGTTTTATTGTCAATTAAAACCAAAGTGAATTAAGTACTAAGGTTTTAAGGTATGAAAAGTTAGCTTTAATATCTTATAATATCGTAATTTGTAATAATCTTTTTTACGTTTCTTTATTCCTAACCTCGAAATTACGTGACACGATGTAATAATAATGTCATATACTATTTAACAAATCAAGAGATTCCACTGTGAGTTTTATTATCATTTTTTTTTTTGTTTTCCGGGGCCTTCAAAAAGCACTCGACATCCTGGGAGGTCGGGGAGTGTGGGATTTTTACCTCTCTAAAACCACCCCGGTGATCATCACCAGCACATAGGGGTGGTCCCGGTTTCTCGTATAAGGCCAATTCTGGAACCCCCCAAGTAACAGTGTATTTTGCAGCAGTTAGTGGCAAATGTTTTTTTGGAAGTCGGTTGTTTTTTTTTTTTTGTTAAAAACTTATAAACGTTAAAAGGAGGTCAAAAAAACTCATACAACTTTGCCCAAACATGTACCTCGAGGTACACGTGCACCAAATCGTAGAGAAAAAATAGAGGATTTTTTTTATCCATAAATAATTTTAAACTACATAATAAATTATTTAAAGTTTTAATAACCTGTAACACAATTAAATCATGTGGCAACTTTGCATGTACGGGTTGACATTAGGAGTATGAGTTGTATTCTGTGGACCACTGTGGATTAAAAGACTAAATATCATTCACATGTCAATGTCATTCCGTTCGTTTCTGCGTTTCTGGGTACTCGTCTGTTGTTCGTTTGTATTATGGATTTTTTTTTAATAACTTGGCTATTCTTTCTGGTATTTCTTGGCTATTCTTTGGTATATGGGAAGGGCTCGGCATCAAGAAAATATAACAGCGCCTGCCATTTTCCTGGATAATATTTTAGTGAGAGATGAAATTGAAAATGAAGAACGCTAATATAGGAAACAAAAATATTTACTGTTTTATTCCATGTAACTAACTCGATAAGTCTATTTATTTGAATTATAATAAAAATATATTTGAAATGAAACAAAAACAACAGTGGCTGAAGCCGACAGCAGACAACTGTCAACTTGACAGTTTTTTTTTTAATAGGTACGGTAATGGACCAAGGTGGTATAGTTGTGCCCAAAATGGCGAGCTTTTTATTGTTAAAAGTTATTTTTTTCTCGTCCCCGGGTAACCATAAAATAAATATTTAAATTCAATATTATTCAGTGTACTCTAGTGTATTTTATGCCACTAAGTGTACCTCGGTACTTCGATTGGGCAGATTTTGGTGACATAATTTACAAAAAAATTGAATTGATTCAATTCGCCCTTCCAAAAGGTAATAATAATAATAATAATATCCTTGGACATTTCACACAACGCCATTTAGTCCCAAGCTAAGCAACCTAATGCTTGCGTTATGGTAACGAGATGGCTGATACACTACTTATATACATTTTTTTTTTTGTAAATACATACATATTATAGATAAAACACCCAGACCCGTAACAAATACTTGTAGGTCGTACAAATATTTGTTCCGTGCGGGAATCGAACCCGCGACATGCTGCGCAGCAGTCAATCGCTCAACCAGGTAGTTTAGTATGGAGAACAATGGGCAACAAAGTCCATCGTAATTCTTTTAAAAATGTTTTAAAATATTTTGTTTACATTAATTATATAATTATATGTGAAGACGATGCACCTAAAAAAAGTATAACAATAGGTAAAAAGAATTTAAAATAAAGCAATGACAGATCACCTGAAATGGGCCAAAACGATATCATTATTTTTGCCCGAAACATAGACGAATCAATAAATGAATGGCATAGGAACAAATTTATTATTAGGTACTACATGAAATATTCTGTTAACAATCAGTCTGGACGCGCCAGACCGTGGTAACTCGCCCTCCTTTCGATTCTGCCTTAAGTTAGAGGATGTCCGCTCATTTTAATTGGAAGTATATTCTATATTAAATAATTGTCCATTTCCATATCACCGGAATTATTCATCTAATTATTTAATTTTACGCGCAGTGTTTTAGCAATTTTCATGAACATGATGAGTCCTTTTTTGTCTAACCTCACGAAATTAGGCCAATTTATTATTATTATCATTATAATGGACCGATTGCCTGTTATTATAATTATAATAACAATGACTACAGTATGACTTGGGTAAAAACTTCGAGAACTACGATGGAACGGTACCGGTCGTCACATAAGTAAACAGAACTTTAACTGCCGGAATGAAAAAGAAAATTTTAATAATACGTTTCTAGGTTCCTTAAGACAACTACACTCTGTCCAATAGGTTAACGGTTTTTTCTCAAATATCAATAAAATATATAAATTATTTTGACGACACGGTTGGCGCTGTTGATTGAGCGATTGACTGCTGCGCAGCATGTCGCGGGTTCGATTCCCGCACGGAACAAATATTTGTACGACCTACAAGTATTTGTTCCGGGTCTGGGTGTTTTTTCTATAATATGTATGTATTTACAAAAAAAAAAAATATAAGTAGTTTATCAGCCATCTCGTTACCATAACACAAGCATTAGGTTGCTTAGCTTGGTACTATATGGCGTTGTGTGAAATGTCCAAGGATATTTATGTCCAAGGATATTTATTTGCCAGGATATGGATTTGCCACCATAAACAAGACGTTAATGTTTTATTTCGATTTTAAAACTTTCTTAAAATATTATGAATAAATAACGTTGTGTTTTAATATGTAGTGAACCCTACCAACCCTAACCTATATTTATGTGTATACACTTCAACACAATTGATAGGTAGGTATAGCAAACCAGTGCATACTTTATTTTTACGCTGATTTCCGCTATAAAACCTGCAAAATATAAAATAAAGTAAACAAAGCGGCTAACTATATTGTTTGTCTTTAATAATAATAAACACAGGCACAGAAACCGCACCATTTTTATTCGACAAAAATTTATTTATTTATTAAGGTACACCTTTGGTTGGTGTACCTTAATAAATAAATAAATTTTAGCTTCTATGTATAATTTATCTTAAGTACTATAAAAGTATTATAAAAGTCTCGGTCTTAGGTACATAGTCGCCAATTACAGGTTTACCGGTAAACTCAGAAATAAGTGATCAAACATAATAATAACAAAATAAAAGGCAAGAACTTTAAAAAAAATCGATAATTGATACTACAGTATACAAATTAAAGTGATATTTTCGAAATGTGTGTTATACCTAACGTTGCTGCAATCACTAATTCGATCTGTCAAAAAATGCTGAATTCTTGTTACACTGACGTCAGTCGCGTACGTCATTGTGTTCTATATAGCACCATACTGCGACGCTGACGTCAGCGGCGCGTATGTTGGTACTGACTGTAAGCGATACCGTACGCGACCGACGTCAGCGTAACAGGAATTCAGGCCTTATATAGCACCATACTGCGACGCTGACGTCAGCGGCGCGTATGTTGGTACTGACCGTACGCGACCGACGCCAGCGTAACAGGAATTCAAGCCTAAGCTACCAATAATAAACGCTGTGTGAGTACAAGTAATCAAGGGTGAGGCACTAGGGCAGCCCGCGTATATATATACCCTATTGAATGACAATTTTATGAAAAATACTTATCAATCAATAGGGTTATATGAACATAAGAGGGTTGTATTGATGATTTTAGTGATTATAATTCTGTATATACATACTTGTTACGAGAGGGGCCCGTGGCTAAATAAAAGCTGCGGCAAAGGTCGTTCGATCAGGTTAAGTTACGCTTATCGCGGTTGGTCTGTGGATGGGTAACCACAGGGGTTACAGGGTTTACATACCGACACCCATCCCTGAAAGCACTTTAAACGTTAAACCGTTGATCCCGGCTGTCATTCGTGGATCTTTGACAGTCGTTACGGGTAATCAGAAATCCGAAAGTTTGACAACCAGTCTTACCAAGGGGTAGGTATTGTATTACCCAGTAATTCTTCTCCATAAGTACCTACGCTTTGGAATGGGCAACTAGCTTCATATTTTCTGACTGACCTATTGACAATTCAAAAGTGCCTGTAAATGGTTTAATTGAAATAAATGCTTTGAGTTTGAGTTTGAAAAAGATTGGGTTGTGGAGCTCATTGCAGATAGGCAGTCGCTCCATGAATAAAATACTGGTATTCAGCTGGATCCGGTTAGACTGTTGCTGTTGAACATAGTTGGGAAAATGCTAGGCAGAATTATACATACTTGTTACGGTCGCGAATAATACTTTGTTACCATACACTGACCTAAAAATTACAAAAAAACAAAAGAAAATTTGAACTTTTCCTTAGAGCAGCCCGTGTATCCGGAAATGCACCCTCCATGGGTTGCATAGACTAACATTATGCAGTATTTTACCTTACAACACTTTCATAATGGGTTTGTCGTAACAGGGATAAGTAAATAAGTTGAATTATACGGACAACATTTTGAACCAGGACAGCAGGTACCTACACTGCCTTATTATTTTCTCCGTATGTAAAAGTAACTTTGAAATGAATAGCAACTTTACTACTTCATGAATATTATTATTAAAAAAACATTAGGTAGATATACAGGAGCACTGTTTTTTTTTACATAATATTTCAAGAAAAAGTGATTCCTTTATCATTATTTATTTTTTATCCTATTTACAGAATAAACAATTTAATTTAATTTATGTTTTAAGAAATTCCATTTTCACCACACGGCACACAAGCGCAATTAAAATACGCTTCGGAAGACTTAAAAAAATATTATTACAAGTATATCCTAGATAAAATCTAACCTAACCATTTAATAGAAAATATTTAATACCTAACAGGTATACGATTTTATAATCCACTAGCTAATGCCCTGCGTTGCAATGCTTCGATCAATAATAGTTGCAATGCCTTTTTTTTGTTAGGAACACAACTTACCAAAGTTTCATTAAAATCGGTCGAGCCATTTTCGAGTTTTTGCGAGACTAACGATTGACCGAAAGTCAATTGATTTTTATATAAGAAGATAATACTTAGCTGAAAAAAGTAAAAAAAAAAAAATTAAATGAGCATCTTACTTACCAGAGATTTATTCTGATTGAAATATATAGTTAATTTCCAAATCTTTGCAAACAATAAAACATCGAATATAATCGAAGGACCATCTGCGGTTGGAAATGAACCGTCGGAAATGACAACTCCTCTCTGCGACGACAATAAGTCACCAAATGGACCGCCATTCGTTTCAAGAGGAAAACCGCATAAGCTACCGAGCTTATGCGGTTTTCCTCTTGAAACGTAAGAACATAGCTGGAAAGCGTTTACCTCAAGTTATGCCCAAGTAAGACGGGAAAGTCCGACCGCGGAACTAAGGACCAGTCTTGCCTGCACAGCGTGCGCAAAACCGGGTTCGCGGAAGCCCGTGTTCACAGGTGTCTAGTCGCTGCAGCAGTAGAACTAAGATACGTACTTCATAATAATCCCGCGGGTTTTCCTGCTACCTACAGGCTACAGGTACCGGGAAAACTCCCGGGGTAGGTATTATGACGAAGTAGCTATCTTAGTAAGAGGACGCTAGGTGACTGTTCTGAAGCTAATTCCACAATCTTTTTCAATAGGGTTAAGAGAAAGTCCCTGGAGTACCGTACCTATCTACTTTAATTCATACATAATTTCCATTGCACCTAATCCTAAAATAAATACTTATAACACAATCCCCATTAAAGTAAGTTATCTTTACGTGGTTTAATACAATTAAATAAATTAATAAATACTTAATTATTAAAAAATACTAAATCAAAATTATGTTCTTTGTTTAAGGCATATTACAGATGTTGGCGTGAAGACTTGAAGTCTACAAAACATCAGCAGTTTATTATTATCTAATAAAGTCGTAGAGGTAAAAATAAAACGAACCTCCATTAAAAGCTTTACACGAAATTCTGCTAGAATTATATGAATGTGCAAAGGTAGACCGCGAAATTTAAATTTTCTTACGTTTTTTTTTTGGAATTTGCAGGTCAGTGTCAGGTTGCATCTAGATCAAGATATGATTCGCGACCATATTAGATACGTATTTACAGAAATATAGTCATTATATAAGGTATATCTCTCTAAGCACTTTTCTAGAGATTTGTTTCTAAGGATAATCTAACTTGGAAAGATGTATGAATGATTCTAATGATTATAATTCTGTCAATATGTACCTGTTATAGTCGCGCTTCATATTTTGATCAAGATACAACCTGAAACTGACCTGAAAATTGCAAAAAACGTAAGAAATATTGAATTTCACGAGCTATAACTGCGCATCACCTTAAAAGGAAGAATCAATAATTTTTGGAGACTGCCTATCAGCCTGTCCTTCTGTAGACATTTAAGTATCTGTAGAGTGTTCAAGTGAGCCAAAATTGCAAATAAAGTTTCAAAATATTTTGGAAAATTATCATTTAATATTTTTACGGTTCTGCACCTCAAAACGAAAAAATACGGTGTCGTTGGTTCTGCATTTTCGTTTATTGACACCGACTTCCGAAATTAAAGTTATTTGTCACTTTGTAGTTTTTTTTGGAAGTCGGTTGTTTTTTTTTTGTAAAAAAGTTTTTATTTTTCACTTTTTAGTGAGAGAGTTTGTAATTTATCTAAGTAACAATAGCCTAACGTCAACTGCTCACCACCTTTTACAAAATATTGCTTTTGCCGATTCTGGGACGTTAATTGTTGAGGAGTTCTCTTGGTAAGAAGAAGAGAACTCCTCAACAACCACTCACCGTAAGCATTGTGACGAGCATAAATTGCTTAGCAACCATATTAAAGTAATCGAATACGCAACCCGTGAAATGTTTATCATTGAGTAGTTCCGATGGCCGTCTGTGATCTTCATCATCAGCTCCAATTTACCAAATGATGATTTCCGAGAGCAAATGTTCAAGTTACTCTAAAACATATCCAAATCGCTATAGGTTTGCCAATAAAATTTGAGGGTTTCCCTCGATTTCCATGGGATCCTCTCATCAGATTCCAACTTGCTGACAATGGGACCAACTTGTGAGTATAGCCATTCAAACAAAAAAAAAATTCCAAATCGGTCCAGGCGTCTTTGAGAAATCGGGGAACATACATAAAAAAAAAAAAGATTCCGAAGAATTGAGAACCCCCTCCTTTTTTTGAAGTCGGTTAAAAAAACGGATTCCTTATAAGATCACTTCGTTGTCCGTCTGTCTGTCCGAGTCATGACCCTTTTTCTCAGAAACGCGTGGAGTTATCAAGTTGAAATTAATATCAAATACTCAGAGCTGGAATCCCTTGTAGTAATGAAAAAAACTTCGTGAATGAAACTTCTAAGTCAACGCAATCAAAAGATACGGGCGTTTATGTTCCGTTTACGCCGCATATCTTGACCTTCGCAAGGGAAAGAAAACCTATATATAGGGTACTTCCCGTTGACCGAGAGTCATTAAATTTGTCAAGAAGCAATGCCATGTAGCACAAGTAAAGGAAAAAATCCGAAAACCATAAAATAGTTATTAAGAACATAACAAAAAAGAAACTATTTACATACCCACAAATTTGTACGGAACCCTCGGTGCGAGAGTCCGACTCGCAGTTGACCGTTTTTTTAATCTGATCTAATAAAAACGACGACGAAGACTGTTAAAGAGTAATCGAAATATATACTAAGAGTTATGAAATACATACGTGATACCCAAACAATACAATCCAGCTAGGATTGTATTAATTTCCATATCATTTATTTATTCCATGTAATAATATATTTCATATAATAAATAGGTAAATGCCTAATTTAAGATGTAGTTTGCCACGTGCCACAGATTAAGCGGGGAAATATCCACATTATTATACTATGCTAATATGAAAGACTAATGCCAATTATATAACGTTTTTCGTTTACTGATTGCTTCTAATTACGAATACCTTAACTGTTTTATGATTGCTGTGGGTTATTTTATAATAGAAATATATTTTATTATTCCTTCACTGTAGATTTCGGAGTCTGAAAGTCTTATGGATCTATGATCGATTTGTGGCAAGTTATATACGTTGTTTGGACTTCGGACCATAAGGGTGCCGCTAGAGTTGTCCTAAGCTGTGTAGCGATGGATGTGTATTTTGTATGCTACTCGTATAAATCAATAGGACCGCTTGATTTTCATAACGTATTTTGGCTTAGCTCTGGTGGGAAAGAGTTCAACGAAGGAAGGTTTTTACGCGAGAAACTCATCTTCATAGCACATTTTACCCGCTCTTCTAAACCTCTTGCTCTGGTGAAAATGGACACAGAGTTTCGTAGGTTTCACAGTTTAGCTAACTAATTTTATAGCATAAGCATAATAAGCCTTTATCGTTCCCAATTCTGGGACATAGGCCTTCTCTCGGTGAGAGGGAGTGAGCCGTAATCCACCACGCGAGCCCAGTGCGGGTTGGTAGATTTCACATTGTCTTCGGATTCTTGGTTTTAGGACATGCCGGTTTCTTCACGATGTTTTCTTTCATCTTTTGAGAGCAGTGGTGATTAAGACCCTCATTTTATTGTTTTGCATACTAATCCGTTATGAAATCTTTGTTTCAAATAAATCTTAAAATAATACTGTTTCCTTAAGTGAAAAAAAGGAGAAAAACGAGCACTCTTGTGTATTTCTTAATTGTTCGAGAAACTTGGATGTTCGAGAAAAATGTTGTTGATTTAAATTATATGTTCAGTTTTACTAGTCATGATTCTGTGCAATATTTGTTAGGAAAGTTACTCCACTGTTGTAATTAGAACACTTTAATTTAGCGTAGCGAGGTGTCTTTCAGTGTCAATGTCATTTCTGAGTTCCACTTCACTGGTTACTGGTTCAAGCTTCATTACTGATTGAAATTAAAACTAAATTAACCCAAGATAATATTAAACGTCACGATCGGTGACGCCTTTGTGAAGCAGAAACTACGAGGGGATTTCAGAGTTTTTAACCCGTGTCACCTTGCAGGTTCTAAGGAGGTACTTAGACTGACATGCTACTGTTTCTTAAATTATTTTTGAAATAAAACTTGTTAGGCGGTGATTCGATAATTGAACGAGAATTGACAGTGACATTTCAAGGTAGCGTCACCCTAATTGCGCAACACACTATCTATAGGTATCTGAATCAGAATCATTTTCAAGAATATTTCTGATCCATGGCTTCTTAAGTTCGAAAAATTTGAATGCTCAACTACATAAATAACATTGAGTGTTGTTAAACTGTCAAAATGAAAGCCATTACTACTGGTAGTGGTAGGTTTCAGCTTAATTAAACAGCACCTGTGATGAAAATGTGTTAATTTTGTAATTGGTATTTTGACCATAGATATCGGTGATTTTGACCAATATGTCGCATTTAATTATATTTTATGTATAAGTGGTATCTAATATATATCTATATATATGGTATCTAACATATTTACTGGAAGTTGCTTAGTTTTCTGATTGATAAATATGGCCAATAATAAAGTAAAGTAACTCTAATCACACAGTATAGGCCTAGTCGGCAACCTAGGCCAGGTACCAATTAACAACTGAAATAATTTTTAGAAGCAAAGGTTGTCTGTAAAAGGCGACCTTATCTCATACAGGGTGGAAGAATAATAACTATGGTTTTATTAGACCATTGAAGCGAATTTAGAATTAGCGTTCAAATGATTTTTAATAGGTTTTTACTTGTTCTCGACTTCGTCCGCGTGGAATATCTTGGTCCACCGACCCACCGCGTCGCAAGGCATCACCTTCTCGCTTAGCAATCTTTCTGACTTTTTTCTTTTTGCTCGGCTCCTAAAGATCATAGCGTTATGTTAAATAGGCCGGTAGTTACAAATATCAGTGCGTTCGAATAAAAAACAAACTAACTCTTCAGCTTTATTGTTAGTATAGATTTAATGGCTGCCTGAAGATGGACGGCGTCGCTGATGCGGGCCCAGAAAGAGATGGCGAGACGATCTGGACGCGTACCGCGAGGGCTGGTTCGACGTGGCGCGGGAAAAGAGTTCCTGAAAGGATTTTGGGACGCCTTTGCCAAACAGTGGGACAGTATAGGCCAACGCAAACAAAGTATAGATTTAAAGCCCCCACAAGATTATTGCTGATGGTAGGTACTTTAAAACAAACCATTAGACAGCCGATGATGTAATAAGTGTATTACCGGCTGTATGAATGTCCGGTTTGTAAACCCAGCGATAACTCAACGACAAAATTAATTAAACTAAAAGTAAACCGAATTAGTTTAAATGACCAATCAATCATTGCCACTTCATTATTATCTATTAATCGCTAGCCGTGGATACAAAACTTCTTTGAAAGAACTGCTCGTGAAAAAATTAAACCATTTATCTACTACTGGATGTTTTTTTTACCGTCTCGAAATTTTTACAGGTTGTTCTAGCCATGAATATATTATGAACAACTTTAATTATGGGACCAACTCTGAAATCACGAAAGTAGTTTCGGTTCGTTGGGGCTCGTAGCTAAATTATAACAGCTACACGGGTCGATCGGAGGTTAAGCTATGCTATGCTGTCGGTTCGTGGATGGGAAACCATTTAGTAGATATCGAGACCCCTCCGTCGTAGACCTTTGGCAGTCGTTACGGGTAGTCAGAAGCCCAAACGTCGGACAACCAGTCTTACCGCTACAAAATTGGCTCGCCCAATACATGTTGTAACCAAGGGATTACAAAAAACAATTCACATAAGCATGTGAGGTATCGTTGAATCCCAAACTCAATTAAAAAAGACTATTATGTCTCTATTTTATTTAAGTCATAGTTTTTGAGAATACTGAACTTCTTTCGAACAAAAAAAACATTTGCAAATTCGTCGATATAAACGACGGAGTACATAAAAATATAATATATATACTTAAACATCTGAATTGAGAACCTCGTCCTTTTTAGAAGTCGGTTAAAAAGAGATCTTCTTAGTTACAAGTTTACAACCATAGTGAAAACCTTGTTTTTCATAGTTTTATCGAGAAATACAAATTATCGTTACCTACGCCTGCATATTAATAAATATTCATCTAAGGAACGGTTCACTGGGTGTGCTGGTTTTTCTGCGATCCATTTCTCGTCATACTAAGTTGAATGTGATATACATAATAACTTATCATAATTATACATATAGGATGTGAATACGGAACATGATAATCGACTTGTTAGTTATAGCCGGAACTACAAGATACTTAATCGTCTGACTCACTCTCGGTCACAAATTCACCTACTTAGTTTATTTTTGCAAAATAAATTAATTAATTAACTAGCCATGCCCGCGACTTCGTTCCGTGCATGTCGAAGACAAATTGGATTTCATGGACTATAATTTGTTTATTTTTCTAAAATAAAACAGCCTAAGTTACTCCATAAAACATCAGCTACGTTTAATTTTACCATATTTGTAAATATGTGAGCACCATGTATCTATCAGATAATTAATTTATATGTCATGGTTTCATTTTTAATTCTTTTACCTATTGTGGTATAGTAAATTTATTTTAGGTGCATCGTCTTCACATATTATTTATTATATAATTAATGTACTTATGCAAAATATTGTAAAACATTTTAAAAGAGTAACGGTGGAGTTTCTTGCCCATTCTTCTCCAAACAAAACTACCTTTTGGAAGGGGCGACTAGAATCAATTATATAAGCGATAAAGCGTTAATAAATAAGGTCGCTAGTGCTGTACTTGTTTAATTTCTATATAGGGAACTAATTTGATGTTTCATGACTATCAAGGCTCGATCTTAGCTAGTCATTTATGCATAGTGTACAAGTCTGCGCAGCTTTCTCAAGGGGATTATTACGCTATAACTACAGCTGCAATAAATCTACGATCTAAGGAAATCACGACATAAACAATGCCAATAATGTCCGTATCAGATAGGACAATGAATGTGTACATTTTCCGGTCAGTTCAATGTTCTAATTCCGATAGTCTAGTCTAAGCCTACGTGATCAATCACAGGTTTCCAGGAAAAGTGTTGGAACTGTAACCTTCGAGCCGAAGATAGTCTGCCGGTTCCAGAGCTTGCTTTCTGGTGCAATACTTGGCATTGGTGTCGACAGATCAGGAAATATTTAAATGTAACCTTCAAAGAAAAAAGTTTGCAAGGCGAATTTAGTTCTGTACCGATTATGTGCGACTTTGACTGCCAACGCTATGAGGTCACTTTAGAGTTGACGCAAATAGATATGCAAGAAGATTCAATACTTGGTACATTATAGTAACAGATAGATAAAGATGTTAATTATGACTTTTGGCTAGTTTCTCTTGGGAAGCATAGCTGTTAGACATACTTATATAGCTTAAAAACCAATAAAAATGTCTAGGTATATAATTGCCTGATTTGTAGTCAGGTGGAATTTGCCATTACCTACACTTGTTTATTGATATCTTTATGATTGTAGCTACAAATATAACAAAAATATAATTAAATAGAGACTACTGTTTCTGATTGCCAATGTGTGCTAGATTTTAGTTTTGAACTTTAAAACATTCAGCTAGTTACAGCTATAGGAGCGGATTCATAGGCAGGGGGGAGGCATCGGGTGCAGTTGCCCCGACCAAACTGACTCTAAAACTCTAAATTAGACTTAGACATGGTTTTTATAAGCTTTATTTTTACTTAATATACAGTAGATATAATACTAAGATATAGATAGATACGTCGTAATCATCCTCGAAAAGGGGGCACATTCTCGAGTTTAGGGAAAACAGTTGATGTAGGATTTTTTAAAAGGTTTTCAAGGCTTGAGAAATCTCCTTCTCCCTTCCTCAGAGAGAAACATTTGCCCCCCTTGAGCGAAAAACTAGATCCGCGCCTGGCTAATTCCAAAAAAGTAAGATATTTATGTACTTAAGACCTGTCTTTTCAAACACATTAAATACATTAGTAGATAAATTCTGATTTTCTTATTTGAGACTAGAACAATGCTAGGTCAGTTGCAATAAATCTATGTAATGATGTGTTGTTAAGGTTGGTGTTGCCCGCAGCAATATCAACGTAACCATAGAGCAGCCGGAACATTGATTAGCTTCAATAGACAAGTTGACTGGGGGCAAAGACAACGCACTGTTCAAGAGTCTGTGTATTATATTTCTGCAGTTGACTTGAATTCATCAAATACTCTTGAGTTTAAAGTAGGTACTTTCTGATTAACCCGTAGTTGTGTGATTTTTTAAATTTATTGTACAATGATGCATTATTTCCTTCGAGGGCGATGATTATAATAGATATTATTTTAGAATGGAAATAGTGTCTATACAACACAAACTTTAAAAAAAATCGTACTCTATTAAGTACCTGCCAATTATTGGCAGAAACCTGAGTTGTTATGGTAGTAACAAAATTAAAAACTTTATTAACACTATCACAGTACTTACAGTCCATTCACAGTTATTTTACTTCTCATTTTGAATCACTGTCCAAACCACAGTGACCTTTATTCTCATTTGAATAAGGTTGCTGTTGGGTTACTGCCACTGAAAAGTCTTGTCAAAATCAATTTGATCTTTATCCTCGTTACAATAAGGTTGCTGCTGTTAGAGGTAAAATAACTGTGAACAGACTGTACCTAAACACAATTCCATTAACAACTGAAACGCAAACAGTTCTTTCGAAACTTGAGCAATTGTATATTAAAATATCTACCTAAAACATTCAAAAACAAAACATCAGTGACCCTGTAAACGAGTAAGTATGGGTAGAAAATAACAGTTGATTACAAAATATTAGAACTCAATTAACGTCAATGAACTAATTATTTGTCGGTAGATGTTTATCTACAGGTTGAACCTTCAGTGAGGAGGAAATGAGATAACATTTTGCACTGGCTGCGTGGTCGAGCATGCCCACCTGGCAACTTCACCTACATGTCCGGTAGAGAACAACGGAAAGGCCTGAAACAATCACAAATCTCAAGACTTTTTGTTAAACACATTAGCACGTTTCGAATTTATTTGATAAATAACAGCAACAGTCATTCAACATTGGCTGACAATAGCATTTAGGAAACCTATAATTCGTGTGTACATAAAAAAGACTTTAGTTTAGTGGGCTTTAGTTGATTATAAACTAGAAGTACAACAAAGTAATGAACTTCAATAAAAGAAATTAAAATCATCATCATCTGCATAGCCTTTTCCCAACTTTGTTATTGGCTTCCAGGCTAACCGCATGAAGCTGAATACCAGTATTTCACATGGATTGACTGCCTATCGGACCTCTAGAACCCTGTTACTGGATAATACGATACCCCTTGGTAAGACTGGTTGTCAGACTTTCGGGATTCTAGTGACCACTCGTAACGACTGCCAAATATGTACAAATGACAACGGCGGCTTAACGTGCTTTCCGGGTCACGGAGGGGTCTCAGTATTTAATGGATGGTCCCCATCCACGGGCCGATCTTGGCAAGCGTTGCTTAACCTTGAAGATCAACCCATGCAGCTGTTATTATTTAGTCACGAGCCCCTCCTCAAGAAATTTAAATAGCTGTATCAAATACTATACTAATTTAAAACCCCACATCAAAAATATTACCAAAGCGAATGAAATAATTTAGGAAAAAAAAATAGAATAAAATTAATGAAATTGGCATTTGGAGTCCATTTGCTTAACAATGAATTTCCCTGACCGAATGATGAACTTACCATACATATCTACTTACTTACATGTAGCTGTACGTTATAGGTTTAAGTGGGTTTCTAGGTCCGTCTGACACATTCATCATTTGAAGTGTGGAGGCGGGTGGGTGGTGGGGGGTAGGCAAGTACCCGGTTATGCTTCAGTGTATACGAACTACACACACCTACTTACTCTGATGCATAATAGGTACTAATGTATGGTCTGGTCCATATCTAATGTTGAATTGTGGATATAGTAAGTCACTAGAAAGCCATTATAAGGCTAAGAATTTTACAATCTCTGGTTATACTTTACTGCTTAAAATACACATGTTTTTTTACACAAATAATTGTAATTCTTTATCTAATTATTAATCATAATTTGTACAAGAATAGATTGGATGGTGATCCCCAAACTAGATATTTGCCTGTACAATGTGACCAACCGCATGACAGCTCCTTTCTTACGTAGCAATAACACAGTAAGTACTTACTTAGTTATTGGTTCGATCACTGACATGCAGTTCACCTTACCCTTGTTTTTCGAAATGAATGAACCGATTTTAATCAAACGTCATACGCATAATCAGGATACAAGGTATAAAAAGTTAGTAAAGAACATTTTCTCTTAGGCGTGGAATTTTGAAAAACCCTTTCTTAGTGGGTACCTAACTCTTCACAAAGAACATACCCTCCAAACTTCAGGTCTCTAGGACCAGCGGTTTAGGCTGTGCGTTGATATATCAGTCATCGGCAACGTCTCGCACGCCCTTTTTTTCGTATTAACGTTCAAAATCAGGGAAATAGAGCTAGTCAAGGCGTTGCCAACTTGCTTCATGTTGTGAACTATGCGCTGAATGGATTGCTTATCGGGCGCTAGCTTAACTTCCTTATCTGCTTATAAAATTTAGAAAAAAAGAAATTGTTTACTGGTACGACTATTCGTGTCTACTTTAAGCCAATAACTTAGTTTGCATTATTTATAACGATAATTACACTTTTTTTTTATTAATTTGTATTTGGGAATTGACTATTTAATAATGATTATTGTAACAGCTACTACACCTCCTATTTCGATTTGGAGCAAGTTTTCAATTTCATCCTGTTTATTATAGAAAAACCGTTATTTTGGTTCCGACTCTTACGAGACGACCGGCCGCGGCACACTGAATGCGTCACTCACAATCCAAAGGATTTTGAAAGAAATTCCTAATCCATTGCTTCTTATGTTTGAATATCGTCTACTCAACATCGTATAAAACGCAGTTAATGTTGTTAAACTCTCAAAATGAAAGCCACAATTACCTAGCAGGCATGTCAGGTTTCCGTTTCATGTATAGGACGCCAATTCGTGGACTGGTGCTCGTGGGGGGCTCGTTGGACTCAGGACTCCCTGTACCCCGGAGACTTTCAAACGGCGTGTCAAGATTGAAATTATGCTTACGTGATATTAGCATATCACCGAGCAGAAGAGTCATCATTGCATCGTCTTCCTACAAGAGACATAAACTCATCAGACACGACAGCGCGGCAGCGGTTAAAATTTACCTTGTTTGAATTCGAAAAACTAAGCTGGATACGGTTTGTTTCGAGGTCGATAGAACTCAGTTTTTTATGAAACAACGTTGTCTTTTTTACCATATGAAAGACCATACGTAATACTTTAGGGCACTTGCATACTATCGTGAATTGAATTTATAGTCATCATCATAATCAGCCTATTATGTTCCCACTGCTGGGACACAGGCCTTCTAGAGGGAGTGGGCCGCAATCCACCACGCGGGCCCAGTGCGGGTTAATTGATGTCACATGTTTTCGAATTTTTGGTTCTAGGACATGCCGGTTTCCTCACGATGTTTTCCTTCACTGTTTTGAGAGCAGTGGTGATGAAATAATTTACACAAAGTAAAGCGCCTAGGTATCTGGATTCGAACCTACGACCTACAACTCGTAAGTTACGGCAGATACTCGTACCACAGAATGGGGATTGTCCAAAATTTCTAACTATTAGATTTTATTTTATTTTTTGAAAATTTAGAGCATTTTGAGAAACTAATTTGAATATATTGATGGTTGGCTCAATAGTTATTTTTTTATAAATATTTAAAATTTTTACGGTAGGTTACGTCATCAGTGGCACTAAAGATTAAGTGTTATTGCCTCACTAGTACAGAAATAAAAAAAAACAATCTGTCAACACAACGTCATCCACACCTATCAAAGTGTCAAAGTAAAACTGCGCTCTCGCCGTTATCAGAATATAATTCATGTTACCTCTCATAAAACCGCATTTTTCGGCAAAAGTTTGCTAGGTATGGCCCCAAAAATATATAATAGTATACCAGCAGCTATTAGAAATAAAGAGTGTCTGGGATCCTTTAAGAGGTCTTTGTTTAAATTCCTTTTAGATAGATGTTACTACTCCATCACTGAGTTTACAACTGATAGACAGAGGTATGTGATTCCGATTTTATTTATTAAGTATGAGTTGTAGTGTCCTGTTTACCTGACATATTTTAAATTTAATTATTTTTATTATAATCTCAAATCTTGCCACTTTAATTTAATTTTATTGTATTTGCTTATTTCATTTTGTACGCCATATATGTATTGGCAAAGCATAGTGCACATAATTTTAACAACAATACTATCTATAATCATACCTATGTTAACAGAATAAATGATTGATTGATTGATTGATTGATTGAAAGTATCAATCTATTAAAATTATTCATTCCATAGCATTTCATTCCATTTTTTTTGTATTCCATACCTTTTCCGATATATTAAATATTGTCGATTGTTGAAACAATGTAATCAGATTTATAAAAGAGATGAATAAGAGGCAAGTCGAAATGTTTAAATTTAATATATTTTTGACATATTATAATTTTACACTTGACACTGACGGATTGTAGACAATACTTGCCACTTACTTTTTATTTTATTTTTGAGGTAACGATACTAAACTGTACGGTCGCAGGTGACGTAATTTGAAGGGCACAGAAGGTCAATCGTATTTTATCAAAAATATCAATAAATATTAATATTTTTCGTAAATTAATTAGTCCATAATGATTAGTAACGCTATTCCTCGAAATGGTTTTTCAATTACAACATTTAAAAAAATATGATAAATGCCCAGTCCATCCTCGTAAATAGTTTTCAAAGGATGAGCACACTTTGAAAAATATCTTGCCGCCGAACATCTTAGGAACAGACCGCTATCAATCGCTATTTCAATCTTGTCACTATTCGTATCTTCTGTCAAACTGATGACAGACGAGATTGATGTCTTAACGTGCATATCTAAGAACGGAGGGGTTAAAATCAAATCGTGCCGCTTTCGAATCAAGAAAATAAAAACAAGTGCGAGTCGGACTCGCACTTGTTTGCACTTGCACAAAAGATGTTTCTTGTACGGCTCCTTTAATTATTTTTAGTAATTAAAGGAGCTACCCGAAACTGTAAAATTTTCCCAATCAACTTTGAATCTTATGCTTTAGCGATCAAGTTGAAAATCTATTAAAGAAACTTGACAGGTTGTAGTAGGTTGATGTGCTGCCGTCTGTACTTATGTTAGTAAGTTTGTTCCCTCGTCCAGCATAAAGTACAGAACCAATATTCGACTAAAAAAAACCGAATCCCCGACATGGTACGAAAATAATAACGAACTGGGAAAGCATGAAGAAAGGTAATCATAGACGCTAAGTAAGTTCCTGCGATGGCATGACAATGACATCCCATCGTAATGACACCCCACAGGATACCCACAACATGCGACCACGGAATGGATTCATGCTTACTAGGCGCTAGGTAACTCTAATAAGTTACCTTGAGCAACCCACTAAGTACATTTCGGGTGCAATTGGTGTTTGGTGTGGTTAGTAGGGCTGTCAGTCCTTAAATTGAGAAGGCCACCTTGTTATTTTAAAATAATTTGGATAATTCAAGATAAATAATGATGATGTCCTATCAAAGAACCAAGTCAAAGCATTTTTTTCAAATAGGCACATAAAAGGCACTTTTGAACGTCAAAAATTACAAAGAAACAGACTTGATTCTAGTCGCCCCTTCCAAAAGGTAGTTTTCGTATGAGCAAGAAACTCCACCGTTACTCTTTTAAAATGTTTTACAATATTTTGCATGCATTAATTATATAATAAATAATATGAGAAGACGATGCACCTAAAATAAAATTACCTACTATACCACAATAGGTAAAAGAATTAAAAATGAAACCATGACATGATATAAATTAATTATCTGATAGATACATATTTACAAACATGGTAAAAGTAAACGATCTTCATTTAAAAAATATATGAAAAAAATTAACAAGTACCTAACAGTCAGGGTGTGAGTTAGAGTAATTTACAGAAAGTACCTAAATCAATGTCAAAAAAAGAATAAATTTACAATTAAATTAGCAACCAGTTTGATTTTGTCTAGACTCTAGAATTCTAGATTGTCCTATGGAGCAGGACCAGCATGTTTCCAAGCGTTCTTATCCTGGATATAATCTTCTAATTTATAGTACCTATGCTTGATGTAGGTATGCTTGTTTACAAAGTGTACGTTTAATGTAAGTTTTAAAGATTTTATTATCATTTAAGAGTACCTACCCCATCATAAAAGATGTATGCACTTTGGCTAACCTGAAAAATATGGTTGATGTATTTTATCTTAATTTCTAGTACCTAAGTATTGACAAGTATATTTCTAGTATTCCAAAACATTGTGACATCGAAGACTGTTTGTGACATTATCAATCCGCACAGGCATTCACAAGAAATAACTGACTTACATTTCACAGGTACCTATTAATACCTAAGGACTCGATGAGTGCAGCGGGATTGTCCGAAAGGGTTACCGCTACCCCGGAACATAAAGGGCTAAGGAAGGAACACGGATGGGTTTTAGTCAGTAAGAGTCTGACACTCCCTTCCGCTCCACCCAGAGCGGGAGGAGCCATTGGATGATTTCCCATCCTTAAAAAAAAAAAAAAAAATAAAGGACTCGTTGAGTTATCGCCCACTCTCTCTCATAGAGAGAGCCTAAGATGTCCCAACAGTGAGAACATAATGGGCTGAAGAGAACAACAAATACCTACAAAAAAAATTGCGTCGAGGTGACTTTGGAATTTATATTATAGATTTGTCCGATTTTTTCCCAAGTGGCTTTTCAAAGTCAAATTGAGTAAAAATTGTGAAAAACAACAGAAGGCCAATTCTCGACGTTCAAAATCTAGTCGCAGTCTCATAACGGCGACAAACAAACAAATGTCAAAAACTTGTCGAAATGTGGGGAATTAGTGGTATTTTTGACAGATTGAGACTGAGATCATACTGTGAACGTTCTTAAAATTACGAGAATTGCCCCTCAGTTATCTAAGATATTTCTTTGTTTTTACTCCGTGGTATTTCACCTCGGCCTGCTGCAATTTTCCACCTATTCTTTGTTAATTTAGGAAACAGCGCCATCTCTGATATTAGTTAAGAATCGTTCATTGAAACAACAGTGCCATCTGATAGACTAAACAGGAATTACCAAACATGGTGACCTAGTATTTTGCTGTCAGTTGATAAAAAAGCTAAGCAAGGTGAAAACATTACGGTAGTAATAGTTTTTCACCAATTAATTATTAATCGAAAACATGGAATTAATACTTATTCGTTACAATTACTAGTGACATCTGGTATACAATTTCAGTACTGTTTTCCAATGATGTTATTAACAATTTTTAATAGTTTTCAAGAAATTTACTAGATGTCGCTTCGATTGTTATTGTTAATTTTTCCTAGTTGCATGTTCAAAACATTTCAGTACGTAAATAATGTTTATAACAGTATTTAAGTTCTTAAAAACTATAGTAAACTGTTAGAATAGTCCCAGAATGTGTGATAAGTGTGTGTTAAAATTTTTGTAGAGACAACTTGGCTTTAAATGGTGTTTTTTAATCGTCCTATGCCAAATCACAAGTTATGATGACTATATTCCTAAGCCGCCTAAAGGTATGTACATAGATAATAACAACTAATATTCATTAACAAAGAAAGTTAGACATAGGTTTGGCTTTGTTGATTGTTTAACAAAGCGTTTAAAAGTTTTAAGTTAGAAATATGTTGAGAATTTGGTGTTTATTTGGGTGCAGCGCTGGGGTGAACGACCTCTGCTCTATATCTGAGTGTAGGTCTAGAGCGAGTGTGCGGTGCACTCCGTTGTCAAGGCAACGAACCCCCGCCGATTATTCTATAACTTACCGGGTTTGGGACTTTACGCACTGAAATGCACAACTTAATTAAAGTTAATTAGTTAAAGTTTGACATTTTCAAAAATGGCCTGTCATTTAACAATTTTAACTAAGTACTTACCTATCTTTTCTACCGTCCTTTCACAGTTATTTTACCTCTAACAGCAGCAACCTCATCTAAACGAGAATAAAGATCACTGTGACTGATAGGTACCTACCTACCTACTGATGCAAAATCAGAGGTAAAATAATATTTTTTCTTTCAACTATATGTAGTTGAAAGAAAAAATATTATTTTACCTTTTTTTTTTAGTGATTAATGATAACATTACCTACTATGGTAGGTAATGTTATCATTAATCACTTCAAAACCGATCACAAAGGACGTATTTACTCACTCGTGTTAATTTAGTAACCCAACATAAGTCATAACACACTCACTTTGCGCTCGATGCAACCTGTAGTGTAAAGGTCCGGGCATTTATGAAAAAGCCGAACAAAAAAGCTGACATGTCCATGTGTGTGTGTCCATGTGGATGGTACCTATTTAATCCTATTTGAGACGATAGTCTTACTACTTACCTACCTCAAGTTATTCAGAACCTCACATTGTCCCTTATTCTTTTGAAAATTCTTCATTTACATGCACAGAAGAAGACCCCTTGAAAATATCTTTATTTAAAGAATAAATTAAACTTTGCAGGGGGGTCGACCCTGGAGGTCAGAATACTTAGTAACTCATAAGTTATAGTTATATAATTAAGTATTAGTCATTATATCAATAGTCATGTCTTTCACAAAGCACTAGTGTCCCTACACTAGTGCTTTGTACCCCCATGAAACTAATTGGATATCCCTATATCCTTCATTGAAAAGGAAGAATCATCAGATCTTGCCTGGTAACGCTTTCCTTACCTAGGGTTCGCTACCACGGCCCTTTCGACTGCAATCACTGCGTCTTCATGGTTCATAATGACAATGCGACGAAGTGTCACTTTGATTTTTGAGAATAAATTAAAATAAAAGCGCCTGCTCGAGGCTGATTATCTAACCAAACAGCCATAATTATGTCCATTTTATTTTGCGTCTGTCTTAGAATACCAACTTGTAAAATCATATCACCATTTTATCTAAAGTATATCTGAGATTAGTAAGTGAAGTTTAAAGTTAGTTTTTCTAAGTCTTGGTTTCTTCTCTGTGGTAAATTTTGAATTTCTTAACTTGGTATTGAAGATATCATATATACCTACTAATATTATGCCTCATAAAGCATCGAGATATCTAGATGATAAAAGGAAGAATACATTAATGGTAAGAGCTTCTACATAAAGTTGCCCGTGTAAAAAGCAACCCATTAAACTTTGGTTATATTTGACACCGGCCGCCATTTAAACTACGAAGATGAAACCCATGTAAACTTTAGACATGATTTTGATTTAGACCTTATACTGCCGAAAACCAGAAAAAATATTGTAAAGCTAATTACAAAAAAATAAAACCGACTTCCATAAAAAACCCAACAAAGTGCAAAATAACCTTAGTTTGGGAAGACGTTGCGCGTTGGCAAGAAATTACAGACTTCTGAAACCAAAGGTCTATTGCACTTTGAAGTGTGTTTTTAAGTCGGTTGTATTTTATTTTATTTCACACAAAGTCGTGTAAGTTTATATTGAAAACCATGAAAACGACACACATGATAAAAAAAGAAAAAGAAAATTGCAGCCGCCATCTTCGATTTTAATTTTGACGTCACAATCGGCTTCAGCACTCTCGAAAACCATGAAAACGACACACACTACGAATTTTTCGATTTGCAGCCGCCATCTTGGACTTTCATTTTAACCAGCACTGAAACGGTTTACCAACAGTCGATTGGTCCATGAACCGTTGGTCAACACCATTAACTTTTCATCCAAAGGACTTGTGACCCACGAACGTTTCCCCAACAGAACTCCGTCGTGAATGTTTTGACCAATAACTTTTCACCCAAAGAACATTGACCCATGTCAAATAGAACTAAGGATGCAAGAGCGAGCGAAGCGAGCTCGGGACTTGGGGCACCCCGACTCGGACAGGTAGGGTTCGAAGGGATGATGGCGGCTCAAGTGAGCGAGCAAAGCGAGCGAAGGGCACCCCGAGGTTAGGCTTGGTTAGGTTACTTTATACCCTTTTCACAGAAATAAAGGACTACGTCTTATTATTATTTTACTTTCACCTTTCCCGGCGTCTGTTGGCCTTGTTCTTTGGGTGAAAAGTTATTGGTCAAAACATTCTGTGGGTAAAGCATTCACTGACGTAGAGTTTCGTGGGTGAAAAGTCCTTTGGAAAAAAGTTAATGGTTTAAAGATAATGTTCACCGACGGTTCATGGGCCAATCGACGGTGGGTAAGCCGTTACAGTTTCATTTTAACCTCACTATTGGTTTCAGCCCTCTCAAAAAACAATAAAACGAAACCCATAAAAAAAAATGCAACCTCCGTCTTGGATTTTCGTTTTGACCTGCCTATCGGCTTCAGCACCTTTGAAATCTATGAAAACGACATCCATGACAAAAAATGAAAACAAAATTGCAGCCGCCATCTTGGATTTTCATTTTGACCTGACTATCGGCTTCAGCACCCTCGAAAACTATCAAAACGACACCCATGACAAAACATTTAAAAAAAATGGAGCCGCCATCTTGGGTTTTCATTTTGACCTGACTATCGACTTCAGCACCCTCAAAAACCATGAAAACGACAAACATGATAAAAAAAAATTGCAGCCACCATCTTGGATTTTCATTTTGACCTGACTCTCGACTTCAGCACCCTCGAAAACCATGAAAACGACACCCATGACGAAAAAGTAAAAAATTTAGGCAACCGCCATCTTTGATTTTCTTTTTGATCTCACTTACCGGGGTCAGGATCCTCGGAAACCATGAAAAATATCTCTCTCTCTCTCTCTCTGTGTATGTGTCTCTATCTACCTATTACTTTGAAAATGAGGCATAACGCTTTTTCGTTATTTGACGATTTCTCCCTTAGAACTCCTACCGCAAGCTCCATATAAGAACTTCGTTAAAAAACGCTCTGCGTTACTCAACTTTCTATATCAATAATTATCTAACTTCTTTATCGCTCAGAACACCACATTAATTATTATTATCTTACATTATCCTCACTTTTTGTTTAAAATTATTTTAGCGCCACAGGCGCCACTAAATAAACCATCAATGGAAAGCGATTTTGTTTAATATTATAATCATTTTCATTGCTTTTTAAAATAACATAGACATAAGTAGGTATCTGTGTTATTTCGTCATTTAAGTAAGCATAAACTAATAGGACGTGATTATTCACATCACAACAACAATATGTTTTCGTCAGTAGGTAGGTACTATATCGCGCCAATAGATGTCGTTACGTGTTACTAAAAAACGTAAAAAGTTGTTCTAGAATACTTTAAATTGATTATATCTTTTGATAGAGTGAACCGATTGCGATGAAATAAAAACTAATCACCAATTTGAGTATAAAAAGTAACCGTATTGGTTTGGTACTTTTTACGTTGACCCTGTTCAAATCAATAATCTGTCACATCCAAACAGACAAACAGACAAACCGACAAACAGACAAACAGACAAAAATTCCAAAAATTGATGAAATGGCATCTGTTGGTTAACCTTTAACACCCCAACTACTTTTTTTGGAAATATTTTCAATGTACAGAAACATCTCGTCTACAGATTTATTATATGTATATAATAATATGTATATAATATAATATATGTATAGAATAGATATAGATAGATATAGATTCTTCAAACAATTAAAATTTTGTATAAATTTACATGATGTGTACCTAATTAATAGTGATAAGTCGACTTTTTTCGCTGACCGTAGTTTTAATAATAATAAAAATATTAAATCTAAACTTTCAAACTATATTTTTGAAACTGCATTTTACTCTAAAACTGTTCTTTAGATGCAATTTTAAAGTGCTTGGTGCCTTCTTCAATACTCTTTATCTTGACAAGCCCTGCAATTAGTCAAGGTTTCGCCACGCAATAACGTGACGTCCAAAAACAGCTAGCTCTAACCAGATAAATCTTCGAGTAACCGGTTCGAACAAGTTACAGCTGCTAGCTGGGCTGGAATATTACTAACCTACACTGCAGCAGCATGCAGTTGACTTCATCACGGGTGTAAATACCGTATTTAACACACAGTGGCGATAAAAAGCCTCAATTATTAAAAGCTGATAGCAGGTCGAGGATCTCTTCACAGCGTTTATGATCAGCTGATCTATTCTGTAAAAATCTCAATGTGAAAACTTAGATAAAGTGAGGTTGAAGTGACCTTCCACCTGAAGATCGCTAGGGATTGACAGTATTTGACAGCTCACTTGAAGTTCATTTCGCCGAAATGTTCACGATGAGATTTTTACAGAATAAATCGGCAGCACCTGGTACCTGGAAGGATTTTATTTAATTCTGTCATTGACGACGTGACGATGACGTGTGATATGATTTATTTCATGCAGCTCTCGCTTTTCAAGGTGTGTCTTACATAAATACTGCAATGAGTATATTGTTTTTGTTCCAGTTTTTAGCGAAATTATCCCATGATTAGTATGGGATTAGAAACTTTCTTAAACTCTCATGTTTTTTAACTTTTATATGGTGATTGAAAACTTTTAACGATAAACAATTCGCATCTTGACTGCCAAAATTGATGCAGTTTACATATTATTTAGACTGGTCTGTGATTGTTTGAGCATGGGAGCCATCCCAGACGTGAAATCCTACTTATCCTTTGAGAATTCGGCTTAAAATCCTTGCTTCTTATGAAGGACTTTAACCACGTGTAGCAGTTACCGTTTTTTTTTTTCAAATTACGTCCTAAGGTGTGAACATTTTGTAAGTCGGGCAACAGTGCAACACCTTACTTACTCTCTGGGTCATTAGATGTGGTTTAATAAAAAAAAAAAAACGTAAGTACATACCAAAACTGTTCTCAATTATTTTTGCTTAGAATATGTGCATGGTATTCAGCTGCATCTGGTTAGACTGGAAGCCGACCCCAACATAGTTGTCAAAAGGCTAGGCAGATGATGATGATGTGCATTATTGGATACGAGTTCAGACAACTGCATCCAATTTGCTACTACATAAGCACAGAAATAATAATAATTTTGCATTATTCAGCAGGAAATTGATATCATTTACCATGTCTAGTTAGGTCAGAAACATCTAGTAGTGTTCTACAACACGGCTTTGAGTCTTGTCACAGACATTATCAACACGTGCGGTTTAATGACGGCCGGATATTATGTCGTCAGTGATATAGGAATGCTGACACCTTTTATTAAAGCCAGTCCATTGTCATATAGTCTTAGGTGTCACATAAGCACCTTCCTTAATGTTCCAGTAACCGGATAGGTATGGTAATCATTAGAGAATATTTTCCATGGGAACCTACCGCTATGGATTCAAATTCGCCCTATGTAATTATTCGGGTTCAGGTAACCGAACACAAATTGAATAACTAAAGGACGAACTAGAAAAAGAATATAATAAAAATAATCTGTTTAGTCTTAAAAAAATTCTTCAACTATAATAATACCTAATTATTTTTTGACGGATAAAAACCTGATTAAACACCAAATGATCTGAATCTTAAAAATCAACAAAAAAAAACCGGCAAGGTGCGAGTTGCACTCGCACACGAAGCTAGGGTTCCGTACCGCCATACAATATTTAACACTACTTATAAAATAACGGCATAAAAATCACGTTTGTTGTATGGGAGCCCCACTTAAATATTTATTTTATTCTTTTTGTTGTTATAGCGACAACATACAGATTCTGTGAAAATTTTAGCTGTCTAGTTATCACTGTTCATGAGATACAGCCTAGTGACAGACAGACGGACAGTGGAGTCTTAGTAATAGGGTCCCGTTTTTACCCTTTGGGTACGGAACCCTAAAATTGACTCATGGTGGTAATATCGGAATTTATTTTCAGATAAGTAACGCTATTACTACTCCGACATTAGAAAAAAAAGAAGATAAAAAGTAGGTACTTACTTGATTTGCCACAAACTCTTCTATATAATCTAAGTAATATTACTGAAAATCATAGACTATTATACCCACAAAGCTGACTTTGACTGTCGGAAAACGTAGGTGTGATCTGTTCCCAAGAGGTTCATCGAACGTCATTATTCCTCCATACGATGAGATAAAATTGTTGCGGGTTGGTACAATTGGGTACAATTATTGCGATGATCAAACATACATATTATATAAAAAACATCATCATCATTTCGACGACGACCATTCATCGACGACCATCACGACGATCATTTTTTTTTTTTTTTTTTCATTTTTTCGTCATCATTTTGACGGTCCCGATAGAGGTTATGTGATATATACTACTCAAAACAAAATAAGGGCCACCACTATTTTTCTGCGTAACTTAATACTTGTGAAGTTTACGATGCTGGGGTGTTTAAATTAAATCAAACCACTATGTTTTCATCAAATAAAATTAATTTTAATAAGATTAAATAAAAAATTTACGACAATCATGATTTTTAGGTTTCGCCAAATTTGCGGGTATTGAAACACAAACATTAAAATTAAAGTTCAGTCTCAAAATCACAAAATGTACAGTGGTTTTTTATGGGGTTAGTAACGAGTATGGCCTACCCTTTTTAAAACACACTCTCGAAGCCTCGAATGCATGCTCTCAATACGGTGTCTGATGTTCTCGTTAGGAATCTCCTCCAAACACATTTTCAGGAGGTCAATCAACTGGCGCATCCTCTTGAGCTGCTCTGACTCGCCGTTTCAGCTGGTCCCAAAGGTGTTCGATCGGATTTAGGTCGGGGCTGTTGGCAGGCCTTGGCAAAACCTGAATATTGGCTTCCTCTAAGACAGACATGGTCGCTCGGGCTGTGTGCGCTCGTGCATTATCCTGCATTAAGATGAAGCCATCGTCTGCTCGTTGTGAAAACGATATAGCATGGGGTCTGATAACATGTTCGATGTAACTTTGTACTGTTACAGTACCCTCCTTCAGAAAAACAAGCTCTGTTTTGCCTTATAAGCTGATTCCACCTCAGACCATCACATTGGGATCACCAAACCTGTCACGTTCGTGTATGCAAGGGTCAGAAAATCGTTCACCGCTTCTTCTCCACACTCTGACACGTCGATCGTCACTATAAAATTTCACCTTGCACTCATCCGTGGAGAGCACGTTACGCCATTCCTCCATCCCCCATTCAAGATATTGACGCGCAAATCTTAAACGGTTTGCGCGCTGGCTCCCGTTCAGTTTAGTTCGCTTAATTTGCCTTCTTGAACGTTGCTGGTCTTCGTGCAAGAGATTGCGTATAGTCTGGTCACTGACAGTTGTACCTGTAGTGCGGCGTAGACGATTTTGCAGAGTGCGCGCTGTAGCAGTTCGTTCATGTCTTGCACAAAGTCGAATGTACCGATCTTCGCTGGCAGTAGTAGCACGTACTCTTCCTAAGCCACGACGCCGAGACACACTACCGGTCTCCTGGTACCGGTTCCACAAGTTTTGAACAGCCCTTCGTGAATATCCTAATTGTAGAGACACTGAACGTTGCGATTGACCACCCTCAATCATTGCTACGGCTCTAATAGCAGTAGCGTTGTCCATATGGTGTCGAATTCTTGGCATCGTACAGTTGAAACGATCGATTTGCACGCTTAGCTTCCAAAAACAACCGTAACACACAGCGAACTGAAGTTAAACTGATTGAAATAAAACACAAAAATTTAACAAAACTGCCCACTTGAAAAGGTTCGAGATAAAATATCAGTCAAATCGTACCCTCAACCACAATATAGCCCATATTTCGCTGTTATCGTTCCTCAACCACTTAAGATCATAACAGAATTCATAGAAATGAGTTATCATATCGTGGGTCAACATTCAGTTAGTTTAAAATGTAAATATACAAGTGGCCCTTATTTTATTTTGAGTAGTATATATTGGTAATTATTTTCTTTAATTGTATTATATTTTTATAGATTCAGGCCAAATCGCAGCTTCAAACTGTTATTAGGTATTCAAGATAAATGGTTAGAAACAGTATGAAGGGAAAGAACGACGAATTAAATGCATGCAGTTTAAAATTAAAAATATTATTTAAAAAAATCGGCTATTAAAGTGTACCTACTAGCAAAACAAGCATATAATTACTGCTGCATATTTTTGCTGCTGTAGGTATTTGTGTATTGTTGCTTGTATATAAAAGCATAGATAGCAATAGCTTGCCTGAACAAAAAATCAATAAATCTAATTGCATCACTTTTAATCCTGTCTCAAATAAGTATGAAAAAATGGTTTTTCGTATTCTTGTATCTTAATGGAGAATAATGACCTTACAAACAGGCTTGATCCCGTAGAAGGAAGATAAGAAAAATTAAGAGGAAAACGTATTCATTCGGAATATGGTTTTTTGTTTGTTTGCCCAAAAACAGCTGTATAGATTCGGATGAAATTTACGCAGTATTGGTTGAACAAAAAAGCCGATCCGATGCAATCCCTACAAATGGCTTTTATTCAGCTTGTGCTGATCGGCAAACTTTGTTCGGCATTCGGGTTAAATTGAATCGGCACGTTTCGAGCTAAGCCGAGCGGCTATTATCGAAACATACTTATCTATATACAATATTGGAATTCGCGGCCCGGGTTTGCCAAATTTTAATGACCCGAACATAGTGTAGCAAAACCTTACAGAAATCTTCGGTCCACAAACCACTAAAGAATTGCACTGACTTTCGAGCGCCTGCTATATCATTAAACGCAAGTTTACTCCGCGAATAAAGCAAATTAAATGATAGACTAATTATTATTGTGTGACGTCATTTTATTGCTTTCATGTGACATTAAAGAAGCACGGCACACTGCAAATCTTTTATCGAGTGATATCTAGTGTACACTGCCAAATGATAGATGAGAATGTCAGACTGCTCACAGAATTGTGCGTAGCAGGACAAACATGACAATGTCTCATTGTAACACATAACATAACTTCACGAGTGATTTCGCCGAAAGGTTAGACAGAGGCGTGCCTATGGTACATCCACATTACGCCAGGTATGTTGTAAGGCAGATGTCATAGGGGTGAGCCTATTGCCATCAACCGGGCACAAAATCGGAGTCTGTACAGTAACTACTACTTACAGCAATAATTAAGATTACCTATAATCCTCCATATTTGTAGGCAATCTCTATTGACTTCAATTATTATTGGTGAAGGTCTCGAAGGCCGCGCTAGTCTATTGGTAGCAAACGCGACTATAGAACGTGAGATCCTGGGTTCGATTCACAGGTCTAAAGATGTCTTTTTCCATTATAAGGAATTAGGATTTGTGCCTGATATATATATGTCGCAGCCAACTGGTTAAATTAGCCGTTCAGTTGACTGCCTGGCCTTTAGAAGTAGTGCTCGCCTCGCTTCCTCCCTCGGCTCGCACGCGGTTGATCACAGTTCTAACCTAACCTAACCCACTTGGGCGGGGTGCAATGCCTTAATTACTGCGACCAATTCGGCTCGCGCGTGATTGGTTACAGACTTACAACCTAAACTGTAATTGAATATCATTCAGGCCGTTAGTTGAACGGCCGCCGTTTAGTTGAAAGGCTAAACGAGGTGGCGACGTGTAGGTTGATATCAATAAACTCGCTACCTAAGGTGGACATTTAGGTAGGTATACATATAGGCCGTGGGTTCGATCCCAGGTAGGCATGCATTTAACTTTATTCAATTTATTTAATCAGTACTGTTCTCAAAACGGTGACGGAAAACATCTGGAAGAAACCGGCATGTCCAAAAACCAAAGCATCGACAACATGTGACGTCTACCAACCAGCACTGACTCCGAGTGGTGGATTACAGACCACTCTCTCTCATAGAGAGCGATTTCTTTGTTCCATCAGTTTGAAAATTACAGGCAGATTATGCATTTAGCTGTGTTGTCTCCAGATTTAGCAGGCATGGCGGACACGCAGAGCCACACGCCGGGCGTGATCCGCTGCACTCAGGAGTACCTCCAGGCGCTGGACACATTGGCGCCCGATTCGCTGGCGCCCGATTCGCTGGTGCCCGATTCACCAGCGCCCGAGTCCCTGGGGCCCGATTCGCCGGAGCCCGAGTCGCTGGCACCCTATTTGCTGGCGCCCGCGTCACAGGCGCCCGATTCGCTTGCGCCCGAGTCGCTGGCGTCCGAGTCGTCGCCGTCGCCCGGGTCACCTGAGAACTCGGAGGATGCCCGCGTCCCGTCGCCCATCTCTACTCTATCAGGGGATGATGACTCGTCCACGGTATCTACGACTAGGTAAGATAATTTGCATATATTACTAATTTATTTTATTTGTTTTGCTCAGTAGCTTTAATTACGAATCCTGATTGTTTAGCAGATTTCCACATAATTAATTTGCCGTGACTATCGCTATTTCATATGACTGGCAAAAAGTGACAGTGTGCATATCTGAGGAATTGCCAATAAAAGAGTGTAATTACTAAGCGTCTCTTCTAATAAAAGAGCCACGCTGATATAGGTAGTACCTAGAAGCACAAACTTTATGAAAACCGTTTCACACCGCTTCCTTTTTATCGAGTCTGCGCCACGTGTCAAAGTTAAGGATAATGTTAATAGTGCAAGGTCAGGACATCTCTTATTTCTTATGAACTTATTCTAGAGTTCTGTAAAATGTTCGGACTTGTTGTTCTACCGTGGGTAGCTTGAAAGGAGATCCTCAAAGGTTTTTCTTTATGAGATTTCTTCTAGCTTTGACGGTAATTTTAAAACATCGCGTGGAAAGATTGCTGATTATTTTATTATAAACCTACATGGGCACTTATGAAAGTTAGAAGCTAGGTGCAAGGTTCCAATTGGTCGTTTTACAACCCAGTTACTGGGTAATATGAAACTCCTTGTTAAGACTGATTGTCAGATTTTCGGGCTTCTCACGACCCGTAACGACTGTCAAAGATCCACCGTCCACGAATGACAACCAGGACCAACGGATTAACGTGCTTTCCGAGGTACGGAGGGGTCTTGATATGAAAAGATGGTTTATCAAACTAAAGCCTTCACACCCTCAACATAACAGCCTCATTGTAAGTTAAGAGCGTTTATGACGTACGGCATTTCATACAAACTTTCTAGCCCTTGTTTTTCGAAATGAATTAACCGATTTTAATGAAACTTCAGGATACAGAGGTCTAAAAAGTTAGTAAACAACATTTTCGAAAAATAAAAAACTCTTTTACAAAAAAAAACAACCGACTTCTTACAAAACACTACAAAGTTATTTTTCACTTTGTGTTTTGTAAGAAGTCGGTTTTTTTTTTTTGTAAAAGAGTTTTTTATTTTTCACTTTTTAGGGTTCCATACCTCAAATGGAAAAATCGGAACTGTTATAGGATCACTCGAGTGTCTGTCTGTCTGTCCGTCTGTCACATCCAATTTTCTCCGAATTTAATGGACCGATAGGTGTTGTCTGAGAGTCATCACTTCATGCTGCTGAGCTGATGATAAGTGAAAGTCAAATACTTTTATTCAATTAGGCCTAATACAAGCTCTTTCGACAATTACAAGCCCTTACCATCATCAGATGCGGGACCTGTTCGTCCCGTTACATCATTACGAGAAATGGAATGATGAAGACGATTGTTTTCAAGTCCACGTCTATCAAACAACTGCTAAGTAGTTTCTGTCGACATATTGCCGTATCTCCTAACTCCTAACAGTTAAGGACTGCTTGTGGCTACCATCGACGGCTCGGTAGCATTATAGTCCGAGTTTTAATTAGCTGCAGTAAAACGACAGCCTATGTGTAACTTAAATGACTAAAATTGGCGTCTTTTTGTTTTTTCGCGGCCATCAACCAAACCATGTTTTTCTAGTACAGAATAGTGTAACAAACGAAACTTATTTGACATGCATATCTCTAAATGCAGTCCGAAATGAGTTATTAAGAAGTGTCATTTTACTGCAGCTAATTAAAAGTCGGAGTATAGTTAAGTGATGACTCTCAGACTCAAACACTTGAATCATCAATAGGTTTTATTTGATTTAAGAGAGTTCAACTAACACACTGTAAATGCTTACCAAAGAGGATTTTCCTCGACTTTCGTGGGATCCCTTCGTCGGACTCTGACTTGGTGACAATGGGACCACCTCGAGAGCATACCGTTTCAAACCCTTTTTTTTTTTTTAAAGATGGGAAATCATCAAATGACCCCTCCCGCTCTGGGTGGAGCGGAAGGGAGTGTCAGACTCTTACTGACTAAAACCCATCCGTGTTCCTTCCTTAGCCCTGTATGTTCCGGGGCAGCGGTAACCCCCTCGGACAATCCCGCTGCCCCGGCAGGCTTAGGCCCTGACGGGCCCCTCCTTACATGCTGACATCTTTTTGAGGCGCGCGTGGAACACATACGCGCCGTCCAGCACGGGCCTGGTCCTGATCGGGCGGCGAGCTACCCATTACTCGCCATACGCAGGCCCTCGCCTACGGTGGCCGGGAGTCGTCACGCGGCTCCCGACGCCCGGGGCGTCTACCGCGGCGGCTGGGACGGGCGGCTCTCTCCTAGCTCTCTCCCTCGCCCATCCCGCCACCTCCTTCGCTAGCATGACTACTTCGCAGAAGGAGGTGACTGCCTCCCACTCCCTCTCGCCCCGGACCATGGCTTGGACCAGGGCCGGGCGCGAGAGGTCGCCGCCGCTGCCGATCGCCTCTACGAGGACACGGCGGTGTTCTGCCCAAACTGGACAGACCTCCACCGTGTGCTCCACCGTGTCCTCTGGGCGATCCTCGCAGTGGTGACACCCGGGCGTTTCCTCCCGCCTGATGATGTGCAGGAACCTCCAGAAACATCCGTGTCCGGTGAGGACCTGCGTCACCCTAATGTCAACTGCTCATCACCTGTTACAAAATATTGCTTTTCCCGATGCTGGGACGTTAATTGTTGAGGAGTTCTCCTGGTAAGAACCAGGAGAACTGGAGCTGATGGTGAACTCACCATCAGCTCCACCTCACCATACGCATTGTGACGAACATAAATTGCTTAGCAACCATATTAAAGCAATCGAATCGCTACCCGTGAAATATTTGTCATTGAGTAGTTCCGATGGCCATGTGTGGTCTTCATCATCAGTTCCACTTCACCAAATTATACTTTCTGGATGCAAATGCTTGAGTTGTTAATGAAAATACCAAAATTGCTATATATATGCCTATAATATTTGAGGAGTTCCCTCAATTCGTCATGGATCCCATCATCAGAACTGGATTTTGACAAAAATGGGACCAATCTTGAAGTATATCCTTTCAAATAAAAATATAATTTTCCAAATCGGTTCATAAATGACGGCGTATTGAGGTAACAAACATAAAAAAAAACATACAACCGAATTGAGAACCTCCTCCTTTTTTTGAAGTCGGTTAATAATAGATATCTGTGAAACCTCTGTTTCTATGGAAAATTTAAAATCGGTCTAATTTGGCTGTTACAATATTTTTCCAAAATGTTCTTAACTAATTTTACAGACCTTTATATCCTGCTTATGCGTACGAAGTTTCATTACAATCGGTTTATGCATTTCGGAAAACATGAGCTCGAAAGTTTGTATGAAATGACGTACGTCGTAAACGCTCTTTATCAAAGTTGACAAAATGTTGTTACTGAAAATCTGTTTTGGCGCCAAGACAAAACAAGACAAAATGATGTTGTGTCTAATATCGGTAGTAATACAGTCTTCACCAAGAATTACAACGCGAAAGAAACAAAAAAAAGTCTACGTAGCGTCGTAGCGGCTACGAACGCCTACGGCGGGGCTACGAAACTCTCGTTGTCACTAAAATCTCGCTGACAGTGACATGAGTTATAATTTGTAGTGTTTACTTGACAAGGTAAGCTTTTATTTATAATCAAATATTATAATTATAGTTTTTTTTTTTTGTAGTATTTGGTTTATTCAGTACTGTTTCTTATTAAACTTACTTCCTATTATGCGGCCTACCCAAATGTCCTTTCTTTGGTATTGTCTGTCGAATCGTTGAGCTCTTAAGTTCTGAGTTGAGCTGCACGATTACTGACAAATGCTTGTACTGACGGGACAGGTCCACCCAATCTGTGGTTCTTTCCACAAAACACCATTTAAGACACCAATCCACATGGTCTTCACATGATCTGACCAAGATTATGTCTGGACTTTAGAAGAGACTGTGACCTCTGAGTTTGTTTCGGCGTTTTAAAAATATGATTGACGCCTAAAAGTTTTAGTGGAAATCTACTACCTACAGGAGTAAAATCATTTATCATTTAGTATTGTTACTGTAGAATTTATTTAAAGTAAATATCGTGAGGCTGAGCTGAGGTCGTAAGCTCGAAGTTTGGAATAGAGCCCGATAAATGACAATGATCTCGCCCCAATAACACGACTGTATATTTCGTAGCTCAGAAAACTTTATAAACGTTTTTGCTATTGAGAATCTAGTACCCACCTATAGGACCTTCAGAAAGCCAATTCTCGTAATTTAAAACGTTCAAAATCTAGTCGCAGTCTCATCTCGGCGACAAATAAATGTCAAAAACTTGTCAAAATTTAGGAAAATTTTAGGTTTTTTTAACAGATTGATACTGAGATCAGACTGTGAACGTTTTTAAAATTACGAGAATTGCTCCTCAGGTCTGTTTGTATGTGTTTCCTAGAAATTAATTTCTCCTCCAATGTTTGTTTTGCTTCGTCAACACTGCTTTATTGGTATCAAGCGCGAGTTATTTACATTTAATGTGAATTACACACATGAATATTGGCGAACTCTCATGAAGTTGGTTGTTAAGGAACTCACGGGCAAATCGATTATTCATTTATTTTGAGCGCCATCACAAATTAGACGCAGGAAATAAATCACTTTGACACTAACACCTCGCTGCTTAATGACCTGTCGCTATAATATGCTTTAGTATCTTTACTTACTGAATAAGATATGCTTGGTGCTCCACAAGATTATGCGTTAATATATTACAAACGGTAGATATACATTGTTTAGTTTTATTATAATCCTTGAAAAGGAAATTAGTGGCCAGTATTACACGTTTTAAATTTTTTTGTCAGGTTCGAAGTCATGAGATTTGGGAAGAGTCTTAATATTATGGCCCTTCAACAAGTTTTACGATGAAAAAAAAAAGTGGGTTTTGAAACACTATGCTTCATAATATATTTTGTTTTATTTGTGTCCATTTCTGGGCCAAGCTTAAATGGGACCGGTATTCATCTGTAACCTAAACTTGTTGCCATTGATATTGAGATTATGTGAATGTGAAATAAACGCAAACCACCAGTTGCCTCGATTTGAAAGGGTTGGGGTCACTTTTGCAGCGAAGGTCAAGCGCCATGCTGAGCTAACTGCTAGGTACTTATCTACTACGACCGTTGTATTTGTGCACTTCCCATCTTCTTACTGTGATTCGCTAATTTCGTGCAGTTTTGAACCTTGAAACACGCCAGCTGCGCGAAGTAAGAGCAGTTTTTATTTAACTATCCTTTTTTTAGCCCTTTTACCGGTATCTTTATAGGTACGCTAAGCAAAAACGAAGTAGGTAATATTGCGGGCTAGTGATGCGACGCGACGGGGCAGTCGAGGGAAAAAGAAATTTCACACGCACGAAGTCGCGGACAGAAGCTACCTATATTATATATTTAAACGCGACATTCTTCTCTTTTTTCAAATTCTAAGGAACAACATATTGATACCGAAGTGATGACCAGTAAGTCAATACATAATAAAACATTCTGCAGTACCATCGTCTCCTTTGTCATTGCTAATGTAGCGTAAATTGATAGTTAAGAACAACATTTGTAATAGTTGTTTATGATAATTGACAATAGTATTAAACACTGCTGCTGCTGTTTCGAAGTGAACCAACTGTATAGAAACATAAGTATCTGCGTCGCACTGTCAACTGTACACGAGAGCGTTCGGTGTCAGCATCGCCCATTTGCCTGTGGCTTTCTGTTCCGATGACTCTGCAGAAATGTTCGTAATAAACTTAACCAATAATGTGTATCTGTGAACAAAACATATTGCGCAATGAGTAAGCTCCCGGTTCGCTTTACATGCATGATATAAACCAGTATTGAAAAAACTATGCTAAATAAGATCATTTTTCGCTAATACTTTGGCAAAACTATGAAAAAGTAAACGAGAATAATCTTTAAGGAAACTATCATCATAGCTATCCAGATCCTCAGCATTTACATATCCTTAATCCTCATAAGAGCGCTAAAGTCACTTGGCAATATTCCATGGTAACCGCAACAGGCGCACGAATATGATTGTGATCGTATTGGAGACGGCTAAACCTTGTCATCCCCAAGTCAATTTTACATCACCACCGAACAGTAATATAGGAAACTGCTTACCTAATAAAGGTAATGAAAAACGAAACGAATTACTTATTCAATTTGAACGTTTACCTTTCTCGTCTATGTAGTAACAGCTACCTGGAGGCCTACCATGATCTATTTAAAAACGATTCAAAAGCAAGAAATTTCAATTTAGGTTCTTAAACTGCATCGTTCACAGTCGTACCATGACGTCCAACATACTGAGCGGCATTTGGATCGTTGAAAGTGAATGAGCGATAAGAGCTCGTGGTAGGTATCCAGATGGCACGGCCTAAATTGAATCGTTTAACTGACGTCATGGTACGAATTAGCAGAACAGGTTAATACCAGCACAACAATGATTGCTAATAAGTTATATTCTTATCTAATTATTACATAAGAAATAGACTACCCTCTGTGTTTTTAAAGTAGGTAGCATTTGTTAGACTAATAACAAGTACATATTATAGGAATAGGTAGGTGGTGCACAGCCCACCTACGACTAATTGCGCACTCTCTCCTAGAATGGCAATAATGGCAATATTCTCGCGAATTGCTGCGCGTTAATTGTGTGGCGCTGCAGTATGCAGCGTGTGGGTTGGAGGGCAACATCCAGCCGTATACGTTTACAGGCTGATATCAGCTCTACGTACCTATCTAATACTTCGCGCCAGCAGATTTATGGGTAAACAAGGCGTGTTTTCGTTCTGCTACTTTGTTATAATCTTAGTCATGTCATTTTACCTTAAATCAATTAAAGGTAAATGTGTTTGTAAGTCTATATTCCTTCAATGACGGGCACACTCGAGGTCACTATAATTCCTAATTTGTGCTCATAGCCAATGATAATCCCGTTAAGTTGTTGCATTTATTATGATAACTAGCTAAGTTTATACGACTAAATGTGTTCTGTGTAGTGTGTACAATCACATGAACCACGCTTAACATGGTTACTACAATAACCGTAAAACTGTGACGAAAACTATTATCGTAATCGCGAATACTGCGTAATAATGTAAACAAAAAAGTAACGTTAAAGTCTTTCAAATTAGTCGTAGATTTTGTAATCGAATCGCTAGGATGGTGGCGGTTGCATAGAGATTAATTAGTTTAGTGTGAACAGTGCTCAAGAAGACCGCCCTTTATCAGTAGTCGGCTAACTACGTACATCGCCGTGCCGTGAAGCAGCCAGATAAAGGATTTGCAGTTTGTTTATGCGTTGCATCGGTGGCGGGAGAAGCGAGGCGGGGCGTCAGTGAGCGCGCGTTGCCTCGCCCGGTGCACGCGTGTCCGCCTTGCGCAGTTGTCAGTCGTCAATGTCGATGAGTAGAACATGGCTGAGTGGTCTCTCCCTGACCTCAACTGTCCGATAAACCAACTCGATTCGTACCAGTACGCGACCTACCCCTCGTGCCTACAGCACGACCCCGTGCCGCGAGTGCTTCACTGCCCGCAGCCGCAGGCGCAACTCTGCCTGCCTGCCGCAGCAGTGAACATGGCGCTGCATTTCGCGCCTCAGCTGCACTATGGCAGCTCAACAGCTTTGGTGGCGAAAGGGTAAGCAAGTATGAATGGGGTTTTCTTCCTTAGGCTTGGTGAAAATTGTGAAAGTGCTCTCTAGAAAACTTTTGACAAGTTTTTTAAAAACTTTTTTCGCGACACTTGGTGAATCTCGTGCAGTACTTCATTTAATTAATTACCAGTGATGATTAGGTTATTTATAGTTAATTGAATAATCGTCATCATTGTTTATATCACTACTTATAACGCGATGAAGTAATTAAGACATTATGGCAACAGTAATAAGACTTAAGATCGTGAAACAGTGATAGCTGGTAGTCGCTACGGAATTTTCTCAAGTTTGTGAAAAGTTTGCAAGCATTCTGCTAGAGAGATCATCTGCAGGATTAATATAAAAGGTTTTTTCAGAATATATTTGTTTTGTTTCATAAAATCATGTAGGTAATAAACTATCGTTTCGCATGAAATGATTGTGACTTATATTATTAGCCACGCTCATACAATGTAGAGGCTCAGTTAATTCTGCCAAAACTTTATTGATGTTGTTCTAATTTGCCGGGAGACTGACTTCCTTGCTATTGTTTCGTATACCTACTACTTGATATAGAATCGTTCTTGACCTGATGTAATGATAACATTCAAGTAATTACCATACAATTATAATTGATTCTCAATCGTTGAGTGCTTGAATAACGAATGCATAGGAAATTGTATTATTAACTGGAAAATTACATGTGATTAAAGTAGAAGAAAAAATTATGCCAAAGGGAAAGAATGTCTTACTTATATCCTAATTACTGTAATGTTATGTTACTATAAGTTCTATGTGGATTGTCTACTTTTATTCTTAGCACATCTAATGGAAAATGTTATATTGCGTAGAAACGGGAAAAACATCTTTATCCGTTTCCTGCAATTAATTAAGTATATGAAGAAAAATTGCTATCCTCCTACCTACTGAGTTAATTATAATTCCAATCATAAGGCCTATTTTTAGAAGATAGCTGTATGTACGAGAAAGTATTGTCCGATTAATTCAGAAATAAAAGGATCATGGGGAAAAATACGTTTCCGTTTCGGCCAAAAATTTTCTCAATCATGGGGAATATCTTCATAGATTCTCCCATGTTTTGTTGGTACACGTATTATATCAAATTAGCGGTTACAAGAGAATGTCGAAAGCTACGTAATACGATCTTAACAATAACAATGTTATTCTACCTACTGTTGATGCACTGCAAGCGGCGCACTGACCTGGGCCTTCACTTGTGTTAAACCAGTACACATGTATAGTTTGAGTAGGTACAGACGCCAGCACATCAACCTACCCGAAACTGTCACATTTTCTCAATCAACTTTGAACCTTACGCTTTAGCGATAAAGTTGAAAATCTATCAAAGAAATTTGACAGATTGTAGTAGGTTGATGTGCTGGCGTCTGTACTTGTAGCGGACACAGTACTGTCCACATTATCATCATCTTCTTCTGCTTTATTGGCAGGAACGTAAAATAAAAAAAAGAAAGAAGGTAAAATAATAATTGATAAAAACGTGGTAACAATATTAGCCAGTTACCAAAATGTTAGCGACCCCGGGTGTACCGAAAGCACTTCTCTATGTTTGGAGGTTGTTTAAAGCTACTGTAGAAAGTCTAGTAGAACATTCTTCGATAAATCGGGGTGCTTCTCATCTTACAAGGTGGCTGGCAAAAGCTCGGGTATTCAAAATAATTCCGTAACACTTGCGCGTACGCCAATTGCAACTGTACTATAAGCTATTTGTTATTAAAACTCGTTAAATATATGCTGCACTTAGCACTGTTGTAAAAACTACATCATTACAATTTCTTAGTTATTCCGGTATTCAAATAGGTAGTTTAGTTAATTACAAGATGCATTCTACTAAGGGCTGATATTTAAAACGCTAGAAAATTTTATCCTAGACTTAATTTTGAATTTTTGACAGTTCTTCCATACAAAATCTGTCAGACGTCAATTTTATTCTACGAATAAAAATTATCTGTCGAGTGTCGATATCAGCCCTAGTAGCTACTAGGTACGGGGATCTCTTTGTGAAAACCAAATAAACCTTTGCTTTAAATATATTATAGATAAACTTCGAAGGTACTACTAACGAGTATGAGAGGTACTCGTTAAAAGTAAGAAAATATAACGCTCGAAAGTTTTATGTATCCTCAAAACTTCAGATCAACAACAGACTAGAGTCTGAGCAACGAAAGCTGACCAAGAAAAAAACCGGCCAAGTACGTGTTGGACCACGCACAACAATGAAGGGTTCCGTAGTTGGAATGAATTTATCCCAAGAACAAACTTAACATTGTAGTTGAAAAACATGTTCTCCCATACATTCCAACTGAAAATGTAAGTTTGTACGCACAATATTGAGAGATTAACCATGTTGTTTCAAGATCATAGACTTCTTATTAATTTTCCTGTAATCTATAGGTATAGCTCTAACTATTTTCAGTATTTTTTTCAAAATTTCAGGCTCAGTAGTTTCGTAGATAAGGGGGGGGGGGGGGAATGGTAAATTTCCGTCTATTGTCTTAAATAACTTTAATACAATTTACTTTAAAATTATGAAAAAAAAATATCTGAGATCCTCACGGTAAGCCCTTTCATTTGATATGTCACACGGTACAGATTGTGAAATTTTTTTTTTAATTGTCTATTTACCCCTCAAAAATGACTCCCATTTTCAAAACTCATTTATTTACGTTACAAGTCTGTATTTGGGTCACAGAGATTCATATGTGTACCAAATTTCAACTTAATCGGTCCATAAGATTCGGAGCAAATTGGCTGTGACAGACGGACAGACAGACAGACAGACAGACACACGAGTGATCCTATAAGGTTTCCGTTTTTTCCTTTTGAGGTACGGAACCCTAAAAAGGGGAAAATTTGAAAAAATCAAGCGCTGTTACCCTGGCTAACGCAATTGATACAATTTATTATTCATTGCGAATTTATTGATTTATTGACATTGACAATTAGGATTGACAGTCCTAAAATGTCACCATTCTAAAAGTAAAAAAAAAAAAAAAAATTCGATGTCAGCTTTCGTTGTCCTGACACTCGACCTGTCTAAAAGTAGTTTCAACAAGGACGCGAAAAGCTTTTCATTAATTGATGAAGCCAAGGCAAAAGAACTCATTTCACTTTTTAATCAGGTACAGGACTCTTTGATTATATTATGTCAACGCTCTTTTTCTTGGTACTGAAAACTAGAAAATTGTGCAAACGTTGTTGGTCAGTTATAGTATTAGTCTTTTATGTTGACATTTCAACAACATTCATTGCGTTATTTACGTTGATAGGCAGACAAATTTTTCGGACTTATGCAGCAATGGATTAGCAATATCCTTCAAAGAGATTTAGATTGAGATTGATAGTGTATCCTATGGAGCTTCAACTTTAAACTACAAATTCTATACATCACTTTCTATTAAATAATTTACTTAGATTCAAGTTATGTAGGTACCTACTAAGTCATATTAACTTATCAATTCTCAACTTGCTAATATCAGTCTGAGGATAATATTTTTATTCTTCTTCTTGGTGTCGAAGATTCCATTTTTCTAATTGTTTTTGTTTAGTAACAATGACTTTGGTTTAAAAAAGTAAAAAAAAATTTGATCTCTTTAATAATATACAGGTTGAAATTGAACACATGCGACAAATCGAGATGGGAGATTGTACTCTGTTGTCTCCCATTTCGATTTGTCGCATGTTTTCAATTTCACCCTGTATACAAGTTGAAATTGAATACATGCGACAAATCGCTGTTCGCAATTCGCGATTTCTGGTTTGGTCCCATAGTAAAAGTTGTTTATAATGATGAGTACAATCTCCCATTTCGATTTGTCGCATGTTTTCAATTTCACCCTGTATATATTATATAGGCAAACCAAGCTACCTGAATAGAGTGAATAATCTGTTACCCTTTTCTGAAAGGACATTGATTGCCTAAGAGCAATAATCCTCAGTGCTGCATCCCGGGCCGACAATTCAGTCATGGCTGCTACACAATAAGCCGCCGACGAATATTGAATCACAGGAATCCTTATTTGTTATCAACCAAATTCAATATTGCTAAAATATTTTGCGGAGACCTGTAGATTTGTAAAGTTATCTTTTTACCTCCATTTTCACTCACGAATACTATCAGTATAGTTTTTTGTCATTATTTTTAACGATTTTGTGCAACATTACGTAGGTAGAAATCAATGAGTATAATACAAATTAATAACTCAGGCACGAATCAATGAAACCGCTTCAAATAGCTTTTGTTGTGTCTCGACACTCGATGCTTGGAATAAAACTGGTCAAGTGCGATTTAGCTGTAACTGTTTTATCATGAGCTGCAAGCATTCAGCGGTTATATTGCACTCAGGGCGAAGTCTTATGTTATGCTTCCCTGTGTGGCCAGTGTTCGAGAACCGTTCAACGAGTTTTATAAATAATGTGATTAGCTCGATATCTTTAGTTAATAAAACTTTAGTTGATTTTTTTTAGTTTCAAAAACGTCTTTCTTGGGTATTTCACCATTTTAACTCAATTCCGTATACTTTTATATTTCTTATCTACCAGATATCTATCAGACGTGTCTTCGTATACGTACTCTTCCTAAATATGCATAATATTTATTTATAGCCTGTGCTTTCGAATAAGAGGGCTTTTAAAGCGTTTCGTATTTCTACAACGACTTTCAACAGGATTGACCTACCTAAGCTTTTCGGTAGCTTATGTCAATCCATTTTTTACTTTTCCAACATCGTTATCGCTGATAGAAAGACAATTTGCCCTATCATTAAGTCTTACACACTAGTTCGTTGGCATCTTCATTAGTTCCAGAAAGTTTGTAAAGATCAGACACTCTGTCAGACTCTTTGTCAAACTTCGTTGTGTCGTATTGTATCTACTAGAGAGGTATTCAGCTACTGTGGGACACAGGATAGGTACCTACATGGTGTCCATTTCGAATGAATACAAGTTTTAATAAAGATTACAGTTATTACAAACAAAAATACCAGATAATTTCCTTTAGTTATATAAAACAGACTTGGCAATCTAGTATGAAAAATAATATCCGCCAAATCTTTACATGTGATCGCTTTTGTTTTCCACTTAATTTTCGCACACTTAATTAAGTATTCGACTATCAGCGGCACAAGTATTATACTTTTAGCGTTCCAAATTGACCACGATACGTCCCTTTGTATGGCCCCACAGGGCCATAATAAAAAGTCAGAACCTTTCGATTCTGAATTTTGAGATCAATTAATGTCAATATTTCTTGTAATTTATTGTTTCGGAAACAATTCTCTCAAAGTTTCAATTATTTGTTTTTGATTTCTGGGGGCCTACCATGATCTATTTAAAAACGATTCAAAAGCAAGACATTTCAGTTTAGGTTCTTAAACTGTATCGCTCACAGTCGTACCATGACGTCCAATAGGTACGCTCAGCGGCATTTGAATCGTTGAAAGTGAATGAGCGTTAAGAGCTCGTGGTAGGTATCCAGATGGCACGGCCTAAATTGAATCGTTAAACTGACGTCATGGTACGAATTTGAAGAACAGTTCAGTTTAGGTCCTAAAGTGGATCGCGTTGTAGGTATCCTGGCTCCATCTTATTGGAACCACGCATTTTCTAGTTCCAGCTAATTGATTTATGGAAAAAGACTGATTGATTTCCAGTCGCAGTAACAGCACCACCCGTCCTGTAGTTTTTCCTGGAAGAAAGATGCAATTACATCACCTATCCAGTCAGACAAAAGGAATTTAGGGTTCCTGCGTACAAGAGCCTGAACTTCACGAAAGTGATTTTTTTTTCTCTGTGTGATCAGATCACAATGGAAAAAGGGACTTGTACTGATTTCTTGGAAAAAATTGGGACGTTTTTCAATCCGTTTGGGAACGTTGGGATAAAATTACTGTTATACAGCTAATGCGGTTATCATGGTCTTATTAAAGGTACATAACTAATTTGCGCATTTTAACTAAATAGTGGATATCAAAGAATCATAAAATTTGGCGGTAATTAAAAATCGTGGCCAAAAAAAATTTTATACAATTCAAGTTGGCCACCCAGTACTTCTAATTATTATACCACAGGCATAACTATTACAGGATATAGGAATATAAACATTACAATAATTTTGTTACCCATACCGTAGGTATTCTTTAATAAAAAGACTTCATTTTTTTTAAATAAGATGTTTGCAACCAATTGTTAATTTTCACAATTCATTGGGGACAGGAAGAATAAAGTACTTCCGAGTGTGCGTCACAGAGTACATTATAATATATGAGAATAGAGTAGTCAGTCGCTTTGGCAGTAAGGCGCCACCTATTAATAACTTTAGGAACTACAACCGGTTATGTATATACCTATAGCTCCTCTCGTATATAATCATATAGATGGTTCCTTCCTTTGCAGAAAATCATATTTATCCTGAATTCATCTACTCTTTCCTCTGAACTGATATTTATGAAAATACAGGGAAATCATTATCAGTGCAGAGAAAACGTAGATGAAAACAGTAATTCAGGTTATAAGGGGACAAAAATAAAACTCATTTCACTCGTTCAATTTGTTATTCAACTAAGTCTTACATACTTCTGTAATAAAATCCACAGTTAAGTTTACATGAATACTATAAACTTACTACGTGCTGTAGTGCAATTGTATTACGAACACAACATTTGAACGGAGATGCCACAGCGTCAAGTCCGGATCGAACGCAAAATGGAAGTCCAAAGTAGTGCGCACGGGTCAAAACAATATAAGCAGAGATATCTGTTTCCTTTGAGAGAGTAATAGTTGTCGAAAAAGTCACGAAAATAACAGCAAAACAAACGCAACAAACTAACAACTGTCTGAGTGTCAGTCAGTATCGCCGGCCTTGAAAATCGAATTTCATTCTAAGTAGATGTTTACAAAACGGAACTTGCAAATTAAATTATTTTAAAGTTGTTTCCTACAAAAATAAATACTTTGTAAAGATAATTATAAATGAATAGATTATTTTATTGACTTTTGTTTTTAAACAGTTTGCGTTACGGTATCGCTTTTGAAGAAAACAACTTTAACGTAAAGTTAACAATCGTAAACATTTTACGTAGAAAGAAATGAACAATCAAAACTATATCTTAGTGTTGTTATAGAAAAATATATGTTTAATTTAACAAAGTGACACCTCTCGACGTTTTCAGAAACTAAACCTATTGTCCGGCCACCGTTGTTGGTGTTTTGTATGGACTGTTACGACCGTGGTGTGCGTGTGCGCGAATCGTAAGCGTTGAGTGTAGTGTACGCAACAACGAAGCAGGTGTAGAGCCAATTTTGATGTCGGAGCATACACGATTGTGGTTAGCACTTTTTTGCAGCATGGTGAGGTACTTCATATTGTCTCAAATTATTAGGTGCGTATAATAATTATTATACCGTGTATGTAGCTTAATCGTAACTACGTAGGTACAGTCAGCAAAAGAGATAAGTATGCAGGATCGTCGGATATACTTGAAGTTTAGTAAGAAACCGATGGATGTTGTCGACTGAAATTTAATTTGATAAATGAGCTATTTGCTTTCTATTAATAACATTAAATTTTATTCGTGAACTTTCATCAGTTTCTTACTAAACTTTAACTATATCCGACGATCCTGCATACTTATCTCTTTTGTTGACTGTACATAAATCAGTAAATTTCTGACTGCACAAATTTTTTTTTTAAATAATACACGTTATATTTTGCACCTCTCATATTTTTCTATGATCATTACCTACTATTAGTGCCTCTGATCATATTTGGTATATCTGAGTTGATCCCATGGTAAAAGTTTTCCATAAATCCAGGTCGTGGCCTACCCATGTGCCAAATTTCATCCAAATCCGTTCAGCCATTTTAGAGTGAAAACTTAACTAACAAACATAAAAAATCCAATATTTTCTCTTTATTATATTAGTTTAGACAGCATTCACCACTTCTGCTTTTCGTTTAACAATTAAATTTTTTAAACTTTATTAATATAATTCAATCAAAAAATTTTATTAAAAAAAATTTCATTAAAGATGAAAGATGTTTAGCTAATACTTTTAACCATAACTGAACTTGATAGCAAGCAAGTAGCTTAAACTTAGTCAGATTATTAAAGTTTTCCTAACGAGAAGTTTACACTTGAAACTTTGCTTGAATGTTTTCGTAATAACTTAATAAGTAATTGTTAATATGAACACTCGAGGAGCGAAAACGACGAAATACAAATTTTCTGTTAAAGCTATTGATATTTCACAAAATAGTCTTTAATAAAATGATATGAACTTAGAGGGTTGTATAGCCAATTTTAATGATTATAATTCGGTAAATTCATACCTTTTACGGTCGCGAATTATATTTTAATCAACATACAACCTGACACTGACATGAAAATTGCAAAAAATCTAAGAAAATTTGAATTTCGAGGGCTATCTTATCCTTAAGGATTTTTTTCATACATCTCTAATGTTGGTAGTAGGTACTTGCGTAGTCTAAAAACAGTGTTGAAAATTGAACTAATAGTGCTAGGTACAGCCTCTTGATTCCACGACTATACACAATAATAGCATCGGAATGCTTACTCATAAGTAAGTCATTATTATAGTATCGTTTGAGGTTCACTAGCAGTTGTAAAAATTACGTCACTCGATAGTCTTAATGACGAATGAGTAATAAAATAAATGCAGTACCTCTAACTATTAAATTGTTCTCATGGTTTGTTAGGACGAACATATCGCGAATCAATTGATTTGTTAACCTACTAAATATAAGTACATGTAAGATATAGTACAGGTATAATTCTAGCCTGTTAAAGTCCCACTGCAGAGCAAAGGTCTCTTTCCAAACAGAGAAGGCATGAGCGTAAGCATTGATTACACTCTTGCTCAAGGTGATTTTCCAGGATTTCTTCTTGTTTGTTTCACCAATGTCGAAACTTAGAAAGTGCAAACAATTGACAAAGTCACATTGGTACTTGCACTGCTTTTGAGCTAAACCTCGTGCATGAGAATTTGGGACTTATCCACTGGGCTATCATTACGAAAATACAGTTACCTATCATTTTTAATATTGCAATAATAATAAATATCTACTATCTATAAATAAGGGGGACTTGTATTGTAACAACAGGAATCTCAACGGGTGGGTGCGGAATATTGCTCTAACTCAACCACGTCCTATATTGCAATTATTAGTATGTATGTATTCTAAAACATCGTTACCACATATATATCTGCGTTGTGTCTATCGTGCATATTGTAACAATTTATATGCAGATTTGGCTAGAATACACCTACTATAATAAAACTCCTTAGGTAGATAATAATATTATTATTTATTTACTCCAATCCAACAATCTTTATAACTGTAATCATCAACCATTTACAATTTCTTGATGCCCTGTGATTATATCTTTTTTAATATACTTGTACATATTATTATTTTAAGACTGTCTTCAAGGTCTTCGAAGATTTTACCACAAATGACTGAATAAAAATCTTAGAATTAGGTAGTTAAAGATACTAGTGTGATTTAATTATTATTGTGTTTTTATTCAAATGAATGGAATACCATTTATATCTAGATAGATCGGCTAGACAAGTCCAACTTACATTAATGTCTAAGTTCAATTGCCTGGGGTTTGATCATAGATCTAATACTTAATATCAAATGACCCCAATCACGAGTTGTTTGTTAGATTAAAACTTATTTCAAGAAATAAATATTGTAGTATCCATTGATATATTATTTTCTGCGCGTAGCCCAAAATTCGGCTACACAAAGGGCACTTCAGCATTTAGCACCTAGAACATAAGGGATAGACAGGTCTTGTTTTTTTTTTCCAAATGTAGCCTGACTCAATACCCCGAGGGCTCTTTTAAATTTTTTTGATATTGCATTTAGGTTTCGAGTTATAGACGATTTTATCACAAAAGATGAACAAAACGCGATGCTTTTTAACATTTTTCCATTCTCCAAAAAAGTTTTATTTAAATTGCAGCCCTGAGTATTTGATGTTAATTTCAACTTGATAACTTCCACGCATTCCTGTGAAAAAGAAGGGTCTTGACTGACGGACAGACAGACGGATAACGAAGTGATCTTATAAGGGTTCCGTTTTTCCTTTTGAGGTACGGAACCCTAAAAAACAGCTTTGTTAGGTAGGTCCATAAAGCTCAAAATTTTCAATACGTAGGTAGGTACGGTCACCAAAGGTGACTTCTTACTAAACTTCAACTATAACCCACTACCCTGGACCTGGTTACTTATCTGTTTCGGTGACTATAATATGTTTCAGTTTTTAAAAGATGTCCTGTATATAATGCAATATGTGACGATTCGTACTGTATTGTGTGTATTCATACTCATTTCTTACTTCCTATCTTAACTGACCATTTACAAGAAATAGCACTATCGTATACAATTATTTACTCTCGGCATCTTCCACCAGCATTACTGCGCACGCATGTCCCACATACACGTGTTGAAGCATTCCTTAAGACGCCCCAGAGCCGTATTTGATTCTTATAAAGGTTTTCACTTGAATCGGTGCGAATAAAATACATACCTTGCATTCTTGATGAATACAACATGGCTACACATGGAACTAACACATATTGAATGCAGGAATATTTAGTAATTCGCTGAATACGCGTTCCACCATTCCACGAGTCCTTCCGATATCGATATCGTTCGTAACACTTTTAACTTTTTTTGTGGTATCTACAGGGTGATTTTCGTATTCTATGGTAGGTAATACTGTTCAAGTGTTGACTTATTGAGGCGACATATTTTACCTGCGGGGTGATTGCATAACGCACTCTCAGTAGCAATGGGTTTAATTTTGACAGTTCAACAACATTCATGGCGTTATTTACGTTGTTGAGCAGACAAATTTGTCGAACATAAAATGAAGCAATGAATTGGCAATATCCGTCAGAAATGATTCAAATTGTGATTGATAGTGTTACGCAATTGATGGTTTACAAGACGGAAGTATTAGAGAAGGTGTTATTTTCTTTTTGGGTGACAGATGGCAGAATTAGTAAACACAATATCATGTCCGTGCATGTTATGTTAAAAAAATACTTAGTAATTGTTCTAAAACTTGGTCCTGAATATAAAAATGGCAAGCAACCAAGGTTTTGCTATTAGTTACAACTTAAACGCTTTTTTTTTTGCATCTTCATCATTGATATTCATACTTATAATAATATTATTATTTAGTCCAAATACTAAAGTAAACTAAAAATATAGCTATTTGGCAGATTCAACGCTCAGTCATCGAATATTTGATCACGTTGGCGGAGAAATCTGACTTGTGTTATACTTAATCTAATAATAATTAAACGATTGCAACGTGTTAAAAAAAAATCTTTTTTACCAACTGAATAAATGATGAATAATAAAAAAAATAATTATAAAAATCCATCCACAATTGACCGACGAACATAGAACCTCCTCTTTTCTTGAAATAGGTTAAAAAAATGGCAGAGATCTACTGATACAACATTTTTGGAAAGAAAAAACGTCAGAATTGTTCTGACTACGGATACTAAGTTTTAAGTTTTTTTTTAAGCGCACCCTTCTCTACTTAGGTGAAATAATTTTTGAATTAGGTAGCACCTAATTAAATCAAGTTATTTAAGACTGTTTTACATTTCCATCTTTAGGACCACAAATCTCTACCAAAAACAATTAAAAGCCAATCAAGATTCTCTTGTTGATTATAATGTTAGATATATCTACATGACGGAGAGTTACGTGATATGAACGCACTGCGAGACACTTGCCCATCTCAATCAAATCACCTAGAGCTGCATTCGAAGCGGAACAACGTGCAGAGACGATGGAATTGTTAGCCGGTGTCTGAAGTCCTATTGAAATGAATACTATACAGCATCCTGTATAATATTAATTTTGAAAGGAATCATGTGATGAATCCATGGTCACAGGCTGCGCGTCGTTGTCCTTGCCACCCTGTATTCAAAATACTGATGGAATACTATCTTGAATTCATGCAAGCCTAGTACTTTTTTTGGGTTACTGCTCAGAACATGTGCACGACGTATCGTGATCAGAATACCGTCTTCACAAATTAATGTAAATTGCACCCTTGCGAAACCGGGGCACTAGTCATAATTAAAATAATAACTCGAGGAGATAATTAAGTTAGTTTTTAAATATTACGTCGGACCGCTTTATGCCTCACAAAGACGGGATCTTTCGAGAGCATTATTATTACTTTCCTCAGAACTTGGGTAGTAGAATATTTATTTACGTCGTTTGATGGTCCTAGGCTTAGTAATATGTACCTACTCCTTGTCTTTTAAATAACCCCATAGATAAGAAGGGAGAATAAGGACGAGTGCTATTCTACACACATGTTCGGATGATATGCATGGTTCGGCAGAAACCGGAAGGCAAAATCTTATGTATATTTGTCCGCCCTGCTGTGCCGAACCATGCCGACCTAAAAAAGTGTGTAGCACGCCTTACGCATATGAAAATGGCGGCGATATGCTCGCAGTTTAGCTCGCTACCTCGATGTCATCTCCATGTAAAACAAATGCATGCTGATACACACGCAAGCACATGCCGAAGGATACCTCACTGATGCGACACTCTTGTGATGTCTTGGCCTTTTTTTTAAGGATTGGAATACATCAAATGGCCCCTCCCGCTTTGGGTGGAGCGGAAGGGAGTGTCAGACTCTTACTGACTAAAACCCATCCGTGTTCCTTCCTTAGCCTTTTATGTTTCGGGGTAGCGGTAACCCTTTCGGAGAATCCCGCTGCCCGGGCAGGCTTCGGCCTTAACGGGCCCCTGCTTTAATGCTGACATCTCTTTGAGGCGCGCGTGGAACACATATGTCTCGGCCTAGGGCTTCGTTTGAGGGCAGCAAGGGAAAGGCTGCATCGAATTTTGATTATTTAGGGAAGAAAAGATATGAAAATTACCTATTTTTTATTTTGACGGTAACATATTATAGTTTTAGTGATGTTACAGAGAGGTTCAGCTCGCGGCGAGACTGCCTACGTCGCAAAAACAAAGTTGACGTGCAATCTCGCAACGTAAGAGCTCTTACACACCACTTTTTTTTCAGGCGCGTTCGAGGCAAGTTTCGCTATCGCGCGAGACAGAATCACTTGCGATTGATTCTGCGCGCGAACGAGCCACAAACGTGCGAGTGTCGCGCTGTGTGACCGAACGCGCTGTACGTGTGAGTTTGCAGCTAACCAGCGCGTCTGTATCAAAATAATGAGGAAAAAACAAATGAATGACTGTTTTCAAAACTCAAATGTACCAGCTAAATGAATTTATAAATTTGAATTTGGAATTCTTAACCAAAGTGGAGATATTTCAGATCAAAGTGGTCAGTACGATAAAACGCTAATTTCATATGTAAGGACCTAATATGTTGTTTTAATTCGTTTTCATAGACCTGGATAAAAATCATTGCCCCCCCCCCCCTCCCCCCCCCCGCCCCGGTCACTAGACATCTAAAAATGGACTTCGAACGCCCGCGATGCCGCACGCTTCGAACGCTTGCACCTGCCGCCGCGACGCGTCCCGAGTGAGACTCCCCTTTCTTCTGTGCGTTAACTCAGCCTGCGGCCTCTTTTAAGTACTCCGTCTTCCGCCTTTCACACAGATTGCTTACTACCCACATATAACGTAGTTCTAAGACTTAAAATATTCTCAGTGCCGTGAAGACGACACGTCTGGGTACGTACTAATTACAGGAACAGTCGTCGAAGACAGGGAACTTCGTTATGTCGTACCGAGAACAATCAAGGGTTCTCGTGCGGAATTAAATGTAATCTCTTGAAGTGGCAATGCTCAAACGAGGGCAGACGTTTTCTACCTTCTTCTACCAACCTCAGCTGATCTAAAATAGTATTTTAATTCTTATAAAAAACTGCATCGAATCCACTACGTTTTCTCATATCACATCTGACATTGGCAGAATTGTCGACATCGGCACCATTGCCATAAAGAAAAATAGAATAGAATAGACACAATAAAAATAAAATGTAAGAATTGTAATTTTTCTAGCTGACTGTACCATTCTTACAAAATCTAAATAAAAAGTAGGTAAGGTAATATTGGTAGGTAGCTCTCCTAATATTGTTTTCTTGTGTCCTTGAACATCCAGCAAATTGTAAAACAATATTTAAATTAACTTCAAAAAAAGGAAGAGGTTATCAATTCAATTGAATACCTACCTACTTACTTTTTTTTATGTGTTACCTTAGAACTCCGTTATTTATAAGCCGATTTTCAAAATTCTTTTTTTTATCTAAAAGGATATACTTTCAGATTCGTCCCATTGTCATCAGGTCAGGATCTGATGATAGGATGGAACTCTTCAAGGGTATTTTTTATATTATCTCGTGCATTTGCTCTCGGAAAGCGAAATTTGGTGAAGTGGATCTGATGATGAAGACCAAATGCACCGGAACTACCTACTCAATAATAAGTAGGTATTTCTCGGATTGCGATTCGATTACTTTAATACGTCTACTCTATACTCGTCACAATGAGAATGGTGAAATGGAACTGATGGTGAAATACCAGGAGACTCCTCAACAATTAACATCCCTGCATCAGGAAAAGCAATATTTTGTAAAAGACGATGAGCAAGTTGACATTAGGTAGACGAATTTTTTCCACTTAGTCTAAAATTATAATATTTTAATAGCTTCCTGTCATTAATATTTGCATAGCAAGTAGTGTTATATGAATTTGTGTTGGGTAGATACAACTAAATTTGTAAATAAAAAGCAACCGATTTCCAAAACAAAAACACTACCTGAAAATAACTTTAATTTCGGAATTCGGTGTTAAAAAATGAAAATGCGAACCCCGACTTCCGAAATTAAAGTAATTTTCCACGTTGTAGTGTTTTTTTTTGGAAGTCTGCTGTTGTTTATTTTTGTGCGGGTTCAATATAACAATACTTTCAGAATGTTGTTAAAGCTACCGTGGCGCTGCAGTGCCTCCGGGATGTTTGCAGATGCCCCACACGGACGGCTTCAAGGCTATAATTCGCAAAAAATCGGCTTCTTTGTTGCAACGTCTGCGGGGTGCTAAGAATTGCATTCTGAGGGTCATTGCTGCTCGATTTGACTGCCCCATTCAAAAACACTGGGTAAGGGTAGTGAATGGGTTTACATAAAGATAAGTACTAACAATACTAATATAATTGTAAGCTAATATTGTTGCTAATATATACTAACAAGATATGGATTTTAATTATCTGAAATAAATTAAATATTATTATTATTATTATTTGTAAAAAAGTTTTTCTCAAATTGACCGAGTTAGATTTTGATGCACCTTTGCACAAGTGTATAGATGAAGTATCCGTATACAAATATCAAAACCATATGGCTATTGGTCCATATACCATTTCCCATACAAAATCGCTCTGCAGTCTCCAAATTAAAAAGATAATTTCTAACAATGTGGTGTAATTTCCGGATACTTTCCACCACAATTTCCCTTTCAATGCAGCATCCTGCCGAGTCAGTTACATTGTTTTATAAGCCGCGTTGATACATATAACACAGAACACCCTCTACGTTCTGCGCCAGGATATTAACAAGTGTGGAGTGTTCAGTCATTCTAGTTTTTATTTTCTTTACGTTTTTCAGCTGTATGTTTTGCATGACATGACCTTCATTTGTAATTTAAATTGACACGTATTTACTAGCAATAGTTTATATGCTAATAGCGTTATGTTTTTTAATGTCTTGTCCCACCGAAGTATGCCTGCTTTAGCATTGAAACTTAAGTCGTTAAGATTGTTACGTACGTAAATAAAAGGGGTAAAATGTCTGTGCGATACTTTTTTATAAAGTAAGTTTTGCCTTTGTTTTCAGAATGGTATAGATTAATAAGTAAATTTAAAATATTCTGGAGAAAAAGTCATTCCCTCAGTCCACCAGTAAGTACTACTACGAGCTCTTTGTTGCTCGTCGCTTGCTGTCCTCACTTTTTCAACGATATTGCAATAACATTTCTGACTGTCGCAAAGGCATACCTACCGTGAATTGGTTATGGTTTGTTCAGAGTATTTTTTAGTTTTTCCAATTTCAAACACGATACGATTTGTTATTTTTACGTTTTTTTTTTCAAAGACATCAAAGGCAATGTGTGGGCGAATCGATAACTCCAGAAATATGTATAAGGCAATGGCTTATTGGTTGATTCACACGAAAAAGTACACTATTCAAAATATTTAACTGTTTTCACTTCTGTGCTCTAGTGTCCTTTTGTCTATACTTTAATGCACGCAATTCAAAATGTGCCAATTGCCTAATAAATATTTCTGTCATCATCCTGGCATGTATTTAATTAACATGCCACATTACATGATATTTGCTGAAAATGCGTCAGTTTACAATATCGGAAATCAGTGGGGCGGACCAAAATCAATTTTCTGTCTATGCAGTTGGTTAATTAATATACGACTTTAAGTTAAACATTTATACTATACCTACTGATAATAAATGTGAAGAGTTTGTTTGTTTGAACGCGCTAAACGCTGGAACTATCTGTCGGATTTGAAAAATTGTTTTACCATTTGATAGACCAATTCTTGAGGAAGACTATACGTGATAACGGATCGGTTAACACGCTAGGATCTTTAGGAGCTGAGCAAAAAGAAAGCTAAGCGAAGACAAGAAACAGCGCGGGCAGGTATATAATGCGATGCGTCGGGGTGGGTTAAAAAATATATTTTACTATAGTACTAAATAAAAAATGTTTTACCGTAGTAAGTAATTTACGAAAAATACAATAGATTTTTTTAAATTTCGGTATTAAGGTGATTTATATTATATTAAAAAAAATCTTGTTCTTTATAGTGTAGTTACCTTTTTAAGCATAATTATGTAAAAGGGATTTGACATTTAGGTATGTATATGTTTTTTGACGAAGTATAATGGCCTAGCATGCCTTAAAAGGGATACACAATACAATGAAATTTCTATTCTTCGAATTTTCACGCTTTGTCACTGGAAACGGCTGCGTACTACCTAAATTATGCATGGTAATAAAGGAAATAAAATTAAAATTAGTTGGGACCAGAAATAAAGATGTTTCCCTTCTAGTCCAACTCGCTCTGTGTTTATGTTAATATTTTGATCTAACTTTCGTACATTCTGGTCAGAATAATATAGAGAAATATATTTTATTTTCACACATGTTTTTGGTCTTAACCTAACGAAGTTAAAGTACTTTTAGGTTTCATTTGATTTCCTCATTGAACAAAAATATAAATAAAAAATCTATCTAAAGATCTTCTTTAAAACATCGCTTTTAGTGATAAGACCGCCCATTGATCATTGTAAAATCCCCTTTGTAATTTTTTTACATTTACATAGGTATATGGTGTACATAATAAAGAATATATTCTATCTATCTTGATTTAGCAAGGGTGGGTAGTGCTTAGCGTCAGATTTGTAGGTACTTTGCTTAGAAATTGCAAATTGTATTTTCTTCCTATAATCATAAACTATGTAGAACAAGACGTCCAAGATAGGTGGTCTGTTTAGACGCATAACTACATGTTTCTGGGTTAAATTACACAAACAAAAATTGCTTATACTTAGCAAAATCTACACCCAGTTATAAGATCTTTTGAGAGCTAGACAACCTAGGCTGCTATGCGGGTAGGTACAAACAGTTTGGTCCTACGGTAGGTCCTAGGTACAAACGTTATCCAATTTCACTTTGACAGAATTTTCATCAAGCTTAATGTGTGTATTCGTTTGTGTTTCCAAACGCAGCCTGCGCTTGACTGATGGGCTAATCTGCCTCTTTGATTCTAAAGTGTACAGACGCATGATGGATACTATAAACTGCTTAACTTACATAGCCTTCTGATTAAAAAAAGAGTGTAAAACGTAGTAGGTCGCTTTGGAATGGGCAACTAGCTTCATTTTTCTAACTGACCGACCCCTTGACAATTCAAAAGTGCCTGTAATTGGTTTTGTTGAAATAAAAATGCTTTGAGTTTTGAATCTGGCATGCAAACTTTCAGAACTTGTTAATTTTAACGTTGTTTTTCGCTGTAGGTGCTTTTTCTGAAACTTTTAAATGAACTTCTAGCTATACAGCTTTTTGGGACTTTTCGCAGCATTCTGCTCATAAAAACAAGTGAAAACAACAAAAGGTACGATGATCTAGAATTTTTCCTAGAACTCTTTAGTGAATTTCCTGGCACACAGCTTTCTCCGACTACCTGTATTACTAAGTATTCTGATTTCTGCCCAAATAAAAATAGCAAAACCAAAATAATATTGAAATATTGCATAACGCATTCATTAAAAAAAATCGGCAAATTACGTAATACAGTGTTCATTCGGCATCGGGTAGTGTTTATATGGTTAATGATTTAATGACCAATTAAATCTGAAACCTGCATTATGTTGTCCTGCCCGAACAGCGCAACCTACTGGATCCAATTGTGTTTTCAAACCATCCAGGAAGCCATTGAAATATACCCACAAAATTTCATCCAATACGGTCCAGCAGTTTAGGAGGAGTTAAGTGACAAACACACGTACAGAAGAATTATATATATATATATTACTAGCTGAACCCGCTAAAGTAGCTTGGCAAAAAAAAATTGCCTACGACCCATTCTCAGACCTACCAAATATACCCAAAAAAAAACATAAGCCGTTTCGGAGGAGTCCGATAGCAAACACTGTGACACGAGATATTTATATATAAAAAAGATGGTTTTATTAAAAAGTTCTTATTAACAAAATTATTTTTGTTTACTGTTCCTTTCAATATAATAAAAATAAGTGGCCCTTTATGAGAATGAATGCGAATTTCAGTTTTAAAGGTTAATAGTCCGAAATGGGTAACAATGACATAAATCGCTTGTCTTTGAGCAGCTTCAGCGCTTGCTCTTTAAACTTGCTAATTACTCAAACACGTTTTCGAAGCAGGTACGTACTCGTAACCTGCTTCGAAAACGTGTTTGAGTAATTAGCAACAAACCACACTGAAGAGTTGAGAACGAGCGGACGGGTCACTGAAACCTCAAATAATGTATTTCCATCGAAATATTGACAAAGTACTGATTTGTTGGTATGTGGGATGTCGTTGAATATTGTGGAGAAAGCTGTGTGATGTGGAGTACCTTATAAGTACTCGTATTACGTCACTGCGATAATTTGTCGGTGATCCTGCGTTGTTCACTTCAAGTGCACTTTATATATTTTATGAAGGGTGCGTAAAAATCCGATATTTATAATAAATATCGAAATATCCGATATTTGATATTATGTATATATCCGAAGAAGAAAAAATAAAAAAACTCGTGGATCTTTGACAGTCGTTACAGGTAGTCGGAAACCAGAAAGTCTGACAACCAGTCTTACCAAGGGGTATCGTATTACCCGGTAACTGGGTTGTGGAGGCCAAATAGGCAGTGGCTCCATGTAAAATACTGGTATTCAGCTGCATCCTGTTAGACTGGTAGTCGACCCCAACATATTTGGGAAAAGGCTGGGCGGATGGTGATGTACGGGAGTGCTGTTCACATTTCGTAGAGTTGTAGGTTTTAATAAAATACCATTAGTTAATTAATGAAAATACCTCAAACCGCCAATGTGAGGTGTTTCTAATTGACTATTACTATGGTGTTCATACAGCAAAAAGAAACTCGCACACATACATGAATTCAAAGGACACCTTTTTTGGACATTCTTGTAAAAGCTCCTGGGTAGTAGGTAGATACAGAGCTGCCTTTACATTGAGTTCTGTACTGCCCACTCTACCAATGTAAACGCGCCCTAAGTAGTGCACGACCGTTCAACATTCTGGTCGCACGTTCCAGTCTTAAATAAAACCCTGAATGCCTTCGTTATTTTTCTTGTTGCAAAGGAAGCTCGAGAGGACCCGAGGACGTAACGTATGAATCGTATATATCTGCGATGAATACAAGTCACAGTAATTACATCAGAGCCCAGGCGTATCGTGCGGAGGCATAGATTATATTTTGCGGCGCACGCTGCCGTAAACAGAAACCTTGATTGATTATTGTCACAGAATGTTGAAAGTGCAACTGCACTTTGTACATTCGATAGCTAGCTAACGCATATTAATGCAACGCTTGTTTATGCTGTAGGTACTTTGCGCGCTAAGCGGGGAACTGAACAGAGCTGGCAACATGCAAAAGATATACTCGCGATAAGATAAAAAATAGTACCAACCTTCATAAATCTTTGCAGACGAGCTCTCAAATTATCACCGATAATATTCAGTGGTTATGATTAAGCACGGTGAAAATTCTATTACCTAATATCATTTGGTGTTAGTTTATGAATAAACCTCGCCGCATCAAGTCTTTGAATGTGGAGTCGATTCGAAGGTCGGCCATACGATTTTAATGTTAGACAATAATGTGCAATAGGTACAATATAACGATTTATCGTATAATATGCCATTGGAATTTTACACTAATTAATCTCCCAAACACAATTAAAATAAAACCACCACCAATTGTTAGATATTTTTTGATTTTATGTATATATTTTGTTTCCTTTCCACTCTACACGTTGTCTACGACTCTTTTTATCTTGGAAGAGATTTCTTTAGAAATAAGCATCACTTTTGTACGTCGTTTTCTATCCCTTCCTTCGTGTTTGTTTAAATGTGTGTACATAAATGGTTAAATAAATAAATACATATCTATATTTTTCCAGTGAATTTATGTTTCACCAATAATTGTAATTACTTAGTGTGCTCGGTGCTCGTTGAACGAACTACAAGTAACTGATTAGTAAAGCTACGATAGTTTTCGCTTTAAATATCATTCTCTACCTACCTAGAATTAACATATGAAAGAACATGCTAGAAATTATTTTATTATGTCACCTTGTGGAAATGTAAAGTTGCATGTAATGGTATTGTATTTATTTTTATTCGTTGCTTTTTTGTTCAACTGCTGGGCAAATGGCTGCCCCAATGTTGTCCAGGTATTATTTTACTGCACTATCTGTACTCACAGGTACGGTACGCGTCCAACCGATGTCTTCTTTAAAAAACTCACCGTGAAAACTAAGGTGAAGTGATCTTGAAGTGAGATGTCAATAGTGTCAAGTGGAAGTACATCATGAGTACAACTCACTTCACCTAATTTATCACGGTGAATTTCCAGAAAAAGCCGCCTGCTGGTCATGGCATAACACTTTTAAATTATGAAAAGCACTTCCAAAAATGCGGATTGAATTCAGAAGCAATCATCTAGGTGCATTTCCAACTTAAAACCTTAATGAAGTCTCAATAATTCAGACGATAGTTTCGCCATGTCATTTCACTTTATAAAGTACCTACAAGACGTTTCAAGGAGATACAAAATGTCGGTTTCAAACTATTCAATAAGTAGCCATCATTCTTGCTGGCATGGCATTACACGCGCTCCGTCCCTATGTATTTATGAAGAAAGTTACACCAGCAGCCATCACTTACTTCAGAACATCAATCTTTATGTCCTTTTCGTTTCTTTAATATTATTAACGTTTAATGTCCCTTAATAAGTAAGGGGTTTATTTACGATGATTAAAGTTAAGTGACGTTCAAACATCAAAAATGTATGGTTCAGTAGTAGCTAAACATATTACAACTAATTTGGTAGATACGATAGAAAAAAATCATGAAGATACCTCTAGAAATTTTCTTTTTACAATAAAAACTATATTAATATACATGCAATCATTCTGATTTTTCTACAAGCAAGATACTAAAGCACTAATGTTTTAATTTTTTTGTCCAAACAATAGATTTTTTGTAAATAGATAATTGCATCATATTTTGTAATAAATTACCAGCATTGTGTCATCGCGCTTCTCTTTTCTTTTCTTGCAGTCCGACAGTGACCACGCTTTAGGTCATATCATTTCAGAAACAAAGGAGCATCATTAAAGTAGAATGTGACGTGGAATTAGATGAGATATTCCATAATATTGAATACTAAAATTCACAAGTTCTTTAGGCGCTTCTTTTGAACAGTTAACGAAACTAATTATACATAATGGTTATTAAGAAACTTGTTGCCAAGACACGTAGATATTTGTGCAATTTGTTCATTAAATTTTCACTCACAAACAATCACATGATTCTATTTATATGATGAAAAAATCGCTCTAATTGTTTTATTGTATAATCTGAATGTGCCATTAAATGTCAATACATTGTAGGTATTAAGTAATCTATTCGAAGTTAATAAAGAGTACAACACCCTAATTAGGTACATAACACACTATAAATCTCAGTCTGAATAATTTTGAAGAATATTGCTAATAAATTGCTTCTATGTTCGAAAAAATTGTCTGTTCAGCAACGTAAATAACGAAAAGCAAGCCATTAGGTACTACTGACAGTGTGTTCTACAATTACCCCGCTGGAGTAAACCATAACATCAATGAGATGGAAATGAGCGCGTTCGTGGCAATGCGGAAATTAAGAAGAATTTCTATGTTTATCCATTTGTGCTTCAGTTGGGTCTTAAATAGCTTTTGTCAGCAGTTCCTAGGCAACATAAACGCCAAATTAATTAATTTAAACGATAACTCGCATATATCCATTCATGCTATGACGTCATTTCACGCCTACTGTAGAATAAAGGAACATTATCATTTTTTCAGACAAATTTGGAATTTTACCCAGTTTTATCGGTATTCAGTATTTTTTTTTTGTCTTGGTTTTGTAGGTTCTGCTTATTATTTAAAATTTTAAACTTTTATTATATAAGATCTTGAATCTAGCCGTTTTGTAAAGTAACATAATCCTAAGAGCCGGGTGATTTGTACCGATGTTGAGCTCGGCTCCTAAAGGTTTTAGAATGAAGTTAAATAACTTATAGAATTCCTCAAGAAATGGGCTAACGAATACAATTTTTTTTTTTAAATCTTACTGTTAGTTCTAGAGATTGGCGCGTTCAAACAAACATACTCTTCAGCTTTATTATTAGTACCTATAAAGATTTTACGTAGCGATGCCAGTTACTTTTACACGGAAATAGAATACTTACTTTCTTTTTTTTTTCTTCTTTCAATGTCCCGCGGTTTTATGTTCGCTACAGTGTGACACTTACAGGCTTTCATATCAACCAGCATATCGAACTTCATGTCGGTTCAATTTGTCGAGCCACTTTCCAATTATGTTAGGGTTGGCTTCAAGTCTAACCATATGCAACTGAATACCAGTATTTTACATGGAGCGACTGACTATCAGACCTTCACAACCCACGACACCCCTTTGTAATACTGGTTGTCAGACTTTCGGGCTTCTCGACTCTAAAAGATCTACGAATGAGAAACGACATGTTTTCTATAATATATGGCTGGTCACCCATCCACGAACCGACCGCGGTAAGCGTAGCTTAACCTTTGATCGACCCGAGCGGCTGTTATTACAATTATAATTACTTTATATGCCATTAACCATGGACCTATAATGAGATTAACACAATGTATATCTTGTTACTGTTCTGTTACCTAGCCGAAGCAACCAAAACAACCAAAAGACAGTTCTTGATAACTCAGCATAAGCGATTTTATTCCGGTCTGATCTCCCGAAGCCTGAACCCCCATCCACTTCCCCCCCTCCTCGCCTCGATCGAGGCTTCTTCTGTTATAATCTCTGTCTTATCCACTTTATCTAGGTTATTCTTTTTAACAGGTAAGTTCAGTCAAGAGAAAATAAACGTTTCATGTTTTACAAAATTAAACACCATTTTTTTTTTATGTCCCATGCGTGCTCGATGGGATTGAGGCCAACTCTTTGGTTCTCCGATCAGCTTATAATGTTGTCTAATGTACTGCTGGGACATAGGTCTCCTCTCTGGGCCGTAATGCACCATGCAGGCCCTTCATCGTAAGCGTCTCTATTTATTTGTTGCGAGATATGAACGCATTTATCAGTAGGACCTGCTTTACGCATGTCCTATGGAGTTAGTATTTCGCAGTCCTTTAATAATAGGAGTTTGCAGATTCTACGCAAATGACGTAACGTAGTTTCTCGCTCCGTATTCCGCGGATTTCATCTTCGCCCCAAATTGTACCATTTAAATTATATGGCATGTTGTTGCATGGGTGCGTCTCATATCGTATAAAGTTATTTGGTATATTTTTATTTCAATAACGTTCACAAGATATAATAAAAGTGAGTTATATACTGTTGATATAATTTCTTTACGTATAACATTTGTATGCTCTAAAACTTATTTCGTATAACGAAAGTTATTGGACATAACGTTTATTTAATCGAAAATCATTATGTCTATCGTTAAAATATATATTGATACCGTCATTATGGTTAACATCCCGATTCTGAGGAATCCGACTCGGATAGGTTAGGTTAGTAACGGTTATATACCTAAGTATGTATGTATACATAATTAGGTAACCGTTTATTAAAACTTACGATACCGTGTATATCTTTTTTGAACTAGTCTTGCATGTATGGATATGCATTCCTTCATGATGTAATACGATACTTTATGATGCACGTTTGTATAATTCTCGCCTGTAAAGTGTAAAATTTCAAAGTAAGCAGGGCGGGGTTCAAACATGTGATACTATGTTGAGCTAGGTCGGACACAAATGTGACATCTTACTGAGAGCTTTGTAGTCATCAAAAACCGGTGAAGTGCGAGTCGAACTCGCGCACTGAGGGTTCCGTACAAATTTGTTGGTTTATCACGGGAAAAAATATATTTTTTGTAATGCAACTACAAATTTACGGTTTTTGGACTTTTTACTTGTGCTACATAACATTGCTTGTTGCCATGATTCAACAGGAAGTACCCAAGGTTTTGATTCCGGAACATAAACACCCGTATCTCTTGATTGTGTCGACTTAGTAGTTTAATTTTTCTCTGCTTCAAGCCTAGGGATTGCACATGCAGCCCTGAGTATTTGATATTAATTTGAAATTGATTGATCTCCACGCGTTTCTGAGAAAAAGGGTCTTTTGTCGGATAGACAGATGGACAACGAATTGATCTTATAAGGGTTCCGTTTTTTCTTTTTGAGGTTTGGAACAATAAAAATGAGCTGTCTAAGTTTTAAATGCATTGTTGTTTAAATAAATCTTAGTATTTTTAAAGTTTTACCTCAGAAATGTTCTAATTATTTGTTTTTTGTCGGAATCGCATATAAATAAAGACTTAAAGTAATAAAAGCACCTGGTAAATACCAAATTAGCTCATATTTCAAGTAATTTATTGATAAAATAAAATTAGAGTCTACTTCAAACAAACCTAACCTGATCATTTTGAACTCTAAAATTGACATTGGAACATTGACATATATAATTTGAAATCATTGCATTGGAACAATGTCATTTAACCTCGGAATATAAAGGGAAATCCCTTGACAGCTTGACATTAACAATGACGTGCCGGTTGGTCTTATTCAGCTATCGCGATCTGCTAATTAATAGATACTAATTTATTTTAACGTCACGATTCTTATGTCAATTGATAGTCTCCTATATTTGGTGTAACGTGTTCAAAGACGTCGTTAAATGGTTGGTTGACAGGACACATTTTAATAGTTTTAGTTAGTTTCGATTATTATATTTTTAGTTTAAAGTTTGTCAGTAAATTTAGTATAAGAAGTTTATCAAGTTTAGATATTTTTATTGTTGTTTTATTTTCTTATAATATCTACTCCCTGCTAAGCTCTCATTAACAAGCTTTCAAGTTATAAGTAGATACCTGTCAACCGGACTAACAACCGAACTACCTACTGCTACTAGAGGCTATAAGTTCTTTATTTGCGAGTCACATTTATATTGTTTGTTATTGATACTTAATACCCTATGTAGGACGTGCGTAGGATGTTCAAGTTCATAACAAGATACTAAAAAAATAGAGACAGCAATAAATAAGAGGATATCGCTCACCTAGTAATATATTGGCACATCTACGTTTTTCACATTTTACAGAAACGAGGATCAAAGATTTTATATAAAATGCTAAAAATTTATTTATAGGTTTATATTACGTTTTTTTACTATTTCATGGGTTTGATTACTAGTATAGCGTTGTGCCGTTTTACCACTTTTTTAAATTATGCACTTTTGAACACTTATACGGTAAAAACTCAATTTCACATTTTTTGTAGATGTGCCGATATATTACTAGGTGAGCGATATGTTATTGCTTGGAGAAAATATACAATAATAAATGTGTTTTTATTTTATACCTACAACGATATACAGGCATGAGCCTGTATTCGCCGAAGGGTAACGCAGAGGTAACCGAGATTTCTCCAGATATGTTAGTTTGTTTGTTGTCGAAGCTAGTGCCGCAAAACCAGACTCCGGGTTGCTACTGAGAAATTCTAGATGATAAAACCCAATATCTCTTTGCCCGAACCGGGAACCCCCTGCTTAGCAGTATAGCTTACGACCACTATCCCAACGAGGCAGTTCGGGGAACTAGGCTAAGATATTAAGTGACCGCCGTATAAAACAAACTTTTATTAAAATACTGCGATCATTAAGATTTCAAAATGCAATTAAGTATACCTACTAAATAAATCTACAGTTTCTACTTGATATACCAAGAGGTATTTGTCCAAAATTAGATTTTTATTTGTAAGGATTTCTTCATATACTAACAAGTGAAGCCAACCAAAAGCTTTTTACGAATCCGAACTACGTTATTGAAGATATTTTTTAACTTGGAATGTTGAAATAATTGGGAAACAAACGTATTGGTTACGAAACGTGCGGTGCCACGTGATAATTACGCAAAACCACCCTACAGCGTCCCGTAACAAAAACTTGGTGACACGTTTCACTCTAAGTACAAAACCAGTATAATTTTCACGAAATCTAATAAATTATACATATAACATTTTTTCCATGTGACTTGGCTGTCGGCTGTGATACAGTGTACTGGCTGGCGAAAGACGCTATATTTAAAACTTGGCATGGCTTACGTACGCGATGCACTCTATATCAGCTTTAACATAATCACCTACTTGCACTCTTACTATCAAGCGTTTCTACTATTCCAACATTTCCAACTGATTGAAGCCAAGCCGTGTGGCTGTCGAAAAGAATAGGCCCCGCCCACTCTCCGGTGAAACTGCAAAGAGGCAAAGAGATTAGGAATGTCAACAGCATGGACGGCAAAACACTCCCAACGCGATGACAACATTGTGCGATCACTAATCCGTTTGCCAAAATCTGGTGATTATGGAAATATTTCCACACGACCATTATAATTCTTGTTGAGACAGACATGTTTAGCGGTGGATAATTTAATAAAAGCTCTGTTATGCGATTTCTCTCCGCGTATTTTAGCGTCCAAGTTTATTAATTACTTCTGCACCAACTGTAATGTGCTTCAATCAAGCGTTGTGAGTCAACGTGTCATTTATATACATTTGTAATGTTGGTGTCTGATCGTCTAGGCGATGTTTTACATTTTTGGAGATACATGTCTGTGTTTTGGCAGCGTTAAACATTTTTGTAGTAATATTGTAGCAGTGAATTTATTTACACCTAAGGTATTTCAACACAGACATTTTGATAACAATTTCGTTGTTGAAAGTAAGAACTACAAAAATAACTATCTCTATTCCTAGAAGGGGAAATTTTGTAAGGCATTTTAATATTTGCCTGAAATGTGAAAGTTTAAGGAATATGCAACGTGACTTGACCAAGAACAATAATATTATTAGAACAAAAAAAACCTTGGTATTGTTGGTACCGAGTCTCTCGACAGTGAGTAATTTAAATAAAGCTCTAGGATAGTTTTAGAGGAGGAGCAGAAGCGTCTTCTCATTTAATTAAAAACAAATGGCGATCACACATTCATTTGACAGCCACATCTTCTAGTGATGTATGACCCTACGATGCAACGGTCATCCGACAGGTCGATGTTCAGCAGTCATTGAATAATTCCCGACAGATGTATAATTATACATTTACTTATATACTTACCTACTATATCGACTCAAATACAGCGATCATACAAGTAATATATTAATTAATTGACATATTACTCGTCTAGCCAGCAGTACATTATAATAAATTTACTGAATTATATTTATTTGTAATTTATATCTAATAACTTCAGGATGTTCGGATTAAATTTAGAGGTTTTGGCAAGTTTCTTTAACATTTATGATTATCGGTTATCTTTTATTACGTGATGGCAACTTTCATAATTTATGTTTGATAAATATATTTTCTGCAGTAGCAATATGTACTTGAAATTATGAGTTTAGAAAATGTATTTTTGAGTTTAATCGTCATAAGATATCGATTAAACACAAAAATAGATTTTCTAAACTCATAATTTCAAGTACGTATTCAATCAGCAACTATTTTCCCCGTGGACAGCTGTACCTAATAACTTGAAATTAAGGGCTAAGATTTTTTCCGTCATTTATAGATATCGTTCACGTCTGCGGGGTTTAGTTAGCCAATTTAATTTTACCCTGTAGACACACATATAGACGTTCTGTTTTCTGACGAAGCAAATATTGGATGGATATCTCAGTAACAGCCCCGGAGTCAGAGATTCGAGCCTAGTCGGATTGCCATCAAGGCACGAATCCAGAGTCGTCCCAAGAGAAGGTGAATCTACTGAGCCTTCTCTTTGGACTGGTGAAGTGTATATAGATATATACTCCACCTAGTCCTCCGAGGATCACAGTGATGTGTATGTACCTAAGGATGTATAGGTAACATTGTGTACACGTGGATCGGAATGCTATCCTGATGGTGGTGACCGATCCAATACCGAAAGCAAACAGGTAGAGTTATTAATAGTTGATACAATCACGAGCCTACCTGGTACCTACCTACTGAACATATACCGATACGGCTATATTGTCAATTATCTACTACAAATATTTTCTGATTACTAGGGAGTGGATAATTCCATAGCTAAGGGTACCTTTGTATATACAGTCAGCAAAAGAGATAAGTGTGCAGGATCGCCGGATTTAGTTGAAGTTTAATAAGAAACCGACGGATGTTCTTGAATAAAATTTTAATTTTATTAATAGATAATAACCAGCTCATTTATCAAATTAAATTTCAGTCGACAACATCCATCGGTTTCTTGCTATACCTAAAATATATCCGACGACCCTGCATACTTATCTCTTTTGTTGACTGTACCTAAAGTCTATTCAAACTTAAGTTTCAAATTAATATTATTTCATGTTAAAAACAAATATCAACATTATTATAAAGGTAATTAAGTTGATTTCAGAGTGACTAGCACTATTGAAAAAGTTATAAAAATGTTTGAAGTTGTAGCCTAAACTGAACTTTATTGTATAGGATTTAAAGTTATTTTTCCATAAACTCATATTTGTTTACATTTTTGGTAAATAAATCGCGAATGAAGATTATAGGTAGTGTAGCGAAATAAAACAAGAAGAAGAAACACTTCGCTAATAAATACGTTTAATTTTGGTGTAAAAATAAAAAAAAACCGAAAAAATACAGGAATCGAATATAAAAATAAAAATAGCAAGAAAAGACTACTTTCTGTAGGTACCCTTGTGACGACAGTAATACCAATTTAAAAAAATACTTTAGGTTTTGTAAAGGGAAAAAACAGGTGGATTTTGTCACGCGACGCGAATGCAGACGTGATTGCAATCAAGACACATAATATAAAGACTAAATAGGTTGAAAGGTTAGCGCGGTCCAAAGAAAAAGAATTAAAAAAACTCACCCGCCGTATTTGAAGGATAAAATAAACGCGATTTCAATTGGGAAAATAAATCTAGACAATCTACTGTGAGAATATTGTAAAAAAAAGGTATCTGTTCCAAAAAAGGGGTCTTCGTTCACGGAATCCTTATAGAATAGTAGGGCTGCACAATAAACAGCTACTAGATCCGAAACAGCTACTAGATCCGAAACAGCTACTAGATCCGCAACAGCTACTAGATCCGCAACAGCTAGCTGCGAGCGCTCCTCAGGTGTACAGCTTTAATTTCTTCACGGGAGTCGGGTAGGGGGAAAAGCCGAATGAATCGGCTTGCCGTTAGTTCGGGCCTTATCCTGGGGTAAAATTTAAAAATAAGAACCTGTGGAGCAAGCTGAATCACTTGTACCCAAGAAATAGAGTAGAATGATACATACCGAAAATGAAAGAGATAAGTAATCACTCCGTAATTTGAAATTTAAAAAATATATAAAGACTAAATAGGTTGAAAGGTTAGCGCGGTCCAAAGAAAAAGAATTAAAAAAACTCACCCGCCGTATTTGAAGGATAAAATAAACGCGATTTCAATTGGGAAAATAAATCTAGACAATCTACTATGAGAATAGTGTGAAAAAAAGGTATCTGTTCCAAAAAAGGGGTCTTCGTTCACGGAATCCTTATAGAATAGTCCTCCTCCTCCTTAGTCGTTCACTCTTGACAGAGTGGTCGTGGTTGATGACTCTGCATTTTCTTTGGCCAAAGCAGCCCTCGCGATGCTCCTCCACTTATCCCGGTCTTCAGCGTCTCGGAAATTCTGAACTATGGAGGTTTGTGTTGACGCTTTGATAAGGTCTGTCCAACGCGTAGGTGACCGACCGCGTGACCGCTTGCCTTCCACTTGTCCCTGGACAACGAGTCGTTCCATGGAGTGTTCGTTACGAACTATATGGCCGAAATATTTGATAATACGTGTTTGCACAGTCGATGATAATCTCTGATTAACTTTTAGCTCCTCCAGGATCGAAACATTGGTCCGAAACGCTGTCCAGGGAATCCGCAACAATCGCCGCCAGCACCACATCTCCAGTGCATCGATTTTGCGTCGGTCTTTGAGGCGAACCGTCCACGTTTCTGCGCCGTATAGGAAAATCGGGAAGACTAGGCTTCTCATTAGGCGGACTTTTGTGGCTTTGGTGATATTACGGTTACACCAGACTCTTTTCAGCTTGTCAACGGCAGATCGTGTGATAGCACATCTCCTTCGAATCTCGTCTTCACATCCTCCAGTGTTTGTGATAGTGGAACCGAGGTACACATAAGACTGGACAACCTCACAGTTGCCAACCATAGAGATGTCAGGATGGTTTAGTTCAGCTCGGTCCACGATCATCATCTTGGTCTTGTCTCTGTTGACCGTTAGTCCGAAGGAGAGGCTTGTTGTCTCCAGACGGGTCAGCAAGTGTTCCATGTCTTCTCTAGTTTGTGTGAAAAGAGTAGTGTCGTCGGCATATCTTAAGTTAGATATCTTCCGACCTCCCACTGAAATGCCCTTGACCCATTGATCCAGAACGATTCTCATAATACATTCCGTGTAAATATTGAACAGGAGTGGAGAAAGTATGCACCCCTGTCGGACACCAGCGTGAGTATGAAAGCTTTTCGAGTCAACGTCGTCTATCCGAACAGTCGCAGTTCCGTCCTCGTAAAGTCGGCGTATGAGACGAACTAGGTGGATAGGTACTCCCATTTGAATGAGTACGTCCCATAGCTTATGCCATCTCACGGTGTCGAAGGCCTTGCGAAAGTCAACAAAGCAGATGTAGAGTGGGATGTTAAACTCTCTAGACTTTTCAATTATTTGTCGAAGAATTAGGATCTGTTCTCTTGTTCCTCGACCCCTGATGAATCCCGCCTGCTCAATAGCTATTTCGGGATTCAGAAAAGCTCGCAGTCTGGTATTGATGATATGAAGGAGTACTTTGCTGGCGTGTGTAATTAGAGATATAAGTCTGTAGTTGCCACATTTCTTCGTTGATCCTTTCTTGTGCAGTGGTATGAACACGGAGTGTGCCCAGTCTCGAGGCCATTTCTCTGTCTCCCAGACGCGGTTGCAGATGACATGCATTATATCAACTCCGTATTCACCCATAGCTTTAAAGACCTCTATTGGAATGGTATCGATACCTACAGCCTTATTCCTCTTCAAGTGCTCAAGTGCGGCACGAACTTCACTTTTCAGGATTGGTGGTTCCATAGCTTCCTGTGCCTGTGTACTACTGTTACACGATGATGTGCTGCTATCGCTGAAGAGTTGCGCGCAATATTTCCTCCACACTCCCACAATGTCCCTGATTTCTGTTACGGTCACTCCATTTACATCCTCAATAGCCCAGGTTTTCGGTTTGAATTGGCGAGTTATGGTTCGAATCTTCATAAATAAATCTTTAGCTTCGTGGCGCTCTGCGTTTTTTTCTAATTCTAGGCATATGTTTTTGAGATGGTTATTACGATCCTTGCGTGTAGAGGTTCGGATCTGTGTACCCACCAGATTCAATTCCTGGACAGATGCCCCCTTGGCCTTCAACTCACGACGGTACTCTACTATACGCCAGGTGTCGTCTGACATCCAGTGTTGATGTATGCCTTTCGTTCTAGTAGGTTGCGACAAGCGTATAGTATTCTTTATGTGCTCTTTTGCGGATTGCCAGAGTGAGTCGGGGTCGTCATCAAGGGCTAGTGACCTCCAGTTGCTATTATCTGCTGCCAGTTGGTTTCTGAAAGCCGTATGGTCTACTATTTCAAGCCTCTTGTTAGTTTTACGAGGTATGGAGTTACGTAACTTAAGTTTGAGTTTACACACGAGAAGTTGGTGGTCAGATTGACAGTCGGCTCCAGGCAGTGTGTGCGCGTTCATTATTGAACTACGCCATCTAGATCTTATCAGTATGTAGTCAATCTGATTGCGGTGGTTACCATCAGGGGATGTCCAGGTGTATAGTCTTCTGCGGTGTTGCTGGAATACTGTATTCATAATGGTGAAGTTGTTGTCGGCTGCGAACTGGAGTAACCTCTCCCCTCTATCATTCCTTTGGCCGAGACCATAGTTGCCTACAATATTCCGCAAACCCATATCTAATCGTGTGTCACCCACCTTCGCGTTAAAATCGCCAATTATGATCATCAGTTCTCTACCTGGTATGGTTGCTATTAAAGATTCGATGTCATTGTAGAATCTTTCTACGTCTTCATCTTTCGCCGTGCTGGTGGGCGCATACACCTGCACAATATTCAGCGGGGTGGGACATGCATCGATCTTCATTGTGATAATTCGGTTGCTGACCGGGTTATAACCTAAGACCGCTTTAGTCCATTGTTTGGGAATTGCAATGGCCACTCCAGCGAAGCTACTGGAGTTATCTCCTGAATAATAGATGGTGTGCTTATCCAAGTCTCGGTGGCCACTACTTTTCCAGTGAGTCTCGCTTAGACCCGTTATGGTGATGTCGCATCGCTGGAGCTCATTATCCAAGATGTGTAATTTACCCTCATCAAGGAGTCCTCGTACATTCCAAGTGCCTATACGGGTGGTGTTTCGTAATTGGAATTGTTTTCTTCCAGTCGCATGATTTCCGGGGGATGCCTGGTTGCCTACATTCCCTCGGCCGGTAGCCAGTTTCACACTGCGAGTCCCGGTAAGCCCACAGCGCCGGTCGCTACGCGGATTTCCAGGCGAACGTACTTCTTTATTGTGTTGCATTTCATCATTCAACTCTCGTGGGAATTTATAATGTAGTAGTATCCCGTTGCTTTCTACATCGCGGTACTACAGACTCAATGTCCGCAGAAATCTGTAAATGAACCAATTCTGAACATATGGTTCTTACGCTTCACCACAGTACTGATGGCTACCGCTGCCCTCCATCAGGATCCAGGTACAACGCCCCTGTGGCATGCCTCCTCCGCTGGTTGGACCGTACCGACAACTGTTGTCTCCGCTCTTCACACCGTTGAGGTCTTCACCCGTAACCCTGGGCACGGGCTCTGCGATATACCCCGCAGCACTGGGTCCCTGCTGAACTTTGCCATCTACACACTCCGGCCTACTGAAGTGTGAGATGCCCACCCCCGCGACGAGGACGCGCCAAACAGGAATTGCTCAAGTGGAGCGCAGAGAAGATGACTCTACTCTCCCAGGAGCCGGGTTAATGGACGTGTATGACTCCACGTCCAAAGGCTATAGAATAGTAGGGCTGCACAATAAACAGCTACTAGATCCGAAACAGCTACTAGATCCGAAACAGCTACTAGATCCGCAACAGCTACTAGATCCGCAACAGCTAGCTGCGAGCGCTCCTCAGGTGTACAGCTTTAATTTCTTCACGGGAGTCGGGTAGGGGGAAAAGCCGAATGAATCGGCTTGCCGTTAGTTCGGGCCTTATCCTGGGGTAAAATTTAAAAATAAGAACCTGTGGAGCAAGCAGAATCACTTGTACCCAAGAAATAGAGTAGAATGATACATACCGAAAATGAAAGAGATAAGTAATCACTCCGTAATTTGAAATTTAAAAAATATATGTAGAACTCTTGGTAGCGAGGTACCTTATAGAGTAAAAACGTTATAACACAATAAATCAGATTCAATATTATAATTTACATGAAAATTTTGGCGTAAATTCCAGAAGGAGAAGTAGCTCGTCACAAGGTTATTTTAAAACTGACCATGGTTACCATCATAAAATGCCATCTGACGTAAATCAATTCGTAATTTGAAAAAATATCAGATGGAAATTTCTGGATAGACAATAATAAAAAATAAGGTTGAATATGTATTTGAAAAGAGGATTAAAGTAAAAAAAATATATGCAGGATTTGTAAATACTGCAGTAGGTACTATTTGAAGCAAATTAATGAGTATGTACCTAAGTATATCAAAATGTTTTTATGTTAGTTTTAGTCTGGTCATTACCTCCCAATATATTAAGTGATCAACATATTTTAAATCAGCACCCTAATTGCGTAACACACTATCAATCACAATCTGAATCATTTGAAGGATATGGTTAATACATTGCTTCATATCTTAAAAAAATGTGTTAACAACGTAAATAACCGCTAAATAGCTATTAAAATGAAAGCCATTCCTACTGTTAGTGTGATAAGCAATTACCCTTAATTTGTGTCATGTGTGTGTGTGTCTTCAGTCCTGTTAAAAAAATCGTTCTTACAGGTTCTGTAAGTTCCATGACTGTCTTCAAATTACCATAACAATTAAAAAGGTAATTAATATGTACTACTACTATAACTACTTATGTATAAAATTAATATCTATAGACAATAATTACACTTATACATGGTTATAACACTTATCGGTAAACAAGATAAGGATACCACTCCACTACACATGATTGGAATGAATGAATTCTTTATACAGTCAAGGTTTTATGATTGCAATGACTATAACCAACTTATGTACTCGTATGTAAAAGTTTTTTGAAACAAACTATACCATAGTATTACGTATTAAATTATTAAGTACTAGCGTCTGCCCACTACTTCGTCCGCGCGAAATTTCTTGTCCCCCGACCCACCCCGTCGCATCGCATCGTCTGCCCGCGCTATTACTTAGTTTTCGCTTACTGTTCCTTTTGACTTTTTTTCTTTTTGCTCAGCTCCCAACGTGGTGTTAAATAGCCAAATAAGTTTTGGTAAACCTAATAGACAAGACAATAATTTTATCTCCCGGGCGTGGGTTAAAGATAAACACACAAATTATATGTTGCTATAAACAACAATAACTGCTCAGCGACCTTGCACCTGATGACAGTTGGCAACTTATCTAAATCTATAGACAAGATGCAGATCATAACAGTACAGTCTCCACAATAAGCTCTATTTAACTGTAACAGACTGCTTAAAACAATACATTAGGTACAATAACGTCCCCGCACCTGCCATACTCCGCTTTGTAATAAAGCCATGAAAAACAGCTGAGAATGCAAATACATGACGACTATTTACATTAAAGATTAGAAAAGTTCTTCAAGGTTTTGTTAGACTGTGCTGTGATGTAATGTGTTTTAGTGACTAACAGTACGCTGCAGACTGAATGTCTTTCGTATTATGAGTTACTCTAGGTCATCGTTTCTTGGGCTAAGTGTGGACTAACGTGATCCTGGAGAGGTAAAGTTCGCACACCAGGGGCGTATGAACTACCTTGGAGAAATCAATCTGACTAGATGCATTTGCGCCAGCACCCTAATTTCTTATTTCACTATCAACCACAATCTAAATAACTTTGAACGATGTTGCTAATCCATTGCTTATATTCTAAAAATAATAACGCTATGAATGTTGTTGAACTGTCATAATTAAAGCCTACTGTTACTGTGTTACATAATTACCCCGCCGTTCAACCAGAGGGTCTCCACCACAAGTGGCAATCGCTTTCAAACCGCTTCGTATTTCTGCAACGACTTTCAAACTTTTCGGTACTTAACTTATGTCAATCCAATATATTATTGATTTTTCCATCACCTTTTTAACACTGATATAATCTTGGTCCCTTGGACCGGATGCACTCCACACGAAACGATGACACATTTTAGTTTTACAATTTGATGTAGCCCTCCGACCGGCGCAGGCGATGATCTTGAAGCTGTAACAGTCACACACGGTACAGATTTTGGTCAAAGGGATCTGGAGATAGAACTTGACCACGTATCAGGAACAAACCAACCGTTTCTCCGGAGACGAGTCTTACAGAAACGTCGCCGGTGCGTTTCACTAGAGATTCCAAAAGCGCTTTAGCATGTGCATTGTGCAAATGGAGCAGTTGCTTGTAGCGGTCTAATTAGATTTACTAGTGAAACCTCCTAGACATGACAGGTATCGATATCATAATGTTGAATCATCGTATCTTAGTTGGTCGCGATCTTATATCGAGTGGTGGTCGCAGTCGCTTTCCTTCAGCCCGGAAATAAAAGAAGTGCCAAGAAACACATGAACAGCTGAAGACACTTTCATTACTAGGTTTCATATTTTTCATGAAGTTAATCACGGTGAGCTAATTACTTATTTTAGAACACTAAAGGAAATTCGTGGCCATTTTGAAAGTTATAGACTTCAATATTATTGATGAACTTTGTTATAAATTTTATTTGGATAATAAAAAGCTGAAAACTAAATTTTATAAACTGAAGCTAGCTAGCTACAAATAGGACTTTGGAGGTTCGAATTGAATCACATCCTATTAAAAAATCGTAAGGAAATATATGTAAGCCATCAATAAAACAGTATGTTCATTGAAAAAAGAAAACAAAAAACAACTGTCGGTTGCACTCGCCGCTACAGTTGATTCATATTTACATAAGTTTCTCCGTCGTTGCGCAGTCAAGCCGATAAAAAGCTATCACACCCATCAGCAAAGTGCTCTAGAAAAAAAAAAACAAGGAAAGTGCTATCTTCACTTTCTCCTGTATAATATAGTAAAATACCTTCACCATCATAAACTAGTGAATTACCTTTTTTTCACTTTTTACAAAGGCAAGCAACGAACGCCAGCTTCCAGTTGCACAAGAAAGGTTTTAATGAAATGAAATAAAAACTAAATAGAGAAAGAAGACCCTGCAAGTTTAGACTTGAATTTTAGATTAGGTCTGTCTACGTTTCATCGAAACGAACATTAAATTTAAATCGTGAGTAAAAGAAAATCACGAAATGTCTAGCGAACATGGGTAAGGAGATCCTAAGGAGTATGGCTTCCTAAAAATCTTCTTACCCGTGTTCGCAAGACAGTTCGTGATTTTGTGGCCATTGGTTTTAGTCTAGCTGTATGTAAGACTTGTTAGGGTTCCGTACCTCAAAAGGAAAAAACGGAACCCTTATAGGATCACTCGTGTGTCTGTCTGTCTGTCTGTCCGTCTGTCACAGCCAATTTGCTCCGAATCTTATGGACCGATTAAGTTGAAATTTGGTACACATATGAATCTCTGTGACCCAAACACAGTCGTGTAACGTAAATAAATGAGTTTTGAAAATGGGAGTCATTTTTGAGGGGTAAATAGACAATTTAAAAAAAAAGGTTCGCAATCTTACCGTGAGGATCTCAAATATTCATAAATATTTTTTTCATAATTTTAAAGTAAATTGTATTAAAGTTATTTAATACAATAGACGGAAATTTACCATTCCCCCCCATCTTATATCCGAAACTACTAAGCCTAAAATTTTTAAAAAATACGGAAAATAGTTCTATACCTATAGATTACAGGAAAATTAATAAGAAGTCTAGAATCTTGAAACAACATGGTAAATCTCTCAATATTGTGCGTACAAACTTACATTTTCAGTTGGAATGTATGGGAGAACATGTTTTTCAACTACAATGTTAAGTTTGTTGTTGGGATAAATTCATTCCAACTACGGAACCCTCAATTGTGCGTGGTCCGACACGTACTTGGCCGGTTTTTTTTTTATTATATTTATTAAATTAATAGTAAACAGGAGTAGCTATACACACATACATTTACCATGAGGGCAGACAGAAACCACAGAAAGGCACCTGCTACAATATTATAATGTCAACTTCACATCGCCTTTTACAAAATATTGCTTGTCCCGATGCTGGGACGTTAATTGTCGAGGAGTTCTCCTGGTAAGAACTAGGAGAACTCCTCAAAAACCACTCACCATACACATTGTGACGAGCATAAATTGCTTAACAACCATATTAAAGTAATTGAATCGCAACCCGTGAAATATTTATCATTGAGTAGTTCGGATGACCATCTGTGATCTTCATCATCAGCATTTCCGAGAGCAAATGCTCAAGTTACTTTAAAAAATACCCAAATAGCTATAGGTTTGCATATAAAATTTGCGGGTTTCCTTCGATTTCCATGGGATCCTCTCATCAGATTCCAACTTGATGACAATGGGACCACCTCGAGATTATAACCATTCAAACAAAAAAAAATTCAAATCGTTCCATAATTGACTGAAAAATCGGTGAACATACATAAAAAAAAACATATAAAGTCGAACATACCTATAACCTCCTCCTTTTTGGAAGTCGGTTAAAAGATATAAATTAAACCTAGTGCTTAACTGTGAGCCTGCTAATTAAACTCAGTCGTTTAATGGCCCTTAGCTGGAACAATGTTTGAACTTTCTTATTACCCGCATCCGGAACGGGGAATTGAGTTGGCTCTAAGAATTTGCCATTTCAAGTGGCAGCCTGGAAAAAAACGTGCCCAAAAACTGTTCAACGAAGAAAAAATATATGGACAGATAAAATGTGTGGAGGAAGTTAAAAGCCATATAGGTGTAAATTTGTAGGCCGTGCCCACCCAAGAATGGTCTGATGCCCACCCCAGGATGTTTGGGACCTATTCGAAATCCTAAGCTGGATACTTACTTAATATAACTTCACACAAAAGTAATCAAATAAAATAATCTACAAGACCTAAACAAACTCATTATTACCTACGTAATACATTACATTTATTTACTTTTCAAATCACAAAAATAATATATCCTACTAATACCTACGCAAAGTAGTAAGGCGAGTGGAAAGCATTTTGTGGGTAATTAATTATAAGGGTGTTCTCCAAATTGACGAAACTCTTTTAGGAGCAGAATGTTTATTAATGACAAACGTGCTAAAAGAAAAGGATCGGTCGTGGGATCGCCCGCACTTGGGGATGGGGTCCGCTAGGCATGGCGGGCTGATACCAGTCCGGGCTGCGGCATGTACAAAACCCGGGACCCCGACTTATGGTGGATGAAAGAACAGTAGGGTTTTAGTTGGAAGGAGTCCGACATAACCCTCCGTTCTTCCCAGACGGAGGGTATCCATGAGGATTTAACAAGGAAAAAAAAAAGGTTAGGGGCCAGCTGCCCCCCCTGGAAAAAAGCCCTAGATACGCCAAAGTTAAAAGCGGCACAAAACCTAACTTCACAGTGAACTTTAGTATGTAAAGAATCCGTATAACATAATATCCGCACGCAGTTTGCCACGTGATTGTATTTAAAATTGCTTTACCTCATCGGCGCAGAAACTTTGTTAGAATAAATGCCTATTACAAAACTTATAAAACTTTCAAAATTTAACAAAAGTAAGAATTTACACAGAACGAAAGGAAAAATACATAGTTTCTTTTCATTTACTTAAATAAAGAAATTATTTTTCCCTCACTTCAACTATTAATTTATTTAAATAAATAAATTAATAGTTGAAGTGAGGGAAAAATAATTTCAATAATAATAATATAATAATTTAATTTTTAAGTAGTAAGTAAGTAAGTTTAAATATTAACAAATGTTAATATTTAAACTTACTTACTTACTACTTTTAACTTACTTACTTTTAGCTTTATTTATTATTTGGTTGCTTAAAATATGAACGGATGGGGCTAAATGTTACTGAAATCCAGTAATTGAACACTGATAGAATTATTGGTGGTTAACAAGGTTCATATTGTGATTATTTGATGATAATTACGATCCGGAGATTAATTAATTTAGTATTTCATGCACGTGCAGTGTGGTAGGATCAGCAGATGGCAGGATTATAATTAAAGCTATAGTGTTTTCATTTTGGCTTTTGCTTTTAGTACTATCTGTATTTTGCGTGTTCAAAAATCATTAAAATTGAATGGAGGTGAAAATTTAACTACGGATAACCAACAGATACACTATTCAGTAATTATTAAAACGACTGAATAAATTGCTCCTTTTAATGTATTTTTTTCTGTGGGGAGCCGAAAAGCTAAACTGCAATCATTTATGTAGCAAGCAGTTGAGCAACTTGATTAGGTTCGTTTGGTCCGAGCCAAAACATTCGTGTTTTATTGCCGATGAAGTTTTATCTTTTATATCATTCTCGCTTGCTAGGAGTTACCTTATACCTACTTACCTACCACTGAACCACAGAAGGCTCAGGCAAAAAAAAATTCTAAGCCATAGGCTTCTACTCCGTTCACCTTTAGACAGGTATATATTTTAGTCGCAATTGATTTGTCGAAATAAAGGTATGATCATTACTAAACATTTAATTTGTCAGCTTTACAATATTGCATTACGTCACAGAGTACGTTGTTTTCCGGCGACAATGTTACAAGCATTCCATATTTGAAGTAAACAGTTTGAACAAATACCAATCAAGTAGGATACGGTTGTGTTATTTGATACATGCACGAGCCAGAGCGTAGTTTAAATTCATTTCAAAGGGGTGCAAATAGTTTGAAACAAAAAAAAAGAGGTGCATCTAGATTCCGATGTAGGCTGTTACTTCATTTGCATACTAAGTGAACTATTTCATATAGGAAAATGAGTTAGTCCAGATAAAGTAGATTGGAATCTTGATGTTGCGGTAATAGGTACGACGTACCTTTACTTGTTTACTATAGGTAGTTAAAAGTTATAAGTTTTTCTCCGGGTTGTGTTTTATCTTTGAGCTACATTGAATTTAGTTCAGTTGTTCAGGACACACTTTTAGATTTACAATACTTCATATAAAAATTAAACTCTGTTCGTTACGCTCTTATCGAGCATTACTTAAGAACTACGGAACGAAAGTGTCTTTTTTTTTAACCGACTTCCAAAATGGAGGAAGTTAAATGTTAAAGTGTTCGTAATAGTCCGAATTAGGTTTGCAGGGAGAGAAAAATCTGAAAAGGTTCGGAAAATGTTCAAATTCGAGAAAAAACTGAACGCCCTTTTTTCTATGGGATTTTTGTATGAACTTTTGGTGGACAATGTCTGGTTGGTCAGTTATCGCCAGCTAGTTTAATTTGACCCTGTATACAGATTTTCCATACATATTATTAGGGTTGACGTTTGGGATAACTTTACTCCGCGTTTATTAATAAGTGGGTTAGGTACACGGCAAGCTTACTTTATTATAAACTTATACATATATACTTTATAAACCGTGCCGTAGAAAAACGTGTCTGTCAACAAGCTTCCATAGTGATCCATACAACACTGACTACGACGAATAAACCGTAGTTTTTAAAGCAAGAAAAAAGTGTGTGAACAAAAGGGCGTTAGTGTTTCCCATAAATATAAAAAAAAACTGTAATAGCCTTTTTATGACACTACATTAATCAATAATAATTTAAAGCTGTTGTTCTGAAAGCAATACAATTTTATCGTAGGGATGTTTGAACGTTCCGAAATACTATTGGTACTGCTGCCACTTATGAAAACCTAGTAAGTGCTCATACACACGAACGACAAGCGTCGACAGCGTGTCGCTCGTGTATTTGTTCAAATACATGGCACGAGCGACACGTTGACGACTTGTCGACGCGTGTTGGCAGATGTAGTTGCCTCTATCGTCGACGCTTGTCGTTCCTATGTATGAGCACTAAGGGATAAATAAAAATGTTGTTCAAATTGTAAAGACATGTGTTAAAATCTTAACAAGCGGAACAACGGCGATTTTAATACCTCCAAAACTAGTGAAGACAAAACACACAGAATTATAATCATATTGATATAGAATCATCAATACGACTAAGTTAGAATTGTCCTCTAATAAGAACCTAGAGAGTTGCATTGATGATTTTAATGATTATAATTCTGTAATTAAATACTTGTTACGGTAGCAATTCATATTTTGATCAACATACAACCTGACACAGCAATTGCCGCTCTCTTAGCAAATTTTGTTCGAAGCACATACTGGGTTTTGTTATGAGGCAGCCGTGTACTTCTGTAGTAAAACACCGGAACTCTGGCTGCTCAACGAACACTTAGATGTGGACAAAAATAGTACACATTAGACAGTTTAATCTGTACCGTGGTAATAATAGAATTATTAATAATTATATAAATAATTAAACTGATATTGGTACTTTTACTTGGTACCTTTAAATGCGATCGTCGGAAGTGTTTTTATTTACTAGGTACACAATATGTTAGGTAAAAGAGGGGGTGTAAGATGTACTCATGAAAATGAACAACTTAAATACATTTTGGCGAAAGCTTCAGGATATACCGCGAAATACAAAATTTCTTACGTTTTTTGCAATTAACAGGTCAGTATCAGGTTGTATGCTTATGTAACAAATATTTATCTATAGAATCACACTCATAAAAATCAATATAATTATCTCTCCAAGTTCATATTACTCTATTGAATGACATTTCATATCAAATCGTGTCATTTGAGACCAATTCTAACTTAAGGAGTTGTATTGCTGATTGTAACGATTATAATTCTGTAAAGCCATATTTTTTACGGTCGCGAATCATATTGCGATCAACATACAACCTGATACTGACCTGCAAATTACAAAAAAACGTTAAAGAAACAAATGAGAAATATTAATATGTAAAAAACACCTGTGTTCAAATAAAACTGCAACTAACAACTAACACGGCCCCGCCGCTGCCAGGTGGCGCATGGCAGGACTTTCAAAAACCATGCCTGCCGAGCCATACCGCGAGCCCGGCCGAGCCCGGCGTCTCCACTTCGCGCCGCCGCGCCGGGGGCACAGATTACTAAATAGTTACTTCGTAACAGATACATCACACACAGATACAAAATTGAAAATACCTACGCTATAATAGCCTACAAAATCTTAATAATAATACCATCTGTTTGCAGCGAGAAGAAATGTACCATAAGTACGCACACAGAGAGTTGAGATTGTTTTAGTAGCCATCCTCATACAGGATGAACTGCGAGATGCCATAGTAAAAAAAAAAAAATGAGATTGTTTTGCCCGCTGCGCAACCCACGTGCGAGCGCGTCATCGAGCGAATGTACAAAGGCCAGCACATCAAGCTACTAAAATCTGTCAAATTTTCCCAATTGAATATGAACCTTATTCCTTTGTAGTAAAGTTGAAATTCTATCAAAGAAATTTGACAGATTGGGGTAGGTTGATGTGCTGGCGTCTGTACTAGGGTTATAACTATGATGATATTGGTAATAAAACGAATGTTGTAGAAAAACAATTATTTTAATTTGTTGATCAAATATGTTTCAGTTTAATAAAATTATAGATGCATTTTTTTTGTCGAAAATATCCGAAACCGCGTATATAATTTTTATAAATAATCAAAAGGGAAACGAGCTGCTCTCGAGATTTACGCTTAGCAACACATTTAGCGACTCATTTTTATATTATAGATTTTAAAAAGTTAAAAAAATCGGCATTTTGATACTCAGCGCGGTAACCGTGACGTGCGAGCGAGCTCTCAGGCAGGCAGGCGTGCGACAGCTCACTGTCGGTTGTACCGACGGCGATACGCGAAGCGGTAGGCATCTAACGCGTGGCCTTGAGCGAGTGACGGACGCCTGCCGGGGGCGCCAGGAGTCATGGTCTCGCCATCGCTTTTCAGACGTCATTTAAATTCAAATCAGATTGTTATATATTCAAATTCATACAAATACATCATAACCATTATAAAGTCCATAATTATTTCGAAGCTTATCACAGCGGCAACAGCCGAAACAACGACCTAAATATTCATAAAAAAGTTGTTTATTTGCAAAATGTTCCACATTTATTATTCGCACGGCCAAAGTGTGGAACCCTCGGCCAGCGCGTCCTTCCACGTATAACCTGTCAGCCTTCAAAGCAAGAGAGATCAGGCATCTTCTGGGCTTGCTCGTTCCGTTGTAGACTTCATCCATCGCTTTCCACCAGGCGAGGTCGAGGTCAAGATCAGGCCATGTTCGCATTAAAAAAGGAGACTATACCCTTCCATGAACTGTGTCGCTTCTTTTATTTACCTTAAATACTGTATAGCTGTGCCCTAATTCTGGCATTTTTGTATGTAGGTATGTATAACAAAAAACACATCTGCCGAGCCTTTTCCCAACTATGTTGGGGTCGGCTTCCAGTCTAACCAGGCAGCTGAATACCAGTACTTTACATGGAGCGACTGCCTATCTGACCTCCACAACCCAGTTACTGGGTAATACGATACCCCTTGGTATGGTCAGAAGCCCGAAAGTCTGACAACCAGTCTTTAAGACATGTTTGTCAGACTTTCGGGCTTCTGATGGCTTCTTTCGGGCTTAACGTGTTTTCCGAGGCACGGAGGGGTCTCGGTATGTAAAGATGGTCATCCATCCACAGACCAACCGCGGCAAGCGTAGCTTAACCTGATCGCTCGACCTGAGCGGCTGTTATTATTTAGCTACAGGCCCCTCAACAAAAAAACAATATCTAGACAGAAAATATCAACGAATTAAAATGCAATTTTTTAATGAAATTTAAATAAATGTGTATACAAGTCCTAACTGTCCTAAGTTCTTTCAAATTGACTCTACATATTTGATTTCATACTAGCGCCCCGCACCTTCATCTCACAGTTTTTACGCCTCGACATAATATCGAAATTTCTTTATTAAGTATAGGTATGTATTATGTAAGTTTAATAGTAATGCGCATAAACTTTCCGGAATAAATTCGAAAATCCGTTGCGTAGTTTTTTTATCTTGTAATACCTATTTGTATACAGGATGAATTTTCGAAGTGGGCGTGGATCGAAGGAATCGCGGGCTCGATTTTGATGAAAACTCAAACTGCGTTATTGGATTTTTGAAAAATCAATATTTCTAGCCAGGAATCGAAAGTGTTGTTTAAAACTGAACCATTTTGAAAAAAAATAACCACCTTGTATTATTACACCATTCGATGGATTCGATGGATTTGGATTTTAATAAACTGCTTCTTATTTTAACATTACCTGTACCTTGTTCGAAATGATGCTCAATATTTTTATTAACACACACCCGCAGCACAGTCACCTTCACAAGATTATGTTCTAAATTCAAATTTTTATTACGATCTTTTGAAAATATTCTAATGGAATCAATGATATTGTAATTCTGAATGCAGTACAATCCTTGAGACATCGAATCCAGCTATGTAAGTATTGAAAACAATGGTTATCATTTTGAACAAATAATCAGTAGAGGTTTAAAAATATTTAGTAAAAAAAATTTTTTTTCTTAGAAATTATCTCTCTTTTCTTTAGTTTGCCGTATGTCATTACTTCCCAGAATTCGCCTCTTATTAGTGACACTCGAATTATGTAATCATACAGTGTGATTTTTTTTTCAAAATCAACACGTTCGATTCTTGGCTAGCAATGTTGATTTTTTAAAAATCCAATGGACACAGTTTTAGTTTTCATCAATGTCGAGCTCGCTACTCCTTTGAGTACTTTTCGCTATTCCTCATTGTTTCGGATTTGGCCATCCACGCCCACTTGAGAAATTCACCCTGTATACCTATAGATGTATAGATAGAAATTGTAAACGCTTTCAGCAAGAACCACACAACAAACGACAATCATAGCTTAATGAGCCTATAATGTTCCTACTGCTGGGATACATAACAGGCCTCCTCTCTGTGAGAGTAACGACATTCAGTATAATAGTATTATATTCCAAAATTATATTATTAAATGCTTGTACGGAAATAGTAAGTAATACATGCATACCAACATATGCAAATTACGTAACCACTGCTGTCGACACAATTATTTAAAACGGTGAAGGAAAACATCGTCAGGCAACCAGCTTATCGTAGAACCAAAAATACCAAGACATGTGACATCTACCAAGCCGCACTGGGCCCGCGTGGTGGATTACGGCCCGCTCCTTCTCGAAGAGAGGAGGCCTGGGTCCCAGCAGTGGGAACATTGGCTGATTATGCTTATGCTACTCGTTACTTGTAAAGAACGAATTAAATGATAGAAATATAAAAAAAAACATACTGTCCCTCCTCAACTTACCAACCTAAGGATTTCTAAGGCCAGAGAGAGATGTGGTCACTCTCTAGCCTTAGAAATCCCTAGGCTAACTATAGTCATGAGAGAATCATGTAAGAAAGAAAATAGTGGAAAGTAGGCTCTATCAGAAAAGTTTTTAATCAAATAAAAACTTTTCGGACACATAGCAGTGGGAAATGTTTCAAGTGACTATGTCCAAGGTAGTCCTTGGACATATTGAGCTGTAACATATTTCCATAGCTGTCGTATAAATGAACTTACTCACAACATCGTTGTGATGATTCCCCCGCCATTTGAGCAGGTGAATAATATAGAATGTTCTATGTTTATTTTATTACCCAAGGTTCATTTAACTTTTAGATAGTACTTATAAAATAAATTGCCATCTTATAGTGCCTATAGAACTTTTTAACCCTTACTTTTATTCTGTATAGTCGTTTACGAAACTGTGCAGTGTGCACTTGTACACATTATTTTATCTAAACTCATGCTAATTCTTCATAAACACAGCCAATACCTATCGTAAATATGGCGTCACGCACCAACATTCCACTGCAAGAGTCCGCTCCACAAAGCTCCACAGATAAAACTAAAATATTTCAAAACTGTACTCAAATAGAAGTAAAGCAAAACCTGTACTTTTTAGGATGACCGGATTATGAACTGGATTAACGGAATATGTACCAACCTTCATTTTACCATCGAGTCGAAAAAAAAAACAACTTTCGTGTTGAAAATTGAAACGCGCGGTTTCAAGGATCTGCACATTTTCATAACATGGCAGTTTTTGATTGATTGCACAGCACAAACCTATTGACCGACTATCGCAAGATGATTAAAATTATTCACAGAATCGGATCAATGTGATACGAACCAAACATTGGATTAAGATTATATTGTAAAGTGCTTTAAAGTCCTTGCATGTCACATGAAATTCACTTTATCTCGAGTTTATAGGGCAACATGCAGATTTAATTATATTCAGCTTCCCTCTGATAAAGTTTATTAACATTATTTCTTGTAGGTAAGCTTATCGATAGGTAGGTATATAGCTGGTGAAATTGTTGGAATTTAGCGAATGTAATAAAACTGAGTAGGTAGGTACGTAGAGACCAAAGACATACGATATTCTTTATGGTAGGGACCTACTTATAGTATCCGACCGAATGAATATCAATCCTATACTGAACCAGGATGCGTTACCTAGTGTGCATGCGCATTATGTTGACGAACCCAGTACAATGTAATCTGTTCGACTAACAGGATGTTTGATTATACAAAAGTCATGAATTGTAAACTTTCAATTAGGCTATTCCTAGATGCTAGTTCATGTTCATAATACATTTATATTGTATGTATTTCTTTAGAACAACCAACCGGAATTGTTAGATACGGAAAGAGGCTATCCATGTCTGTAAATTGTTATAACCATTAGGTATCAACATTGCCCGGGCGGCAGAAAGGTAATGAGTTGACATCGTGATACAAATAACGTAAACAATTCAGTTTTATTGGCCGAGAAAAAACATACTTATCTGATTTCATTATTTGATTGGTCACTTTAACGGACAACCAAACTGTGTGTGTGGTAATAGATGTGTAGCAAGAAGATTGGTTTAGTGATTTGTTGCTTAGGGCGAATTTCATCAAACTTTTACAAGTCTTATACATTTTGAATTTTTGATGGTTTTTCCATACTAGAACTGTCAGACATCAACTGTATTCTACGGATAAAAGATATTATTTGACTCTAGTAAAATCACCCTTAATGATTTAACTAACTCTTTCGCAGGGAAAGCCCCAGGGAGGTTCGTAATAGAGCCGAGAAAATGAGGAGAGACCGGTTGAACAAGTCGGTAGCGGAGCTGGCATCCATGGTGCCGCCCGTGGTGGCCGCCAGACGGAAGATCGACAAGACCACAGTACTGCGACTGACCGCACACTACCTCCGAGCACACCAATATGGTGAGTACTGCACTTAATATTTTATAGCATTATTCAATCATTTGGGGAGCAGTGACTGTGGTGGAACAGTGTTTAGGGAGTCGCGTAGGTCATAATTGTGAACCCAGTGCCCTAGTCCAGTCCTTAGGTTTACTATTATTTCATCACCACCACCAAAAATTCTAAAACATGTGACATCTAACCACCCACACAGGGCCCGCGTGGTTGATTACGACCCACTCCCTATCACAGAGAGGCTTGTGTCCCAGCAGCAGGAACGTTATAGGCTTATTATGCCATGCTAGTCAATAAAAGGAATTACTTATTAGACTACACGAGCTTAAAACAGAAATTAAAAAAACATGGTTCCTTGGATAAACTCTCTCCGCTTTCACAAACCGAGATAGTTAATCGACATCCAGATATGAAAAGTTTAGTTTTTCTAGGTTCTGCAGTTTGCAGAGGAAATATACTCGCGAGCACAAATCTCGGGTATAAACAACGTTGGCCAAGTGCGTGTCGGACCAGGTACAATTAAAGATTCTGCAGTTGGGATGAATTTATCACAAAAACTTAACATTGTAGTTGAAAAACATGTTGTTCAATACATCGATATAGGTCAATTCTAAAACATCAATATTCCAACACCAACTGCAATCCAAAAAAATACTGTTTTCATGTGATAAAACTACAAATTAACGATTTTCGAACTTTTTACTATAGATGTGTTGTGAGATCTTGCTTCTTACAAACGGGCAGTACAGTTGCATTTATTTGCGAGTAGTAAAATATTTCGCATAAAAGGCCGATCTTGATTTTTTTAGAGTACCAGGGGACTATAGACTTACGTAGGTATTTGATATTAATTTCAACTTGATACCTCCACGCGTACCTGACAAAACGGTCTTGACAAACTGACAAACGAATAGCACAGTGATCCTATAAGGGTTCCATTTTTTCCTTATGAGGTACGGAACCCTAAAAATAAAAGGTACAAGACTTATAGGTTTCATAAACTAGTTTTCTTCATAAATAAGCTTCCATTATCTAATGGAAAATAAGAGCTTTGTTAAGTACCTAACTAGTCGATTTAATAGTTTGAAGGGTAATTTTTTTTTTCAGAATGTTTAGGTAGCTGTTTTCTTCTAACCCTTACTTACTGAATGTTTCTTTTGTCTTCTCGTCAATTTACAGACTCGTATTTCTTGCTCACCTGATGGATTAAGTGACGCAGTTGAGTGATCTAGTTCTACGCTTTAATTTGCAAATATTTTCTAGTTTCACCACATTCCATACAGTAATTGTTATGTGTTGGAATGCAAGCTCCACCCATACTAATTACGAGGGGCATACACGACCGAACTAAAGAGTTCTAGTGTGTGGACTATGATAGCGTTGTAACAACGGCCAATTACGTTTAGTAGGATAATAGACGGCCGATGCAGGTGCGCACATTTTGTATCATGTTATTTTAATGGCATGTCATTTTGCACATACGAGTGTACCTATTACTTTGATAAATAAGGAGACAGTAGTGAATTATCGGAAAGTTAATGTTGTTGTGTTAATGAATTAATAACAGTACGTTTGAAACAACACATTTTTTCATTGAAAATCCTCTTCATTTGTCAGTAATTTCAAAATGGACATCATGTCATGAGGATATGAGTGATGACACTAGCTGAAACTCAAATATTTCCTTGAAAATAGGATCTTTAAATAATTGATAATTCTCGTTGTCTTGACTTAAGCCACGGTAATATTATCTATACAGTATTGTGACTCCGCCCTATTCTAGAAATAATTACCTACAGCCGCGCGGTACGTTTACGGGCTGCCCGCCTACAGTATTTTAATTTCATCAACCTACTTGAGTTTCTTTCTAGTTTTGTGATGGTATAGGTAAGTAATACTTATATTTTTATTTATAAATTTGAAATTAATTGTGAATGAAATAGGAAGAGTTCAATAAAAATACATGTTGTGTTTTTTGGTTATACTCTGACTTTTAACTAGCTGCAGTAAAATGACACTTCTTAATAACTCATTTCGTACTGCGTTTAGAGATAGGTATGCATGTCAAATAAGTTTCGTTAGTTACACTATCCTGTATTATAAAAACAAGATTTGGTTGATGGCCGCGAAAAAACAAAAAGACGCCAAGTTCAGTCATTTAAGTAACACATAAGCCGTCATTTTACTGCAGCTAATTAAAAGTCCGACTATAGTAGATTTAATAAAAAAAAATATTGACGAATTCAAGCGACCAAAACAGCACAATACCTACCTATTGTCTATAATTGCTCTTTGCCATATTAAGTACTAAAACTTATTTCAATGAATGCTTGTCACAAATCGCACGCTTATAAAACCATCACACCGTCCTGCGTCCTTTCGTCACTGCGGAGCATTCGAGAGATTCGAAACTGTTTGTAAACCGAGTGTAAACCGAACTCGAGTCGCGTAGTTAAGACTCGCGTTCAGTGTTCCAACCGTTTCTATGAAGATAGAATTCTGTATAGATAATATTACTGTGCCTAAGCATACCAATCAATAACAAAACTATAAAAAATATACAATAATTTATAATCTAACTACTTAGGTACATACCTATAATAATTGCGCAGAACAGGTATCTCTGTACATACGTACTTACCTCTTGTGATGTGTAAACACTGAGTCACCAAATTAGAATATTAATTAAATAAGGGATAGGCAAAGTATCGATTAAAAGACAGACCAGTAATAACAACACAACTAAATTTGTTAGAGTAACTACTTAGCTAGCATCCAGAAATGGGTTCAAGGTAGGACTTTTAATATTGATGAAGGTAATGCATAAACATGAGCAATGCCTTCTCTTAGATGTAGTTTATTGATTTTCTGACGTAAAAGTGAAGTGTGTATTTGGCAACATTGTTGCAGCATCGCTTTTTACAGAGTGACACTTCTCCGCCCAGACATTTGCGATTCTAATAAATTTAATCTCTATCGTTCTCGATTTGGAGAGTGTGAAGGCGATGATTTGAAAACTGCAGTTACAATGTAACGGTGCCCTGTGATGAGGATCCGTCGGTTACTGGGCGCAGCCAATAAACTAGTGCAAAGTGCAAATCTATTCATAGTAGCGGCTCACACATTCGTGTCACTATTACTTTGCCCGAGAAATGTAACATGCATTTCATTAACCGCTTACACGCATAATAATGCGTCTGGGATGTTATCTGTTGCGACGATTCTTATTTTTAACCGACTTCCAAAAAGGAGGAGGTTATATATTCGACTTTATGTACGTTTTTTTTTTTTGTATTTTCCCCGATTTCTCCGTCAATTGATGATCGATTTTGAAAATATTTTTTTTGTTTGAAAGGGTATACTCCCAAGTTGGTCCCATTGTCAGCAAGTTGGAATCTGTTGAGAGGATCCCATGGAAATCGAGGGAAACCCTCAAATTTTATTGGCAAACCTATAGCGATTTGGATATTTTTTTGAGTAACTTGAGCATTTCCTCTTGGAAATCATCATTTGGTAAAGTGGAGCTGTTGATGAAGACCACAGACGGCCATCGGAACTACTCAATGATAAATATTTCACGGGTTGCGATTCGATTACTTTAATATGTTTGCTAAGCAATTTATGCTCGTCACAATGCTTATGGTGAGTGGTTGTTGAGGAGTTCTCCAGGTTCTTACTAGGAGAACTCCTCAAAAATTAACGTCCCTGCATCGGGAAAAGCAATATTTTGTAAAAGGTGATGAGCAGTTGACGTTAGGCTATTGTAACTTAGATAAATTACAAACTCTCTCACTAAAAAGTTTCAAATAAAAACATTTTAACAAAAAAAAAACAGCCGACTTCCAAAAAAACTACAAAGTGATAAATATAACTTTAATTTCGGAAGTCGGTGTCAATAAACGAAAATGCAGAACCAACGACACCGACTTCCGAAATTAAAGTTATTTATCACTTTGTAGTTTTTTTTGGAAGTCGGTTGTTTTTTTTGTAAAAAGTTTTTTTGTATTCTCCTATTATGATTATTATAAAATATTTTAATCCTTTAGAAAAATCATGCGTCATATTCTTCGCTATGTAAATATCATAATGGGGTGTTATGTCACTAAATTCTAAATTAATTCATGAACTACATGTTTCTGTGCGTGTGTTATTGAGCAAGTAAGCAGTAAATCACTTAAATGCAATAAAAATAATGGTGTTTATGTTATACAAAACATTTCCACATTAAATAGGATTTAGTACAATTAGTTATTGCAATGTAACATAGGTATTTGTCTATCAATATAAAATCCGGTCGTGTATAGTAACGTGAGCGCACGCGCACGTGCTGCGCCATGCTCCTCTCTAAGGGCGTCCACACACTGCATTGCGAATTCAGTTATTTTAGTTTCAATGTCACCGCACCGCGCCGTAGACAGCGAGAGCATGACATGTCTTTACGCGGTGGCGTAATGTAGCCATAACCTTATACAACATCTCGTAGTATCACAATTTTAAAATATCATTTTATGATTCTACTAAAACAGGTGAAGCTGAAAACATGTGACTATCAACGTTATTTACTTTTTGTGATGCACTTGTGTGTGTTGTATTATGTTTAATTTGTAAATAGGTATGGTTTTGCTTAGTGATATGCAACGAGACAATGTCTTCTTTTGATAAATCGCTAGCTCGATTTAATTTCAAGGCGCTAGAAGAAATTTATATTAATTAAGTAAATTTTTGGTATGTATTTTTCTCCGATTTATATGTCCCTACCTAGTAGGTAATATTTTCTTCATCCAAAAATATCGTATTAAATTATTGTAGTAACAACATCAAAGCTTTTTTTTAGCATTGTAAAAGTTTCATGTTTCTCCACTTTTATAACGATTCCATTCATCTCCCTATGAATTATACAAAAATAGCATCACTGATTCTCTACAAGTACTTTCATTTGCGTAGGCTTGTTTGTTGAAGCAACATTCGATTTCAGTTGAAAATTTAACTGTCGGCCTAAATTTTATTTTTGCAAAAATAAAATAAACAATATACTCGTATTAATAAAAACATGATGAAGAAACACGGTTCTATGACTTTGACAGATACTGATTCAGTTGATATTTTTCATTTGGATGTAGTATGTAATATATTTATTTATTTTTCATTTGCTGTCAAAAGTGAAGATACAGCCATATTTGGTTTCAGCCGTTATTTCGGTCACTAGGTACCTACTCTAAACTTGTGCTGCGACATAAAATGGAAATCCGAAAAGGATTGCTTTTCGAGTATTTGCAGCTATTGGAAGTGGATAGGGGCTCATGGCTAAGTAGCAACAGCCGCACAGGTCGATCGATCAGGTTAAGCGGTCGGTCCGTGGATGGGTGACAATCTTTACATACCTATACCCCTCCGTGCCTCGGAAAGCATGCTAAGCCGTTGGTCCCGGCTGTCCTTCTTGGATCTTTGACAGTCGGTACGGGTCGTCAGAAGCCCGAAAGTCTGACAACCAGTGTTACCAAGGGGTACCCAGTAACTGGGTTATGGAGGTCAGATAGGTCCATGTAAAATACTGGTATTCAGCTGCATCCAGTTAGACTAGTAGCCGACACCAACATAGTTGGGAAACAAGCTAGGCAGATGATGACCATTAGTACACACGACGACACAACAAGATAATAATATACATTTCCAGTTTTCGCGTTGTATAAGCTTTTCGTACAATGAGAATAATAAGCTTATGCAGAAAATTTATAACTTGATAATATGTCGTCGTGCGTACCTATTTGGCTAATCCAGGAAGATACTTAATTTAGTATGTCATGCTCACTGATGTGTTCATTCGATTTCCTTCAAAATGGTTGAGTTAAATAATGCTGACAATTCAAAAGTGCTTGTAATTGGTTTAATTGAAATAAATGTTTTGAGTTTGAGTTTGAAATCTTAATAAATAAATAATCTAACTTTTATGTTTTTCTAGTAAGTACCTTATCACTACATACACATTTAACTAAGCCCTCCTGCCGCGTCAGTCTGTCTCTCTCTGAACGCGACAAACTCAAATACTACGAGTACTTAACGGATTTTCATACGCTTTTCACCAATGGACGAAATGATTCATGGGGAAGGTTTAGATGCATAACTCATTAAGGTTTTGTATAAATTGGCTAAAATATGATTATGATTGTAGAAGATGTTAGAAAAAATCATGCCGACAGTGAGCTTTTCTGGCGTGCGCCACGTAAACCAATAGAGTTATATTAAAAAATGCTTTTGCCTTTTTGGGTAAAAGCTTGTTAGTTATACCACAGAATAATAAATAGTACTAACGTAGTTATACTTACATACAATTGACAAAATACATCAAGATCATTAAAATGTATCTGTTTTGTCTGTTGTAAACACACAGAATACTTAAATGCAGTACAATACTCAGTAACCACCACAAGTTTGGGGGAAGCCTATGTCCAGCAGTGGACATCTTTTCTTTCGGCCGAATGCCATGCGGCATGAATGATAATGAAGCGAAACAAGTCTACAAGTTCATTATAAGTAGGTATTATGTTTTCATATAGCGGCGGGTAGTAATGAAGAATGAATAATAGCAGCCTATAGTCTGGTTTTGTGTCCTGCAATAGGCTTGCCCCTACAAGGCACAAACATGACTGGTATAAAGAGTTTTTACACACAAATTCATACAGTACATTTTATCAGTGACAGGAAATTATTATATCATTATCAACATAAACTAAGTGGCAAAAATACGTATTACCTACTGAAGCTAACTCAAAAACTACCCAAGCAAGGTTAATAAAGTTTATATGCCATTTTATTTGTCATGTTTTTATACCCCTGTAGCATACACTATCCATTAAAAAAATAATATTGTTTGAAATCGATTTAAAATTGCCGGAGATATCGCGTAATTGACATACATACAAAAACAATTTCGTTTACATTTCATTTTCACCACTAATTTTGTGTTAAAAACTCCTCAGCCGATTTTGATGAAATTTCTATGGGACCAATCTGAAAGTACATCCTTTCAAATAAAAAGGTAATTTTGCAACTCGGCTTATAAATAAAGGAGTTCTGAGGAAAAAAAAACATTCAGCCCAATTGAGAACCTCCTTCTTTTTTTAGTCGGTTAAAAATGTGGGTATACTATTGGATACTATTGCACTGCACTGCATTACCCTTCATGTAATACAGGCGAAATGCTCTGTTATGTAATTGAATCCCTTTCTTCGCAGTGTTTGGAGACTCAATCGGCCAGTCGAGGCAGCGGTTCAGCTCTGCCTCGATGGTCAAGGCGCTGAGCCTATTCAACGGCTTCCTGATCACCACTACTTACAGGGGCATTATTGTGGTTGTCTCACAAAATGTCAACCAATATCTTGGATACTCAGAGGTAAGATGCTATTTTTTGTCTTTCTCTTTAAACTTTAGCATAAAAAAATGTAGGAAAAAAACTTTTACGACAACATGGTTTAGCTGTACAGAATACAATAGCGTGTTTCATAATATCCAACCATTTAGTTAATACTTTTTTTATTATCAGTCGAGAGGACTTAGACGCGTACCGCAAGGGTTGGATCGAGGTGGCTCTAGAAAAGGGTGCCTGGAAGGATTTCTGGGAGACCTTTGTCCAGCAGTGCGACAGGGTAGGCTAACATGAAAAAAAGTTGAAGTCCATTTACAACAGTAATTAATAGTAGAATAAAAAAAAACGTTTTTGAGTTTTGGTTTCAGGAGAGATTCATGAAACCTTCCACTGATAGTTTCTAGAAAAACTTATAGAACTTCAATAATCAACAAACTGCAGATAATATGCATAAGTAGGTACCTAACAAGTATTAACTACGTATATTATTACATTTATTTTAAACCCATGTTTCAAAAAGTCTGCAACAAAAACTGTTGCCATTGTTCTGAGAGAGCACCAAACAAAAACAACAACAAACACAACAAAACAGAAACAAAGCACCTATTTTACAGCATACCTAATAAACTACTGTAAAAAAGGAATGTGCACCTTCTCTATTATCTCTCTACATGACAACATCTATATTATAATTAATTAATATTTGAACGAAGACAGCATAAAGAAAATGAAACCTATTATTATAATCTATTCATTTATGAAAAAGGTTTTCACTATCACAATATAATTGCCATCAGTAATTGCCTCCCTTGCGGACACGTTCAACGTCATAATAACGATACCTATCTGGATCTAATTTTCATGCAACAGGAAGTATTTTGCTCATCATCATCTTCCTGTACCACGTTACTTGGGGTCGGCGCAACACGTTTTTTTCTTCCATTCTCCCCTGTCTAAAGTCACGCTACCATTCACTCCCTTCCCTTTCATATCATTCCTCACACAATACATCCATATTTTCTTCGGCCTTCCTCTCCCTCTCCAACCATCAACATGTATATTCAGCACTCTTTTATTCACATGCGTTTCGTCCCTTCTCATCACATGCCCGTAACAAGCCAAACGATTTTCTTTTAACTTTTCTGTCACTGGAGCCACTTTCAAACTTCCTCTTAAATACTCATTTCTAACTTTATCAATTCTCATCTCCACACATCCATCTCAACATTCTCATCTCCGCTGCATGCAATCTTTTTTCATCCGTCTTTTTCACGGCCCAGCATAGTACGACAGGCCTAACACGGACTTGTAAATGTTCCCCTTTAACTTGAGGGGCATCCGTGGGTCGCAAGTTGTTCCTGTGAGCTGTCGCCATTTCATCCATCCTGAGTTGATCCGGTGTGTTACGTCTACTTCGCATATCCTTAGACAAGCGACCAGAGGTACCGAAAGTCGGAGCAGATTGTAGTTTACTGATTGAAGAAAAAAATTCGTTATAATTTTATTACCTATTGATACTTACTTATCAAAAGGTGTACCATGTCGCAGACGTTGTGAAAGACAGCTCCCACATGATGTGCCACCATAATATTACCATAATATTTTTTAACCATTTCCAATTATCTAGTTAGTCTATGAGAGTCCCTATCAATTTCGCGGTCTAAAAACAGAAAATCAATTTTTTTAGAGCAAGTTTCTCAATAACCTTAAGTTATCTAGTTTATTTTTAAATACACCATTATTTATCACCAATTTATCTGGTGTCTACGAATTTAAATTTTAGTACACGAACAAATGAATTTAAATTTTTATTAAGGCATTAATTTGATATTTTACTACAATTAAATAAGTAGTTAAAATTAAATTATAAAAATTGATTTTGTAGATAAACACCAAATTTTAAAATGCTGCCAGCCTTTTGGGCACTTATCCCATTGACAGCGATGCGGACGAATTTTTTGATGCCCAATGAGCTCCTGCCTTTTTCTTTTCCATTTATTTTTAAACACTTGTATATAGTATAAATATATTTTAGAACACAATATGGTTAATGAAATAAATTGATACAGAAAAAAAAATTTAATTCTAATTGTTAGATATTTTCAATAAATTCTTACGCGTAGACGAAGGTTTTGCACTTGATTTTATTGGGTTTTTTCAACGTGGTCAATTTTATTTACAACTACTAATTCATTACTCTATAAAAAAAAATTGTAGACTTACTAATATACTATATTTGCTACCAGTAAGTTAAGAAAGCAATTGATAAACATTGTGTTTCGTTCTTACGTAAAAACGTGTGTTAGATTTAGATTTTTACTTTTCGTAATTATTTACATTAAGTAGTTATCAAAATTTACATTTGTACACTTACTAGATAAGTAGGTGATAAATAGTACTGTATTTAAAAAAAAAAAGATAATTTAAGATTATTGAGAAATGCAATGCAACGCTGAAAAAAAATTAATTTACTGTTTTTAGAACGCGAAATTGATAGGGACTCTTATGTGAATATTGGAACATTTTCTCCCAACAGCTTGACTTGCTCGGTCAGAACCTTTTCAATATAACTCACGAAGGTGACCGGGCCATGCTGCGCGAACAGCTGATGTCCAAGACCCAGACTTTGGGCCCCAACGGAGAACTTATGATTCCTGATGAACCTGATGCCACTCGCAAAGCCAAAGAGGCTCTGGCTCACGAGAAGAGACGATTTATAATAAGGTGGGTACCTATCTATCAAGTAAGTGATAGAACCTTTTTCACTACAGGAGGCCGATAGCGAACGTGAACAGGATATTTCAATTAAATGTAGTGGCGTTCACAATCTTTGTCGCGTCTGTGCACCTCCTAATGCAGTTTTTATTCTTTTTGCATAATATGCCAGACGCCAACTTTGCTTTACGCCATCGAACCAGCAACATACTGGGTGTACCTACGATAGCCGATAGTGCCTGCAGGTCGCCCAAGGTTGGACCAGCATGGTTCAAGGCGTGATGGTAATGTGGAAACTGTGTTTTTAAATAAATCTACCAGTCTGCGAATGTCTTTTCTGAATTCGTTGCGGGATCCAAGATAGTTCAATCGTTTCTTCAGGAATCGTCGAGCTTCTGTTGATTCTGTATTTCAGGAGTTCCAGTGGTGCAGTAGGGCTAGGGTTTAGTGTGAGAATGTATTTAAAATGCCTAAGCTTTTATCATTTGCAGGAAGCGAATTTTTTAAATTTAATTGCATTATGCCGCCTACGCGACTTATTCAATTTATTTAACTGTTTTTATTACACAAATACCAATAGCTATAAAAATTCAGGGGCAACCAAAAATAGGCAATTTGTTCTATTATGATGCCAGTTTTATCCGGCCGGAAAAATATGACATACACTGGACATGCCAGTTTCTGCAAAACGTTTTATTTTTTCATAAATAGTAATAGGTAATGAGTGTTTTTCCAATTTTAATAAAATCACTAGCTACCATTTCCAGTTTGACCTTATAGAGGTAAAAATTAGCTTCACGCAGCATGTCTTCTTCTCCCGTATGTCTTCGAGCGAGTCCATAAACGTCACTTCAAATATTTAATGCGGCGTAATCGTTGTAAGCTATGGACTATGGCGTTCTGGTTCTGTGGATGAGGCCGCATTTTGTGGTGATTTTGATTCTAGCCATATCATCTCTAGAACGGTCCATCTATCGTTTATTTATTAATTTTATTTAATCATTCGATCGAGCAAGAAATCACGGGCCTGAAACGAACCTCGCTACGACGTACACTTTATTAATACACAGTATCTACATTCTAATTAATCATAGATTTCAATCATCTGCAGCAAACCTAGACTTTCTAATGGTCTAACATCATCTTTCCCTCTATGTAGCCAAGAGTAAGCCAGAGAGAGTGAGCCTAAGTCTTTGCCCAGTAGTAAGACATAATCAATCAGTAAAAAAAAAAATCTTAAAACACTATAGGTATAAACAACGTATCGAAGCCATTAAAGTCGGAATGTGTCGAAAGCTTCCCAAAACAGTTTCAAAGACTGGCGCATACTTTTCCTTGTTTTTTTTTAGTTTCATTGTTCTGACTCCTACGCTGCTGAAGCCCGAGTTTCTATGTTTTCCGGATAGATGTGGTAAGAGCGCGTGACCAACAGGGAAAGGTTTGCGAAATGGTAGAATCATAGAACCATCAGTGGCATTGTAGCTTCAGTCTTCAACGAGTGTGGTCCCCAACGAGTGAGGTTGCCCTTCTACCTGACCAACATTTTTTGCCATGAAGTTTAAACTTATATCCAACATTACAAAGAAGCTGCTAAAAAATCGGTAAAGTATTTAATACAAATCTAGTAGTGCCTGACCAAATGTTAGTCATCTTATTTAAAATCATCGGTTTTTTTACTGTTCTCATTCAATGTAAAATCAATCACTTCTTTTTTTCTATTCCTCTTCAACTCGATTCGTCACACAATTTTAAATGCCTTTTCAAACTCAAGTTGTAATAAGTTTGTTATTCTCACTATGAGCTAGCTTCGAAACTAAAAGGAGCTTGTTGCAATATGTATCGTTGCTCTTACCTTAAAAATTTAATGCATTGCGATCTTGCGACCTTTTTGCAAGTTAACTTTCTTGTGATCTAGTCAAACGACGAGAGTACGACAAGTTTTTCCTTATTATTGCGAGATTGTTTTTTGTTCGCTGCGCTAATTTTTTCATGTGACTATATAAACCTTGGCAGGCTCAAGAAGTTGGGCCAGCGATCTGAGCCGAGCCAGTACGTAACCTGCCACGTGGAGGGGTCGCTCAGGAAGTCAGACCGCGCCTGTCGCGGCTACAACCGCTGCTGCCAGATCGTGCGTCGAGCCCGCGCCCGCTCTGAGAACCCATGCTCCAGCGGTAATGATATTGTAAGTACCTTTAATTTCTAAAGCATCAGTACCTAGTTCATTTTCTACTACTTCAAACAAAAGATTTCGGCAGTTTAAGGCGCTTTTTGGCAGTTTTGCGGTTTGGTGGTTTTGCATACGCATCGGCTTCAAATCAAAAAGGTAATCGTTTGGCTCTTTTGTAACTTTTTCACATTTAGTGAGTACCTCGTCAAAGTCAACAGTAGAAGACGGTGTACAAGTCAATGTTTGAAAAAAATATCTTTAGGACGGATTCTGTATGGACCTAGGATAAGATTAGACAGTTGATGAGCTTAATCTAATGCAAAGTTCTGATATACTTAATTATCTTTTAAATTGCTGTCCTGTTAGACCACAGACAAACGAAAAAGGACCGGTGAATACACATTTCTATATCCGCTTATTGGATTGGATTCGATTTTGAGTCTAATCAGGGACCTTATAATTCTCTATGACACAATGAACGCGAAATGAACGCGAGATTGGCGGGAATAGCTAAGGAATTGTCGCGTTGGCCCAAATGCAGCTGAATGTCACGGTTCTACGTAATTACTATGAGATTTTCGATCGATTAAGACGACAGGAAAACGCTTTTTCGCCTGTTCGGGCATAACTGCGTCATTTACTCGTATAGACGGATTAGCAACATTTTTTTTTAAAGACGTTCATTCTGAAATGGTCGCATTTTAATTTCGTAAAGGTCTGATTATGAGTTTCGGAGACAGACAACGGAACTCTTCAATAAATGCTAGCAAATCAACCGCGATTGCTGCTATCGCCTATGTATGCTTTGTTTACGTAATCACACAACATAACATCACGCCTGTACCCTATAAAGGGGTACGCTTTCCTGTCGAAGTTGTTATTGGGGTACTTACCAATCTTGCAAGTAAATTCGGGCATAACTTTTTTGTTTATGAATTGATTTAATTAACCGACTTCATAAAAAGGAAAAAAAAAACAAATTGACTCCAAATTGTTTTTTTTTTATGTAGGTATGTTCGGGCATGGGTAACTCCGTCATATATTTGACGGATTTTCGAAATTCTCTCTTTTTTTTGTGGTATGCTTCAGGGGTGGTCCCTTATAAATTTTATGAACTTTGCTTGGGTATTTTTTGAGTTAGTTTCAATAATACGATTTTTTTCCACTTAGTTTAAATTGATGATGTTTTAATAGCTTCCTGTGATTGATATTCACATAGCAAGTAGTCTTATTTGAATTTGTGTGGGGTAGATACAACAAAAAAATTAAAAACAAAAAAAAAACTAAAGTTCTTGAAACTAAATTTTGACATTTTTGGCACACTTGGGTGCTCTTCTTGGCTTAGAAATTATTTAAACTAGACGTGTATAACAAAATCTGTCGGAGTCCGATTTTTAGGGTAAAAAATCTACCGAGCTATCAACATTTAAAAAAATATTCATAAATGCCCGTTAATGAGGGTTTTTGACGTTTACTAGATGGCAGCACTGAGACGTCAGGTCCGGCCACCTGTCACAAGTGTCAAAGCGCCTATAATTTCTTTAGACGTGACTGAATGATGAACGAACGAATGAAACGAATGGTGATTGACATCATATATTTTATATTGGAAGACCTCTTGTCAAAGTGGCGCCAACTGGTGTCGTGAATTTTCATGAAAACCCTCATTGTTTACATACTTAAGTATTAAAATTAACGAAAACAATAAACTAACGACTTGTTTATTCAGGTTCATATACTATATAAATAGCAATCAATGCTACTCGGTTCGTTGATTTAGAGATAAATGCTTAAAACTACTTCTGGATACTTTTGTGAATCAATAAAATTTCGTCACATTTGCGAAAAGGCTACATCAATCCGTCAGATATTTATATTATTCACTATCAGGACATGTAAAACTATTGCACAGAATAACTTTTATTCGCACTGACTGAATATTCTTTAAAAAAAATTTTAATTCTGAGTTTTCAAAGTCGTTAGATTTAGGTAAAGCTCAATTTTTTTTGGGCTGATTGTTCCAACAACTGGCGTTGGAACAAACAGCCCAAAAAAAATTCGAGAAATAATTTCGAATTTTAGTTTTTTTTTTTGTTCAATAGGACGATAGTGTGTAAACTTATTATTACCTACAGAATAGTCTACATACCATTTAGTTACTTTTGAAATGACAAAAATAATTGAATCTACTAATACGCAAAGTAATAAACTAGAGTAAAGCAGTGCCTACCTCGATAAATCACCATAAGCCTGTCAATTACATTTAAGTGTAAATCAATTAACTAAATATAGTTGTATTTTTCCCCACAGTTAAGAAACTGACTAAATTATCGTACATAACAAAAAAATAAATCTTCATAGGCAGTCGCCAGACGGCCTACTCGGCTCCCGTACTATTCGCACATTGTCATTGGTCTTTACCATGGACTTGTCTTTACTCGTTCAAGTTAATACGACGAAATTAAAAATACGTACGTCTCACGCGTTATAATACCATGACCCTTTGACCTTTGCAATGTATCACCCTTAAGTAGGCATGCCTACTCAAATAACCAACCGAGTATGAATGTTAAAATCGTAATTTGTAATTCGTTCGTAATTTAGCCGTGCGAAGAAAGAAAGGGATGGATATTGAGATCGCCGATAGTGAGGTAGAAATGAAAATCCAAGATGGCGAACGCAATATTTTTTTTGTTTTTTTTTATCATAGCCGGGTGTCGTTTTCACGGTTTTGAGGGTGCTGCGGCCAATAGTGAGGCCAAATTAAAAAGCCAAGATGGCAGATGTAGTTTTTTTTTTAATTTTCGTCATGGGTATCGTTATTATTGTTTTCAAGGGCGCTAAAGCCGATAGTGAGGTCAAAATGAAAATCCAAGATAAAGATGAAGCATTTTTTTTTTTTCATCATGGGTGTCGATTTCATGGTTTTCGAGGTGCTAGAGCCAATAATAAAGTGAAAATGATGGGGCGCGCTAGGCATGGCGGGCTGACCAGTGGGAGGTGCGCCGAACATACAAGCATCTCCCGGGTCCCCGACTTATGGTAGTAGAAGGAACAGTGGGGTTTTAGTCGGTAGGAGTCCGACATAACCCGTTCCTCCCAGACGGAGGGTATCCATGAATATGATCCAAAGAAAAAAAAAGTTTTCAGGCCAGCCCCCCCCCCCCCCCCCCTGGAAAAAGCCAGCTACATACGCCAATGTATATAAGCCATACTTCAAACTGAGGCAACAGGTAGTGAGGTATCGGGCTTGGCAGTAAATTGATCGCGGCACTCGCTATTATATATTATATATTGACACCGCTTTTTGATACTGTGACTGGACCGCTCACTGTTGTATGGATTTAGCTTTGAAATGCCACTATGATGGAAAATAATGGAATACTTTACGGGTTTTCCAACGAACTTATCAAATATGGACTAAACTCGCCACCTAACTAATGCAAGTATAAATCAACCATTCATGCCCGAATTTAATTATGTAGGTATCTATACTAATCTTGATCCCAAATACAGCTGCTTTGTAGTTTTTTTTTGGAAGTTGTTTGTTTTTTTTTTTTTTGCAAAAAAGTTTTTTATTTTTCACTTTTTAGTGGGAGAGTTTGTAATTTATCTAAGTTACAGTAGCCTAATGTCAACTGCTCATCACCTTTTACAAAATATGACTTTTTCCGAAGCTGGGACGTTAATTGTTGAGGAGTCCTCCTGGTAAGAACCAGGAGAACTAAAATACTTCGATAAATATCGGCCATATTTAGCCGAACTAATGGAGATCTGTGCTATTTTTATCCGAACCAATGGACATGCTATTTTTAGCCGAGGGTGGTCGAACACCCTAAGTACCAATTTAGCACATTGCTGCCTACTGTTAGGTTATTTATTTTGCCGTCATGCGGTGAAAAGCCGTAACTAACATGTTTATCAAAAATGTCTAAAATAGGTATAGGTTCGGACTTAGAACTGGACGCTAGAAATTGTCTAAATTTCTGTGTAGGTGATAAAACTGTAATGAGTTTGTAGCCAAAGTTACAAGTAGTTAAAAGTAGTTAACTTAACTCTGAAAACATTGCTCTCTAAAGTGAAACGCTATAATTTCCATGATAAGCCCTTTCTTATTAGTAAAGTCAGTTTGCACACTAGAAAAGCCGTAACTTTAGTTTTAGGCCTTTTCATATTATCACATTTATCAATCGTGATTTCGATATCCTTCAATCAAAAACCGTAATAGTTGTTACGGCTTTTCATCTTTGTATGTCATTACCCCGCAATGACTTGCTACAAAGATGAAAAGCCATAACAACTATAACAGCGCGGGACATTTTCGAATTTACTTTATTATGTTTTTTTTAGCCTAAAAATTATCTCCCAACACATTATTTGTGTTTTATGAAAATACTTTCCTATCGTCTAAAGGCGTATTCAATTAAGGCCTTACTATTTAAAATAATAATTAAATAAAAGCTTCTATTCTAGCTTGAAAAGGCTAAGGCTATTTATAATATTGTAAAAAGATAAGCAATAACTATGAATTTAAGGCTTTCCCACTTAACTTTTTAGACCTTTGTATTCTGCTTGTGCGTATGAAGTTTCATTAAAATCGGTTCATTCATTTCGAAAAACAGGGGCTTGAAAGTTTTTATGAAATGACGTACGGCGTAAACGCTCTTAAATGTTTGGTGAAAAAAAGTTATTACCTATTTTCAGTTAAAGACAGATCGCTACTGATGGTAGCCATTATAATCATAACTGCCAGAATAATATAATCATACAGATCGCTACTGATTTATGTAGATTATTGGGACGTAACCAGAGATATATAGGTTTTTCTACCTCCAGGATACCAAAACTGGTGATAGATAGGTAATTGGGTTCAGCTGTCAGTTTACTGTTAATTAAAGGAGATCGTTCTTTTTTGTACCACGCGCTTCAAAATGAAATATTCGACAACGTTTAGACTGGTAAATAATAGGTAAGTTTACACTTAACAAAATATAAAAACATTTTTACAAAAAAAAAATAAACAACCGACTTCCAACAAAACACTACAAAGTGAAAAAATATTTGAGGAGTTCCCTCAATTCCTCATGGACCCATCATCAGAACTGGATTTTGACAAAAATGGGACCAATCTGCAAGCATAGGAATCCTTTTAAATAAAAAAATAATTTTCCAAATCGGTTTATAAATGACGGCGTACTGAGGTAACAAACATAAAAAATAAATAAAAAATACATACAACCGAATTGAGAACTTCCTCCTTTTTTTGAAGTCGGTTAAAAACATAGTTTTAACATGTTCAGGTCAACACAATATCAATCAGAATATAATTCATTTGAATGATATTGCTAACCCATTGCTTCATATGTTCGAAAAACATGACTGCTTGAATGCTATATAGCGCAACGATTGTTGTTGAACTGTCAAAATTAAAGCTATTGCTTACATTCGTGTGTGTGTTACGCAATTACCCCGTATGTTAATTAATCAAAAATCTAACTAAATCATATAATCTGGAAATCTTTCCAACTCGACAAGACAATATTATTATTTCTGCAATGAGCAAATAAGGAAAACACATTTTTAGAATAGGTTGAATGTTATTTTTATGAGTCAGAAACTCGGAATAAGACAATTCCGAGTTTCTGACTCATAAAATAATACCTATAAAAATCTCTTCAACGCATTGCAACCTCTCAAGGACAAAGCGTGACGCTTCATAAAAAGTTAATTCTCTTACCCATTGTTCTACAAACGACCAACAAACTGTTCCTCATCAAATATATCGATAATTACGATAACTGAAATCTTTTCCAGGTATTTATAGGTATGGTGCGACCGACGAGCGAGAGTTTCATCAACGAGAGTGCAATCGAATCATACCGAATGGAGTATCGCACCCGGCACTCAATCGACGGTGAGATTATACAATGCGAATCGCGCATTGCTTTGGTGACTGGCTACATGACACACGAAGTTAGCGGTGTCAATGCTATGAACTTCATGCATCGAGACGACGTCCGCTGGGTCATCATTGCCTTGCGAGAGAGTAAGTGCCGACATGCCCCCGCGAACATTCAATTGCGTGGACTAAGCCTGCCGCCGCCACGTTCAGCACGCGCCGCGCCATCTAGCAAGATTTCAGAAACATGATTGCGCCAGTAATTTCTAGTTTCACGAAACATTTTTCCACAGCAATACACGCTTCAAAATAATTGTATACGCAAGTAAATTTAGTTTAGTAACAAAAAAGATTACGTTGAAGATTATTCTGAAGTTTTTACATCGTTCTTTTCCGTGTCGGTTAAAAAGAGTTTGCATCGACCTCTGAGTGTAAGTTACAAGATTGCAACAGTTTACATACCTACACAACAGGTGACCAGTGTGAGTCGACGTTATCAACTTTGCATAATTATAATGTTATACGTTACCACAGATAATATAATACTGGTTACACCTGTACATTATTTTAATACACCGTGATAGAATGGAAAATTTTGTCTGCTCAGCATCGTAAATAACGCAATGAATGTTGTTAAACTGACAAAATGAAGGCCATTGCTAGATACTGTTAGTGTGTTACGCAATTACCTCGCCTGGTCGGGTTTAAAATACATCTGGATGGGTTTAAAATACATCTGGATGGGTTTATTTACCTAAAAGAAAACAAAAACAAATATTAGATCATAGACTTCTAAAATAATATAGCCTCCGCGCCACGCATATCGAAAGTGAAGCACAGTAACTATGCCGGGACCGCTTGTACAAACACGGCCTCACGCTCACATTTACATTATAGTATGCCCCACATTGCCGACCGGCCGCCATTACGTGACACGACAGCGTCAATCGTCAATCACGCACACATAGATCGGTACGGTGCTTCACTTTCGATATGCGTGGCGAGGAGTCCATCTTTTTTTATAAGTTTATGTATTAGATATTTAAGACAAAATAATAGTAGATTGATAGACAAGGGACTAAAATGACCTTTTGGTCGGTTTTTTTTTATACCTTAGCATATATTTTTAATTTTAATACGGTTTCCGTAGGAACCCCAAAACTTGGTTTCTATTTACTACGAGTACCTCGTTTTTTGAACGAGGTAATAAATAGAAACCGAGTTATAATGGGTCTTAATCGCCGTGTGTTACTCTACTTTTCACTACGACTGCAAGAAAATAAAATAATCCAATACAATATTAAATTGTTTATTTTATTAAAAAATAAATGTACCTAGGTACTCGTACAACTCTAGATATTTAGCGAGATGTTTTTTTCCGGCAACTTAATTTCAGTCCTCTGTGAAGATGAATGTTGAGTTGTCTGTGGGGTAAACGTGGGAGATACACGTAGTTCCAGGTTTGGGGGTTCCTCGTTCGAATGTTCTGAATAGAGAATCAGCTGAGTTGACTCATCCCTTGATGACGATGGCCGTGGGCTAGTTGGTAGTATCAAACCGGAAAGGGATCGGCACCCCGCGCTTTCGGGTCGTCGTCCCCGCGCTTACGTCTCTCCGTACCCGAGCTTACGTCTCTTCGTCCACCCTTGCCCCTCTCACCCTTTCGGCCTGCCTGCTGCACCATCAACCAGCGGTGGGTGAGCCGTAAGCACGGCGTCGCCTAGCCGTAGCCGACTCGACGTATCGGAGCTGTCCGCTTTGGTTACGCACTGAGAAAAACGGGTTACTTAAAATTGGCAAATTTGTAATGTACCGGCAGCCAGATACGTATAATGTGCGTTTCACATGAAAATTATAAGAGCCATACTTATAATGACACGACACCATGTTATGTACGTATGCGGCATAATGCTCTATAAAGACAATGTAAACGAGTTACTTGTAATGAAGCCGTATCCATAATACGTAAGCCGCATCATGAAATTACTGTGCCCGCACTGTTAACGTTTACGTATGCGGTTTAATGATGCCGCATATGTATTAACAGAGCAGCATACGTAATTTACATACCCCGCAACAGGAAAAATGTATGCGCTATACGAACGACGTTATACAGCCGCATTATTTCAGTATCCAGGCTCTTTACAACAGTAACTGGTTACCAAATCATTGTACTGACTCCGTCTCATTAAGTCATGGTCCCGGTTACGTACATAATGTACGAGCAGGGTCGGGGATATGCCGATACATTTTACGCACACTGGATAATTAATAATGTCTCCGCCTACATAATCATTTACGTATCCTGGCTCATTTTACGAACTCCGTTTACTTACTGACTGTGTTCGGTACATAGAATCTTTATAACGTCAGCCGCATCATGAAATTACTGTAGCGCACTCTTAACATTTACGTATGCGGTTTAATGATTCCTCACAGAGCAGCATACGTAATTTACTTAACCCGTAGCATAAAATATGTATGCGCTATAAGTACGACGTTATAATGCCACCTTATTTCAGTATCCAGGCTCTTTAAAACAGTAACTGGTTGCCAAATCATTGTACTGAATCCGTCTCATTAAGTCATGGTCCCGGTTACGTACGTATAATGTACGAGCAGGGTCGGTGATATGCCGATACATTTTACGCACACTGGATAATTAATAGTGTCTCCGCCTACATCATCAGTTATTACGTATGCTGGCAACAGTAACTGGTTGCCAAATCATTGTACTGACTCCGTCTCATTCAGTAAAGGTCCCGGTTACGTACATAATGTACGAGCAGGGTCGGTCGGGGATATGCCGATACATTTTACGCACACTGGATAATTAATAATGTCTCCGCCTACATAATCATTTACGTATCCTGGCTCATTTTACGAACTCCGTTTACTATTATACGTTTAACTCCAAAATAATCTCGACTCTCTGTGTGCGTACTTATGTTACATTTCTTCTCGCTGCAAACAGCTGGTATTATTATTAAGATTTTGTAGGCTATTATAGCGTAGGTATTTTCGCTTTTGTACGAGAGTGAGGTATCTGTTACGAAGTAACTATTTAGTAATCTGTGCCTGCGCCGCCTAAACCATAGTAGAAAGAGTACTAGTAGGTTATCAGCGTGACCACTTTTTAATGAGGGAATCTACCAAAGACACTGCTAAAATCTACTGAAATCTACTAGGTCGCATTTTAAAATCTACTAATTTTTTAGAGTAATATTTGAGCCGTTTTGGGAGGATATCATTTGAAATAAAACACATTTGTTAATGAACCCTACATTTAATCAATCATTTATGATTAACATTTTTGTATTTATTGTCATCGTCATCGAATTTTTTAACATTTTTATATAATTGTTTTTAAAATAATGGGTTTTCTTCCCACTCCGCACGATAAGTTTGATCGTATCTTCTTTTCAATTATTTTAAATTACATACAATACAAATAACCGAAAACGACTAATAAAACTGTGTTGTCTATCATTATAGGAGCAACTTAAAAATGATCTAAGCTGAAAGACCTGTTTTATAAAAATAGTTTTTATCCAGTAGAAAATTAAATTCAATTTGCTAAGCCCACAGTAACGTTCATTCATTAATAAGGTAATCCCCCAAATCACTTTCGTGTGTTGCCAACTGTAAAATTAAAACTTTTTGGACATGGATGCTTGGTTTTAAGCCTAGTAGTCTTTGATAGCGAATTAATACCAAAACCTACCGATGGGTTTCTCATTTCTACTAAATTCTACTAAGACATTTTATCCTACTAGATCATCGTCTTATTTGCTTCAAATCTACTAAAAAAGTAGAAATCTACTAAAAGTGGTCACACTCTTATCTAACTTCATACAAACGCACCGCACGCGGCTTGTATGTGTGCGCCATAATATCTAATGATGCGCGATGCGCCCATCGAGAAGCATCGCGAGATTTTGTTTGAGTGTGCGTGCGGCGACGTTAGATATTATGGCGCACACATACAAGCCGCGCGCGGTGCGTTTGTATGAAGATAACGTACTCTATAGGTACTCATTATACTATGCCTAAACGAAACAGCAGGAGCAGGCCTACATTTCGCCGCGCGGTAGAAAGAGAGGGGGATATTACTTCCTCTCCTACGCCGCGCCGGCGCCGCGCCTGCGCGGCAATGTATGTACTTTCCCTCCGTCTTACGAATTTTCGACCAGGTCACGTGTCCTGACACGAGTTTAACATTTTTTTCAACACACTTGCTCATAAAATGGCTCTAATTTCACCGCAATTAGGCACATAATGACACCTGTAATCAAACTGTGACTTTTTCTTTACTATTATTCACAAGTGAGTTATACTTAGGTTTTTTTTTTTAAATTGGTCGATTTCCTTTGTTTTTAAAAAAGTTTCGAAACAAAAAAGATCGTGTTCAATAGTACAAATAAATTAATGTACCAAATAACAATACAACATGAAAGTATTATCTGTCTGATGAGACCGCTATGCCATCAAAACAGTTAATTATAATTTTACCAACTGCACATTTACTAATTGTTTCTCTAAATAAACTTTTTACTCACTAAATAAAATGGCTTTTTAGTATTATTTTCTTCACAAGTGTGTTGAAAAACGTCGTATGATACACGTGTGTATTGATGATTACTGTCCTTGGCTCTCTTAAGACCCTCACCTAACGGCTCGGGTCTCAATGGCGCCTCAGCGGTAATCACCAACATTACACACTTGTACCATAATGTACAGACGCCAGCACATCAAGCTACTACAATCTGTCAGATTTCTTTGATAGATTTTCGACTTTATTTCTAGAGCATTAGGTTCAAGGTTCATTGAGAAAAATTGACAGTTTCGGGTAGCTTGACTTGCTGGCGTCTGTACTATTTCAACACACTTGCTCATAAAATGGCTCTAATTTCACCGCAATTAGGCACATAATGACACCTATAATCAAACTGTGACTTTTTCATTACTATTATTCACAAGTGAGTTATAGGTTTTTTTTTTAAATTTTATTGGTTGAGTTGCTTTGTTCTTAAAAAAATTTCGATACAAAAAGATCGTGTTCAATAGTACAAATAAATTAATGGTGAATAAAAGTGCACAACGCCGCTAAAGAACTTTTCACTTCAAAAAACTATTTTAGGTTCCTTTGTGATTTTCCTACAAGATTCTTATTAAGTATGCCTACATTATTGAAGTAGGTACCTAGTTTATCTACCTATGAGTTTATGTTTGTTCAGCGAGATCATGAATGGTAGGTAAGCTTATATTTATTAAGTAAATAAAAACTTTTGGATTTTGCTTGGTTGGTTATTTATTACAATAATTTTATTATTATTATACTAAATATACCTAAAAACTACTTAACCAATAAATAATCTTTACAGAAACACAATTAAAATACAGAGTTTATCTTATAAAAAATAATTGCACAAGAGAAAAAACTTAATTAAACTTTGACAATGTAGAATTAATTTAATCTCCAAATCAAACAATAGTTAGGTTTCAAATTTGTGTCATTATTCCCCTTAACTTTGTATTCGCCTTAAAAGAACCATCGCGTAGGACACGAAATGCTACCAAATAAGGTAATCTGTTGCACCAATCAGCGAGCCCGTCACGCCCGTCTCGCCCCCGGCGACGCCGGCGCGGCGGGCTGCGCGGTGCGCGGCATGGCGGGCGACCCGCGACAGTCGCCTGAGGAAAGTGGACGCGAGCGGACTTGAATCATTTTTTAATAATATTGAGAACAAAATTAAAACGCTAATTTATATGTCTCCTATAGTCTCTTAAAAAATACACTTGTCTAAAAGTTAACTTCGAATATTTAATTTAACAGTACATAAGTACTTACTTAAAACGTAAATTTTAGTGTATCTCTTTATTTATTATACTTGCGATAGTCAAATCGTATCACGTTAGTACCTACTTAGCCCTTGTTTTATCAAAAGAAGCAAATAGCCATCATGGAATTTACGGAAGAGATATTAAACGCCGGTTTAGATGAAATAATACCATTCCTTCAAGGTAAGCCATTTTCTCGGTTTTATATAATAATCAAGATTTTTTGTTTTATTTAGAATTTAGTTTTTCTTAGAAATGTCACACTTTGAAATATGTGTGTATGTTGCGTCTCCTATCATAACCCCTCGTTTTCACAAAGAAACATACCTACTAGTTTTCTTAGAATAACTAAGCTAGTTTTATAAAAAACTTGTAGAATACTTGTTTGTAAACCAAAGATTCAAATCGTAAGTTACGCCCTTGAAATTTGAATTTGAAATAATGCTATAGATTTTCAGTACGATATAAATCTTTGTTGTAAACAAGTATAATTGAACATGTACATGTAGGTACATCTCATCTTTCGTGGCGCGCTGTGACATGTTTGAACTTGTCTGATAGCTTTTCACCCACAAACAACAGACAGACGTCTTTGACAAGAAGGTGTTGTTTTTTTTAATTGAAACTCATAGGACGACCCACTGACCAAAGAATCTGTTTATTACTAATTAAAACAAGTATAAAACCTTATCCATTGCTTGTTGGATAAAGTTGTAAACTTTACTAAACGGACAGCATTTTTTCTTGCTGAAAACCAGGAGACCGCCCCGAACCTGACTCCGACTGAACATGTAGGTAGGTAGGTATCTACTTAGCAAGTTTTGTACATGTTTGTTATAATTGTATTTGTATTTTTCAGACAATCTTATAACAACACTTGAAACTGCCATTCTGCTAAACGATGAAGATTTGAAAGAACTGATTCCAAAGATTGGCCCCAGAATAAAATTCAAAAATTGGCTACTGCAATATCAAAAAGCGACCGGTGTCAATGTACGTACCAACCTACCTACTTGTTTATTGTACATCTTGTACAATAGTTAGGTAATAAAAATGTTTTCTTTGTTTTTTTTTTTTCTCTTGGACCTATGCTGGTATACAGCATAGGTCCAATGGTTGTATACTTAAAGCTTTTAAATTATTTTTCTAGAACCTTGAAATTAAGAATGCTGAGCTAAACGACTCAACTCAAAACGCTGTACGGGACACAGATGTCAGTGATAATTCAAAAATCTCTACAGATTGTAATACTGCAGCTAATAACACCGTGAGTTACTCATAATCATAACATTACTCAGTTTGATAACAAAACGTATTTAAAAAATTGTCGAATTGTAGCGACCATTTTACATGTTTCTCTTCGAAAGATATTTCTGTTCAATAGAGATTTTCACTTGATGGGCAAAAAATTGTCAGTCATTGTAGTTACAAGTTTACAATATTGTAGAATTGTAATACAATTCTGACAGGGAGCCTCACCGTTTCTTGGTGCTCACTTAAATTTTTATTTTGTAGCTTAATTTGGTAGGTACTTTATGTTTGTGATATGGACCAAAAGCATTGTTTACACAAGGCCATCGCTGGCTGCCAGTCTCACTGGCTTGAACAATAGACGGGCGCTCTATTATCGCCAGCGTTGCTGGCTTGGCTTTAATAACTGTTTAGACAAGACCAATACCAAGCCATGGCTGTGACTGGCAGCCAGCGATGGCCTCGTGTAAACCTTGCTTAAGATATAATTGAAAATGCCCGTCATTTAGATGAGCATTTTCAATTTGTAATAATTCTAAGATTCCGTTTTTTTTTTGTTTCAGGTATTGAAACTATTAAATGTAATGTTATTTTCTTTAGTAGATAGTATGAGTATTAAGAAGGCACTAGTCAAAGTTTAGTGTGCTAGTTAGAATATGCATAGTTTAGTTAGGTAGGTACCTATATTGTTTAACCAGCAAAAATGTAAGTACATCCGTATTATAGTATTTATTTGGTACATTATTAAATCCGACCAATTGGCATGATACTGACGATTGGATCCAATCGAATTGACCGTGTGTGGCCGTGGATCGGCAGGCTGGACAGATCGAATTGACGGAACAATCAAAATTCAATTCTTTTGGCTGGATCATGCCGATTGGACCGTGTATGGCAGTGGGCGATCGATCGTATGATTTTCTTAACCGATTTCAAAAAAGAAGGACGTTCATAATTAGATTGTATATACCTATTTGTTTTATCATTGTTTGCGCGTATCTTCGATATTTATAGACCGATTTTGATGTTTTTTTTTCTTTATTTGTCCGATTGGACAGTTAGAATTGATCGTGTGTGGTGTACCTATATATTATGCAACTGCAGATTGGATCCAATCGGCAGTATCATGCCAATTGAATGTGTATGGCTTGCATTACTAAGTAGTATATATTTAGTATTCAATAGTATTTAGTATTTATCATTAGCTAGCTTAACTCGATAACTGCGCGGCATTTAACCGACTTTAAAAAGGAGGACGTTTTCAATTCGTCGGAATCAGTTAGAGTGTTGCCTTTGGGGCGCTGTGGGAAAAAAGACTTAGAATCTTTTTTTTTTAATATGTTACCTATGACTTTTTTGCTCATAAAGAACCATTTTTTTTTTTTTTTTTGAAAAATCTGTTACGGATCATTTTTTTGCTCATTCTATTTAGGGCACTTAATAGGAACATGTTTATACTTATAAACAACTGAGTTATATCGATTTTCGATCATTGTCCCCATCAATTTATGTCATGGGCATGATGTATCCCCGACTCACAGTTTTCGAGATATTTAATTATTTAAAAAAAAATCTTCAAAGTTAAATTACTCGAAAAATATGCATTTTACGAAAAAAGCCTAAATTGTTTCTACGGGTATCCATATACCTAATTTAATAAGAGCAAAAAAAGGAGGGATAATAGGTCATCGAAAAAAAAAAATTACAATTCAATTTTTATTTTTTATTGACTGCTCATAGAGCCCCGAAGGCTATATTCCACTCCAACTGGACCATTTACTCATTAATTTATTAATTTGTTCAACAACTTTAAAAAGCTGGTAGTATCAATAGTGTTTGTGTTTTACATACAGGAAAGTTTAGACGGCAGAGCAATACTCAAAGAGGGACAAGGAGGCTTACTGACGGAGGGTTCCCGAAGGAAATTGAGCCAGCTGCTAATACACCACAAACTAGAAAACAATTGTGCAAAGAAAATTTCCAGTGAAGAATTTTATAAACTAGCTACCGAAATAGTGGAAATATTCCACAAGGAAAGCGTTGTGGTGTATTATTCTGCATATTTATCAGCTACAAATAAATTAGCTAAAAAAAACGCTAGCGGAAAGCTCTACGAGAGCTATATAGCTCGAAGGAGAAAGTTGCGAGAAGGTGGAGAGTTGCCGGGAACTAGCCGTTCATCCTCGAAGTCATCCAGATCATCGCTCAGATCCACGCCAACTATCACAGATGATGGCATTTATAGCCTGGAATCTCTAGAAAGTGGTAAGCAAATAATCGCTAGTTACCTTTTTCGTGATTTAAATGTACCACGGGCGACTGTACTATGATGCCCTTCCTCTAGTTATCCCACCATACATACGTATATGCGTAATAATTACAGATATTGTCTATGAAGAAACATTACTGTGGCTGAAAAACAATGTCGATCCATGGAAATCTGTTGAAGAAAAGTGGGCAGAAACTGCAGCTCACCGCCTAAATCGCATCCAATGTGGAAAAGGTGAAATAGCGGATTACTTCAAGGATTTCCCAGCCTTAAAACAATCACAAGGCTATACCTTGGTAAGCTTAAACTGCAGCCTTATTTTTTTATATAATCCTTGTGGTTTTTCTATAAAAAACGTACGCAATGACATATAAATGACAAAAGTTTGTTTATTTCTTATAAGACAAGTGTCTGGATTTCGATTGCCATGTAAAATTCATAATGTTAGTTCCCGTATCTGCCACGATTCTTCTCTTTTCGCACAGACTCTAGACACTTGCAACATTCGCGCGCTGCCGACATTCCAGAACGAGCTATTGTGCAGGCGCTAAAAGAGACGAGCTGCTATTCTAGTGCTCGCCTAATAACCCAATAAGCTCTGTGGTAGCGATCCGGACCTTTCTCACCAGTGGAAATAACATAGCGTACTTTTATTGTATTCTTTTTTTCAGCTAATGAACGATTTCAGTCGTCTGTACCCAGGAAAGGAAAACAAATTATTTTCCTCTATCACCCTCAAAAACGAAGAAATTATAAAATATGCTTCATTAAAATTACGAAAAATTAGAGACCAAGACACGAGAACAAAAATAGCAAATATAATTGCACTGGTTGACGGTAAGAAGTTTTGCTCAAATATTAGTTCTTAACTTCTTATTATTAAACCTTCATAAAATTGTCTCAAAAATTAACCGAAACTTTTTTTTATATTACAGTAGATAAACCAGAGACATCTAGCAATGTCGCTTTGATGTTGCTGGCTTATGTCATCAACATTTCACCTGCACGGAAAATAAAAGGAAAGCCAGCGTGGAAGCCATCCAGAGCAGAGGTATGCGACGGCTATATATCGCAAGCTGCTTCTGAAGCCGACGTTACCAACAACATCATTCAAAAAAAGGAGAACCTGCAGAGGCTAGGTCGCACAGTTCAACCCTACGTTATTTTTGTTGGCCCTACCGTTACCGAGGTAAAAGTAGCATATGTAGTAATAAATGACACATTGTATAGTTTTAACAAATTAGTAACAGCAGTAGACTGTGCATTTAAAATATTTCAATTGATAGGAGCTTGTTACCCGGAGGAAGCTGGAGACATATGGCTTTTTATTCAATTGGGTTTCTACGATATTAAAACTAAATTTGACAGGCCCACGCAGGCTGTGAATACTCTTTTAACTGATCTAGAGTTAATACTTTAAAAATGTTTACCTGTTACTATTGCAAAAAAGCCAGTGCGTCTCCGAAATTACTTATAACTCATGTGCGAACTTTCTGTAAATTAACGTTAGGATTTTCCGGATTTCGGTGTGGTGAACAAGGGTGTTATCGTCATTTTATTTCCTCTGCATCTTTCAAAAAGCACTTAGTTAGAGACCACCAGTCATCATTGTCAGTCTTGCCTCATCCAAATAGTAACAAACCGATTGATACAGATACAGAAGCCAATATCTCAAATTTACCTTCAACGTCAAGCACAAAAACTTACGAAACAGCAAATACGATGGAATCTCTACCAACTCAAAGAGACGAAAACTCTCTTGGTGACCATGCTGCATGTCTCGTCTCCACTCTATATGCTAACCCGATAATACCGCGTAAAGCCGTACAAGTTCTTGTAGAAAATCTTCAATTATTTCATTCTAAATCACAATGCATTATAGAGCGACAGTTTAATGATATGGTACCACCAGACCAAAATAATGTTCATGTTAAAAATGCTTTTAAAAAAATATTTAGCGCATTCAGCGATTCTTTTGAGAATTTAGATTCGGAACACAAACGTTTAAAATATTTTACTGAAATAGGAACTTATTCTGAGCCCCTTGAAGTGGTTGTGGGTCAACGTAACGAGAAAAAAAAAAACAAAAAAACGGCGGCTGGTTCGTTATTAGTACAAGTAAATTGTACAATGCAGGTGATTCCGTTAAAAGAAAATTTAAAACGAATTTTTTCATCAAAAAATTTCATGAAGGATACTCTTGAATATTTGGACATACTAAAAAATGACTCTTTCGGTATTGAGAATATTGTTCAGGGTTCAGTATGGAAAAAAATGACAGAAAATTCTGTAGAGCATGATGCAATGATTTTACCATTAATAATCTACTTTGACGATTTTGAAATAGGCAATCCCTTAGGAAGCCACGCTGGGATTCATAAACTTGGAGCTATTTATGCCTCAGTTCCATGTCTTCCACCTCACTACGTGTCGCTTTTGCAAAATATTTTATTATTGCGTTTTGCGTGGATGTGACGCATGTTTTCTCTCCCATATTAATTATTTTTAATTTTTTTATATATATGTTTTTCTTTTGATGCGTCATGTTTGCCGCAAATAAACGTATTTTCTTTCTTTTTTTCTTTTTATTGGCTCTTTTTCACTCATCAGACAGAACAAGCTTTGGAAACAACATAATTTTTCAAAAAGTTTTTGATATTCTTAATGATTTAAAGATCAATGGTATTCATGTTGAAACTGATGTGTATACCGGCAAAATTAAGTTTTATATTGCAGCTGTGACGGGAGATAATTTAGGATTGAATGCTATGTTAGATTTTGTTGAAAGTTTTTCTGCAAATCAGCCATGTAGAATTTGTACTGCTAATAAAGAACAAATCAAAACACTGCTTTATGAAGATGACACGTTATTGAGAAACAATGTCAATTATGAAAATGATTTACATTTAAATGACATTTATATGACTGGTCTTAAAGAAAAATGCACGTGGCTTGCTTTAGATGGGTTTGACTTATTTCAAAACGTCGCCTTAGATGTTTTACATGACTATCTCGAGGGTGCTTGTCGATATGTGATGTCATTTGTGATACAAAATCTAGTGTGCACTCAGATGCTAATTTCTTTTGACAATTTGAAATCAAGAATACGGTATTTTAATTATGGACCTGATTCTACATCGACACCATGCGATTCTGTAGCAAAAGAAGGCTCAATATTAAAGTTAAAATGTTCGGCTTCTGAAATGCTTACTCTTGTTCGATATTTTGGGCTAATTGTTGGACATAATGTCCCAGATGAAAACGAAGTTTGGTTCTTATACATCAAATTAAGACAATTGTTGGATAAACTTTTGAGTCATAGAGTCCATGAAAATACTATTGATCAAGTAAAATTTTCAGTAGCTGAATTAAACGAGCTCTATCGTCAATTTGCTGAAACAGACTTAAAGCCAAAGTTTCATTTTCTTACACATTATCCAGAAATATTTAAAAAATTTGGCCCACTTACCCAAATCTGGACGATGAGGTTTGAAGCCAAGCATCGTATATCTAAATTTGTGGCCAGAGCATCGCACAACAGAGTAAATGTTTGTAAAACAATAGCTATTAAACATCAATTAATTTTAAACGATACTTTTCTTAAAAATGAAACTTTAAAGACGATCTCTTATGGCAAAAAGGCAAATATGACAAAAGCGCAAATTGAAAATGTAAGACTTAACTTTAATTCTCGAGGTATAATCGATAATAATTGTTGGTACTCATTATCATGGGTGAAACTGTATGGTGTCCGATTTGAGCTGTCGTCAATTGTAATTCTAGATATTTCAGAATCTTCAGGCTTTCCAAAGTTTGGTGAAATAAAAAATATTTATTTACTTGACAATGATGAAGTTACATTTGAGTGTGTTTCATTAGAGTGTATAGATTTTAATCAGCATTACTATGCGTATCAAGTGATGAGAACCAACGATTACCTATTACATAATTATAATACCCTTGTTTCGCCTGTACCGGCTACAATAACTATAATGTCAAATTTAAAACTTTATGTCACTGTTCGATGGACTTTAGAATAACAACGAACGTTACATACACATCACTTACGACATAGGTACCCTTGGGGTAGGACTTCCCATCATATTAGCACCAACCTTCTTCGTTTATTTTTCTCTCATTACACACTTACATGCATATTATGTAGTCAAACCCCGAAGTCCCGGCGCTCCTAGGTTTGACAAGAAGCCTTAGTCAAAGTCCAAAACTAAAGGGTGTTTCGGCCTTTGACAAAAGAATTTATGGCCAAACCTAGAAGAGACCAACTTGGATAGTCAAACGCCGAAACTCAATACGATCAAATCGGGGTTTGACCAGTCAGACTTAAATTAGGGACAGAATGGGTTATAATTATGTATAAAAAAAATACATTCTTTATAGTGAAAATTTAACTAAATCAACAATCTTCCTGGGAAACAAAAATTTATGTTTTCTGTTAAAAAAAATTAACCTAAGTATGTATGAAAAACATCATTCATTTCCGATGTTAGATTTAGTCAAAACTGCCTTACTCCTGCAGGTCAGGTGGTCCTGCAGGTTAGAAATTTCATCTTAAATTTCGTGGTTATTTTTTTTAACAGACAACAGTAATCTTTGTTTCACAGGAAGATTGTTAATTTAATTTTCACTTCAAAGAAAGTGTGTTTTTCATACATTTAAATACAAAAAACAAATTCTGTACCTAATTTAAGTCTGACTGGTCAAACCCCGATTTGATCAAATTGCGTTTGGCCATAAATGCGTTGGTCAAAGGTCGAAACACGCTATTAGTTTGGACTTTGACTAAGCCTTCTTGTCAAACCTGAGGTTTGACTAGGCAAACCTAGGAGCGCCGGGACTTCGGGGTTTGACTATAACACATACAACACGTGCAAAAATTCAGAAACACACCCACCTGTGCGGATCTGTTGCCCGCAGGTGATACAGTTTACACATCTTACTTACCCATACTTTACCGTTTTGCAAAAGCGTGAATACAGGCCCACCACCAATTTGTTTCTATAACTTAACTTCAGGTTAAACATCAGTACTGAGTTTCATTTTTTGTTTGTATTCTTTCATCGTATTGTGTCATTTATGCTTTTAAAATCAGTCAAATTTCGTAAAAGTAGAAATATCGAAACTCGGTACTGATGTTTAACCTTCACCTAGGCCCTGGGGTAGGGGAGCACCGCCCCTACTGCCAAAAGGTGGCTCTCGGATCGCTACCAAAACGGGGCGATCCCCACATTTTTTTTTTTTTTTTTGTAGAATTCCGGTTATCAGTTTAAAGTCGGGCCTTGCGACATAGGTTCCGCAACTAGTTAGGTTTATGCGTATGTATTAGCGTTCGTATGCGAACGAGCTTTAAGTTAGGTTTACCGTAGGCCTAGACGCATTGGTTTCCAGCGACGACCACGCGGACTCCATTGATGCCAAGGTACCCTTACTAGTGATTCTTTGGTCGGGAATCCTAGGTTGCTCTTACTTACCCGCCTCCGGCTCGTGCTACAAATACCCGAGATCTGAGACATTGTTTATGTTGATAGTGGACTGTCTGTTGTTATACCTAATTAAGTATTTCTAATTGCACTAAAAATCTATATATGATAATAAATATCTAATCGCCAATCCTCTCGTCCTTTCCGTATTACGTATTGTAAAGGCCTACTCAAACCTGACCGGTATCCTGTACCGGTGGCAGTAATGGTATACCCGATCGATATCCCGACCGGTATTTTGTATGGCATTACCGGCAGCAGTTGCGGAACACCTTTGAACAGCGCGTTACCGCATACCCATCGGGATATCGTTACCGCCACCGGTACAGGATACCGGTCAGATTTGAGTAGGCCTTAAATCTTGCAATGGTGGACGCCTGTCAACAATCGACAGACGGTGAAATTCATAGTTACGACCATGTAATTCTAGAATAGTATGATTAATTAAGCTTGTGTTTTTTTTGTATGTCACAATTTTACGATTGAAAATAAATAATATGAATCTTTTATGTCTATTTCTTTTTAAGCATGTAAAGCTATAAAACTTGTAGGTACAGGGTTTGAGAACAGAATTTCTTCTGTTAATAATAGATGGACGGCTATTAGACATACTTGATTTTTAGGGTTCCGTACTTCAAAAAAAGAAAAACGGAAACCTAAAAATCAAGTGTGTCTAATTAGACACACGCCCGAGTACATGCGATACTGCTACGGGTATAAGGCATGGAGCACTATTGCACTACGTGTTACTTATTGCACACCATGCCTTACGATACTTGCACCTGTATTTTCCTTATGCTGGCATGGTTACAGTCAGCGTCATTAATTTTGACTCGATGGCTGTATATATATTAATGACGCTGACTGTAACCATGCCAGCATAAGGAAAATACAGGTGCGAGTATCGTAAGGCATGGTGTGCCATACGTAACACGTATAGTGCACCATGCCTTACTTTACCCGCAGCAGTATCGTACGTACGCTACCGTGGTACATTAGTATGGTTCACCGTGCTTTACTGGTCCCGCACCAGTATCGTAAGTCCGCTGCCGTGGTACATACGCACGGTTCATCATGCCTTACTGTACCGGCAACGCTACCTTACCTCTACTACGACAGTTAATACGTCTGACACATCATGGTTTACTGTGCCTGCCACAGTATCCTACGTATGCCACCATGCTGCACACGTATGGCGCACCATGATTCACCGTGTCCGCCACAGTATCGTAAGTATGCCGCCGTGGTGTACACGTACGTCTCACCATGATTCACCGTGTCCGCCACAGTATCGTAAGTATGCCGCCGTGGTGTACACGTATGACTCACCATGATTCACCGTGTCCGCCACAGTATCGTAAGTATGCCGCCGTGGTGTACACGTATGACTCACCATGATTCACCGTGTCCGCCACAGTATCGTAAGTATGCCGCCGTGGTGTACACGTATGTCTCGCCATGATTCACCGTTTCCGCCACAGTATCGTAAGTATGCCGCCGTGGTGTACACGTATGTCTCGCCATGATTTACTGCGTCCGCCACAGTATTGTACGTATGCCTCCATGGTACACACGTATGGCTCACCGTGCTTTACTGTGGCCGCCACAGTATCGTACGTATGCCGCCGTCGTAAACACGTAGGGCTCACCGTGCTTTACTGTGGCCGCCACAGTATCGTACGTATGCCGCCGTCGTACACACGTACGGCTCACCGTGCTTTACTGTGGCCGCCACAGTATCGTACGTATGCCGCCGTCGTACACACGTAGGGCTCACCGTGCTTTACTGTGTCCGCCACAGTATCGTACGTATGCCGCCGTCGTACACACGTACGGCTCACCGTGCTTTACTGTGGCCGCCACAGTATCGTACGTATGCCGCCGTCGTACACACGTAGGGCTCACCGTGCTTTACTGTGGCCGCCACAGTATCGTACGTATGCCGCCGTCGTACACACGTACGGCTCACCGTGCTTTACTGTGGCCGCCACAGTATCGTACGTATGCCGCCGTCGTACACACGTAGGGCTCACCGTGCTTTACTGTGGCCGCCACAGTATCGTACGTATGCCGCCGTCGTACACACGTAGGGCTCACCGTGCTTTACTGTGGCCGCCACAGTATCGTACGTATGCCGCCGTCGTACACACGTAGGGCTCACCGTGCTTTACTGTGGCCGCCACAGTATCGTACGTATGCCGCCGTCGTACACACGTACGGCTCACCGTGCTTTACTGTGGCCGCCACAGTATCGTACGTATGCCGCCGTCGTACACACGTACGGCTCACCGTGCTTTACTGTGGCCGCCACAGTATCGTACGTATGCCGCCGTCGTACACACGTAGGGCTCACCGTGCTTTACTGTGTCCGCCACAGTATCGTACGTATGCCGCCGTCGTACACACGTACGGCTCACCGTGCTTTACTGTGGCCGCCACAGTATCGTACGTATGCCGCCGTCGTACACACGTAGGGCTCACCGTGCTTTACTGTGGCCGCCACAGTATCGTACGTATGCCGCCGTCGTACACACGTACGGCTCACCGTGCTTTACTGTGGCCGCCACAGTATCGTACGTATGCCGCCGTCGTACACACGTAGGGCTCACCGTGCTTTACTGTGGCCGCCACAGTATCGTACGTATGCCGCCGTCGTACACACGTAGGGCTCACCGTGCTTTACTGTGGCCGCCACAGTATCGTACGTATGCCGCCGTCGTACACACGTAGGGCTCACCGTGCTTTACTGTGGCCGCCACAGTATCATACGTATGCCGCCGTCGTACACACGTAGGGCTCACCGTGCTTTACTGTGCCCGCCACAATAGTATACGGGTGTTGCAGTCGTAGTTTCAGGAGTATTCAGTGCGACTTGCGTACTACGTATTACGTAGCCGGATGTCGGGCTACGTACGTTACGTAACCCGCTCCATGATGAGCGTCAGTATGCCGACTACGTATGACTGACTACTTACGCGTAATGTAGCGGGTTACACACGTCATTGTGGTCGATTTTTGTCCTTATTTTACGTAGCGCGGCAGAGGAAATTTTTCTCAGTGCGTGCTTACGTTAGGTTGACGCCTGTTTGACGGCGAGGCGAAAGGCGATATAGTGCCGATTCCTTTCCGATTTGATACGTGTGCTGTACCTTTATTCTACTTATAAAAATATAAACTTTTTCCCCTAGAAGATAATATGCTATTTTTCCTCGCTTTGGTATGCTACAATGACGGTCTTTTTGAGCAAGAGGAGTGAAAAAGTTTGTTCTTATTATGCTGGAAGGGGTCAGATGGATGGTTGACCCATAGTGGCTCACCACTTTTAGCAAATACATAGGTACAAACTTTTTCTTTTGTTATTCATTTGTTTGGGGAAGTATCTCTAAATAAAACAAACAGACACGTGTAGGTACTTTATTTTAAACCGAAAGGATTTCATATGTCACCTGTTGGGCGCAATATGGATACTTAAATTAGAAACTAGCTGCGCCCTGCGGTTTCACCTGCATAAGTATCGATCCCGTTTGAATATCGGGATAAAAAGTATCCTATGTGTTAATCCTGGTTATAAACCATATGTCCAAACCTGTTCAGCAGTTTGTGCGTGGAGAAGTAACAAACATACAAACACACTCACAAACTTTTGCCTTTATAATATTTTTACATATTTACATTAACGTAGGTATCTTCCTGGAAAATGTGCGAACTGAAAATGACTTGCTTGTTAACCTACACTCATGTTTGTGTGCTCATTTTATTTATTGTCGATTCTCGAACTGCGTGCGGGTAAAACATCTTCCTGAAATTTTACTATTGTTTATATTTAAGTTTTATGCACTTTGCAAATTTGCTATGTGACACATAGTTCTATTCATTTTGGAATGTATTCGAACAAATTTACAATAATATCTCGAACATTTCATTTGTAGCGTAGGTACATTTTCTCGTAAACAGTGTATGAAATTGTCACTTAACGCTTCCTTTGAAGTAAATATGTACCTATTCAGACGAGTACTATTATATTATCTAGTGGCACTTGTTTACCGCCTGCACATCTGCCACGTCTATCGCCTTTCTGTAAATTGTTATTACTTGAGATAACTACTTTCTGTTTTTCCATTTCACCGCATAGCGACAAGTCTATACCTAACACTAATACTTAAGACTGATTTATGTTATCAGTGCTACTAGGAATACCTTTCCACCTAACTTTCCTTTCATAAGAAGTCATTTAGAATTTCTAATGTAGGTAAGTACTTAAGTGTCAACTTTTTATTTTCCGCTACTTATGTGCAAGCTAAATATTCGTGAAATATGTTTACAATCTTAGTATCTGGTTTTAATATGTAATATTGCATTTGCGATTACATAATTGTTTATACTTTTGTGATATAAAAAAAATAAATGATGAAGAATCAACTTTAATGTTCAATTTGTTTGGGTTATAGTGTACGACCAGCACCGAGTATTTGGTGAGTCCTGCTATCGGTTGATCACTAAGAACGGCCAGATGATCTACATGAGGACCCGAGGCTGCCTAGACGTGGACCGCGAGTCCCGCGCCGTAACCAGCTTCGTGTGCACTAACACCGTGGTCAACGAGGATGAAGGCAAACAACTCATCAAGATGATGAAGAGGAAGTTCACTTTGCTGGTCAACAACAATGAAGGCCCAACCATTCAAGAAATAGAAGACGACACACATGATGATAAAGAAGTAAGTTTTCCGTTCTTGTACGTGATATGGTTTCATAATCATTCTAAAACTTTTTTGCCTACTTGTGCATTTTGCTCTAAAAACTTTGATACCTATTAAGCCTCGTGTTGTTTTTCTTAAACATCATCATCATCAGCCTACAGCATAGGCCTCTCCAATAGCACGCCATTCCGCCCGATTCTCAAAACGCTTTTGATCTCAAAACGGTAAAGGAAAACATCGTGAGGAAACCGCCATGTCTTAGAACCAAAAATTCGAAGACATGTGACACCCGCACTCGGACCGCGTGGTGTATTATGGTCCACTCCTTCTCCTCTCTATAGAGGAGGCCTGTGTCCCAGCAGTAGGAACATTATGACTGCTTTTTAGTATATATTAACGATCTACCCCATTTGTTAAAAACCCATCCACAAATAAATGGTGTTTATTTTTGCTGACGATACTTCCTTGATTTTTAAAATTAATAGACGTGCATCTAATCTTGACGACGTAAATAATGCCCTACTGCAGATCCAAAATTGGTTCACTGCTAATAATTTAGTACTAAATGGGAAAAAAACCAGTGCACAAGATTTTCTTTACCAAATGTCAAAAGTAGTAATTGTGAGATAGTATTGAATCAAGAGAAACTAGAATTCGTCGATAAAACTGTTTTCCTGGGAATCACGCTCGACTCAAGGCTTCATTGGGGTCCTCATTTAACATCCCTTGCAGGACGCTAAGTTCAGCAGCATATGCTGTGAAAAAAATCCGTCAATTTACTGATGTTGATACCGCGAGACTGGTCTATTTTAGTTACTTTCATAGTATTATGTCGTACGGTATTTTACTACGGGGACGGGCTGCAGACATCGATTCTATTTTTATTCTGCAGAAAAGAGCCATCAGAGCCATATATAGCCTCCGCAGGCGTGACTCTCTAAGGGAGCTGTTTAAAGATATTAACATCATGACGGTACCTTGTCAATATATCTATGAAAATATCATGTACGTAAGGAAAAATCTACATCTTTTGGTAAAAGAGGTGAAAGACACAATTATATAACTAGAAATAGGGACCAATTAGTTCAACCAGGTTTCAGACTGGCTAAAGTAGATTCATCTTTCATGGGCTACTGTTTAAAATGTTACAATAAAATACCTACCCACATACATGAACTGAATGAAACGAAGTTTAAATCTTGTATAAAACGCACACTATGCAGCCAGGCATATTATAAATTGGGCGATTACATCGCTGATAAAAATGTTTGGCTAAACGCTGGTCCTAGGTAAGGTAAGGACGCACAAATAAATTGCATCATTGGAAAATACTGTTGGAGCTGCTGAAGATTTTAAAATACAATTTTTGCATTATATAAATTCAATCTCCTAGTATTGTATAATTGCATAGCACAAGTGTGAGTACTATGTCATACTATAAAGCTACCACTGGGTACTTACTGGGTACGTCTTTCATTGACTTGAATGTGCCCTGGCGGCTGAGGGTATGTCATGCTCACTCAAATGTCTCGCTGATGGTGGCGCATGTGTTGGATCATTTAGCTCCCTTCAAAATGGTTGAGCTGAATGGTGCTAATACATGCGTCATGTTCGTGAACGGGCGCTGTCAGTAGGGACTGGTCACCTGTTTGCTGCCATGGCTTATTTTAATTTAATATTTGAATTGTTTTTTTTTGTCTTTTCATTACGGACGCTTTTAAAGTTTTACATCGCTCTCACATGCATAATTTTTAACATGAATGATGTAACCAAGTCTTTGTAACCATATTATTTGATTTAAAAGAGTGTCCATGGAGTTTCTTGCCCGTTCTTCTCCATAGGTACCTACGCTTTGGAATGGGCAACTAGCTTCATCTTTCTGACTGACCGACCCTTGACAATTCAAAAGTGCCTGTAATTGGTTTAATTGAAATAAATGCTTTGAGTTTGAGTTTGAGTTTGATTATGCAGCCCAAGTCTTGGCAACTCTCATCCAGCTGCTGACATCAGTCACCCACCCGGCTAAGATCGTCGCTCCATTTTTGCACCCAATTGCCAGTTCAGCTTGCTTATTCTATGAGCTTCATATACATCGTTTCTTATTAAATCTTGTTATAATTATGGTAAACTAAATAAAAAAGCCGCTTGGTAGTAAATCAAACTTCCTTCGCATCTTTACAAAGGTTAATTTAAAATATACTTACATTCATTTTTGTTATATTTTTCAGCAAAGTGAAGATGAGCCCGTGCCAGTTGAAGACCCCAAGCGCCTGGAACAGGTAATTTTACATCTGGTAACAAACTTGCCGTCGCCTTCGCCGCAGGACAGCGAAGACGAGCCATTTGAAGCTGCATCTCCGGAGAGGAAGAGCATGTCACCACATCGGCTGACCATCATTCCACCCAATAAGGAAAGGATCGTTCGTGCTATCGAAAAGATCTACGGCATCAAAACTTTCCAAAGAGATCTTAATCACGAAGAGAACAAATATAAACACAGAAGTGCTGCAGGGTCAAGCCATACTACACCCCAATACATACAACCGGTAGAGATGAACAGTATTCCTGCTCCACGGAAAGCACAGATGGTACGACATAGCGCTCATGTATCAAGTTACGTGCAGGCTCCCGATAGTTCTCTTGCTCCTTTGGGTGACAATTATTCTGATAATGACTACAATTCAGACGACATTAATCTTAATGCTGTGGCATCCCCAGATATGGGTTACTTTGATGGCGCACAAAGCCCGTTCTCAAATGTATCTTCAATTTTTGCAAATATTAATCAAAACGGTAAGGAAATGTTAAATGATCTCCAAGTAACCGGTATGAAGGAATTTGAATATCGCGGTACAGAAACAGAAATAAACATGCCAATGCCTCAATACGCAGAGGAATCAAACGTGTATCAAGCGTCGCCGCAAGCGAGCTCAAGCAACTTCTTCCCGTGTGGAACTAAGCGACCCAACGACTTTGAAGACATTGATATGGTCTATAAAAAAAAGATAACAGAAACGGAATTTTTCCGACAAAACGAACCAATTTCAGATTTAGTAATTGACCGGCAAAATGAACCAATTTCAGATTTAAAATTTCTCCGGCAAAATGAACCACTTTCAGATTTAGATTTTCTCCCGCAAAATGAACCAGATTCAGATTTAGAATTTCTCCGGCAAAATGAACCAGATTCAAATTTAGAATTTCTCCGGCAAAATGAACCAACTTCAGATTTAGAATTTTTCCGACAAAATGAATCACCTTCAGATTTAGAACCTGATCGAAAAAACCACTCATCTCAAGATTTAGAATCACCCTTGGACTTATTTTCCGACGAATCTAGTGAGTGACTTGAAGAAACTATTACTGATAACATGAATTTGCTATTTGACAGTTCAACATTTTTATTATTTATATTTTCAGTTTTTGATGGTGATCAAATAGAATTAGCAGTCTGTGCAATGGAATACATTGATCCGACGCTTCCCGATTTACAGGTAAGTTTTTTACTTTACTAAGCTTTACTATCAAATAATTATTAGGGTAATTTATTTAGAATATCTTTATCCAAAACATCGCTGAAATACGTTTTACTCAACTAATATTTTGCAATATTTCCAGAGGACTGACGTGAAAGAAATTTTAGAACAAATCGAAAAAGAGGCAGAGCAAGAACAAAGGCTCCGGGAATTTAATTTGGAGGATTATGAATAAATAGCATAATGCTGGAGGTGATCTTAAACAAAGCTACCAAAGTGGTAGAAGGGTCTTTTTTTTCATGTTTTTTGTTGAAATGCGGCAATTGCTGTTCGCTACGGCGCGGCGTTCTTCGGCTTGTTGTAGAAATCAAATGAACTATAGTAGTTTAGACGTCAACTGATTTTATCGTTCGTTTCGGAAGATTCAAAACGATGTTTTTTAAGACCACAGTACTTTACCTTATGCATAGTGACACAAAAGTACTTGGAGTAAGTCAAGTTGCAAAGATCTCGGAAAATTAATTATTTCGGTATAATTTATATTATTAGTAGACAGACGATAAGATTTAATTTTTAGGTGAAATTAAAATAGTAATGGATGTAGTGTCACTCGCCCTTAATTTCAAGATGTTAAAATTACGGGTCCTTGTCGCTGTTAAGTGTTAGGGTACGTAGGCACTAAGCAAATTAAACATATTGGCATTTAGTTTGTTAAAATATTTCGGAATCATTCTGTTAAAATTCATTGAATAAGCTCAGAGTAGTTATTCATTATTATACCTACTCGTATAAGTACATGAATAACTAGTGTTGTAATGCCAAATCTTAAAAATGAAGTTAACTACAGTTAAAAACTTTCCTTGGTTGATTTCATAATAATAACGTTGGTATAATTATTCTTACTTATTTTATTTTTTAGTGGTAGCTATTATTATTAAAGAACACTTGCGAGTAATTTCGATTCAATTATTACATGCAACTCTACAGTAAGCGGGAATTCGGAAAGCTGCTTGTTCTTATTAGAGTAGGTACTGACTACTGTTAGTGCAGCAAGCACATATTAATGAAGAAATTATTCTTTAATTAGGGATCTATATTGCCAAAGGTAAACAAAAAGATAAAACGTTAAACTTAAACTCCTAGTCACGTCGACCAGTAATTTTTTTTATTTTATATGAAGTAAAAAAAAATAACCTGAACGAATCCATGTCTTTCGTGAAAAACGGAACCTAAAAATGTCTTATTATTTTTGACGTATCGTAAGACTGAGTATTTTTAATTGATTGATTTCAAGATATTGTTTAAGTGATTTATTTAGATTTACATTTCAGCATTTTGTAGTTGATTTTTTTAGGATTTTGTGACCCTTCTGTACGTCATGTTTTTTATTACAACATCGTCTATTTAAGCATCACTCAACCGCTGAAGCACGAAAATAAGTTTTTCTCGATACAATCACAAGTGCCACTTATAAACTTAGGTATTTATTTTTACCTACCGACTTCAAAAAAGAAGAAAGATGAAGCCATCATTAGACGATCAATCTAGCATCAGTGTCAATCCGTCAATCTGATGATTTCGGATTAAAAAATATAGAGCAACCCGAGTTGAACCGGCGTTCGTACCTTTAGTTTGGCACTTACATTATAGTTAAGTACCTGGTCCGGTGGTGCCTAAACAGGTAATGAACCATTTTTGTAACATTTTTTCGAAGTTGCCATGTCTCTGCCTGTCACAATACATTAGATATAAAAACAAGTGTTATATTTTAAATAGTTGAGATTTTTAAGCGAAACCTTCGTGATGATCCTATGGCCATAAATAGAGGCCCCTATATGCCAAAAATATAATATTATAAACGAAAATTTCGGTATTTCAAAAATTATGAGTATGAAATGTATTCATGTACCTATTTAAGTAGGTGTACCTAAGTAATTCTTGTTGACTTGCAGCACCCCTGTTAGTGCCTATACCATGTAATTCATTGGTTTTCACACAAATAATAGATCTCATTTAATAATACGCGTTTATAATTACAAATTGTAGCTGTCGACGTCGTATTTTATTTATATTATTAGAATTGTAGACTTCGAAATTAATTGTAGTAGAATTCAGATTTTGTTAAGATGAATGCGCAGTTGTAGGCAGGAAATTCAATTAGATACGTTTTTTGCAATTTTCAGGTCAGTGTCATATTAAGCGCTACTATAACGGGTAGATACATATTTACAGAATTATAATCATTAGCATCATTAATTCTTCTTTCTAAGTTAGATTTGTTCCATAAGAACTAATCTCTTATGGAACGTGCTGGAACAAATCTAACATGAAGGGATATATTAATAATTCTAATGACTATAATTCTGTAAATACATATCTATTATGGTCGCAAATCATATTTTGATCAAGATACAACCTGACACTGACCTGCAAATTGCAAAAACGTTAGAAAATTTGAATATCGCGGTCTACCACTACGCATTCAATTTATGATCTAATAATATTGCGACTAGGGTCACTGTCATGTGGCCATAAATTTGTAATCAGAGGGGCAATTCTCGTAATTTTAAGAACGTTCACAGTCTGATCTCAGTCTCAATCTGTCAAAAATACCTCTAATTTCCCTACATTTTGACAAGTTTTTGACATTTCTTTGTCGCTGAGATGAGACTGCGACTAGATTTTGAACGTTTTAAATTACGAGAACTGGCCTTCTGATATTATGTAAATACAACTTTTGTGTGGTGAAAGATAAATTAAGTTTTTATTTATAATTATGTCGTGCCAATTACTGTTAAAATAATGTACCTGGCTGTTCATACCAACTCATCATTTTAATCGTGTGAAATATTCATCCATTTTTTGGAAGTTCATATTGATGATATTTTAAAGTAGTAGGATCTAGGCATCTACTTGTATAAGTAGTACTTATAATTAAATCTGTCTTGTAACTACACTATTACCTATTGGAAATTCGATGAAATTTTCGGGCCTACTCCCAAAGCACGAAATCGGTAGGTACTTTCGGCCGCAGTTACGGGCGTTCCCTACTCCTTATCACCTACGGACATAAGATTAAGTTGGGGCCCGGACTAAGAATGAGTGACAACACGATTTGAGAGTTGTCCTTTTTTTTGGGTGGGAAATTATCAAATAACTTTTCACGCTCTGGGCGGAGCGGGAGGGTGTGTCAGACTTTTACTGTTCTACTGTTGTTTCAGTTGACTGTGCCGGGGCCACGGTATCTCTTTCGAATAGCCCGCGATCCTGGCAGGCATCGGCCCTATCGGACCCCATCAGCTAGTGCTGACATCTCTTTGAGGAGCGCGTGGAACACAACGCGCCGTCAACCCCGGCCTGGTCCTTACCAGACGGCGAGCTACTCATTGCTCACCGTCCGCAAGCCCGCCCCTACGATGGTCGGGAATCGGCTATCGATTCCCGATGCCCGTCTGCGGCGACTAGGGGCGAGAGGGCGCAAAGATTGCCTCTCCCTCACGCGCTCCGCCTCCTCCTTCGCGAGCATTACTGCTTCGCAGAAGGAGGTGAGGGCCTCCCATGCACTCTCGCTCCGTACCATGGCCTGGACTAGGGCCGGACGCGAGAGATCGCTGCCGTGTGGACGCAGCGGTGCTCTGCCCAAGCTGGGCAGACCTCCACCATATGCTCCACCGTGTCCTCCAGGCGATCCACACAATGCAGGGCGTTTCCTCCCGCCTTATCCAGAACAGGAACCTCCCGAAGCAGCCGTTTCCGGTGAGGACCTGCGTTAGGCGGAAGGTGCGAGGGCACCGTGGCGCCTCTCTAGCAGTGGCAGTCCCCTCTTTGAGGAGTGCCTCAAAGAGGGGACTTATCGCCGCAATTGTGGCGTGCCCAGCACTGGGTTGCGACAGTAGCACTCTCCATATCGCCATGAGATCCCGCCGGAGCTCTGTCCGCTGTGCCGTGATTTCTCGCGGCAGCGGAATTACGCCCCGGCGTTTTGCCTCCTCGCGCCACTCCCATATGTGGGTGAGGACTTTAGCCTCCAGATCCTATGCGGGAATCCGGCAATGAGGCTTGCAGCCTCCCCGGAAACCGTGCAGGTATTCCCGGACTAGCCGGACGGCTGTGACCCTCTGGGACGCGCCGGGGCTGGTCGCCGCCTCAATGAACGCGCCCACACCGGTGCCCCGTAAAGGGCCATTTTGACAGGTTGTCTTTACTCCCGATGTGTTTTTGCTATTTCGAAAAAGTTAATTAAACGGGAGTAGGGTTAGGTCCGAAGTACTGAAATAGTTTTGGATAGGCCTGTATCTTCGTGTGCGGAGTTAGAGAGTAGGCCAAGCCTTCAGCGAATAAATTTGAGTTGTCCCGATTTATACAAACGTGTAACAAAATAAGCGCAAGACCTGAAAGTAGTTTAGTATTATTTATAAAGTTAATTTTTCAGGTAAAAATATATTTATTTAACGAAATTAGAACCACCGCGTCATAACAAGGTAATAAAACAGTTGTTTTAAATCAATTTAAGCCTTATCTCAAAGGAATAAAGCCTATTCTATGTGTAGTGACATCGTTTCTTGTACTGACATCGATTTAAAGGTCAGAAGAGGTGGGGAGTGACGGATAAAATAAAGGGGGAAGTAACCGCCCCCCCCCCCCATCCATTCGTTAAAGGATGTTAAAGACAAAAAAAATCGGATACGCCCCGGAAGGAATACAAAGCTTAAAAAAAATATTTAACCACGAAGGCTAAGACCCTTCTTCGTGTATGCTAGTAGGTAAATCAAATTACGTGTGATCTACGTAATGTTCGGTCATTGAAATAACTTACATAGTAACATAATGCGTGTAAGCTTGCAGAGCCGACCTACCTCGCCCAGCTGGCATATGAGTGTGCGTAGAGATAGAGTAGTTTATAAAAAATTAATAAAAATTAAATAACAGATGATAATTTAGTCTTATAATTTAATATTCTATGAGGTCTTGCGTTTATCTTTACACGTTGTAAGTAAGTATATGTGGTCTGGGCTGTTTAAAACACTTAGGAGTAAGTATACACTTAGTAGTAAGATGTCTACATTAAACTATAGTTCGGAACTATAGGTACAACGACAAAAAACAACATATTTTGAGGGTGATAAGACCACATTAACGTTACTGGCCTGACATGTCTTGCAGTTTCTGACGTTCCACAAATACTTGTAAAATTAATTATTTAAAAAATAAGTGTGTCCAGAATATTTTGTTCTTGAAACTGTGTACCTACCTAGGTCGATAGCATAAAAAATGTGGTATGTATCTAGTTGTAGGTAGGTCTGTTTATTGCCTATTAAGTAGTATTGGTAGGTACTGGTGTTTGTCTGTTGGTAGATATAATTTATTTTCTTCCAAATTTTTTTTTCCTTTTTTTGTTATTAATTTACAAAGTACCTTAGAAGTATGTAGGTACATACTAAGAAATATCAAGCCTAAAAAGGCGCTAATTCTATCGTTCAAGTCAATGTAATGTAAAATGTGATTAATGGTCTCATGAGTAAATCTTTAGTTAAGAGTTGGTACTGTTTAATTCCGGCTGTCTGAGTCTTAGGCCCACACTGCACCGCATCATGCAGCGGGGCGCAGATAACGCACCCACAATTTACATACAAATTTAATAAAAAAGCACTCGCGCGCGTGGAATTTGGCTCCGTATCCCGCACACCGCTACGTGAAACGCAGCAGTGTGCCAATCGCCATAAGAGCAATATTTCCCAGGTCTCTTTGTATTTGCGCTCGCCACTTGCTCAAGTGGTTTGCTTTTTCTGCTCGCTCAGCTTGCGAATGATAACGTAATTTAGCCATAATATTTTTAGGGTTACATTATATAAATGTGTCTGAGTGACATATCTAATTTGTTGTCTAGTTCCAAAAATTGTATTTTTCCAAAAAAAATTTTTTAATGAAACTACTGTTACTGATAGGTAAGTCCCAAGATGTCATAGGATAAATCTGTGTCGAATTCAATCAAGTCATCAAAATAAATGTTTTAATTACCTATTGAAAGTGTAACTAGATAGGCTGAATGAACAATTCAGTGTAGGTAAATTATAGATGTTTTCAATGATTAAATTTGTCAGTTGTATCCAAACAATCAATTTACATACCTATAAAGATATTATAGGTATTCTGCTAAAATATCTTAAAATTTTTTTTGGAAGTGACTGAGGTAGCAACAGGAAGCTTTAAACTTTCTTCATAAAAAGAATAGGACTGTCGAAAAGATTTTACAAAATTTTTACACATATTGTAATAGGTACAATATGTATAAAAATTTTGTAAAATCTTTCGAATTGTTTTCTAAGAAATTTATTTTTTTTGTGTTGGAACTTTTGATATCGTGGTTGGAGAAGGTTGTAAATAAAATCCCAGTGTCCGGTATAAAGTCTATTGATTATTAATTAGCACAGTGACGTCTCTTACATCTATTCAGAACAGTTGTTGCTGCAACGTTGGGAAGCGCGGGGAACATTGCATATAGCATTGTTACCATTATTGCTGCCTGCAGTTCCTACATAACTCCCCTTTTTTTTTGCTGTCCTCTCTTGGCATCGTTGCGGCCTGGTACCAATAACACAAACTCTGCAGTTTGTCCTATGATCGATCAGCAAAATATAAATAAGTACTCCAAAAGTCTAAAACTTAGGTACATGGTGACTGTAACCGTACAATAACATGAAATACTCTTTTTATAATTTCGTTTGGCGATCGTCTTGCCTACTTGTGCATAGATACAGATGCCAAGCACATCAAGCTACCCTAAACTGTAAAATTTTCCCAATCATCCTTGAACCTTATGCTTTAGCGATAAAGTTGAAAATCTATTAAATAAATTTGACAGATTGTAGTAGCTCGATCTATTGGCGTCTGTAGGTACAGTAGGGATTGCAATCTCGAGACGAGATCGCTAAGTCGAGATCTCGAGGGATCAGAAATTCGTTTTTTGGCAAGATCTCGGCATTTTCGAGATCTGGAATGGATTTCGAAAAGCATTGTTTTAATTAGATAACTGAAACATGATTGAAACTGCTTAGTAGTTGTGATTATGATGCGAGTAAGATATAACATGAATTATTGAAAAGAAATCTTTATTTTTAAAATTTTTTACTTATTTTATGTAATTATGTTAATGAACACAAAAATACAGACCCGTAAAACCTCTTATAAAGATAGTACTTATTTTAACAAAGATAATGATAGTGAAAACAAAAATTTATATCCAAAATCACTCCTAAACTAGGAGTGATTACGAGTGATCACACTGCCGCTCAATCTCGTCAATCTCGGCCGAGAACTCGTCATTTTATGCTTCGAGATTGATCTCGAAAAATGAGGCGAGATCTCGGATGATCGGGATCTCGTAAGATCGAGATTGCATTCCCTACTGTACATTGCTGTTGCAGTGTTATATTACATTACCGAGAATTGTTATCGAAAGCATTACACGAAATAAAATCTATTGTTTATGCATACCATAGTTTTATTTCATTGATCGGTCATGTTAAAGAAATTTTATCTAAATCCCTAAGTTACAATAATTGAAAAGCTCGACACAATAATTGAAAATACATCAATTTTCTCTAATGGTATAAATATTATAATGTTACACACTGTTATTAAGCATATTAATATGTCGCTTGCGATGTGCTGGGCCGCTGTGATTGCAGGTCCCTCAGACCATAACGATGCATGTCAGTCAGTTCACTCATACTCCGCAAAACTTGGCACAATGATTTCAACATAGCAAAAATCGCACCGGTGTTGGTGGCTTTACACGCCGACTACTGTGGTATGACCTATAAGTGGAAGCGATTTATCCTCTTCTTTTCCTTCTTTTTCTTTATCTTTTTCTAAACCTTTCTGCGTAATGATCATAGGTAGGACAAAGTGACTTTTTCATCATCTCATTACTTACAGAAACAAGTGCACACGTCTTTAAATCTTTACTCACAAAAATATTACGTGAACCGCTTATCGCTCTTGACGGAGGCCGCAACTTGTTTATAGCTTGACGAAGCTATCCTACATACATGCTCGGGTAGTTAGCCTGTTGGTTTCAGACGTGAAAAAAATATCCTGGCAACCTAATAGTTTCGCCAAATACCATCTCTGCAGTACCTATGTACCTATGCCTAAAAATCTTATAAAACTGTTAAAATGGTCGCTCTCAAATTGCCTGCTCTGGTCGGTCGTTATCCTACTTCGACAACCAAACCTGAATAGTCAATGCTCGAAAATAACTGTGGAGGCGACACGGCCTCTGTAATATCTGAAACTGATAGGTATTGCTTCAGACCAACGAGTAAAACTATCTAAGTTTAAGTAGCTAATAGTTATACAAGGGATGTCCGTGCTGTGACGTGGGCAAAGGACCTACTACCTTCGGCATAACTACGTGTCTAAAATTGTAAATGCCAACTTACTGCTAACATCATCGTTTTTTTTTTTTTGTTTCCTGGTTGGTAAATCCTCTTGGGCCCCAGGGCGGCGGATATCCATGAGGACTTTTCGGCGGGGTCTATCAGACTCTTACTGACTAAAAACCATCCCGGTGTTCCATCTGACACGTACGCCAAGGGTCGCGGAAACGTACCATCCTTCCGCAACCCCCGACTGGTGCCGCAAATATACAATAATTGACTGGCCCCTCTTGGTATTTCCTCGGATATCTCCATAGATATCCGAGGAAATAAGGAAATGCCATCATTTCCTTATCTTACGTTACCTACTTTATATTAAAGGTTTATGATGTGTGAATGGCACTATGTCTTTCCCTCTATCAAATTACTAAAATTACACATTTCAAAACTCTGCTCAAACCCAAATTACATTCTAGGGATTTTACACATTATGTTTATATTTCCGTGTTATTTGCAGCGAACATCTTATTACCGCTTTCAGAACTCACACAATTTTTAACACTACTCACTGACACATTTGCACCCAATGACTAAATAAACCTATGGACTATAAAAAAAATCTACAAAATTAGCGTATATACCTACAAAAATCGGGCACTTAAGATGGCCGCCTTTCGTAGGGTTGTTTTTGTTTTTTCTCGCACCACACTGTTTTATACAAGACGAGGGCATGATTTTCCTATTAAAGGACAATAAAATACCTAGTTTCTAGACGTATTTCTCACGAAATCAACAACAATATTCGAGCAATGAACCGTTTGACAGCACATCACCACAAAACCATTCATAAAACTCGGCATTCAACATGGCGACCGGTCACGCATACACATGATATTTGTACACAAGTGTTGCCGAATTTAGTACTTGACAAACATTTAGATGTCTCTCTTTTCATATGCAGCTCTTGATTAGTTAAAAGAAACAGAGCGCTTTTTGACATGTGTGTGTCGATATGATGGATATTTGTATAACTATTAAGTATTTCTATAGTAGAATATGCCGTCTCCATGCTTTTCCTATCTCAATGTTTACACCTGTATCCACGAGGAAACTGAGGGGCAATTCTCGTAATTTTAAGAACGTTCACAGTCTGATCTCAGTCTCAATCTGTCAAAAATACCTCTAATTTCCATACATTTTGACAACTGTTTGACATTTGTTTGTCGCTGAGATGAGACTGCGACTAGATTTTGAACGTTTTAAATTACGAGAATTGGCCTTCTGATCCTTGACGTCCGGCTACGCACAAATGATGGTTTCCTTGCCTTGTCTGGCAAGCGCCGTCTCCCACCGAACAAGACTGCAACGCACCGCGTTCTGTTTTCCGACATAGAGTTCTCCTTCCAATAGCACGAAATTCCACGAAACCGACCGAATGGCGATATTGCTCCATCTCGTTCACGCGTACGCATTTTCACTCATTTAACACGATATTTTACGGGTTATTGGCGCTCAAAAATTAGCAAGCCACGTGACCTGAAGTGACGTCATGACGCGTTTTTAATTCTGCAGAACTTGATTTTACTACAAGACTATTATGTAATATATTACAGCAAAATTTTTTTGGTGTTGGGAAAGAAAGACAAAACCTTTAATGTAGGCGTATTGCAATGATTTAATTGCGGACGCGAATGCGGACCAGCGGGTAGCTCGCCGTCCGATCAGGACCAAGCTCGTGCCGGACGGCACGTTTGTGTTCCACACGAGCCTCAACGAGATGTCAGCATCAAAGGAGGGGCCCGTCAGGGCCGAAGCCTGCCGGGGCGGCTGGATTTTCCGAAAGGGTTACCGCCACCCCGGAACATAAAGGGCTAAGGAAGGAACACGGATGGGTTTTAGTCAGTAAGAGTCTGACACTACCTTCCGCTCCACCCAGAGCGGGAGGGGTCATTTGATGATTTATCATCCTAAAAAAAATTAAAAATACCTACAGTATTATATGATTATATTTCAATGATGAATTGACTGTAGAGTGGTTGTGTTCTGAATTTTAGAAGGAAGCAGGCGGGTATCGGCTTTGTACCTTCGCCACTGTTTGGTACCTGTAACTCCTACATTTTGTATTCCACTATAAATAAAATATTCAGAAGGAAGGAGAACTTGGAACACTGGTTGTTTGAAAAAACTGAATATTTTAGATATACATATACATATATATATATATATATATTATATATTATATATTATATATTATATATTATATTTATATATTTATATATTTATATTTATATTATTATATATTATATTTATATTTATATATATATATATATTATATTTATATATTTATATTTTATATATTATATATTATATATTATATATTATATATTATATATAAATAATAAATCTGTAGACGAGATGTTTCTGTACATTGAAAATATTTCCAAAAAAAGTAGTTGGGGTGTTAAAGGTTAACCAACAGATGCCATTTCATCAATTTTTGGAATTTTTGTCTGTTTGTCGGTTTGTCTGTTTGTCTGTTTGGATGTGACAGATTATTGATTTGAACAGGGTCAACGTAAAAAGTACCAAACCAATACGGTTACTTTTTATACTCAAATATGGTGTAGAACTCGGAGCAGTGATTAGTTTTTATTTCATCGCAATCGGTTCACTCTATCAAAAGATATAATAAATTTAAAGTATTCTAGAACAACTTTTTACGTTTTTTAGTAACACGTAACGACATCTATTGGCGCGATATAGTACCTACCTACTAACGAAAACATATTGTTGTTGTGATGTGAATAATCACGTCCTATTAGTTTATGCTTACTTAAATGACGAAATAACACAGATACCTACTTATGTCTATGTTATTTTAAAAAGCAATGAAAATGATTATAATATTAAACAAAATCGCTTTCCATTGATGGTTTATTTAGTGGCGCCTGTGGCGCTAAAATAACTTTAAACAAAAAGTGAGGATAATGTAAGATAATAATAATTAATGTGGTGTTCTGAGCGATAAAGAAGTTAGATAATTATTGATATAGAAAGTTGAGTAACGCAGAGCGTTTTTTAACGAAGTTCTTATATGGAGCTTGCGGTAGGAGTTCTAAGGGAGAAATCGTCAAATGACGAAAAAGCGTTATGCCTCATTTTCAAAGTAATAGGTAGATAGAGACACATACACAGAGAGAGAGAGAGAGATATTTTTCATGGTTTCCGAGGATCCTGACCCCGGTAAGTGAGATCAAAAAGAAAATCAAAGATGGCGGTTGCCTAAATTTTTTACTTTTTCGTCATGGGTGTCGTTTTCATGGTTTTCGAGGGTGCTGAAGTCGAGAGTCAGGTCAAAATGAAAATCCAAGATGGTGGCTGCAATTTTTTTTTATCATGTTTGTCGTTTTCATGGTTTTTGAGGGTGCTGAAGTCGATAGTCAGGTCAAAATGAAAACCCAAGATGGCGGCTCCATTTTTTTTAAATGTTTTGTCATGGGTGTCGTTTTGATAGTTTTCGAAGGTGCTGAAGCCGATAGTCAGGTCAAAATGAAAATCCAAGATGGCGGCTGCAATTTTGTTTTGATTTTTTGTCATGGATGTCGTTTTCATAGATTTCAAAGGTGCTGAAGCCGATAGGCAGGTCAAAACCAAAATCCAAGACGGAGGTTGCATTTTTTTTTATGGGTTTCGTTTTATTGTTTTTTGAGAGGGCTGAAACCAATAGTGAGGTTAAAATGAAACTGTAACGGCTTACCCACCGTCGATTGGCTCATGAACCGTCGGTGAACATTATCTTTAAACCATTAACTTTTTTCCAAAGGACTTTTCACCCACGAAAGTTTTGCCAAGATAACTCTACGTCAGTGAATGCTTTACCCACAGAATGTTTTGACCAATAACTTTTCACCCAAAGAACAAGGCCAACAGACGCCGGGAAAGGTGAAAGTAAAATAATAATAAGACGTAGTCCTTTATTTCTGTGAAAAGGGTATAAAGTAACCTAACCAAGCCTAACCTCGGGGTGCCCTTCGCTCGCTTTGCTCGCTCACTTGAGCCGCCATCATCCCTTCGAACCCTACCTGTCCGAGTCGGGGTGCCCCAAGTCCCGAGCTCGCTTCGCTCGCTCTTGCATCCTTAGTTCTATTTGACATGGGTCAATGTTCTTTGGGTGAAAAGTTATTGGTCAAAACATTCTGTTGGTTAAGCATTCACGACGGAGTTCTGTTGGGGAAACGTTCGTGGGTCACAAGTCCTTTGGATGAAAAGTTAATGGTGTTGACCAACGGTTCATGGACCAATCGACTGTTGGTAAACCGTTTCAGTGCTGGTTAAAATGAAAGTCCAAGATGGCGGCTGCAAATCGAAAAATTCGTAGTGTGTGTCGTTTTCATGGTTTTCGAGAGTGCTGAAGCCGATTGTGACGTCAAAATGAAAATCGAAGATGGCGGCTGCAATTTTCTTTTTCTTTTTTTATCATGTGTGTCGTTTTCATGGTTTTCAATATAAACTTACACGACTTTGTGTGAAATAAAATAAAATACAACCGACTTAAAAACACACTTCAAAGTGCAATAGACCTTTGGTTTCAGAAGTCTGTAATTTCTTGCCAACGCGCAACGTCTTCCCAAACTAAGGTTATTTTGCACTTTGTAGGGTTTTTTATGGAAGTCGGTTTTATTTTTTTGTAATTAGCTTTACAATTTTTTTTCTGGTTTTCGGCAGTATAAGGTCTAAATCAAAATCATGTCTAAAGTTTACATGGGTTTCATCTTCGTAGTTTAAATGGCGGCCGGTGTCAAATATAACCAAAGTTTAATGGGTTGCTTTTTACACGGGCAACTTTATGTAGAAGCTCTTACCATTAATGTATTCTTCCTTTTATCATCTAGATATATCGATGCTTTATGAGGCATAATATTAGTAGGTATATATGATATCTTCAATACCAAGTTAAGAAATTCTAAATTTACCACAGAGAAGAAACCAAGACTTAGAAAAACTAACTTCAAACTTCACTTACTAATCTCAGATATACTTTAGATAAAATGGTGATATGATTTTACAAGTTGGTATTCTAAGACAGACGCAAAATAAAATGGACATAATTATGGCTGTTTGGTTAGATAATCAGCCTCGAGCAGGCGCTTTTATTTTAATTTATTCTCAAAAATCAAAGTGACACTTCGTCGCATTGTCATTATGAACCATGAAGACGCAGTGATTGCAGTCGAAAGGGCCGTGGTAGCGAACCCTAGGTAAGGAAAGCGTTACCAGGCAAGATCTGATGATTCTTCCTTTTCAATGAAGGAGTGGCAATTACACCTTTCCTAAGCGACACATTACCTATTGTTTTCCGACATCCACGCGAACGAAGTCTCGGGCACAGCTAGTAAAGAAAATAAAAACTGCAAACTCGAAAAATTTTAAAGGTAGAAGATAAGAAGTGTTTTTTTTTATATTTCTATGGTAGTAACGCTTCAAAACGTACGCGTTAGGAGGAAAGTAAGAATTGTTTATTCTAGGAGAGGTGACTTTAATAAATAAAAAAGATTAATATATTAATGTAAACATAAATCACTTTCAGAGAAAAAGAAAACAGAACTTATTTCGAAATACATATAACACCTAAGAAAAATATTTGATCTTCTTATTACAAAAATACATCGTTGTCTGATTGAAAGTCTAAAATGAAACAACAGGTTATAAAAAAAAATTAAAGTAAGTACCTAAGTACAACTTAATGTTTATGTATTAGGTACTCATCTGTCAAGGGTAATCAAAACCTTAAAATGCACAATAGTTGTAATCTTTCGTGGGTAGGAAATAAAAAATAAAAAACACATTGTTTTATTCGTGTATTGTTTATGGTTATAATTGTTGGTTATTAAATGGAGAAAAAATATGCTAAATAAAGTGCCACTATGTGCCACAAATTTTTACAGCTAACCTTAGTCAAAGTAAACCTTAGTTGCTATTACAAATAATGTACTACCTGGAGATGAGAATCCAGTTTAAAAAAATACCGAGTACCCACCAGGTACTGGCTCGTTCTAAACTAATAATTGCAGATCATTTGAAAACATTTCCTCTACTAATATTAAATCAAGTGTATCATTGCACGTTTAAATAGATTAGTAAAATCACAACAACGCACACCTCTACATAGAAAAAATCGACTAAAAGATCTTGCAAATTAAAGCTTTCAACTGGTACGTTACCTCAGTTTTTATTTATACACTTATACCTACAAAGTATCTGTAATAATTATATCTAACTAAATTAACGACAGCACCTACTAAAACATCGTTCGTAAAACATACACTAAGAAAATACTAAATAACTGTAATTTTAAGTCTTTTGAATCCTAAAACTGTAGGTACTAAATAAATAAATAATTGTAGATAATACATACAACTGTAAGATCACAGCCGCGTGAATATAAAGCTGCGCCCAGGGCCAATTCTAATTCTTGCGCCCCTACACAAGATGATCATATAGACACGGTCATTTTTATTCTAACTTTGCCGTAACCACTTACATTACTAGGTAAGCTGTTAATAACCCAATGCCACGCATTCTTTAGAACACGCCTCAGGAGAACCAAGGTAACTGACATCACCCGAAGAATTGCCAAACTTAAGTGGCAGCGGGCAGGGCACATTGCTCGCAGAACAGATGGCCGATGGGGCTGAAAGGTTCTGGAGTGGCAACCGCGAACCGGTAGACGTAGCGTTGGAAAGCCTCCCACAAGGTGGACCAAGGACCTTGTGAAGGCCGAAGGAACCCGTTGGATGCGAGAAGCACAGAACCGGTCGAAGTGGAGGTGCTTGGGGGAGGCCTATGTCCAGCAGTGGACTTCTATCGACTGAATGATAAGAACACTACTGCCTGAATGTATAACTTTTATTTCTTTTTTTTGACCATTGACCAGTGGCGTAACTAGTCCTAAAGGGGCGCCTTTTACCCGAGGTTTTTTTTTTTTTTGCTAAATAAATAAATAAACTAGCATAATAACAGACTTGGGAAGTCAAACTGTCATTGTGATCTTACTATTGGCAATAGCGAGCGATACGAATTCGAAAAGAAGTCGAGTCCTGAAAGAGCTTGAGAATTGAACCGCACCTGTTGATTGCACGTAATTTGATTTAATTTTCATTAGGTTTTTAGACTTAGGTCTCTTTCAATTTCGCATTTCGCGCGAAATCATACGCGCGTTAGTGAGATACTAGGCACCAATACATCGCGCTCACAAGCATCGCGCTTATTTAAAATACGCGCGTAAATCGCGTGCACTACGCCAGACTCTCGACTCGCGCGTGATTCGCGCAAAATACGCGCGAGTCGAGATACTAGAGACCCCTTGTTGCGTCCAGTTGACGCGCGAACTCCAGAGCGTTCAACTCCATGTTTTCTACTGACAAATGAAATTCGAACTCAAATGCTCGCGCGTTGGGATGCTCCTTCTGGACGCAACGGTCGCGCGTGATACGCACGAGAGAATCGCGGCGAATTCACCCTTCCTGGACAAGCTCTAAAACTGCACTTGCACAATCCCTTTTACTTCCCGTCCTTGACTACGCTGGTGTCAGTTATATCCACATCTAGATAAAGTTGTGTGACTTCAAAACTTTTGCAAAGATTTATACTTAAATAACCTTTCAAGTTCCTTCATGACACACAATAGATATCTCAGGTCATCGGAAAACCTGAGACTGGAGATTCCGATGCATTCCACTAGTTTCTATGACAAATCTTTTATACGGTTCAAGTAGTACGGTTATGGAATGACTTGCACGTGTCGGTAAGGTGTGCTCAATCTTTGTCCACTTTTAAAATTATGATAAAAAAGCACTTCCTCTCTCCTTAAACATCATCATTACATTTGGATTAGTATAATATACTTTATTTATGTATTTATTGTATTATGTAAATAGTACACCACAGTACCTACAGTATTTGTCATTAATTCCCCTTTTTAAATCCATCCAAAGGTTGTCCTTAAAAGATCGCTCTTAGTGATAAGACCGCCCAGACCCTCTGTAAAATTTCTATATTTATGTCTGTAATTTGTATGGTGAACATAATAAAGAGTATTCTTTTCAATTCTAACCCTATACCTAAGTAGATGCTCACAACAGAAGGCAATCGTAACAAAACGGTCAGTTTTATAGGAGTTGCGTTCTCGTTGTCAACTTCCATTAAAATTCAAATTCAATGATCTATCTTACTCCTACTATCAGAAGTACCTAAGATAGAATAAAAAAGATGATGAATATAAAACTATGAGATCGTTTTCTGGTTTTGACCCTCGGGTCCACTTAGGTTTCCGGCAGGACAACTGAGGGGCAATTCTCGTAATTTTAAGAACGTTCACAGTCTGATCTGAGTCTCAATCTCTCAAAAATACCTCTAATTTTCCTACATTTTGACAAGTTTTTGACATATTTTGTTTGTCGATGAGATGAGACTGCGACTAGATGTTGAACGTTTTAAATTACGAGAATTAGCCTTCTGTTCTCTGCCCATTCAAACACGAGTACTGACAACTCCTGACAAAACTGTTTTATATTGAAGATGGACGGTAACAGATAAGATTTGTCCCTACTGAAAAGTAACTAGTATACATAGAGGTACATTCCCACTGAAAATTATTTTCATGACTGTTATATTTTTTATATAATTTTCAGATTCAAATAATTTTCAGTGGGAATGTACCTCTATGTATACTAGTTACTTTTCAGTACAAAGGCAATCAGTCTCGAATCGTGGTGGTAAACGTTTTAGCGAAACCAATGTCAACCATCAAAAAATAATTGTACGAAGCACAGCATAATCAGCCAATGTTCCCACTGCTGGGACACAGGCCTCCTCTCTATGAGAGGTAGTGGGCCATTAATTCACCACGCGGGCCCAATGCGGGTAGGTGGATGACACATCTCTTAAAATTTTTGGTTCTAGGACACGGTTTTCCTTCACCGTTTTGAGAGCAGTGGTGATGTCATAATTTAGGTGGGTACAGGTAAAGCGGCTCCGCCTACAACACGTAAGTTGCGGCTGTTACAACTGGGCCACCATTAATTGTACGAAACTAAAGTAAAAAACAATGCAAATGCATGAATAAAAGTAGTAAAGCACACTATAGGTAATTTGCTAGTCTGTAGTGCTATAGTAAAAAACAACATTGTTGAACAACTTTAGAGCTGATTTACCATGAACACGAGCCCTTACTCTGTAATCCAGGGAGGAGCTCGTAGCTAAATAATAACAGCCGCACGAAGGTTAAACTATGTTTGCCGAGGTCGGTTCGTGAATGGGTGACCATTCTTTACACATCGAGACACCTCCGTATTCGTAGATCTTTAATATTCGTTACGGGAGTCGGAAGCCTAAAAATTTTACAACCAGTCTTAACAAGGGCTTTCATGTTACCCAATAACAGGGTTGTGGGTTGTGGAGGTCAGGTAAGCAGTCGCTCCATGTAAAATACTAATATTCAGCTGCATCCGACTGAAAGCCGGCCCCAATTAGTCTAAGGAGATTGGTTGACTTTATAAGCCAGGGAGTCTGCTTTTAAAGAGGTTCAAAGTGAAGATTTTACAATGTTAGTACAGCGGTCGACTGTAAACCCCTTTCCTTACATTCAGACTATAGGTCAGTACATTTGCCGTCAAACTTCTTGATCAAAGATAGCAGGTGGGCCTCCTTACGACACCGTATTAACGTTTTCAGCGTACGCCTAAGTTGTTTATCAGCAAGCATGAAAGTTTTTATTCGTACCGGCTTTACTCACCCGGGTTGAAACATACATTTTCAACCTAGGACATAGGTACCCGGCAACCAGAGCACGTGAAAAGGGCTAAACAGAAGCTATTTTACTAGTGAAACTGTTTATCTAAACATTTCCAATCAGGATAACTAAACCAATGGTAAAAATATAATTATAAATTAGTCACCTTGATAAACAGTTTCCGATAGATATTCAGATAATAATTATAATCAAAATCTTACACTAAATTAGCCTAGACTAAACCTGAAAAGCCTGCAATAGTAGATTTACAGAAGTGTATTTTTTGTCTACATATGCAACTAAGACATCAAATAAAGAAAACGAAAAAAAACAACTATCTTACTTATCGAGGTATGCTTTGTTGCGATCTAGACATAAATATTGATAGGTATGTACTTACGCGGTTAAAATAATTATGATATAATAATATGCTATATATAGTACTGCCGATGTATAGGATGCTTTGATTACATTTGTGCCAATCCATACAGCAACCAATAATTTCTACTAATAAATACAGGGTCAAATTAAATTAGCTAGCGAAACGTGATGAGACGTTATGGTATCGATATCTAAACACGAAAAATAAAAAATAATTTTTTTTTGGTCAATGCCTGCTGTTTGTATTGTGACGTAAAGTGTGGGTTGATATAATCTGTATTATCGTGTTGAACCCATCACAACTGTGAAGTTTACACAAAAACAAAATTGGATTGATATTTTAAAGTGACTACACAATATGGTGCGATGCGGTTGACGTCCGGGCGTCCCTATAAAAAAAACTTCATCAAATTAATTCATTTTTTGTTTTATCATGTTTATAACGATACTCATCTCGTCTGCGGAGTATCGCTAGCTATATTATAGCTAGATTAAAGTGACCCTGTATAAATCAAAACGAACTTACATCCTAAACATTTATGAATATTCAATATTAAATTTTATCTGTTTTTTAATCAGCTGAGCTATAAGAATCAACAGCTCCTGGTAGTTAAACAATGGAATATAATAAAAAAAGAAAACAATTAAACTATGTCTAGATATAAAAGCAAAAAATAATTTAGGGGTAGACAATGCCAAAAACAATGTAAAGGTTCAACATGGCAACACATCAAGCTATACCTACATTTCCAGTTTTAGCTGACCTCGCATTGTATAAGTTTTTCGTACAATCAGAAGTCAGCTTATACTGGTTATGTATAGCTTGATTGCACATCAAGTGCAATACCGGCCGTGCGTACCGATACAAAAATCTGTGTGAAGATATACCTATTATAAATTCTTAAAAATAATTATACGTTTAACGTTTATATAGGATCAACAACTTAAATTGCTAACAAGACTTCCAATCATTAAAGAAACGATAACATAATAATATTTCTTTGACATTATTCAGACGAAAAAATGATAATGTATCATCCGTAAAACCTTGCCACGCGTCATGGTAGCCCGCGAAATTCTTCTTTGCAGCACGCATCGCTTGACCGCCATAGAAACTTATTATAATTCTATAAATAAATGTTTTTTATGGCCGTGAATCATGTTTAGATCAACAAACAATCTAATGCTGACCAGTAGTGCGATTCTGTAACCATCTCACCGTGAAAACTTAGGTGAAGTGAGCGTGGAGTGAGCTGTCATTAGTGTCAATCCCGACAAAATTCTAAAGTAATCATTCCCACAATTAAAAACGTTCGAAAACCTAGTCGCAGTCTCGTCTCAACGACAAACAAATGTCAAAATGTAGTTTAGAGGTATTTTTGACAAATTGAGACTGAGATCAGACTGTGAACGTTCTTAAAATTACGAGAATTACCCCTAAGATTTCTTGAGTTTGTCTACAATCTGTCATTTTGTCTATTCTTCCGTCGCCGAACTCGTTTCTATGGTCGTAAGGTTACGCGTGCAGGATCGTGCAGTATCGGGTTGTTTGTTGATCTAAAATGATTCACGGCCGTAAAAAATATTTATTTATAGAATTATAATCAAAAAATCTTCAATAAAACTCTCCAAATTCATATTAATCAATTGAAGACTATTTCATGAAATCATGACATTTGAAGCCATAGGCATCTGGGCACGCTCGTTCCATCATAGACCTCATCCATCGCTTTCCATCAGGCGTGATCGGGCCCATTCAGCAATAAAAAAAAAGGAGTTGTACTGCTGATTCTAATGATTAGAATTCTGTAACGCCATATTTGTTACGGTTGCGAATCATATTTTAATCAACATACCTACAACCGAAATTGACCTGGTAATTGCAAAAAACGTAAGAAATTAGGCTACAGAGCGTGCCAAAGGAATATACATACATATTTTTCATACACTCGAACTGGCGCAGTCGGGTAAAAATGAATTTTGCGGGCTACCTTAGCACATCCCCCTTAACAAGTTTTGAAGATAATTTAGTAACTACGCATGATATCGGTTACTTTGGAATGCTACTAATACTACATGTAAAAGTATGATATAATAATATAGCCACTTAAAAGCGACTTCTCTTCGGTTCTGCATAAGTAGCTCCCGAACAGTAACCCTGAAAACATAAAAGAAAACTATTAGTATTTTATTTAAAAAACATTAAGGATTTTCAGTGAAAAGATCAACTTATTAAAACTTTGTAGGTACTTATTAAAAATATCATTGATGGATTCAACCTTTTTACAACAGCTTAACGCTTATTAATGGCGAGTTTTCTCCATTTTCCAATATTTACGGAATTATTATCTTTTTTTGTAACCATTTATTGTAGGTATACCTACGTGGCATTAACTAAATCTAGGCTTAAACCGAACGACCTCTTGAGTTCATAGATAAATGATAAATGATTTTATTTTGTAAGTAGGTTTGTACAAACACTTTTACACGTCAATCATATTTTTTATAAAACTAGATGAGGTCGGCGTTTCCTATCTGACTACTCTGAGAAGAAAGGCCGAAACAAACTCAGAGGTCACAGTCTCTTTTAAAGTCCAGACATCATAATCTTGGTCAGGATATATGAAGACCATGTAGATCGATGTCTGAGATGGTTTTTTGAGGAAAGAACCACACAGATTGACAGGACCTGTCCAGTCAGTGCACGCATTTGTCAGAAATCGTGTAGCTCAACTCAAAACTTAAGGAGCTCAACGATTCGACCAACAATACCAAAGAAAGGACATTTGGGTAGGCCGTAGAAAGCAGATTATAAAAAAAACGTGTAGATAAGTAAAGGCTTTGTCTTTATCATGGTAATTTTGAGATTTATTTTCCGTGGTCATTAATTTTAACGATAAAATCCTACGAACTAATCTTAAGTTCTCGTTGTTGTTCAATTATGGCGTCATTTTCACTTAAAATTCGGGCGAGATGCGACGTCACCCTACGATGCAGTCAATGACTGAGCAACTCCAGCTTACTTCGTCGATTAGACAAGGACAAGACAATTTGTGGGTGGCGGGGGAGCAGACTGACTTTAAAATATTCAAGCGGGAATCGCTGCTCCTTCAAATCAATTTACATGATATGATCAGCTGATGTTGTGTATGATGCTGATTGAAGGCTGGCAGCGTTGCTCCGAAAAGACAAAGGCCGAAAAGGCTTTTCGCCTTTTGGGCAATTTTCCTGTTGACAGCGATGTTTGCCAATTTTTGATGTCCTACGATTCTTTCCTCTATCTTTTCTGTTAGCTTATAATACGTAAATATTATCTTGTGTGAAAATAAATAAATACATGACAGTAATGGGTCAGCGCTGACTTGGTTCGAGTTTAGAGGCAGCCCCTTCCGCGACCAGATCTTCGAGCGAAGGTCCCGTCACGAATCACTTGAACGTGTCAAACCAGTAGAAAAGTTCCAAGACGAGACAAACAACTTTGTGTTGCCTTAACGCTGGTTGACGATGAGGGAGCAATGAAAGTTCCAGGCAAGTTGTAGGCAAGTAGACCTAAAGATAACTATGTGGTCCGCAGTGAAAAAAAACGGTACCCTTTCCTACCCACAGACATTTAATGAAGCAACAACAGGATTGTGATTGATATGTACAGTTTCATCCCCTTCTGCAAATAACAACCAACAAGGAGTACTAATCCGTCTGCCACACGTGTTGTTTACATCCCCCTTCCAACATTATACCTAGCTATTGTTTGGTGGCCTGGGTTCTACACTATAATAATATATAAATATGATTAAGATACTGTTTGTTTACGAAATAGGTACTGTTGAGAGACGATTATTCAGCCTAGATCTACATGGAACAGAATATCAATCTATAGAGGTATGAGGAACAGGGTGTAAAGTTCACTCATACTCTATAGAAAAGGGCGGATCCTCCGGTGCCTGGCGGGCAACTGCCCGATGATTCATGTCGGGCCGTTGTATCTATGCTAGTTGCGCGGTAAACTCTGCTTGCGAGATCCAGGATTTTGCGTGACGTCATTTTGACGCGTTGTTCGCATGTGGCGTTGTAAATACCGCTACAAATCTATTAGGTACATCGTGCCCTGTATTATCGCATTGTATGCTTAATATACGGGTATATGAAATAGTTTTCCTAGGATGCTAGCGAAACCGCGGTCAAGAGCAGACGTAACATAAAATCACGCTTTTAAGTATTCCTGGAGGGCACGGCAGAGAGTTATATGCACCCAGATTTTATATTAATTCAGTTCCTTGCAAAATGGAGATAGGGAGTGCAATTTGAGCGAATCATCAACATCGAACAAATCCTGCAATTCTGGTGGAGACCAATAAAACTTTGCTCGATCTGGAAATTGTACCCAGGACTCCATGGTCCGCAGCTACTAGGCCGACGGGCATTCAACAACAGCAACAGCTATTAACCGTATAGTTTAGGTAATAAAGCGTTTTTATGCGCCCCGATTATTGGACTCGAGACGGAGGTTTTCGGTCATTCAGGGTCCACTTGGACGTGACATATTTTAAATGTGCGTTAGGTATTAAACGTTTAGGAAGTGTACTACACCTCGGTTCAGGACCAGCGCTGCTGCAGCCGGTCTCTCTCCTGCATGAGCACCTCAGTCTCCTGTTTGAGGCGCTCAGTTGCCTGACTCAGCCACTCCCGGTCGTGCTTCATGCACTCGCGCTCGCTCTTCTCCTTCGTCAGAGCGTACACCATGTCTGGAACACGTTATGATGGGAGTAAATCTCATATCCTTACGAGTTCAAACAAATAACATTACATCACACACGTAATCCCTGAAACGTTATGTAGAGGTTTTCATAATTATGGTACACCACATTTTGCCAGTTATGTTCAAGTCCCATATAATAGGGGACGAGCCTTATAATGTCATCAACTGGGCACTTCAGACTACAGACTCCGGGCCGCTTCTGAGAAATTCCTTATGGAAAAACCCAATAACACCTTGCCGACCTGGGAATCGAAACCTGGACCTCATGCGCAGCAGTAGCGCTAGCGATCACTAGATCAACGAGGCCATCAAATAGAAAAGCAGAAATAACAATAATAAACATCTCGTTACCATAACACAAGCATTAAGTTGGGACTAAATGACGTTGTGTGAAATGTCCAAGGATATTATTTATAACACGAAAAGTTTTCACGTTACCTACATAACGTTAACGTTAGTGAATTTTGAACAACTTATAATGATGTAGGTAGGTAATAAATGTACAATTAGCTCTAGAGTTATTTGGGAATCGAATTTTCAGAATCACTTGGCTTGCAGCAATGCAATGTAGGTACATTCATTTACATTTTCAAAAGTAGGTAGAAGAGATATAATCTAAACATAGTTTAAATTTGCTAAACTAAAATTACAGCTGCGATCGAACTTTTTTTGTCAACATGATATCATTTAGTATAATATAGGTACTAGCATCGACTTATAAAAAAAGATGGACTCCGCGCCACGCATATAGAAAGTATACATGCATATAGTAGCACAGCAAGTATGCCGGGACCGCTTGTACAAACACGCCTCACGCTCACATTTACATCATAGTATGCTGACCGGCCGCCATTACGTGACACGACAGCGTCAATCGTCAATCACGCACACAAAGATAGGTACGGTGCTTCACTTTCGACATGCGTAGCGCGGAGTCCATCTTTTTTTATAAGTCTATGGGTACTAGCTGTAATATTGGTCTAGCTGCTAGCAAATTAAAAATCAGAGTTCAGTTGTATCTTACTAGCCGTGGTGTCGTTGTGGTGAGGTTGCGCTGTGTGTGTTCGGATCCTAAATATAATATTTTTTCTAAAATATTTGTCGCAAAGTGAGTGTGTTTCTACAGTTTCATTCATTCGCGCTGCCTGCCATTACATTACATACTAGCCTTATTTTACAAGTACGCGCAAAACATTTAAGATTAGTGTAGCCATTTTCAATTTGCAACTTATGCGCTTTGTATTCAATACTAGTTTATCAGTTGGCTATCAAGTTTACTTTGAACGGCTGTCAACGATCCGATTCCGAACTCAAAGTTGCTCGGTAGGAAACTAGAAATGAGGAAAGCTGCCAAGAGCGTTTCCTTTCAATGGAAACTTAGTTTAACTTAGGTAGTCAAGTTGGAAATACTGCTTTGAAAATATAAGCAGGCCTATTCCCGTATATAAAAACATTGAAAATCTAGTCTCATATTCCAAGACTTTTCCTCGAAACTTCCATCTATTTTTATTATTATAATTCTGGAAATTATTTTGTTTGATGAACATAATGTTTTGATTTAAGGCGAAAGCGTCAGGGCAGCAGGGATTTTTGCAATTTGCAGGTCAGTATCAGATATGTTGTATGTTGATCTAAACATGAATTTTTTTCAAATTCAAATTCAAATTCTTTATTGTGGTACACAGGTAAAAATATGGTGTTACAGTTTATAAAGTGAAGTACATCTATGACCCGCCTTTAGGCATACAATAATTTAAAGATTTTTGCAACATTATAGTAGTAGTCAATAATTTAGTATGAATTAATATGTTAGTCAATAATAATAAATAATAATAGCAATCAATAATTTAAAAGCTTCAATAAATTAATAGTAATTGATAATTAGTTAATAATTAAAACAATAGGCAATAATTTAATTATATTTAATATAGTGATAATGAGTAATAACGATTATGGAATGAATTCAATAATTAATCAAAATCTGTCATCTAGGTACTCATTAACAGAATAATATACCTTGCTATATTTGTAATGTTTAATAAAGCTTTTGTGAAATCAAGTATTTCATCTAATTCTTTGATTTCCATAGGAAGCTTATTATAGATTTTAGGTGCCATTCCAAGAAGACGATTCGCGGATTCGCGGCCGTATCAAATATTTATTTATCGATTTAAAATCATAAAAATCATCAATACCTATGTCTAAATCATAGAATACCCTATTGAATGACAATTTCATTCTTCAATCATGACATTTGAGGCCAAATCTAACTCAAGAATTTGTATTGCTGGCAATGGTTCTAATGATTATAATTCTGTAAGGCTATTTTTGTTACGGTCGCGAAGCATATTTTAATCAACATACAACCTGACACTGACCTGCAAATTGCCAAAAACGTAAGTACTTAAATTTGAATTTTGCATGGCAGGCACATCACAGTGATACGATTCTTTCATAACTTGTACCCACATAGGATGACAACGCAACAGATGGATCGCCCGAGTCGATGGCTATTGCACACACTTGAGACACAGTTACCAAATAAATTGGGATGTCGGTACGAGGATTCCTACCCACATCCCAATTTATTTGGAGCCGGCGCAGCATGACTTTTTTTTCGATACTCTTCTTGACTTGAAATCCTTTCAAATTCTGAACGAGCAACAATTAGTGAACAGTGGTGGCGGTTCGAAACCTGACAGGACTTTACTTTGTGTAAATTATTTCATCACCATTGCTCTCAAAACGGTGAAGGAAAACATCGTGAGGAAGCCGGTAAGTTATGTCCTAAAACCAAAAACTCGAAGACGTGTGACATCTACCAACCCGCACTGGGTCCGCGTGGTGGATTACTGACCACCCCCTCTCACAGAGAGGAGGCCTGTGTCCCAGCAGTGGGAATATTATAGGCTGATCATACGATAATTACAAACAAACTTACAAATTAAGCGCATTGTACCTATCCGTTCGAAACTTTACGCGGATTTCACCGGAAAGGTTTCACCTTTGTTATGAGAACCATAAACAAATACGGAGTAAAATAAATCGCTTTGCAAACAAAATCGTGCACAGGTACCTACTACAACACCAAAGCACCCATGACAAACACGACGTCCATTGGGCAATATCAATAATTGCAATTAATAGTTAATTCGCAGCCGGTTAATTAATAATAGGTTATGCTAAATCGCTGGAGCAGAAAATTGAACCATCAAGAACATTCCTGCATAGGTACTATAACAAACGTTGAAATGTAGTTTTCCAATATAATAATTCACATTCAATCTTAGATATATTTAGTTTATGTAAGCATTCAATTGTATTTACTAATTACCTACAAGTGGTCCTTCACTGTAGGTATCATTCTGATAATATGGTAGGTATATTTGAAGCCAAGCAGGTTTCACTGATACCACTGTTTATTAATACCGTAGCTACTAAATAATTTGGATGTCTTAATCGTTTCTCTTCAAGTATGTCGGTTAAGATTACACCGCTATTTCAGAAATGCACTCGTGTTGACTGCTGCGCCTGCGCGGCTCATCGAGAAATTAAACGATAAAAACCGCGTTTTTTTTTAAATATCATCAAAATGAAAGTTCGGATTCAATATTAAATTTTAAAAAAATCTTTAAAAAACTTGGTTTCAAATATTTGAATATATTAATAAATACCCACAAATAATAACATCATACAAAAAAGAATAATTAAAAGGTAATAAAATAACAGAATAAAAATACTCACTGTCCAAATCGAAGTAATGAGCCTCGTGGATGAGCAGGTCGATGTAGGGGAAGTCGGCCGGCAGCAGCAGCTTTTTGTTGCGCAAGAAGTTCAGGATGTGGCGGAACATGCCGCCGTCGCGGTCGATGAAGTAGTGTTGCTTCAGCGTGTCCAGCACGATCGGGATCGTGCCGTTGAACATCTTGCCGAGCCGCGACTCCGGGAAGCTGCACACGAGTAACAGTAACTGCTCTCAATACATGCACAATTGCACATACGTCTCAACAAATCGATGCATTGAACGTTCAGTGTGATCAATTCCCGAGTGATGCAAATTGCTCGCGCGTCAGTGACTTCGACTGAACTAGATTTCATATGGGTCCAGATTGAGAGCCCAGTGAGAGTCAAGTAAAGAACTTATTTGCTAAATAATTTTCGCTTAGTAAGTAATCGATCGCTGTGCAAGTTTTGAATATTCATAAATTGAAAGGTTTCGAAGGGAAGAATATTTTATATTGTGCCCCCAAGTGAGTTGATTAAAAGAAAAAGTGACTGGGGCGAAGGCGGTGCGGCGGGGCGGGGTTGGAGCCTCGCTGCATATCCCGCAGGCCCCGCGGCGCCGCCATCGGCGCTCCGACCGACGCTCCCGCCGAGAAATAACACGAGTTCAGATAAAACAAGCTTATACAATGCCAACTAACTGCGAATATAACACTCATTATGTAACCACAAAACGCAGCTACAATAAATTGTAAATTACAGTGGGACCGCGTCATCGCATCCTGTCTTGTCCCTTCTTCGTCAACACTGTTGCTGAGCCGTGAAAGTTGCATGCCTTAACAACTATGTATTAGTGTATTAGTTGAACGTCTGACCAGCGTTTTTATTGGTCAGTTGATTCACTTGATTGATAGTTTTCCTTTGTCATTTGATATGTAACGCATGTGATGTATACCATGGCGAAACAATGCACTTCGTTCTAATATACGGTCTACGTAAAGGTATAAGTACCTACTTACTTCGTGATATGCACTTATATTATTGGTTCCTCCTGATGAACGATATACTTATAAACTAAAAGGATGTCACAATTTTGTGCACAAAAACAATCAAGTCATCAGTACTTTAATGTACTCTCTGTCTTCTAGCTCATCGATAATCTTAGCATCCCAGATCATCACACAGCTATATTCAAGGGTAAACTTAATTATCTTCAACAGAGTTATCTTCATCACCAACAATTGGTAAGATAAACTATCAGTTTTTTTTTCAGAGATTGGCATGAATATTATGATGCAAAAGTTACGAATTTTTATTGGAAAGACCAAGGAGAGAATGGATAAATTATGTGAAAAATGTTATAGTTATAAAGTGAGTAGATACTGTGATGACGGCTGATAGAGACCTATATGGCGTGAGAAGCGGGACTAAATTAGGATAAGGTCATAAGCATGATACTAAAACAGCAATTGCAATGCTTCTTCACCATAATATGGCACTTCCAATAATAAAAAAACACATACAGGAATACGTTTTGTTATTCGAATAGAAATTGTGCAAAATTGTGTCAGCGCTAAATAGGTAATACAGGCAGATGAGAAAATTGCGCTGAATTAATACATTCAGATGATCGAGTATGAAGAGAAAACAGTTTTCTGAATTAGCAAGTGATATGTCTTTCAAAAGTGGATCACCTATCTTGTACTGGGAGGTTTTTAGCGGTCACCACTAGACTACAAGGATTTTCGAACAGTACAGTTACCCGAGAAAGCAAACAAAATAATTCAAATTGGTACACCGACAGGACTACAAAATACTACTAGATATCTATATACAAATGTTCAACAACGGCTAACTGTTCTAGCATTACAGAGATACGAGACATGACACTTTTATTTTGTCCATAATCCATTCGAGTTAGCACATTAATGGTATAGGTACTTGTTACATTGGCTATTTTTTATAAAATGTACATACGCAGTCAGAGTTTCCAGTGACGATGTGTAGATAGTACCTCCCACGTCGATGTGGACAGGGGCGTTGTACTTGGTGGTCGGCGCCACGCGTGGTATGCCCACCAACTTCTTTTCCATGGGTCCGTCCTCAGGTTGAGGGCTCCCGGGTTTGACGGGCAGCATCTGAGAAGATAATAGAAAATTTAGCTTCAGAACATGCACACAATATTTCACAATGTTGCTAAATATTTTACAAAAAGTTTCATTCTCCGAGTAGGATTGCTGTCTTTTTTCCACCTGTGTGAATTTTCATGTTTTTTTTAAGAATTAGGCATGGGTCAAACGTGGTTTGAACCGAATACAAACTTGGCCGAACATTCGGTAAAAAAACACTTCGTTTATTTTCACTACAATCCTGCCAGATAACGCAGAAGCGTCTTTGGTGTTTTTGCACCATAACCTGCAATTTGTAACTTTAAATACCGGTCCGAATACGATTTCATTTAACACTTAAAAAAAAAAGTGATTTTCGACAATTATTGAAATGTGAAGATATCAAAATTCTAATAATTTTTAGAATACATTCAATTGTTAAATAATTAACAATTAAAAAACAAGAAAAGCTTATGAATTCTTTTTACTGATGGAGTTTTATTACATTAGTCAAAAAAGTTAAGTTAATTTAAAAAAAATATGTTTCGAATATTTGGCATTTGAACCGAACCAAACCACCGAATTTTGGTTAAACTGAATGCGAAATAATTTCGGCCGAACCCTAATAATTAGCCCTAAATCTTGCACAAGGGGACACTGACAATCTGTATGTAGCTTTGGACTAAGTTAGTCATGTGATACAGCGTGATTACCTACTTAGTTCAGTCGTAGTCGTAATGATCAGGGATAGTTACTTGTTTGCTGAATTCAATATTAGAGATATGCAGAGTCAAAATAAATCATATAGCCATTTCAATATTAGTTTACATATTAATGATGACTAATAAGGTTTTGGTTTGAGGCAACAAACCAATACCATTACACTAAAGATAGATAGATACTTAAACCATTTTTTCAATGCATACAAAAGACAGCACAATTAATGACAAAAGCACAATTAAATGCTAACAAATTACAAGAATATATAGAAAAAAAATACATATTAAAAGAGACTAAGAAGACATTATGACACTTTTAACCAAATTAACGAATATACAAAGTGCTGTATGCATCTCAAGGTTGCACCAAATGGGAGTCCAGCTCAGCATGTGTCAGGCAAATGTACCTGACTTTTAAATGGTATGGTATTGCTACGTGACGCTGATATTCTGCTAGATCAAGAAATTTGTAAGTATACCCACCCGCAACTAGTATGTATAAAAATTAAAGTCTAAGTAATGAATTTTTGCATTGGGTAACGTTTTTGTTCGTTGATGTGTAGACTGTGCTTTGATAACTTTATTATTCATAAACATATGTGTAATGTACAAATTCATAATCTTATTATAATTACGGTGTCGTAGGTGCGAATAAAATAAACGACTAAAGGTGGTTTGTCGTGATTATTATCTTACACAAAGTAATACACTCGATGGACGATCTATGATGGACTATAAAGATTCCGTTTTGCATTGTAATCAATCCTATCTACTAAATATTCGCAGGTATATTTAAAGCCTTACTTCTATATGGCTCCAATTTTGTTGTAGTTTAGTACATACAATTTTAATTCAACGCATAATGGTAGTGTGCCTGCGGTTATCGCGGAGCGGGAAGCTGCGGGCGCGAGCTCCGCTGTGTGGACCACATCTTGTTACAGCCCCCGGCATGTGCCGGAGGGACGCGGCGGTACGAAATTAGAGTTCGGATAATAAAAAAATATATATACCACATTCCCAGCAACAGTACGACTAGTCGACTAAATAGGGATTTAATGATAGGTACATTCTTTAGGTTGAGCATTTGAAACGCATAGTGTGGCATGGAATACGCAATCTTGTCACGAAACAGCGCGAGAAAGGATAGTACAGGTACTATTTGGTCTGTGCAACAAGGAAAGGGCCAAATACTTATTTACGATGCATTAGTCAAAATGATCGATATGCGGGAAATACTGTGATGAGCCAATGTAACAAACGCGAATGGAGCGTTACACTGAGCTGTAGGTACCCATTTCGATGATGTTTCAAAATGTAAAAGTGCAAGATACGTGAGGTTGGCGGCGCATCAGCGTGGGAGCATCCCGCGGAGCCGACCCACTGCCGCCGCTCCCACGCGCCACGGCACACGGCACACGGCACCCTTCACCGACAATCAATATTCTTACACTAATATGATTTTATCCACACTAAACAAATGCATGCCGAAATTAATCAACACTGAATTTAAGCCCAACACTTACTTATGTCCGCATCTGTCATCCATGTCCAATGGTAGCCTAATTTGTGGAATACAAATTAGCATTTGCTAAGCACTGCGTTATCAGTTATGTGTTTAGTTATGAATTGGTACATATCCAGGACGTTTGTAAGTAACAAATTGCCATGAAAATTGTCATTTGCGATGTCGTGTGGCTGAGACTAAGCGCTCGAGGCCACTCACCGGACCAAGTCCGACTTCAATTATTTTTTATCGCTTGAATGCATCTCCGGCACAGTCGTGTGGTGTCCTATCTCACTGGTTTCACACCTAACGCCCTATTCATGTGACTACACTTATGCTTCTGTAAAGTAAACCGCCCTTTATTCGTTCCGAGTTCCGTGCCGTAGCTCGCTAAAGTTAAAGAAATAAGTTCCCTGAAGATGAGAAAGGTAATGCAACAATATCAAGGATTTATTTTTCTGATTCATTAAAAAGTGGCAAATATTATTTCTATAAACCATGCCAGGTGTTAATAAAAGACAGATAGAGTACAAAAAAAAACGTTTAAAATTGCACGCATGTCATCTGCTTTTATAAAGGCTTGAAGGATTTCTAAAGAGCCTGCCACTGCAAGACCACACGCTATTATAAACTTTAATCACTGACAAGTACAGTCATTTAGTAAAAAAAAAAGAAAATAAATCGTCATCGTCGTAACTGCGATGTCTGCAGTAAATAGTATAGAGGTCGAAAAACGAGTTGGAAATCAAGCGACTAAAGTCGGCTACTGTATACTTGTAGTTACGGTAGCGCGACGCTAGAGGGCGTAACGTCGCGAAGCAATCCACCACTCTTACCTGTCTGGTTTCATTATAAATATGCCGCAGGCTGTTTGCCCGCTCCGCGACAGCCCAAATACCTAATCACTGGATACCAACCAACGCAATAAACATGAACGGTTTTAGGCTTTCGATACGTATGTTATATATAAGTACATTACAGAATAAGTAGAGATACCTAATAATTTCGGTGGGTATTAGGAAAAGCTAAAGAAATTTTAATATTTTACTTTTTATTACACCAGATTTATAACACCAGAAACAGGTAGACCATTATTCTTATTAGTAACAAACAGCTCTTTCATCTAATATTGTGGTTTTACCTATTCCTATACAACTTTAAATTAATAATATTTTTATTATAAACGAAAATTACGAGATAATACAAGGTTTTACTTAACTTGCACTGTTCGTAAGTAGGTATGTACCTAGGTAGGTATGTAAGGTCCGTCAAAAATTGCAAACCATTTTTCGATCATTTGTTGGTATCCTATTGTCGAAGTCTTCATGGATCAAAATGGTACTTATTCATTACTCTAACGATTACTTAGAAAAATGTTGTCGTTTTTTAATTATTTTAAGAACTTCAGGGTAAAATTACTGAAAGTATTGCGGTAGTCAAGGTCTTATAGACTGTGTATAACGAATTTGCCGCATTTAAACAAAATAGACCTCAAAAATCTGAAAAAGGGCTTTGAATGTCCGTGGCATACCTACAGTCCGCAATTTAGTTTTTTTCTTAAATCGCTATATCGGAAAATAGATTTTATATAGGCTACATGCGTGGACGCCATTTTGAAAAATATCAAAATTGCGGTCAGTTGGAATGCCAGGCTCCATAAAAAAATCTTCAAGCCCCTTTATAAGAATAAGTTAAAAAAAATATAAAAAAGACAATTTTTTTTTTAAATCTTATTAAATATGCCAACTTTTAATGTTACTTGCCAAACTCGCAATGTACATTTTTTTTCAGTACAGTCAGTCAAAGTTTGGCCAAGTATTAATTTAAAATATTTGGTTGGGCAAAAAGTGATATTCAATGCCAATAATTTAAAAAATACACAACTTAGATGTTTTTAAATATTTTTCTGATAACTATTATGACATGGCCTATTACCCGATTCCGGTTCCGATTCCTTGACGTCGACGTACGGGACACCTGTATATCCGAATTGGCCACCCTACGAAGAACACAGCAAAATTTTAAGTTTTACCCAATGGGGAAAACGATTAACTCGTGAGTGTTTGAAGTGACACTATGATAAAACAGTCAAAAAACATTAATTGAGTGCGGAGTGTTAATGATGATTATATGTGTGAAAAAAAATTCTGCAAAAAACAAAAACTGAAAAGTGAATCCTATCAAACTACATTGAACAAGGTATCTATTATTTATTTCATTAATATTATGGATAACGCAACTATTTGCACTAGGTAGGTACCTACTAAATTAAATGACTAAATAAAAATACAAATAAATAAATAAAAAATCTTTTGTTTTTTAGTCACTTAAGCTTCAAAGTATCAAGGACATTCAACTTATATTTCACTCAAAGATAAATAAATTAAACATAAATAATAAAATCGATTAATGGTTGAGTGCAGAAAGCCGAAACCCCCAAAAACAAAGGATATGTAAAGTTTTTCATACCCTTTGGTGTGCGTTACCCATATCCAAATATTAACCTACACATTTTCAGAGGAAAATAGAATACTTATGCATTCCGTTATTTATTTCTGCCAAGTTATTTACAAATTTTCGGTTAAAAAAAATATTGAAAACGCCTAACACGTCCGACAATTGCAATTTCGGAAGATGATTATTTCAGTTTTCATTCAATGAAAATATTGAACATTTCGTCCCACTATCCAACACAAAACAGAAAACCTATTCTAAATGCTTTAACAAGCATGCGTTTTAAACAAGTAGGTAGAAGAACAAAGCTTAAAACAGGCATATTTATTAGTGCAGTGACTACGCCAGTGACGCAGCCTTAAGCGCTCGTGCGTCCCCCCGTCGCCTTCGGGCATACCAATGCCCGAGGCATCGTCCGTCATCCATCGATAATTTTTCTTACGACATCAGTTTACATACTAAATACAAAGGCGTACGATTGAACTTATAACATGAAAAACAGCGTATCGAATAAATTGTGTCTGTTTACAATGGATGATTATGTTAAAGTAACAATGTGAAACTTTCGTTGCTAACCATACAATGCACAGTGGCATTTCATAGAAACCACAAACAAGCGAAAAAATACCTAAGTGGCATGGTAAAAAAAAATACTATGTTGGTTTTTTGTAACTTTTAACTATGAATGGATGAAATGTTAGCCTTAGAATAAATGCTTGTGGAAGCAGCCACTACGTTGGTAGTGCCCGAAGCAAAGCGTTCGTACGCCATCGCCCGCGGTCGTGAACAACGTCTGAGGACACCGCTGCACCGGCACCGCCATGAACGTACTCCATGAACCTACTCTTTTCAACTTACCAGGTTTTTAGTAGCTTTAACATTATACAGGTAGGTGTGAAAGGGGTCTGAAGTCTGAAAATGTCGCCAGTGACTGAAAAATTGTGTTGTGCGTAAATCGAATTAAATATTGAAAAAAAAACGTGTGCGGTCGGGGACCCCCATCAGGACCGAAGTTTTTTACGCGATACTCGCATCCACACACATGCTAGACAGAGACATGCAGAGACAGAGTCAGAGAGAAAGAAAGTCGCATAATGCTTTTTTTCCTTACTTGGAGATTTCTACCAGTCAACTGCGATTCGCACACTGCACCACATCACGGAGCGGGGCGCAGATAACGCACCCACGCGCGTGATTTTTTACACACAAATTCAATAAAAACGCACTCACGCGCGTGGAGTTTGGCTCCGTATCCCACACAGCGCTGCGTGAAACGCAGCAGTGTGCCAATCGCCTTAGAGCGCATTCGACCAAACTTTTATACCTAGAATAAGTCTTATCCTGAGAATAATTATTGAATTTTTGACAGTTAGTCCATACTAGAACTGTCAGTTGTCAATTTTATTCCAAGAATAAAAGTTATCTGACTTTGGTAAAATCAGCCCTTAGTCGCGTTAAGGAACTTCAATCCGCAAATATATGTTATGTATGATACTTGTTAGAAACAGTGCTGCGCTCAAAAACACAGATCGCCGACATCGCCCTCGTATGTCGAACGAGTCATGGGCCAAATCTACCACCGTGTACCTCCCAGAAAACGTCCGGCGACATCGAGGTAGACCCAGGAGAAAATGGCGGGACGAGTCTGACGCCTACATATAGGATTGGTCCGTACTAGCTCAAGATAGAGAGAAGGGGTAATGATCTTTATCATTCTTCTTAGCCCTGCAGCGGGACAACATAGGCTAAAAATTAAATAATAAGACACTACAAAAAAGCCGCTTGTTTACACACATTGTGAAGCCTTACTTTGTAAACGTTATATAAGTGATAATAACAAGTGTTTATTGTTCTATCAGTCCTACTTGATATACGGGTCAAATAAAATGTTGTCGAAGAGTAATGCCTCAAATTGGTCCAATTGATTCATAAGACAATGAACACGATGTCTCGATACAATCAATCATACCTTTTTTGCATATATAGGTATATCGCAGGCAATTTGTGCTACCGCGTTTTAAAAACGGCGTCGTCCGTTTAAAAACGCTCACTGTTTTAAAATATTTGGCGACCCGAGGTTAGGTTTGGTTAGGTTACTATAACCCTTCACACAGAAACATATTACTTTATATATAGGTACCTATACTAAATTGAAACTTTTTGGACAGTTATGTATACCTACCTACATAGACATTTGCCCCCATAAGAATAGCTGGGTTGGATTTTAAAACGAGTCGCCTGAATTTGAGGGTATTGGTGGTGTAGGGGGCTTAAGGGAGTTAGTCTTAATCCCCTCAAAGTAATTTTGACTGCCGGAGTTGCGTTTACATATTTTTAAACAATTTCCAAAAATTCATAAATACTATTGCAATTATGCAAAACGGAACGTAATGTTTATGCTTTAGTACAGTTTTTCAAATGTAATTTTTAGGTTTTATGTGAAAAACGTGAAACGAAACGCAACCCGCCATCTTGGGCCGCCTTCCGAATTGGCTAATATCGCTCACAGCCGTAGACAGAGTAAACTATAGACTGCTGCATATCTTCTTTTGCATTCGCACAAGAAAAAGAGAAATATATTTAACTCACTAGCAAAGAAAAGAGACGGAGTAAGAATATTTCTGTCCCTTACTGCGTGTCGGCTAAGGCACATTAATGTGCCCAACAAGTTTGACGTTTATGAAGGATGCAGATTGACCTTTAGCTAAATAATAAATAGTACACCTCGATTCAACAGAAAATAAGATCCGTTTCGTGCTCAACTTAATAATAGAACATTTGCGCAACTGTGAAAATGGTAAGGTGCAGTGTAAATAGGCTGTAAAAATAATAGTATGATGAAGATTGCCGGATTGTCCTTTCACTCGTAATTATTCGATAATTGCAATGTTGAAGTGTTTCTAAGCAATTTGCGTATTACTATTCGTAATCAAATAGTCGCAGCTATGTACGAACTAATTAGTTTCACGCGCTAAATCTAATAAAATCGTGGTTTTGATAAATCTTTATTTCTTAACCTCAAAATCCAATGTTGCCACTTTTTTAACAGGGAATTTACCCTAATTCCCTGTTAAAAGATTGATCCTTATTATTTTTTCATGCAATGCATGAACTTAAATAAACCAAAGTTGTATGTCTTTAATAAAAATTAAGAATTATTCAAAATTATTATTGAACTTGTTTTGCAGATTTCCAAATGAGCCCGAATTACGAAGCATGTGGATTACTGCAACTAGTAGGCCTAAGTGGGCTCCAAAAACTAGTTCAAGGATTTGTAGCGAACATTTTGACAAAATATGTTAATAAAAAAAGGATGCAAAGCTTTTTTATACCCCGATGCTATTCCAAATACGGTAATAAATATGTATTCAGTCGTTACGGGCCGGCATCGGCAGAAGCCCGAAAGTCTGACAGCCAGTCTCACCAAGGGGTATCTTATTGCCCAGTTACTGCGTTGTGGAAGTCAGATAGGCAGTCGCTCCATGTAAAATACTGGTATTCAGCTGCATCCGGTTAGACTGGAAGCCGACCAACATAGTTGGCAAAGAGCTAGGCAGATTGATAAACCTGAACTGGCAGGGCCGTCTAGCTAAGTGGGGTCCTTGACAATTGAGGATTTTAACCTCGGACCAGTTAATAAGAGACCTATAAGGTGGTTCATCAATTGGAATGAACAACAAGTATAATTATATTTTTATATAATACTTATATGTAAAAAGTAATGTGATATGTGTACATAGGTACAGACGCCAGCACATCAAGATACCCGAAATTGTCAAATTTTCCCAATCAACTTTGAACCTTATGCTCTAGCGATAAAGTTGAAAATCTATTAAAGTAATTTAACAGATTGTAGTAGCTTGATGTGCTGGCACGTATAAAAACCTAAACTGGCATAAAAGGTAACTCCGATTTTTTCATTTGCAGTATCATTGACTGTTGGTTAATTCCTGTCGCCGAAGCGAAGCCCACCCTGCCAATGCGTAAAGATAAGCCTGCTGTGACAAACCTCATTTAAATTAAACATTTTTCAACAATGTTTTTCTTATTTATAAAATATTGGGTAAAATTTACCTTACTTGGTAACCCTATTAATAGATGTACTTTTTTTTGTGTCCCTTTCGGTGACACTGACTCCACGAGTCTATAGTTTACTCTGTCTACGCTCACAGCACTCAAAATTTGTCTCAAATGCGTTCCATAATGGATATCACGATTATGACAGCTGAGAGCTGTCAACAATTCGGAACACTCGTTAGTGCGCTCACAGTGCTTACTCGGTGTCAAAAAGATATTACAGCAGTAGGTATTTCTTCATAAAAACACCACATGTTTCTTCCTTTTCTTTGTTTAGGTGGCGACTGTCAGCCAGAAGCACAATTTCGAAAATGCCACGATAATAAAAAGATATGATGCAGCTCAAAATAAAACACACACTGACACATCCTCATCCTCACACACACACAGTCACACACACACTGTCATTTTTGACAGCGCTCACGGTGATATTAGTACGAGGCATGGTCGGCGTTATCGCAAGATGGCGCATGCCATGACGTCATCTATGACGATTCACGGGACATCGTTATCGCGCTCACGCCAATTCGGTACGGGTTTAAGCACGCTCAAATCGATTACATCGATTATTTCCTCAATTCGGAACGCGCCCTTGGATGGATGATATTGACAGCTAATGTCTTAAGTGCGTCAAAATACAATCGAGGTAATTTATTTTATGTAATTCTTAGGTTTTTTATTTATTATTAATTAATAGCAATGTATTACTCCGAGTTGGCACAATCCGACTTCATTGGGTTAGGTAGATTAGGTCCCGTGCCGGACGGCGCGTATGTGTTCCACGCGCGCCTCTAAGAGATGTCAGCAGACATGGAGGGGCCCGTTAGGGCCGAAGCCTGCCGGGGCAGCGGGATTGTCCGAAAGGGTTACCGCTGCCCCGGAACATAAAGGGCTAAGGAAGGAACACGGATGGGTTTTAGTCAGTAAGAGTCTGACACTCCCTTCCGCTCCACCCAGAGCGGGAGGGGTCATTGGATGATTTCCCATACTTAAAAAAAAAAAAAAAAAGGTAGATGAGGTGGTTTTTTTTTTTAAACCACCCGGAAATAGGAGCCCCGCGTAGCGTGGCTCCGTCGACTCATAATTGATGCCAGCAAATTTTTTTTTTTTTTTTGTTATAAGTCGCTATAGTATTTTTGAATATTTGTGGCGGCGAAATAACGTAAAATACAGGAAAGATCCATTCATGGAATTAATAAAAGCGATAAAACATGTTTATTAAGTGGAATAAACAATTTTTGTACAAATTTCCGTTTTATTTTTTTCTAAGGAAACCAAGTATTTCCGGCGGGTGAAAATGGTGAGGAAGAGATCCGACCCCTCCCACGCCCTCCCCCCAACCACCACAACCCCTTAAAATGGCGACGTATTTCGAAATTTTTACCGAATAGCTTAACGTTAAATAATGATTAACGTCTCCATACATTTTTGACGTTAAACTTCTCTTAACTTTAAGCGACGACGTTTATAATTGTGGGGGTTTAAATAGTCTGGTAGAATTTTAACCCTATTTCCAGAAACTGATCTGAAAATCGATTAAGTAAGTCAATCATCTAAGATGGGCTTAGGACAAACGAGCGGAAAATTCGCCTCCGTAAATGGCTACACGTTGCGGTAGCGCCCTTTAATTATGCAATTATTTATGCGACAAATATTTATTTATTTTCATTTTATGCTGACAACTAAAATTTTTATAATTAAGTACTTCCTTAAAATTCAAATATGGGTAGGTCGCTGTGTCCGTACGCGTATGCATTTCATAATTTATAATTTAAGTTCAAATAAATGAAAACCCAGTGCTGATGAAAGTTGCCCAGCCAAGCGTTGATTAACATTCCCATATTATGATCAACAACATCAGATAGGCAGTCGCTCCGTGTAAAATACTGGTATTCAGCTGCATCCGGTTAGACTGGAAGCCGACCCTAACATAGTTGGGAAAAAGGCTAGGCAGATGAGATGATGATTATGATCAACAACATATTCTGTAAACCAGATTTTAATTTAATTAACACTTAGGTTTGTTATAACTTTAAATAAATTATTTTGAACATTGTGTAGAAATTAAAAATAGAAAAAATATGGTACTTAGGTACAATTCTCTTAGAACACAGAACTACAAAAAGTTCAAACTAATATCCAATTTATGATGGGCGTTTGACAAGGGTAAACTCGTCGAACGAATGTACACGTGCAGCGCACATACCGCAAATGAAAAGTATAATTGGTACAAATGGTAACTCTCAGTTGACTGAAAACTTCACAATAGGTCCTACCCCTCCCCCTCCTACAGCACTGTATTGTTCTTCTTCGTTTTTGTTCGCTAAAAACGAACAGCACATAGTGTTTCCTCGTTAGAATCCACTTAGCTAAGGATTTTATTGATAGAAACCTGAAGTTTTTACGCGACCGACTGCGCCGACTACGTAACGCAATTTACGCAGGATCTACGCAACGCCAATGCCTACACCAGACGCAAGTATGCACAGGTATCGTTGCGTATACGTAGAAGTGCAAAAGCAGAATGAATAACAGTCATGAACAAGTACCCGAGCAATGTTACTTCCACGTTTGAATAAACTAGGCACGTATACAAGTCAGCGTTTGGTTATGGGCTTGGTTTTGACAGATTGACGGTAACTACAAGATGAACCAGGCCGGCTAAAGGCAACGGAAAGCAACGCAAGCAAACAATGTGTCTGACTGACCAATCCGTTACCTACATAATAGATTATTATTAAACTGAGTACCATGAATCAGCCAATTCATATTTTACTCACTCGTCTTGGACAATTATTTTGATCTAGAAGTACATAAACTACCTACTAAAAATCTGGTACACACGGCGACATATCAAGCAATACATTGCCAGTTTTCTGACCTGGCATTATATATAATAAATCTACGGCCTTACCCATATTAGGTTTCACATACAATGAGATGTCAGATTATACCTACTGGAAATAATACATACATTCATTAGGTATAATTATAGCTTGATATGTCGCCGTGTGCGTACCAAGTTAAACTTTGGACCAAATATTAACTAAATTGTAGATACATAGCTGTACTTGAACATTAAAGTTGAAAAGTCATTATATCAGAGCAATTGTGTGATTATCAATTGTGGAGACCATTAAGAGATGTATAGAAACAAAACGGTTCAGAAGTAAAATGCACGAAATATTGGTCCGCCAACAGGTTAAACTGCACCCTTCAATTCTAGGGCTGAACTACTGAACCGTCCTTTAAAAATGGATTTTTTAAGTGGTGTAGGACACAGTTCACAAACTTCAACTTACCACCATAAGTTGACGTTTGTGAACTCTGTCCCACCATCCACCGATGCTTCCACCGATGGTTTGCGAATTGCAGCTCTTTATGTACATGAATGCAGACACTGTGTAAATAATTTCGTCACCACTGCTCCCAAAACGGTGATGGAAAACATTGTGAGGAATTCAGCATGTCCTAGTACCAAAAATTCGAAGACATGTGGCATCTACCAACCCGCACTGAGCCCGCGTGGTAGATAGATTACAGACCAGTCCCTCTTGAAGAGAGGAGGTCTGCGTCCCAGCAATGGGAACATTATCGGCTGATTATGCTATGTGCATGTTGATGAAAATGCGATCCATGTATGTAACGTTGTTATCCAGATCCTACTGGTAGGTTCTTTTTATATTTGAAGGAAACGCGTTTTTTCATAAAACAGCCACATCTGAGTTGATCACACACACGTTGCTCGAGCTACAATTTCTTAGGGTTCCGTATTAAAGGGTTAAAACGGGACCCTATTACTAAGACTCCACTGTCCGTCTGTCCGTCTGTCTGTTTGTTTGTCACCAGGCTGTATCTAATGAACCGTGATAGCTAGACAGTTGATTTTTCACAGAATATGTATTTCTGTTGCCGCTATAACAACAAATACTAAAAACAGAATAAAATATTTTTTTAAGGGGTCTCCCATACGAAAAACGTGATTTTTTTGCCGTTATTTTATATGTAGTGTTAACACGAAGGATGTTGGTACGAAAATCCTTCGTGTGCAAGTCCAACTCGAACTTGGCCGGTTTTTTTTTTTAAAAACTTTAATTTTGCGGGCTAGCATGTTGCACCACCATGAAAAGGTCCTAGTTGGCTCGTTTACAACATTATGTTGATGAATTTATCTCATTTTTATATGAGATATATTAATTTTTTAGTTAGAAATTGTACAAAGGGCGGGCGGCAGTTTGCCAGCGGCTGGCCCCGAGGTAGGCCGGCCCTTCTATTCCAACTGTAATTACTGCCCTGGGGCGCGGTGCGCGAACAGAATAACCAGAATTAAAACTTTGTTGGGCCAACCTACGTAAAAATGAATGCACTGTTAGAACCAATGCGTGGAACTCCAGTGTTTCTGGATGCTGTTAAAAACCTAAAATATACCTTGTGACTGTGAAGCAATATCGTGCGCGATTAGTTGCAAAGGGTTATTTATACCTAGAAACGTGGAATTGACAATGATGAGATCTTTTCACTGGTTGTGCAGCACTCTACACTAAGGTTATTGTTTGCACTAAGTGTACAACTAGGACTGGACATCACTGAGTTAGATGCAGTTAGATGTCAAAACTGCTTATTTGAAAGTTTTATTTCTTGAGTTTCTATAAAGTATGGGAAACTTTTTAAGCTCCAAAAGGCAGTGTGTATGGACTAAATAATCCACCTTAGCTAAAAATAATTAAAAAAGCTATGTATATGTCATGGGCTAAGTGATTAATCGGGCATTATTCATATTGCCCGGGCAATATGAATAATGCCCAATAAGATCGGGCAATGTGATTATAACCAATCAATTTATCACATTGCCCGGGCATTATGGATAATGCCCAGTGCCTATTGGGCAGAGTGATGTAAAGCATGTTCTTGGGGCACCCCGACTCGGACAGGTTAGGTTCGAAGGGGATGATGGTGGCTCAAGTGAACGAGCAAAGCGAGCGAAGGGCACCCCGAGGTTAGGTTAGGTTAGGTTACTTTAAACCCTTTTCACAGAAATAGGAAATAGGCGTCGTCTAACGTACTACGTCTAACAGCCCCGCGCTGCCCCGTTTCGGTCTCTGATTGGTGAGCGCGCGTCACGTGTTTGTTTCCGGCCCCGCACCGCAGCGCACCACGTAAAAATTTACCTAGTAAACACATTGCCCGATCATCATGTAGCCATGTGAGTATAGATTGTAATTAATCACTTGGCCCGATATGGCTGGGCATTATTCATACTGTCCGGGCATTATGAATACTACCCGCATTAATCACTTGACCCATAACATATACACAAGACCCATGTTTATTTATATAGATGAGTAAAGATGTAAAAGTCATAAAAGTATTGAGATTTAATCAAAATATATCTACTAGCGACATCAATTTTTTTAAATTAGGCTGAGAATCAGCACTTTCCAAACGTCAAAATTACATATGACAGTCCCCCAAAACGCCCGCCTTTCACCACTTCCTAGCTCAGATAAAGATATTCTTTATCTGAGGTCCTGCATATGTCACAGATCTCCTGCCAAGAGTAATCAATCAAGACACATAATCCCTCAAACCATCTAACTTACTCAGAACAGTTCAAAAACAAACCCTATATAGGTACATATATGGTGTATTATATTCATGGGAGCATGTTCATAGACCACTTCAATAAGCCATCAATAATAAATTAACATTAGTCAATAAAACAGTTTAGCTTATAGGATTGTGGAGCAACTTATGTTTGTTTGAAATGAAATTGTGTTTTTTTTTTTCATTTCTCAACAACTAAAGTTTGTTTGGGGGTTATCTGAATTATTACAAATAACATATGCGCAAAATGGGCGATACACGAAACACATTATGATTTCACTTGGCAGATGACAGTACATCATGATGTTAGGGGCTTGAGCCTATACATTGAACTATTATTACTAGCGTGAGCCTATAGCCATTTTTCGAGCGTAATCCTAATCCCAAAGTTTTCAATTTAAAAACCTGTAAAACCCCAGATGAATTGCCATTTTGAGAACTTCATATTATCCTTACAATATACAGGGTCAAATTAAATTAGCTAGCGAAATTCTGAAAATGATAAAACAAAAAATAAATGAAGGAGATGGTGTGGCCCTGCACGGACAAAGACTTATTAATATAAAAAAAAGCTTATAATATTTTAATTTCTATCATGACTTTCACTTCTCCGCATAGATTTTGTGGGAAAATATAAAGGAGAGTGAAACGATTACATACAATTTTGGGCCTGGGTGTTCTATGTTCTATGTTCTATGTTATGGGTTTGGTTTCCGCACTTAGTCCTTCAGTGGACCATTGTGCGTGGGCCATGGCGGCCGTTGGTGGTTATTCCAACCAGCCCACCTCCCTCCAGAAGCTGATTAGGTCTCCTGGTCTTTTGAGAACATCTGTGTACGATCTGGGTGTCCCGAGGGTTTGTGTCCTGATCTGGGTGACGCCTGTGCACTCAAAGAGCACATGCGCAATGGTTTCATCAGCCTCCATGCAAGCTCTGCACAGGGGGCTGTCCGTTATGCCTATAGTGTGAAAGTGTTTGCTTAGCGAGCAGTGTCCCGTGATCCACCAGCTTTCTGCTTGTGTGTGGGTACTCCTGTAGCCACCTGCGTAGTTGGTTGAAGGGGATGGGCACGATAGGTTCCGGTCCACAGACTGGCATGCTCGATGCCCTTCTGGCCAGCTCGTCAGCTGCGTCGTTACCTAGCGATCCACTGTGTCCTTTTATCCATTGTAGTGTCACTATATTGCGGTTCAATACAGTTGCCTGTTCAAGCGCATTGTGAAATTCTAGTATTAGTTTCGATGTGATGCATTTTTTATCTAAGGATTGGAGGACTGAGGCGCTGTCAGAGAGTATGCGAATATGGGTGTCCGCAACTCCTCTGGCTGCTATGGCATAAGCCGCTTGTGTTATGCCCACACACTCCGCTTGGTAGACCGTGTTGCGCTTTCCCAGCGGTTTGGATATTCTTATGTTGAGGTCGTTTGAGAAGACTCCGACTCCAGTTCCGCAGTCGGTCTTTGAACCGTCAGTGTAAATTCTCAGTTCCTTCGAACCTGAGCAGTCGCACTGCTCCTCTTTAAGCACTATGTTGTAGTGCTTTTGGAAGCAGTATTGTTTCGGGGCTTTGTCGCAGGGTGATGCCATCATTGGCTGCCGTTTGATCGCATTTTCTTTTAAACGTATGTGTTTGACCCTAGAGTCTTTGCTCAGGGTTCCTGATGTAGAGAGCCTGAAGGCAGCCAAGGCCGCTTCTTCCCGCACTACAAGGTGTAGAGGCGGTAGTCCGAGCATGGCCTGTAGGGCAGCAGTGGGTGTAGTTCTCATGCAGCCGGTGATTGCCACACACGCGAACCGTTGCAGCTTCTCAAGGTCTTTTTGGGCTGTGCTCAGGTCTGTTCTGGGCCACCAGACTAGTGAGCCGTATGTGATAATTGGTCGGATAACTGTGGTGTATAGCCAGTGAGTGACCCTGGGGCTAATTCCCCAATTTTTTCAAAGCATTCGCTTGCATTGCCACAGTGATATGCTTGCTTTCGTAGTAATGTAGTTGGTGTGTTTTGCCCAATTCAGCTGTTTGTCCAAAAATATGCCGAGGTATTTGGTTTCAGTTGATAGACTTAGGGTTGTACCAAAGAAACGTGGTAGTTGTAGTGTCGTCAGTTTCCTCTTTTTTGTGAAGAGAAACAATTCGGTTTTTGTGGGGTTCACTGATATGGTGTTTACCACACCAATTTTCTATTATTTTCAGGGCCTGGCGCATTAGGTTGCACAGTGTGTTTTCGTGGGTGCCATTTATTATTATGGTTATGTCGTCGGCGTATCCTACAGTAAAGTAACCTATGTCATTGAGATCTTTTATTAGACTGTCCACGACCAGGTTCCATAGAAGCGGCGAAAGGACGCCCCCTTGCGGGCAGCCCTTCGCCACGACGGCCCTTGTGGTATCGTTTACGGTCACTTGTACTGCCCTCTGTTTGAGCATGTTGGTGATCCAGCCGCTCAGGGTCGGGTCTATGTTGTGTCTGTCTAGAGCCGTGCTGATGCTTTTGAAGTTGGTTTTGTCAAAGGCGCCCTCGATGTCAATGAAGGCAGCCAGTGCTGAGCATTTGTGGTCCACTGCGCATTCAATTTTGGATACCACGCTATGCAGTGCGGATTCCGTTGACTTGCCTGTGGAGTACGCATGCTGTTTTTTGTGGAGTGGCTTTGCCCGAAGAGGTCCGTCTCGGATGTGTCGATCACAGAGTCTCTCTAGGGTCTTTAGTAGAAAGGATGTGAGGCTTATGGGTCTGTACGCCTTGGGTTGTGTGTAGTCCGCTTTTCCCGGTTTTGGTATGAAGATGACTTTCACTTCGCGCCAGGCTAGAGGTACGTATCTTAGTGCTATGCAGGCCCGATAAATTTCTACCAGGCATGGTGTGATATAGTCAACCCCCCATTGTAGTAGGGCTGGGAAAATGCCATCCAGTCCTGCAGACTTGTAAGGCTGGAAGGTGTTGATAGCCCACTTTATTCGGTCCTGTGTTACTAGACTATGGGCACTGGACCAGTCCTGTTCCGTTGGGGTCCAATCGGGCACAGCTTCCCAGGTCCTGTCCTCTAGGAGTTTACAGTCTGGGAAGTGAGTCTCGAGAAGGACCTTGCTGGTTTCCTGGTCCGTTAGTGTGTATGAGTTGTCGGGTTTTTTCAGCGCGCCAAGGGTTCGGTCCTGATCTGTTGATAGGATCTTCCTTACTCTTGCGGCTTCATTATTGGTTTCGATGGATTCGCAGAATTTCCGCCATGCTGTCCTTCTGGCAGTTCTGATTCGCTTTTTGTATGTGTATTGGGTTTCTTTGTATCGCTCCCAGTCTTCCGGGAGTCGGGTGTTTTTGGCTTTACTGAATTGCTTCCGTAGTGTGTTTCTGAGCTTACCAAGTTCGGCGTTCCACCAGGGATTTCTCTCACTGTTGGTTTTTGGTGCTCTTAGTTTACAGCATGCATGGTATGCTTTGGTTAGGTATTCTGACAGCTTTGTCACAGTGTATTCCAGTTGTGCCGGTTCTCTTATGGTTATTTGTGATAGGTGCCTAGCTAGCATGACGGCTAGGAGGCGCTTGTACTCGGGCACATCGGTGCGCCGTGGGTTACGTCTCGGTTCGGGTCTCTTTGGGCCTGGGTGTAAAAAGTTGAAAGTGGTGTCAATTAATAGCTTATATATTATCAACCTTTCAATGAAAATTCTGCGGATTTTGTCAATCTGAGAACAGAGATATAAGAGATTAAGTAAAAGTGAGGTTATGTTACAATCTTTAACTAACAAAATATGTTCTTTTGCACTAATAGTTATTATATTTAGTAGGAAATGTTTGATAAATCATATGAATGAACGTCAATGACTTCAAATCCTACCTATGTAGGTAACAGTTACGGAAAAGATGTTTGAAATAAAATAAAAAACCATTTAAGTAATATATTGTTTTATTCGTCTTCTATTATAATTAAAATGTCGTCTAGGAATTGTGCAGGTGGTGCTATATGATCTTGGTACCTAGCACAGCTAAGGTACCAAATAATGCACATTATATTAACGCAGCAGTCGTCTCCCTACAATACAATTAGGCCAGCTGCCAGGATTGTAGTTGGTTAGATGTGGTTATATTTGAGTACTTACAGACTGAGGTGCAAGCCATTGCCGAATCACTGACAGAATTGTTTCATCATGTAAGGGTCGTCGGCGCAGTGTATTGCAGTGACCAGTTGTTATCCCACAATTCACACAGCGATCCATAGGTAGTTTGAACAATTTCCAATCCACAAGCCGGCGGCAAAATCCAAAATAACAATTCCAAGTCAAACGTGTGAGCGATCTTCGGTGTCCAGTGTGAAAGCAAGGGTCGTACAAGGAAGGCAGGGTCGGAATCCGTAAAATACAAAGCAGTGGTCGTGAAAAATGACGAATAATCGGGAAAACACCCAAAACGCATCGGAAAACACGAAACGAATGAGCAAACAAAAGCAGTCGGCAACTGTCTAGTGTCAATATCAGTCAGCAGTCATGCCAGTGACATAGACTAAAAATAGAAAACTAATTTTAATCGATATGAAATCGATAATCATTAATATTGGTTTTTCAGTAATTAGTTGATATTTTATTTATTAATATGACTGTATTTATATGCACTTTAATGCACATAAGTATAAACAGTGCATTTAATTACTTTCAGTTAATTATTTAGTGCAAAGGTTTTATATTCGTAACTGTAATCGATTGCTCAGTTGATAATCTCACGAAAACTATCTTTTACATATTTCTCCGCTTCCAGATTGAAAATTGAGGTGATTTTTCATATTCTAAGATAAAAAAATATGACAAATTTTTTAGATCATATCTTAACTTATTACATTTGGGCCTACCGTTTTCCATCTCCTTTAAAAGAGTATTATTTTGTTTGTTTTATTTTGATTACCATCCGTGAGTTTCAAATGTTGCTATTATTTTGAAATAAAATGGTAATTAGTACATGTTCACCGTTCGAAACAACATGTACAGACGCCAGCACATCAACCTACTACAATCTGTCAAATTTCTTTGATAGATTTTCAACTTTATCTCTAAAGCGTAAGGTTCAAAGTTGATTGGGAAAATGTGACAGTTTCGGGTAGGTTGATGTGCTGGCGTCTGTACCTATTGTAGATAATAGAGTAAGAAAAATATTTAGTGATAACGGAATTAAAAGTAAAAAATAAATATTTTATTTATCTCTTTAATTAAAAATCAACAGATTATTTGGTTCTTCAAAGAAATGGAAACACTATCTTCTTCTGTTAAGGCAGTTACAGATGAAGCAATAAATATGTTTTCAAAATAAATCTTAATTCGATATAGTGTTTGACCCAATATTCACATAACATCACGCCTGTAATCCTCGATGTGTTGGGCAGAGGTATTCCCATAGTACACCCCAGTTATGTTCAAGACCCATGAAATAGAGGGCGAGCCTATTGCCACCAACCGGGCAAAAATAGACAGTCATAGAAACATACGAAATGCGTATTAGGTATTTCGTGTTCCTTCCTAGATAGACAGCCAATTTCCTAACAGAAGGGTTTTGCCTGCGCGGTTCTGGCTTGAATGCAAATAGGTATACAAACAAATCGGAATGTTGAAGTTGCATCTATATCATTTGCACTGCCGTTCACGAGCGTTCTTCCTTTCATAACAATTATGTACGTATTAAAATAATAAAATAAAATAAAATACGTATTATAATGATGGTATTAAAAATATAGTGAGCAGGTACGTTATTCGAGAATTATTGGTGTGTACTCAACGTACAATAGACCGCTCCTAATACAATGCCGTGGCCGCCGGCGGCGCTTGTGGCGCTCGCGGCCTGTAGGCACCCTTTCCGTTTTATCAATAGTTTATGTTTGGGCCCCAGGCTATCTCGCCTCTGAGGCGCAAGCCACACCAAACAGCACCAAACTGTTTTTTGTGCAGCATGATATAGAAAATTGTAGAACTCATGCCGCTACTCTCGTCCAAAATATCGAAGTAAATTTTACGAAATATTAGATTATTGATTAAGGGGATGAGGCAGTGTATTAAGTCAAGGGTAATCTATAGAAACCTGAGTGCAGCAAGGGATTCGCAAGCTCGCCCAGCTACCACGGCCAGGTAGCTTGCCTGCCTGTTGGCACTGGCAGGCAGACGAGATCCGCGCTTTGGAGAGGAGGCCCGTGCTCATATCATGGTACCTATATAATACACCCGTAGGAAAGAAAAATAAATCTGACCTCACCGAGGTGTGAAGCAAAAAATTTTCACTTCGCTTACCCACTACTGCATCATAGTTTCTCTTATTTCTTCAGCTTTTCTGCATAAGTCTACAAAGTAACTCATATTAAAGTAATTTAATCTCTCCGAAGCGGGATGCTAAAAACCTTCGAGCTCGCGTCGCTCGCTATTGCATTTTAGTTATTCTTTATTTTTAAACTTTCTTGCATAAGTTGACAAAGTAACTCTTATTACTGTATGCATTTGTGAAAAAAAACCTAGCATGTTCGAGGTGCTAAAATTTTCGATGTCGTTCGCTCGTTTTTTTGTTTGCATCCAAAGTTCTCTATGTGCATCTGGATTGAGGGCCCATTTTTTGAACCCTTGCAAAACGAAATAAGACCTACAGGGAAAATAGTTAAAAATAGTAAAAACTTAAATCAAAGGGCTATGAATTTCTTAAACGTGAATTAAAACTGTTATGATAAAATAACAACTAGTCCCTTTATCCAGACGCGTGCATAAAGTGGCATAGCCTAAATCTCAGTAAGTACTATCTCTGGGTTAATAATTTTTATTTAAGAATTTAGTTAAGAAGTTCTTAAATTACCGATCAATCAAAGCCACCCTATGCGAAGAAGGTTGTTTGAAGAAAATTGGTTCAAGTAATTAACTTGAATATTTTAAAGAATATGAGGAAATGAACGTCTTTATTTACTAACATCGATTTATGACGACCGTTGAAGTAAATAGGGTGACATACTTAGCATAGACAATAACATCATGATGTTTATAATTTTATAGTAAGTAATTAAAGTCGGTTAAAAACTACAATAATAATAACTATAATAATTGTCGTATCGGCCAATGGCCTGATGGCCGAAAGCCTCGATCAACATCTATCGAGGCTCTCGTTAGGCAGCTGGATCAAGGACCTGATTCAGAAGGCAGTACTCCTCGATACGGCTCGCATTGTGAGGAGGTTCCTGTCTCTGGAGCCCTAACCACCGGTAGCTTGGACCCTGCTCCCGACACCGGCGGACCGCAATTTTTTTATATTTTTTAATTGTTTTTTTTATAGGTACTTATTTTTATATTTTAAGAAATATTTAAAAATGTAAGAAAATGAGATATGTAAATAAATAAACGAAATAACTATAATAATAAATAAAAACACTTTAGCGCTAATCCTGCCGACAAACTGTCACGCAGTTTGGCAGGTTTATGATATATATGTACAAGTGTTTGGTCCAAAATAAATTATTTATTTATACTTTATATACTACTTAGTGGATTTTATTTACTAAATTTCCAAAATGGCTTCGGGGTGCGGGGTCAAGTGCCTAGAGGCCCTGGAGCCCTATGACACTGCTGTATCCCCTTACTGTAAAATTAATTCTGTTATCGACTCCACATCAGGTTTTAATTTTCATGAAACAACAAACGCAGAAAATGTTTACTACGCTTTGTTCTCTGAGAGGACTCATTAATGATTCATTCAGTAGAGGCTTTGGTTTCATCAAACGTGCTTATTGAAATAGTTCCGACTTTGTGGTGCTCTGGGTGCTACTTGTGCTCCAGCCCTCACAAGTCGAACAGGATACGTATTTGGTATTTACTTGGACAGACTTTGAGGAGAGCATGAAATTACGTCATAACGGTAAACTGACTGAAACTGAAGTCCATTGAGGTAAAAGCCTTTAGGGCTAAAGTGTTTTTATTTATTGACGCGTGCTTTGATGGTTTTAATAGGTATCATACAAAAGCATGATGATAAGCCGGCGAAATACAAAGCGACACGTACAGCCTGAAATTTTATGTATGTATTAAAACTTTTGATGAAACAGTTAAATTATACATTTAATGAAGTGTTAAAATTAATTACTTTTAGAAATTTTTAACATCGGTAAAGGAAAACGTCGACTCTGGACTTCTTCGCATTGCGATAGAAACTGTGTTACGATGAACCATGACTAAGAGACGTACCTACGTACGTACACTACGGCCAACAAAACGTCGAGATTCAGACATTAATGGAAGATGATATTCATTGGAGTGCGTGGAGGTGCGTACACCAAAACGTGCGGTGCGTAAACCGAATTACGAGTAGAATGGTCTATGATGTTGGATAATAAACTTTATAATAACAGTTGTCGCAAATTATCAATTTAGTCACTACTTCCGAAGTACGTAACTATACCTACCGGCACGCTACCCCCTTACTAATAAACGTTATATAGTGTCTGTATATTTATACAACGCTTTGTCTTCTTCTTTCGAAAGTCAAATTACTGACGACTGAAAGAGAGAAATCGATATGTAACTATTCATCTGATAGGTAGGTATAATAGATTAATTAGTAAGGGGGTTAAAGTACTGCAATTCTGCTAATTGCAAACTTCGATTCGCATCTCAAGTGACTTAAGCTTTAGACAACAGCAGGTATTCATGGAATTTAGCTACGCTTACTTCTCATTGATAAACTTGATTCCCTAGACAAAAATGTTTACAAACTTTAGAAGCGTTACGGAGAAAAAAATAAGGTGGAATGTAGTACTTCTGCAACTACACTTGCTCTATGGCAAAAGCTGTTCAGTGATCCGTCATTAGGCAGGTGCTTATGAATAGTTGCGTCAGTAGGCACTGGAGCGACTATTCACACCGCATTTACTTACCTACTATTAATACTACCCACTACGCTGATACACATCCTTTTATTAACAACTCTAACTAAGAGGAATAAGTTCCACTTTACTGTGCCTGGTAATATACTAGGTACATGCACATAATTCGTGAGGTCATACATAACAGAGATAATCCTTTAACGGTAAGACGACCTGAGCAATGAGAAAACTGTTTTATTACAGCCAAAATTAGGAACCATTTAATAAATAAAATGTGAAAGTTCGTATACTTTACATAAAATTGGTCCCGAATTTCGGAGCTATTTTTTCTACAGAATGACCAAAATTCTCGTCGTCAATTTGAGAGCCGGCGCGGTGGTCATGCGGCACATCACGACTTGTTCATCGCCGTCGGCTCTGTATATAAAACGCACTGAGGTCGTAAATTATTATTTAGCCACATTGGTTGCGAAGCGTACATACAAATATGATTATTTTATATTATAAGCGGGCATAATGTAGAGCGGTTTGGGTTGTGGGGCGAAGGGGGTGAGCCCGCGGCGTCGCCGGCAGCGCTCGGCGCCGACGATATTAAAGCACACCTATTCGTAGCTCTGCTTTCGATACCTCCGGCAATTTTACTCGAGGCGCTCATCTGCAGAACAATCATTTCGAAAATTATTTTGAAAGTGCCTGGAGCCTTCAGACTGAGTCATTGAGCGATCGACTTACCACCGCCCGCGGTCGCGCTACAACAAGTACAAACACACACGAACAAAACTGAAATATTTTCCATTGTGCTCTGAAAAGCTTAATAAGCTAGTAAGCCGTACAGGACAATGTTGTGTAATTAATCGGTTTAAGGACACTGAACGAGACACAACAGAAGTTTTATTGTTTTTATGTCTGCGGACATTTTGTGTCCCGGCAAAAATGTAAAACCTGATTTATTTTCGTTGGATCCCACTTTTGAACCACAGTTTAATATTTTTGGCGTTGGATCCCACAAAACATTATCTGTGTGCACTGAAACATTAAAAGAAAAATATGTTCATTTTCTGTGCTGATATATACCTATTGTTGTGTATGTGCTACCCAGGGTTTATATGAAGATTTTTTCAATATCTAGGATTGACCTAAAATGTTGTTGAGCCATACCTAACCTATGATGGAAAGTTTTCCTAATAAAGTTTCATGTCCCGGGCAGAATGAACGACGATAGTTAAATTTTCAACGAATGTGATTAGTGTCAATTTTAACTAAAAGCGGGGATGTCTTATTATAACCATTCTGAACTAGGTTCCAATTTGGCACATGCATATTATCATGGATACGATAAAATAGCTGTTCATTTCTTTTTTAAACTATACTGAAGATTAAAAAATTTATGAAATGTTCAGAAACAACTCAACAGTTACTGAATGCTTGCATGAAAGTTACATAACAAGCGTCAAATGGATTTGATTTGTACTGAATTATGGTTAAAGAAATTTATAATAAGGAATTATAAGAATTTCACTTACTTGAGAACATTTTTAGAAATTAAAATATAGAAGAACTTTGACATACCTAAGCAGGTGGGTATTATTTTTCTTTAAAATAAATCATTTACTAAATAACAGTTCGTTTCATACGCAAATAAGATTAACGATCACAAAACTTAAAACTTCATTCCACCCACATAATAAATGATTATTGTCGAATTTACTAGGTATTTAATTTATTAATTTACAGTACAAATATGAAAGTAATTGGTGAAAAGTGTAGGTAATTCCCACAAAAATGGGGCTTAATTTATTTAGTTCCTTGTTGGTATATTCTTGATATACATACTAAGTCTATAAAAATCGAAAAGTGCAAGACGCGTTTTTTGGCCGCCATGTAGAAAATAAAAAAAAATCATTTGTGATATCAAATTAACGGAAACTTCATATTGAGCTTCAACTTTCTGAGTAACTGAAGAACTCTTTACAATAAAAAATGCCTGATAATGTTTTAATTGAAATAAATACCTTGAGTTTAAGAATTCCGACTTATTCTTGTCTATATTCTTATTTAGTGACCACCACTACTTTTAAGTTACTTACGAGTTGTATGTCATAAGTTCGAACCCGGACAGGCGCTTGACTTTGTAAAAATTTCATCACCACTTGACTGCTCTCAAAACGGTGAAGGAAAATATCGTGAGGAAACCGGCATGTCCTAGAACCAAAAATCTAAAACATGTGACATCTACCGACCCGCTGGACCCGCGTGGTAGATTACGGCCCACTCGCACTCGCAGAGAGGAGGTCTGTGTCCCAGCAGTGGGAACATTATAGGTTAATTATGTAATGTAAACTAATCTAGCTAATACAAAAGTATTACAAGAGCATAAACTGAGGAAGACTTCAGTTTCTTTTAAATCACTTTATTTCAGTATACCTATAAAGTGATACCAGAACAGTTACAAACATATGTCAGTAGATACATTACACACCATAACGTCGACCCGTACCTATAACTATCTACCACTACCACACAGTTCGTTTGTATCCGTTCTACAGGTGCAACGAATCATTTTTTTATCCATTAATTAATAAAAAATGTTTCTTTTCGTTTTATTTCTTCAGTAGGTAATACTGCTGACCCGGCGATCTTTTTACCGCCATCGAAATCAGTAAATTAAAATTAGGTACAATTATATTCTCGAGATATCATCAAAAAGCTGTTCCATACAAAATGTATTAGAAAATGAATTATCTTTTTTTTTGTGAACATTTGCCAAGTATACATTTTTTTTGTGTATTCTGCTATTTGGGGCGGAGAGAAATCCAACAAACCAAAGATCATAAAAATCGGTCCGGCCGTTCTTGAGCTAAGTGTGTAACTAACCCGGCTTTTTTTACTTTAAATATATATAATATTTAAGAAGATTGATATTCTTAATCTCGGTTGATTGTAACCGTTCACCAAACGAACCGCGACAGGCATATATTTTTTTAAAACAGAACCCCTTCGATACTAATTGGTGATCCCTGCCATTACAGCATTAGCCCGGTGTCCTATCACGGACTTGTCTACTATGAGCGGGTTCTCACCTAGATTTGATCAGCCGTTCTAGACGTGATAGCGTAATGACCAAACTCACTTATAAATAAATAAACACTCACTATACCTCACAACAACTCACACACTACACATCCTCACTCTACACACTCTCACCCATACTCAACACACATCGCACGAACACGCGCGTTTGGCCCTTTTCTATGCATAAGTGAGCTCTCAGTTTCATATAATAATTTTAAATTTTAAGTTACCCTTTTAATTTCTGCTTTATTTTTATTTTATTTTAGTTTTGCATGTTTACGTTGTCTGCAATTCAATTACATAAGATAATGTATAATGGAAGCGCGGAGTCTCCTAACACAAGCAACTTTTTGCTTAAAAGGTGTTCTCCCATAATATGTACCGAAATGCAATTTGTAATTGAAATAAACATTTTTATTATTATTTATTATTTATTATAGCCTAGGTGAAAACATATAGGATTCGAGAAAATCCAAGATGTGTTTCTGAAAAATTCCCGAAATCAGTAATTACTTTTTTTATTCTAAACTCTCAAACCACTCAGCTATCAATTCCAAGCTTGTGTTTCTACACTAGTTCAACTAATTGATCTTAACTCTAGTGTTTTTCTGCTACCATGTACATATATTGACACTCCACTTTCAATTATTTTTTGCAATAATAAATGTAACTCACGGAAAGTTACACCGATGGTATCTATGTACAGACGCCAGCACATCAACCTACTACAATCTGTCAAATTTTACCAATCAACTTTAAACCTTATGGTTTAGCGATAAAGTTAAAAATCTATTAAAGAAATTTGACAGATTGTAGTAGGTTGATGTGCTGGCGTCTGTACATTAAAATTTAGTTTCTTACCTTGAAGCTTGTTTTTTTTTCATCCAGGTCGAATCGTTCGTAAATCTAAGTGGTTTTTTTTTTTTCGTATGGACCATCGCTTCAAAGTAGTTGGCAGTCACTTAGCTGGAAACTTAAATTGTAACCTAAAGAACAGTAATTCTCCAAGTGTATTTTTTTGAATATTCACTTACCTGTATGGTCGTGGTCATAGTACAACAACAAAAGCGGATCCTTTCCTGGTCAGTTTTCTTTTGTATGGTCAATGTAATTGAAGATTCAATTACCTGCTAGACTGGGCTAAGAATGAATTAATCTTTTTCCAGTGAATTTACTTACTCGTAAAAGAAATTGCATCTGCCAATTATCTGCAGCACCCCTTCTAGAATGTGATTATATCTATTCAGCTTGGCTTCTGCCTAGACTTGCCTTTAGCCTTAGCCTTTTATAACTGTCGGGACGTTTTTTATACCTATAGCCAGGTGATAATGAATATTAAAATATTGGTATTTCAAGTCTTATGGTGAATGTGAATAATTTTCGTAAAAAATACATAAATATAAAACTACATATTTAGTGGATTCTTTGATACGTAGGTACTAAAGACGCCAGGTCAGCAGCTCAACAACAACCACAACAACGACTATACGCATGGTGACCAAGTGCTACGTCTGTGCCTATGAGCTATGCGCCAACCCAAGAGTGCTGCGCCCACGTTCGCGCAGCCCACAGGTCTACGCCTGCGGCTACGCATCAAAACGCGTCAAAGGCTAAGTCGAAAGCTACGCAACGCGCCAAGGGATCTGCGCCTACGGCTATGCAAAAATATGCGCCAAGGGTTGTTCGCCGACGGCTACGAACTGACGTTTATCAAGGGATCTACACTTACATCCCGCCTTTTTGCCATTTTTCCAAAGCCTTTACTCCTACGGCTGTTTGCTGATGCCGGAGTATCAAAAATTTCCTGCCTGCAGCTATGTGCGGACGCCTATATACCAAAACCTTTACAGCTACTATTATATATATCTACTCACACCTATCAATGTACTAACGACATAAAGCCTACGCCAACTTACCGAGGACTGCTTTGCAATAATTACTGCGCTTTTATGAAACCCTTAAAGTAAATACATAATATAAAATATACTCTACAAATAGTTCTACTTAGTAGATTTAAAATACTTAATACTTACTAAAACATTGTATTTTAAAGATGAAATTAAATATCCAATATGCAAGAAATATTTTGCGGTTTTTAAATAAACCAGACTGACCTAAAACTAGCCTGCAAAATCTAGAATGTAAGTTTAGGTTTCAATAATACCTAGAATTTTAGGTTTGCAAAAAATTTTACCATTCTTTTTTTTGGGGCTGTGCGATAGGATATGGAGTAGCTAACTGTTCTGTTGAGATCTAATTATTTAATTGGTTGCGTTCTGACAACTAGCTCGCCGGTGGTTGTATACCTATTTCCACCGATACACCATAAAGTTTGGACTATGTTCTGCGCTCGAGTTGATACGATAAGAAAGTTAGTAGGTAATAATAATAATAATAATAATAGTGCCTCATTTCATTGAAAACGTTCAACGGGCCTCTGCGAGTTGGCTTCGGCCCCTCGTACGCCTTTTAAAAGACCGGGACCCCATGGTCCCGAGATATGTTAAAGCATAAAAAATAATAATAATACTATCCTTGGACATTTCACACAAAGCCATATAGTCCCAAGCTAAGCAACTTAATGCTTGTGTTATGGTAACGAGATGGCTGTTAAACTACTTTTTTACATTTTTTTTTTGTAAATACATACATATTATAGATACAACACCCAGACCCGGAACAAATACTTCTAGGTCGTACAAATATTTGTTCCATGCAGGAATCGAACCCGCGACATGCTGCGCAGCAGTCAATCGCAAAACCACTGCGCCAACCGTGTCGTCAAAGGTAGATGAAACACATTTTTATTGAAAAAATTGTTATGTTTGTCAATGTAGTTTACCTACGACTCAATTCATATAGAACAACAACGTTGATAACATTATTAAAATCAGTACACAAGGCTACACATCAAGCTATTCATAACCAATATAAGCTGACTTCAGATTGTACGAGAAACCTATACAATGCGAGGTCAACTCAAACTGGAAATGCATAACTTGATGTGTAGCCATGTGTACAACCACGTTGGATAACAAGAAGGCTGCGTTAGCGCGGGCGCAATATGTAGAAAAACCCGTAAGTACCTAATATTATTTAGATTTTTTTTTATAATTTTTGTACTTCTATGTAAACGACTGCCTTTTTAGTCGCACACACATCTGGGCACGTGGTCCTTGAATCGATCCCAGTACAGAAAAGTTTTATTTGAGGTTAATAATATCAGCCAGAAGTTTGAATTTATGCCCATTGCATAGGACTGGCGAAATGTATAGACGTACCTACCTATATAGAAAAAGGTACCCAGATTTCGCCAGTTCTATAGATGTGTGATGTAGGTACTTATGTGTTTTCTGTTGATGATGTCTGCTTCTGCCTTCGGTGTATACCAGTGTGATGTATTATGTAATAATATAAATACTAGTGAAAATACATATTTTTTATCACTAAATATTGTTTCTTTGACTTTTACTTCACAAATTTGAAAAACAGAAGAAAATCGAAGTTTGGTTGGTTTTAAAGAGACAGACAAGATCTGTTAATCTTACTTACAATAATATTATAAGTCCATGGTTATTTTTGTTTAAAGGTCTCTTTAAATAAAAATATTAATTTAATTTTACTAAAATTCGCAGGTTGGCTCGATTCAGGTGTCCGCGAGTGTATTTCAAATGTTGAGTTAGAAAACCGTTCCAAAATAAATCATAATAATTCAAAACAAAATGTAACTTCAAACTAAAAACAAAACCCAAGAAACTTGAAAAACACATGAAACCGTAATGCAAAAAAAAAACATAGTTTTATTAAAAAGGAATTTAAATCTATTGCTTACCTTTCTCGCGTACGGGTGGAATGAAATAACTGCAGTGGTAGGAATCGGAACTTAGAGAGAGCACGTACGCGCGCGTACCTCACGGCCGTTCAGGGAACACTGAAGGCATCTCCATACAATCGGTTCGTTCGTGGGCTCGCATTCGCACCGCACCAATACCAAATACATAGGTGCAAAAGGTTGACTCCACTTTCAGTATATTATAGTGTACTCTGTGGTCTCCACCCACATCATACACACGTCTAGGTATTAGGTAGTTACGATGTGGTATCAACAAAATCTAAACAAATTGATCAGAAAATGCACCAGTGGATGCCAATTTTTAGTGCCACTTAGAAATTGAGTACTTTGATTTTATAATATTTACGTAATGTAGGTATTATTAATCACTTAATCAGTGAATTATTGAAGGTTTGTTTAAACTTTCAAGAGATTCTTTTGGAACAGACCTTAAGTACAAAGAGTGCAAGTGCACTTGTTAGGGTCGTATGCTATTGGTCAAATATACCTACCTACATACTTACCTACGACTTTAATCAAAAAAATTAGGTGACTTCATGAAACTTCAAAAAAAATTAAATTAATAAAATTATTTCAGTCTTGGAAAAACTTAGTTTGAGATCGTCGTACGTAACTGTGCGTCCGCGAGTTTTTACTGGTTTTATGGAGTTGACCTTTTGTATCTCTCTTTTTGGTTGCAGCACCACGTCGCGCTTTCCCGCGTGGCTGGGGTTGTCAAATCAAGGGTTTATTCTCCCCCGCAACTTTGAACAAAGAACTTTTTTCACAGTGTTTATGATAATTACCTGTCTATTTTCGAACCCCAAGATACAAAATAACTGTCGAGTTTGGGGCTCACGCACAAACAATTATAATTATAGTAACCTAGCTGTAGGTAATATTTCAAGCCACTCAACTTGCTGTTAGCCTGTGAATCTGCTTACTACATTATAATATTTTTCATTTCTCATACTCGTAAAGTAGTGTTTGTTTGATCCGAATAGCGAGTGGAAGACGCTGATTCCCACCTTTGGGCGGGAACGACTCATAGTAATTCCTTCCCTCTCTAGGGAGGGAATGAATTTTAAAAATAAAACTTTTGGTTATGTAGTCAGCTACGAAATTTTTACATAATTAAGAAAAATGCTGCGGTCTTGTTAGTGTATCAACAGCTTGTGTGAATTAAAAAAAATACCTATTAAGCGGGACGGGACGGAAATGTTGACCCCAGCTTCGGTTAAAGAAGAGGCAAATAAAGTACTCGAAAATCTCTTGCCAAAAATTTCACAAGAAAGAAACTTAAATTAACTACATACAATCATTGATATATTGTTTTCGTAGATACGTGACGCGGTAACATCGCAACCACTAAACCTGGGCTCGGCGCACGACTACATGCACCGAAACTCTGTGGTAAAAGTCGCAAACCTGCAGTTCCGATAGGACAGAGATAGGAGCCGACGCTGTCGTGCGAGCGAAATCGCGTTAGCCGCCGTCCGTATCGTGTCTGTCACGCATATCTATCTCGCTCTCACAAACATGGCGAAGCAACATTTATTATTATAATTTTCAACAAATTAACATTTTTGAAAAAACACTGAAAAAAACAAAAAACCCTGTTTAGCTGCACATGACGACATTTTAATGCGTATTTATTGCAAAAAAACTGAAATTATTGAGCTGTGTGATCAACGATGTCGTTGCGCAACTGAGTGCTTAGTGAGTACAGTCACTCACTTTAGTATCTAGGAACATGCGTTGTGACTGAGTAACGTATCTACCTTTTTTATTAAATCATTAATTCATACAATGATTTTATGAAGTGGCGAACAGACAAGAAACAATTAAATATTTTAGAAAAACTAAAAATTTTATACTTTCCCTATATTCGAAATGAAAAGTAGAGTGTTTAACACGGGTGAAAGTTTTCAATTCCTATAAAATAATCTACTATCTCTATTTTTTTCTGATGTATATCTCCTCTTGCTGATCATGGCTGAACCAGCAGTAGTCTCCAAACATCTCAAAAATCAATCTGTTAAAAATACCTACCTGCAATTCCTATATTTTTGATTGTCCTCGGCCTACCCTTACTTAGTTTACGCTAAGGCTCTGCCCCAGATCTGGGCCCATCTACCATCTACCAGTCATAAAGGAGGGGGGTGCCTCATCTTAATCAAGACCCTTGAAGAGTCTGGTCCCCAGTAGTGGGCCCGGGATACCAGAGCATGTTCGGGAGCCACGTCCCCGGCCAGCCACGTTCCGAAGTTGCCCATCAGTTACTCCAGAACCAGCCATGCCAGAGAATTCCACCTATAGTCTAATAACACGTAGTTGAACGTGTAGCAACAGGCACCCGACCCAAGCATGCGTGGTTATGACCTGCAATCAAAACAGAAAAACAAAGAGCATTGATCACCACGCTTCAGAACTACCCGGCTACCAAGCGCTCATGTTACAAATTTCCTTTCAGGCAGCAGTAGCATACCTAATCAGCCTATAATGTTCCCACTGCTGGGACACAGGCCTCCTCTCTTTGAGAGGAAGTCGGCTGTAATCTACCACGCGGGCCCAGTGTGGTTGGTGATGTCACATATCTTCCAATTTAACACACATTTTGGTTCTAGGACAAGCCGGTTTCCTCACGATGTTTTTCTTTACCGTTTTGAGAGCAGTGGTGATGAAATGATTTACACAAATTAAAGCGAATTACCTCGCTTCGAAACTACAACCCGTAAGTTGGGGCCGTTACCACTGAGTCACCACAGCTCTAGTAGACAGTACCTCGTGTGATATATAAACTGTGATATCGTCTTGTATTTTAATCGTAATGTAGCTGCTCATTATCACCTTTATCTAAACAAAAATAAAAGCTAACGGCTGCATTATTAATAAGCGAAAACACCTCTAAAATTAAAATATTACTGAAACAACGGCTTTTTCCATTTAAGGCGCCCGCGCCGTCTGTCTAGGCCTGAATTATCGATACTGTATAATTGAAGCCCTCCTTCGACGACCAATAAGTGCAGGTCATCCAGTTAGCATTCATCGTTGCATTCGAATAGCAGTGTAGCTGCGGAATGACTGTTCATGCAGCAATGGATGCCGTAATGTAAGCTCAATTATTAATCGCACAGATCGATGACTACCAATGCAAGCCATTAAAATAGAGGCAGTTAACTGGGACCATTCTATAGGTAAGTACTTGTGCCGTATTATTCTTGAAAAGAAAAGTAGTGAAAGAATTAGCCTAAAATGTTCCCACTGCTGGGACACAGACCTCCTCTCTGCGAGAGGGAGTGGGCTGTAATCTATCACGTGGGACCAGTGCGGGTTGGTAGATCATCTGACATGTCTTCGAATTTTTGGTTCTAGGAAATGCCTTTTCTGAGATATTTTCCTCCACCGTTTTGAGAGAAGTAGCTGTAGTACCTGCCTGATTTCGAATCCAAGACCTACAACTCGTAAGTCGGACCCGTTACCACTGGGTCACCACTCCTCTCGGCTATACTTATGCTTTGTAAGAAAAATGAAAGATTATGCTGATGTATGTTAATAAAAAAAAATATCTAATGAAAGTGTAGATCATTTGCCTAACACTGTCTATTGCAGGAGTTGGTTTATTTACGAACGACCTGAGAAAGTAAATTATAATTAAATATGGCCAGCCTACACATAATGATGTGTGGTCAGTAGTGGCAATCGTTACGTTAAGAGTAGTCAAAAACCCGCTAGTCTGACAATCTTATTAAGGAGTATCGTGTTCCCCACCAACGGGATTATGTGGAGGTCAGACAGGCAGTCGCTCCATGTAAAATAGGTGCTAATTTTCAGCTTCATTAGGTTAGACTGCGAGCAGACCCCAACATAGGTCAGAAAAGGCTAGGCAGATCATGTGTGGTGTGGCAAGTCTGAACAGACTTTACAGGGGATTAGGCAAGGGGTGGTATTTAAAATACAGAGATTTTATTTGAGAGGTTTACTTACATTTATTTAAGTATTTAGTCAATAAAGTTAATACCTAGATTACATCTTAACATAATTTTGTTTTGTATTTTATTAAATAAAAACAGGAAAGTGCAAGTCCTACTTGCGAAATTTGTGCTCCGTGCCGTTTAATTTAATTTGTACTGATGCATATTCTCATAGGTATCTAAGAACCGGAAACAAACAAAAAACAAAAAAAAAACTAACAATTAGTAGCTAACGGGAATACCTACTAATTGAAATCCGGATCCCTGAAGGTCAATTCTAGTAATTTAAAACATTCAAAATCTAGTCGCACTCTCATCTCGGCGACAAACAAATGTCAAAAACTTGTCAAAATATAGGGAAATTAGAGGTAATTTTGACAGATTGAGACTGAGATCAGACTGTGAATGTTCTTAAAATTACGAGAGTTGCCCTCTGTATTTCAAATCTACACTTATTTTTCGAAAATCGTAATATTTTTTTCACATTTCAATTTTTCAGTAAAACTCAACTTCCAAATTCAAAGTACTACGACTTTTTCTTTAGACATACATTATATTGCTGTGGTTATTGTTAAATTATTTCCTCGAATAGTTGTACAGAAATTCGTCTCTGACAGACAGACGGACGGACACCGAATTGATTCCATGAGTGTGCTTTCCAAATTTCAGCACGGAACACTAATTATAAAATCTTACAGGAGCTTAGAGTATCTTAAAACTAGTTAAGTTATACTTGTTAACAATTAATTATAAGTACGGGCAAGGAGTCTGCATCTGCCGCGTCAGGCTCACATCTGTAAAAAGAAAAGAAAAAAAAAACATAAGTAATTATATTGAGGAGAAACTGCACTCGCTAGTTGTCCAGACATGTCAGTAGATCTACCTATTCCGTAAAAATATCACCGTGAAAACTTAGGTGAAGTGAGCTGTCAATAGTGTCAATCCCTAACCTCAGGTGAAATGACAGCTCAATTCAAGCGGGCCGGGGCATTGAACCCAAAAAAAAACATAAATTTTTATTTTTTTATTTTGTCTTGTTTGGATATCGATACTTCTCTCTGGACTTTCGCTAGCTAATTTAATTTTACCCTGTATAGGTACTGCCGATCTATTCTGCAAATATTATCCCACCAAAAACATTTGCATGTAAAATTTTGCCACACATGGCTCGCACTGTCAAAAAGTTATCAGATCTCATGTAGAGCCAAACTTCTAACTCTACACGCCCTAAAGCTACAAGCCCTAACTTCACAAACTCTACACCTTAGTCAAAATATGAGGCTTGGCCGTTTCGGTACTACAAGAACTAAGTATTTATGTAATTAACAGAGAAAAAATTTTTCACCTTACGCCCATGTGATGGTAGCGCAACGGCCAAGCCACATATTTTGACTATCTATATTATTTAATTTTATTGACTGCATAATAAATTTTGTAAGCAAGGCATAGGTACAGCCCGATTCAAACCTTACGGCAGCTCAGAACATGAGGTGAGTCGCTGCGCAGTAACAAATTCACGTGTCAGCGGGGGGAGGGGTGAGGTACTGCGCAGCGAGTAGCGCTCTTCAAACCCGCCATAAAGTTTGAATCGGGCTATAGATACTTAGCTTACGGCATACCTACTAAAGAGTCATGTGATAGAATCGAATAATCAGCACACACACATCATTGCTTAAAATTTGTTGACAGTTAGCATAGGTAACACACGGCTACACATCAAGCTATGCATTTCCAGTTTGAGTTGATCTCGCATTGTATAGGTTTTTCGTACAATCGGAAGTCAGCTTATACTGGTTATGTATAGCTTGATGTGTAGCCGTGTGTACCTTCTAAATGTCTTCAAGTAGGTATGAGTAAAATGAAGACTATAGATTTAGTACTTACGTAGCAGCACGTGACGCCCAAATGCCGCTGTTTCGGACAGAGGTTCGCGCCCAGCAGCGGGAAGTTCTCAGGGTCGCAGTCATCGGAACGCACGCACAGACCGCCTTGTAGCACACAGGACTCCTCCAGTTGGATTACTGAAACGATAAATTTTATACCATAATTATAATTTAACAAGCTTTGCTCGTGTAGTGGTCGTAAATTATACCACTGGGACGTACAATTGGGATAAAAGTATCCTTTGTCTTAACCCAGGTCATGGATACTTCTTTGCCAAATTTCATGGAAATCCGTTCCTTCGAAGCATAGAAATATAACTTATACCTAACTATGGTTCAAAGTATGGACTAGCTTTATCTAAGACACATAAACCTTCCGGAATAAATTCGCTAAGTGATGGTAAAAACCGCATTGGCAATGTGTAGTATGGAAGAACTGAGCGGTCACACAGATCGACACGAAAAGCGACAATATTTTTTTTTTTTAATATTTATTGTTTACGCCTACGATAAATTTCAAATTAGGTACCTTCGTCGCCAACACGGGCAGAAAAGGTTTTGTATATTATTTTTTGTTTCAATAATATTTATCAGATTTAGATAAAAACACAGAAGGAAGATACTTCACGGTTATTATTCTAAGTATTTTTTTAGGACAAATTAACGTCAATTAAATCGCTAATTATAGTTGGATGAAGATTTAATTTTAAATATTTCGTATTGGTAAACAGCCGGTCATGAAATATAAAGATATTATAAATACAAACAGCTTATAGTTGGTAATCCGCAAAAGGTTATCTAAGAAGTAACCTCTCTTATCAACAATTTTATCAAATTTTCTCCAAACATCGTCAAAGTAATATTAATGATATAAAGACACAGTATGCACGGACGCCGGGCGTGCCGCCATTCCTGCCTACGGGCACAGTAGATAATATAATCTACGGGTATATTTTCGGGTAACCTCGAGCTTTTGAAGGGCCAGCACCCTAACACACTATCAATCACAATCTGAATAATTTTGAAGGATGTTACTAATCCATTGATTTATATGTTCGAAAAAAGTATCTGCTAAATAACGTAAATAACGCAACACATTTTTTTAACAACATTTTGTTGATCTGTCAAAATTAAAGCCATTGCTACTGTTAGTGTGTTACGCAATTATTCCACAGATACCTCCCTGTAATTGTTTAATTTTATTTACGAAATATAGGTAAGTAAATAGGTAGTCACATGCATAAGCAAAGCCGCCAATGTTTCCGTAAAGTAATCGTCGAACTAATCACATTAGGATCACCCACGTACCCGATATACTGATAAAATTATGAACACAGTTCCTAAGAGAATCCTTTTAATATTATACGCTCGACTGCAGCCGATAAAAAACAAACAAACAAATACTATCTAGAGGAATAAAAAAGGACGCCTTTGTTATTTAAAAGATGTTACACTCATTACCGACGTGATTACCTAACACACTTTGGCAGTTCAACAACGTTCAACAACGTATTAACGTTGTTGAGCAGACAATTTTTTTGAACTTAAGAAGCAATCATAATTATCATCATTTCAGCCGAAAGACGTCCACTGTTGGACATAAGCCTCGGGACCAAGCACCTCCACTTCGACCGGTTCTGTGTTTCTCGCATCTAACGGGTTCCTGCGGCCTTCACAAGGTCGTCGGCCACCTTGTTGGAGGCCTTCCAACGCTACGTCTTCCGGTTCGTGGTCGCCACTCCAGAACCTTACGGCCCCATCGGCCATCTGTTCTGCGAGCAACGTGCCCTGCCCACTGCCATGAAGCAATGGATTAGTAATATCGATGATGGAAAGTGTATTATACGCTTTTAGGGTGATGTTATAAAATATTGCCTAGTCTACATCTTTACGTAACAGGTACTTAATTAATAGTACCTTATTAATTAAGTACCTGTTACATAAAGATGTAGTGAATTAAAAGATTTAATATAACACTATACCGCATGCTTTATTAATATCAACTCTTCTTTAAAGGTATTATTAATATCCCTCGCACTAACTGAAAATTTACTGAAGGTTAACTGCTAGAAAATACCACACCTTTGTACATTTTTATTTTTTTTCTTGTGTTAATGAAATCAAAATAATTTCTAGTTATGAAACGTGTGTTGTTTATATCTTTTAAGCTTTTTTTCATCTCTGTGTTTGTTGTTCTAAGCTTGCGCGTTCGAGACTGGCCAATGACGTAAAAGAAATTAAAGTGTACTCTGCACTCGGCGTTATTGCGTTATTTAGAGCGGTCATAACATCCGTCTTTATTTGTGGTAAGCGGGTCAATGTCAGATCTGGCTTACTTCACGAAATCCATTGGATGTTATAAAAACGCATGTAACTAATTCAGCCGACATTGACCTGTTTAAAAATCTTCTACATAGAAAATAGGTCTCTGCGAAAAATATGCGCGTTACGAAAAAAGAAAGTACCTACCTACCTACATTATTTTCTTTTCAAACAGTTTCTAGCTGAGCTATTCATGCATTTACAAACACTTGGCCCTTACTTCCTTAAATATTTGTCGTGAAATCGTCTGAATACAAGTAAAAATTGGGAAAAGATATTGTTAAAGATTAAAGATAGTAAAAGAGTGAAAAGGGGGTAGGAATAATTACCTCATCATCAACATCATTTCAGCCGAAAGACGTCCACTGCTGGACATAGGCCTCAGCCAAGTACCTCAACTTCGACCGGTTCTGTGCTTCTCGCATCTAACAGATTCCTGCGGCCTTCACAAGGTCGTCGGTCCACCTTGTTGGAGGCCTTCCAACGCTACGTCTTCCGGTTCGTGGTCACCACTCCAGAACCTTTCGGCCCCATCGGCCATCGGCCATCTGTTCTGCGAGCAATGTGCCCTGCCCACTGCCACTTAATTGTTTGGAAATTCTTCGGGTTACCTTGGTTCTTCTGCGTATCTCTTCATTTCTGATTCGATCACGCATGGAAACTTCAAGCATAGCCCTCTCTATTGCCCTTGGGTGACTTTTAGCGTTCTAATAAGGCCTATTGTGAGCGACCACGTTTCAGTACCGTAGGTCATCACTGGCAACACGCACTGGTCAAAGACTTTCGTCTTGAGACACTGCGGTATGTGGGACAAGAAGATATTGCGTACCTTCCCGAACGCTGCCCAGCCGAGTCGGATTCGACGATTGACGTTGACCTCTTTCTCGAAGACCTACCTAGCTGGACAGTTTCTCCTAAGTAAACATACTCGTCCACGACTTCGAGTGTAGCGTGTCCGATCTTCATTAGAGTGGGTGTTACATGGGCATTTGACATGACCTTCGTTTTGTCCATGTTTATTTTGAGACTCACTCTTTCGGATGCTCTACTGAGGTCATCGAGAATTGTACTGAGGTCCTCCAATGGAAAAGGAGGAAGGAATAATTACCAATTTACCAAGATTAGATATTTATTTACCGAGAGCAGTGGTGGTCCAGTGGTATCGGCCGCGACTTACGAATTGTAGGTCGTAGGTTCGAACCCAGACAGGCGCTTTACTTTGTGTAAATTATTTCATCAGCACTGCTCTCAAAACGGCGAAGGAAAACATCGTGAGGAAACCGGCATGTCCTAGAACCAAAAATTCGACGACATGTGACATCTACCAACCCGCACTGGGCCCGCGAGGTAGATTACGGCCCACTCCCTCTCACTGAGAGGAGGCCTGTGTCCCAGCAGTGGGAACATTATAGGCTGATTATGTAGATATTTATTACTATACGAAGATGTAAAATAAAATCTAAATATGATAGAATATAATAGAATAATTTATTTCATAAAAACGTTTACATAAGGTGTACATTTACCCAACAGTATCATGTTGTGATACAGTTTCCAGATCAAGAAAATCAGAGAAAAATGATCTCGAATAACAATCTTGTCTAGTGCTATGTAAAGTGTTCAGATAGGTACCAACTAAAAATAAATATCTACATTAACTACCAACCCGCGCTGGGCCCGCGTCATGGATACGGACTACTCCCTCTCAAGGAGAGGAGGCCTTCGTCCCAGCAGTGGGAACATTATAGGCTGACTATATATGATTTTCTGATGCAGTTTCTAGATCAAGAAAAGCAGAGAAAATTATATTTTGTACTAGACTTTTCGAATCTTGTCTGGTGTTACGTACCTAATGGTTTTACATAGGTACCCCTACAGTACAGGAAAACTTACCATCCACACTGGGCCCGCGTGATGGATTGCCTGTGTGACTGTTCCATCAGTGAGAACATTATAGGCTGACTATGATTATGAAGATGAATGTTAACTATATCGTCGAGCAGTTCGAAGCATGTCAAGCATGCAAGTAGGTACATGAGTTTACCCAAGATGACGCACTTTTATTTTTGATAATAACTCAACATTATCTATCTGTACATTCTCACATGATGTCATTAATTAATACATGACTTCTAACAATTCGCGTTTTTAAGTAGGTACCTACCTACATAACGTAGACTGATAAAGAATGGCACAGTTTATTTGAAAATAATTTCACGTGATGCGGACGGATATAAGTAGGTACTATCTACTTATTATATGTAAATATATCTATTTATGTTATTGTTAATACGCGTTGGCAGTGAATTTATTATCGCTGTTAAACAAATAAATGTTTGACGTAGGTACCTACAGTCGTTTACGGTAATTAGGCGAGGGACAAGAATTTTTGATTTTAGCATCACGTAGGTACCTAATCGATAATATTATGGTACTGATGGACGCTAGTGATGGCGCCAAATATGTAGCAGAATACTAGGCCGAGTCCATTTAGTTGCTATCAACACGCTAAGGAGAAGAAGAATGTTATGTTTTTTCACCATACATAATAATTTGCTTTTAAACATTATAAGTTTCTTGATATTATAGTTTTATAAGGTAGGTACATAGGTACTGCGAAAATTTCGATGCTTGGGAATAGCCTACGCGCTCAGCCGAAGGAATTCCTAGATAAGATGAGATAGATACCTAATGATCTTGGTATGTAGGTACGTACGGAATGTTCACTAACGTTTTTGTTATACTGAGCTGAGAAATTTACACTTTAGAATAATTATTGAAATAGCAGCTTCGAGAGCTTTCATTCGTTGTTTCACTTATTCTTCTACAGCTTTAAGTTTAAACACACTATGCCGAAGGTACGCGACCGAAGTTCGGCATGATTACGCCTGCGCTATTTATAATGCAACGTAATTTCGGCATAATGTGTCGTCAGTAATTCAAATAGCAATGCAGGCATTATCATGCCGAATTTCGGTCGCGTACCTTCGGCATAGTGTGTTTAGACACTTAGGACTATTATTTTCAGCCATTTTTGTCCCAATGTAGGGCAAAGGCCTCCCTTCAACTTATTTCTATCTACTGCTTTGTGTGGCCAATATTTTGGAAAAGTGTCGAGTTCGTCCTGCCATCTCCTCCTGGAACTGCCGCATTGCCATTCACTGCTGTTTGGGACCCACTGTGTGCTTATTTTAGCCCATAGCTCCTCCGGCATGCAACAGTTGTGGCCAGCCCAGATAAGTATTTTACCTATTAAAAATAGGTAGTTCTGTATTTGATTAGGTAGGTACTCAGTGTAGGATTTGTAAATCGATCAGTGATCGTTATTTTCTTTTGTAGTTGTTCTAGACTTTATTAAACAAACACGCAAGGTATTCGGTTCTATTACCTACTCTCATACCTATTTATAAAGATAAGAGAAAGGCCAGAATAAAAAAATAAAAAGAAATTAAGTACATTATTTATTTTCCACAAACTGGAGCATAAATCCTGAATTAATAAATACCTGCCTAGTTAAGGTACCTATCCTACATAAAACTTAGATAGAGAAGCTCCGTTTTCTTTTGCAAGCTTGCGCTATTAATTTTATTGCACTAGTGTCTATTGTGCATGATCTAACGTATCTTATTACGACGTAGGTAAATAAATAATCAATTTGGTCGTACCAAATAAGCGTTTTTGGAGAGCACACTAATTAATAAAAAAAAATGCATTAGGTAAATTCGTACACGAATTCGCTAGCGGCTAGGTAATAATATGATTTATCATTGTTAGGTAAATATTTCATCTATTATTTTGGGAAGGCTACTATTTAAGGCACAGTAAGATAGAAAAGAAAACTTAATTACCTACTCAAAATCATAATGCAGTGCATCTAAGTATGAACTTACTTGTCACGTCCTCAAGTTTGTGCTGCAGTGGGCTCCCCCTGACAGCCATCAGCAGGAAAGCGAACAACGCAAACACAACAACTTTCAGCATTTTCATTTTTGAGTGAACTTGAACAATTCGCCTACGTATTACTAGCGTGCTATATCTCGGTAATGTATGAGCAAGCCGGCCCGCTCGCACGTTTATATAGACCCGTAATGATAAACAACACGCCGCGCCACCAGTCTGTACTATGTTTGTACGCATTCAACTTGGACATATTATATATCTAATTTATACTATTTCTTTCACGATACAAACTCGCAGTTTCCTTGACACCTGCTACTCTATTTTCATCTCACAGATTTTCTTAATCGTTCCTCATTTTTTTGTTGTTTATAAAAAAGATCTTTCACGAAAAAAACTTGGCGCATCACGTGCTTGGTTATCGCTTTCAATAAAGATGTATTTACGAACGTTTAAATTGTTTTGATTGGTGCAGCTACATAAACAATTAAGAAAGTTTTTTTTTTTGTATAAATAAGTTTATATGTACCTACTCATGTATAGCACTTTTCATAGCACCATATTTTGTAAGAACTCTGACTTTAAACTTTAATAAATTTATTATCTTCATGTAAGTTTCTACAATCTTCTAAGTTCTGACTTCATTTCACAAGCAAGCTGTTCAGGAGCGCTAGTGCGGTATTTTCGCTTTGAAAACAAACTTGTTACACTCGACAGATTTCTTAGAAAACCGCGTCAGATATAAAAGAGTGTACATTGTACAAGACTAAAGAAAACAATAGTTAGATAACCATTTGGTCGAGCTCGCACTTGACCTTGATACAAATTTGTTTGTCGCTCGCTTGGGGTGACCTGTGAACTGTAGCGCTCATGTGACGATTTTATAAAGCAATTTATATACATGTAGATTAATTATGCGACTCGCAATATGATTCCGGGAACTGTTTGGTATCAGGTTTCGCTACACGACGTGGACACTCGCCCCGTGTCCGGCCACATTCAGCGTCTTCGGTAGCCGTCATTACGTTACTTTAATCTGTATCAAATAGGTATTTACGAAACGCTGCGAAAACTCCTTCGTTCAGGAAATGGGTCAGGGTTTTATAGATTAACTACATTATTTTTAAAGTTTCTGTGAAGAATGTTGGGTTTTTATTTTGTGAATATTAGGTACATACATAGGGAAAGACTGCGATTGTTTATTTATTTTACATGGTGGCTAGCGACGGTCGTTCGATACCTACATGAATACACTCGAACGTAAAAGCTCTTGTATGTTTAAAGAAATTAGACTGTGGTACCTGCATTCAACCGAAAGATGTAGATCGGAGATGTGCCGTTGCCGGCAATATTGCCCAAAGTGGGAATATTGGTGGCAATATTGCCAGCAATATTTCCGGGAGTGGAAATATTTGGGAATATTGCTTAAATATAAGTCAAATTAAGTACGGAAACTATGTACAACACTTAAAATTAGCATTTAAAGACCATAATGTACATTATATACAATAAAATATTGTTTTGGGTAAAATTGCCAATAATGCCAGCATTTTTGGCAATATTCCTGGTATTTTACCGGCAATATTGCCCATGTTGCCGCACACGATAGTGAATATAAGAAATAACACATAAATATTAAGATAAGTATTGACGATCGTTGTGTATTGTATAAAAGGCATAAATTCGAATAATTTCTTTTAATGTTGGACTTGTTTTTCATGTAAAATCACATAACAAAAACAACTAGTTTAAGTATATAATATGGAAATAACAAAGTGTAAATCTTTAGAGATCTCTACCAAAACTACAAACAATCCACAAAAAAATTTTTTTTTTAATATTTTTAATATTATTATTAAAAATTATTTATTATTATTAGTTTTTAATATTTTTTCATTAAGGAGTGACGTTGATAACATTTTTCTCGATGGAGCTTTATAGTCAGGACGCAGTGCTTGCAAAGCTTCTTTCCAGAGTGGATGTTCCAAACTTCCATTAGTGACAGAGGTTGGCCAATAACCTAAATGGCTCGTGACAAAATACGATGCACCTCTTTGTCCAATAATGTTCTGGTCCTTTATTGCACTTTTTTATTTTTTTTAAGGATGGGAAATCATCAAATGACCCCTCCCGCTCTGGGTGGAGCGGAAGGGAGTGTCAGACTCTTACTGACTAAAACCCATCCGTGTTCCTTCCTTAGCCCTTTATGTTCCGGGGTAGCGGTAACCCTTTCGGACAATCCCGCTGCCCCGGCAGGCTTCGGCCCTGACGGGCCCCTTCTTGGATGCTGACATCTCTTTGAGGCGCGCGTGGGACACATACGCGCCATCCAGCACGGGCCTGGTCCTGATCAGACGGCGAGCTACCCATTATTCGCCGTCGTCTTTATTGCACTTAGTTATGTGACGTGCAAATTTTGTTGCATTTTTATTTGTATACACTGTATCACAATATTTACAAGTATATTTATCTTTATTATTTTCTGTACTGGTAATAAAGTGTGACATAATCTTGCTCCGCGGTCTCATTTTGTCGGTTAGGAATGGACGCGCATTCTCCGAGAGATGCCCAGCTACAGACTGTTCTCCAACCCCGTGCCGTGCATGTGCAGCCCGACAGAGATTGAACATACATTGATGTTTATAACTTTATTCATTTAATTGTGTCCTCCAATCTTTTTGCACGACACGCGTGTGCGTATTTCAAATATTTTATGATCGATATATTACACAAATATAATTAAACGATGATTACACCTGCAGTAATAATAAAATATATTGGTATTATTTGACAGGCAACATTGGCAATATTGCCAATGCTGCTGGCAATATTGGTATTTTACCGGCAGTGGCAACATTGGGAATATTGCCGGTAGTGGCAATATTGCCACCAGGCACATCACTAGTAGATACGGGGACTTATATTTCACTCTTCCCATAGGTAGGTTCGTACCTACTTATCAATTGCTAAATCAACTATAATATTAATTATTAAAATTATATACCTAGCCGCTGACCTGCAGCAATGAGACATACCTACTTCTATCAAATCACAGATATCTTATCTGTGATTTGATAGAGTTACCCTTACGGATGTACCTTCGGATGTAGGTACATCCGATGCAGAGCCTGCCTACATTTAGGTAAATCACAAGGTTTAACAGAAAACCGAAGAGTGTATCCTGCCTCTCTGCCTAGCATTTGAACGGTGTTTGTAGCCGACTACGAGAAAACCTACGGTAGACTGGGGCTGTAGATAGGTAGGTCTCTTCAACGGTGCCAGATTGACTATCAGTACATCGAAGTGCTGAAGTATTTGTATGAAAACACTCGATACAGGGTGGAACATCAATGGGCCCTGAAGGGAAACCACTTTAAATCCTTATGACATATTATTTTACTTAGAGGAAACATTATTAATTCCTTTATTTTAAAATAGAAACAAAACTGCATTTACAGATTTCTCGACAAGCTTACCTAAACTGGGAATCGAACCAGCTAAAAATAAACAGTCGCTATTTAATTAACTAACGATAGGATTATTGTTCAGGATAAAAGCTCTTTAATAAACATTTGGTCTTATAAATAAAAAAGATCATGAAATCTAACATTAATTTTATTTTAGAAATGCTATTTATTGTTATTTTATATTTTATTTTATCATCAATTCTAATAAAGACACGTAGGTATACATGAAAGAAATTTATTACCTAGCAAGACATTGATACTTGAACTAGGATCTATTTAAAATTACAATTTTGTTACACTTTAATAATTTAACTGAAAAGTTGTTCGAAATGAGACCCCTCGTTACGGATACACAACTAAGTCTTTTTAGAGTTCCGTACCAAAATTGTAAAAAGGAACCCTTATGGTGCGACTCAGTCTGTCTGTCTGTCTGTCACAACTGGATATCTCAAGAACTACTAATGCTATCAACTTGAAATTTGGGTTGGTTTTACATGACTTTTGCCCAACTATTTTGCAAACAAGAAAGAAATAAAAACATTTTTTTTTTGCAACATGGTCTGAAAAGGGTTCTGAAAAATTCGTAGTAGGACTTCTAGGGCAGGTAGGGTAATAGATGAAAGAGCGCAGTTCGCACACTCAAACACTTTTCTTTCTTTTTGCCGCTAAGTTTTCGACTTTTAATGAAAAATGTAAAAAAAAATACCCCCCTATCTCCGAAGTTTGCATAGAGAAAAATCTGAAATTATCCTATGTGATAGAAGTTTATGTAAAGATTACAGGTAAAATAAAACGATGTCTCTAAATAGCACTTTTTCAGAAATCATCAACAAAAGTTCCATTAGTTTCACTATCGGTCAAGAGGTGTCGCTGACCTAAAATTGCAATATCCTATACCGCAGCGTGCAGCGCCGGTGAAAATTTTAAAACATAATTATGATGGTAAGAGCGAGTCGGACTCGCGTACCGAGGAGGGTGCGCGAGTCCGACTCGCTCTTGCCCGCGTGTAGCCTTCTGCAGTGTTGTGGTGTATCATATGCTCCTTATAACATTTTCTAACTCCGTTGAGTCCAACCTACGGTTTCCAACGGTACCTTTTAAAGTCTCATAAGACTTTTTGTAAATATTTTGTTTACACGGCCTTCTCATCATACCACTGCGTATAGAGCTAAATTGCAATTCTTGTTGTTTGAAAAGTAAGCTTCTAATAAATCGAATATTGTTCTTGATGCCATTATTACACATTACAAAATAAAACAAAATCGATAAAAATTTCCAAAATGTTCGTTCGAATTTCAAACAGCAGTTCCGCACCGCAAACAATTATAAAACTTTTTGTCAGAACGCCTGAAGGAAACAGAATTATTATCACCAATTAAACGATTTTCCTTCAACAAGGTACTTAGAGATAAATTAGCAAGCTTGTACCTACTTCATCGATTGTGTTTGGATTTTGGGGAATTAGAGTTAAGAAAGTTATATAACTCGTTTTTTCCGTATTGAAAGTGAACAGTTCAAGTCTAGGTAATGTTGATTAAAGCCCTTGTGTACTAAACATTAGATTTCATGGATATCTTGTAGGTACGACAGACGAGTGTAAGACCTAATGTTTCTTGGTTTTTTTTTATCTTTAACATTGGCTGTTTCCGAATTGTGAAATAAATTAGCGAGTGTTTATTATTTTTTTAATTTTTAACTGGTTCGATTCCTAGTTTAGGTAAGCTTGTCGAGAAATCTGTGAAAGCAGTTTTGTTTCTTTTTAAAAATAAAGGAATGTGTCCTTTAAGTAAAATAATCGTATCTTAAAGATTTAAAGTGGTTTCCCTTCAGGTCCCATTGATTTTTTCCACCCTGTATGCCTATAATATGTCAATCCAAGTTCTGGACAGAAATCCTATCATTCTGCAGCAAGGTGTGTGGCAGGGACACGTTATCTCTTCGAAACTTCGCCGCTACAATGGATCCTTCATTGCAGCTCCATTGCTGCAATGAAGGATGTCTTCAAGGTTTTGGACTGGAGAGGGCTACGCATTAAGATCAATTGCGAGTACCTAGGAGAAAGGAAGGTAAGACGGACCCTGCAGGTGTGAAGGTCCACCTAAATAGTTTTAAAAGGAATCCCTAAATAAGTTGTGTCATGAGCTCTTCATATTCCCTCTCTTGGGCAGCTTATGTTCTCACCACCGGCGTCCACGTTACTGCAGTGTTTTAGCAAGGAAAGTTTGTTTTTCCATGATGTAAATTAGACGATTTACAATTGACGATGTTCTAACGGTCTCTGTATACAAAGTGACTTATGATTAAACTAATATCGAAGTATGTGGACAATTGCGATACGTATTATTTATTTATTTATTTAATACTTTAAGCACACAAATGTACAGAGGCGGATTTAATATCATAGGTATTTTCTACCAGTCATCCTTTGGGTGATGCAGAGACAAACTGTGATAGGTGTGCAATTATGAAAATCGAGGAATTAATAATTCCCTTTGACCGCCACGTTAATATCGAAAATCTGTGTTCTTACGCCGAGCGACAAATTCCTTCCTTCATACATTAAATAATAGTCATGGCAAAAGTAACTATATTGTAGTACATGTTTCTTCTGCATGATTGAATTGTATTATTTCACCCATGTTTCACCTTTTTTCCCAACTTAGTAATCATTACTTACCCAGAAGTTAAAGCGTTAGATAAGAGATTTTATAATAAAAAGGTCATTCAAATATTTTAAATAAAGTCACAATACTAATTTTGCTTGTGACATCGACTGGCGTTAACATCCGTTACAAACGTGGCCAATAGATACTGCGCTCACAAACTTTGCCGCCTCTGAGTTAGACGCCTACCATTGCGACATTGTGTTTAATTAATTAACGTTATTATTCCATGTTAAATGTAATAATAATATTACATTTAACATGGAATAAAAGACGTAACGTGAATATAAATTCACGTGATTATTAAATTACTAGAATAGTATAATAAATGTTTTTTTTATTTTTTTTTATTACTTAATAGTTAATTGTGTTCATGTCTCTAAACGAATAAGTTCGAATAAGTAAATACATCATTACTTATTTTAAAATTTAAACACATTCAAAAGTATTTGTAGAAAGTAGTTTTTTTTGTAGTGAAGATTTGTAGTTTTTCATTTGGGATTTGATTTTTAAAATGCATAGGTAAGTAATAAAACTAAAACTTAACCTCTAAAATATCACTGTTTGAAAATTCTGTTTCAGATGTGAAATGTATCACTTCTACAGTTCTACACCTTTAGGTAACACTCGAAGGCCTAAAAAGGCCACTTTGGCAGAATCATAAAAGGATAACATTATGAATCGTATTATAAAGTCGTAAAATTGTCACAAACTGACAATTCATAATATTATTTGCGTACAATTCATATCACGCAATTCATCTGTATGACAGTTTTGTATGGAGATTCGTGAGATACATAGGTGTGAAACTAGCTGCGCTCAGGATTCTACATTAGAAACCCTCGCTGCGCTCGGGATTCTACGCTAGAATCCTTTGCTCCGCCCTGGATTCAAAGAAACACTGTCGCCTTCAAAATAGTCGTTTGCTCTCTTGGCACACTATCTACTATTGTGTAATAATATAGTAAATATGTCTAAGGAATAACAATAGGAAAAAAGAAACACTACAAACATATTTTTGTATGTTTATTTTGAAGTGTAAATAAGTGGTATTTTCGACGTGCCATGCCGTAGGAAGTTTCGATGTCGTGAGCACGTTTAAATTTGATGTCCTTTTACGCAAAGACCTAAACTATAAACATAATACCATATCGTTTGCCTAGCCTTTTCCCATGTTGGGGTCGCCTTCCAGTCTAACCGGATGCAGCTGAGTACCAGTATTTTAGATGGAGCGAATGGCTATCTGACCTCCACAACCCAGTTACCTACTGGGTAATACGAAACCCCTTGGTAAGACTGGTTGTCAGACTTTCGGGCTTCTGACGACCCGTAACTACTGTCAAAGATCCATGAATGACAACCGGGACCAATTGCGAGGCACGGAGGGGTCTTGGTATGTAAAGATGGTCACCGATCCACGGACCGACTATGGCAAGCGTAGCTTAACGTGATCAATCGACCCGTGCTGTTATTACTTAGCCACGAGCTCCTGTTGCGACACACCACATTATGTTTTAAAATACTAGTACCAAATGTTTGAACTTTACACTATAACGTTTTTATTGACTAATTCAACCCATAGGTTGAATTAGTCAATAAAAACGTTATAGTGTATAGTGTAAGCCTGAGCCATTACTTGTAATGACTCAGGCTTACCGAATTGTTTTTATTTTTATTTTAAATCATAATGTAGCGTAACAGCTGAAGTGCAAAAATGTCAACTAATTTTTGGAGACCACTGAATGTGTGTAAGCAGGGGCGAGTCGCTACTTAGAAATAAAAACAAAAGTAAGTTGTCTTTTTACAGTTTATTTAATAACGAGTTTTGTCTCCAGCACTCAGACTCCATTTACTTACAGACTGATTGTATGATACAATAAAAACTTCGTATTCACCAAGCAACCAATGTCGTGCGACATCTTAATTCGTAAACAGACATACCGCAGGCCACCTGTTGCCTAGTACACACGAGGCTTAAGTGGTACCTGTAAACCCTATTCAGTGCTATAGATAATACAAATAGGTTTGTTTTAACGTAATTGCTCATTTTACATCTATAAAGTAAGTTACATAAGCGTTAAGATATTGAAATATTTAATGCGACGCAGAAACATAATAGTATAATCAACATAACATTGTGCGTGTTCGCACCTTTTACATGAATCAATTAGGTACTTACATAGAAAATTAAACAAATGTGCATTTAAGAGATTCCATTTATATTGGCATTATAAGTATTACTTACGTATTAGGTATAACGGGCTCGTTAGAACAGTTATTATCATAATAATTACCTATACAGTTTTAAAAACATCAATTATTTAATTTACGAATAATATAGCACACTGAAAAGACCACTTATTTTTAACTTTCATATTACCTTACGGGTTAAAGATCGTTGGATAGGTACCTTATTCCTTAGAAATGTGTATAATGCAAAGGCAAAGTTTTAGAATCAAGTTTCATCACCATTACAAATATAATATAAAGTTTAGATTAGTTTGCTATAGTCAGCAGATGGTCTCATTTTACTCTCGTATAAAAATAAATGCGGGGTTTTACCCACTACGTCTATTTACTCAATTGTAGGTACACGTGACATTCGCTAATGATTAAAGTTTCGCGGTCGACTTGCACGTATTAAAATCGACGAATCGGGCGAATACACTACTACAAAACTTTAATATTGAAAGTGGCCTATTTGCCCGATTGCAGTAAGCCATGATTAAAGGTAAACATCAATCCCACTATTTTACATAATATTGCCTCCATTTGTGGTAACTTATTGTAAGGGTTGCTCAAACAAACTCCGACTCGTTGGTGGAAGTTGACCGAGAATAAATTGTGTAGTTTTTTTTTGAGATTCTTTATTTTACGTAGCCATCATTATGACAATGTAGCTGACGTTGTATTGTCAGCGTAGTAGCTGATGTTTTATTCAAGAGATTCCTCTCGAATTACCCTAATTTTTTAAATGAAGATCCAGTTTTTTTATCAACCTTTATTAAATAGTTTCGTTTTCGATCATTAATAAGAAAAGTTCAAGGACAAGCAACATCATGTTATCACAATGTCGCATTTAAGATTAAAAAAATACGATATTTTGCTAACAGTAATGATTGAACGCGTGGACGATTTTTGTTAAAATACACAATTTAGATGATAAGACCAGACTACAATTTGTTATTAGATTAGGTACATCGCATTCACGTGAAATTATTAAGATAATTAATTAACCTATTATATATGTGAGTGCAATGTTATGTTAAACTACCTATTCACATTGATCTCTGTGAAGGGATTCTGTAGAGATTGCGTCATCATATTATCAAATATCTAATTATCGTATTCGTCACGTCCTCGTGAGTCATGCATAGCGGGTTAATTTGATCTAATATAATTCTCTAAGCGGAGATAGCAAGGCACAATATAGGGCATTTATATCTTATTGATATTATAAGCGTCGTTATAAGTAAACAGAAGAGTTTCATTTAAACTATGAGCTCCGGAATCTTTAGGGTAATACAATAAGACTATTTGACTACTTAGCACTGTTATGTTATGTAAAATTTGGGTTTGCACCTCTGGCTATTTCTTAGTGGTTAAAACATGGTAATTAAGGTCTTATAATAAAACTATGATCTTACATGCATCTTTCATTTATTGCATTTACAATAAATTACCAGATGTCATAAAAATATTAAAGGCTACACAATTAAAAAAAAATTAAAATTGTTATTACTTAATTGAAAAATGTTATTACAAGACTGATGAATTTCTGAATGATAAATTAATGTAGACTTATTTATTTATTTGACTGGAGAAACAATTTTTAATTAAATATTGTGACTAATTGTAATTTATGATTATTTAATTTAAGCATTGAATGTAGAAATTATTCCATATTGGTCTTATTTCGCATGCAAGCATATTTGTACGACTCTTGGCATAACATAGCGAACTATAAACTTTCATTTAAGAACTGTATTCACTACCTATGTAACACAAAAAAAAAAATATATTATTATGATAATGAAAAAAATGAGGGGAAAAAATATACAGAACCATGTTTCGCTAAGGACTGGTATAAAAATATTTAAACACGTTACATGTAAAAAATTAAAAGGACACATTCATTTGCTAAAATTATTATTCAAAAATGTCTAATAACTAGTGAATAATAAACAGAAAAGTATGCCTGGTACGCCCATCTTATCGATGACTGGGAGATTCCCTTTCTTCTTCGCTTGTATAAACGTGCCACAGAAATATTTATTGGCTTTTCTAGCTCAGAACATAGCATAACGCCTATTTTCCACAAAGGAATAGCCAGAGAGGGTTGCAAACCCTAATTTCAGTTATATTTACTTAAGACGAGTATTTGGCGCTTAAAACTAATATTTTCTTATTGGGTGAACAATTTTAAATTAAAGGATGGAATGGATAAGTACATCTGTAGGTACGGAAGCGAAAGGTACTAAAAATACATCAAACAAGAAAGATACTGCATAATATGAATATAGTCTCAGGTAGAAATGTAGCTTGTTTATACCTAGAAGTCTAATGAATGCAGTATTATCATCTGCCTAGCCTTTTCCCAACTATGTTGGGGTCGGCTTCGTATGTAGTTGTTCAATGTTGTTTTAATAAATAATAACGAGATTCCAATTGAACAAATTGTAATTTTAACGTGCACCGTACTAGCGCAACTAAGAACTTTAAAAGTATAATATTCAAAATAATAATTGTTGGGATCGTGGCTAGCCTTTTCCCAACTATGTTGGGGCTTCCAGTCTAACCGGATGAAGCTGAATACCAGTATTTTACAAGGAGCGACTGCATATCTGACCTCCACAACCCAGTTACTGAGTAATACGATACCCCTTGGTAAGATTGGTTGTCAAACTTTCGGGTTTCAGACGACCCGTAATAACTGTCAAAGATCCACGAAAGACAGCCGGGACCAACAGCTGAACGTGCTTTCCTATACATGGAGGGTTCTCCGCGGCAAGCGTATCCACCCGTGCGGCTAGTATTACTGAGCCACGAGCCCCTACTGAGCCCTGCATGTTTTATGTAAATACAAAGCGAATACACTCTATTATGATTTATTTATAATAAAGTCAGCAATGGACGATACTTATATTTATACATATTTTAGCAGGTAGATGAGAACTGTGAGGACACTGTTTAAACCAGTTTACTATTACTAGTGATACGATATGATGATACACAACACCAATCTCATTATGATATAGATAAGTCAAATGACTTCGTACATACTTCAAAATGACTTATATTAGCTAATCCTGTCGCTAAATAAGAATGCCATAAGTGTAGTAGAAACATATTGTTGTAGACTCTAGTTTGACTGAAACTAATCAGGTTTAGGGCCTTAGCACACCTCATACGCGAAAATAATTATGGGAAACCGCTTAACGAATTCCGTTAAGAGCGTTTACGACGTACGACATTTCATACAAACTTTCAAGCCCTTGTTTTTTGAAATGAATGAACCGATTTTAATGAAACTTCATACGCATAAGCAGGATACAAAGGTCTAAAAAGTTAGTAAAGAACATTTTAAGACAGACAGTCGTGGAGGAACTACTGCGGTTTCGATGTAATATTTTCGCGGCGGAGATGTGATACCCGCCTTAAGTAATTTCCCTAATTTTGGAGGCTTGCTCCAAATAAGCCAGCTTAAAATTAGTTAACGGTCCAAAACTCCCTTATTCACATCGTAGTAAGTAGAATATAAAACATTATTTTTAAATGCATTTTCATTTTTTTCTGTCTTAACGTTAAAATGGCTGGGCATTCGTGACCTACTCAAATCGTACACCTACCGATCATATCACCAAGCCATGTTAATAATGTCTTCAGTCAAATCGTTCGAACAGTCTTCGTCTCACACAACGGTTGTAATCAAATCACTAACGTTGACGATCTCATTGACGCAACGTTAATAACACACATTAGACCTATCCTACCCGGATATTTCATTTTTATTTTTCCCGTATATCTATCTCTTTCTGTCGCTTCACTAGAGCGAGAAAGAATGTTAGCAAGCGCCCGCGCACTTCGGCATCGGCGGGTTGATTTAGTGGGCGAATCTTTCTCGCTCTAGTGAAACTGAGCGACAGAAAGGGATAGAGTTATGGTAAAATGCGATTTCGTGCGAAAAGGTCTGGTATAGTCCTTAGTGTACATACATTCTACAATCTCTTACTAAGCTACACTGAAACACTACCCCTCGCGCGAACTTGTAGAAAATAGTACAGTTATCATCATAGTCTTGCTATCGAAAGCATTGTTGTAGGAATTGTAACAGCGCCAAGTCAGCTTATTTGGAACTAAACACGTACGTAGTGTGCATACACACAGTCGACGACCGAGGCAATTGCAAGCGTCAACGAGTGTCTGCGATATGCCGCTCGTGTATTTGATTACGGTGTCGGCGACAAGCCACGACGGGTGTCTGACGCGTCATCGGCTGCCGTAGACACGTGTCGCAGCCTGTCGCCGTAACGCGTCGACGGTTACAGTAGCCTCTGGCGCCGACGCAAGTCGCTCGTGTATATACGCACTTTACGTGTTTTTACAACATCTACACATCCATAAGTTGTTCCTAGGGGCACATGATGCTAATGTAAACATAGTAGGAGTAAGATCAACTGTTGTGTACCTGTACTAGTGATACATTGTCAATGAATTTGAAAATTAATACTTAGATAGGTAGGTACTTGCACAACAATGAAAATTAACTGAAAATTATAGTGCCACAACAAAAAAAAAAAAAAAAACTGAAAATTATTTTAAACACTCAAGTAATTACTTACTAATTTATTCATCAAATAATGTTCTTTAAAACATAATACTAAATCAGTACTAAGAATGCTTTTACACTGTCTTGGAAAATAATGTTCTTTAAAACATAATACTAAATCAGTACTAAGAATGCTTTTACACTGTCTTGGAAAATTACTCCACAAAGATAAATAATAATAAATAATAATAATATCCTTGGACATTCCACACAACGCCATATAGTCCCAAGCTAAGCAACCTAATGCTTGTGTTATGGTAACGACATGGCTGATAAACTACTTATATACATTTTTTTTTTTTTGTAAATACATACATATTATAGATAAAACACCCAGACCCGTAACAAATACTTGCAGGTCGTACAAATATTTGTTCCGTGCGGGAATCGAACCCGGGACATGCTACGCAGCAGTCAATCGCTCAACCACTGCGCCAACCGTGTCGTCAAATAAATAAATAATAAATATTGCATTAATCTTCTTTTAATCCTGAAATTAACGTCCAAAAGCAAACTTAAGATAACAAAACATTTTTATTTATCTTTATAACCCTGTATATGCAAATTGCAAGTACACCTGTTATTATAATTAAATAAATCACACAATAATAATAGATCATACAAAATAATACTTCAAAAAGCCCGTATTTACTTTCACGAGACGATTCATAATAAATTATTTGTAGGCTTAAGGACTGATTATGTTGCCTATCTCTTTCATTTTAGTTAATAACAATTCCTACTTTCCATTATGGCCGTTTTAGTTTCATAAGTTTCGGCATAATATTGCACTTAAGATTATTAATGGTACATTAACAATTAATAAAACAGTTACACAAGGTGCAAAAATGTCAAATCCAACGTTTCTTCAGGAGGATGTGCCTTATGTTTCGTAACAAAGATTCTCGCTCTTAGCTCGATATGGCGCCCGCGCCACCGTTCCAGAACTCAACCACAAATACAATGGACACACTAGTAACTCATTTAGGGAACGATTTATTTAACGTTCCGGTTTATACGCCGGTTCTAGTCGACACCCTGTTTAACGATTGAGTGTGCAGATATTAGAACATATTTTTGTATCGTGCGCTATGATAAACTTATCAGTAATACAGATTACAGACTACCCATATATTATAATAATACTAATATTACAGTGGTGACCGTAACATAAAGATGTAGGAACTTTTCTAAACGCAACATAACGATAACAATTCTCTAGAAAGAGCGATGATGTGAATTAGTTTGCTAGAATATGTAGATGACAAGAGTGCAACTTCACAATTTGTAGTTAAAAATAATACTGATATGTTTACACTAACAATAAAATTGTTTTGCTGAAACTTTTAAGATGATTGCCTATTAGGAGATATTTAGATGGACCTTTTTACTGTTTCATACACCATTTAGTTAACTTTTTAGTGTTCAAAAATTCCACAACTGTAAAAAAGTTCTTAAGATTTCGACACTTTGGTAAATAAATAATTATCCGCACCTTGATTGCACATTTTGTTTTTTTACAGGTTATCCTAATAATAATATATCTTTGATAATAAGCCTTTATAACTAAGATGTATTAAGTAGCAATAATAACAAAGGAATGTAAATAATTAAAATTTAATTTAATATGACCACCACTGGACTTACTTAAGAATTACATTTCAATACTCAGATCATGATCCGTCAGAATACAAAAGTGCTAAAGATTTAATGTGTGTTTTGTTGCATTCATCTAATCCTAGATTTCAGTTGGCATACAGTCAACATAACTTGAGGTGTAAATTCCTACATTAAAAACTGTCTTTATTTTGAAATTGACTTCAGAAATGGCAAGAGTACTACATCAATTTTATATCATTTGTATAAATTGAATGAAGTTTAATGAAAATACTATGATTGAAGATAGATTACCGACGTAGCGTTGAATTCGTTCGCTCCGCAGCGTCGCAGTCTACACACAGAATGTATTCGGCTCACATACAGACGACTCACAAAACATCATTATTTACTTCATAAAGTAGTAACAAAATAAATTACGTATAGTTTTTCTGTGATTACCCTTTGTACATTATTCATTGTAAGTAATTATGTTTTTAAATAAAATGATTAATCGGATAGGCCGAGTGCATCATGTTATTTTCATATGCTTGTAATTTGGGGACTTAAGATTCTAACCAGTAGAATATCAAATACAGAATGAGGCTTTTAAATGTACGATGCATGGAACACGTGAAGATATGTATGGTAAAAGTAGTTACTATTCCTAAAAATAACCAGAATTTACAGACTTCCATGGCTAAAACGGCGACTCATTCATACAGTAATAAATATAAATCAATAATCAATTTAAACTTTACGAACATGCAAACGCATACAAAGTAACAAAAACAACAAATATCTTACCAACTACTCATCAAAACGTCAATTAAGTTTTAAGACTAAAATTCTTTGGCTCGATGGAAAAAAATGGCCAATTATAACACAATATAAAATGGAAATTAAATTACCGTCATTTTATGAAGCCTTCACATTTTAGCACCATAAACAAATCCAAGTACATTTAGCTAGCCGGCCACCAATCACAATGCCTCTTACACGTTATTTATTGTTCCACCCTGATGTCTTTACTCAACTATTGATATTTGCGCAAATCCTACCAGTGTTTGGTCGTCGAAGTCCTCATTGGGCCCAACCGAGTTCTGCAATAGAAACAATCAAAATAAAACTATGGCAAAATTACTTCTAACAATGGAAAAACCAAATACCACTCGAGTTGAGGATCAAACCGAGGTCCATTTTGATGGTGAGGATGGATCCGATTGACGGCTAGTAACGGAACGGCGGGTAATGGCTTTCATTTTGATAGTTGAACAAACATTCATTGCGTTATTTACGTTGTTGAGCAGACAAATTTTTCGAACATATGAAGCAATGGATTATCAGCCTATAATACCAGTATATAATATAATATCAGCATAAAACTGTCCCACTGCAGGCAAAGGCCTCTTCTCATACAGACAAAGCGAGCATTGATCACCACGCTTGCTAAAGACGGGTTTGCGATTTCCGACTTGTACTAACTGTAAGTCCAAATTATCTCACCATGTTTTTCCTTCAACGATGTCAATAATATCCAAGATAAACTCGGAAAGTACATATTGGAAAGACACATTGGTATTTGCCCGGATATGAACCCACCACCTCGTGCATGAGAGGCGTGGCCGTAAACACATGGGGAAGGCCAGTAGTATTGAAAGAATTCTTCATCATTCTCTTGTCATCATCACAATTTATTTGGGGTTGGTGTAACATGTTTTTTCTTCCATACTTTTCTATTAGTCGTCATCTCGGTAGTCAGCCTCTTTCTAGCCTCTTCTTGCACACAGTCGATCCATCGTTTCTTTGGTCTCTCCCTATTCTTACAGTCATACACACTCATACTCAAAACTTTCCTCAGGACATTTTCATCACAACCCTATGCCATGAAAACCGGTTGCCACACAAATTTTCAGTCACTTACCAAATGGAATGTAACCGCCTTAGAGGGCACAGGGATGACGGTCAGCTGTGCGTCCAGCAACTTGGCTAGGTTGACAGATATGGGCACGGAGTCATGCGGGTCAACGAGTCCTGCACCAACCAGCTCCATAGCGATGCCCTCGGCTGTGTCCTTCCCCACGATGTACTCGAAACGTATGTCGTTCAGCTCGCGACGCGAATTCCTGTAACATTCGTTAAATTTAGTTTAGATAGATAGAAATCTCTTTATTCTTAATCATCGGGCTAGCCTTTTCCTAACATACTATGTTGGAGTCGGCTTCTTCGGGGGCTCGTGGCTAAATAAAACAGCCGCACCGATCGATCTTCAACGTTAAGCTACGCTTCCTGACGTCAATCCGTGGATGGGTGACCATCCATTATATACCATTACCCCATAGTGCTTCAGAAATCACTATAAGCAGTTGGTCCCGCTGTCATTCTTGCCAAGGGGTATCGTGTTGCCCAATAGGCAGTCGCCATGTAAAACCTGGTGTTCAGCTGTATAGCGCCAAGTATAATTATATCCTCTTCTATCCTATGACGCCCGTCGACACCACATTAACTGGCCCATACATATGGCTAACGATGCTACAAGATTGTGGTTGAACGTTGACATCGATTGTTAAGATCGATCCATTGTAGTGCATCGCAGCCGAATTACAATAATCGATCGAACATTCGATTATGTTTTGAGGACTGGTCGATCGACCGTAGTCTAGTTATTTACCTATCTAAATTTATATAAAAGGAAAAACTGACCTGACAGACTGACTTGACTGTTAGTGTCCCTGTAGTTTTGGCTGTGCGTTCATACATCATCAACGCACAGGCAAAACTACAGGGACACTGCGAACGTCAAATTTTGCACAAGGCTTCCTTTTTATATAATGTAGGGGAGCACTAATATAATGTAAGTACAACCGTATGCACATTATCAGTAGCAATGGATTTAATTTTGACGGTACAACAACATTCATTGCGTTATTTTCTTTGCTAAGCATAAAATTGTTCGGACATTTATGAAGCAATGGATTCGCAATATCCTTCAAAATTATTCAGATTGTGGTTTATAATGTGTTACGTAATTAGGGTGCCCGTGGTTTAGGCTGCGCGTTGTCTGTCAGTGAATGAATGAATTTAAGATGATTACACCCACCTTAATCGTAATACTAAGTTAATGACAGGCGGTTCTCCATCAATAGTAGTCAAAAAGCGATTCGGTACAGCTACTTGCGGAGCTGCAGGAGCGGGTTTTGGCTGCTTAGGTTGATCCTATGAAAGAAATAGTATCATTAAGTTCCAGGGAAAGTTTTTCGTTTATCCGCTTTAGAGGTATCCAGATTTAGGTAAATGTGTAGATGCAGTAGTTGCTGCATGTGGTCTAGTTTTCGGAAGCGCTGAGCATGAGGTCCTGAGTTCGAATCCCAGGTTGGGCAAAGGGTTTTTCCATCTAGGATTTCTCAGTAGTAGCACAGATGGCAATAGACTCGCGCTCCATTACATGGGCCTTAAACATAACTGGCAAAATGTGAGGTGCCGCGGTCTACTATAGTAGATCAGATCCCCATTTCAAGGATTCGGTAGACCGAGATGGCCCCGAGATCGAGATGAAAACCGAGAGGTATGTAACCCTTCACGGAATGAATACAGGCGTGATATCATTTTGTAATTTTATGCAGTAGTTTTCAGCAGGAGCGCCACGGCACTGATTCACACTTCCGCTTGAGTCAGCCTCTGTCAGCTTGTTCACGCTTCACTTGTGTTTGCTGTGGGACGGCTAATCATAAGATTTAATAGGTTAATGAAAATCGCACCTCATTCCCTTCATTATCACTTCCGCTAGAGTCGGCCTTCGTTAGCTGGTTCATGGGTCGCTTGTCTTCGCTGTAGGACGGCTCATCATCAGACTCCGGCGCTTCGACAGAAGGTTCCTCTTCCTCCTCACTCCACACCCACTCGCCAGTAACTGTGCGATGTAGCCTACCTGACGCACCCTTTGTGTGTTTACTTGCCTGGAGAATATTTATAAGTTTTATTAAAACACAAAAATTAACATATTTATTTTAGTACGCCATTTCTAGAGATAATGCCAATCCTATAAGTGTGCAACAGCGCATGCTCATTTCAATATTTTGCGACGTAAATAATAAAAAAAAAAAATTGTGTCCCTTCGCATTTGGCATTGGTTGGCGCCGCGGAGAAGGTTCACTGGCATCACATACGCACATACGACATATCTAATCGTTTCGGAACTACGTGGCGTAAGTATTGCGTATGCACAGAGTATGGGATACGCTATGCTATGCAATTCGATTATACTTTTACATTTCTGACATTGAATCAGCCTCAGATTCTGTGCAGTAATGTTAGCCATATGGTTGTATGTCTTATCGCAATAGCATCCGCCAATAACAACATACAGCAATCATCAACCAACTTGATCATTTCAGAAACACAATGGTTCAAAACCCTTAGCAGTAAATATTTATAAGCACATCATTTTTATATACCTTATGCACCCTAGTTTCCATACTAGGACCAATAGCGACTAGAGTTTGTGTTAAATATTTTCTGTCCTTGGCCTTCTTGAAGAATGGATGTTTTAGTAGCTCTGTAGCTGTTGGCCTTTTCGACGGATCTTTTTGCAAACAATCTATGATCATTTTCCTAAAGGTTTTTCCATACGCTTTGTATTGCTCTTTCTCGTCAGCACCTGTAAACAAAATTATGTATGTGAATTATAGAGGAAAATCCTGTGTCAATTAATATAAATCCATACTAAGTAATATTATAAATGCGAAAGTGTGTCTGTCTGTCTATTACCTCTTCACGCTTAAACCGCTGAACCGATTTAGATGAAATTTGGTATAGAGATAGTTTGAGTCCCGGGAAAGGACATAGGATAGTTTTTATCCCGATATTCCCAGGAGAAACTAATGCGGGTGAAACCACGGGGCGCTACTAGTATTAAAATAGGTTAAATGTTTTATTTATGAGGACACAGCATTTTTACAATGTCACAGTAATGTGACATTGAACAGTATTGTTGGGGCTATAATGGGAACCTTTGAAATGTAAATTGTTGACATGCTGATCTGATCTGGGATAACTCACATGACTGCTCTGACATGCTCATTTCTATGTAATTATACATAAATATTTGTTGATCAATGCTTGTTGTTTGGCTCTGAATAAAGTACCAACTATGAAGCCATACCCCCTTATTCATAAAAAAGCAATCCGTTTTATAAACCTGTTTTAGCTATCAAACTGTTTTGTCCCTTTCTGTCAAGTTAAAATGAAGTTTGATTGAAAGGGACAAAACAGTTCGATAGCTAAAATAGGTTTATGAAGCGGATTACTTTTTTATGAATATAAGACAGTTAGAATTAGTTAGATCTAAACTTAAAATAAAAACAACTTCTTATTTCTAAACTTAAATTAATTAATTTTAAGCTTAGACTCAACATGGACACAGTGATATAAAATTAAATGTTTAACGGGAAGTGTTAAAAAACTGCTCAAGGTTTGGTGGTATGCCTAACCTAGAGACAGGCAGCTATGCTGAAGGTGTTAGTACTTCCTTGGACAATCTCTTGCACAAAGTGGTTTACTACTACTATTGAGCTCCATTTACGATCCACGGTGCAAGTTTCTTGCCTGTTACATAGAAGCAGTGAGCGAGCAGCGCTGGCCCAGTTGTAATGGCCCCGATTTGCGACTACGACTTTGTGTAAATATCTTATCACCACTGTTCTCAGAACGATGAATGAAAACATTGTGAGGAAATTCGAAGACATGTGACATCTAAACACCCGCACTGGGCCCGCGTAGCGCACGCTGGGCCGACTCCCTTTCGAAGAGGGAGGGCCTGTGTCCGAGCAGCGGGAACATTGTAGGCTAATTATGCATACCATAAAAGGAAATTAAATCACATCGTGTAAATCAGACTTTCTACAACTAATAGCGGTTTTAAAATGTTTATCACCTTACCAGTGTCCAAATTAGGTGGGTCATTCTGTAATGTCAGCATCAGCACTTTCATTGGAGGGTACTTGTGATACGGTGCGGTGCCCGTCGCCATTTCTATTGCCGTTATGCCAAAAGACCAGATGTCGGCTTTAAAATCATATCCATGGTCCTGAAATTTATTAGCAGGTGTAATAATTGCTATTTAGCTATACTCAGTGCAAATCTAAAACACCTACTTTCTATCTAATGAATTGCTTTCAACTAATATTTCTAAATGTTGGAAACTTGGTCTATACTTTTATTTGTGTACTTAATATCTAATTTATGTGCTTTAAAATGGTCTCTAAAAATTTCACGCCCAGCATAATGTTGTGTCTGTCTATGTTATGAAGTAATATGACACCATCCTACAGTTCAGATATTTCATTTCCATATCAACAATGATAAGCAGTTCTATGTAATCCATAGCAAACAGAGATTTGCTGTTCGTGACTTTAATGTGACGTATGGGTTTTATCACATTATTCATATATTTTCCCACATCTCATTTTCCTGTGGGGATTTTCAATGTGCATCATTATAGTGGGCAGTTAAAAATCCTTTGTAGGAACTAGTGAGGTCTAAATATCTGATACCCCTAATCAAATGCATATTGGTGAATGTTTTATCATTTAATACTTATCTAATAGTTAGTAAAACATAACAAAAAAAAATAACTAAAACAATATTAGTAGTGTTAGAATCATACAACTCTCACTTGTTCCATGACTTCTGGGGCCATCCAACATGGCGTGCCCACAAATGTATGTCTAACTTTTTGTCTGGACATATCTCTGCCAGTGGCCAGCCACGCAGATACGCCAAAATCAGCTATTTGTACTGTACCATCTTCTCCTAACAATATATTTCCAGCCTTTATATCCCTGTGAAAAGAATGCTATTGTAACTATCTATGGTAAGACTGCATGGATGGTTTTGTCTTGAACAACAAATGTAAGTAATGATATATGGCGTACAACCTAAAAAATCGCTTATTTGCTATAATATTACATTCGCCACGTGCCTTGTTAAGTATAAATCTTGAGCAATATTTTCGACCTCATCAAATATCATTAGTATATTTTGCAGTTCGAAATGCAAGCAATAACTCTATTCGTGATCTAGAATAAAAGAACTGTAACTTGAGCCAAACAGCAACGTCGATATTTAATAATATAGGTACATAGTTCAAAGAAATATACTTGGAAGTCGCTTTACTGGACATTATTAGCACACACACCATGAAATAGTTTGCTAGCATTCAAACAAAAACATGGCAAAGCTAAGCATCAAGCACGACACATAATCTAATACATACTACATAGCACGCTCAGCACATTGCACAGAAATACTGAAATGAGTTTTATACTTGAAATGAGATGTATTATATGATAAAATTTCAATTAAGACAAGCGCGCTTTCTAACAACTTGATATTATTTATTGATAAATTCTTGTCAGAAATCTTGATAAAACTGGCATAAACAGCATAACTTGATGTTGGAATTACTCTTATTGAGAGACAGATTATGATCAGCCTAATGAGATGAAATTAATTCTATGTGGATATATGTTTCAGACTTGTGATTAAATGAAATAAGCTGTGTGCATAGAAAAACTGATCAAAACACAAAATAGCATAAAATTTGCAATATATGCTGATATCAAATTTTAATGGCAATGGCATTAAACAACAAAATGATTTTGAGCCCTGACACAAGTGGGAACTACAGGTTACACATTGCAAAAAAACATTTCTAGAATAGACGCAAAGCAACAGTTCTTTCTTGGACTTCAAGTTAACCTCTTAAAACATTGAATGAACCCCACCAGTTCATAAAAAAATACACTTGAAATGACAATAAATATAATTGTGAAAACCGTCGAATGCTTACATGCAAAGAGCTTCTAGAAGGCGAGCGTTTGACAGGTAAATATTTAAAAACTATTATGTACCTGTGAATCTGTCCATTACTATGAAAATATTCTAATCCTCTGAGGACCTCCTTGAGAACCGTGGCAATTGTTGCCTCATCAAATACACCATGCTTGCAGTTTGCCACTTTCATCTTGTGTTTTATCACATCAAGTAAACTGCCTCCTGAAATATTTTCATACAGAAACTGAACCTATCTATGTATTTTTAAAGAACACCAACAGCCTTTAAATTCAATATTGGTTTACAAAAGTATGTTTTATTAGTACACAAATTACAGATGTACGTAACTTTTATTAATTTAATATAATATAATCAGTAGCTATTTTATTCCATAATAAGTAGGTACATCACAGTCTAATCCCAGTGTCAATTTGTCAAAAATACCTCTAATTTCCCTACATTTCTGTCTTTTTTTTTTGTGTGTTTTGGCAACTGAGCCGATGTTGACTATTCTGCCAATTTTTGACATTGATTGTCGCAGAGATGAGACTGTGACTAGATTTTGAATTTTTTTACTAGATTTTGGCCTTCTGGAGTAGTTTACACAACCCAACCAAGTTTCTGCAGACACATTTATTGGATGTGGATTAAATATTTCTGAATTTCTTGATGGATATGTCGCAGCCAACTGGATAAATTTGCCGTTCAGTTAACTGCCTAGCCTTTAGAAGTAGTGCTCGCCTCGCTTCGCTCTCACGGCTCGCACGCGGTTGACCACAGTTCTAACCTAACCTAACCCATTTGGTCGGGGTGCCCTGGCTTAGTTACTGCAACCAATTCGGCTCGCGCGTGATTGGTTACAGACTTCCAACCTACACTGTAATTGAATATTATTCAGGCCGTTAGTTGAATGGCCGCCGTTTTGTTAAAAGGCTAGGCAGTTAACTGAATGGCTAATTTAACCAGTTGCCTGCGACAGATACACCATCAACTATTGTAATGTAATTTAATCATCATTTTCAAGTTGAAGTAATAAATCAAATAATGATTATTGTAGCCAACATAGCAGATAAAACTGTCCCCATCAGCATAACTATTTTCTGTTGTATTGACAACTTTCTATGTTCTATTAAATTCATGGACATTATTAATTGGTCAGTAGGTCGTCATAAGAGTGGAATTAATTAATTCATGAGAAAACATTAACCTTCAAGGAGCCTCAGGACCAGCCACAGCTCATCATGAACTACAAAACTAGTATAGTATGTCACCACATTTTCATGATTACAGCTTGACATAGCCTGGAAAACACCAAAAAAATCAGATAAAATATACATACCAAACCTAGCCATTATTTAGGTGTATTGAGACAAGTTCCATAGAATAATCAAATAACTTACTAGATCTAATTAACATAATTTTATTACTTATATTTAATTTGGAAATTAAGTAGGTACCTGTATTTCCTTCAATAATTCATCCATGGATGTATTCCATTTCTCTAAGTTAATACGTTTTATGGCACATTTCTCACTGCGCGGTGCACAGTAAGCCGCGTGAACGACGGCCGTAGCCCCAACACCTGCAATCAACAAAATACAATCAAATTTGATGCGGCTATTGAAACTGTCATTATGTAGGTACTCATACCAAATTATTCACCACTTCACCAGCTTTCACAGCAATGTTAACGTTCACAACTGTTCTATATCTAGGCTAAAACGAGAAATCTTGAAGAAATTCATTGACATTTGTATGATCATATGGAATTTGACAGGCAGACCCAAATTCTATGCAGTCACCTTCTAAGTACATAAGCGGTTTATGAATATTTACAAAACACAAAAAAAAAGGAAAAACAGTCTGATGATGGAAGATAATTATAGTTTAATAAAAAACTTACCGATTACATCTCGCAGTTCATAATCATTTTGACTATTTGGCCATGGACACAAGTTGTTTGCAGTAGCAGTCGCCATTTTGCGATTGAATAAATTTCCGATTCCTGCCGCGGCTGTTCCGATCGACCGGCGAGCGGCTCGCGCATATGACGACAACGCGGTTTTCTGGTGGTCGCTTGCCCCGAATGATTTCTGTGAAGCGTAAAGTAAACAACGCTAGGCATTCAAAATAATTCCAATAATTTCTAGCACAACAGGCATTTTTCTAATAGTTTCACTTTAAATTAGAAGATGTTAGTATTATTAATCGTTGTTATTACAAAATTCCGTAGTCACGTCATCTATTAAATTGTTTTTACAACTTTTAGAGGCCAGACTGCGTTAAAAAGTTTACAACAACTACTTAACAGATGGCACATTCTACAATATTTTTATTATTTTAAAAAGTCTCGATACATTCGGCTAATTTAATACAAATTAATTTCTTTGCAATTCCTTGGTCTCCGCTTCGGAATTATTTTGGTATAATGATGGGTACCTACACACTATAGTCGGACTTATAATTAGCTGCAGTAAAATGACAGCTGTGTTACTTATTTTTATGACTGAAATTAGCGCCTTTTTGTTTTTTCGCGGCCATCAACCAAATTTTGTTTGTCTAGTACATAATAGTTTATCAAACGAAACTTATTTGACATGCATATCTATCAAAGACATTAAATTTCTTAGATCTCTTTGATATCTATGTACAGAGGCCAGCACATCAACCTACCCCAATCTGTCAAATTTTCCCAATTGAATATGAACCTTATTCCTTTATGGTAAAGTTGAAATACTATCAAAGAAATTTGACAGATTGGGGTAGGTTGATGTGCTGGCCTCTGTACCTAAATGAGTTATTATGAAGTGTCATTTTACTGCAGCTAATTAAAAGTCGGAGTGTAGGTGAAACGTCAGTGGCGGTCTGAGAGGGGGGGTCGTGGGGGTCATGACCCCCCCCCCCCCCCAAATCATTCAAGCTGTCGAGAGTCTGAATGATTTATTTGCCTTACTACTTTACTTCAGCCACGAAAACCCCGATGGGCATAATATACAAAAACATTAAGAACATAGGCAGACATGGGGACTGCCGACAGAAGTAAAAACTGTAAAACTAAGAAATGACAGTGGGTTTCATAACACACCTAAAAAGTTTTTAATTAAAAAAAAGCCAGTTATAAAACATAGAATCTAGGATGCAAGAGCGAGCGAAGCAAACTCGGGATTTGGGCACCCGGGTTGTATGTTTAGGTTCGAAAAGCTTAGGTTAAGGCCAGATTCCTAAACTGCTGTAAAACGAGTTTTAAGTTTTCGTCATAATTCGATAAAGTAAGTTCTCTTTCTGTATGATGGTTAAAAAAAACAGAGACTATTCAAGGTGGGGTGCTAAAATTTTCAGGCTCGCTTCGCTCGCTACATTTTGTTGATTCTTGAGCTTTTCTTCGTAAATCGACAAAGCAAGTAATTTATAGTCATTTGTGAATGATCGAAAAAAATCTAACTCTTGGATTCTACATTTTGTTAATTGCTTGGGCTTGCCTGCATAAGTCGACAATGTAACTCCTATTTCAGCTTAAAAATATAAAATAAAACCTAAGCAAACCGAGGCGGGTTGTTACAATTTTCGAGCTCGCTTCGCTCGCTCTCCCCACCCTACATGTTCTGTCGTTCTAGTACATACGGCCAATTTGGCAGTATTATAAAGTAACACCCCCCCACCCCCCAATGTAAAAGCTGCGTCCCTAGCATAAGTAATATGGAGCTGGAGATAAACAGGAACCTTAAAATATTTTCACCTATAGTCCCCAAAGTGTTAGGTAGGGGTATAGTACCTACACCCACATTTATATAAATATGTACAGAAGCGGACTTAATGAAATAGGCATTTTCTACATTTCGCCAGTTAGAAATTTCTGATGGAAAAACCCAATAACACTTTACCCGACCTAGGACCTCATGCTCAGCAGTAACGCTTGCGACCATTAGACCAACGTGGAAATGTACCCCTCTTAAAATATTCCTCGGCACCCATCGTGACCCCCGCCCCCCCCAAAATCTTGGGCTGCGACCGCGCCTGTGAAACGTGTACCTAACATGTGAAATGTAACACGTTGAAACAAAAAATCGTTTTCTGTGTTACTCTTCGTGTTCGTATCTTTGGTGTGCTGGCACGGAAGAAATGGATTCCGTTTCCCCATTTACCTACATAGGTACCTTTAATGATTTATACCTACATACTAGGTAGGTAAGTACCTATCTAGACACCTAATTATTTTCTAAGGCCAAGCTATGCCTTTATGAAGTGAGTTATGGCAAGGCATCCTTAAAAAATTTAATGAAGCAACTTTCAAATTATGTTGTGGCTTGTTACGTCACCATACCAGCAGAATCGCGAGGTGGAATTAGAGCGTGGTGACTGGACTGAGATCGTAGTGGCTGGGTGGAATGGCAGGAAGGAATGACTGCAACCCAGGACCCAGTTAGACTTAAAATAGAAGAGTGGCTGGAGAAGCGGAGACATGGCGGCTTCAATATTTGTTTATGGCTTACAAATGCTTTAAGATACCTACCTACATCCTATCCTATTCTCAAGCTCTTGAATTAATTTAGTGAAATCATACGGAAAATCTAACCTATCGATCGAGTCAGGAGCTCTCTTGCTTTCTCTTGGTACTTAGTAGATAAGTATAAAAGTATTAAAATGACACCATTCAGGATTAAGTAACCAATTTTCTATCACAGTTCGCTCGCTCTGTCATTCTCTGTGTAAAATCACAATGAAAACTTAGCCACTCCATTCCAGAATGCTCCAAATTCACCTAGCACCTACTAGCAACATAATCAGTCTTTAATGTTCCCACAGCTGAGACACAGCCTGACACAGGCCTCCTCACTGTGAGAGGGAATGGGGCGTAATCCACCATGCGGGCCCAGTGCGGGTACCTATAGACGTCTCATGTCTTCGAAGTTTTGGTTCTAGGTCAATGCCGGTTTCCTCACGAAGTGTTTCTTCACCGTTTTAAAACGGTGAAATGATTTCTTATTTCATAATTTATTTATTTACGAATCAGCACACTTTAAGTAGGTACTTCTAGTTAAAAATCCATTTTGAATACAATATTAGATACCTACCATTACCTATCTAATATGTGCTGAGTTGTTGCGTTACCTATGTAAGTCCTGTACCTACCTCGTTTAAACATATTTACTGACGATTAATGTTATTTATTTAGTAGAAACACCTCCGCAAATAATACATTATTTTAGAACAATTACCATAAAAAAGGTTATTAGTGAGTCAACCTTAAAAGATGGACCTATCGCTAATTTGGAGAAACATCGACGTAAATCTATTTTTCACTTCAGTAGCTCAAACATGTAGGTTTTGCTGCCTGAAATCAGTGAGCAAAATGCGATTTTGCTCACTGAGTGAGACCAACTAACTTTTTTATTTTATTCAAAGTCAAAGTCAAAGCATTTATTTCAAATAGGCACATAAATGCAATTACAATGAAATAGAATTGATTCTAGTCGCCCCTTCCAAAAGGTAGTTTTCGTATGGAGAAGAATGGGCAAGAAACTCCACCGTTACTCTTTTAAAATATTTTACAATATTTTGCATACATTAATTATATAATAAAATAATATGTGAAGACGATGCACCTAAAATAAAATTACTATACCACAATAGGTAAAAGAATTAAAAATGAAACCATGACATATAAATTAATAATTTCTGATAGATACATGGTGCTCACATATTTACAAAAATGGAAAAAGTAAACGATTTTCATAAAAAAAAATATGTATAAATATATAAAAGCAATTTTAACAAGTAATAAGTCATTTTTTCAGAAAGCCGCTAATGTCTTATTCAGCCTTGGGTTAATCATACAATTCGAAACATTCGCACTCTATCTCTTTCCCGCTATTAGAAAGAGAGAAAGACAAAGAGCAGCCCTTTCGAAGTTTCGATTTTGAATTCTACCTCAAAGACAAACACGTCCGGAATTTCGTACTAACTAAAGAAATTTTGCAAAAAGATAATTATGTCTTTATGTATGTAATTTATTGAATTTTTAACTTATTGTTGTATTTAAACGAAAATAAGTATTTACTGCAAATAAAACATTTAACCTGTAAATATAATTTATTTCTAGTTTCAATAACGTGACGTATCTAATATATTTTGAATAATAAAATATCATGGGTGCTATTTCCGAACACGCCTTAATTTAAATAAAAGAGCGGGAATAAAATTTCGTGGCTGGCATAGAGTTGAATAAGTTAAAAAAATATTAAAATAATCGTAAAATATGAGTAGTGAAACTAGTGACGAGAACAGTATTTTAACACCGGAAGAGTTAAAACAACAAGTTATTAATGCAGAATTAAGTTTCCTACCTGAGAAGTCTCGCGAGAAATATCTGAAAGCATACCATGTCTTTAATGAATGGAGACTTACAAAGTGCGCAAGCAGTTTTTCGGAGACGGTGTTGCTATCTTATTTTTTAGATTTATCACAGACGAGACGATCATCTACGATGTGGAGTATTTACTCAATGTTGAAAGCTACTTTAAAAACAAAACATAACGTGCATATTGAAACATACGCAAAACTATCTTTTCTAAAAAGAAAGTCAGTTGGGTATAAGGCTAAAAAGTCCCAAATGTTCACGGCCCTTAACATAGTAAGATTTCTTAATGAAGCTCAGGACTGCAATTTCCTTGCCGCTAAAGTAAAGTAAGTGGTACCTATGATTCTATGAATCTATGTTGTTAGTTATTAAAATTTGTGTGTAAAAGATGCTGTAAATGTTAAATTAAGCATATTAATTATGTAACATTTTCATTACAGGTTGTACTGATCATAGGAATTAGTGGAGCGTGTCGCAATAACGAGCTATTGCAGCTAACAGTTAATAATATCGAAAAGCATTCAGATAAAATTACTTTTAGTAAAATTTAAAAATACGAAGACGAACTTGACAGGTCTTTTGTCGTACGCGAAGATTATGTAACTATTGTAGAAAAATACCAAAATTTACGTCCAGCCAATATAAAAACCGACCGATTTTTCATACAATACCATAATAATAAATGCTCAAGACAGCCTATGGGAGTAAATAAAATAGGTGCTATACCGCGAGGAATTGCCACTTTCTTAAAACTGGAAGAGCCTCAGCTATACACGGGTCACTGCTTTCGGAGACCTTCGGCAACGCTCTTGGCTGATTCCGGAGCCGATCTCACCACTTTATAACGTCACGGCGGGTGGAAGTCCAATACAGTTGCAGAAGGCTATATTGAAGACTCAATAGAAAATAAGTCGAAAATCTGTAAGCGTATAGTGGAAACAATAAGTCTGAATTCGACCTCGAATCGTTGGTCTTACCCACGCCCATCCACTTCCAACGACGTACAGTGTACTTATACAGAAAGCCGATGAGAGTCACCGTTGTTCACCGTTGTTCCTTCTCAATCCGTCACCGAAACAAAAACCTTAACCCCAGATAATCAAACTCAACTCAATGCTAGTTGCATTGAGTTGAGTTAAGTATCGTTGCCAAATAAATCTGTTACTTTTAATTTGCAGAATTGCAGTAATTTTACTTTTAACTTTTAAAATGTTTATTTTGTCTCCTAAAGTGTTCTCGCTGCTGTATTATTTTGTCTCTAAAGTGTTCTCGCTGCTGAAGTGAAAAGTTATGTGTGTTACACGAGAGCAAAGTTTTTTACATCTCGTGCCTTTGAATCCCTCGCCACACTCAGGATTCAAAATCAGCACTCGCAGCATAAAACGACTTTGCTTTCTTGTTGCACAAATAACTATTTCCCAAAAATTTGTTAAAGCACTTAGAAAGCGTATTTACGTTAGGAAAGCAAATGAGCGTTATGCTGTTGTGGACTTTTTTTTTGAATTTTTTATTGGGAAAAATTCCCTCGTGTATCTGTCGCAGCCAACTGGTTAAATTAGCCGTTCAGTTAACCGCCTAGCCTTTTAACTAAACGGCGGCCGTTCAACTAACGGCCTGAATAATATTCAATTACAGTTTAGGTTGGAAATCTGTAACTAATCACGCGCGAGCCGAATTGGTCGCTGTAACTAAGCCAGGGTACCCCGACCAAATGGGTTAGGTTAGGTTAGAACTGTGATCAACCGCGTGCGAGCCGAGAGAGCGAAGCGAGGCGAGCACTACTTCTAAAGGCCAGGCAGTTAACTGAACGGCTAATTTAACCAGTTGGCTGCGACATATCTACATGATTTTTGCGTAACTTTAACCGTTTACGCAGCGTACGCAACGGAAGCTCTCAAAAGGAATATTTTTTCCCGTTTTTGCAACATTTTTCATTGATTCTTTTGATTTTTGATTAACTTCTAGTGACCAATAGAAGCGGAGCGCTTCTATTGGGCGTAGCGTAAAGTTATATAGCCTTCCTCGATAAATGCACTATCCAACACAAAAATATTTTTTTCAATTCGAACGGGTAGTTCCTGAGATTAGCGCGTTCAACCAAACAAACAAACTTTTCAGCTTTCTAATATTAGTATAGATTTCACTATAGCGAGGTAACACAGTGTTCTTATTCTGTAAGACTGTAATCGACCTCGAGCCATTTTGTTTAGAACTCTATTCCGACAAAATCTCACTCTCTTTCAATCTCTTAATTGCAAAAACTCGCGTCAAACCCGTGACTAACTTTCAATTTAGTACTAAGACCTTCTCCGTGCTCTGAACAAAGTTCAAAATACTAAAACTGGCTCAAAGTTTGGGCTGGGAGGCTGGAACTAAAGTTAATATGTCGTAAGACGGAGTTTGATTTGTAGATCCCGGGAGAGCTGAATGCGGGGCAGCGTAGGCTCTGCTACGCCAAGTGCTACGGCGTAGGCTCAGCCCTTAAGAAATAATAAATAACAAGTTGGTACTCATACTTGATATAAGCTCAAGCAAATATTAATTAAAAAAGCATACTACATGATAAACGAATATATACATGATAAAAAATCTACTGAACACAAGCAGACACCACACACAGTTAGTCGTATAGACACACTCATACATACATAGATATATATATATATATATTAAAATATGAAAGATGTATGTTTAATTAACCTTACCAAATAATTATTATGTAAGTACCACAACCTACAACAGGCTGATCTCGCTAAATAAAATGTTATACTTATTTAATGTTAATAGCATATTTTTAAAATTGCTTATTGTTAATTTGTGTCCTACATTTATTTTAATTTAAAGAATTAGTTTATATACTCTATGCTGTGCCCTACAGGGTCCATAATTGTACCTTAGCTTTAAGCCATTGTAACAACCCTACAACATTATGAAATGCAAATAAAACCATACTAATATTATAAATTCGAAAGTAACTCTGTCTGTCTGTCTGTCTGTCTGTATGTTACCTTTTCACGCATAAACCACTGAACGGAATTGGATAAAATTTGGCAGAGAGATATATTGCATCCCGAGGAAGGACATAGGATAGTTTTTATCGACCTACCTCGCGGTCGAAGCCGCGGGCGGAAGCTAGTATGAATATAAATATGATAACTAGGAGTTATCTACGAATACTCCTAGACTTTTCAAAGAATGAAAAAAAGAAAGAGTAAATTGTGTATAGGTAGGTACTCTATTAGACGAGAAGATCTAATCGGCATGATAATAAGGTCAAAATTACCTGTCGAAAAACTCCCTGCGCCCCAGGAGGAACGATATCGCCAGGCATGTTTCTGCAAACGAGACAATTTTACTTTTAAATACTTCCTATTAGTATCACTGAAAGAAACGAATAAAATAAGTAAGTACTGTTATCATATTGTGTCTATTACATATTTAAACGCCGGTAGGTACTATCAATTTATTTAGTAGTAGGATAATCAGTCTATAACGTTCCTACTGCTGGGACATAGGCCTCCTCTCTTCAAGAGGGAGTGGGCTATAATCTACCACGGTGGCCCAGTGCGGGATGGTAGAAGTCACATGTCTCCGAATTTTTGGTTCTAAGACTTGCAGGTTTCTTCACGATGTTCTTCTTTACCGTTTTGAAAGAGTGGTGATGAAAGTATTTACATAAAGTAAAACGCCTGCCTGGGTTCAAATTCTGGTTGGCTTTTTTCGTGGTTCTTACACACGATCTATAGAACTCGTAAGTCGGGCTGTTACCACTGGGCCACCACTGCTCATATTTAGTAGTAAATTAGCCGAATTTGAAGGCCCAAATTTGTAGTAGAACCCTTAAAAAGTTACTGAACTCTTCAATTCCAGGGCCAAGCCGGACCGGGCCTACATATTCAGCTAATTTATTGCTTCCCGCGCGGATAAAAGTAAAATGATTTTTGTTGGTGGAAAATAATCATAAAGGAAATTGTGCATTTTATTGTGAATTTTCAGAGTGTTTTTTGTTATTCGTATAGAAAATAAAGTTAATAATAGACAGTGGGGCTAGGTTCTCATCGTTGATAAGAATCAACGATTACCTATTCTAAAACCTCTCGTGGTCCTTCTAGTAGTAGGACCTCATTATTGCTATTTCTCTTCACTTTTGATAACAAGCCCCACTAAATTGAAACTTAAATAAGGCGCTGCCCAAAAAAAAATAAGCGTTACTTATACGATGTCCTATACCTACACAAAAAGTTGTTTATACCTACCTAACTAGGTTTATAAAAGACGAAAAATTTCACGACTTTTTAGCCTTTGGCGTTTTACAGAAGAATTCTTACCTACGCACGGATTTCTTAATGACAAAGTAAAGCAATCTACAAAAAGCTTCATAATTAGGTCTGATAGAGATAAGCTGGTCACTCAATCCATCTAAAAAAGACTCACCGTTTCTATTTATTTCCATTAACAAAATGAAAATTCTAAGAAAAGGAAACATTTTACTGCCTAAAAGGATTCTAAGTAAATATACGCTTATTTTGTTTGATTTGTTAATGACGCAGATTGAATTATTTATCAGAGGTCGACATTTAGTATGATTGTCAATTGTCGGGAATAATCAGAAAGTATCCCGGTGTTATCTTTGTACTAATCTCTCTGTTGTTAAAACTGGCAACTAATATTGAAAATTAAATTTTTTGTGGACGTTAGAAAATGTGGATGGGACTGGGGTTTTACCTGCTATTTCTAAGGTATCGGAATTTTGTAGCGTTTTATGTTGAAGCATTTTTTTGTAGTGCACTTGAAATGACTGATTTGAATGTAAAAAAAAGTCAGAAGTAAAAAGCGTTCTTTATAGGGATTCTTTCTTCTTTACAGTTATAGTATAACTGCCTAGGCTTGTTTTATTACTAATGCAAGAAAACCGTGTTATTAACTAAGATTTGCTATTTATTAAATAATGAGCCGGTGAAGTAATGAAAAAAATAATTAGGTTTATTATGTTTAGTGTGGTAATAAAAAATATAACATAAAATAAACACTGAAAAAATGGCACTGAAACGCAGGCTCATGGACAGGTGTACAAACTTGGTCTTTGACTAACATACAGAAGTCCAAACTCAAGGTCTGCCAACGAGCAATGGAGCGCAGTATACTAGGCGTTAAATTAACGGATCGTGTTCGGAACACAATACTGCGGTACTTCTGGTTGTTCTATATGTAAGAACACTATAAAAATATAAATAAAAAATAAAAAAGTTGGCTAGTCTCAAGCCACGCACGACTGCGCCCGTTCACAAACGTCGCGCCACCATATATTATATATGTATTATAAATTTATAATGTGATCTACGACCGTAAGTTTGGGTCATGATCAAAACCTTGATGACCTACGTGAGTTCATATAGGGACTACCAGCAACAGGCAGTCTATTTTTTTTGGTTAACAGGTCAGTTCAAGATATTTTATTTAACTCCTTAATACTGTCAATAGAAAATGGTGATCCATACTATTCTTATCGTAAAGCTTTACCGGGCTTTAATTAAAACACTTGTACTTTGGAACGGATTAAGATAATTCGTGATAAGTATAAAAAGAGTTTCGGACTGGGGGAATCATTCATAAAACCGACAGTCGTTCATCGGTTACTAACTTCAGGAATCGCCAGGAAGACAACAGAAAGTCCGAGATGGCAGTCAGGCATTTCATCATAAAGGTAACGTAATTATTTAAATTCATTTTTGACAGGTTTTTGCTCCGCAGTTGATTTTTAATTTCGTATTCGCCCCTTATAATGTTTCTGCTTTGCTGAAAAGGTTTTCCGTTTTCATGAGAAATCCAGACAAATTCCTAAACCGTTCAGTATAAGCTTAGCTTGTGAACAATTATTTTCTTTGCACCCAAGAGCCGCGAGCTGCTGGTTAAAGACCCTGACCTGACCATAGGATGCAGGAACGAGCGAATTGCCCATTATTAGGACTGACAGGTTAAGGTTGGGAGAGCACAGGCCAAGTACCTACCCATAAAATTAAATCTAACTGGATAATACTGTCTGAAGGGTACTAGTTTGTAGGTCAGACGATCGTCTAAGTTTGATGGAACGCAGACCGATCAAAGACTAAAAAGAGATTTGAGCTTTTTGGCAAATGATTTTGCCTTGACTTTAATTATGTGATTGATCACACTACACGTAATGTTAATTAATTAGCTCTTCATTAGATATATTTACCGCGACTTCAGTGTTTTAAATCTTAAGTTCTGAGCAAAATAATGAATTACAATCGGAACACAAGTACCTAATGCATATAATAATAACTTTTAGCTTTAAGAAATGCTAAAAGAAGATAATCAAATCATTTTGTATCAATTTTGATGACGTGCAGTACGTGTTATTCGCATTTATTTGCTGGCCATGCCAGAATAGGTACAATCATTTATTGCAATGAAAGAAAAATGATTAAAGTAAACATTTTAAAAGTACTTAATGAAGTATGTAAACATGGCTTGATATGAAATGGCTTAGTATACTTTTTTTTTAAGAATCAATAATGAACTTCATTTTGTTAATAACAAAGGTTAGTAGTAGGTAAAGGTTATTATTAATTGTTAATACAAATAATAATAACCTCAATAGACCTATTAAGTTTGAAATAACAAATCTCTAGCAAAGGAAGAATTAGTAGGCACTAACAGAGGCGTCTATTCACAAGGATAATAAATTGGTGGTACAAATTTAGGGTGGTAGAAAATTTTATGGTAGGGAAGTATACCTACCTACATACAAAGGATCTGAAAAGATTACACGTTAATCAAAAGTATTTAAATCCCTAATACTTACATATACGGAACAACAATACCTACATAAATGATACCATAGTGTCCGAGTTCAAAAATAGCTACGAATCGACCCGTCTGAACTGTGAGGTTCTCATATACATCGACGAAAATGAATGCGTTTAATTTCAAGCGTGATCAACTAGTAGTTTGCAAATGAAAAGGAAGAACAAGATGCATGCATCTTGTGTTGCTCCGCATCGATGTCACTGCGGTGAAGCTGTCGACAGTCTCGGACACCATGGCCTGTCTTGCTGCAGGAGCGCAGGCCGCATAGCACGGCACGCCAACATCAACGATATTATTCGTCGAGCCCTTGTCACCGCCGGCGTACCAGCGGTGTTAGAACCAAATGGCTTGGTACGTGACGATGGGAAGAGACCAGACGGCATGACGTTGTTGCCTTGGAAGGTGGGTAGGCCTCTGGTGTGGGACGCAACGTGTGTCGATATCCTTGCGCCATCTCATGTTCCTAGCACGGCGGGCTGTGCTGGTGCCGCTGCTGCGGCTGCTGAGACCCTCAAGCGGCGCAAATACTGTAACCTTATAGGCAACTACAGTTTTGAGCCGTTTGGGGTCGAAACTCTCGGGTCATGGGGCCCGAGTGCGCGTCTCCTTTTTAAGGAAATTTCTCGCCGGTTAGTCGACTCTTCACGTGACCAGAGGGCTGGGTCGTTCTTTGGTCAAAGAATTAGCATTGCCATTCAACGTGGCAATGCTGCCAGTCTTCTGGGCACGTTTCCGGATGACAGCGATGCGGACGAGTACTTCGACGCCTAGGTGTCCTTCGTTTTTGTATTTATTTATATAATAAGTTACTTAATATAGATATACTTTAGATAACTGTAGATAATAATTAGAACAAGATACATACAATCAACTAAAACATACCCTTCTTCTTCTTCCAAGACCGCCATTTTGAGCACCCCTGCAGTTTCTGGTACCGGCTCCATGCGGAAGGTGCCGCGGTGTCTCCGTCGCATCACCGACTTGCGGTTGCTGAAATTAAAAACTTGCATCGTACTCGTATACGGGTGACACATAGTTAACATGAATTGAAAGTTAGTAGGTTATTACATTTTTTATTGTTGTTAATCCTACTATCCTACTAATACCTATTATAAACGCGAAAATTTGTGTGGATGGGTGGATGTTTGTTACTCTTTCACGCAAAAACTACAGAACGGATTTTGATGAAACTTTATAGTAATAAAATAGCTTTTACATCAGAATAACACATACATGTATTATGGAATAATAGGTTTTATTGATATTAGGTATGTGTATAATATAGAACATTCAATTCTTGATTCTTCTAAACTATCTTAACTAATATTATAAAGAGAAAAGATTAGATTTTTGTATGCTTGTTTGTTATGCTTTCACGCTAAAACGGCTCAAAGGATAGAGATGAACTTTAGTACATAGGTAGATTAGACCATGACACGGAGAAGGCCATAGGCTAGTTTTCATCCTGGATCGTAGACGAAGTCGCGGGCAACAGCTAGTTTATTTATAAAGGTTTACCAACGCTTTTGGAAGTATAGTTAACAATTAGCCTCGGCCTATACTCGGTTTAAAAAGTATGTGCTAACAAATGCCAAACTTAAGTGGTAGTGGGCAGGGCACCGGAGTACTCTGGGGTGGCGACCGCGTACCGGAAGACGTAGCATTGGAAGGCCTCCCACAAGGTTGTGAAGGCCGCAGGAACCCGTTGGATTCAAGAAGCACAGAACCGGTCGAAGTGGAGGTGCTTGGGGGAGGCCTATGTCCAGCAGTGGACGTCTTTCGGCTGAAATGATGATGATGATGTGCCAACACAGTAATATTAAAAATAAGACTAGAGGCCATTGATATAATATTAAATATCAATGCTAGAGGCGCTAGAATTAAGGTATTAAATAAAGAAATATTAAATTAAAAACAAAACCATACAGACTTTGCAACTTTTGCCCAATGGCGTATCCATTATATTTTCATATATTTTAATAATCATATACCTAATCTATGACCAAATCTCGTATTATCTATGATATTTTCAACTTATCGCAAGGACATATAATTTGTCTGAATACTTAGTTAAGCCTAGAGTATAGGTATCTGTGGTTAAGCACACTCACAGAGCATGTACCTAACCTTTTCACTTATGAAAAAGATAGAATCGTGACCATGGTCCGTTATTAGGTTATTTCCACGGTTACTCCGTGGTTATTTCACTTTGTTATAACACTTTTTAATAGCTCCATTATATCATATTAAATTGTAGTTCATTTTATGCACTCAATAATGAAAAGAAAACCAATAAAAATAGTAGGTACGATAAGTACCTTCTGAGCAGTCGTCCCATTTCTAGTATCGTCTCACTTCTCCACTTGTTATTAAAACACCAAACACCAGTGAACTGCTCCCACAAGTAAAAACCGTGAAACTAAAATAATCACTGAACGAGATCATACACCTTTATAGGAATTATGAAACGTTACCACAAAACTATAATACCTATGTAGTTTCAAACGTCAATGGTTGTAATCTTTATGAAAACCAATACATTCCTAATGAAATAAGCGTAACGTAGCGTGAACGTCTTATCAGTAAAATCTACGTCTACCCGTTTTTCTTACGCATATTAAAAGTAACTATTTCATAACTTACTTCGTGAACGTTTCAAGTGTTGCTGGGCTGGTCATCACTTAGCTGCCTCGGCTTAACCCGCATAAGTTTCGATCCCGTGGGAATATCAAGATATAAAGTATCCTATGTGTTAATCATGGTTATAAACTATATGTGTGTAAAATTTCATCCAAATCCATTCGGTAGTTTTTGCGTGAATAAGTAACAAACATACAAACACACTCACAAAACTTTCGCCTTAATAATATTAGTGTGTATGTTTTATTTTTGGATTGTTGTTTTGTTACTATTTGCTGTTGTCTGGACGCCATTAACGTGTACGTCTTTTTTTTTACCGTTCTCACATAATTATAAATTCAACATTAATGATTGCAACTATTATTTTTGTAATAAAAATATAATATAATTTAAGAGTGTGTACCTACTACGCTTTGGAATGCGCAACTAGCTTCATATTTTCTGACTGACCGACTTCTTGACAGTTCAAAAGTGCCTAATAGTTTCATTGAAATAAATGTTTTGAGTTTAAAGTTAGAATGCATATGAAATTCTAAATAAGTACATACAATACATACAAATAAATAAAATTTAAGTATCTGTTTGTAATGACAAAATAACAGCGTTTTACTAAATGCATAATATGAAACGTTACTTTAAACAAAAAACAATTTTTGTCTATCTGCCTGTTTGTTCCGGCTAATCTCCGAAACGGCCAGTTTTGACGGGACTTTTATTGGCACATAACTGATGTTAAAAGGAGTAACATATGCTACATTTATTTTATAAAAAAAATATTAGAGTAGCGCGCAAAAAAAATTAAACCCGTGAAGTAAGTACCGTTATATCTCGTATATGTGTTATTACAAAAAGACACTTCTATTTTATTTAGGGCTGATTTTTCAATCGACATATAATTTTTATTCGTGGAATATAATTGACATCTGACCAGTGAACGAAAATAAACATTTTCGTTCACTGCATCTGACAGATTTTTTATGGATGAACTGTCAAAAATTCAAAATTATTGATCGGATAAAAATATCTGGCGTTCTAAAAGTATAAATGTTTAGATAATATTTATTGTAAACATACCTAACCTAACCTTTTGTTATTTTCTAAATGATGTTGAGATCGCGTGAAAATCAGTGGCGTAGGTAGGTAGTCGTAGTTTAAAAGAACAAAGTGGTCACACGCAGAGATGTTATACGAAAAGCGACTTTAATTTATAATCATGTTTAGATATAGATAGAAAATATGCTAGTAATTGTTTGTTTCCCCAAATAAATAAAATAAAAATAAGTACTTACACTACAACTTCTAACCTTTGTAACATCAACTAAGAAAAGTAAGAATGCATTACAGTGTGTTTATCTCAATCTTACATCAATTTTGGCGGGATGATAGGTGCTAAATATAGATTTTACGAAGTGCTTCTGGTACCCCTTTGGTTTGTCTTATTTTACAGGATATGAGGTCCCTCCTCATCGGGCCAGAATAGGACATAACACCATTCAACTCATTGTGTTAAAAACTAGCGCTCTTTTGTGCAACAATAAAATGTATTGTATGTCCGTTGTAAGGCCACATGACGTTTTACTATTATATTCTACTCAGATGTGATGAGATGTGTGATAGAAAATATGTACCTATAATAAGAATTTAGATATTAAAGACAGAACAGATAAATTTATCTGTTCTGTGATTAAAGAAGCGCCACGATGATTTTTTTTAAATACTATTCAACAAAATATATATTTATAGGTATTAGAAATAAATAATAACGGTTATTGGATACAGTTCGTGAAACACATTATTCAATTACTTAACACAATAAAAAGTAAAAATTCTATTTTAACTACAATAGTGTGTGCCTCACGGCTGCACCAAATAGATTCATTTCAGAATTAATGCCAGACAGATGCTGCCAAATTATGTAATTAAATAGCTCGTTATGTATCTATTTGTATTCTTTATGTTATACACCAAAGACTTACCCTTCAAGCGGTGGCGGTAAAAAATTAACTATTTCCGCCGACATTGAATATCTTGCGGTGAAATTCAGCACGAAAATCTTCAGAATGCATCCACCACAATTTTTACCACTGGTCGTCAAAAATCATGAACTTTCTCACACACACAAACCTCGTAGAAAAAAATAACAAGAACATAAGCAAGGTGGCATCTCATACGACTCATACGCATGTTGTAGGTATGTCCGTGATGCGAGTGAAGTGTGTCCACAGACCAAAGTTGTGACCGCAGGGCTCGACAATCAGTCTCCCATCAATATAAATATTTGGTCTACTTATATTTTTATAGTTCTTAAACATACATATTATAATATTATACATTAGTACTATGTGGGTATTAGGGCCCGTCGCGAAGTCTAGTCATAACAAACATTAAGTTTTATAAACTGTAACTCATTTTGACAAACCATAAATAAACAATAGGTATATCTACAAACTAACACTAAAATGTAATAGTAGGTAAGTATATAACAAAGCTAAAATCACACAAGGTTATAATAAAACAGGTCTTTGTAAACAAGTTAATAAAACTATATAAACAGGGTCCCATTACTCCCATTAAATAAATGGACAAATTTTAACACAGCGCTCAGTACCCCTAACCAAAGATATCCAAGCAAAAAAAAACACTGATTTCATTTTGACCTGAAATAATGATTTGCCGGCCGGCACATTAGTGTATTTTCGTTAGCTGATTATTGTTCTTGTAAGTTATCTAATGCTTTTTTCTTATATTTTTTTTTACCATCGTCCTTATTTTGGTGGTCTGAATGATTACTAAAAGTTTGTCCATCTATTTTAATGGGACCTTATACATATAGGCTACTAACAGTTAACATAACATCACGCCTGTATTCCCCAAAAGGTTAAGCAGAGGTGTACATAAAGTACCTACACCCATATAAGTATGGGTGTAGGTACTATATTGAAGATACATTTTTGAAAAGACTTGGTTAAGGTTTTGCTTAACTAGCTTTGTATCTAACTAAACTACAATTTTAAACATTACAAACAAAACAAAGAATAGTAAGAATGCATCACAGTTCTACAAGTAAGTTTTAGGGTCTCAATCTTACATCGATTTTGGCGGTTTAGTGGATTACAAATTTTGGTACTTAAGTCTAAATCGATTTATTTAAAACATGTTTGTAACTGAAATCTGTGCGTAGAACTCAACAAATGTGGTCAACATTTTAAATACGCTGCATAGAAATTGGAATCTCAAATTTCTACGGCCTAAGCAACTTAACTTACTTTATAAACCCAATTTCAAGTACACACGATGACATATATCAAGCTATACATTTCCAGTTTTAGCTGACCTCGCATTGTATAGGCATTTCGCACAATGAGAAGTCAGCTTAGACTGGAAATATATAGCTTTATAGCAACCAGAACCGATTAACCCTGCAAAATTATAAAAAATGCACTAATGTTTTCAACCTCTGGTATACTGCACAGTGTGGCAGTAGCCGAGATGGGCACGAATGGCTGCCAATCAGAGCGCGAGACGGTCGCGCTCTCGACTAATCAGCTGAATAACTCTTATTTGTGACGCGGTACTTACTGACATGACACACACGGTCATCTCATCTACTGACCTCCGTAATAGGCCAAATCTGACCACCCAGACATAGCTTTCTTTTGCATTTCCGGAGTAGCGACTGGAAACAAATAAAATGTAATTATATCGGTTGATCATCAATAATTCTAAGGTAGCCTGCGAAATTCAAATTTTCTTAAGTTTTTTGCAATTTCCTGGTCAGGTGATTAAAATATGATTCGTAGCAGTAACGATTATGTATTACAGAAATAAAACCATTAGAATCAGTAAAAAACAACTTGTTAAGTTAGTAGGTATAATCATAAAATGTATAAATTTCTTGAAATTGTCATTCAGCAGGATTACTTGGTCTCAGAGAGTTGTGTTGATGACTTTAATGATTATAATTCTGTAAACACTTATAAATGTTACGGCCGCGAATCATATTTTAATCAATGTACAACTTAATAATAACCAGCAAATTGCAAAAAACGTAAAAAAAAAGATTTTCGCGGGCTACCCTGGCGCTTTGGCGGGTTGGTGCAACATTTCTTTTTCATCCATACTTCTCTATTAGTCGTAATAGTGAGTCGGCCCTTTCTAATCATATCATCATTCACACAGTCCATCCATTGTTTCTTTGGTCTTCCCCTACTCTTATAGCCTTCGACATTCTTACATTCTTACCCAAAACTTTCCTCACGACATTTTGCTCATTCCTCCGTAGTCATTATATTAGATGTTAAGGGCTCATAATAATGTTGTATTTCTTTAGCAAAGAATGTGTAATGTGAATTTTTCAACATGTCTCTCAATTTGTTTGAGCGAAGCATGTTGTTTCATAATTAAATACAAATAAGTAGGTATCTAGTTTATTATCCAGTTCAGAGCGAGCATGATTCTGTAGATCATCGTCTGCCTAGCCTATTCCCAACTATAAGGTGGGGCAATAGTAATGTCATAACGTGAATGTGCCATAATTTTTAAACCGACTTCCAAAAAGTAGGAGGTTCATGTATGTTTTTTTTTTATTTATGTTCACCGATTTCTCCGTCAATTGTGGGACCTATTTTGAATTTATTTTATTTGTTTGAAAGGGTATACTCTCGATGTGGTCCCATTGTTACCAAGTTGGAATCTGATGAGAGGATCCCATGGAAATCGAGGGAAACCCTCAAATTGTATGGGCACACATATAGCGATTTGGGTATTTTTTAAAGTAACTCGTGCATTTGCTCTCGGAAATCATCATTTGGGAAAGTGGAACTGATGATGAAGACCACAGATGGCCATCGGAACTACTCAATGATAAAAATGTCACTGGTTGCGATTATATTGCTTTAATATGGTTGCTAAGCAGTTTGTGTTTGTCACAATGCGTGAAGTGGAGTTGAGCTCCAATTACCAGGAGAACTCCTCAACAGGTGATGAGCAGTTGGCAATAGGGTTTGAAAGGGTATGCTCTCGAGGTGGTCCCATTGTCACCAAGTAAGAATCTGAGGAAGGGATCCCATGATGGTAAGGGCTTGTAATTGTCGAAAGAGCTTGTAATAGGCCTAATTGAATAAAAGTATTTTACTTTGACTTATCATCAGCCCAGCAACATGAAGTGATGACTCTCAGTCAACACCTATCGGTCCATTAGATTCGGAGATAATTGGCGGTGACAGACGGACAGACAGACAGACACACGAGTGATCCTATAAGGGTTCCGTTTTTTTCCTTTTGAGGTACGGAGCTCTAAAAAGTGAAAAATTACTTTAATTTCAGAATTCGGTGTCAAAAAACGAAAATGCAGAACCAACGACACCGACTTCTGAAATTAAAGTTATTTTTTGCTTCGTAGTGTTTATAATGGAAGTCGGTTGTTTTCTTTGTAAAAAAGTTTTAGCCCCCCGACCCATGGCGTTATAGATGATGTCACTGTGATTTCATACAATATGTTAAAAACAGATAGAGAGTTCTTTGACAATGCAATGGAGCGATTCACATAGTCACACAGCTCATGCAACGATGCAGATGTACCCTGTAGATATAGATCAACATATGACACAGACCATATAGAGACTGAACGTTAATTCGATTTAAGTGGATATCATTCATTGGTACCTATACAGTGTTCCCATGATCTAGCGTCCTCCAATGATGTCTAGTTTGAATAGAGCGAATATTGTTTATCGGTTATTTTAGAAAGACATTGCTGTTCCATACATTTTGATAATCGACGAAATATTTATATAGGTACTCTAGTGGGGTTTAGAACCATGTGCTGAGGTCATGGTTAAATACAATTACTACACTGTACTATGTAGTTATATCCTCAGCATCATGATTTACTTATAGAATCGTTATTAGATCGATCAGTCTGCCTTTCCTTTTCCAAAATATGTTGGGGTCGGCTTTCAGTCTAACTGGACGCAGCTGAATAAAAGTATTTTATCTGACCTCCACAAGTCAGTTACTGGGTAATACGATGCCACTTGGTAAGACTGGTTGTCAGACTACTGTCAAAGATCCAGGAATGACAGCCGTGCTTTCCGAGGCACAGAGGGATCTTCCGGTGACCGGACTAAATAAACCGAACTACTGAGAACGCCCGTTGGTAACAGTCACCCATCAACTGACCAACAGAAATAGAAATAGAGTAGACAACTGACCAACAGCGGCAAGCGTACCTACCCTCAGATCGATCTGCTAGTGCGGCTGTTATTACTTAACCACAAGCCCCTCACACAATCGTTATTAGGTATTGAAATGAAAAAAAAAAACAATTTAATGATGTTTTATTTAATTAACTAACGGAAATACATAATAATATTTTGTGGGATCCAACGACAAAAATATTAAACTGGGATTCAAAAGTGGGATCCAACGGAAATAAATCGATGTATGTGTGTGATTGTCATTGTATGTTGGTGTGTCCACTGTATACAGTACTTATATAGTATATGTGATTGAACTTGATCATTTTAAACGCATATTATCATTCATATTTGTTTAAGATAGTGATTTTATTGAACATCAACACAGTGAGGCGGCTATTTTCATATTCATTGCAGATCGTAATTTGTGGACTGTGATTGTATCAATGATCGATCATAAGCATAGCCTATCGCATAAACATAATCAAGTATTGTTTTTTCTTTCTTTAATTAAAAATGGTTAAAACCAATTACAGACCGGAATAAATCAAATTAAAGACAGTTTGTATAGTGTTTGTATATGAAAGATAAAATCATCAAGTAAAAAGTTAACAACACTTTCATAAATCCTTCTTACAGTACTTTTGACATGGAGACAAAATCTTCGTCCATTCGTCCGCAAACAGATCGCTTGTTGGATTAGAGTCCAAGAGATCATTAAGTGCGGCCAGAGCAAGTGGTACTGGGGACTTGGAGGCACATCAAACAGCCTGTGCTTTCTGCCGTGGCAGTAGTTGTCTGGCACAAAGAAGCGAGCCAGCACAGCATGTAGATCAGGCACGTCAATAGTTTCACGGAGCGTCTTACAGGCTATGGTGAGCTGGTCTTATACTCGCCTTACCTCTAACGAGTTATATTCGAGGCATGATTAAATATATACACGTTACATGTTTGTCCTGTGGTCTTTCTATTAGGTTTTTCTATTAGGAATTTCTGAGTAGCAGGCCAGAGTTTGGAGGTTAGTGGTGTGACACTCCCGTGCCTCGGCAACCACATAATGAAGCTGGTACTGCGCATAATCGCTCCGCGGAAGTGTCGGATCGGCCCATCGGGCTATAAGAGTAAAGTAACAAAGAGTGCACCTGTGTTACCGCACATACTTGTGCACTATAATATCTCCTGCGTATGGCAGATTTTCGTTGAGATTGGTCACCGTAACCGAAATTGGTCAGGAAGATATATATCATTAGGTACATGTACATTGTACTTGCATTGTACTTGTACACCATGGCACTAAATGGTATGAACGACTAAGGACTCTTGTACATTTATTTTGACAGGCATTAACCTCCACCAACGGGGTAATTTCGTAGCATAATAACAGTAGGAATGGCTTTCATGTTGACAGTTCAACAACATTCATTGCGTTAGTTACGGTGTTGCGCAGACACATTTCTCGAACAAATGAAGCAATTTCCTTCAAAATTATTCAGGTTGTGATTAATAGTGTTGCGCAACTAAGTGTGACAGTTAAGTATTCAAACATGAGCTTACCATCGTAAGCAAAGCCTTAACAGAGAGTATACTTATCTTTTTTTTTATTATTCTTCTATTAACTTTCACCCGCGTGGATGTCGGAAAATATCCCACGGGAACATAGGTACTTTTGGGATTAAAAGTACCCACCCCATGTGTTAATCCAGGTAAACAATGAATTCATTCCGTAAAACATTATTTTCATATACCTAACTATTACTTTACGCGGTACGCCAGTAAATAAGCTTCCAATCAGCATGATTTTTTTCGACATCTTCAACAATCATCGTCATATTTCAGCCAATTTACACAAAACTTTAATGAATTATGTACCTAAACCTTTCTCATGAATCACTCCGTCCGTCTGGTAAAAGCGTACGAAAATCCGGTCGATATTTTTTGAGTTTATTGCGTTCAGACAGACAGATGCGGAGAGGTTTATAATGTTTTGATTTTACCTACACACGGAGAGCTGCTAAAATTATTTTTTATTTTATATTTACTTTTTATATAAACCAGTATACTTTATTAGCCTTATGAATTTATCATTGTTAATCTATACAATAAATATTTTTGTCTTGTTTCAGGCGCTATGCGTGACTTTATGTCTGGCCTACAATTCGCCATCATCCAACGAAGAATCAGCTCGAGAGTTTATAGAACACGTTCTTAGGATCCCGAACCCCGACAAGATCCTGAACTCCGCACGAGGTAGACTCGAGAGGAGTAGACAGCAGGAGATGATCAGACAACGCGTTACCTCGGATGCTGATTGTGAAGACCCGGCCGAGGTAGCAACATTCGTCTGTATTCTCCTTATTCCTGCATTCAGCGGGGTAGTTGCGAATGGCTTTAATTTTGACAGTTCAACAACATCATTGAGTATTTACGTTATTGAGCAGACATTTTTTTTTCAAACATAATTATGAACCACCATTTCACCAGCATAAGTTTCGATCCCATGGGAATAAAAAGCAGTTTATTTGTTAATCCTGGTTATAAACTATCTGTGTGCCAAATTTCATCAAAATCCGTCCAGGAGTTTTTGTGTGAAGAAGTAACAAACATACAAACACACCCACTTACTTTCGCCAATAGAATATTAGTGTAATGTGATGGATTAACGATATCTGTCAAAATTATTCAGATTGTGTTTGATAGTGTGTTATGTACAGTCCTTCCACAGTTAAAGTAAAAATTAAAAAAAAAAAAAAACGATTTTATACGGTTGTTACTGGGTTACTGTCAGAGGTAAAATAACTTTGCGGGGTGATTGCGTAACAGACTAACAGCAACAATGGCTTCATTTTAACAGTTTAATCAACATTCATTGCGTTCTTTACGTTGTTGAGCAGACAAATTTTTCGAACATCATCATCATCATCTGCCTAGCCTTTTCAAAATTTTTTGAACATATGTAGCAATATATGATTGAGATTGTAATTGATAGTGTATTACGCAATTAGAGTGTTGAAAGGACTGAAGAAAGATATCTAGGGCGCGATTTCAAAAATGAACTCTCCCTTTTTATATACCTAAAGAGTTTTGTCTATTCTTCGTAGAGAAGAGATAGAAGTGTTCATGCTAAGCGAGCTGTACACACATCTAAATTGTGCCAGTTATGATTAGTTCAATGCAATAAAAAGTAATAAAAATTGTTGGGGTCAGAAACAAAACTGCCGGTCGATTCTGTTAGAATCTCACCGTGAGAAGTTAGGTGAAGTGTTGGCATTCTATCTGATGCTATAGGGATGAATACTAATGACAGCTCACTATAAGCTCACTTTACCTGAGTTATCACGGTGAGATTTTTACAGAATAGCAATACTGGTTCTAGAGCCTGATTTTAATGTTACAGCTGTTACCTGAATACACGGCAGCTCTTCAAGGATCACGAGAGCTGAGGCAGTTGGGAGCACAGGTTCCTGGGTTTATTTATTTTAATCTATACCTATTAAGAATCCAGTACCCCTCTTTACGGACAAAAGAAAGTAATGAGTATCGTTTATACATGGTCACCAAAGGAGATAAATAACCAGACCCCGTCGGATATAGTTGAACTCTAAGTCAAACTCAAAGCATTTATTTCAATTAAACCATTTACAGGCACTTTTGAATTGTCAAGAAGTCGGTCAGTCAGAGAATATGAAGCCAGTTGCCCATTCCACAGCGTAGGTACACACTGCCAAAGAGTTCGATTTACATTTCACAAATTCACACCTAAGTACGGGTTGTTGTCACTGTGTGCGTAAATTAATGAGTCGGTCGGTCGGGTACGAATAGCAAACCGCTAAACTGTATGTGTGCATATGATATACCCACATATACCAATAACTAATATACCAATGTATAGTAATCATAATTGAATAAGGTCCAATATTTCAACATTATAAATATGTGTCCCATAGCCGGTCGGTGTAAGCACCTGGCATAGTTAACAAATAAAAAACTACGCTCGGCCAATACAGTAAGTAATGCAAACAATTTTAAAGATATTCCCAAACTTTTGGATGAGTAGAACACTGCTGGTAACATCTTTACCAGTTTATAAGACAAGGCTTTTTGTTCAATAAGAATATCCGTAAATATTTTTTCAAAGTATACAAATAAAAAAAACTGAAATTGGAGGTGAAGTGAATCAACATGTTAGATATTAAGAAATTATGACAATTTCTAACTGCATAACAATAACATCACTTACACTTCAAACATTTTTCATCACTAAAAATAACCATATTATCCTCTAAATTAACATTTATATAAGACCTAGCGAACAGAAGTCGTTTTTGTCGGTGAGCGGTGGACACCAAAATCTTCCTTGCTGGCTTACTACAGCATAAACCAGCTTCATCTTCATGCAGGTGATTTCGCACTGTTTGTACACATTATGTGCTGTTGCAGTTAAGCGGGTGGATAAAAACGGATTAGCCCTGTGCCTTGCCACGATGTCGTAGTGACGAGCCGAAGAATTCACCTTCGGTTTTGGCCCACGTCGATGATGGTCCACTTCTCCAGAATCCGCATACCGATGGACCCATAACTGCACGGTTCTTCTCTATGGATAAAAACAAAATAATATTTAAAATAATGAAGATAAACAATGGTGGATTGGTGGATAAAGCATAGTTAATGAATTACTTATATTACCTCATAATGTAATAAAAGTTAACATCGCTTTACATTGGTGGCATTAGATACCAATAACAAATGTGTCTCCTAACTATTTTATTTATCTAAATTGAATTTTTATCTTTATTTCGACTAACTACATGTATTCCAATGTTTAGGTAAACAGTGAAAGGTGAGATGAGTTAAGAATTTTAGTTGAAACAGGTATTACTAACATAATGAAAATAATTATATCACAAGTAGATTATTACTCACCGATATTAATAAGCGCCTTGCAATTTCACAATTAAAAATGTTTTGCTTACGCAAAACAACGATTTCCGCCTTTTTAAACATCGTTAAATGTTGCATGGTCGGATAAGTTCAAGCACAATTGGAATCAGAAACAAAGAAAGCGCAGGAATATGAGTAGTCATCAATATACTTAAAAGTGCAAATTATACTCGTAGACTGACAACTACGAGTATAAGAACGCAATTTTTTTTATAAATTAAGGTGAAAAGTAAAAAAAAAATATACAAAAATTGTGGGTAGTTATATCCTAAGCGGTCAAAATAAATTATCTGAGAATTCCGTGCTCATATCTCAAACGTTGTAAATTACTCATCTATGAACGGGATTGAATCGTTAGCAATTCAACGAGGTAAAGATGTTTTAGGAAAATTATGATTACAAAACGAAAAGAATGTTTGCACCCGACATTTGAACTCGAGAATTCTTGTTTACTAACCAAAGACGTTAGCCATTGTGCCAAACCTGTCACAATGAACAAGCGCGAAATATTATAACTCATTCAATTACATAAATTAATGATTACTATACATTGGTTACATAGTTATTGCTTATTGGTGCGACATACTCACACTAATAAAAAACAGAGCTCGCTCGCGCTCGTTTTATTTAACGTTTGTGTGCGTAACTATTCATACCGACACAGCTATCCGTGTTGGGATGTAAATCGAACTACTTTGCTTTGTGTACCTATGGAGAAGAACGGGCAAGAAACTCCTTGGACACTCTTTTAAATCATATTTTTACAAAAATATTAGTTACATCATTAATGTTGAATTTATAATTACATGCGAGAACGATGTAAAAAAAAAAAAACAATACAGCAAATAATACTTAACAAAACAACAATCCAAAAGTAAAATAATTAAAAATAAGACGAGGCAGCTAAGTGATGACCAGCCCCAACTGACAGCGCCCGTTCACGAACATGACGCATAGATCAGCACCATTCAGCTTAACCATTTTGAGGGGAGCTAAATGATCCAACACACACGCCACCGTCAGCGAGACATTTTAGTGAGCATGAATGAAGTTTAGTAAGATACTGATGGATGTTTTCGAATAAAATTTAATTTAATTAATATAAAACAAACAGTTCATATTTTATCAAATTAAATTTCATTCGAAACCATCCATCGGTTTTGGCAGGCGCTTTACTTTGTGCAATTTATTTCATCACCACTGCTCTCAAAAAACGGTGAAGGAAAACATCGTGAGGAATCTGGCATGTCCTAGAACCAACAATTCGAAGACATGTGACACCTACCAACCGACACTGGGCCTACGTGGTGGGAACGTTATAGACTGATTATGCTATGTAAATTTTAGCATTGTCTGGTACCAGTCTTCACTGGAAACTTTCATTTACAATCGAAGGTAGTCGATCAGCTAATACCGCGAATAGGTTATAACCTTTTATCTCTATAGCTAAGATGTGATAACCTATTAGTGACCTGTGAATTAGTGATAGAGGTAGGTACAGGGTATACCTAATCTTCATTTAGAAAAATATAACAGGAAGTGAGGTCAAGTTGCACATTGCCATTAATTTAATACAGGTTAGTTTCAGTATTAGGTCAACATCAAAATTACTTAGTCATCCAATTGACATTGCACTCCGCGTGGGATGATTCACAAGAACAACAGTTAAGTTCGATAAAAATCAGACAGGTCCCTATACTCTCACTACTACTACTACGTCTGTTACTACCACGAATACTGCAGCCAAAGGAACAATTTGGATAACTATTTTTGTTTAACAAATGAATGTATTAATTAATCTTATTAACAAAATCGAATCGTTTTGCTTACGCCAAACTGGGCAAATAGTATCGTAAGTAAATGGTATATTATAGTTATAACAAAAAAAAAAACCTAAGCTATTTTTTCCTGTGATAGCTACTTTCTTGTGTTTGCTTCATTATTGGTATAGATACAAGATCCTTAATTTTAACCAACCACGGTCCGTAATTATAGGAATCGGCCGTAAAAGCCATCACACATACTAACCCCCTTACTAATAAACGTATTATATCTGATGAATAGTTACACACCGATTTCTCTCTTTCAGTCGTCAGTAATTTGACTTTATAAAGAAGAAAACAAAGCGTTGTGTTACTATACAGACGCTATAAAACGTTTATTAGTAAGGGTGTAAATCTGTAGACATATGCACGTCCAGGTATACGCAAAATGATATTGTTTATTCCGTTATTTTTTTTTTTTTTTTTGGAGAAGCCTAATTACTTCTTTTTATTTTTTATGATTTATTTATCTTTAATAAGTTGAATACAATTTACTTTATAACAAATTTAAATCCTAACTTAACTAAAACTATACAAAAACTAAAATATTGCGTCGAAAAATTCGTCCGCATCGCTGTCGACTGGATAATATTTAATTCTGTAAATTGGATAATAAATCGTAATCACTTTATCACGTCATATTAAAAAACATAAGCTAGATGCATTCGACATTTTCTATCTGTCTACCCCTGAGAAGAAACGGCGAAACAAAATCAGGGGTCTGTTAAAGCCCAGAAATAATCTTAGTCAGATTTATATTATGTAGTCTATAGGAAGAATTACTACATAAATGTATGTATAAAGGTATGTCCAAAAAAATGGATATATACATTTTTGTCGGTTTGTCTGATATAGGTCAGCATATAAGCCAGATACTTGACAACCACGAAAAGCAAAAAATCTCCACTTGACAGTCTGTACCATAGGAGGCTGGTGATCATCAGCACCTGCAAATTAAATAAGGGTCCCAAAATTTGATCACGACCTAAACCAACTTTTAGTTTTCGCTGCATTTCTCTTGAGTCGAATTCATAGAAATGTAAAAAACTTCTCATATCTATGGTCGGATTAGTCAATCAACTCAGTCAATTATAGTCTTGAGTTTGAAGTGAACCTCTTAATTAATAATCAAGCTAATTAGACGTAGAATCCTGTTCACTAACAAGCTGTTCTGAAGAAAAGAATATTGTGAAACAATGCACTGGCTAAAAGTTGAGAGTCGTGCGTGTGTGGAAATGTGCTAAGCTTCTGCTGACATGTGGAAGCAGGTTTCTTTTTTCTTTAAGAGCTTCTCAATGGTCGACCTGGATACTTAACCTATCTTAACCTTATCCAGTGGATGTCTTATAAATAAAGCGAGGGTAAAAAAACGGGCCTTGGCTTCACGTGACGCTGGGGGAGGGCAGCAAGGGACAGGCTGGATTTAGATTATTTAGAGAGGAATTTAAAGCTACAGGCTCAGTGACTCGGCAAGGGCCTGACCCGAGCCACAGCGGACGCGGTAGTAAGAGGAACCGTGCTGTTTTAATAGGTAGGAGACCGACATATCTCCTCTACTTTCTCCCCAGACGGGGGTAATAAGTGCATAAGGATTTCCTCATGACAAAAAAAAACGGGTAGCTAAAAGCATGCACAATAATCATTCAGTTACCTTGTTCTGATGTAATAAGGACCAAAAATAAAAATGTGCGTCATCGTTTCCAAATCATTTTCGTATCTATTTTTAGAACTCACTCGTAATTACCACAGTAAGCATTTTGTGCAATCGTTGAGCAATCTAACGATTATTTTATAAGGTGACAGTAGGTTCTTCGCTGCGGCGCATGCGCATGGCAAGAAGTGGAAATTTACCAAAGCCTAGTCGGATGCGCTGACCTGAACCACAGTATAAAGATCATACAGTATTGTAACTCGGCCGTAACCTTGAAATAAATGTCTACAGCCGCGCGGTACGTAAACATGCGATAGGGCTGCCCGCCTTCAGCATTTTAATTACATTTGCCTACTTTGTGTTTCCATTTAGTTTTGTTATTGTATTTTACTGTGTGTACATAAATAATACACACAGTACAATAAACAACTATTATTAATAATAAAAACCACGTCTTTAGTTTGAATTATACAAACTAACAAAACAAAACACACATGCCCCGAGGTTTTAACACAAGCGTACCTACCGTATAATGATTCATGAATCGCCTATGACCACCTATTTCACTCGTGTCTATCACTTTCCTTTAATCTATTCACTTTATTTATTAATCCAGACATCTTTTTTTCGGGAGATTAAAGTAAATACTTATCCATTAAAAAGACACACATTATGTACCTACCTACTAGTAAGTAAAATTATTTTAGTCTTACCTTTCAGAGTTTCCAGGTAATCTAAAAAAAGTTATCTCTGGATGCGTTATTGACGAATTCATGCAACCAAAAACAGCACAATATAGCCTACTCGTCATATTAAATATGTACTTGAACTTATTTTTAGTGAAAAAATCGCGCGGTTATTGTTAAAAAAAACAACACACAGTCCGTTCGTCACTACGGCACAGTCGCGACTGTCTGCATGCCGAGCGCATTCCGAGGTCGAGGCGCGTAGGTATAGCTTGCGTTTCGTCCGTTTGTATGAAGTCGAAATACTGTATGATATTATTACCGTGCCTCAACATAGAACATAAAAGATACATGAATTTTTGTAACTTTCGCGCGTCTACACCTTACCTATAAAGGGCCTGGCTACGGCAAAAACAAACTGACCCCCACTTCTTAGTGTTAACTTAATTCTAATGATTTTGGATAGTTACCATTCATTCATTTTCTATTCTATGCTTTTTTAAGTTATGGATATACAACGTTACCTATTTTTAGCGTATTATGCGAAACCTGAATATAGTTTGTTCAGAATAAGTAACTGAATCGATTTCAATAATTTTTACACCATGTTATATTTTGTCCCAAAAATATTTAATTACAATAAAATCGCCGTACAGTTAGGTACCTACTGCCAAACTATTATCAATGAGCGTACGATGCTGGAGGAGCATGCAACATGGTCACCCCGCGCCGCGCCGCGTGGTGAGCATGTTTTTGAACGGACAACTAGGTAACATAACAAGCTTATAACTTTGTGATTTCTCATGATACAGTTTTGAAATTTTGTACATAGATTCTTTACATAAAAATACAAGTTTTACTCTTGACTCTAGTCTAGGTCAGAGGTGACAGAAGACAATGTCGACGATAGAGTAAGCTTACCCAGAATAAGCCTGTTCACTCTCACTTTGAAGAGATTTGGGTTGTATGCGCTCGAAAACGCAGACGCAGTTAGAGAGTTCCACTCTTTTGCTGTGCGCATTATAAAGGACATTTTGGAAAAGAGCGAATTGGTGGAATAGCAACTAGGCACGGATGGTAACTTGCAGTGCGTCTGGATGTCCGAAGGTAGAAGGGGACCGCTGGAATGAGGTCGTGGAGTTCTTGGGCACGTACAATCTGCAGAAGACTGACAAGCAGGCAACCTTGCGGCGATGAGCCAAGTTGTGAAGCTTGGCATCTTGGCATCCACCAGTTGTATGTCGCCAATGAGCCTCTTAGCTCTGAGTTCCACCGAGTCAAGCGTGGCAAGATGGTATTTCGCTGAGCCATCCCAAAGGTGGCTGCAATACTCCATGCAGGATCGGACTTGCGCTTTGTAAAGGATTTAGGATGCCCAGCTTCTTGGCCGCAGTTTGGGCTTTGTACTCGATGGTACAACCTCACTGATGCTCAGAAGCAGGCCCGGGTGGAATGGGGCCGTGATATGATAAACAAATTTGAAGCAAGCTCGTCTCGGTGTGTTTGCGACATCATTACAGGTCTTGGATTTATCAATACGATCCAGAAACGAAACGCCAGTCTACGGTTTGGGTGTTTCAAAACGAATCAACGCCTACCAAAGTGAAGCGATCTAGAAGCGGGGGGAAGATTTTGATCGCGAGCTTTTTCAATTTGACTGGCTACTTGGTGACAATTCCTTTACGGAACCAATGAAGCATAAACTCTGAATGGTATAAGTACTACCAAATGCTTGGCAGAAGTTTTCTCTGTTGTGAGCAACAAGCGACCAAACACAGGGCTCCGCGGGCTACTGCTCCACCACGACAACGCGCCTTCGCACAATGGGCTCAAAACGAGGGACTTCCTGGACAGCACGCTGGTCAAACTCCTGGGTCATCCTCCTTACAGCCCTGACCTAGCACCGTGTGACTTCTTTTTATTCCCGAAAATAAAAAATCAGCTCAATGGGAACCAATTTCCGTCGCAGGAAGATGCGCTGTCAGCGTTCGAGCATGGTGTAAACGAGGTGTCTGCGGCAGACTGGAAAATGTGTTTCTTTTAAAAGTAGAAACTAGTTAAAACTGGTTCAGACGCATAAAACTTTGTATAGAGGCTAGTGGAGAGTACAGAGGCCAGCACATCAAGCTAAGCCAATCTGTCAAATTTCTTTGATAGATTTTCAACTTTACCACAAAGGAACAAGGTTCATATACAATTGGGAAAATTTGACAGATTGGGGTAGGTTGATGTGCTGGCCTCTGTACTTTGAAAATATTTACTAGAACATTTTTTTTTCGCACAGTTTCTAAGTATCCCATGTTTAGACAGACAAGAAGAAAGGAACAGAAAAATACATACAAGGATGATTCTTATCAAATTGCCAAGACTCACATTGCCAAGCAACACTATCTCACACACCCCTTGTACAATATTTTTTCATAGACTAACCATGTATAATTAATATGTGTGTAATATAGCCTTCTTATTTCAGAAACATTATCCAATCTGTCACCTAGAAAGGAAAATCATAAAGTTGAATACCAACGAGTATGAGTACCGACCAGCGTACTATGAAGAGGTTCGTTGTACTATGACGTCGAGCGACGACGTCGGGGACACTAATGAGGTAAGTGCCTCTATTGAAGCTTTGACAACTGCCCAACAGGCCTAGACATAGACAATAGCTCTTAATAACTAGGCAATCGACCAATCATGACTGCTGCACTTACCTAACAAAGAGAGCATCACAATTCACTGTCTTCCAACATTTGTTAATATTGCAAATGTCGGCAAGTAATTCTAATGCAAACAACTTAATTTTTTAGGACAAGCATTCAGTTTTTTTTGCGTTGGATTTTAAATCAAGGTCGCTAATGCAAATTTACCAGTCTTTCATATTTATTTAGTCAATATCTTTATTTGCTGATATTACCTACATATAATTAGTGCTGGACTTTGCATTATCCAATGTCGAGATTGAAGAACACAAATGACCATTGCCGAATGACGTATGATGATACAAAGGATCTATCTTAAAGCAAAAATTAAAACCTACTAACTTCAGCACCCTAATTTCGTAACACACTATCAATCTCAATCTGAATCATTTTGAAGGATCCATTGCTTATGTTCGTTGGGTCCTGAGTTAGATTCCCAGACATATAGAGTTTTTCCATTGGGAATTTCTTAGTAACAGCCCGGAGTTTAGAAGTATAGGCGGCAGTGTGATACCCCCGTGCCTCGGAAAGCACGTTAAGCCGCTGGTCCTACGCCTGATCTGTCTCCGGTTGTGTCGGATTGCCATCCCATCGGACAATGAGAGTGAGGGAAGAGAGGGTGCGCCCGACCGGTGTCTGCGCACACACTTGTATAGGTACTATAGTATCTCCTGTGCCGAAGGCTGGTCTCCACTGAGATTGGTCGCCATGGCCGAAATTCGGTCTGGAGAACTTTTTTATTTTCAAAGAATTAGTCAACTAATCATTTAAGCCGAAAGACGTCCACTGCTGGACATAGGCCTCCCCCAAGCAAATCTACTTCGACCGGTTCTGTGCTTCTCGCATCCAACGGGTTCCTTCACAAGGTCGTCGGTCCACCTTCTGGGAGGCCTTCCAACGCTACGTCTTCCGGTACGCGGTTGCCACTCAAGAACCTTTCGGCCCCATCGGCCATCTGCAATGTGCCCTGCCCACTGCCACTTAAAATTGGCAATCCTTCGTTCGGGCTATGTTGGTTACTGGTTAATAACGCAATTAATGCTGTTAAAACTCTTAAAATGAAAGCCATTGCTACTGATAGTGCGTTACGCAATTACCCCGCTGCTTTCTCTTTTGACGGTGCATGGGAGTGATGCCGTGGGTCCAGTTCGAGTGGGTCCAGTTGACCAAAGACTCGTAGAGAAAATAGCAAGAGGGGACAGCAATCACAATTTCTTTAAAAGTCTGCCCTTTCTGGTGATATTTCAGATCTGTTCGAGCCTCGGGTTTGCGTGTGTTCAATGGAACAAAACTATCCATTTGACAAGAAGACGATATATAAGGTAAATATATACTTAATACAGGAACGAAAAATATTTTATTTGGAACACGCACGGAAATACAACAATATAAAAGGGTAATATAAAGGGTTGTTAGAAGCCCGAAAATTTGACAACAAGTGCAAAGGGGTAGATCGTATTATCCAGTAACTGGGTTATAAATAGCAGAGAGGCAGTCGCTACATATATAATAAGTATATTCAGTTGCACCCGGTTAGACTGGAAGCCGACCCCAACTTAATTGGGAAAAGACTACACAGATGATGACGTAGGTACCTACGTACGTACTATATTTCTGCCTTCACGAAAAATCACGTCTGAGGCTTGTTGGTGAATAGGGTCCTTAATATTTGGTGCTACAATGTAAGAGCACATTGCATTGTATTGCACTCACTGACCTCTATTAAACAAGGTATAATATAGGTCAGTGATTGCACTGCATTGAGCGGCAACAGACTGTCACGTTTATTGACAAGTGACAAATAAATACCAAATAAACAATCGAATCAGAGCCGATCAGAAGGCCAATTCTCGTAATTTAAAACGTTCAAAATCTAGTCGCAGTCTCATCTCAGCGACAAACAAATGTCAAAAACTTGTCAAAATGTATGGAAATTTGAGGTATTTTTGACAGATTGAGACTGAGATCAGACTGTGAACGTTCTTAAGATTACCAGAATTGCCCCTCAGAGCCGTACCGCATATATGCATCCTAGAGTAGGCATTAGACTAGTGGGAGAGATGGGTGATATTTATCTAAGGATGGGCAGCCGCCAAGTCGAGCTTCACCGGTGAATCTTTTGGTGAGGTTCAACTGTTTTCCTGGCTCTTTTCTATGCCGTTGCTCTGTGATACGAAATTTTAAGAATAGAATGATATAATTTATAATGTATGATTAATGGTAATTAATATAATATAATGTAAACTGTATAGGTAGGTAAGTGTAATATTGAGTATGTATCTACTTATACTTTTTTAATATTATAACCCCCTAAATTGCAATGCCTTAACAGGCAACTAAGTTCTAAGCACCTACCTATTATTAACATCTTCAAAATTCTGTACACTTAGTTCGCAAACGCAATAAAGAATTTGAATTTGCTGTTTTCAATGTCTTCGTCGAATGCTTGCTACTGTCTACAGTCCGTTTTCGGTTTTTTGTAAATCACACTAGCAGATTTCTTGATCTTATTTCTGTCTTCCATCGTATCCATCCAAAAAATTATTCCCTTGCAGTGTGTTATTTTGCCTTAGTTGCGGACATGATCGTTTTATGCGTTTTTTGGAAAGCCAATAATTAAACAAAACTCTTATTAAAACTCTGCCGGCTTAACTACTATAATAAATTCGAGAAAAATCCTTAAAAACCATAGAAACACAATATCTCGTTTTTGGATTAGATTTTTACACTAAACCCCCTTACTAATAAACGTTGTAACATAGTTACACAACGCTTTATCTTCTTCTTTCGAAAATCAATATACGAGTACTGACGACTTAAAGAGAGAAATCGGTTTGTAACTATTGATCTGATTTATTACGTTTATTAGTAAGGGGGTTAATGTTTTAAGGTGTGATAGGAATTCACAATAGGAACCATTTTTTTCTTGAAAACTTTAAAATCTTGCTCACACGCACGGGTGAGAATATTTTTTTTTCTATGATTTTGTAAATATTTTTTTTCCAGCGAAGAACTTCATAGTCACGTTTTTTTTTAATGCCTAATTGTTGATCACTAATGCCACAAAAAAAGCAGATGCAATAAACCCCGGATTTAGGAAATATTGAATTTTAAAATTGTGGGTTGTCAATCAAACCTGTGTGCAACATACAATACCATGGAAACATTACTCATTTATGATTCATTATTTTTTACTCAGGTATTTGCCGGCAATTTCCGGTTTAAATTGTGATGTGTATATTTTACATAGTATAAGTTTATATGGAAAAATTGTGCGCAGAAAAGACAATGATCACTACAGCCAATTAGAATCCGAAGGGGTTGAAGCAAATGATATCACGCTGACGACTGACGAAATGGTAATTCAATCGGATAGCGAGGATATGTTTTAGGCGTTTATATTTTTACGCCTTGGCTAGCATAATTGATTTAATCGATTGAACTAATCAACTTAAATATTTACTACTTGTGACAAGCCTATTCCCCTAGAAATAAAAAAAAAAACTTAGAAACGCAATATCTCCGAGATCTCGCTAGATACATATTTAGAATTTTCTCAACTTGAAGGTTCAACATAAGTATGTTATGCAAACAAAAAAATGCGAACCGTAAATAGCTAATTTTATTTTATTTTGTGACGTTAGGAACTTGTTATTTTGACACTGTTTAAACATAATGTCAAACCAACAATTAACGACTTGTATGTGTGGTGGAAACTGTAAATATAAGTTGGATATTAATACATAAATAAATAAATTTAAAAAACAATAACGGCTGTCCAAATACACAGTATTTTTTGAGACGGTAATGTCAACTATTGTCAAATACTAGTAAAAATAACACATATTAAAGACGGCCGTTATAATATGACCGCTTTCCTGGGAACCATAGCTTATCCGAAGTTTCTTATTGTTTCAGTGATTGTTGGGAAACGAGCACCATGGTGATACCAGCTGGCTGCGAGTGTATGTGGCCAGTACACCGCCTCGGAGACATGAACCTACGAGTGTAGACAAACAATAGAAGATCAGATCCTCCATCCCGGAACACAACATGAGCCAAACTATGTTTAACCTAAAATATTTAACTGAGTACCCACCACCTGCTTATCTTGCTTACCCTTCAGGAAATTCAGGCGAGGTGTAATAAAATATTATTATTACTAAAAGAAAAAAACTGAAGATTTTGAAATACAGCTTTAATTTTAAGTGCAATCGACTGGACTAGTCATTAAGGCATAGTTGCGCCAAGTGATTACCGTTACCGTGCCATTATTCTCGTCTAATGATATAAAAAACCAGGTTGTACAAATCTAGTCAAATGACGTGTCGATTTAACTGTAGTCTTTTGATGGTTGATGCCGAATGCTGAATAGATACCTATTATTTCATTGCATTTTTTCGTCATCATCACTATTATTAAGTATCATAATCAAGCTGTAGAAATTCGTTCTTAGACGTAGAGCTCTTCAAAAACACACGTCTTTTGCGATCCTCGGCTACTCTCAACCTGCCACCCTGCGTAGACCGTCGCTTAGTTTGCCGATTCGTGGTTACCACTCAAGAACACGTCTACCATCTAAATTGTAGCTCATTGTTATTGCATAAGAAGATTCAAATTATGCAATAACAATGAGCTAGTGCACTGTCAAGTTAACGCAACTCTTTTGAACGAGGAGAAGGTAAACGAACAGTAATTTTGGTGCAGCTAAGCTAAGATACTTAATTATATTCGTATAGACTCAGGGCCGTTTTAACCAATAGGTTAAAACGGCCCTGAGTTTACTAATATGTGTAAGTATATGATGATATTTTTTTGTATGTAAAGTGCCTAGGGCATCCACTGGGGTTACTATGGAGATTCTAGGATGCAAGAGCGAGCGAAATGAGCTCGAAACTTTAACACCCTATCTCCGATAGCCCCTAGCTACGACGTTGGCAGGGAATAGGAGGCCCCATGAATCCAGGGGCCCTGGCCACTTGCCCAGAGTGGCCAATGGAAAAGAAGACCCTAGCTGTTGGAATGGTTCGGATTAATATCCTTTAAGTTTGGGTGGATTGCACAAATCATATTGCTTGCCCACTTATACATTTAACAAGATACCCAGACGTGCATATAATGAATATTTTTAACTCTAGTCACCTTTGTTAATATTACTATAAGATTTACCAATGTCTGAGTTTTTTTGTTACTTACAATGAATTTAATTATCAATAAGATATGCATAGTAAATGTGTAGTTAGTACCTAAATATTTAGTTTACTAAAAAAGTTGTATTAAGTATTAGATGGAAGTTTCCGGTACATAGTTATTTTTTGTTTCAATAATTTTCTATAAGTAAATAGATTTTCATATGGTGAATTCTGTTAACCGGAGCGTAATTAACTTTGACCACCTATTCACCTACGAGTATTTATTATTAAGTAAATAAGTTAGCTTTTGAGCAAGTCAAAGTGAAGATGCGCTTTTGAGTTGAAAGTCGATCGTTGCCTCTAGTATCCAAATTATTTGATGAATAAAGTAAAAAAAAACGTTTTTAAAAACAAGCTTTTATTTAAATGCATTAAAAGGAATAAAATAAACTTTTCCTTTAAAACTTTTACTATCAACTTATAACTTTATAATTTAAAAGTTTGTTGCGAGATTTAAGTAAGTACTCGTATTTACTTAGTTTGAAAATTTTATAAATTAAAATCAATCAGATCAAGTTATTTAATTTACTTATATAACTACGCAGGTAAATCTCGCGACAAGCTTTTATATCATAATATAAATTGTGTAATAACGTTGATAGTAAAAGTTTAATTTATTCCTTATATATTTATTCCTTATATATATTATGTTGTGTAGATGCGCTACACAACATTATTTTTAGTATATGCGAAACCTGAATATAGTTTGTTCAGAATAAGTAACTGAATCGATTTCAATTATTTTTACACCATGTTACATTTTGTCCCAAAAATATTTAATCACTAGTTAATTACAATAAAATCGCCGTACAGTTAGGTATCTACTGCCAGACTATTATCAAAGGGCGTACGATACTGGAGGAGCATAAAACCTGGTCAACCCGCGCCGCGCCGCGTGGTGAGCATGTTTTTGAACGGACAACCAGGTAACATAACAAGCTTATAACTTTGTGATTTCTCATGATACAGTTTTGAAATTTTGTACATAGATTCTTTATATAAAAATACTAGACAGTTTCGGGTTTCGCATATACTAAAAATGATGTTGTATAAAAGCTTGTTTATAAAAACTTTTTTTTTCTTTAAATTTATTTTTTACTTTTTAGTTAAGTATTTTCGAGTTATACTCAGCAAGTCCTTTCATTTGATACCCATATATGGTAGGAGTGCATAAAAGTTAACTGGTTCGCCATCTTGGGTGTTCCGCCATGTTGAATTTAGAATGACGTCACTTTATTTTTCTAGTTATTCTCAGCAAGTCCTTTCATTTGATACCCATATGTAGGAGTGCATTAAAAATAACTAGACCGCCATCTTGGGTGTTCCGCCATGTTGGATTTAGAATAATGTCACTTTATTTTTCGAGTTATTCTCAGCAAGTCCTTTGAGTTAATACCCATATGGTAGGAGTGCATTAAAAATAACTAGTCCGCCATCTTTAGAAGGCACTTTATTTTTCGAGTTATTCACAGCAAGCCCTTTCATTTGATATCCATATTGTAGAAGTGCATTAAAAATAACTAGTCCGCCATCTTGGGTGTTCCGCCATGTTGGATTTAGAATGACGTCACATAGCCAACCGTGCATTGTCATCCAAACTAAACTTGAATACAAAATTTCAGCTCAATCGGTTGAAGAGATCTGCTTCAAAATTGAGTTGCAAGAGTCCACCCAAACAAACATAATTACATACAGTTACATACATACCTACATTGCAAGTTAAATAAAAGCTTGTAAAAAGAAATGAGTCAGAAATCGTATTTACCTTCCTGTGGATGTCAATTTGTACTGTCCCTTACAAATTGAGTAGGTACTTTGATTTGATTGCCCATTTAAACATTTAAACCCGAACTTTTAATCTTAAATCACCTTTTAAATATATTTTTTATTTGACAAACAATAATTGCTGGAAAATGGGTGAGATTGTGTGAGGCATAAAGTTTAAACTTTCTAAATACGTACAGATGAATTTGTTACCCTATTCTTACGCAATCACTCAATTCCCTATTATGAGTGATTGTGTAAGAATTTAACCTGAATAGGATTTGTTTAAATTCATCATAAAGATTATAGAGTCCAGTTAGCGCTAATAATTCCGACTGGAAATTGTTCCACCAGAAAATTCCATTGGTAGTGTGCAAATATTCTAAGATTGACTGTTGACTACGCCGCTGTACTTATAATTTAGGTATTAGGTATATACAACGTGTCCCAAATTTCAACGATAAGCACCAGAGGGTAGACCTGATCATAACTACTTAAGAAAAAATTATGAATAAAAAAACTTTTTTTTTTTTGTTAATATTAAAGTGGACTGAAAATAAAAAACTTTGAAAATTTCAAGGAACAAAGTAATTTTGATTGATTTTTGTGTAAAAACGACAGTTATTCTGGGATTTTTAAGGGTTGTAGTGGATAGCAGTGCTACTTATGTTGCCGATACAAAAAAAAACAGAAATATTTGTAAAATGTGTTTTCAAAAAAAAAAATGTTTTTTCTTTTTTTTCTCGAGTAGTCATGAGCATGTCCAAAATCAAAATCAGAAGTCATTTATTCAAACTAGGCTGAGAATCAAGACTTTTCGAACGTCAAAATTACAAAAGACAGTCCCCCAAAACGCCCCCCCTTCAACACTTCCTAGTGCTTTCGCTGGGGAGAAGAAGTGGCGCAACAAACTCCCCAGCAGCACAGCTGTCTGTTTAGTTATAAAAGACTCGACTGTATACAAAACTAGATCTGCAAAGTATATAATTAACATTACAGGACACAGAACATTCAATTAAATTATTTGCCATATGTTAGCTAGCCACGCCAATATACCAACAAATACCATAAAATCTATACGTACTAAAGCTAAAAAAAAATACAAAATAAAAAAAATATCAAAAAAAAAAACTTACTTAGTACCTAAATAAAAGCCTCCAGGTATAAAGGGCGTGACAACTTACATATTTATGCAATGCTGGGTTCTGTTCACATTGCATAGCTGTCACAAATGATAAACTAGGACCATCAAAGTAAAATTAACCACCCTTTGGTGCTCGCTTATCATTGAATTTTGGGACACGTAATATATTAGATTTTACTCCTATATGGATAACTACGTATCAATTATTATTATACCCATGTAAAAGTAACAAGAAATTCCTTTGGAATTAAGATTAATAAAAAAATTATAATAAACAAGTTTGGTAAATAAACCTAATCGTTTTTCTCGTTCTAATAACATGACTACTATTAAACACATAAGTACATAACATAACATCAATCAGCCTATAATGTTCCCACTGTTGGGACACAGACCTCCTCTCTGTGAGAGGGAGTGGGCTGTAATCCACCACGCGGGCCCAGTGCGGGTTGGTAGATGTCACATGTCTTCGAATGTTTTGTTCTAGGACATGCCGGTTTCCTTACGATGTTTTCCTTCACGGTTTGGAGAGCAATGGTGATGAAATAATTTACACAAAGTAAAGCGCCTGTCTGGGTTCGAACCTATGACCTACAAATCGTTATAAGTCGCGCCAGTTACCACTGGGCCACCACTGCTCTCACTACTATCACGTCTTTCTTTAATGAAACACGTGATCCTATAATGTACAAATCCCTACCTTTCTCTAACAGAACACTACATGGTCACAAGGTCACAACATCGTAAACCAAAATGGCACCTATAGAAACTTGTTTAATTTGGACGCCTCTAGTTACGGTATTTAACTTTTATTTGCTTACTTGAATCCATTAACACGTTAAATTTCAATATTAACACAAGCTCCCGTTGAGTAGGCTTGCCAGAGGTAGGTGTCGCGAGAGACGCCCGCACCGACATCAACACCCGTGGGTGGTTCCTGTCTCGTCGTGACACCGCGGAGGTCTTGTGACTGTGTGCCATCTCTAAGAAGTTTATCTGCTCGCGACGCTGCGCCGTCGCTGCTAAGGCACTCAGTCCGCAGCGACAGGTGCGCGAAAGAGGCTGTCGCTCACTCCACACCGTTTCAACCGTTCCGCAGTCCGCATCGTCGTCACAAACAAAACAGTAAGTTTGTTTCTTTAAGTTGCGTAACGGAAACCAGTCGAAACTGATCGACGAAATTTGGCAATGATATATAATACTGTCGTGAGCTGTTACATTTTGTAGTGTATCGATCTTTGGTTTTTCAAAGTTATTTGTTGTGAAAAATAATTGATTGCAGCGAAAACAATAACAACTCATAATTAATTCTATCATGAATTGCTTTGACATCCATAGTTTTTCATCGGCGAGTTTTTCATGATATTTCTAACAAACATTCAGGTATAGATCTACATGTGTTAAGGTTTTGTCAAGCTATTTAAACGTATTTGGCTGTACCTAAGTGTAACAAGTTTGTATGGTACTTTTCGCACTAACAACCACAGCAACGTATTTTCCTTTTAGTTTTGTCCTTAAAACATGTCGCTAATATATACTTATTTATATTTATACAAATAAATAAAATATAATTGTCTTTATGTCAAATTAACAGCTTTTTACCATAGGCATATGAATGTATATAGGTATGGTACCTACTAATAACAAAAACCAATTTAAAAATTTTTTACTGTCTGTTTGTTCCGGTTAATATTCGAAACGGCTGGACCGATTTTGACAAAACTTTCACTGGCACATATCTGATGTTATAAGGAGTAACGTAGGCTACTTTTAGTTTACAAAAACATTAGTTTAAAAAAAAAACCCTGGAAGTCGCAGAAACACCTAGTAAAAACTAAAAACAAGTCTTTTAAATCGCAAAAGGCATTTGGCTTGAAATGCCAAGTCTTAGTCCTAATTTAACAACTTATTATAATAACCTTAGAATACTTTTACTTGATGGCTTCCATACAAAAGTAAATGTTGTTTTAAGCACGATCGGCAAATTTTTACGTAAGATTTAATTTTTTCGACTTAGGTACACAATCTTTATTAGGGTTAAGATCGGATAATCCCTAACCACGAAAGTCTAACAAAAAAATTTAACATTAAGATACAATTGTTCAATAAAAAAAAACTGACTTAAGTATGTCAGTTATGTCACTAGTTCACTGTGATCGTGTCGCCATCAACTTTTCGTCCAAATTGTAACAACAACACGTGAATGTATGTATTAGGAGCACAAGGTTATAATGTAAACTTGAAAAATGTGATACAACAACCCTATTTATAACACAATATCGAGTATTGCGATGCGTTAATAAAAGATTATCTATTACTTCCAATAAATAAGCAATTCTTTCTTATATCTCTGATTAGGTAAGTATAACGTAACCATAGAGAACGTAACGTAGGTCATTAACTAGCTATTTACTCTTAATACCCTAAAGCAGTCAGCCAGTGAGACATTTATTAACAAAAATAACGATCAAAAGATTTTAATAAAAAATAATATATCAGCTAAAACCCCGGGGCGTACCACCGGGGTTTTAGTTGATAGTTAGGTACGTAGGAGTAACTAACGACCGGTCTATAACTGTCCCACTGCAGCACCCTAAGGCCTAATTGCGTAATACCTACACTATCAACTCAATCTAAAATAAATTGAAGGATATTGCTAATCCATTGCATCATAATGTTAGAAAAATGTATCTGCTCAATAGCGCAAATAACGCAATGAATGTTGTTCATGAAAGCCATTGCAATAGTGTGTATTGTATAGTGTGTTACGTAATTACTCCGCTAGGCAAAGGCATCTTCTAATACACGGAAAGCACGAGCCTTGATCACCACACTTGCTAATGACGGGTTGGCGATTTGTTGCTTCCCCTACCCATCGCATACCCGTCGCATCGCATCGCCTGTTTTACTTTCGCCTATTACCTACTTCTCTTAGCGTTTTTATGACTTTTCTTCTTTTTGCCCGGTTCCTTAGGGTCTTAGCTAGCCTATAGCCTTCCTAAAGAATTGGGCTATCAAATGCAAAAAGAAGTTTTCAAATCCGACTGACTGTTCCAGAGATTAGCGCGTTCAAACAAACACACAAAAAAACGAACTCTTCGGCTTTATTAGGTATATTATTATACAAGATAAATTCAGATTTCTTCACGGTGATTGCCATCACTGCTGTCTATAATGTCCAACTCCGAAAGTACATAATTATATGCTTAAGGTTTTTTTATCAACATTTCTCTTACCCTAGCATTGGAAAACATAATTAATATTTGTTTTACTGAATTTGTATCAGTTCCGACTTCCGCCATTAAAACTTAATCTGAATGTTGCCAGACGACAGACTATGTGAATTAAATAATTGTAATAAAAATAACAAATTTAAATCCTAACTTAAAACTATACAAAAACTAAAATATTGCGTCGAAAAATTCGTCCGCATCGCTGTCGACTGGTAATGTACCCAAGAGACTGGCAGCATTACCACGTTGTATGGCAATGCTTAACCTTTGGCCAAGGTAAAAGCCAGCCCTTGGGTCACGGGAAGTGTCAACCAGCCGTTTTGAAATTTCCTTAAATAGGGCATGAGCACTCGGACCCCACGACCCGAGGGTTTCAACCCCAAACGGCTCGAAAATATAATGTCCGATAAGGTTATTATATTTTCGCCGCTTGAGATTTTCCGCAGCCGCAGCAGCAGCACCAGCACAGCATGCCGAGCCAGGAAGATGGGATGGCGCAAGAATATCGACGCACGTTGCGTCCCACACTAAAGGCCTACCCACCTTCCATGGAAATAAAGACATACCGTCCGGTCTCTTGCCATCGTCGCGTGCCAAGCCATTGGGTTCCAATACAGCTGGAACGCCGACGGTAACAAGAGCTCGTCGGATGATGTCATTAATGTTCGCGTGTCGCGCTAAGCGACCCGCACTTCGGCTGCATGACAGGCCGTGGTGTCCGAGGCTGTTGACATCTTCGCCACAGTGACAGCGATGAGGAGAACAACAAGGAGTGCCTAGTCGCAGGGAAGCAGCGAGGCGAAAAGTAGTATCGTCGAACAAAGTGCCTATGTTCGACGAAGGTAGTGCATGAAGCCAAAGACCCGACTCCCACCTTCCCACAGCCAGCAGGCGCGCACGTTCCGCAGTAGTAACAGACGAGTCAAGTAAATTGTTCTGTACTACTCTGCAGAGCGGCTCATCCCACCGTCTCTGTGAAGATGGATTGTCGGGTGGATCTGTATTCGGGCAAGCGAGTCTCCAGGCATCTATAGCCTCGGTGAAACACGGCACATCAGAATTAATCAGTGTGGAAGCTAGGATTTTCCTGATTAATTTATCAGTGCCGTGGACCGAGGATATGAACGCCGGTAAACTTATACTAGAAATTTTGCGGATAATTATATGAATTGAAAAATTAACACTGGTACATGCCTTTGAAAACACAACCTCGTGCATGACAGTGTCTTACGTTACTTTCATAAGTAAATATAAGTAAGTAAGACAACCACTAAACTGGAGTTGAAGAACTTGTTTTAGGGTTCCGTACCTCAAAAGGAAAAACGGAACCCTTATAAGATCACTTCGTTGTCCGTTCGTCAAGGCCCTTTTTCTCAGGAACGCGTGGAGTAATCAAATTGAAATTAATATCAAATACTCAAGTTTGCAATCCCCTGAAGCAGTGAAAAAATCAAACTTCTAAGTCAACTCAATGAAATGATACGGGCGTATAATAATATGTTACGAAATCAAAACCTTAGGGGTACTTCCCCACTGCAATGTTCGCCCAGAGGACACGGTGGAGCATACGGTGGAGGTCTGCCCCGCTTGGGCGGAGCACCGCCGTGTCCTCGTAGAGGCGATCGGCAGCGGCGGCGACCTCTCGCGCCCGGCCTTGGTTCAAACCATGGTCGGAGCGAGATTGAGTAGGAGGCAGTCACCTCCTTCTGCGAAGCAGTCATGCTAGCAAAAGAGGTGGCGGGATGGGCGAGGGAAAGAGCCTCCTTCTAGAGCCTCACGTCCCAGCCGCCGCGGGAGACGCCCCGGGCGTCGGGAGCCGCGTGACGACTCCCGGCCACCGTAGGCGCGGGCCTGCGGACGCGGACGGCGAGTAATGGGTAGCTCGCCGTCCGATCAGGACAAGGCCCGTGCTGGACGGCGCGTTCCACGCGCGCCTCAAAGAGATGTCAGCATTAAAGGAGAAGGAGGCCGAAGCCTGCCGGGCAGCGGGATTGTCCGCTACCCCGGAACATAAAGGGCTAAGGAAGGAACACGGATGGGTTTTAGTCAGTAAGAGTCTGACACTCCCTTCCGCTCCACCCAGAGCGGGAGGGGTCATCTGGTGATTTCCCATCCCTAAAAAAAAAGGGGTACTTCCCGTTGACCTAGAATCATGAAATTTGGCAAGAAGCAATGTCATGTAGCACAAGTAAAGTAAAAAATCCGAAAACTGTAAATTTGTACATTACAAAAATAAATAATTTTAAAACTATTTCCTACATACCTACGTACGGAGCACTTGAACGGTTTTTTTTTATTGAAATAAGAAGCTGACCCGGCGAACTTCGTACCGCCTCAGAATCAATAAATACAAAATGTATGAGAAAATGAATTATTTTCATAATTTATGTATTTCGTGAATTTTTCCATGTTTTAATAGTTTTATGTGGTAGGTACCTACATTTCGATCGGTCGATCGTTCAGGTTAAGCTACGCTGCCGCGGTTGGTTTGTGGATGGGTGACCATCTTTACATACCGAGACCCCTCCGTGCCTCGGAAAGCACGTTAAGTCGTTGGTCCCGGCTGTCATTCGTGGGTCTTTGACAGTCGTTACGGGTAGTCAGAAGCCCGAAAGTCTGACAACCAGTCTTACCAAAGGGTATCGTATTACCCAGTAACTGGCTTGTGGAGGTCAGACAGGCAATCGCTCCATGTAAAATACTGGTGTTCAGCTGCATCCGGTTAAACTGGAAGCAGACCCCAAAAAAAAAAAAAACTCAAACTATACTAAAGTATTTACCAACCTATATTGCTAGAAATTAGGGATCAAAAGTAGGGACCTCATTTTAATATGAAACTTGCTTATTATAATGTAGGTACTGAATGGTTCTTATAACTTACCTATATTTTATTTCAAAATAATGTATATTATTGACAATATATTTACCTCCTTGGTAATAAACGTATTTTAACAGAAAAATACATTATAAATAATACGTTACACACAGATTTATCTCTTTCAGTCGTCAGTAATTTGACTTTCTAAAGAAGAAGACAATGCGTTGTATAACTATCAGACGCTATACAACGTTAAGTAAGGACTTGTAAAGGTAATTAATACCTTTACAAGTGCCAATAAAACTATACAACTACCTGCCTCCTCCTTCGCGTGCATTACTGCTTCGCAGAAGGAGGTGACTGCTTCCATGCACTCTCGCTCCGTACCAGCAGGGCCGGACGCGAGAGATCGCCGCCGGCGTCGATCGCCTCTGTGAGGACGCTCCGCGGGCGGTGCTTCGCCCAAGCTGGGCAGACCTCCACCGCGGACATTACCTCTTCATACAAACTTACCTCAATAAAATATTAGTACTACGATTTGTAATACAATTTCAAATTATTGAGACCCAAACCAAACACCTGTTTGGTTTGTCCGGGTACCTACCTACCTGGACACACTGTGTTTAAAACACAGTAGGTACCCATTAATGAACAACCACCACCTTGAATAACCTCATAGGAATTTGCTTTATTTTTTTTTTTTTTTAGTATGGGAAATCATCCAATGACTCCTCCCGCTCTGGGTGGAGCGGAAGGGAGTGTCAGACTCTTACTGACTAAAACCCATCCATGTTCCTTCCTTAGCCCTTTGTGTTCCGGGGTAGCGGTAACCCTTTCGGACAATCCCGCTGCCCCGGCAGGCTTCGGCCCTAAGGGGCCTTCCTTTGATGCTGACATCTCTTTGAGGCGCGCGTGGAACACATACGCGCCGTCCGGCACGGGCCTGGTCCTGATCGGACGGCGAGCTACCCATTACTCGCCGTCCGCAGGCCCGCGCCTACGGTGGCCGGGAGTCGTCACGCGGCTCCCGACGCCCGGGGCGTCTACCGCGGCGGCTGGGACGGGCGGCCCTCTCGGCTCTCTCCCTCGCCCATCCCGCCACCTCCTTCGCTAGCATGACTGCTTCGCAGAAGGAGGTGACTGCCTCCCACTCCCTCTCGCTCCGGACCATGGTTTGAACCAGGGCCGGGCGCGAGAGGTCGCCGCTGCTGCCGATCGCCTCTACGAGGACACGGCGGTGCTCCGCCCAAGCGGGGCAGGCCTCCACCGTATGCTCCACCGTGTCCTCTGGGCGATCCTCGCAGTGGTGACACCCGGGCGTTTCCTCCCGCCTGATGATGTGCAGGAACCTCCCGAAACATCTGTGTCCGGTGAGGACCTGCGTCAGGCGGTAGGTGAGGACGCCGTGACGCCTCTCTAGCCACTCCTCAAAGAGGGGCCTTACCGCCGCTATCGTGGCGTGCCCTGCGCTGGGTTGCGACAGTCGCTCTTTCCATGTCGCCATGAGATCGCGCCGGAGGTCCGTCCGCTCCGCAGCGATTTGCCGCGGAAGCGGGTTTTCCCCCCGGCGTAGTGGAGCCGCGAGGACTATCGCCTCCAGATCCCATGGCGGCAGTCCGGCAAGGAGGCTTGCCGCCTCGCCCGAGATCGTGCGGTATCCCCGGATAAGCCTTACGGCTACCACCTTTTGGGGCGCGTTCAGAAAGTGTGCGGCTCGTCGCCGCAGTGAACGCGCCCATACCGGGGCCCCATATAGGGCCATGGACCGCACGATAGGAACTTGCTTGGAGTGGTTTTTACGACTTAATAAAACAGACGTTTTTTTTTATTATATCGGTCATTTGGAGAAACATCAACGTAGGTTAGGAGCGATATGTAAATTGAATATATCTAATAATGTAATACGCAAAAACCTTCAAGAATAAATTATCTAAATTATTGTAAAAACCGCATCAAAATCCATTGCCAAGTTTGGAAGGTCATATCAAGGAAGTTCAGACACGAAAAACGACTAATCTATACTAATATTATAAAGAGGTAACATTTGTTTGTAAGTTTGTAAGTTTGTATGTAGGGGGTAATCTCCGGAAGTAATGAACCAATTTTTAAAATTATTTCATTGGTAGAAAGCTACATTATTCGTGAGTGCTATAGGCTATAAATTATAAAGATATCATGCAGATTAGCCGAACTATCTCAATTTTTGTCTAGCCAGGCGGAAAAAATTAGCTCTTACAACAGAGTTCTTTGAATGCGCTGCCTTAACAGTTGTATATAATTGAAAACAATGTATAGCAACCTGGTCCGCTTCGAATAGTTCTACAAAAAAGTCCGCGACACCATATTTCTATCCTTTATATTTTAGCAGATATAGTAGCTTTTATGTGTTAAAAAAAGTATTTTTCGACGTACTTACTTTTGGACGATTTTTTAAACAACAAAATATTAAAGCTTATCGAAAAAAATATTATTTTGATCACAAGAACATCATAGAGATACGATTTGCCCAAAACAGTATGTCAATTGGTTAAATAGTTTCGAAGATATTATAAAATTACTAAATCGCAAAATGCCGCCGTCCATTCACGAACCGCATTAGAACATGCTTTGTACGGACGTTTTATCCATTTACCCATAAATGGCATTGTGCAATTACGTCATTTTTCTGAATCGCGGTGTTAAGATTTTCGGAGGAATAATGACCCTCTCCTCCAGTTATTATTTAACTTTCGTCGTTAGGTAGGTGTGTTGTACGCGGTTGGTTGGATGTCGTTGTTGGTCTTTAAAATTGTTTTGGTTGCTCGGTTTCTTAAAACACAAACACTATCTACTTCGTTCTCATTCTTCGAATTCGAAGCTGTGGTATTTCTGTTTTTGGGATATCGGACAGTTTCAGCGATTGTTTATCATGCCTAAAAGGAAATCACAATTTTCCCGTCAGACATCCCAGACAAGAGCAGCTCGAGTACGCCGAACGGAAGAGTCTGCTCTTGAAAATCATCAGCCCCTCTCGAGGAATAGAGAAAATATTTCTTATTAAAGAATTATAAAGTAAATAAAGTTTTTATTATTTAAATCAGTTTAATTAGTTTTTTATTCATTTGATTGTTTTTCAAGATTGATAATTTTCTAATACCTAAGTAGGTACTTGACAATATTACAGTAGAAAAGTAGTACCTACAGGTATTATAATTTCACGAAGTCCGTTTGACCATGTTTGTAGTTGTGATGTTTGCATGCACATTGTTGATGAGCGATATGTGAAAGCTTGAACCTATAATATAAGCAACGAAACATGACATGTGAACATGTCGCAAAAATATTTTATTTAAAATATTTAGACCGAAGTCCTGCCTTGGCGTTTGCCAAAGAGCGATGGATGGCAGCATTCTGGGTGTAAAAAGAGAGGACAGAATTCGGGACACCACACTGCGTTCCACAACGGGCATACATCCAGTATGCCCCATGGGAATGAAGGCTGCCAGGCTCAAATAGGATTGGGCGGGTCACATCAGCCGCATGCACGATGACCGCTCCAAGTCTCCACAAAAGTCATATCGATTTTTTGTGATGTTTTTTAATGTTTTACGTTTTGCCAGATAAAATGAATAATTAGATATTACAATTTTTTTTTATTGACATGTAAAAAATTTGTTTTCATAGTGTATTTACATAATACAAGCTAACATTTCAAATAATAATATGTACAATGGTATGAAAAAAGAATCATAGGTAGGGCATCAAAAAATTCGTCCGCATCGCTGTCAACAGGAACAGTGCCCAAAAGGCTGGCAGCATTACCACGTTGTATGGCGATGCTAAGTCTTTGGCCAAGAAATAGGCCAGCACTCTGCTCACGTGAAGAGTCGACTAACCGCTTGGCGATATCTCGAAAAACCAAGTGAGCACTCGGACCCCATGGCCCTAGTGTTTCAACCCCAAACGGCTCGAACAAATAACTCCCAATTAGGTTGGAATATTTTCGCCGTTTGAGGTTTTCTGCACCTGCAGCAGCCGCTCCAGCACAGCCCACCGTGCTAGGAAGATGGGATGGCGCAAGGGTGTCGACACATGTTGCATCCCACACCAAAGGTCTACTTAACTTCCAGGGCATTATGGTCATTTCGTCTGGTCTCTTCCCATCGTCGCGCGCCAGGCCGTTGAGTTCTAAAACAGCCGGCACCCCGGGCGGTGACAAGAGCACGACAGATGATGTCATTAATGCTGGCGTGCCGGGCTGTCCGGCCTGCGCTCCTACTGCAGGATAGGCCATGGTGTCCGAGACAGTCGACAGCTTCACCGCACTGACAGCGATGCGGAGCCCCGCGAAGAGCGCCCAAACGCAGACAGGTAGCGAGCCTGAAAGTGGTGTCACCCAGCATAGTGCCTATGTTGGGTGACGGAAGTGCTTGAAGCCAGAGCCCCGACTCCCACTCACCCACAGCCAGCAGGCAATATATATATTACTATTAAAAAAATGTCAACCAAAATAACTTTCAAATTCCAAAAAATATTTCAAGATTTCCTAGAGATTCGAGGAATTCGCAAAGTAATCCAAAACGAACGAACCAGTATTTGTATTGCTAACGTGATTATACACCCACTTTTCTTCGTTTATCCGTCCCAAACTATAATTAATGATCTTATTATGCCCCAACCCAATGCCTGCACGCAATTAGGTGAGATGAGACTTTATAACTGCACTAATTATGGATGACATCTCGGTTTTTCCGATGTCCCAGAATGCCTACTATAATTACCTACGTAACACACTCCTAATGGAAATCTCTTTCATTTTTACCCGACTACAAACACAAACAAAAAGGAGGGTTATGATTTTGACCGGTATGTATACTATGTTCATCTGTTCCCTCATAACTTTTAAACTACTTGTCATAACTTGACAAATGTGGTATCGTTGGAAGCGTCTTGATTGCCCACTGGTTATAGACTATGTGACGTCACATTACATTGAATATAGCGCCCTCTAGCGGAAATAAAGTCATTACCTAATAAATAAAATATAATACATGTCGTGTTTGGTTTAAAATGTTAGTAGGTACAGCGGCATGTGACCACGGGAAGGTACCTACTTTCTTGTTTCATCCTTTTCAGTATAGTCGAGTTTTAGTTTTAAAACTTATTTTTTGATAAAACACCAACTAAAGGGCTTTGAAGGTCCGTGGCATACCTACATGTACGCCTTTTTGTATCCTTTTTTTTTTCAAAATGTAATTTAAATGCGTAGGCGCCTTCGCATCCCATAAAACCTTTACAAATCGATAGTTGACATCAATGCAAACAGAAAACATATTTGGACCAAACCCTGTAAAGCGTCACGTTTCCGTTGAAAATTGATCACGTAACATCCCTATTTTTTTGAACTTGCGTAAGTATAATTATCTTTATATATATAAGTACGGCTTTTTTTTCTTTTATTATTTTATATAGGTACATATAGGGTCCATGAGCGGCCGATTTTGAAAAAAAAAATGGCGGTCAGGTTGGTATGCCAAGGCTCCATATAAAAACCTCAATCCCCTTATCTATGCGAATTAGCTAGGTTTTTATTTGCGTATGTGATCCAGAATTATTTATTTAATTCGATTTGGATATTTTTAAAGCTTAGCGAAACCTTGATCCTGAATCTGATCCAGCCTGTCCCTGCCCTCCCTTGCGACGCCCTAAGCCGGGGTCCGTACAACACATAGGTCACGTAGTTTTTAAGTTTTTTAAGCCCTGATCTTATTGAGGCACCCACAAGCAAGCTCGGCCGACAACCTTCTAGGCTGACGACCTGCGAAATGCGGTTTATATATATTTTTTAATGCCTTTGTGTTATGCAGATTTTTTGAATTTTTTAATTACTTCGTATTGGGTACTTTTAAAGCTTCGCGAAACCTTACTATAAGCACTAGTGCAATTGCGAATTTTATGCTTATTGTATGCTTCTTTAAAGAAAATTAATTGAGCATTATCCACTTATCATAAAGTTTTGGCACTGTACCTAACTATCCATTAAACATTTTTATACCTAACTAGCTACACCCGCAGTTTTACCCGCATAAGTCTCGATCCCGTGGGAATATCGGGATAATATGTGTCCTATGTGTTAATCCTGGTTATAAACTGTGTATGCCAAATTTCATTAAAATCCATTCAGGAGTTTTTGCGTGAAAGAGTAACAAACATCCATCCATCTAGATAGCGCGAAAGTTTGTGAGGATGGATATCTTCTATCCTCACAAACTTTCGCGTTTATAATATTAGTAGGATTTACCAAATATATATAACGAAAATACCTCGACATTCATAACTTGCTCGATATTTTTATATTAGTTTCCCCCCGCGGGCCTAAACGCGTTTTAACACGTAAGCGTAAACCGTAAACCTACTGCACCTGGGTTTTCATTTTGACCTCACTATCGGCTTTAGCACCTTTGAAAACCATGAAAACGACGCCCATGACGAAAAATTAGATAAAATTTGCTGTCGCCAGCTTTGATTTTCATTTTGACCTCACTATTGACTTCAGCACCCTCAAAAACCATGAAAACTCTCTCTCGCTCTCTCAGACTCATTCTATCAATCAAATAGTAAAAAGTCGCAAGGAGGGAGCATAACGCTTTTTCGTTACGTGACGATTTCTAAAGGTTTACTCCTGCCGCAAGCTCCGTTAAACAACTTCGTTCCAAAACTTTGTTCCAATAAAATGTTCCTAAAGTATCCCATCTTTTATAGGAAGTCGTAACGTACTTAACTAACATTATGGAATACCTGCACAATAATGTGAGAAAATCCTCAATTATTTGTGGTCTTTTATAATGGTCTGAGATTAAGATAAGCCTTAAGTTCAACGATTGAAGGAAATACAAAGCTGCAAGTGCATCAAATAAAACCAAATGACTCCAATGTTTACATCACTGTCGATTCTATCTACAATTAATCTCATACGAATAGGTACGGTATTTACAAAAGTTTGCAAAAACAAAAGTATAGCTGTAGACGATCGTCTACAGCTTAGATTTTCGGCCCTCTGGCCGTAATCCGTCACGCGTGCCCAGGGGGTCTACTCCCTAAGCACGAAGTCCGTCGTTTCGGCCTTCGTTACGGGCGTTTCCTACTCCCTATGCCCTACGGACGGATGATTCGTTCGGGGCCCGAGCGAAGAATGAATTACAACGCGATTTGATAGTTGTCCCTACCCCCGATGTGTTTTAGCCCGTCCGAACAATTAAAGTTGACACTGGTTTTGACGGATATTTATGTCAGTTGATACGACATCAAAATAGTTCTCGTGCTGTCGACGAAAGTTACCAATTTAAAAGAATTCAAACTAAGTATGGCTGCTTTTTTAAATATTAAAGAAGCTTTACAGGAATTTGAGCGTGCCTAAACCCGTACCGAATTAGCGTGCGCGATAACGATTAGATTTTCTAATTAAATCTGACTATTTTTAAACGCGACTAAAAAGGTGTGGAATAAAATTAGTTGGCACACCAACAAAAACAGTACTGTATCTTTTTTCTTTTCTTTTGCTTATATCTCGAAAACGGTGTGTCCTATCGTAAAAATAATGAAAATTTCGACCCCCTTTATAGAACCCATAAACCCCTAAAAGTCAACACGTAGGTAATAATTTTTCATATTTTCCATACAAAAAGAGAAAAATTCCATATAAAAATAAAATATCTTCTAAAAACAAAATAAAATATTTTCCACGTGGTGTCGCGATTGTCAAATTCGATTTAGTTGTGTCAAAATTATTTTTAAATGTAGAGGTATTTTTTTCTCTTGACTGTCGCCACCTAACTAAAGAAGAAGAACTGAAGAAGAAATGTGGTGTTTATACAAAGAAATAATGTAATAATATCGTTTTGACATTGAGTATCACTGTGAGCGCGTTCACGAGCGTTTCGAATTGTTGACAGTTCTTAGCTGTCATAATCGTAATAACTAAATCGGAACGCATGTGAGACGAAAAGACAAACTAAATTCGGAATGCGGCCTTTGACATTTCATTATAAAATTTCCTTCAAAAAAGTAAACAGGCAAAGGTATAACAGGATGATGCCAGTTTCCAGACAAAAATGGCAAAAATAATTCAATTCTATACTATTTATAGACATAATAAAAGGTATAATTTTTAAATGTGGTCATTTTCTAACGACAAAAGTATTAATATTTGTTTAATAAGCTAGAAAACTACAAAATAAGGAAACCGGTAATCGACCGGTAAAATAGTGCAACTGTATCGCCATGCGTCGTTCGTTCACGAATATTGTCTATGATTCCGTTTGAAACTGATGAGTCCGAAATCGTTAGGGAGTAGGGTTCACACCGTCGTATCGGGCTACTGTCGGACGGGCCGACGGACGGACGGACGGAGTTAGGGAGTAGACCCCCAGCGCAGGTTGGTAGATGTCACAATCATGTCTTCGATTTTTTGGTTCTAGAACATGTCGTCTTCCTCACGATGTTTTCCTTCACTGTTTTGAGTATTTACACAAAGTAAAGCACTTGTCTAAAAAAACAATATCATTCGGAAAGCTGCTACGTTTAAATTGAATTGGATACCTACCACGAGCTCTTAACTCGATCCACTTTAGGACCTAAACTGAACTGTTCTTCTAATTCGTACCATGACGTCAGTTTAACGATTCAATTTAGGCTGTGCCATTTGGATACCTACCATTCACTTTCAACGATCCAAATGCCACTGAGCGTAGACGTCATGGTACGACTGTGAGCGATGCAGTTTAACAACCTAAACTGAAATGTCTTGCTTTTGAATCGTTTTTAAATAGATCATGGTAGGCCTCTTGGGCTGGATATTTATCTGCCGCATCAGACGATCAATCAAATGGACCAAACGGAGATTGCGAGATAACCTGGACTCCTTTCATAAACATTGATACTTGGTAACACTGGACAGAGAGAGGTAGATAGATAGTTGGGAGGCCTTTGCCCAGCAGTGGGACATTAGATAGATAGATTACTCTTTATTATGCACACCATATAACAAACGAACGGCCACCATTAACGGCTAATAAAAAAAAGCACTTGTCTGGGTTCGACCCTACGACCATAATGACTCATAATGTCCCGGCCGTTACCATTGGGCCACCATATACTTACAATAAAACTTGAAACTGTTAACCGACGACGGAAAAAGGAACTAAACAAATTAAAAAAGAAAATGTCCCTAAATATCTGAAAACCTGTCGTGGTCGCATGTAGTTATCTAAGTACCTGTGGATGTCAACTTAAAATAAATAGCAATTATATAATACCAATTATCATGATGAACATTAAAATAATTAAAATACCTCTCAAATGAGCCTACAATTTCTGCAAATAATTAAACAATGTAGGTAATTATAGTTACACGAATAACAAGCCATGCCACCTAATACTTTTCATGCAATTCTTGTTTATCTTTTGAACAATGCTGTACAATTTGTTGGAAAACTAGTTTTCCGACGACATCGAGACTCATTTAAAAATTTAATTGCAGATCACGTAATTTCTGTCTTTAAACTGTCGGGGTTAGGCAAACATGTATTTTTCTCCATCACCTACTTATTTTTGTAGCCGCAGTGGCTTGTCAGATTACATCTTCAAGTGATTAAAGGAAGTGTATAAAAAGATTTACTTAACATACGAGGGTCATTCAATAAATACTTAGCCTACAAAAAGTAAACGAAAATTTTGGAAAAGTGGCAATTAATTTTTCAACATCCTTTTAGTTCGATACACTTAGCCCAGCGATGCTCCAACTAACCCGTCCGAATAATTGTTTTTGTCAAACTCTGCAAAATAGGCCTCCGTGGCGGCGATGACCTCCTCATTTGATCTATATCTATTCCCGGCGAGTGATTTTTTCAGATTACGAAACAGAAAGAAGTCACAAGGGGCCAAATCTGGAGAATACGGTGGATGGGGGCAGCAATTCGTAGCGTAATTCGACCAATTTGGCCATGGCAACGGCAGACATGTGAACCGGTGCGTTGTCGTGGTGAAACAGCACTTTTTTCTTCGCCAGATGGGGTCGTTTTTTCTTTAATTCGGCGTCGAATCGGCCCAATAAATCGGCATAGTAAAGCCCTGTAATTGTTTTACCCTTCTCGAGGTAATCGATGTAGATCACACCTTGTGAATCCCAGAAAACGGTAGCCATAACTTTTCCGGCCGATTTTACAGTTTTCGCCTTCTTTGGAGCACGTTCCCCGGTCTGGATCCATTGTTTTGATTGCTCCTTGGTGTCTGGTGTGTACCAGTGGATCCAAGTTTCATCGACGGTCACAAAACGACGCAAAAACTCAGCTGGATTTCGCTTAAACAGCGCCAAACACGTCTCCGATGTGGTCTCACGGTTGCGCTTGTTTTGTGGTGTGAGTAAACGCGGCACCCATCGCGCTGACAGCTTTCTCATGCCGAGTTCCTCGTGAAGAATATGATGCACTGTTCCTTCTGAAATGCCTACAGTCTCAGCTAGCTCGCGAACCTTCAATCGGCGATCTGCCAATACGAGATCATGGATTTTTTTAATGTTTTCCTCCGTAGCAGCTGTTTTCGGTGCACCTGGACGTGGTTCATCAAAAACCGACGTACGGCCACGTGCAAACTCGTTGAACCAATTCTTGACGGTGGCCATCGATGGAGAAGAGTCACCGTACACAGCATCCAAGCGCTCTTTTATTTCGATGCGCGTTTTCCCTTCCAAAAATAGGAATCGAATCACCGAACGATATTGCTCTTTTTCCATTTTTGTAAAACCGATCGACACGTTCGCTTCCATAAGTTGTCAAATTAAAACAAATGAAGGGATTGGAATGAAAATTTGAAAAAAGAATTAAAAAAGAATGTGCTACACTGTGGTAAAACTCTTTTGAAACTACAGCGCCCTCTGGCAATGAGGCTAGGTACTTATTGAATGCACCTCGTAGCATAATCAGCCTATAACGTTCCCACTGCTGGGACACAGGCCTCTTCTGAGTGAGAGGGGAAGTGGGCCGTAATCCACTACGCGGGCCATAAGATTTACCAATAATATAATTTTACTTTTTGAATTTTATTTTCTCACCTAATCTATGGCATGTAGGCCATAGATTTCGAAATAATGTACTGGAGACTGCTTTTGCGGAGAACCTAATTAAAACGAAAATACTTTAGTCTTTAAGGATTGTCTTTGACTTGTGAAAATCTTTCCTTGTGCAAAATTACAGGACGTCCTTTTTGGAGGTAGACAGTTGTAGGCTTTCACTTTGTTTCTGGAAATAGGAAATCCGCAAATAGACGCGGGCTATTTATATAAATAGCACTTTGCCCGCGCCCTATGTTCGTAAATACATACTCGTATATACCTACAGACATAACACTGAACAAAAATTGCGTAAAAACTTACAATAACTAAGAATATGTTGTAAAGGTCAATATTATTACGGTCTTCCTCATTTAATAATATCTTATACCTATATAAGATACATTATTAGCACAAATCCCAGACTTTAGAGTTCCGTAGCAAAATATTAACGAAGAAACAATCACAAGAACAACAAACCATCCGCTTGAATGCATAGGTGTGCCTGTGTCATAGAGAATATAACCACCTATGTATTTGCATTTCGAATTTAGTTTTTTGCTACCGACCTTCGAAATAAAAGTTATCTTTAACTTTGTAGTTGGTACTACCTACCCTACACGTTCACTGCCCTACACCATTCATACACCACTCTTGCTATGTAAACAACAGTGACATGAAGTTTTATAACATCAGTAACATACATCAAGTGGATTAAATAAGTATTTATTATATAAGCTACCCTAACAAAGTTAATAAAAAAATTATGAGACTACTGCACAAACTTCCTCTTCCAAATGAAAAAGAAATCACGAAAATTGTCCCATTAATCGCGGGGATAAAAACTGTCTCAGTAATCTCGGGGATAAAAATTGTCCCAGTAATCGCGGGGATAAAAATTGTCCCAATAATCGCCGGAATAAAAATTGTCCCAGTAATCGCGGGGATTGCAATTCATTAACCTAACAAATTCAGTCAGTAAAATGTCTGCTGTCATTGGTTGCTGTAAACGCATGCATAAGCATTCCATGCTGAAACTGTAAAAACATTAAAAAAAAACGCTCTCAATAAAGATACAGAACCATCAGCTGTCGAGTACGGCAGTGCTCGACCGAGTGTTTTTAATCAATGATGTCAGAAGTCAGCAATCGAATATTTTCGTATTCACTCGATATTTTTTTAAATTGTAAATAAAAAAATCTTTATACTACATATTAGGTACCTACTTTCGACCTTGGATATGATAACGAAATCATTCGCTATAATTTAATTGTGCTTTTGTGTGCAATAATTAAGAATATAACAGAGAAAAAAAGTCAAATAATTACGCTACTCGTCTTCACGCACACATTCACAGCGTGTTTGCTCACTTGGTTATCACATTTAAAGCGCGTGTCGCTTCGTGAGATAAAAATAGACTATAAGTACGAAAAACTCGCCCCATAATTTTCTAATTTCTTAATGTAATTTTGGCTGAACTAAAACGATGCCCGAAGGTAATATTATTATATCATTCAAGACTTTTCGGGAATTATTTATTTATTGTTGGACTGGAAGCCGACCCCAACATCGTTGGGAAAGGCTAGGCAGATGATGATGTACTTTATTGAAGACTAGCTTCTGCCCGCGACTTCGTCCGCGTGAAATTTCACCCTCCCCCCATTCACCCTCTTAGGAGTGGAATTTCGAAAAACCCTTTCTTACTGGATATCTTTATACACTTCACACAGAACACACTCCAAATTTAATGTCTCTATGACCAGCGGTTTAGGCTGTGCATTGACGTAATCAGTCAGACAGGAACACAGGACTTTGAATTTTAAATTAGATTATAAAAGTAAACCTAAGTAGGTACCTACCTAATAAAAATAACTCAATAACAGAAAATAAAATACCTAAATAAACCTATTTCTGATGATAACTAATCTAAACTCAATAAATAAGCAAAATCCCTAAAAACTAACATCTATACGAATGACTAATCCTACCGAACAGTTTTATAAAATAACCTACGGTCTCTACGTACACTATCAAATATACTACCCATACTTTAAAATTAAAATCTATACCTACGACTTATAAAAATAAACCTAAATAACTCTACCTTAAACTGTACTTAGTAAAAACTAAAAGGAATAAAAAGGTGGCACTGAAAAGCACGTTTTGAAATTGCAAGTAGCAGTTAAAACATACAATTTATAGAATGCTAATATGAACGAACGCTCGCCTATTCGTCGTGTCTTACGACAAACTTATTATTTGCGGTTGGTACAGTAATCGGGTTTAGGGATCGAACCGCAAAATTAAGTTTGTTTTTTATTGTATATTTTTTTCCGGGATAAAAAGTACCCAGTGTGGTGCCCAGGATATTAAAGAATAATTATACCAAGTGTCATCGTAATCGAACCGGTAGTATTTGCCTGATGCCTGAACAAACAGACAGACAGACAGACAAAAATTTTTTAAATCACATTTTAGGATTCTGTGTCGGTCTAATAACACCCCCTGCCATTTATTTTTTTTATATTTTCAATGTACAGAATTTTCACTTTATAGATTTATTATAAGTATAGATTTGTAATTTGAACGAATATTTAAACACTACCAAAACAACTAATACCTATTTTATAAAATAACAACAAAAGAAATTCAAATAAACTATTTAAAGACTAAAAGTCGCGCTGATAAGCACGGTTTGTTAATATCAATTATTGTCCAGCCAAATATTTTTATACCCTACCGCCACGACCCGCGTCGAGCGCGGCAACCGTTACACAAAAATAATCCTTACGGCATGATTCAGTATTCACGCGCGACGGCGCGATGGCTTATTAGCGTATTTCATGTATAAGTTTGGTGTTTCTATACCGATTACTATGATTCTTTTTTTATTGAATAGGTAATAATATTATCTTCTTTTAATTAGGGATGAGTGAGAGTATTATAAACGTAAGATTAAACAAATATAATCAGAAAGCTCCGAACTGCTAAGCTATCGGGAGTTACACGTGTTATTGTGAGTCAACCATAAAAGATCGACATATGCTGTTGTGGGATATTTTTTAGATGATTTTATGTAGAACATTTCCGTCATAAATGATTTCTATGTAGCTTTAACCATTAAGGATGCACACGCGAAGGAAGCTTAAAAAACGGAGCAAATTCTCCCGTTTTCCCAACATTTCCTTTCACTGCTCTGCTCCTATTCATTGTAGCGTGATGAAAAGTATACTATAACCTCCCCAGGAGTATGAAGAATAATTGTACCAAGTTTCGTTAAAATCCGTCGAGTAGTTTTTGTTTCTATAAGGAACATAGAGACAGACAGACAGACAAAAATTTTACTGATTGCATTTTTGGCATCAGTATCGATCACTAATTACCCCCTGATAGTTATTTTGAAAATATATATCATGTACAGAATTGACCTCTCTACAGATTTATTATAAGTATAGACTAGCTGTTGCGCCGCAACACTATCTGCAGCGATTCAGGATAAAAAGTAGCCTATGTCCTTCTCCAGATCACTGTTTACTCATGTGCCAAATTTTTCCGTTTAGCGTAACAAAGTAACTTGCTTTCGCATAAGTAAATAATACTGGCTGCGCCCCGCGACTAGCTGTGCCCCGCGATTTTCCCCGCATAAGTTCGATCTCGTGGGAAAATCGGGATAAAAAGTATCCTATGTGTTTATCCAGGGTGTCAGCTACCTCCATATCAAATTTTATCATTATTGGTCCAGCCGTTTGTGCGTGAATAAGTAACAAACACACTCACAAGCTTTCGCCTTTTAATATTAGTGTGATTACTTAGGATTAGGATTTATCAGACTATCGAATAATCAGCCATAAATTGACTAAAGCCTTGATTAACAGCTTTTTGAGGTGTTGATAAGCATTAAGTTAATTGTGCCTGCTAATCTAAAGAGGAATGACCAGTCATATCCTGATGACACTCCTTTAAAGTTGTAACGTCAAGGTCTTCAATTAAAGCACAAGTTCAACTTGTAAATTCTACAATAAGGTAGCTAATAAGTTCTTATGTTGTAATAAGCACTACCATACACATCACATGATCCACAAATCTTAGTGGATTTGTGGATGTATTATAGAAACGGTCAAGGCTAAAATAAAATTTTAATGACTAAGTTTTATTTTATCTATACTACTTTACCTTGAGTTTCGACAGTGCAAGTTGAGCCACTTGTGTCCGCACACAATACAGCACACCGCTGCACCTGGGTGGTAGCAAAACCGTTATAAGTTGGATTCTAATTCAATTGAAACTCCGTACTACGCTAGATCAGCTAAGCCCACGGCGTGACGTGGGGATCTACTTTATAATAAGTATATCGGCAGGTCATGGTTAGAAGTAAAGCATTATTTCGGCACTGCATCAGAATTATGGAAGCTTCTCAATTGTATTGGTTGAATAATACCTACTAGGTACTCTAATAGGGAATTGTGTATTATTCTAGAATGGAACCTACAATGGCACTTCTGAATGAATCAAGTAGATATAGCTATTAAGTAACTCAATTAAGTATAAGGGTCAATGATTTCCAGTGTAATGATCAAAGCAAAGCTAGCTGACATTGAACCACACCGAGCTGACGTTCATCTGTTTCTTATAACAGTGACTAAGCTGCTATTAAAACTACCTAGTTTGTTAACTAGAATCTACTTGGTAGTTTTTATATTAATCTAGCCTGAACTTCCCACAAGGTGGACCGACGGCCTTGTGAAGGCCGCAGGAACCCGTTGGATGCGAGAAGCGCAGAACCGGTCGAAATGGAGGTGCTTGGGTGAGGCCTATGTCCAGCAGTGGACGTCTTTCGGCTGAATAGATGATGATGATGAGCCTAAACTTAGTACCTACTTATTTTTATTTTAGGCTTAGACCTACTATCTACCGGTAGGTACCTTACCTAGTCTGTTTCAAAATAGGGATAAAAACAACAAAATGTATCATAAATACGAAACAAGAAAGTGCTTCTTTCTACAAAATAAACGAGTATTTAAATATTTCAAAGCTGCTAAATGATTTTATTTTTGTAAGGTAGGTTTGCACAAATACTTTTACACGTCAATCATATTATTTTTTAAACTAGATGATGTCGGCGTTTCCCTTCTGACTACTCTAAGAAGAAAGGCCGAAACAAACTCAGAGGTCACATTCTCTTTTAAAGTCCAGACATAATCTTGGTCAGGTTATGAAGACCATGTAGATCGATGTCTGAGATTGTCTTTAGAGGAAAGAACCACACAGATTGAGGGGACCTGCCCAGTCAGTGCACTCGGCTCCCATATACTATTCGCGCGTTGTCATTGGTCTTTACTCGTTCAAGTTCATACGACGAAATTAAAAATACATACGTCTCACGCGTAATACCGTGACGTTCGACCTTCGCAATTTATCACCCTAAAGAAGGCATGCCTACTCTATAACCAACCGAGTATGACACTATGAATATTATAATCCGACGGTTAAGAGGAAATAGGGGATAAGCGACAAAAAATGAAATGTTCAGGAGAGCCGTTCAAAGTTTTAAATTTTAGAAAAACTGACGTATTTTTGTCATTTATGAATTTTTTTGCTAGGGTTTAAACGCCAAAAAAGTCATCTTAGAGCCATGAGAGTAAGCGCATTCGAAAGAGCGGAAAATCTTCCGTAGGATGGCATATATAACTCATTTTTGACCAAAATGTCGCTTATGGCCCTACTTCCTTTTTACCGTCGAATCGTAATTTGTAATTTGCGCCGATAGTGAGGTAAAACTTTCTTTTTGTTAGGTAATAGATCCTTTTTTTATGTTTCTGATTAGCGACCGCGTCTGCCTAGACTAGATCCGGCCTAGTGTCTGCCTAGTGCCTACCTATCCTGACAACCAATGCACGCCACTGAATGGTGCCGATTCCTTTGTTCACAAACTAAATTAAATTTAAGTTCTGTCCTGTATTTTAGTCTGTTTGTCCTGTCAAATTAATCAGCGCCTGACACTACTCCATACAATTTAAGGTGTGAACTTGCCTACCAAAATTACGTCAATTAACGCCCTTAATCGAATTGTTAACTTCGTTAATTAAAGTTTAACGGATTATTGGTCTTGTGCCCAGCTTTGCATTGCATCGCATCAATATCAATCTGCCTAGCCTTTTCCCAACTACTTCTAGTCTTACCGGATGCAGCTGACTACCAGTATTGTACATGGAGCGACTGTCTATCTGACCTTGTCAACTGGGTAATACGATACCTCTTGGTAAGACTGGTTGTCAGACTTTCGACTTTCAACCCATAACGACTGTCAAAGATTTACAAATGGCAGCCGGGGCACACGGCTTAAAACGTGTTTTTTTTTTGGATCAATAACCGCAGGTTGTATATCAGGTTTTTTTTGTTTTATCGTGTTTAGATATTAAACACGTATTCAGCGGCATCCGGTTAGACTGGAAGCAGACAGTCGGCTGCCGACCCCAACATGGTTGGGAAAAGGCTAGGAAGATTAGGCAGATGATGACCGTGTTTAGATATTGATACCCATCGTGTAGGAAAGACTACATAAAATAAAAAATTTACTCGTACCTACTTCAAGTAACAACACTAAATGACTTGCGGTCATTGACCCCAAAAAAATCATGAAATAAGATAAGATAATGATTTATTTTTCTTACCACATTAGACAAGTACCTAAGTGGAAACATCAAAAGATCAATAACGGTTTAAAATATGCTGTGGGAGACTGTACTGTATTTCAGGACACCAGATAAGGGGCAATACACGTAATTTTAAGAACGTTCACAGTTTGATCTCAGTCTCAATCTGTCAAAAATACCTTTAATTGCCCTTAATTTTTTGAACAATTTAAATTACGAGAATTGGCATTCAGGTCTCCACCTCCACTCGTACATAAATGCGGTAGGTAAGTGATGAAAGCAGAAAAAATACAGATTAGTTACACTATTAATTATACTTTATCCTAACAACACTTGACAAAAAATTACAATTTAAAGTGACACACTGAAATAAAAAACTATGATCGGCCGCTATAAATTTAATCACTTGACCGATTGCGAATTTGACCATACGCGACTAAACGTAATTTTTATTTGTGTTGATTAAGTAAGACTGATTAAAATTATTATTTTTCAAAGACACAATTTTTTTATTACTTTTAAAATAATAACGTATAATAATCAAAAACAAACTTTATCCTCCAACCAGAACACATACAGACCACTTACAGAATGAAAATCGCATCTTTTTATTACACACGATATATATCTGATATATATTTTTATCAAAATATGTCGGATATTATGATATACTATAAATATCAGATTTTTACGAACCCTAATTATATCTAAACTGAAAAAGGTATGACTCATGGGCCAACATCAACTCTTTTTGATAATAACCTAAAAATAACAATAGTCTTTTAACATAATCCTTAAACGGCTTATCTGTATTTGTTGTTGATCCTGCAAATACTTAAAGGCGGCTAGAAGGAAACTTGAAAACCTTGAAAAAACCCACTGACAGAAAAGGTTAGTTTGGAAAATATCTTACTCTTAAAAGTTTACTAAAGGAAGTAAACACAAGTATGTATATTTACCTATATGAGAAAGGTAACAATAAATAAGGAAAACACATAAGGTAAACTGGCTTTGTACATAACTAAAGACTCCCTTTACTGCAATTGCACAGCTAATATCTATATTAGCTGTGCAATTGCGCGTCAAGAAGATCAACTTCCAAACAGAAGGCTTGAAAATACATGGGCCAAGAGTGATGCCAAAAAGGTTGAAGTTTTATTTTAACTAACCATCTTGAAAGTGTCTTTACTCCCTCGCCCCGACTAAGACACAAGTAAACTGGACTATATCAATAAAACACTAGCATCTGTAAAATAACTTTAATTTCGGAAGTCGGTGTCGTTGTTTCAAACCGACTTCCGAAATTAAAGTTATTTTTCATCTTGTACCTAGTGTCTTGTTTGGAAGTCTGTTGTTTTTATTTTGTAAAAAAGTGTTATTTTTCACTTATAAGTTGTACTTACCCCACACAAATTCGTATAACACTACTTGCTATTATTGCTATGTAAATATCAGTGACAGGAAGTCATTATAACTAATATCGTTAATATAAACTAAGTGGCAAACTTACGTATTATTGAAGCTCACTCATAAACTACCCAAGCATAGTTAATAAAATTTATATGGAACCACCCCTGAGACATAACCCTATCTATTAATAAAATAATTTTTGAAATCGATTTACACTTGCAGGAGATATCGCGTAATAAACATACAAAAAACATACAGTCGAATTAAGAAGCTCCTCCTTTTGAAATCGGTTAAAAATGAACATTTTTAACCGATTTCAAAAAGGAGGAGCTTCTTAATCCTAGTGAAATATATACGTACTAGTGAAATATATATAAATCCTATTGAAAATATATACGCCATGAAAACCTTGAGAAACCTCAACAACCCCACTAAAGTTTAACAAATCAAAACACAAATGTACGTGCTGAGCAGAAAAACTTCCTAAAAAATCAATTTTGTGGGGCACACCTTTAAAGCCAAATATTTCAGACACCATTTTTTTTTTTTTTAAGGCTGGGAAATCATCAAATGACCCCTCCCGCTCTGGGTGGAGCGGAAGGGAGTGTCAGACTCTTACTGACTAAAACCCATCCGTGTTCCTTCCTTAGCCCTTTATGTTCCGGGGTAGCGGTAACCCTTTCGAACAATCCCGCTGCCCCGGCAGGCTTCGGCCCTGACGGGCCCCTCCTTCGATGCTGACATCTCTTTGACGCGCGCGTGGAACACATACGCGCCGTCCGGCACTGGCCTAGTCCTGATCGGACGGCGAGCTACCCATTACTCGCCGTCCGCAGGCCCGTGCCTGCGGTGGCCGTGAGTCGTCACGCGGCTCCCAACGCAAGGGGCGTCTCCCGCGGCGGCTGGGACGGGCGGCTCTCTCCACTCTCTCCCTCGCCCATCCCGCCACCTCCTTCGCTAGCATGACTGCTTCGCAGAAGGAGGTGACTGCCTCCCACTCCCTCTCGCCCCGGACCATGGCTTGGACCAGGGCCGGACGCGAGAGGTCGCCGCCGCTGCCGATCGCCTCTACGAGGACACGGCGGTGCTCTGCCCAAGCGGGACAGACCCCCACCGTATGCTCCACCGTGTCCTCTGGGCGATCTCCGCAATGGTGACACCCGGGCGTTTCCTCCCGCCTGATAATATGCAGGAACCTCCCGAAACATCCGTGTCCGGTGAGGACCTGCGTCAGGCGGTAGGTGAGGACTCTAGACTCTAGCCACTCCTCAAAGAGGGGTTTTCAGACACCATTACAGTTATTAAAACTCAATGTTGTTATTTACATTATGCAATAACTTACCAAAAATAATTATGTTGCCATAAAAATTATATCCATTGTTTCGCTTCTGATCTACCTAAATCTGCCAAGTCTGTTATTTAATTTAATTACCATTTCTGGATCTTCTTTGGCTCTTGAATGTCCCGAGCTAGATTTCCTTTAGTTCATTATTGTCAACCTACCTACTCATTACCATCAAATATTTCGTAAGAATTATTGTGCTTGGTATCTCCATATTCGCTGTGTCATAGTAGCATTTTAAGTTACATTTCATGGTCAGAGTCATCGGTTTCTTTTTATCCGTTGATTTTACCTAAACGAGTAAGTGTGTCGCGGTTGGTATCATCAATTCCCTAACATCTCTTAGGCTGATTCTAGCTCAAATCATACAAATTTTAGACATTAATGTTCGTAGTTAGTCCAGCAAAATACTCTTTTTCGTAGCCACAGTATAATAGCAATCGTAGTTATCTTGCGGTAGACCAATATGCTAGGCGTTCTAAATAGATCCACCACACATAATTCTGTGGTTGTATTACTTCATTCTCCATAGTTTTAGGTTTTCATGTTTACAGTGTTATTTGGAGTAGTTATTTGAAGTTCTGTGGGACCCAGAACCCTAACCTTGTCACTCGGTACATTAATTAATAACATAAATAACATTACGCCTACAATCCCTGAAGGGTTAAGAAATGAAATTGTTTATTCTGCAAATAAGATATCGGAACCACTTTTACACATCATAATCTAAAATAATAAGCTAGATGAGGTCGGCGTTTCCTATTTGACTACTCTGAGAAGATAGGCCGAACAAACTCAGAGGACAGTCTCTTTTAAAGTCCAGACATAATCTTGGTCAGAGAGGCAGAGGACGTCCTCGTCCGTAATAGTAAACCCACTTTTCGCCAGTTAGGTTTACCTACATAAGTTCCATGTAAGAGGGGACCTCCACCTCCGACCTGAACATGAGTTCCCTTGGGTAACCTGGAAGTCTATAAACAGACTCCGGACTCAGGTTGGCCGAAGCAAGTAAAAACCTGTTCAGGTGGAGATTCATAAACGACTCTGCCTTTGAGTGTAAATGTGGTGCTGTTCCACAGACGATGGGACACTTAATATCGTGTCCTGCGTGTCCTGTCAGCTGCACGTTACAGGAACTAATGAACGCTGGTGATGGATGGCGCCAAATAAGTAGCCGAATTCTGAGCTGAGTCCATTTAGATTGCTATCGACACGCTAAGAAGAAGATAGGGGGCGAGCCTATTGCCATCAACTGGACACAAATCCAGTCGCCGGGCTGCTACAATTATATATACAAAACGTCGGAAATTAGGTAGGTAACTTTTACTTTTGCTTTCAGCAATATTCGTGTTGACTGAGTAGTTCAAAAAAAGTCGAAGAAACTATAATATTTCCCCAAATTATAAAGTATTTATTTAGCCATTAGGTTGCGTTTAGTTGAGAAACAACCAAGTAGTTATGCGTTTGACATAGAAACAAACAGTTTTGAAATTTTTCTTTAAACTATCGCTTAGCTTCGGGGTGAGAAAGACGTTACTTATACAACTCATCATCTCGGTTGTCGGCTTCAAGTCTATAAACCGGATGCAGCCGAATTTTACATGGGGCGACTGCCTATCTGACCTTAACAACCTAATTAAAAGGTAACAGGATACCCCTAAGTAAGACAGGCTGCCTACCCGAAACGAACCGATTTTAATGAAACTTCATTCTCTTAGGCAGGATACAAAGGTCTAAAAGGTCGAAAAACAAGGGCTTGAAAGTTTGTATGAAATGCTGTATGGCGTAAACGCTCTAAGGAGTTTACATGACTAGACGAGAAATAAATATTTTACTTCATCTGTAATATTATTACAGATGAAGTAAAATATTTATTTCTCGTAAAATTATCATATAAGTAGATAGGTAGGTATCCACTAAATAAACCTTCGTATTTATTTGCTATAATATTTTGAAGTTACGTCGAGAAAATGACGAATGAACGATGGCTATCAATGCTGGAAGCATCGCTAGATTATCACACAAATATTACGGTTATGGAAATGCACCTAAACGTTTTTGTAACGGTAAATATACAGGGTTATTGGAAAAACACCAACAACCTCATAAGAGGTCATTGTACTCATCATTATGAACAACTTTTACTATGGGACCAAACAGGAAATCGCGAAAAAAAAAACAGCTGTTCCTTACATTTTGACGAGTTATACGAACATAAATATAGGAAACAGCTGTTTTTTTTTTCGCGATTTCAGGTTTGGTCCTATAGCAAAAGTTGTTCATAATGATGAGTACAATGACCTCTTAAGAGGTTGCTGGTGTTTTTCCAATAACGCTGTATATATTTTTTTTTAATAATAATTGTTATTTTTTCCGTTCGTTCTAATAGATTCATCACCTCTGTTGGGATGGAAGGCAACGTAACCTGAGCGACATGCTCACATAGCGGAACTAATGATTCGAAAGTAACGGTACAATATATTTTGACGAAGCACCAATTTAAATAAAATTATATTTAATAAAAGTGTCATCATCATAAAAAAACGGTTATTAAACCTTTGGTGTGGTACCCTGACCTGGCACCTTAATTGCGTTACGTGTGGATGTGTATGTGTTATATTGCTAATACTCGTATTCAGCTGCATCCTGTTAGAGGGTCGATTTCAAATTTGGGGCCAAAAGCATATATTTTCATTTATTTGTCATTGGTTTAGAATTTATCGTAAGTAAAAATATTTTAAATCATGTAGTCTTATGAGTCGCCCAAACGCCGATTAGAACGAACCTTTTATGATTGTAAATAAAAAAATTAAAAAATAAATTAGTACCTATTTCTCATTAGTGTTAATGCTCCAAAGTCTTATATTTTTCTTCATTTCTCTAAAAAACGAAAACGCGTTGAGGAAAATAAAATTTTAACGTATTACTGTTTTGTATACACTTCAAAGATGAATAATTAGAGATTGAAACCAATGCTGGGTAATAAAAAATAGGTTTTTTTAGCATTCTAAAACTGTTTGTTTTTAAAGTATCATTTGTGTGACCGTTTCCAAATGCATGAGTAAACAGAATTTGTCCCTGATTTACCCTGCCCTTTGCAACGCGCACTTCCCGTGTGCTCAGAGTGGCCGAACGCGCGTGGTCGACATTTGTGTGTGGCGTTATTTTAAGAGAAATTCCAAATGTCAGGTAAGATTTTGACTTTTGTAAAAAATTTATATCATTAGTGTTTTGTCACATATCGTGTTTAATTAAATGTGTTTTTTGTTTTTGATTTGGCTGCCTAATAAACCATTGAGAGCATATTTTGTTTCTAATGTACGGTATATTCTAGAACGTTCCATTTACGAAATAAATTCGAATTACTACCAAAAATCTCATTCGTGTCACTCTCATTTGTGTCGATTCACGAGTCACACGAATTATATTGAAAGTCACACTAATGATATACATTTTTTTTTCTTCTAGATTAAGTATTAAAATGGCGAAACCAAAAAAACAAAAAAGTGAGGAAGAATTAGAGAGACGTAGAATAGCTAGAAGACAAAAATATCAAACTATAAAAAAAAATCGTGAGTTATATGCTGCTGAGTAAGAAAAAAAAAGACGATATTACTTAAAAGCGAAGGAAAATAAAAAATTTAAAAGTATTAACGAAATGAGTCCACGCGAGCAAACAATTCAAAGACGAAAATGGAAAGAGAGTGCCAAAAAGTTTTATAGAAAGAAAGTAAGTCAAAGAATGATAGGAAACGTTGCAGTAAGTGAAGAAAGTTGTCATATTGAAAATGTAAACTTGAATACAGATCCCTTAAACATAGAAAAACAAGAAATAAAATCTAAACTAAGTATGCGTGAATAAAAACTAATTAAAAAAATCAAAACAATGAAAATGTAGCACGAAAAAGAGAAGCGAAAATATATATTATTATTAAACAGATACAGGTTCAGGGTAAATTATTTAAAAAGAAAAATATCTACACTAACAAGTGAAATAAGTAATGAATCAGAAAATACAAAAAATGAAGACAAGAAACAATTATTTGATAGACTTATAAGCACTGAAATAACACGGAAATTTGCTACAACTAGAAACAGGAAGGACAAAAGCGTTATCACTAACTTAATTGATAAACAGAAGTTTAAAAAATTTAAGGTTGCTACTGACCTTCGCAAAGTTCATCTCCGAGAACGATTTAAGAAAAATGCACGAAATAGCATCAACGTTCAACAGTTAGTGCAAAAGTTTTACGAAGACGACATAAACAGTCGAATTACACCAGGAAAAAAACAGTACAAGAAGAAACATGGAACAGTTAAACAAGTCAGATACCTTTTAGATTCTATGAAAAACTTACACCTTAAATTTTTGGCTGAAAATACAAACATAAAATCAGTTATTCGACTTTTACAAGACTCAGACCATTTTGGGTCTGTCTTCCACATGACGACCGTGATACGTGTGCCTGCTTGTTGCACACACATTTTAATTTATTAATAACGGCTCTTAACAAGAATGATATTCTTCGTGTAAAAGATAGTCAGAATTTGACAAAGGAAATCTGTTGTGATAAATATAGCCTAGATTGTCTTAATCGCAAATGCGCTTCATGTAAGGATAAAACCGTGCCATATAAAGAATTCTGAAATGATAAAGAAATACAGTACATGGTATGGGAAAGAGATACAAAGAGAGTAGATACTAAAGAAATAAAAATAATCAAGAAGAAAGCAAAGAGATCTGATCCACGTAACCCGATAATTGAACTGGAAAATATGCTGCCAAATTTTTTATCACACATATCATCAATGAAGCTTTGATCCATATGGATTTTTCAGAAAACTATTCTTATAAATATGCGGAGGAAGTACAAAGCATGCACTTTGGTGGCAGCCGTGGTCAAGTCTCACTTCATACAGCAGTGGTTTATTTAAAAAATGATTCCAATGCTACTCAAGCTTACTCTATTTGCACAGCCAGTGAATGCACCCGTCATGATGCAGCGGCAGTGTGGGCTCATCTAAATTATTTAATTAAATTTGTGTTTAACAGATCATCGCAAATTAATCGCATTCATTTTTTAACGGATAGCCCCTCTAGCCAGTATAGAAATAAATATATATTTTATATTTTAACCCAATTAAGAAATGACTTCCCAGAATTAAATCTTGTCACATGGAATTATCAAGAAACTGGGCACGGCAAGGGTGCTCCTGATGGCATTGGAGCAGTGATCAAAAGGACTGCGGATTATTAATTAAGGTGTCATCAGGATGTCGGAGATTTTGATGCTTTTGTTAACATCATTCGAAGAAATATGAAAACGTAGATATGGGTATTATTCAGGAGCACGAAATCAAATTAAAGGAATTAATGTTGCCTAAAGATATTGCTACTTTCAAGGGAACTATGACAGTTCATCAGGTATATGTTTATACAAAAAAATAATAATACTTTTTTTTTTCTTTCAGGTTGTTTGGGCTGCCGATTCTGCATATCTAGAATTTAGAAAACAGAGATTTACAAAAAATTTACAGTAGGTTGAGGGTAGGTTGATGTGTTGGCCACTGCACCTGCTACAAATAACGTTAATGACAAATATTTTATGTTTTGTTGATTATTTAGTAACGTAGAAAAATAAAAAAATATATACTTTCATTAGTGTAACCAGAGATCTCATTAGTAAATCACAAAATATCATTAGAGAAATTATGTTGCTCATTCGTGTCACTCAAAAATTTGTATTTTCCCTGTTATTGGAAGAAATTAAAGGTTTGTTTGATTAGCATGTGTTTTTTTAATTAATGAATGCACCTAGATATTTAAACATTAAAATTTTTAACATTTTTAAATATCATGCAATTCACATTTTTTTGGCCCCAAAATTGAAATCGACCCTAGACTGGAAGCCGTTTTCAACATAGTTCGGAAAAGGCTAGATTGCCAATCCGCTACGCCCTATATTTTCGAAAAATTTGTCAATGAAAGCCATTGCTACTGTAGACTGTAGTGTGTAGTGTGTTTACACAATTACCCCGCTGAATTTAAGAAAAGATACCGTATGGTTTTAGTCAGTAAGAGTTTGACAGACCCTGAGACGGACGACATCCATGATTTTAACTCTGTCTTGGTCTTCTGACCTTAAAATTATAATATCAAAGTTGCCAGAATTATGGTGTACGGTAATTGTTTAAAACTTTCTGCTTAGCAAAGAATAAAAGTTATTGGTACCTAATACCTATTTATTTAGCATCTGGTCAAACCCCAACTAATGTTGTGGTTGAGAAAAGCTGTAAGTCTTCCAAAGATCTTAAATAAATTAATATATAGTAATTAATAGTAGTAATAGTAGTAACTCTAATCGTAGTAAACTCTAATAAATAACCATTTATTTACAAAGAAATGTTGTTTAAAAAATTTAAAGGTTATATTATGTATAATTATATAGTCTGGTAGAAGCTTATAACTCATTCTTTATTTCACCAACGTGTCCCGGGGAGGACGCGGTTACACTGCGCAATAAATACTTTTGCATTTTTAACTGAAATGATTGAATGAAATAATTCTTGATACCTACCTAGTTCAGTTGTAGCATTTTATAACGTGTGTTACACGTACTTTTTGCAGTCAAACTCAAACTCAAAGCATTTATTTCAATTAAACCATTTACAGGCACTTTTGAATTGTCAAGAAGTCGGTCAGTCAGAAAATATGAAGCTAGTTGCCCATTCCAAAGCGTAGGTACCTATGGAGAAGAACGGGCAAGAAACTAAATGGACACTTTTAAATTATATTTTTACAAAAATATTAGTTACATCATTAAAGTTGAATTTATAATTATATGTGAGAACGATGTAATAAAATAAAAAAGACGTACGTGTTAAAAGCGTCCAGAGTACAGCAAATAGTACTTAACAAAACAACAATCCAAAAAAAAAAAAAAAATAAGCCGAGGCAGCCAATTGATGACCAGCCCCAACTGACGGCGCCCGTTCACGAACATGACGCATAGATCAGCACCATTCAGCTCAACCATTTTGAAGGGAGCTAAATGATCCAACACACACGCGACCGTCAGCGAGACACTCTATTAAAAAGTACTCTGTGGCGAGACATTTTAGTGAGCATGACATTTCACATCATGCCACACAACATGACAGTTCTTTTGTATTATAGTTTTCGAAATGACGTTACATTATATAAAGACTTTTTCTAATTCTTTTTTTTTTAGGGACTTTTTGTAAAGACTTGCTTTTAATACCTTTTATTTGACACCCAAAGATAAACTACTTAAATAAATATTGAAAATAAAATAATCGTTATCAGTAAAAATACATTCATGATTCAAGTAACAGAATTGTTCGCTAACAGAAGAGAGAGATACAGAGAGTTCGTGTGTGTAAGCAAACAGTCAGCCACGAACTATACTCTTAATCTTGTGCGAGAGAATCCTTAAGGTCACGCCTTTACAACAGCTCTATAAATAGAAGTATATTAATTTTTACGTAATTCTAGTTTATGTGAGCTAAAAATAAAATAACCAGTTGGGTTATGTGGAATATTTTTATTGCTTAATCTTTAAGTGGAATGGAAACCTCAATTTCACGGTGTTTTAGATTACGTTATCCGAGGTCAATGGCTTGGATCATAAACAAACTCTGTTTTGCATTAGAAAGTATTTTTTTATGAATAGTTTGGCCGAGCCTTCACATACCTACTAAGAGTGAAACAACTAAGGGCCGAATGGTTTCAAACGTAACACACGTACTTACGTCAAATAATAACGATTACGTACTCATTATTATTTGACGTACCTACTGCAAGGCCATAATTACGTAATTGTAATTAAAAAACAACGCTTTTTTTGTTTATATAAGTGAACGCTATCCGAGGTCAAAGGTTTTTTTTTTTTTTTATGGTTGGGAAATCATCCAATGACTCCTCCCGCTCTGGGTGGAGCGGAAGGGAGTGTCAGACTTTTACTGACTAAAACCCATCCGTGTTCCTTCCTTAGCCCTTTATGTTCCGGGGTAGCGGTAACCCTTTCGGACAATCCCGCTTGGATCATAAACAAACTCTGTTTTGCATTAAAAAGTATTTTTTTATGAATAGATTAGACGAGCCTTCACATACCTACTAAGAGTGAAACAACTAAGGGCCCAATGGTTTCAAACGTAACGGTGTACGTCAAATAATATCGATTACGTACTCGTTATTATTTGACGTACTGCAAGGCCATAATTACGTAATTGTAATTAAAAAACAACGCTTTTTTTGTTTGACGATAGCACACGATAGTTAGCGCCATTTTTGATGTAAACGTCTGCGTCAAGTGGACGTGAAACAACCCGCCCTTCAAGTTTTTTGGGGCCTATACTACCTCAAATTGCTTAGCATGATCCTCCGTTATGTCGAAAATACAACAGCATTAATTTTGAAATAAATATATGGTAAAGTTGAGGATTAATGTAAGGTACTATATGTGACGAAAACACGATTCCATAAAATTTTCTCGATAGAAAAAAAAACCAAAGTTACCTCTGAACAATAAACCGCTAGTATTAAAAAAATACTTCAAATTTGATCAGGAAACTTTGTATAATGACTTAACTAACTATAAAGCAGCGACTATGTGTTTTTTTTTTTTTAATTACAATTATTTTCGCCGTAAAATGCAAAAACCGAAACTATTGGCGCTGCCTGCCGCCCAGCACCGCACTCTGTCTCGCTCACACTTAGTCCGCGAGCAGTATCGTGCGAGCGCGACAAAGAGTGAATTTTAGCTGAGGTAGTATGGGCTCTTAACGATTGATGATTGTCCCCACCGCAGGAACAGTATTTCGAACTCGTAAAGGGAACCCCCGCAATTAAAATTGTTGAGTCATGCAAGTGTTAGGATTTTCAATACGACGCATGCCTGATGAGACTTACTTCTTTAGCTTCTTTGCCTTCAAAATTACGGATTTTAGTTACTACATAATCAACCTATAATGTTCCCACTGCTGGGACACAGATCTCCTCTCGGTGAGCCGACCGTAATCCACCACGCAGGCCCAATGCGGGTTGGTAGATGTCACATGTATTTATGAATTTTAGGTTCTAGGGTAGGTATGTCTGTTTCCTCACAATATTATTGTTTACCGTTTTGAGAGCAGTGGTGATTAAATTATTTACACAAAGTAAAGCACTTAGCTGGATTCGAACCCACGACGTAGGTACAACTCGTAAGTCGGGGCCGTTACCACTGGGCCACCACTGCTCTACCTTCCGCCTTCTGGGACGCGTGTTGACGTTTACAGTTCTGACCAGCTAAAACTCGTCTTATTTATGTAACCACGTGGCATTTTAGATCGTGCCTCAGAGGATCTCGAAATAAGGCCAAGGGCTGTCCATAATCCACCATAGTTTGCCTGCTTTGGTATTATTCCTACAGCACCCGATTTAGTTTTATTGCGCAAACTCAACTCAAACAATCTTAAACTCATTTGCGGTTTGTGTCGTCATTATATCTGCTAAACATGATAATACCTACTTATGATGAGTCATGCAATGTCAGGTGCTAATGATTTATACTACTCTGTCAAAGAAGTACCGGTCAATAATACACAAAATGTTAGTTATTCATCCAAATTTATTTATCGCCTTCAAAGTATGCTGCTTCAGAAACAATACTAAGTGTATTGTTTCTGAACGTACTACGCTAACGAATAATCCAATTATCAAAACATTTTTTAAACAGTTTTCTCCTTTATGTCTTCTACCAAATGAAAACGGGTGCCACGAAGTGGTAATTTGAGTTTAGGAAAAAGAAAGAAATCTGCTGGAGCCATATCTGGTGAATAAGGTGGTTGCTCGATGGTATTTGTTGAGTTTTTGGTCAAAAATTCGTTCACAATGATGGCCTTGTGCGAAGGCGCATTATCTTGGTGCAAAATCCAACAATTTTCTTTCCACAAATCTGACCTTTTTCTCCAAATTTGCTCTCTTAAACGCCGCATAACGCTCAAATAAAACTTATACTATAGTTACCGTTTGACCTTCCGGTAAGAATTCCGAGTGCACAACACCGCGATAGTCAAAGAAAACGGTCAACATGACTGACTTTGGAGTGTTTTTTTCGGTTTCGGTTGAGTTGGAAAGCGTCACTCCGAAGCTTGTTGACTAGTTTGCATGTCAAACTCGTAAACCCACGTCTAGTCACCAGTAACAATGCGTTTCATGAATGTTGAGTCGGAATTGACTCGTTCTAACATGTCTTCAGCGACTCTTATGCGATTGAGTTTTTGGAGAAAATTCAGGTCTTTTGGGACTAGCCGAGCGGTAATGTGTTTCATACCCAAGTGTTTATTTAAAATGATACGGATCGACTCGTGAGACACAGAAAGTTCAGCGGTTATCTCTCTCAAACTTGAATGAGGATTTGCAGTCACTATTTCCTTTACTTTTGCGTTGTTAACTTCAGTTGAAGACGTTGATGGCTTACCAGGGCGAGGCAAATCTTCCAGCATATCTCGACCGCTTTTGTACGCTTTGTACCACTCATAAGCACGTGTTTTATTAAAGTCAATTCACCGTAAGCCTTCTGAAACATTTTCAGAGACTTCAATCTCCATCGGTAATGCAAAATTTAAGACAAACCCTTTGTTCGATGTTTTTGTCCATTATGAAATTCGCAATACACACTAGATATTATTATGATTCAACTAAAAACAGCACATTATCTATCTTCTATATCTTCTTCTATATCTATCTATACATATAATAAATCTGTAGACGAGACGTTTCTGTACATTGAAAATATTTCCAAAAAAAATAGTTGGGGTGTTAAAGGATAACCAACAGATGCCATTTCATCAATTTTTGGAATTTTTGTCTGTTTGTCGGTTTGTCTGTTTGGATGTGACAGATTATTGATTTGAACAGGGTCAACGTAAAAAGTACCGAACCAATACGGTTACTTTTTATACTCAAATATGGTGTAGAACTCGGAGCAGTGATTAGTTTTTATTTCATCGCAATCGGTTCACTCTATCATAAGATATAATCAATTTAAAGTATTCTAGAACAACTTTTTACGTTTTTTAGTAACACGTAACGACATCTATTGGCGCGATATAGTACCTACTAACGAAAACATATTGTTGTTGTGATGTGAATAATCACGTCCTATTAGTTTATGCTTACTTAAATGACGAAATAACACAGATACCTACTTATGTCTATGTTATTTTAAAAAGTAATGATAATGATTATAATATTAAACAAAATCGCTTTCCATTGATGGTTTATTTAGTGGGGCCTGTGGCGCTAAAATAATTTTAAACAAAAAGTGTGGATAATGTAAGATGGATTCGGATAGTGACCGCCGAAGGGGACAGACGTGTCTTGTCCCGCCTTTGTTTATACTTGATGCAATGTGCCCAACACATGTGGCTGTTTCTGAGCTTGAAACTCGAATTTGAAATTCGAACGGTGTTTCGCTTGTTGTTTTGTGAGTGCAAATTAAAACACCTTAGAACGGTGGTAAAGTGGCATACGTGTGTTCCTGGTATACAAGCCCGTGGTCTAGGCCTTCCAGCCGAGGATCTTCGTGACGTCGATTTGGTGAGATCTTTCCATATATTTTAGGGATCTCCATTGGAAGCTGTATCCGGCTGCGTTTTGCTTTGTTAATTTGGACTTTTGAAGCCACGCGTGTATTTATGATTAGGCATCACTGTAAGCTAGAATTAGGCTTTAGGGATAGGTTTTCAAATTATATATATGAGCGAGGGATAAAATAAACTAATAAGTAGAAGTACATTCTATTATTCTAGCCTAAAATACGGTATCGCTCTAGAATTTGTGCTTCACACTATTCTTAATTTAACATTGTACTAAAATATCAAAACTGCCTTGAACAAGCTACCTATTTCCTAGCTTGTAAGGCAAGTTTGTATGCCCATGCGCAAAAAATTGGACTCGGAAGTGCAAAACAAAAAAAGGTTAAGTAACAAAAAAATAGCGAAGCTCATAAATTACAGACAGTGAGCTTCCCTGTCAACTATATTGGTCCTCAAACCCAAAGCTTCACAACACATGTGTGCAGAGGTCTTGTAATACCATAAAAACAAAAGTGGTTTTTTGTCTTCAAAAATGGGCATAATTGTGCGTATGACAAAAGACGGGAACTGCTTATTTAGGGCCATAGCCCATCAAATAAATAATAGAATAGGTATAACTTTCAATCATGTGTCTGTCCGTCAGGACCTCGCCTCATATGTTTTGCAGCATCGAGAGTCTAGCACTTCTAAATAATATACAAGAATTTCCCCCTAACAGCAATCTGTCCCAGGAACAAAGGATAACAGAATACATAACCACGCAGTTTAACAAGACGTTCTGGGGAGGAGAGGATATCTTAATCGCCGCGTCCGAGTTCTATCTTGTAAATTTGCACGTGCACACGGATACAAGACACACGCTAGTGTATTCACCTACCGGTGAACCAGTACCCGGCAACATACACATCCTCTATAAGGACCAGCGCTATGATAGCTGGGTCATGACCGACGACGAACAGTACAACAGAAACCCGATAGATATAAGGCAAACATCAAACAACGTCAAAACAACATAACATAATAAGCCTTTAATTAACCAGTACAACACACGTGAAGAGCAAGGTCAACCCACGAGACCCCAGTCTCAAACGAACAGCCCCAAATTACCTAGCTCATTAACACAGTATGAACAACAAGCATCAACGTATACACCGTTATCAGACGTAGTCGCAGATGCTACTGGGTTCACAATACTTAGAAACCAGCCGTGTAGGAACCGCAATAAATTATTCAGAATTGCGTATTGTAACTTGGAACGTCCGTGGGGCCTCAAATCAAACAAAAAGAAAACATCAAACACAATAATACACAAAGACAACAGCAAGACACAAAGGAAACAACAATTGCGTCCAAGGACTTCAACTATAAACAGTGCTATTATGCCTCCCTCAATAGTAAATTCACGAAAACAAAATACTACTGCTTAACAAAAAAAAAAAGATATGGGAATCAAATCAACGGACGAAAACATCGAAATACCCTGGAATACCATAACGAAAGTATTAAAAGCGGCTGCCCAGGAAACTCTGATTCTTCAGCCAGTTCTTGCCAGAGATCAACGACTAGGTAGCTCTTGCTAACCTACAACAATTCCTACGAAGTAGGCAACCACATAACCCAAATAGGCACAACAGTAAATGAATGTCAGGCAACACTTCAAATGGTTAAATATCAGGAAGAACGAAAAGCATGCAGGGCCTGCCTCAATGGACTGGGGAAAAACCACCCTGCAAAACGCATGCAGATGCTATACTTTTTTTACAGAAGAAACAAACTTCAAACAAAACGTCGAAAAAGATCTACTTATATACCGATGACCAAATGCGAGCAAATATAAAAAAAAAAAACCGAGGGTCATCTTATACCAACAGTTAATATAAAAAAGCAGATAACCGAAGTACAGTGTGTTGGGCCCAGTGTGGAGGACGTAATGGGAATCATTAATAAAATGCGGAACGGGACAGCTTCCGGAACTGACCAAGTGGTAATCGAGCTTTACAAAGCAATGCCCCAAATATTACAAAAAGCCGTCACAAACACATGAACAGAGCCTGGATACAGAACGAAGCACCAGACACATGGCTGGAGACCGTACAGGTACCAATTCCAAAAAACAATAACCCTAAAAATGCGAATGAGTATCGCCGCATATCGGTTTGCAATACGGGTTACTACAGAATCTACGCCTCCTACGTACCAAAAAAATAAGTTGAGATAATAACGGAATTGGGCAACTATCAAGCAGCCTTTTTAAACAATACATCAATAGATGACCATTTCTTCACGCTTAAAAGGGTCTTACACGAAGAACGGCGTGCGGGTAAAAAAAATTATATACTCGCCCTCGACATTGAAAAGGCCTTTGACAACGTTGACCTCAGTGCACTAAGAGATATCTTATTACAAGGAACCAACAAATCGCTAACCAACAGGATAATCAAGGTTTGTATGAATGAACAAACATGCATCAAATGGTGTGGCCAGCAAAGCAGTTGGTTTATTAAAGCAAAGGGAGTCAAACAAGGTTGCCCGCTGTCCCCTCGCCAGTTTACACTGGTAATCGACGAAGTCCTTAGAATCCTCGACGAAACCCAATTAATAAAACTTGACCAGGATCGCGAAATCTCACTCCCCCTTGTACTATCATTTGCGGATGACCTTATCTTCATTACAGATGACCTAGAAGGGTTAGAAGGTATCCTATACCATATTAAACCCCTACTAGATAGTGTAGGTCTCCAAATAAACGAAACAAAATAAAAATACTAATTAGAGAACCCATAGCTACACAGATAACGACCCACGTGGAACCACGTGGATGGAATAAGTATACCGACATGTGACGAAAGCAAATACCTAGGTACATACATAACATCTACTTTAAGCAGAAAAAGCACGATAAAAAAACGTTGCGAACAGGCCATGAAAAACGCCAAATCGTTACCATTCATAAATAATTCAAATATGGACTGGAAATTAGCCAGACTAATGTATCGAATGGTGATCGTACCGTGCATGATACATGGTTTGAAAGTATCGGCACCTACTAAAGCTAACTGGTCAAGATTCAGAAGATACGAGCGAGTTATCATGAGAGACTTGATAAACCACTCTAGGAATAAACCAAGACAAAAGAAAATGCATGAATTCTTAGACGAAAAAACGCATCAAGAACCCCAGTCTACAGGCGCCGCGAACCACACCTCACCAACCCACACCAGTACAAGGCCAAATGTAATACACATGGAACGACAATTTAAAACAGGACATGAAGTACTTCGACAAGGGAATAAATTTTTGGATGGATACAGCGGAAGACAGAAGTAAGATCAAGATCGCTGCTAGTGAAATTTACAAAAAAAAACCGGAAACAGATAGTAGCGAAACTTCCGAGGCCGACATTGAAAACAGAAACATTCGAAGACGACATCGAAAACAGTAACATCTAATACAACACAGCAGAGCAAGGGCATACAAAGGAAGAGAGCAAGCAGTAGAGCCCTGCCAAAAGACTCACCGATGAAGCTCGACCTAAACCAAGATGGCGGCAAGGTCGTTAAAAGATGCCCATCCATAGATAATAATTACCCATCTCTCCACTAGTCCAAGGCTTGCTCTAGGATGCATATCCGGTAGGCTCTTAAATCCTTACCTATCCTACGGGCACGTCTTCCCTACCATTACCGCGCCCCCCGGTCTATTCCTTGATATGCAATGGTCGCTGTAGCACCATGAACATGAGGCTACAGGAGCTAGTGCGAATCTTGGGGTTCATTCGATTAATCGAGTCTGGTTTAACCACGCTGGGATCGGTGCAATTCATTCATTCATTCATTCAAAAGTGTGGATAATGTAAGATAATAATAATTAATGTGGTGTTCTGAGCGATAAAGAAGTTAGATAATTATTGATATAGAAAGTTGAGTAACGCAGAGCGTTTTTTAACGAAGTTCTTATATGGAGCTTGCGGTAGGAGTTCTAAGGGAGAAATCGTCAAATAACGAAAAAGCGTTATGCCTCATTTTTCAAAGTAATAGGTAGATAGAGACACACACAGAGAGAGAGAGAGAGAGAGCTATTTTTCATGGTTTCCGAGGATCCTGACCCCGGTAAGTGAGGTCAAAAAGAAAATCAAAGATGGCGGTTGCCTAAATTTTAAACCTTTTCGTCATAGGTGTCGTTTTCATGGTTTTCGAGGGAGCTGAAGTCGAGAGTCAGGTCAAAATGAAAATCCAAGATGGTGGCTGCAATTTTTTTTTATCATGTTTGTCGTTTTCATGGTTTTTGAGGGTGCTGAAGTCGATAGTCAGGTCAAAATGAAAACCCAAGATGGCGGCTCCATTTTTTTTAAATGTTGCATCATCTTGCATCCTTAGTTCTATTTGACATGGGTCAAATGTTCTTTGGGTGAAAAGTTATTGGTCAAAACATTCTGTTGGTTAAGCATTCACTGACGTAGAGTTCTGTTGGGGAAACGTTCGTGGGTCACAAGTCCCTTGGATGAAAAGTTAATGGTGTTGACCAACGGTTCATGGACCAATCGACTGTTGGTAAACCGTTTCAGTACTGGTTAAAATGAAAGTCCAAGATGGCGGCTGCAAATCGAAAAATTCGTAGTGTGTGTCGTTTTCATGGTTTTCGAGAGTGCTGAAGCCGATTGTGACGTCAAAATGAAAATCGAAGATGGCGGCTGCAATTTTCTTTTTCTTTTTTTATCATGTGTGTCGTTTTCATGGTTTTCAATATAAACTTACACGACTTTGTGTGAAATAAAATAAAATACAACCGACTTAAAAACACACTTCAAGGTGCAATAGACCTTGGTTTCAGAAGTCTGTAATTTCTTGCCAACGCACAACGTCTTCAAAAACTAAGGTTATTTTGCACTTTGTAGGGTTTTTTATGGAAGTCGGTTATATTTTTTTGTAATTATCTTTACAATTTTTTTTCTGGTTTTCGGCAGTATAAGGTCTAAATCAAAATCATGTCTAAAGTTTTCATGGGTTTCATCTTCGTAGTTTAAATGGCGGCCGGTGTCAAATATAACCAAAGTTTAATGGGTTGCTTTTTACACGGGCAACTTTATGTAGAAGCTCTTACCATTATAATCAGCCTCGAGCAGGCGCTTTTATTTTAATTTATTCTCAAAAATCAAAGTGACACTTCGTCGCATTGTCATTATGAAACATGAAGACGCAGTGATTGCAGTCGAAAGGGCCGTGGTAGCGAACCCTAGGTAAGGAAAGCGTTACCAGGCAAGATCTGATGATTCTTCCTTTTCAATGAAGGAGTGGCAATTACACCTTTCCTAAGCGACACATTACCTATTGTTTTCCGACATCCACGCGAACGAAGTCGCGGACACAGCTAGTTTAATCTAAATTATGACAGATGCAACTCATACGCCGCGCCAAGAAACTCAAACTAGGCGCCAAAATGGAAATCAGTTGTGCCAATCTAACAACAACATAACTTATTTCAAAAATTCACGCAGTTGTTACAAAAGCTCATTAAACGCAGCTTTATGATTGTGTAACATTCTCGTCCTAAGTAAGGTGACACAGATAGCTCTTCCACTGTAATTATAATGTTATTACGGGAACCGTTTTGTTTGTTTGCTGAATGGGCCCGCTCTTGAATTCGATCACGCCTGATGGTCGATGGATGAGGTCTATAATGGACAGAAGATGCCTAAGAGCGAGGCCACAACACTGCGTTGTGGCGTCGTATCGCAAAAACGACGTCTCACACCAATACAATACGTCGTAGATTTTTACGATGTTACGCCGCAACGCAGTGTTGTGGCCTCGCCCTTAGGCACTAGAACTCCCACGCATCGACGAAACACAGCAGGCTGCTTGACGCCGACTCCATTTCCCTGTCCGTTTGTTACCGTTTGGCAAACGTAGGGTGGGACGCCCTGAGTTAAGGCAGATCGGTTATTGTGGCAGGGCCAGGATGAGCCTAGTGAGACTAGCCCAGTTTTGTCGTGTTTAGATATTCATATCATACCTCACACGTCTAAAAAGTGTCGCTAGTTAATTTAATTTGACCCTGTTATAATTTTCATTTTACTTTTGTGTTATTTTCTGTTTTAGTTTAGTTTGCAATATTCTTGAGCGAGTCACAATAAATACTTTTTCATCCTTTCTTTTCTTTCTGATGTGGATGACTACGACCTAGGTAATCCTTACAACGGAAAATAATGGCCACTATTATACATTATAAATTTACAACGAGTAACCTCTTCACACCTGCAATGTAAAAACCTGTGGTAAAAACCGAATTCTGGTCGACTAATATAAATTAACTTTATGGCAAATTATTTATACAAATACCGTTCATTGTCACATTTGAACATCTTGTTCGAGAATTTGTTTGCCTACACAAATAGTATTTAACTACAAAAGAATTTCTACACGGCATACTATCAACTATCTTGTTTAAGACACTATGTACGCAATACTGGGCAATCCCACCAATCCCACGAGATGTAAAGATAAGTAATTTATGCGCGGATGTTCTTGACTACAACAATACACACAATATACATTCAGTTTTATGCTACTTTGTTACATAAAATTGTCCCCAGATACTTAACCTTCGCACCCGACGATATTGCTTAACTGCGCCGACATGTTACGAAAACCGGGCGATAAATAGATACTATGCTATAGATATAGACTTATAAAAAAAGATGGACTCCGCGCCACGCATATCGAAAGTGAAGCACCGATCTATGTGTGCGTGATTGACGATTGACGCTGTCGTGTCACGTAATGGCGGCCGGTCGGCATACCTACTATGATGTAAATGTGAGCGTGAGTCGTGTTTGTACAAGCGATCCCGACCGGCATACTTACTGTGCTTCACTTTCGATATGCGTGGCGCGGAGTCCATATTTTTTTATAAGTCTATGTATGTCGGTAGTATTTAAAAAAGTTAATGTTCCGGACTAACTTATTGTTTATAGCGAATTTCTAAAAACAATGCTTTCACCGAGAAAATTGCGGATGAGATGGTAAACGGCGGTGGTAATTGCGTAATGTGCGTAACACACTTACAGTAGTACCTAATGGCTTTCATTTCGACAGTTCAGCAACACGTTGTTGAGCAGACAAATTTTTCTAACATAATTTATGAAGCAATGGATTAGCAATATCCTTAAATGATTCAAATTGTGATTGATAGTGTGTTACTCAATTAGGACGGATGGACTGATTTTAAGTTTTATCCTTCCGTAATATGTCCTTCGTATGAACGTGGGTAAACGCGAGACACAATGGCTTTTGACTAGACATAGGTGGAAGGTATTTCTACCTGTCTCCTCTAACATATATTGGAGGTGAAGTCGTGAAGTTGTGATTGAAGAGCGGAAATGAAACTCCAACTTTAACTGCAATAATATTTTAATTGTCACACACACGTATTATGTTTAAGGTTATATAGGGACACTATTTAGCACAGTCTTATAACTATTTAAACTACATAGTAGGGACTGAAAAACAAATTACTTAAATCTAGTCCGTGTCCCGTGACGGTTGACAAGCAAGAGAGGAACGCTATGGGTAGCGCCCCGCATTGTATTGTAGCTTGCGCTCCTGACTAACTTATAAATACTTATGCTGCGTATTCTAGGCGCGTTCATAAATGCACAATACTTGACAACACAAGCTTTTTAATTGTTTCTGTAATTACAGCATTCAACCGGTTAAGAGTTCTAAAATAAATTACCCTACCGTACCATTTAACTAGTATAATGCTATTACAATTATTCTTATAAATCTTTACTGCACCGCGGCTTGACAGTTTCAGTTGATAGGTAAGCGTCTCTAGCTATTATAATAACAATCGACTAATTAACTAATTTAATTGTTATCATTACAAAGTACAGCGACGAACTGCCTATTTATGCAGTTTCTATTTCTAAAACAAAACCTAGATCACATCATCTCACTAGTACCTAAACCATGGTGGCATGGCATGGTGGCAACCATGGTCGTGCTGCCAGCATAATATACAGAACTTTATGGTGGGTATCTGACCAGGCGTCCGGTCGGCTGCGCAATGAAGAAATCCCCCTCTTGGCATACAATTTTAAGGCATAAACATTGTTTGCATAACGTTTTCGCATGACTTTTAATAGCATAATAATAATATCGCATAAAAATACTTTGGCATAATGCAAAGGTTAGCATAACTGTCATTTGGTATTATTTGTTTTGGCATAATTTGGAGCTGCATACATTTTTATGGCATAATATTTTTATTCGTATAATAATCATGAGCCATAAAAAAACCGGCCAAGTACGTGTCGGACCACGCACAATGAAGGGTTCCGTAGTTGGAACGAATTTATCCCAAGAACAAACTTAACATTGTAGTTGATAAACATGTTCTCCCATACATTCCAACTGAAAATGTAAGTTTGTACGCACTATATTGAGAGATTTACCATGTTGTTTCAAGATCATAGACTTCTTATTAATTTTCCTGTAATCTATAGGTATACAACTGTTTTCTGTATTTTCAAAAAAAAAAATAGGCTCAGTAGTTTCGGAGATAAGGGGGGGGGGAATGGTAAATTTCCGTCTATTGTCTTAAATAACTTTAATACAATTTATTTTAAAATTATGAAAAAAATATATTTGAGATCCTCACGGTAAGCCCTTTCATTTGATATGTCACACGGTACAGATTGCGAAACTTTTTTTTAAATTTGTCTATTTACCGATCAAAAATGACTCCCATTTTCAAAACTCATTTATTTACTTTACACGTCTGTGTTTGGGTCACAGAGATTCATATGTGCACCAAGTTTTAACTTAATCGGTCCATAAGATTCGGAGCAAATTGGCTGTGACAGACTGACAGACAGACAGACAGACACACGAGTGATCCTATAAGGGTTCCGTTTTTTCCTTTTGAGGTACGGAACCCTAAAAATGAGCAATGCGGGCGTACGAGCCCCCGTCAACTCCTTCGTGTTAGGTTCCTTTAAACCCTGTAGACAAAAATATGGGCCCCGCTTCGCGATGCTCCGTCGACTACGTCTTATTATTACACTAGCAACGCGTTAGTTTCGATCCCGTGGGAATATCGGGATAAAAAGTACCTTATGTGTTATTCCTGGTTATAAACTATTTATGTACCAAATTTCATCCAAATCCGTTAAGGTGATTGAGTAACAAACATCCAAACATCTTCACAAACTTTCACATTTACATTCGGTAACAATGTAATATTGGAGCAATAATCAATAATGCGAAATAGTGTCTACAATCTACAACCGTTAGGAGTTATTTATTAGGGTTTAATTTGTTTATTCCAAAGAACATTATTTTTAAACATCGTTATGCATTTATATTACTTATTATGTTTTATAAAATTATGCTTCATTATTATTATGCCAACAGTATTTATGGCAATAAACATTATGGCAAATCATTTATGTCTAATAATATTATGCGTAGTGATCATTATGCTGAATTTACGCTTGACGTTATGCCAATGTAAATTACAGAATACTTTATGCTTATCATTAGTAGGTAAACCTCGCAATCAACCATACATTTTTTGGGAGTGCGACCAAGGTTGCGCCGTCACTGGTGTCCTAGTGAGATAGGGCTCGAAGCCTCACCTTTATGTAGCCACTAACCAAGATTTCAATATCTTTTTTCCAGAAATGTCATCCCCTTCGATCCGAGATTTCTACAGGGGGCGGAACATCCTGGTGACCGGCGGCACCGGGTTCATGGGCAAAGTGCTGATAGAGAAAGTACTGTACTCTGTCCCCGACATCGGCAACATCTACATACTCATGAGGCCCAAGAGAGGAAAGTCGATTGGGCAAAGAATTGAAGATTTGCAACGGTTGAAGGTTAGTTAGATTTAAATCCACTTACGAAATTCGCGGCCATTACCACTGGGCCACTACTGCTCCTCGCCTGAAAGAAGGCCAAGACCATATCTCTCACGTCAGCGTAAACTTCCCAGAGTAGTTTAAAGCCGCAATCATCGCGCGTTTCAAGACACCACATCAAAACATTCCCATAGCAAACATCTTGACGCGAAGTTATAAGAATTGCCAATAATTTGTCTTACAGCTCTTCGATCGCTTAAAAAACGAAAATCCGAGTGCCTTAAAGAAAATGAAACCATTGCAAGGCGATGTTCTGTTCGACCACTTGGGACTCTCAGAATCGGATATAGAAATATTATCGAATGAAGTGTCGATGGTCTTCCATTTCGCCGCTACCTTGAGGTTGGAGGCTCCTTTGAAGGACAATGTCAATATGAACACTGTTGGTACTCAGAGAGCATTGGACATGGCGAAGAAATTCAAGAAACTGGTACTCTTCGTGCACTTATCAACGGCTTTTTGTTACCCTGATTACGAAGTGTTGGATGAGAGGGTAAGGCTTTTTTATTATTTTTTGAATAGCATAACTGTTACTATTGCTATTAAGATCCTACTATCATTAGAATGTGCACTTGGTGTGCACGCAAAATGTCTAATTTAGTTTGCAAAAACTTGTACACAGCCGTAGCCGCGTCGTACCTCCGCGAAACAATCAGCAAAATGATAAACCTGCGTTTTTCCAAGGTATATATTCTATACCCTTTTAAAAATAAAACTCGGTTATAGTTATTAGAAACAAGCAATGTCAAATACGTAAGTTAGAAGTAGCATTTTCAGCGATAGACATCTACTACGCCACGCTACGCGGTGCTACGGAGCTACGGCTATCGCCGGGCCGTGTGAAAGTTTTCGCAAAAGAAATGTAGAGATGGCATGCATCAGATTAAATTCTCATTCTTCCTCTACTGGTATGGTATTTTTTTTTGGAAAAGGGAATTCCAATACTCAATTAATTTGGTTTTCTATAATTATGTCCTCAGTGTCACGCCCCACCGGTGAAGCCAGAAAACGTGATGAAGCTGATTCAGTGGCTAGACGACAAACAGCTGGCCCTGTTGACGCCATCACTGCTTGGACCACACCCTAACTGTTACACGTTTTCTAAACGCCTCGCCGAAAATCTTGTTGAACAGGCTCACCAAGATTTCCCTGTTGTCATCGCGCGTCCTAGCATCGGTAGTTTTTGTAACTTTTTATCACCATCATCCTTTTGAATACAGCAGCCTACTGATGGACATGATATACCTTTCCAATCGCATCTAATTTAACTCGTTTCTCGGTCAGTGTCACCCAGCTGATTTCAGCCACCCTGCGATCGTTAGGCACCTACTCTACCCAGCCTTTAACTCTTTTGTCCCTCAGAGAAGTGTCTTACCATTATGTATTTGGTTTGCATGTATGTATGACAGACATGTGGACGTATTTTGGCTGAAATGATGATGATGAAAACAAACATCGTCTGAGTCCTAAAAAATAAGAGTAGATATTGAAGTAGATGAGCAATGGACACACCTACCTTACCTTATAAGATCAGCGACTAGTCCACCAAACAGAAAAGCAATGTTCAAATCACATACCAACTTATGAAGAAGGTAAAAGAGTCTTGTTATCAGTTCAGACAGTTCCTATTTACTTAATTTTAACATGAACATCTCTGACTTAAAAAAAAAGTAAAGGAAAACATAGTCATCATCAACATCATCATCATCTCGTGCCTTCTGTAAATGAAAAGAGGTGTTTCATATGATACATTTATAAGACTGATTAGAGCTTGCTTTTATCTAATATCTCAACTGGTATAGCAAATTCTCTTTGAGGGCTAATTATTATCGAAATAAATTAAAACTATGGCAAAGAAAATGTGTGCATAGTTAAATAAGTCTGTGTTTGTAACAGTCGCACTCACAATTTCAAAACATTTCTTTACATAAAAACCGACATTGCTTGATGGATCAGAGTTATTAAAAACTACATGAAATATTATATTTATTGTACTTACATTCCAGTGTGTCCAGCATTGAAAGAGCCGATGCCTGGCTGGGTGGACAACTTGAACGGGCCAGTTGGCGTCATGCTGGGGGCAGGCAAGGGGGTCATCAGGACAATGTTGTGTAATGGTTCACTCGTAGCACAGGTCATCCCAGTGGATATAGCAATCAATGCCATTATTGCTATAGGAATGATTGAAGGAAGTAGGACTGAAAAGTAAGTACCTACTACATTTCTAGCACTACTTATCTATTTCAGAAAATCTTCATGTACTTTCAGGTAACACGAAACCAGCACTAAGCGTTTCATTCAGTATCAATTTAATTGTAATTTTTCAGATAAGCATAAAAGTAGAATAATAAAAATGTATTTTATTCAACGGCACAATTCGATTGTTTGCTACCGATATCGACAAAATTACATGTCGTTTACAATTACGCGGATGAGTGCTAACGCGTGCCCGTGTTCTCGCCGTAAACGGCAGAGGAGGACACCGTGGAGTTTTAGTGGGTTAGAAGATTTTTTTTTTCTCCACGATAAAAAAAAGGTGACCAACTGACCACCTACTATCAGGTGGGCCGCCGACTTATTTGCAACTTCATTGTATAAAGAGAAGAACCGTTTAGATTTAAATAATAGCTCCATTGATTAAATATGGAACTGCGGCTACCACTGGCATCGTCAATGAAAATCGGTCTAAAAAATTAATGACATCGACTCCCACTTCTACCCCCAATTCCAGAACCTCAGAACAGCCACATTATTTGTATTTAAGTTGTTCCGTGTGACAATCGAACCCACAGTCTGGTGGCGTGCATTGATTTTCAGAACATGTGCCTACCTGTTCTGTAGTGCCTACTAGGCAGGCACTAGGCCGGGTCTAGTCTAGGCAGACGTGGTCACTAATCAGAAAAAAAAACGGTGTGGTCGGGAGACCCTCGGCAGGAACGAAGTTTAAAAATGAAAATCCAAGATGGCGGCTGCGATAGCCAGAGTTGATTGATCCAAGTGTAGCCAGTCCAGCCAAACCCAAGGAAAACTTTCATGATCAATTAATTACCCAGTTGCACGACGGCAAAGACAGAGATATGTTTTTCTCAACGTAGTTAATTTACTTTCAGGCCAAAATCACTGCCAGTGTACAACGTGAATAACGGCCATCAGAAGCCAACAACATGGGGTGAAGTGCTCTCAGTCGCCAAGGCATACGGCCGGAAGTACCCGCTGTCGTGGCCGCTTTGGTACCCCAACGGAGACATCACCACCAACCAACTGCTGCACGAGTTTCGGAGAATTTGTTACCACTTAGTGCCTGCGTATCTCATCGATTTACTTCTGTTTTTACTAGGACAGAAAAGAATGTGAGTAGGTATAGATAAATACAAAATCAGGCCTTGTAGAAACCATACGAGTAGGTACACACGGCTATACATCAAGCTATACATTTCCAGTTTTAGTTGACCTCGCATTGTATAGGTTTTTCGTACATTCAGAAGTCAGCTTATACTGGTTATGTATAGCTTGATGTGTAGCCGTGTGTACCTAAAACTAGATTAGATACTTTTCTGACTGACTATTGAGGTCGAGATTTTTAAGTAGGTAGTAGAAGAATAAGATAGTTAACTAAATTTACTACAAAAGTCAACAAGCATCAAGCTATACATTTCCAGTTTTAGCTGACCTCGCATTATATAGGTTTTTCGTACAATCAGAAGTCAGCTTATACGAGCATACACTACGTACTTAGTACTGTACCAGTTTTGTGCCATAGTATCTAGCCTGCATCTAACATCATTTACGGAGCGAAACGTTTCTAGTATTCCCATTTTCTTTCACAGTATGGTAAGAATTCAAGAACGAATATCCCAAGGCTTGGAAGTCCTGCAATATTTCACAATGCGACCTTGGACCTTCCCCTGTGCCAACTATGATGCTGTTAGAGAAAAACTGAGTCCAGAAGAGCAAGTAATTTTCAACACAGACATTAGCGATGTGGACCGGGAAGATTATATGAAAGACTGTGTGGAAGGAGGCCGAGTCTTCTGCTTTAAAGAAGATCCTAATAAAACCACTATGAATAGAAGTTATCACAATTTGTAAGTATTTCTTTAGTTTTACCTACTATACCTTCTTTCCATGCGGGTAGGTAGAAACTACAGAACGCCAACTGGGTATACTGAACTAACTCTCACTCTATGCCTGATTTGGCAACTTGGCACACAATACGTAAGTAGGTAGGTATTGAAACTTGCCACTCGAAACATAGTTTCTGTAAAAACAGATCCGTCAAAAACTTTGAAAATGGGGATCTGTTACTTTAGCAACGGGGCTAAGCCATCGGGTAGAAGACCTACCTACTTGTATAATACAGGTCAGTTGGTAGAAGTTAACCTATGGGTACGTATCAAAATCCCGAAGGTTCATAATAACATCAAAATACCGAAAGTTTTAAATGCCGATAGTCGTTATATCGAAACACAAAATACCGATGTTCAAATGCCCGAAAGGACGAAATCCCGAATGGACGAAATCCCGAATGGACGAAATCCCGAATGGACAATGGTGCAAGAGCAAGCAAAGGGCACCCCGAGGTTCGGTTTGGTTAGGTTACTTTATACCCTTTACACAGAAATAGGAGCCCCGCGTAGCGGGGCTACGTCGACATAGGATGCAAGAGCGAGCGAAGGGCACTCCGAGGTTAGGTTTGGTTAGGTTACTTTAAACCCTTTACACAGAAATAGGAGCGCCGCGAAGCGGGGTAGTACTTCAGTGGGCTCCGACTACACTTTTTAGGCAACTTTTAAGTGTTTTGAGGTTAGGTTTACAAATCGTTTTTCTCGGAAACGGTGGCAATTTCGGGATTTTGTACTTCGGGATTTTAATCTTGGGGATTTTAAACTTTCGGGCAAATGAACTTTCGGGATTTTAAACTTTCGACAAAACAACCATTCGGCGTTTCAATTTTCGGGATTTCGTCCAACGGGATTTTGATACGTACCCATACCTATATAGGTTCAAACAAGTGCATAGTTCAATATCGTCAACCGGTCACATGACATTGTTTGCCCATTGACATTGCCTGATGAAAAGGTTAGGTAAATATAGGTAGGTAGTACCTACTGTGATTGGGAACAATCTTCGGACTGATATATATTGCACAAAGACCTCTTAACTTTGCATGGTAGACCCTCCGACCTTCCCCATATGGATGTAGCTATTAGCGCAGGTAAAATTATCTTACGAATCAGTTTCGCAATAAAAAATGCTACCACTGGTAAGCAAAACGATTAGTTTTTGTTTTTATGAAAAGCAGACATGTCTATGTTTAGAGATTTTGAACTGTACAGAGGTCAGCACATCAAGCTACCCCAATCTGTAAAATTTTCCCAATTGAATATGAACCTTATTCCTTTGTCATAAAATTGAAAATCTATCAAAAAAATTTGACAGATTGGGGTAACTTGATGTGCTGGCCTCTGTACAATAACCTTCCTGTAAATAATTTGTTCGTAGCGGAAAGGCCTCAATTGAACGAAACGCAAAAGAATATCTACCTAGAATCTAGATGAAGTACCTACCTATTAACTCCACTTATAGTAATGGGCAATTCATATTGAGCCCACGCGCGTACCTAAATATATACCTACGCTGGCTAGAGCATACCTACGAGCTATTTATATTGCGATGCTTCTCTAAATCTTCTAGGCAGTTAAAAAACTACCTACTTATACAATTCTAGAGAGACTCAACTTGAAAGCTGGCCCATTCTTCGGTACCAATCCATTATACTAATATTATAAATGTAAAAGTATTTTCTGTTACCTTTTCAAGCCTAACCCCTGAACCGGTCGTTATGAAAGACATAATTATAGTTAGTGTGCATACACACGATTCACGAACATCACGCGTCAACGGCAGAAGTAACTGCAGCGGTCGACGGGTGTCAATGGCTGCCGTCGATGCGTGTCGACGGCTGCAATTGCCTCTGCTGTTGACGCGTGCCGCTCGTATGTAATCACACTTAGCTAAAGACCTGGAGAATGGCCTGGATATAGGCTATTTTTATCCTAGATCGCAGACGAAGTCGCGGGCAACAGGTAGTGTAATTTATAAAAAAAACATCCACCCGGTATTTTTTTAAAGCTTTATAGGTATCAGACTGTCAAAGTGTGACTGGCTGGCTGAAATAACTCTTCGTAACGCCGGCGCGCGCCGTAGTTGTAGTAGAGCAGTGGTTACCCAGTGGCTGGTAACGCACGCACTTACAAGTTGTATAAGTCTTAGGTTCGAACCTAGACCGGCGCTCTACTTTCTGTAAATTATGCAATCATCACCACTGCTCTCAAAACGGTGAAGGAAAACATCGTGAGGAAACCGGCATGTCCTAGACGCAATAATTCGAAGACATGTGACATCTGTTATATCGGTGTTATATCTATAATATGTATGTATTTACAAAAAAAAAAAAAGTATATAAGTAGTTTATCAGCCATCTCGTTACCATAACACAAGCATTAGGTTGCTTAGCTTGGGACTAAATGGCGTTGTGTGAAATGTCCAAGGATATTATATATATTATTATATTATTATTATCTACCAACCTGCACTGGGCCCGCGTGGTGGCTTACGGCTCACTCCCTCTCACCGAGAGGAGGCCTATGTCCCAGCAGTGGGAACATTATCTATATGCAGATTAATTAAAAATTAATTGAAAACGTAGTTTCAATAATTGTTTCTTCTTTGTTTCAGCCTTTACGTACTGGACTGGTTTTGTAAGATCATGTTCTGGCTCCTGGTGCTATCATTCCTGGCATCATGGTTCCAGCCTGTGAAGAAACTCTTCTCTTATGGAGAGCCTGTTGTCAAGCATCTGCCTTTCTTGGGACCAGTAGTTTGCAAATATGAAGAATTATGAATTTATATATCTACTGAAAATAATACTTGAGGTGAAGGACCTATAGATATATGTAGGTTTAATGCAAGAGAGAATACCTGATTTATATTAGCCCTATCACCTGCTGATTTTAACTTGCAAGGAGTTGAATAATTTAGGTATATTGCTTGAGTGATAATAATTCTAATATTTCTAGCCACTCATCTGCAGTGGTTGTCATAGGACTACCTTCCAATACATAACCTCCTTTATTCAGGCTTAAGTAAGGCAAAGACATTTGTAACTACTTACACCCTTAGCGTTATCGCACTGACCATTTGCCAGCGTGTTTCCTGCGAAGCGATTTGTGAACGTGCTGTCCGTAGGTTCGAAGCGAGCTATCTGCGACTACGCAACGTGTTCTCCGCGTTATCACAATATTGTACACGACCGACTCGGTGGTATACAATCGACTCGGTCGACATCACCGCACGCTGTCGGTAGCATCTGACGTTTTAAGGCGACCAAGTACATGACCTAAAGCGCGGTCACTATCGGACTGCATAGAAATGAAAGAGAAGCGCGATGACATAACGCTGGTAATTTATTGCAAAATATGAAACAATCATCTATTTACAAACTATTTACAAACTGCTTAATAATAAATAATCCATCACTGAATGCAGTTTGGCATTAGCAATTTAATGGTATATTTTTAAATATAATTAAAATTGTTAATGAAAGGATAAACTGCTTTTAATGAAATGTCAGAGGTGCATTTGAAGATTTTTTTGATGTATTAAATGTACGTTTTATTGTGATTTGAGTTCCATCGCTGTTTTAAAATAAGACTTAAATATGTCAATTTTTTTTTGGTCAAAATTATTTACCTTTTAAGAGATACACTGCTTTAAAAACCAACTTTTTGACCATTTTCAAGAAACCCCCGCCTAGAGACAATCGCCTCGCTGGAAACACGCTTGCAAATGAAAATGCTAGTGTGAAAAATCCCTAACACATGCACCTGTAGGGCGTGGCTACCAGGCCCCAGTTTTCCTGCAGCCTGAAGGTTTGCAGAGGTTTAATTAAAGCCGTGCTGTGTAACACTTTACATTATAAGTAGAGTATTTATGGGCATGTGGCAATTTATTTAAAAAGCTATGCATTGATTTATTGTGATGGTAATTAACTTTTCGAAGATTTTAGGATTAATACATCAACGCTGGTACAGCCAAATTCAAACTTTATGGCTGCTCTGAAGTTCACTACTCGGTGCGCAGTACCTCACCCCAATTTGTTACTGCGCAGCGATGCGCCTCATGTTCCGACCCGCCGTAAAGTTTGAATCGGGCTGTACCTAGCACTCGGTTTCTAAAATTGCAACGCATACATACTCATATGATTTCACTGTCAGGCTGTTATTGTAGTCAGCCAATCGCAGATAACACGAGCTTGACTAATTTGTATGTTGCTTTCAACGAAACCGGGTGTGTAAGTCGTTAATTAGTTTATAGGAACTGCTGAAAAGCTTTCAGATACAATTATTTTGTCGGTTGTAATATATTGCACAATATTCTTGCTTGCCTAATGAGTTAGAGCCATAGGTGTTCAGGATTGGGCTCTCTAGGGTTTCGAACAAACTGAAATATAAAGGATTGGCACACATTAGCTACAGCGACACAGCTATATAGCGCATGCAGTTTTAGAGTTTTTGTCAACATGAACTAACCTCAACAATTCAAGACAAATAATAATGTTTGGATTACTTCAATGTCGTCAGAAACGCAAGTTTTTTATGTTATTGTTATACTTTTATATTATCTAATACGGGCTGGTGTCCGCAACTCCACGTCAATGCGCGTATTTTTTTCTTATTTTTTATTACATACTAACATAATATTACATGCAAAGGACTATTAATCTATTTGATAAACGCTTAGTTTCGTTATTTGTAATATAACTGGGAATAGATTAAAACGCAGTACATGAATAGAATACAATATAATTATATTTTAAAGTTTGATTTGTTTGTGGAAAAATAAACTTTTACAAATGTAGAACAATGCGTAAATATTTCATTTCAAGTTTTACAATAATGAAGGTTTTCTCGTGAATCTCAATAACATTCGCAAAAGCAAATAAAATAAAAGTTATTCTTATTATTAAGTCCATGATTTTGATAATATTTCTTCCTAATCATAAATAAACTTAGAACAAAATTGTAAAATTAATGGCCACGCGTTGCGGAAGCAAAGTGCCTGTTTCTACTTGGTAGCGTTGACAATATCGACAAACTCTGGCTTGAGGCTGGCCCCTCCGACGAGGAAGCCGTCGATGTCGGGGCAGGCAGCCAGCTCCTTCGCGTTGGCGGCAGTGACGGAGCCACCGTACTGGATGCGCACAGACGCAGCTACGTCAGCCGACGCGTTTGCTGACAGCCAAGTACGCAGGGACGCGTGGACGTCTTGTGCCTGCAAAAAAATTAAATTATTAAGACTCATTCAATAAAAGAAATATTCTGGATATTCTGGTTACAGTCTACAAATATTCTGGTCATATATTGTTTATTGTTGCTGCAGGTGCTTAATAAATAAAGTTCGAAAATAAAAATTTTGTTTACAGGCAGCCTCAAAAACGAGCACAAGGATTGTCCAGGCCCACACATACATCGTATTCAGGCTGACTGTATCTACGCAAAATTAAGATCCATGTTATATTTTATTTAATACTTACAATAATTATTATTTAATTGAGATGTAGGTATATTGGATAAGTACAGTTAATAGTAGATAACCACAAAAGTAATATGTGCATTGAGTCATATGGCAGCAATCAGTGAATGAAGCAGCAATAAACCAACAATTTCTTGATCGTAACAGTCTGTCACATTGACACAGGTTCAATAATAATTTGTAGGTATATTAAAAAAATTCTCTAACACCATAATCACAAAATTATTTACTTCGAATAGGTCAAATGACGAATGTTGGTAGATACATGCTTCTTCTTAAGTAATAATAATTAAATTTTATTTACCTGCTGAGGAGAGGCAGTCTTGCCTGTGCCAATGGCCCACACTGGCTCGTAGGCAAGTACAACATTGGCCCAGTTGTTGCCAATTGCTGGTAGGAGAGCTTTAGTCTGCCTGAACACTACTTCTTCAGTTTTTCCAGCCTCCCTCTCTTCTAGAGTCTCACCAATGCAAGCAATGACCTTCAGACCAGACTCAAGAGCATGGGCAACCTTAAAAACGTATTAAAATAAAATTATAAGTACTCTGAAAGATTATAATGTTGAGCATAGTGTTGTTTCAAACATACTTTTTCTGCAACTAGTTCGTCTTTTTCGGCAAAAATTGTTCTCCTTTCTGAATGGCCAAGGATGACCCAGTTCGCACCAATATCTTTAATCATAGCTGGGGAGATTTCACCTGAAGCAAATGTAATGATACTCTGAAAAACAAAACACTGACGAAAAGACAGAGTCACTTGAGAATGTAAAGATTGTTTCTTACCGGTAAAAGCACCCTTTGCGCTTTTCCAGCAGTTTTGAGCGGCAACACTAATTGTACCAGGAATGATGGATTGAACATATTCAAGGTAGATTGCTGGGACGCCCACTACAACCTGTAGAGTACAGTATCAGTTTTAAAGATGGAAACAAAGTGGAATATACACAAATATAACATAACATGCCTGCAATCCCCGAACGGTTAGATGGTTTTGTTTTTTTATGCAATAATAAACAATTTCTTTTTTCTTATAATATAAATGTACATATTAACAACTGAATAAATATAGAAATTTTGCTGATATACTTTACCTCAACATTGGGGTCCAATGGGCCCTTTTTCAGAGTCTCAACAATTTCGGTAACTTGTTTCTTGTCTCCATTCATCTTCCAGTTGCCACCAACAACAAATTTACGACCCATGTTGCTGAGAAATTTGTCTAAAAACAAAATAATAGGTAAGATTTTTTTTCTAGTGTAATCTTGAGATTCTGCTAAAGTAGTAGGTACCAAAAGAGTTGCTATGAATCGGTCTGGCTGTCTGTTTATAATCAGTCATATTTTGTTTGATAAAATCTGTATAAGTAGTTACTTTTTACACAATAAATATGATAGTGCTATCATAAAGCTTGACTCGGTTTTCTTGCGACATTGACTCATAATGACCTATTTGACAGCCTTAACCTAGGCTTTTTTTTTTAGGATGGGAAGTCATCAAATGACCCCTCCCGCTCTGGGTGGAGCAGAAGGGAGTGTCAGACTCTTACTGACTAAAACCCATCCGTGTTCCTTCCTTAGCCCTTTATGTTCCAGGGTAGAGCTAGACAATCCCGCTGCACCATTTCCTAGCCTGGTACCTAATTGGTAACACTGCACTGAGGTTGGTAGAGATGTAATTGTGTGTAACGGAACTTCAGGAACAGGAAAAAAAATATAATAAACGTATAGCCCCATTGACTTGATAACTTTTGAAATCAATGATACCCCCGGTATCACACATTTTCTCATATATTTACGGATTTTCGAAGTTCGTCATGGTGTCGGTAAAGCTACGTGGCGATGAATTTTTTCTATTTAATAGTTTAGTTTATAGAATGGAGAATTTTTAGAGACTATAATTATTGTATTCTAATTATTTTATAATAGAAGTACCGGCCACTTGCATTATCATTACAGATAAATAAAATCTTCAACACGTAAAAAAGGGAAAGACATTATTTGTTTTCTTCACTATTTAATTCTCTTCTTTAAAAGTGCTTAAAACACTCACCTGGTTTTATTTAGTAGATTCTAGGAAATTAACAACTTCGTCACTTCACCGCTAGCGGGATACCGGAATGCTGTAATCGGTAATCGAAATTTATTCTCTTTGTCCCTAAAATATATTCTTTTATCAATCTATCAAGCATTGGTTCAATGCAAATTTCTGGCCAATAACAAGTGGAGTATTCAAAAAGTAGGAATATTTTCACCAATCGCAAGCAAGCAACGTAACGAATAATCTTTCATTGCAGAGAAAACGAACAAAAAGGTATGACCTCTGTGACATTGAGATTGTTTTTTTGAAGAACTGATATATCACATCTGATTTCCAGGCTTTTAGGCAACTTTTTTATCTAGAAAAAAACAGCATGTCTTCATTTCATCTAGGGGCATTACCACCAGTTCTTATAGCAGGTTGTCCTTATTGTATAGGGCAAAAGCATTCCTCTCCCTTTTCCACACTGGTCTGTTTTCTGCTAATGCAGTAAAGTCTTTTTGGTAGAAGTCACACTCGTCCCACTATGTTTATTTATTTATTATGTGACCTACTCCAACAGCTTCTATGTATAATTTATCTTAGGTACAGACGCCAGCACATCAAGCTCAAGCACATCAAGCATACAATCTGTCTTTCTTTAATAGATTTTCAACTTTATCGCTAAATAATAAGGTTTAAAGTTGATTGTGAAAATTTGACAGTTTCGGGTAGCTTGCTTTGCACACCTAATAATACAAAAAAGGCTAGAAATACAAACACAAAAAAAAAATTACAATATACTTCTTATACTTAAGAATAATAACATAAAGTAAAATAAAGAGACGAACAACATTGAAATGCCCACTTACTTAAAATTACGACCAAGTAAATAGTATAAATAGAAATGAGATCCTATTGGGAACTTGGGAAGTTCATCTTCTCTATCCTTAGGGCGCATCCCCACTAGGACCGCGCGGCCTTTTTTCAGTTTTGGGGCGTCGAGGCCCCGGCGGCCTCACAAAGCTTTTGCTGTTTTTTGCAACGCGTCTCCAATATAAAAGCCGCGCGCCCTGCCTTGTGCAGTTGCTTTCGTGATGTACGCACGGCTACACATTTTGATTTTTTGATTTTGTACGAAAAACATAAACAATGCGAGATCTTCTCCATAGGTTGTACACACGGCTACACATCAAGCTATACATAACCAGTATAAGCTGACTTCTGATTATACGAAAAACCTATACAATGCGAGGTCAGCAAAAACTGGAAATGTATAGCTTGATGTGTAGCCGTGTGTACCTACGCTTAGGAATGGTAACTAGCTTCATATTTTCTGACTGACCGACTTCTTGACAATTCAAAAGTGTCTGTAAATGGTTTAATTGAAATAAATGCTTTGAGTTTGGGTTTGAGATCAGCTAAAACGTTACCTAAATGTATTTAATGTATAGCTTGATGTGTAGCCGTGTGTACGAGGAAGAGGAGGTGCCTTTAGGTTCAGAAGCATAATATCATTATTGTAATAAGCATGCATTTATTCCTAAAGAAAACGTAGAAGCAGCGCGCCGCTTGTGCGCCCGCGCCTCGACGCCGCGCCCACGCCGCTTCGACTCTAGCTCGTGTGAGCGACGCCCCTTAAAATAATATAAAAATAAACTAATTGCCATGCTGTCGATAGTCGATTGTTCTGTCACTTCTGTTCTGCAGCTGCTGGCAGCTGCTGTCAGTCAGTTCTTAGTTGTCATTGTGTATTCGGCATATATGTCATATCGACACACACATGTCAAAAAGCGTTCTGTTTCTTTTTAACTAATCAAGAACTGCATATGAAAAGAGAGTCATCTAAATCTCTGTCAAGTACTTTTGGCAACACTTTTGTGTGACGTCAAAATCATGTCTATGCGTGATCGGTCGACATGTTGAGTGCCAAGTTTTATGAATGGTTTTGAGGTAGATGTGCTATCTAACTGTTGATTGCTCAAAATATTTATGTTGTTTTCGAGAGAAAAACGTGTAGAAATTAGGTATTTTGGTGTCGATTAATAGAAAAACCATGCCCTCACACACTGACACATCCTCATCCTCACACACTCACACACACTGTCATTTTTGACAGCGCTCACAGTGGTAATTATCGTTTTGACATTGAGTAGGCACTGTGAGCGCGTTCACGAGCGTTCCGAATTGGTGACAGTTCTCAGCTGTTACAATGGTAATAATTTATCTAATACGGAACGGTTTGTGAGACGATTTGAGTGCTGTGAGCGATTATAGCTAATTCGGAATGCGGCCTTAGTCATCTATGAACTATGATCTACCCTAAAACCATTCTTATAACTCGGCACTCAACATGGCGACCGGTCACGCATAGCAATGACTAAATAAACCTATGAACTGGGCAGACCTACTAAATTAGCGTGTATACCTACACTAATAGGGTTATAGGGCACTTAAGATGGACGCCTTTCGTAGTGTTCTTTTCATTTTTTCTCGCACCACACTTTTTTAAACAACACGAGGGCATGATTTTCCTATTAATGGACACCAAAACACATAGTTTCTAGACGTATTTCTCTCAAAAACAACAAAATTTTTTTGAGCAATCAACCGTTTGACAGTACATCTGCTACGTAACCATTCATAAAACTCGGCACTCAACATGACGGCCCGTCACGCATAGACATGGATATTGACGTCACACAAAAGTGTTGCCAAATTTAGTACTTGACAAACATTTAGATGTATCTCTTTTCATATGCAGCTCTTGATTAGTTAAAAAGAAACAGAACGCTTTTTCACATGAGTGTGTCGATATGATAGATATTTGTATAACTATTGTTTCTATACTAGAATAGGGCATCTCCATGCTTCTCCTATCTCAATGGTGCGTGACATGCTCTGTGTGTGTGTGTGTCTGTCTGCTGTCAATAAGCTGTCATTCAGAGTCAGACATTCACACTTCAAAGCTTCACACAAAGAGTACTTTGTATATACGGAAAGCTTCACAGTCTGGAACTGGAATTAAATTGTTACGATACTAAAAAAGGAGGAATAGATACTATAATAATTAATTTATTAAAAGGTGCTGTAATCGACGGTCATGGACCGAAAAATATTTTGGAGAGTAAGTCGTTTATAAACCTTTCATTTGTGCTAGGCTAGGTTTACAGTTAACTAATCCTTCCTAAAATAATAACGGTACTTTTACGTATTTTTATCTCTGTCTGTTATTTATTGTGCAACTTTTATTCAGATAAATAACAAAACAGTCTATAATGCAGGCTAAAATTAGGGTCTTGTAACAAAAACAGGTTATTGGAGTAGCTACTATTTAAAATGCAGAGGCGTTGTGGAAAGTCAGCCGGGGAGTTATCAGCGGCGTTCACCATGCGGCACAAACGATGACAAATTGAGTGTATCCTGTTTAGAAATATTTTTTTGTTGCTTATTTGCACATTATTGTCTACTGCATATTCCAAGGTGAACTGGAAGTAAAGATAACAGTAAATGAACGTCTCAATTAACCCACGTCGACAATCTAGACGAGGGTCAGGTTTGCTAGTAGGTATCCTGTCAGTTATCTATTGCTATGGTTATATGTTTCACATAAACAGGTACACACTTTGGAATGTACCTATACAATGGGACAATCTATATCCCCCCCACCTCCAAGAACCTACATGTAAAGAGTCACTTTTGTGAACTTACTGCTGCTTAATTCCTAGTAGGCCAAGTGTACTTGCAAGTTGTCTAGGGTGGCAATACAGTCGAAATAGTGTGGGTATGTGTGGGTAGTTGTAGTAGTAGTACTACCTGCTTTTGTACAATACAGAATTTCACAGTAAAAATGCAAGCATTTCCTGTTAGACTGCCCTGGTTTACTGCTTGTTCCCATCACCTTTGCCAGTAGCAGAAACTTACTTAATTTGCACATTTTTGGAACTTGAATTCTGTTCATTCCCTGGTTTCTGGAAGCTTTCTGTGAAATCTTATCTCAGTTGTTATGAATGATATTGTGATAAAAATGCTAACAACCAATTGGCTCACTTAGATTAGAACACTATCAATGATGTGAATGGGTTCCTAAGAACAAGGAAAAAGTTGGAATTCTACTGGAAAGTATAGTTTTAAATTACACTGACCACCTATTCTCATGCCAATCATTATCCAAATAAATTAACTGTATTGTTTTATTTCAGATATTGTTGCTGTTATGTATAATTTTAGTACAAAAGTCTGTTCAAGCAAAGAAACAAAAAACTGCTGTTATAACAGATATAGGTGATATAAAAGAGTTTAAGAAACTATTAAGAACTAAGACTAATGTTTTGATATTATTTGTGAATGATAAGAATTCACAATCAATCACAGATGTATTCAAAGATACGGCTGATTCTATGAAAGGGCAAGCAACCCTTGCCATTATAGATTGCAATAATAGGTAAGTTCTCTCAGGATATTCATTACATTTCAATATAATACACCACTGTTTCTGAAAAGAACACACTTGCAGGTCTTTCAAAATCTGTAGCCAACACACTTTTGTAAACCTTTCAAAATCGGGAGCAACATACTTTTATATATTTAAAAATCTGGAAGCATCGCACTTTTGTGGACCATTCACAATCTGGAGGCAACACACTTTTGTAGATTGTTAAAAATCTACAAAAGTACAATTCACTTTGTAGTTCTTTAAAAACATGGAGACAACACGCTTTTATAAATCTTTCAAAATCTGGAGACACTTAAGTAGATCTTTCAAAATCATTAGACAACACACATCTATAGATCTTTCAAAATCTGGAGACAACACACTTTTGTAGATCTTTCAAAATCTGGAGACAACAACATTGTAGATCTTTCAAAATCTTTAGGCAACACACCTTAAATTAGTAGATCTTTCAAAATATGAAGGCAACACACTTTTGTAGTTCTTTAAAAATCTTGAGGCAACACACTTTTGTAGGTCTTTCAAAATCAAAATACATCACCATTAAGTAGATCTATCAAAATCTGGAGGCAACTTTTTTAGGCTTCCTTACGCAATCTGAATCTAATTAACCATATTATGAAGCCAGTTGAAATGAATAATTGTTTATTACTTTGTTGCTTTGTAGTGATGGCAAGAAGCTGTGCAAAAAACTGAAGATATCTTCAGACAAATCCTACTATCTGAAGCATTATAAAGATGGTGAATTTCATAAAGATTATGACAGGAACGAGTCTGTTAATTCATTGTGTAACTTCCTGAGAGATCCAACCGGAGATCTGCCGTGGGATGAAGATCCTACTGCCACTGATATATTTCATCTCCAAGATGGCGAGGTTTGTAATCTGTTTTATATTTTGTTCTTTTGTTTAACTAGTTGGCCACAGATGAGTTTACTTCTCAATCTAATTTAGGATTGGCCACTTTTTGATGTCCAGTAAACATTTACATAAAAAAATAATTGTATTTGAAAAAAACTCCACTATCAGTACACTGTTATCAGCTTTACGTAATAGGCATGAGTATGCTGATTAAGAATAATGAGCATTGCGAATACTGTTTAGGATGTTAAAAAGGTATGATGAATTACATTTTGCATGCATTGAACAAAGAGGCTGCTGCAAAAACTTTTTTTTTTTAAGGATGGGAAATCATCAAATGACCCCTCCCGCTCTGGGTGGAGCGGAAGGGATTGTCAGACTCTTACTGACTAAAATCCATCCGTGTTCCTTCCTTAGCCCTTTCAATCCCGCTGCCCCGGCAGGCTCCGGCCCTGATGGGCCCTTTCTCTGATGCTGACATCTCTTTGAGGCGCGCGTTGAACACAAGCGCCGTCCGGCACGGGCCTGGTTCTGATCGGACGGTGAGCTACCCATTACTCTCCGTCCGCAGTCCCGCGCCTTGTTGCAAATACTAGGGATTCAGAAAGGCGAAGCTGTTTTATGGTGTTGTACTTTGTACTATTGTTGCAAATACTTCAGAGTAGTACAAAGTACAACACTATAAAACAGCTCCGTCTTTCTGAATCCCTAGCTGGCTAGAGAAATTAATTATATTCTATTCTGGTATAAATGATTAAAGAATGCCTATACTACATATATAGTTAGTCTAGTCGCAAGCGCAACTGTTCTGCTGAGCGTGGGGTGGGGTGAGGTTTGTTCCATTGTTCGATCACTGGTGTGATACTTCCTGGCCGCGCCACAGTGGTAAATTAAGGAAACACTTTATGTACTTTAGGGTACATGTAGTGAAAAAAATTGTACCTTAACGAATAATGAAATATAATGAAGTTTTGGTGGCGCGGCTGCTAAGTATATTTCCTGGCCGCTTCACCAACACGAGGCTATAATTTCTAAAGTAATAAAATTTTCGAATCTTTATAATAGCGTAACGAAAAGAACAATTTTGGTACAATTCTTTAGTGTACATTATGTCCGGCTACGCTATTACCTAATAGTTTACAGAAACCGTGGTGGCAAGGCCAGGAATTATACTTCCCAGCCGCGCCACCAAAACTTCATTATATATCTTTGTTTTATTTATTTTTTAAAGGCCAATTTGGCAGAATCATAAAAGGATAACATTATGAATCATATTATAAGTCGTAAAATGTCACTTTAAATTTGCCTACAATTCATCTGTAACACAAAAAAACTGGTAGAACATTGTAACCATTTCTTTCTGCAGCGTTCTGTACCGCAAAACCGCTACTTTATGTCATATCTCGCGCATGCTAGCATTGCAACCATACCTTACCTGCCTTACATCTCAAAGCATAGCAAATGTATTACAAAATGTTATTGTAGCCTGCACAGCTCATGTTAACGGAATCTCATATAATATCGACTATAGAATGTTAATCAGATTGTTGTTTATATTTGCTGGCTTTGTTTTTAAAACTGAAGTAGGCACGATATTCGTACACAATAAATACATAACAATAGAGACTCAGCAATATAAAACTGTTATTGTTTGAATTTTCACCGGTTTACTAACTTACATTCCCATGTATGAATAGTCAACTTGTAAGGTTTTATTTTTAGCCTTACTAATGAGGTCATTAATAACAAAAGGTCAGTAATGTCAGAAGACGTCTTATTACTGCCAGTAACGGCTGTTATATGCATTCGTGTTATTTCGTATGACAACAATAGTTTTGTATGGTTTATTCCCGATGTCCACTACTTGTTTGGCCACACCTGGGGGACAGCGAAACAACTTTTAAAATTTATTCTCGTTATCCACCACTGGGGGACACTTCATGGTTTGAATAGGTCGAATCTGTTCCTAATCCGAATCGGGGCACCCCCGACTTCACGTAATCTAATTCCGTAAATACGTACCTGTTATAGTCGCGAATCATATTTTGATCTAGATACCTACAACCTGAAACTTACTTGAAAATTGCAAAAAACCTATGAAAAATTTAATTCCGCGGGCTACAACTGTGCATTCACCGGATACATTATGGCTTCAGCGAAAGTGATTATTATGTATATTGTTTAGCACTGCGTGATACACGACGAGACATAATAGAAGTTTTATTGTCATTATATAGGCGTTCAGTGTCACACAACGTCGTCGTGGTTATCTTATCTTTTCACGCCTTAACGGCTGAACGGATTTGGATGAAATTTGGCACGCGGAGATGAGTTGTGGCATTGGATACTTTTTATCCTGGTAGTACACACGGGCATAGCCACGGCAGCGAAAGCTAGTTTTGTAACAGGTTTATATTCAGTAAACTTTGAGACAAAATTTGAATGGTAATGTCTTCCGGTTTGAAGGGAAGGGTATGGGTGCCGGTCAATTTCAGTTCTTTTCTCTTTGATGCCATTGGATCTGCGATGCCTCAGGTACTGCAGATGTCCATATGGACAAACAGAACAAGAAATTGATCTTATACTTAATGATTTCGTTTTTCCTCGGAACCCTAAAAATACTTCAATGTAAAGTACATTGAAGTATTTTTAGTAGTAGTAACTGAATCTGGATTATCTATCTTCAATTGAGTTTTTTTAGCAGACAATAATGATACTTACAAGTGTCTTTGTTTTAGGCTCTTAACAAGTTCCTAAAGAAAGGTGCTGGTGCTTACAAGAAATCGATGATAATGTTTTATGCTCCGTGGTGCGGATACTGCAAGACTTTAAAACCAGTATATGTTAACGCTGCTGCTGATTTGAAGGTGAGAACTTAATTGTTTATGGTTGGTGCCAATCGTCTTGCACTGATGCGCACTTACTGACTTGTGACCTTATACCTCTCGCCAATCTGTATGGCTTCTCTGTAGTACGCGTTAAGGCTCCCGCAGACAAGCGCGACGCGATAGCGAGACGCGACTCTAGTAGAACAATTTCTTTAAAAAGTCCATGGTAACTGAGAACAGTTACCATGGACTTTTTAAAGACTCTGGTAGAAACCAGAGTCGCGTCGCACCGTTGCGTAGAGCTTGTTTGCGGGAGCCTTTAAGGCTGGCGCTTACCAAGCGGCACGGTGCGGCACGGCATAACTCGAAAAGCAGCGATATGCCGCAGCAGACTTCGGTACACAAATGTTAATGCTTTGCTGTGCCAAGAAGTCGTGTCGCCCCGAGAGCGCTGACCTTTACCTTACGACCCCTGCGTGCACTGGCCACTCGCTTCTGTTTGGTTACTGTGCAAGATAAGGATCCCTAGGCAGGGATCCTCCAGCCAGATTCATGTCATGACACCTTTCCTCAACTGTATGGTCTATCTATAGTTTCTATGGTCACAGAGCATAGAGAAGCCTTAGCGGCCCCTAAACGCGATCGCGTGGTCTTGCGTTTTAGTGTCATATGCATATCAGTACATACCTATTAAATTTATCTAATGATGCTAAACACTTTGCCTGTTTAGACTTAAAAACTTGTTTACGTGTGATTTCAGGGTGAATCACTACTCGCTGCAATTGATGTTTCCAAACCAGGAAACTCTAAAATAAGACAACAGTATAACATAACTGGATTCCCTACCTTATTGTATTATGAGTAAGTACTGATAATATAATATTGTGTACCCGATGATTTTTTTTACCGTCTCGAAATGTTTACAGGGTGTTCTACTCATGAATATGAACAATTTTCACTATGGGACCAACTCTGCAATCACAAAAAAATCTGCTGTTTAATACAAAAATTCAATACCTACTAGACCAAAATGTATGAAACGGCAGATTTTTTTTTTTCGTAATTTCTGAGTTGGTACCGTAATGAAAGTTGTTCATATTCATGGGCACCGGGCACCCTGTAAAAATTTCGAGACGGTAAAAAAAATCACCGGTATGTATATAATAAAACATTGTTGCGCGCGTTGTGATGGCGTATATTGGACGAAGCCTATGTACAACAGAGGACTATCAAAAGACGCTAGATTAATGCCGAAACGTCAAAGCCACATCCTTTTCCTCTCTTATCTCTGTCTGTCCATTTCAAAGTTTAACATTTAGCGTTTTTTGCGGAAATCTATGACAGTAATATGTTATTCAAAAACATTTAGTTTTATTTCCGTAAAAACTAGATCCAGGCTTGGATGCAGCTTTCAAAAATATGCGGTTGCAGACGGTGCGATAATTAAAATGCAACATGCAACCCGAACCTATACGCGTATAGTTTTGGGTTGCAAGTTGCATTTTACATAAACAAAACATTTGTGGCGGCATCTTAACCGCCACATGCGGACTATGCATCATACTGACGTCACGTAAAATCCTGCATCGTACAGACGCCAGCACATCAAGCTACTACAATCTGTCAAATTTCTTTGATAGATTTTCAACTTTATCGCTAAAGTATAAGGTTCAAAGTTGATTGGGAAAATTTTACAGTTTCTGTTAGGTTGATGTGCTGGCGTCTGTACAAGCAGAGTTTACCGCGCAGCAGGAATATATATACAACGTACAACATATACGAGTACAACGCCCTGACATCAATCATCGGGCCTCCGGCGACGCCACGACCCTCCTCCAGGAGAGTAGTAAGGCCACAAGTGCTCTCAGGAAGTACAAGTCCCGACCGCCGTCCTTCCGTCTTCGCCATTCCATGTCCGCCCCGACCCTTGCTCGAGCCAGCCCGCGCCGAAGAGGCTGTAGCTTTAAATTTGACCCTAAATAATTAAGATTCAGCCTGTCCCTTGTTGCCCTCTCCCAGCGATGCCCTAAGGCAAGGTCCGTACCCCACGTACCTCTTAGCGTGTAGTCGCTAAGTTTTTAAGTTTTTTAAGCCCTGGCTGAAGGCCTTTATTTATTGAGGTAACCACAAGCAAGTCCGGTTAAGCAGACGACAACCTCCTAGGTTGAATTACGATACGCCATTCCAAAAAAAAAGTCAATCGTCGGGCAGTTGCTCACCAGACACTACCCCCGTCTGGTCGGAGGATCCTCCCTTTTCTATAGTGAATGAGTGAACTTTACACCTTATTCCTCACAACTCTATACACGGGAAACACGTGTCAAGATATTTTCTGCATTACTTTTTACACACTACTCTTTATGATTAATCTTTATATTTTTTTCATTGTAGAAAAGGACAATACAAGTTACCATACAACGGCGAAAACAAAAGACAAGCGATTGTAGACTTTATGAGAGACCCTACCACTGCCATGCAGCAAAAGAAGAAGGAAGTTGTGGATGATAGCTGGCCTGAAGACTCTGATGTTGTGCATCTCACTGGTGAGTTTTTAGATTTTAAGTCAATCTGTACGTGGCATATCAAGCCTTTTCTTTATATAGAAAATACTTTTGGATACCTATGTTCTGGAGAGAATACAGCGTATTAACGGATCCCTATAAATTAAACGTGAGCTTGTAGACGAGCCTGTAAATTGCAAAGAATACTTGTTCAAAACCTACTAAGTAATGCTCAGTTCCTTTAAACAAAAACGAATCTTTAATCAAAGGTGTACATATAAGATTGGTAAGCAAATTTTACCTGTGATAGCTGCTTTCATATGGGAAGGTCTACAGGGTCTACTATACAATATGCGGTCCTTGCTTAATTATTGGTAAAGATACAAGAGTCTTAATTTTAACCAATAACAGCCCGTAAACTATTGGAATCGGCCATTAATATTTTTTTATTGATATGAAACTAGTGTCAGTCAATTACCTACGATTGGAATAGAGATAAGGGAATTATTTATTACCAATAGCACAAACAAAACCGGGAAAGGAAATAAACATACAATGATAAGTCTTATCGCTAAAAGAACAATTGGAATAAAATTGTGCAAGAAAAGATGATAGGTTTGCAGTGTTCATTAAGAGCGTTTACGACGTACGGCATTTCATACAAACTTTCAAGCCCTTGTTTTTCGAAATGAATGAACCGATTTTAAATGAAACTTCTTACGCATAAGCAGGATACAAAGGTCTAAAAAGTTAGTAATAACATTTTCGAAATGTCTTATTTAAAAAAAGATAACTGGAAATCTCTGTTTCTATGGAAAATTTAAAATCGGTCTAGTTTGGCTGTAACACAATTTTTTTTTAAACAAAATTTTTCATATAAAGTAGGCGGGAATGTTGCCACATGACTGAAATGCAACAAACTGCTTCTTTCGTTAACCGGTTAAATACCGTTAGAGGGATGATAACATTTTTTTTTATAAAAAAAAAGGTTTTGTATGCAAATAGCAATGCTTAAAAAAATTGCCATTTTATAAACGTTTTAAAATAACTTCTTGACAAAGACGACTAGTGCATAGAAGTGACACGGCAATGTTAATTCGTATTAGTGCAATTGTCAGTACCGCGCGACAAGGACGGGAATAATCCCCACCAAAAACTTTTTAAGCGTGTAGCTTCTCCGAATTTCCATAATTTTTATAGTTTCTTTTTTCATTAAGTGTCTCGTTTTATTATGCCTTCCGTGAAATTACATTATTTTTTCGAACATTTCTTATAAGGGCTGTCTCAGTAAGAATGCACTTTTTAAATTTAGAATTTTTTTTTTCGTGCAAGTGGCAACTCTGAAATTAGACAACCTTTATCAGTCTTCATCCCTATTACAGAAACAATTTAAAAGCCTTTGTATCCCGCGTGGATCCACGTCCACATAAGAAGGGTTAAAACTGTCGTGTTTTCTACTTTTCTTCTTTGTCATCATTTTCGTGTCCTTGTCTCAACTTATTTGACACAGCATGTTTTCTGCTCTAATTATTATTATTTACACTCTGTCCACTAGGTTAACCGTTTTTTGACATATTGAACTAGTGATTGCAGCAACGTTATAACTATCAGGTTAAGCTACGCTTGCCGCGGTTGGTCTGTGGATGGGTGACCATCTTTACATACCGAGACCCCTCCGTGCCTCGGAAAGCACGTTGAGTCGTTGGTCCCGGCTGTCATTCGTGGATCTTTGACAGTCGTTACGGGTAGTCAGAAGCCCGGAAGTCTGACAACCAGTCTTACCAAGGGGTATCGTATTACCCAGTAACTGGGTTGTGGAGGTCAGATAGGCAGTCGCTCCATGTAAAATACTGGTATTCAGCTACATCCGGTTAGACTGGAAGCCGACCCCAACATAGTTGGGAAAAGGCTAGGCAGATGATGATATCAATTATCGATTTTTTGCAGTCGTATAAAAAATGGTGCGGTTTCCATGCCTGTTTTTATTATTATTAAATACAAAACTATATAAATTAGCCGTTTTGTTTACTTTAATTTCAATTTTGCAGGTTTTAGAGCGGAAATCAGCGTAAAAATAACGTATACACTGCCATGGTTTGTATCAATTGTATGTATCAATTGTGTCGTAGTGTGTACACATAAATATAGGGTTTACTACACTGTTAAAACACAAAGTTATTTACTAAAAACATTTTATGAAAGTTTTAAAATCAAAATAATACAATAACATCTTGTTTATAGTGGAAAATCCCTATCCTGGCAAATAATTTATATATTTTATTGATATTTGAGTGAATGCATGGTTTTTCTATACTGATTTACCTATAATATAAAACTATTATTTTCGATTTATTCATTTGAAGCGAATACATTCTAACCCGCGATTCTATCCCATCACTTAGTACGCTAGAATGTAAAATACGCATAACAATTTTTTTTTGTCAAAACTGATACACGTAGGTGCTGATTATGATGTCTGTAAGAAGTCATTAAGACGGCATCGACCAAACACCGACCGCGCAGTGGCGCCCTCATCGTTTATTTGGTTATTTCTTTTATTCTAGAATGAAAATGCAGAAAATAAGCACATTAAGTTGTGCTTCTCAAGATTATACGTTAATATTATTATAAGAGGTAGTTTTATATTGCTTAATTTTATTATAATCCTAAAAACGGATAATAGTGGCCACTATTTTCTGTTTTTGTGATTACGAGTATAATCTAACTAAACAATGTGAAACTACCTCTTATAATAATATTAACGTATAATCTTATGAAGCACAACTTAACGTGCTTATTTTCTGCATTTTCATTCTAAAATAAAAGAAATAACCAAATAACCGATGAGGGCGCCACTAGTGGGTCGGCGCCCCCTTAAATAAATAAGATAATTCAATAAGATAACGCAGTTTATATAATTATTTTATTACGCATTTTAAAGTTAACTTTTATATAATCTGGAATAGTTCGTTCTTAGGCTGCTGTCAAAAAACGGTTAACCTAGTGGACCATAGTGGACAGAGTGTACAAATTTTTCTTCTATGAGTGTACTCCTCGCAAACATAAATAAGAAAAAACATTATTTTATTATAGAGTATTTATGTAAAAAGAATACTGTTGCTGGCACAAAATTGTCATGTATTTTTCACCGGCCTCTGCTTTCAGTCATTTAATGGTGTGTCATGGCTAAGTCTACGAAAATCATGATTTTTTAATGCTTTTATTCTTAATTAATGTAAAATATTTGGTGAATATTTTAGTTATAAACTGTTCAAGGTAATGTGTAACATAAATCTCGCATTATGCACACGCAGAAATGGTTGGTTGCCAAATTATTGAAAGGTATTCTTAATATTTATTAATGTATTAGCCAAAGCATTGACTTTATATTACTAGCGTAAGGACCGGGCCAACCGCGCGACTAAATGGGACCAACGCGCTGGCCCTAAAATGACGGTTTTAGGGCCATCGCGACTCAGTTGACAGTGGTCCGCGCGATGGAGAGAACATGTATTTGCCTGTCATAAAAATGCATAGTTGCGTGGTAAAAGGCTGCAAAAATTACGATACAAAGATATAAAAAACTTTTTAACAAAAAAAAAACAACCGACTTCCAACAAAACACTGAAAAGTGAAAAATGACTTTAATTTCAGAAGTCGGTGTCGTTGTTTCTGAATTTTCGTTTTTGACACCGACTTTTTTTTGTTAAAAAGTTTTTTATTTTCACTTTTTAGGGTTCCGTACCTCAAACACAAAAAAACGGATCTCTTATAGGATCACTCGAGTATCTGTCTGTCTGTCCGTCTGTCACATCCAATTTTCTCCGAATCTAATGGACCGATAGGTGTTGTCTGAGAGTCATCACTTCATGCTGCTGAGCTAATGATAAATGAAAGTCAAATACTTTTATTCAATTAGGCCTATTACAAGCTCTTTCGACAATTACAACCTCTTACCATCATCAGATGCGGGCCCTGTTCGTCCCATTACATCATTACGAGAAATGAAATGATGAAGACGATTGTCTTCAAGTCCACGTCTATCTAAGAACTGCTAAGTAGTTTCTGTCGACATATTGCTGTATCTCTTAACTTCTAACAGTTAAGGACTGCTGTGGCTACCATCGACGGCTCGGTAGCATTAAAGTCGGACTTTTATTTAGCTGCAGTAAAATGACAGCTTATGTGTAACTTAAATGACTGAAATTGGCATCTTTTTTTGTTTTTTCGCGGCCATCAACCAAACCTTGTTTTTCTAGTACAGAATAGTGTAACAAACGAAACTTATTTGACATGCATATCTCTAAATGCAGTCCGAAATGAATTTACTACAGCTAATTAAAAGTCGGAGTATAGGTAAGTGATGACTCTCAGACTCAAACACATTTGATTTGAGAGAATTCAACTAACACACTGTACATGCCTACCAAAGAGGATTTTCCTCGACTTTCATGGGATCCCTTCATCAGACTCGTGACTTGGTGACAATGGGACCACCTCGAGAGCATACCGTTTCAAACCCTAATGTCAACTGCTCATCACCTGTAAGAAAATATTGCTTTTCCCAATGCTGGGACGTTAATTGTTGAGGAGTTCTCCTGTTAAAAACCAGGAGAACTGGAGCTGATGGTAAAGTCACCATCAGCTCCACTTCATACGCATTGTGACGAACATAAATTGCTTAGCAACCATATTAAAGCAATCAAATCGCAACCCGTGAAATATTTGTCATTGAGTAGTTCCGATGGCCATCTGTGGTCTTCAGCATCAGTTCCACTTCACCAAATTATACTTTCTGAATGAAAATGCTTGAGTTGTTGATGAAAATACCAAAATTGCTATATGTAAGCCTATAACATTTGAGGAGTTCCTTCAACTCCTCATGGATCCCATCATCAGAACTGGATTTTGACGAAGTATATCCTTTTAAATAAAAAAATAATTTTCCAAATCGGTTTATAAATGACGGCGTACTGAGGTAACAAACAAAAAAACATACAACCGATTTGAGAACCTCCTCCTTTTTTTGAAGTCTGTTAAAAAGAGACATGGGATACGATATCCCATGTTTCTTTAAGTAATTTAAGTCATTTTGAATTTTGGTACCAAATTAGGAGCAGACATAATTATAAACGATGTTTATACAATATGCGATAGCGAAACAATACAAATAATTTTAAAATTAAGTATCTACAGATTTCCAAATGATTCAACGCGTAGAGATTTGGAGTCGCATTATTAGGGAACAATGGATGGAGCCTTATTTCAAACCTCATAAAAATACAAGAGTATGCTCTGCTCATTTTTGTGACATTGATTTCGACATTAATATTATATTACTTATTTATAAGCTTTATTTAAGCTATAAAATAAAAAATATTATTATTAAAATTAATAAATATTCATTAGCTGATAAAATTTACAAATATGGGAGAATACGATTTTGGTTTTTCTCCAAAGTTTGGGAATTTTCGAGGTGGCCAGACCTGTATTGTAAAATTCCAGCAACCACTATACAGCTACAAACTCCAAGTGTTTGATTTGTTCCACCCTTAGGTCATCAACGCCGCGCCGCGCCGGCAGCCTTTTTTTTTTTTTTTTTAAGGATGGGAAATCATCTAATGACCCCTCCCGCTCTGGGTGGAGCGGAAGGGAGTGTCAGACTCTTACTGACTAAAACCCATCCGTGTTCCTTCCTTAGCCTTTTATGTTCCGGGGCAGCGGTAACCCTTTCGGACAATCCCGCTGCCCCGGCAGGCTTCGGCCCTGACGGGCCCCTCCTTCGATGCTGACATCTCTTTGAGGCGCGCGTGGAACACATACGCGCCGTCCGGCACGGGCCTGGTCCTGATCGGACGGCGAGCTACCCATTACTCGCCGTCCGCAGGCCCGCGCCTACGGTGGCCGGGAGTCGTCACGCGGCTCCCGACGCCCGGAGCGTCTACCGCGGCGGCTGGGACGGGCGGCTCTCTCCGCTCTCTCCCTCGGCCATCCCGCCACCTCCTTCGCTAGCATGACTGCTTCGCTGCTTCGCGCCGGCAGCCTTCACATTTTTTTGTGCCTAAGTACACACGTACAAGGTTACGTCGTCGGCCTATGCAACGCTGTACTCACGTAGTTCGTATGAATTATAACAGACGGCGCTACTTTTGCTTGTATGAAGAAGGTATAAGTAAAATGTTCAGATGGGCGTATCCTTACTTTTGAAGTCATTGAGCCAAAGACAAAAAAAATATAATGATGATGTTCAAGTTTTACAATTTATTTCACATAAATTTTATCATTTGGGCCACAAACTTTACAAACAACCACCACAAAACTTTACAAACAATTCAAAAAAATTGTTAATTTGCAGAAATAAATGCGTAACACGGATATTAAAAATATGTAGGTATGAGTAAAGAATTGATTGTAAATTGTTTACTTACAATCAATTCTTTCGCATTTTTAAATAACGCGGTTGGTCCGTGGTTAGGTGACCGCCTTTACATACCAAGAGTACCAAGACCCCTCCGTGCTTCGGAAAGACCGTTAGTGCCTTTTCACAAGTCCCGGCAACCGGGTAACCGGTGCTGGGTACCAGGCGGAGAAGTATATAGCCATGTACGTTAGCTTTCACACGTACCTACCGGCGCGTAGTTTGCCTGGCAAGTTTACCAGAAAGTCGGCACCGGCTACCCGGTTGCCGGGACGTGTGAAAAGACACTTAAGCGGTTGGTCCCGGCAATCACTCGTGGATCTTTGACAGTCGTTACGGGTTGTCAGAAGCACGAAAGTCTGACAATCAGTCTTACCAAGGGTATCGTATTGCCCAGTAACCGGGTTATGAAGGTCAGATAGGCAGTCGCTCCATGTAAAATACTGGTGCTCAGCTGCATCTGGTTAGACTGCAAGCCGACCCCAACATAGTAGGGAAAAGCCTAGGCAGATGATATGGGACAAAGCGAAAAAAAATCGTAATAAAAACGTATAAAGAACAGAGCACGAAATGGCCGCGTCGGAACGTCTACCAGTACCTACTATCAAAATTCCTGGCACCGAAATAATGATGGAGATGATAAGCGGGCAGTTTTATAATTGCCTGGGTTGCGTTGTAACTGAAATAGTTGAAAACATTTATACATCTTAACTTTATGATAACTTGTTAATTAGATCGCCAACAGCTAGGTAACCCATTTCGATGGTTTTCACCATAACAGCAAATCGACCAAATAGTTTTAACAAATTGGAACCCAGTTCTAATTTTTTCAGGTCATTCTAATCTTGGCGTCTCCTATTATTTATTTTATTTCACCAAAACATTTCTCTTTCTTTTTTTGCAGCTGCGAATTTTGATGAAACCCTTACAAATGTTAAAAATGCGCTCGTAGTCTTTTATGCGCCTTGGTGTGGACATTGCAAACGAATTAAACCCGAGTTCGAGAAAGCAGCCAAAACGATAAAGTCTGAAAAGGTTGGTTTGTTATGTGGTTAAACATAAAAATATGTCACACAAAGCAAAATGATGCTTGTTGTTTTAAGTATAAGGTCGCAAAACCTGTATTATTTTATTGTTGCCCCTGAACTTTGATGGAGGTACTGTATAAGTAATACAGTACCTGGCTGATAATACGGCACATGGAGTTGTACAAAAAGTTACCTGTGTGTGACAGTCTCTTAAGGGGATGCGCCAGGATAGCCCGAAATTCAAATTTACCCACGGTTTTTGAAATTTCCAGGTCAGTATCAGGTTGTATGTTGAACAAAATATGATTCGCGACCGTAACACAACTTTAACGACGATTTTAATGATTACGATCCTGTAAATACATACTGTATTTACAGGATCGTAATCATTAAAATCGTCAATACAACCCTCTAAGTTCATATAATCATATCAATTTATATTTTATGAAACAGTCATTTCGCAGGCTACCTTAGCGCAAACCTCTTAACCTCGATGTGCAATATTAACGGCTATGTAATACAAATATGTACTTACAGATATAAATTGCTTGGAAACGTTTCGACTAAATCATATGAACTTAATTCATATTTTTTCAGCTCGACGGTATTTTGGCAGCAGTGGATGCGACAAAGCAACCGGATCTCGCTTCTCGTTTTGGCGTTAAGGGCTATCCTACACTAAAGTACTTCAGCAAAGGCGAATACCAGTTTGACGCGGGTCATGCTAGGCAAGAAGAGCAAATTATTAGTTTTATTAAGGTTAGTACCATAATAAAATGAGCTGTGTACAAAGGGCCTTACGCTTTTCAAAACTAATTATTTTTTATAACCTGAACTTTTATAACAAGAAATGTTTTATTTTTATAAATCATCTTCTTATGGCTGAGCTAAACCTCATTCGCCCGGATTCTCATTTTCCCATAATTCTATTACTTTCTATCACGCACTAACATCTTCTAAAAGAGGGAGAAAGATTGATTTCGCTCTTCTGGTTGTCTGGCCACCGTGGCGCTTTCGCCTTAAGAGCCATTTCACGTTTTCGCGCGAATTTCCAAGATTTTAGTCGCCTAATTTACCGTCTTAGGTAATACTCTGACATTGTTGAACACATGTAAAAAAAAGACCAATCTTTCGTATTGATACTTCATGTAACACATTTACAAAAACTTATTTGTTTACTTTGTGGTGATTAATCTCCCACAACTAGTTTACTGAAAAATCATCGCAGAGTCAACTTCAGATTCCTATATCTATCATTAATATTTATATATTTGACAAAAAAAAATACAGAAAGCATCAGACATATAATTTTGTCGACACATAATGTAATAGAATATCGATTACTAATAACACTAATTAGTAAAAAAATAAAGTCTAAGGGCAATTTTTACGTTTTATATTGCTATTTTGTCTAGGTTTTTTGGTTTGAATAAGGCGTAATTACATTTAAAAAATCATGTCAAAATAAAGTATGTTCTTTAAAAAAACTAATTCTGAAATTTTATTAAAATCCCTTCATTTAATTAGACATAATATCGTTATTGACATCACTCTATTTAGAATAAATTACAATGCATCGGCGGGCACCGATTAGTACGGCGCGAGCGCCCATCGACGAAGGACCTATGCCAATTTTTCCCGCGTCCCGATTTTCGAGCGCACTTATCGTGAACGCATTATTATACTACGAGTACAACATTTTGATCCTCTTCGCATTTTTTTTTTTCATAAGGTTAGTGTTTTGTTTATTATCAATTAAAGTGTTACTTTAGTACTTTGTAGAATAATTATAATATATTTTTGTGTTATTAGTTTTAGCAATGGGGCGTAAAGAATGTGTATACCATTGTGTCAAAAAAAGGAAAAATAAAAATTCTGCAGCCTAAGAGAAAGCAACAAAAGCGAGGTAGATAATTTATTTTTATTTGTAACTCATATACACAGTAATCGATCACATTATCGAAATGGACTATAGAACTATTTCTTCTATCAATTTTAAAAATTCTAAAAACAATATTGATTATTTTAATAATCATTTAATTATTATTGAATAAAAAAAATATTTAAGTAATTGTAGATATCGAAACTTGACAGCTATTTTGTTTTCATTTTAGAATGAGAAATCGTGTGAATCGAGTAGAGGAGGATAGTACCTTTAGAAGAGACGACGTGCCGGGTACAAGGGAAAAATCAGATTCGACAATAGAAATTGTATTTAATTATTTTTATTCAGACTCGATCGTAAATATTTTTAGTACTTACTTATTATATTTCTTTAAATTTCAATTAGATGTTTTAATGTTCCTTTTGTTTTTAGAACGATCACATTATAATTGATTTTCAATACTTTTGGAATCAATTAATAAATATAAGTGAACACAGAGAGAAGTTCTGCTGCAATTGAACTATTTGAAAATAGAAAAAGAGAAACAGTTGGGTCCCATGTCTAAATTTGACTTCAAGTGTATGATGTGTGGATCTAGCTTTGTTCTATAAACTACGGAGACTGAAACAACTGAACGATCAAGACTCGACCTTAATGCAGGAGCGGTATCAGGTGCAGTCATTACGGGAATTGGTCTCTCAAACTTAAATGAGATCAGTGCATCGATGGATTTGCCAACAATGCCACTCCGATTATACAGTCAAACACATGATGCTATTTCCGACATGTGGAAAACTGCTGCTGAAATGACAATGTTAAATGAAGCCAAACAATAAATTAAAGCGGCAGTATCTCGTGGCGATGATAGCGATCGAAGCGGATGCTTGTTGGGGAAAACGCTCTTACAAAAATAATTATTATGTTATAAATATATTAATATATAATGTCTGATTGTTTACCTGTTCAATTTTATTATACACTTATACATAACATATATTTGTGTTTTTTTATTAGTCTAGCAAGTTAGTAGACTGAATAAATAAAATCACTTTTTTTCATAAGTCTCTAGCAAAGGTGCATTACAATCATGACGGCTCAAGATTGTTTAGTCCGTCTCGACACTCGCGCTACACTGTTTGCATTGTGTATGTGTGGATAGCTACGCACACATACACAATGCTGCCGTCTTTTACCTAAACTCGAGCGTCAAACTTTTGTGAAATGGCTCTTAACCAAGACGTTAATGTTGTCAGGACCCTAAAGAGCCACCACCGCCGCCGCCCCCCGAAAAGCCGTGGTCGGAAGAAGAGTCGCCCGTGCGCCACCTCGACTCCTCGACTTTCAGAAACACACTCCGCAAGGTCAAACACGCCATCATTATGTTCTACGCGCCCTGTAAGTATAACAACAGCTACTTATCAGATTGAATAACCTTTATCAAGCTGCGCTAAGCTAGGCTAAACTTTCTGGTGCTATATTTGTATGTATAAACAACTTTGAACTGCGCGACATAGTACGAATTGCGTCAATGTGACAAGATACTAAGTGTGAGCGAGATAGACGGACGGCCTGAGGTCACAACACTGACAGTGATAGCCCTTATCCTCGTGATACTTGCTGTTTCAAACAACGCGTTGCCGTGACAATCCACAAAGCGCGCCGCTTTTAAGAGGAGCGAACTAGTTGCGCTTCTTAGCAGAGCGCAGTATAGCTTGATATCGATTTGTTACCCTCACTAACATAACGTCACGCATCCTTAAAGGACACCCACATTTCGTCAGTTACGTGTAAGCCACAAAATCCAGGCTCCTGACTCCAACTGAGAAATTCGTGATGATAAACCCAGTAAGACTGCCCGACACTAAACCGTTGAGGTGTCTCTAGAGTTTAGTGCTTGCACTAAACATAAAGGATCATTTATGAGCCTACGTCCATCAGTGAACTGCTATACACATTATTTATTTATTTGGGTAACGAAGCTGATGCGTGTGTATCAAATAGTTTGGAGATATTTAATCTGTCCCCAAAAACAACAAATGTTCCAACCATGAGCAACTGTTTGAGATAAAGTTTTCTAACCTTTACGCCTAGTGGTTGATTTTGAGGTTCTCCATTCCAATTTCTTAATAATAAGCCATGTTCCTGATGAGATTTCTCATCGGTAAAAATGAACTCCCCTACAAACTTTCTTCCCCTATTTACCACCTTTTAGGGATCAATTTTTAATAATCCTTCCATAATGCTTACTCTCGTTATATAAGGAACCCTTGTGAAAAAAATCTTACTTCTAGACCCAACTGTTTTGGCTGTACCTACGTTGTCTGTCAGTGAAATTTTATACTTTTAATACGTAGATAACAAATGCTTATCATTAGGATGTCTCCATTTCCAGGGTGTGGCCACTGCAAAAGTACTAAGCCGGAGTTTATGAGGGCTGCAGAGAAGTTTGCAGACGAGCTGATGGTGGCATTTGGCGCCGTGGACTGTACCAGCGACCAGGAACTGTGCGCCAACTATGACGTCAAAGGATACCCCACGATCAAGTACTTCAGCTATTACGACAAAGCCGTGAAGGAATACACTGGTGGCAGAAAGGTAATTTTAGAACTTTTATTGTGACGTTTGCCTTTTTCAGCTTTCTGACTGACCGACCCCTTGATAATTCAAAAGTGCCAATAATTGGTCTATTTGAATGAAATGCTTTCAGTTTGAGTTTAGAAAAAGTCTGATAAACAGCTACTAGCACGAGTAACTCAGACCACGCTTTATAAAGCCAATCGAACTTTTAATACAACTCGATGAGCGTTATTTGCGATGGCCAGTGGAAACAGCTCCGACCACCACGTTGTAGGCCATAGCTTCAACCCGGTCAGGCACTTTGTGAAATTAATTTTATCACCACTTCTCTCAAAACCGTAAAAGAAAACATGGTAGTGAAACCGGCGTGTCCTAGAACCAAAAATCGAAGATACAAGATATCTACCAACCCGCACTTGGTCCACGTGGTGTATTACGACCCACTCCCTCTCACCGAGAGGAGGCCTGTGTCCCAGCAGTGGGAACATTATAGGCTGATTATGTTGCTATAATTTCCGGTCATGATAGTGCGGTCCGTGGCGTTATTTTGAAGAAGTCCTTTTATACCTGCTGAAAATCAAAGCAATAATAGTTTTTCCATAGCGCTTAAAAGATCTGTGAGTCATCTGCTCCAGAAGTGGGGGAAAAACACAAAAAAAAGTTATTTCATGCTGCGCCAGCATTTCTGGGATCATTTTCAACCTAAACAAAAATAATAGTCGGCTACATGAAAGTGAAGGGTCACTCTATATTTGGCTACTGAGACCTAACTACTGTCGTTGTGGCTTTTATTTTATATGGGCAGTACGTATACACGCGATCTAGTAGTTCCCGAGAGTGACTTTTATAAACTTTAAATAGTCATCTGAAGTGAATTCATGATGACGTCCGTAGTATATCTACTATTTTTATTGTTTGTGTTTCTATTATGAAGGCTAAAGTGTAATGTTTGTTTTACCATAGGAAGAGGACTTCGTCGCGTTCATACACAGTCAAGCTGGCGGGCTAGGCTCCGCTCAAAAAGTGGTGGCAACCTTCAGCAGCAGCGTAGGAATGACCAGTGACAGTGACTTCCTACACGTCGTCAGCTCTGCCAACCCGACCTTCGTTATGTTCTTCGCCTCGTGTAAGTTTAAAAGACAATTTATCTGTCAAATAAGGTTTAACTGAACTGTTGTTTCGTTCAAAAAGTTAATCTGTGGGGTAATTGCGTAAAATAATTGTGTGTGTGAACAACATTCATTGCGCTATTAACGTTGTCGAGCAGACGAATTTTTAATGATGCAACGTATTAGGAATTTCTTTCAATATCCTTCGGATTGTTATCGTAAGTGTGTTACGCAATTGGGTTGCTAAAATATAAAATTGTAAAATGTAATATTTAAATAAAACGATCACTGAGCTATATCATAAAATCGTGTAAGTATTGAATAATAATAAAAAAAATATATATAAATATATAAAATATTTAGTTTTAATTATCGGATAAATTTAAATTTATAGAAAAGTAATTGTTTACCGACTTTCGTTGAACCAAATCGAAAAAAACATTTTAGAGAGCCAGGGTCGCATGGTTTTTTTTTTTTTTTTTAGGATGGGAAATCATTTGATGATTTCCCATCCTAAAAAAAAAAAAAAAAAAAAAAAAAAAAAAAAAAAAAAAAAAAAAAAAGGGTCGCATGGTCGGTTCTCGTTAGTGCTTATTTACACGAGCGGTACGTTGCCAACGGCAGAAGCAACTGCAGCCGTCGATATTGCATATTCCAGATCAGTAACACCTTGTTGTCATCACGGTTGACGATTATTATTTGGTTAGACACAGCAGCTAATTAGCTGATGCGTGTGTATCGTATAGCTTGGAGGTATTTAATCTGTCCAGTCGATTCTTGAAGCAGTTCAGTGTGAGAACTGTCACAACATTTTCCGTTTTTTTTTTTCAACATTTTACGATCGGGAAAAAAGGTTTCATTCGTTCAGTGTGAACGAACGGGACTTTTATTGCTTGTTTTTCGATCATTCCTGAATCCTGATCATGCTTGTCGTACACAGTGTTAACGATCAGAACTTCTTTCCCCCAATGGTACACACGGGGACACTTCAAGCTATACATAATATCCAGTTTAAGCTGACCTCGCATTGTATAGGTTTTTCGTACAATCAGAAATCAGGGAATCCACCTGTTGGCATAAAATTTTAAGGCATAATATTGTTTGGCATAACGTTTTCGCATAACTTTTATTAGCATAATAATACTGTGGCATAATAATACTTTTGAATAATGCAAAGGTTTAGCATAACTATCATTTGGTCTAATTTGTTTCGGCGTAATTTGGAGTTGCATACATTTTGAAGTCATAATATTTATTCGTCTAATAATCATGAGCAAAAACGATGCAAAAGGGGGTATCATTTGACAAAAAACGAATCACAAATTTTCATTTTAAAAATAACGTTAGTTAAAATACTTAATAGAGTTATCACTTTACAGACTATTTTTTCTGTAAATAACTCATTTGACAAATAATTGAAAGACTTACATCAAAACATCATTTGATAATCTAATCGTTTTATAATCATGTTAATTGGTAAAACAACGCAAACCATAATAAGGTTTGACAAAATGAATTGCTTGATAATTACTTACTTAATTTATTTGAGAAATTTTTCTAAGTGTCGGTCTAAGAGCGAGCGAAGCGTGCGCGGTACTTGGGGCACGCCGACTAGGTAGGTCAGGTTAGGTACGAAGGGGATGACGGGGGCTCGAGTGACCGAGCAAAGCGAGCGAACGAGCCCCCGTCATGTAAATTATGACAATATATTTTATGCTTATCATTAGTAAACCCAGAAATCAGCTTATACTCTTATGTATAGCTTGATGTGTAGCCGTGCGTACATATGCTTAGTTCAAGAGTCAAAGCTTAGAAAAGTGGAGTCGAATAGACTACTAAGTTTTTAAGGCTTCCACTGTCTTACAATTTTGCTGTGCCCGATAGGGCCACTAATGATCTTATTAAATTTCAAATTACCACCTTAACTAAGTACACACTGTCGAATGCAATACATGATTGATAAAATAAGACAGAGCGGTTTTCACTTTGCGCCTGTGTCTTTCTTTATTGAAGTGATTCAAACAATTATTTTTCAGGGTGTGGTCACTGCGTGGAGGCGAAGCCAGAGTTCAGTCGAGCGGCTGACGGGCTGAAGGATACCAAAGTGAAACTGTATGCTGTGGACGCGGCTGAGAACCCCAAGGTGGCCGACCTCGCCAGGATAAAGACTCTACCCACGTTTAAACTGTACGTCAGCGGGGCAGTCGTCGCTGAGTACAGCGGCGCGCGCAATGCCGACGAGATGATGGAATTTTGCCGCAGCCACAAGGTGAAAGACGAGTTGTGATCCTAGTAAATACTTTTAATACTTTATCACCCATTGATTTTTTCGTTGAATCATTGAAGTTCGTTGTATCCTTGCATTTACTTAGCGTAATATTTCATTGTTCTTTGTGCGAAAGCAAAAACATCACTTAGGTACCTACTGTAGAGACTTTTCGGAATTATTTTTGCTCATTTATAATTTTCTTCCCTGCTCATAATATTTAGATTTCGAAGCATAACGTATTTAAAAAATGATTCAAACTTTTATACTATTTCAATAATAAGACTTTGAAAACATTGACAATACACAAAATGTAGTTTATTGGTTTATCCTGTAAGAAGATTTATATATTTTTGCTATGTTATTGCGAGCAGGTTATAGGCTCGAGTTGAGTTGTTCGTTGCTAATGTTACATAGGTGTGAATTACCTAAAAGACTAATGCAAACATATTCTAATAAATATTAAAAGTAGTCAAAAATATATTCAAGTATTGTTATAATGATGTTATTTTTCTATGCATAAGACATACTTAGGCGACTTTTTAGTCAAGATGTAGAATATTTAGAAAAGAATTTACTATACAAACGTATTACGCATAATAATCTCAATTAATATCACAGAAATAATATAAGTAATTGAAGGTTTACAATGAATACTCAGTAAATGAATTATAGAATGAAGTTGATATACGTACCAGTTTTACACATAGTTACAGGTAGTATTATTAATATATTGTACTAAGTACTGTATGCTTATTACGAGATCTTCCATTTTGCGCATTGTGATGTAGTTAGCGAATAACAAGATTCCTCTCGTCAAAGGCTGTCATACATTATTCTACTTTACAAATCTATTTTTTACTTAATATTTATTACGAAGAAGTGAGTTTTTTTTTCAAATGGCTTTGATCAGAGGCATTTTGATGTAAAATAATTATACCTTATCACCGGCTTACCACAGAAACTGACAGTTGTTTGACGCCACAGAAATGTCGTGTCCAACACAGTTATAGCCTAAACTCAGTTTTGAGGTAGTAAGTTCAGAATCTTTAAAATATTGCTTTTATTAATTATTAAGCTGTTAACAACTATGTTTATACGTATACATTTTACGATTTCCTGTGTTTTAAATTTAGAAATATATATATTTTATTATAATATTTATAATAGTGGCGTGAGCCTCGACATTCCTTGTACTTACGTATTTTAATTAGTTTTACAGTAAGTAATAATATAGAATCGGAATTATATCGGCATCAGATTAAGTGCTATATTGTTTGGAGTTTTTATTTTTATTGTATTCGGATTGAGTAATTTAACACCAGTTATATACGATTCACTACAATGTTGCGCCTGCGCATGTAACAGCTGCTATAGGCGCATTTATTTAGGCATTCATTTAAATCTCGCTTAGTGTTAGCGACAATGGACATACATCTCTTAAATCAACTTGCCTTGTGTACATACCACTGACAGTAGGCAACACCTAACTGAATGCCTAGTGTTAATGAAATCGGGTATAAGAGATCGCTATCTAGCTAGGACATCACGTCTCGTCAGTCTGTTTCACTTTACACTAGACTAGCGACCTGCCCCTGTTTCGCACGGTTCTAACGACTTGGCAAAACATCGAGATTTTTTTATCATTATGTTAGTCAAATATTATTGTACGTTCCGACACTTAGAAAGTTTTGCGAAAATAAAAAAAATGTTGTATAGGTAAATATTTGTTTATTAAATCTTTTCAAAGTACTCTCCACTAGCCTCTATACAAAGTTCATGCGTCTGAACCAGTTTTCAAAACACTTTTTCCAGTACGCCGCAGTCACCTCGTTTACAGCCTGCTCGAACGCTGACAGCACATCTTCCGGCGACGAAAATTGTATCCCTTTGAGCTGATATTTTATTTTCGTTTATAAATAAAAGTCACACGGTGTGCTGTCCAGGAAGGCCCTCGTTTTGAGCGCGGTGTGCGAAGGCACGTTGACGTGGTGGAGCAGTACCCCGCGGAGCCCTGTGTTTGGTCGCTTGTTGCTTACAACAGAGAAAACTGCCAAGCATTTAGTAGTATACCATTCAGCGTTGATGCTTCTTTGGTTCCGTAAAGGACTTGACACCAAGTAGCCAGTCAAATTGAACAAGCTCGCGATCAAAATCTTCCCCCCGTTTTCTTTCTAGATCGCTTCACTTTGGTAGGCGTTGATTCGTTTGAAACTCCCAAACCGTCGACTGGCGCTTCGTTTCTGGATCGTATTGATAAATCCAAGACTCATCACCTGTAACGATGTCGTAAACACGCCGAGACGAGCCTGCTTCAAATTTGTTTATCATATCACGACACCATTCCACCCGGGCCTGCTTCTGAGCATCGGTGAGGTTGAGCGGCACCCAGCGTGAAACTATCCTCCTCACGCGAAGATGTACGTGTAGAATTTCGTGAAGCCTTCCCGATCAAACCTGCAGTACGTGCTGAATCTCTTGATGCACAACTCGCCTATTGTTTTGGATTCAATTTTTCACTACTAGCACGTTTTCTTCCATAACAGCCGTCAAAGGGCGACCACTTCTTTTTTCATTCCCCAAAGTTAGTCGACCGCGCTTGAATTCGTTATATCAACGATACACGGTTACCTTAGAAGCGCCTTCATCTATGAATTGGAACGAACCTATTTTTACTTACAAATAATCATATTTTCAAAGTAGATTATAACTGGCTAGTCTCTCATAGTGTATAAAAACTTTTTCGCAGCGGTCTGGTATTTTAAACATACCTTCCGGAAAATAATCTCTTAAATTATGGTAAAAACCGCATCGGAATTTCATGCGTAGTTTAGAAAAACAAAGCGGACGACACAGACAAAACACGAAAACCGACTTTAATCTATAATATTATGTATAAATTAATCTTTGAATGGATTAGCTCCAATTTTATGGTGGATCTGTAGTGTTTTGATATTCGATTAGAGTCAAAGTTAAATAATGAATTTGTAAATTAAACACAATGTTCATTGAAGGTGTAGCCAGGCCAGTCCTTAACTTATGTCGCTAGACCATTTTTTATCATAGTAGAGCTTATAGTATTCCCGTCATATTATTCATTTTATACGTATAGAGGTAATGAGTCTTAGACAGTCACTTGTAAAATAAGTACAGTCCTTTCACAGATATTTTACTTCTGATGTTGCATCACTGTCACAATCACAGTGAACTTTATTCTCGTTACGATAAGGCTGCTTTTGGGTTGCCTCTGTCAGAGTTAAAATAACTGTGAAAGGACTGTGTAGTACTTTATGTAGTCGGGGAATACATTAAAAAAAATCGTACCCCAAGAAAACGGCTGTCACGGTACGATTCTGTTGTAGGCTAACAACTTGGGTCACACAAAATGCATACGCGAAGGAGATGGAGAAAATAGATTAATCTCATTTTTTTTAAGTCGTTGTTGCTAATTCTATATGAATTGTGTGTATTTTTGTGTGATCCGCAATAAACGATTATTATTATCTACTCTTATTACTGGATCTAATAAATGTGTCTTGTCTGTTGTGAGTGTGCCGTACTGTCTATGTTCCGTGTTTTTATCGATGCGTCCTGGATTGTTAAGTAAAACAGTTCTACAAAAATTTACAGCTTTTAATATAATGTCGGTGCCTTTCTTGTTTTTTATTAAAGAAAAGGATGAAAAAATTCTAAATTAAGTTTAGCTTGTGTACAGTAGACTTGGCACCATTAATTATTTAAAATAATATTAAATAGGTATCTAAAATATGCATTTATGTACTGAGCATATTTTTTAAGCAAATCTTATTATCAATTTGCAGACGTGACAATCTATAATAACAAGATTGATTTAAATGATGCCATGAGAAGAGAACACAGGTTTTAGTTATAGTTTTAGTTGAAAGTTGTTTAGTTCTTCTAATGGGTCATTTACTAATATGAGCTTAAAATGAGAATAACAGTAGTTAAACAAACATGGTTCATTCTTAATATGTCGCGTTACATTTGAATGAACGTGCGGAATAAATACATTATTTTCTATTATATTATTTTGTTTTATTTATTTCACAAACTTTCCAGCAAGAATACACTAGTTTACAGTACCTACTTATACGAACTCATTGTTCAACATGCCGCGATTGAAGGTACTGTACACCTGCTGTACATTTAAAAATCATGATTTCTTTAAAAATCTTCTTGGTCGGTCCACTGTTGACAGAGCGGTCGTGTTCATCATCAAGTTGTAGTGAGATTTCGGACAGCCGTGATTTGCGTCACAATGCGATGCCATCCTCTGTCGGCTACATTTTTTTTTTTCTTAATTTATTTATAGGGGCTTTTACGCACAGCGTATGCCAGTCCCATCATGTCCTAAACAATTGTCGGCTACATTGTCTCATGTGTGCATTCGTGTAATGGGCAGCCCACTGCGGATTTAATCCTGGTCGGTCCATCGCATGGGCGACCTGCCGCGTGCTCTCGTTCCTTCGACCTTTCCCTTCACTACAAGACAACCAACCTTATATTTTCGGTATTCTCTCCTCATGCCACACCTACTCCTATTCTTTTCGCCCTGAATATGCTTGCTCAAAACCCCGCTGGGCTCTCCTACCATAATTGTAACGAAACTGAAGATCAATGATTTTGACAGTAATGGAAAATCAGCACCCTAAGCGTCAGCGCACACCAAGAGCAGAGCAGAGCAGAGCATTTTCTGAGACTACAGAAAAAACTATCTTACGACAATTCCATAAATTGCAAAAGTAAATACACGTCCAAACTTGATGCTCGACCATGCTCGAGCTTGCAAGATGCGTGTTCGTGTATGCGTTCGACATGCGCGAGCACGTTCGAGCCGCCGCCGCGCGCCGCCCGCTCTCTGTATTGCCACAGCGAGATTTACTGTCTGGACTTGCGTTTACTACGTACGGCGCGGCCGGCATCGGTTGGAAATCATGGACGATAAAAAGTTGATTTTATTTACATATCCTTCATGTTCCTCTTCCACTGCCAAAAGGGCGATAATTACTAAGTCCCAATCAACCATATTTAACACGTCTGCCAACGTCGGATTTTGGCATAAAACTGGTCATGCACGCCCGCCTGGCAACCCAGAGCATTTTCAACGGAGCTGGCTCACGGAGGGGCGAGCATGCCGCCTGTATGGTCGAGCAGTCAAAATTTTGCTCGACCGTACGCGAGCGTTTTGCAGTTCGGTGTGCGCTGACCCCAATTGCGTAACACGCTATTAATCTCAATCTGAATAATTATGAAGGATATTGCCAATCCATTGTTTCATATGTTCGAAAATGCGTCTGCCCAACAACGTAAATAACGCAATGACGGTTTTTGAACTGTCAAAATGGAACCCATCGCTACTGATAGTGTGTTACGCAATTACCCCGTAGAGGTAAATCAACTGTGAAAGGCCTCTACATCATGCTTTTTTGAATTTAAGGACAAACCACAGAGCATGGAATTGCTGCGACGACGCGACGGCAGCGACTAGACGCTACATAGTACAGACGCCAGCACATCAAGCTACTACAATCTGTCAAATTTCATTAATAGATTTTCAACTTTATCGCTAAAGCATAAGGTTCAAAGTTGATTGGGAAAATTTGACAGTTTCGGGTAGCTTGATGTGCTGGCGTCTGTACATACTAACAATATTTGAAATATACAACGTGGAGACGACAACAAAAACACTAACAATACTAATGCATAGGAGTATTTAGGAACCATCAAATAAATCCTAACGATTATTAAAACAGTGATTTTTTCTAACATATTAAATAGCATAAAGTGACCAGTACTTTATGCTATTTAATATGTTACTAAAAGATGGTCACTAAAAGAAATAGTTAAAAACGAAACAATACCAATGTCAATAAAAGCAAACTATTTAACATATGCATCCTTCCATGCCTTACATATGGGTGTCAAACTTGGCCTGCTACCAGCAAAAATAACCAAAAACTCTTGGTCTGCCAACGAAGAAATTGGGGGAGGCCTATGTCGAAAGACAACCTGACCAACGAAGGGGTTGCTGAAGATTTCTGTTTTTTTCTTTATAAAATAGTTGCTTCATATTATTATAAGTCTTAATATATATATAAATTACGTGTCACGATGTTTGTCCGCGATGGACTCCTAAACTACTTAACCGATTTTAATCAAATTTGTACATCGTGTAAACTGCACACTTGAAAGATAGGATAGAAAAAAAAAAGACAGAAACGTTAGCCACAGCAACGCGTCAGCCAAAGGCCGGGTCAGCTAGTAGTATATAAGTTAAAACTGTAATACGGTCAGCGAATAAAGGCTTTTATTATTATTATAAATAGCATAAAAGTGTAAACAAAAAAGAACACACTTTAAATATTGCGGCCACAGCGCCGTGTTATTGACCCAACAAACATAATATGGCCGAAAACTGAAAAAATGGTAAAGGTCAGTGTGCCGGGCACCCCTTTTTTTGCAGGTTTGTAAAAAATTTAAGACTACAGTAAGTAATAACTTCCGCATGCATGACTCGTTATGTCTCAAACATAAGGTATAATATGCATTATTTTTGAACTAGCGAGCTGGCCACATGTTGTGTTTAACTGCAGATGTCTTTAACCTGTCGGTGCTGGCTTGTTGACAATACATCTTGTAGAAAAAGTTAAAAATGAAAAATAATGTCCAGTGACCAAACTATTGGATATATTTGATTGAATTATTGTATGCAGACTGGGAACGTCATTAGGTATACGAAGTTTAATTTGCTGTTATATTGTCATCTCCATATTGTATACAGGGTGGCCCAAAAGTCGTGGATCAAACGAAATAGGGAGATAGAGGAGGTCATTTCAAACAAAAAATCTTTCTACAGCATGGCCATAATTCAACTGCCCTAAAAGTTATGAATATTTTGTTTTCTTTAAATGCTTTACTAAAAATTATTTCTCACTTTAAAAGCACATTGTGAAAAAAAAATGTTCTACGGAAAAGTGGCCCTGTATCAGAAAAACTTGCTGATTTAATGCCGATTTAAATGAGGTGTAACACATTACTCTTTGTTTCTTAATTCTGGTTTTATGATCGTTTTTTCACATCAAGGTATAAATTTTAGTAGGATAGCTTAATTCAAAATAATTTTGAAGTTTATCATGCTGCTAGTTAAACTGCTAGTAACAGTACAACACCGTTCGTTTTATTGTTTTAGATCACATTTTTTTTAAATTAGTCTAATTGTAAAAAAAAATTGTATTTTATTCAAACAAAACAAAAAATTTCAAACTTTTAGGGCAATTGAATTATGGCCATGCTGTAGAAAGATTTTTTGTTGGAAATGACCTCCTCTATCTCCCTATTTCGTTTGATCCACGACTTTTGGGCCACCCTGTATATTTGCAATTAGCGCTGGGCGCAAATTCGGCAGTAACATTGTCATAATTGTCACGGGCCCTCAGTTCCTATGAGTAAACAGTGACGGCCACTGAAACTCTTGGTATGGAAAGTATTGAAAAAACCGTATCTAGCAGCGGCCGCCCAGGCGACCCCGTGCTCTGTGTGGTACTGACGAAAGAAATAAAACGACTGGTTTTGGATTCGGGAGTTCCAATATACTTACTGCTTTAAAATGATGAAATCTTATAGATAATGCTACGAGTATAATGTAGCCAGGATTACAATTTGATTACATAGCTGATTAAATACTAGTAAAATGACTAATAGCTCGGACGTGGTGACGGATTAGATTCGTCGACAGCTGCAACATTTACATTTTCGAACTTGCACACTCGAAATTATCAAATCGCTTCTCGTCTAAACCCTGTAGTTACCCTTCCCGATTTTTTTTCCTCTTCACGATAGGATGAGTTGCATCGAGTTAAACTTTTACGACACAGCCATATTATAACGTTTAACGTTACGTTTGTAAACAAACAAAACAATTTTTCACTCCTCTTGCTCAAAAAGACCCGTCATTGCAGCGTACCAGAACGAGGAAAAAATAGCATTTCTTCCTCTAGGGGATTATTTTTTTGTTTTTGTCTGTTACCAACGTGTCTACAAAAACGAAAAAGTCTTAATTCATAAGTAGAATAATCATGACTAAAGACTCTAGGTACTTATTAGTGTTTCATAAAAAATAACATTTTATTTTTGAACATAGAACTAAAAGCGGCGATCTCTCCGGTAGAATGCGTGCATTGCGTTGCGGCTCCAGAAGAAATAAAAAAACCGGCCAAGTGCGAGTTGGACTCGCACACGAAGGGTTCCGTACCACCATACAATTTTTAACCGCTTACGTCGGATTAATCCGACAAATATTTTCGGGTCCATTTCGCCAGAGTCGTATATTTACGACAAAATACCACAGCTCGTTTAATCTGCTTTTTTATTTTGGTAATTACGCTGTATTCTATCAGGTATTTTTTTCGATTTTATTTTTCGGGCGCTGGGGGCATGTCTGATATGAAGTCGGGCGGTTAAAAGGTTAAGTGTGCGTTACCCTGGCAAAATTCCGAAAAATATTGTGCTTTAGAAAGGTGGGACTATAACAAATAATTAGTGTATCATGAGGAGCAATTTGTTTACTAATAGCAAAATTTGTTTGAATTGTAGTTTTAAAAATATTTGAGGGAAACAGATTTTGCTGCAAACGTTACCCTGGCAAAATCGTTTTTCAAAAATTCGTTTTATCGCGGAACCAAATACATGAATAGACAGCTTTTGTTGCGTAGTAAATGTTTGTAAATAGCAAAATTTGTGTGCGTTATGGTTCTTAAGTTATTTAAGATTTTGCTGCGGTAACGTTTTGCGATTTCCTAGATCTCGAAAACGGCTCAACGCAGAAGTTTGAAAAAAATACCAATAATAGACCTTAATTTGTTTAAATTTGTTTAAACATTCGTTTTTGCTTTGGTTGACGTAAAACAAAGTAATTTAATGGTTTCAAAATTCAGAAAAGACGGATTTTCAAGTAAACCAATACACTTATAACCAAATAAACAGCTGGAATAAATACATGTGGTAGACGCTTATAACGTCAGGAATTTTAGATTCTGTAACTTTACACAATATGAAGATAAAACAAATTTGATTAATTTTAGACAGGTCGTACTTTAGCGATCGAATACGTAGTTCCCATAAAATTAAGAAACATGGCATACATTAAACAAATTAAAATGATTCATAAACATTCGTTCCTGTTAATTTCAGCTTTCAATTACGGCTTTTATGAAAGATGTATCAAAAACAAGGATATATCAGCAATTCTCTAATAAGCCGACGAAATTGAAAAGGTCACGTAAAAGCGATCGCACCGTACGTACGGGTAATCTTCGCAAATTAGCAGCTTAGTATCCGACATTTTGTACAGTTAAGCAGAAAAATGTTATTCGTGAAGGCGATTTTTTAATATTTTTAAGTGCAGGTACCATATTACACAATTTCTACTAGTTTCTTATTTTAATTATTTAAAGTCAAAGCAACTAAAAAGGTAAGTAATAATCTCATTATATAATTAAAAAAAAACAATCGACTTTAATCCGACAAAATAGCATCCTATACCCATGGACCCATGAGTAAAAGTGCTTCATCTTGTCCCATTGAATTTATAAGTTTGGTTTTTATGGTTCTCCTTTAATGTTTGCTAGAGAGATTTGATCCTTATGATTCCTTATGATGTTCCTATCGATTGGTGCCATAAAAGTACAGGTGTTATTTTTTCGGATTTTAGTCGGTTCGATTCCCGAGTGCAGCAAGCGTATTTTCAAAAATCTTTAAAGATAGTTTTGTTTCTTTTTTAAAATAAAAGAATGTTTCCTTTGAGTAAAGCTGTCTTCAGTATTTGGAGTACTTTTCCTCCAGGTACGCTTCGAAAGTTCCATCCTGTATATTTAGTAATTTGTTGTTTCTGTTTGGTCAAACCAATTAATGTTTTATTTTGATACCACAACGCAACGCCACTCTAAACGTTTTAACCGAATTAAAAAAAAAGGAGGAGGTTCTCAATTCGTCGGAGCTTTCTTTTTTATGTATGTTCCCCGATTTCTCGAAGACGCCTGGACCGATTTGGAAAATGTTTCTTTTGTTTGAAAGGGTATACTTTCCAAGTGGTCTCATGATCATCAGGTCAGGATCTTATGATAGGATCCCATGGAAATCGAGGGAAACCCTCAAATTTTATTGGCAAACCTATAGCGATTTGGATATTTTTTAGAGTAACTTGAGCATTTGCTCTCGTAAATCATCATTTGGTAAAGTGGAGCTGATGATGAAGACCGCAGACGGCCATCGGAACTACTCAATGATAAATATTTCACGGTTTGCGATTCGATTACTTTAATATGGTTGCTAAGCAATTTATGCCCGTCACAATGCTTATGGTGAGTGGTTGTTGAGGAGTTCTCCTGGTTCTTATCAGGAGAACTCCTCAACAATTAACGTCCCAGCATCGGGAAAAGCAATATTTTGTAAAAGGTGATGAGCAGTTGACGTTAGGCTATTGTAACTTAGATAAATTACAAACTCTCTCACTAAAAAGTGAAAATAAAAACTTTTTTACAAAAAAAACAATCGACTTCCAAAAAAAACTACAAAGTGATAAATAACTTTAATTTCGGAAGTTAAAAAGAAATGAAATTAAAGTTATTTATCACTTTGTAGTATTTTTTGGAAGTCGGTTGTTTTTTTGTAAAAAAAATTTTTTTTAACGTTCTCGATGCTAGTGCCAACATCAAGTTTATGTTGTTTAGTAACCTAGGACGTCCCTAATATTATTACGTCTGTGGTTTGACTTGACTCTTTAATGTCATTTTATTATTTTGTTGAAAGTAACGATTCCGATATTTAAATTATTCTACTCTATGGATACAACGTTACATTCCTCAAAACTGAGTGTGTGAAACTGTGTGTACCAGCAGGTACAATAAAATGGCAGGCCGAAAAGGAAAAGTGCCTCTTCACGACCTAAGAGTTGTGTTCTCCAAATATAAAGATATATTTAATGTTTCTATTCCCCCAATCTCAAATGAAGTTTATGACCAGGTACAACAAGAACTGCGTCTTCAGTTTAATCACGAAGTCAGCAAAGCAGCCCTGCAAATATCTGCGAAGCGAAATAAAGTTATATTTTTTAATTCTCGTGGAGATTGTGAAGATAATCGAAGACATGCAGCTTCATCTGATTTAACAGTTTCTTTTGAAATTACTAAAAATGACTACTATAAAATTGCGCCTATTGAATCCCACCATCTCGCACAAAATAAGTGGACCAACGAAATGCAAGATCATATATTTTTTTAAACCGATCTAGAATGCACGTTCTCGTTTAAAAACAATTATGTGCCAACAAATTTTAAAGATAAGAACATAACATGTACAGGTTGTACGCAATGCAAAGCTAGTCTGTTCTTGACAATATCCCCTGGAACAGCCGACAATTCTTTAATAACGCTTCATTTAACTTATTTTAAAAAAGGATATCGGCATGACCCTCAAATTAAAAATAAATTAACTTTACACCGGGTTAATCTGCACAAAGAAAAACTTAAAAACAATAAGGCTTTAAGGGTACGAAATTCAACGGCCGATGAAATTATGAGCATGGATAATCCAAAAGAACCGCCTACTTTGCCTAAATTATTGAATTTTAGGAAATACCGGCATGAAGCTAGAAGCGCTCTTCAGTTTGATAAAAATATTATTTTATCACTGTATGCTATGACCTGTAGCCCACCGTATGACAGTTTCTTAAAAAAAAATTTGTCTTGTTCCTTTTATATTGTATTTTTGGACTACTGAGCAAAGTATATATTACGATGAAATCTTGCAAGACAAATAGAAAAATTAATAATAATCATGATCATTTTATTATTTTTACTAACCTGACCAGGAAACTTTTGTATGCAACTGTACTAACAAAACATCCATATTATCCCGTTCATTTAAGATGGATGCGCTTATGTATGGTGCGGTCGCTTTTACGTGACCATCTCAATTTGGTCGGCTTATTAGAGAATTGCTGATATATCCTTGTTTTTGATATATCTTTCATAAAAGCCGTAATTGAAAGCTGAAATTAACAGGAACGAATGTTTATGAATCATTTTAATTTGTTTAATGTATGCCATGTTTCTTAATTTTATGGGAACTACGTATTCGATCGCTAAAGTACGACCTGTCTAAAATTAATCAAATTTGTTTTATCTTCATATTGTGTAAAGTTACAGAATCTAAAATTCCTGACGTTATAAGCGTCTACCACATGTATTTATTCCAGCTGTTTATTTGGTTATAAGTGTATTGGTTTACTTGAAAATCCGTCTTTTCTGAATTTTGAAACCATTAAATTACTTTGTTTTACGTCAACCAAAGCAAAAACGAATGTTTAAACAAATTTAAACAAATTAAGGTCTATTATTGGTATTTTTTTCAAACTTCTGCGTTGAGCCGTTTTCGAGATCTAGGAAATCGCAAAACGTTACCGCAGCAAAATCTTAAATAACTTAAGAACCATAACGCACACAAATTTTGCTATTTACAAACATTTACTACGCAACAAAAGCTGTCTATTCATGTATTTGGTTCCGCGATAAAACGAATTTTTGAAAAACGATTTTGCCAGGGTAACGTTTGCAGCAAAATCTGTTTCCCTCAAATATTTTTAAAACTACAATTCAAACAAATTTTGCTATTAGTAAACAAATTGCTCCTCATGATACACTAATTATTTGTTATAGTCCCACCTTTCTAAAGCACAATATTTTTCGGAATTTTGCCAGGGTAACGCACACAAAGGTTAACACTACATAAAAAATAACTACATAAAAATAATAACAAAAAAATCACGTTTGTTGTATGGGAGGCCTCTTAAATATTTATTTTATTCTGTTTTTAGTATTTGTTTTATAACAGAAATACACATTCTATGAAAATTTCAACTGTCTGGCTAACACGGTTCATGTGATTCAGCCTAGTGATAGACGGACAGACGGACAGTAGTCTTAGTAATAGGGTCCCGTTTTTACCCTATGGGTACGGAACCCTAAAAAAGACATGGACCGAAATCTTTTGAATGTTTCTATAATTGCAAATTGAATTGGTGACCGTAATTTATTCAACAGTGAAAATGTCATCATCTAGTGAGAATGGAGACCCTAATTTGCAAATGGAAGAGAAAAGAAAAGAAACAAATTTGATATCATCCATTATATATCACGGAACGCATCAATATTCTGCCAACTAGCCCACGACCATCGTCATCAAGGGATGAGTCAACTCAGCCGATTCTGCATTCAGAACATTCGAACGAGGGACCCTCAAACCTGGAACTACGTGTATCTCCCACGTTTAACCCACACAATTCAACATTCATCTTCACAGAGGACTGAAATTAAGTTGCCAGGAAAAAACATCTCGTTAAATATCCAGAATTGTACAAATTGTACATTTAATTTTTAATAAAATAACTCGCGGTTTCTATTAATGAATCCCTCGCTAAAGCTCGGGAGTAAAACTACCTCGTATAAAGTGAGCGTGACAAGTATTATTAAAAAAACATACCTAAGTATAGTTTAAATATTATTTTTGACATTATTCGGTCTCAACTGATATAGACAGTTGCAGCCGCAATAATAAAGTATGTGACTGTTGGTGAGCTAAATCTCAAAGAAGTACTAAGTCACTGTTAAATGGGTAGGCCGGTTTAAAACAATAGTTTTTTCCCCCCAAAATCGAAGTCTACTATCTATGGTATGTGGTATATACCACACAGCTTTTGTGATTCGTATGTGTCGTGCAACTCATCCTAATCCATCCTAATGAATAGCGTATCTTATCAACTAAATGAGGATCACGCATGTTTTTTTTGTTTTGTGTGCTCAGAGAGTTCAATGCTAGTAGGCATTATAATTATTTATGTAATATGTCGGTTTGCCAGGGTTTGGCCACCTAAACCTACTAAAAACAATGTGTGGTAAAAATGATTGTTCTAGAAAAGTTCAGGAACTAATTAATTTATTTATAAAAAAAAAAAAACATTATTTTCTGGATAAAGTCACTAGAAAATGCTAGGCAAAAGCCGCCCGATACGAATAAATAGTTTAAAAAATATTATTCGTATCCGAATGGGACTGGACTAAAAAATAAATAATACTTATAATTTATCGTCGCTGGTGATTATTGGTTTTGATACCACAGGTTAAATAAAAAAATATATTTTTTGAGCATGATCCTCATGTGCAATAGCCCTGAACTATTCAGTCTTACAGACTTTTGTCTGTTTCTACACTACAGGGCTTATACTTAACAAAAAACAAAAGAAAATCTCGGGGCTTCTTAGATTCCGAGTCGTTCCATGGTGAGTTGTAATAACTGCACGGCAGCTTGGTGTAAGTCTCCGTCTGGTGCTTGAGCTTTCTTGCCGTCCTGCTCGGGCGCGTTAGGAGTGCCAGGGGGGTGCAAGGCCGAGCCAACTTCGTAAGACGTCTGCTCCGAGTGCTCTGATTGGTCAAGCTCCATTAGGACAGTTGCCTGCACGACCAAGCTCTGCTTGTTCTTCTCGGCTTTCGCTGCAGCTTCTGCGGGAACATACCAAAAATTAAATTTTAGTAAGTACTTACTAACCAGCTTGTAGGTTAGTAAGTACTTACTAAAATTTAATTTAGTTAATCTGCCCCGATTCAGAACTTTTAACAATCAATTATGATTCATCGGGTTTGACAAGTAACTGAATACTGATATTTATTTAGGCTGTTGTTGGTGGACTGAGTTATCATGTTAGAGAGGATTCAAATAGAGGGCGAAAACAGAAAATTCCTACATACTTAATGACGTAATAACTAATCATGAAAAAAAAACGTGTGACCTCCGTCAGAAACGAAGTTGATGATGAATGAAAATACAAGATAACGGTTGCGACAATTTTAATATGACAAAACATTTCGCAGCTGTCTTACATTTTCATTTTGACCTCATTATCGGCTTTTAAGCACCCCTGGAAACCATGAAAACGACACCCATGACGAAAAATTTTTCTCAGCCGCCATCTTGATTTTCATTTTGACCTCACTATCTGCTACTGCACCCTCGAACACCATGAAAGGATATCCATGACGAAACGCTTTTTCGTTACGTGACGATTTCTACCAAGTCCCTACCACAGTATTACAATATTTCCTACAGTAGCGCGACGAATGTACTTGCGCAGAGCAACGGAGGGGAATTTGCGGTACCGCGGGCGTGTTTTTTGTGTAATAATTTTATTATACTAACATACCTAATTATTCTATAATGGTGCGCACAAACTGTTCTGTGTATGGATGTAAATAGACATCGAAATCCCAGAAGGACTTAAAGTTTCATAGATTTCCCCGCGACGAGAGGTAGGTTTTTTCATTTGTGAAGAATTTAAATCACAGCCATGTTCATGTTTTCCTCATTCTTTTCTTATCAGATTGTTCGTCCGAATGCGAATACATTACGTAGTTAAATTTTATAATAGACAATTAAGGACATCCAAAAATAAAGTGCCACGTAAATATTTAGCAGTGCAACATATGTAATAATCACAATTATTTTGAATGTACAGAGGCCAGCACATCAAGTTACCCCAATCTGTAAAATTTATTTGATAGATTTTCAACTTTATTACAAAGGAATAAGGTTCATACTCAATTGGGAAAATTTTACAGATTTGGGTAGCTTGATGTGCTGGCCTCTGTACATATGGATAAATGATTACACCATAATAGTAATAATCACAATTGTTTTATTTCCCATTTGGTGACAACCCTAGCATATTTGCATGTGACAGCGTAAGTACCTACACTGGCGGCTGGCGGCATCGCGCGACATCAAAGGCGTTGCGTTACTGTAGGAAATATTGTAATACTGTGTCCCTACCGCAAGCTACGTTACAGAACTTCGTTCCTAAAAGTGTGGACAATGTACAAGGGAGTTATGAACACCAGTTGAGCCAGGAATCTGATCCCATAGTTTTTGCAGGACTGAAACAATAGGTACCTACTATCATGAATCAGCCCCAAAAATCCCATTGCATACAATTACATGATAATCCTTCCGCAGTCATAATTTTGGCTTAACCAGGGTGCGTATTTAAAACGAACAACTACCTAATTTTCTTGTCTCTTGACTGTTTTAGTAATCTGTACAGTCAAGTGTACCTATAACCTAGGTTGTCAAAGCAAACGACATGCCATGAGTTATCGTGAGGTTCTGAGTCAGGACTGGTGCGGTATGTGCTCGACCCTAGGGTAGGTTTTGAAGAACTTACGTTCTTCCATCTTTTTGCGTCGTTGCTCTCCGAGAGAAGCCCTCTGTTCGTCACCGATCTGTCTCATAGTCCTCGTGTACGCGCGGATCATGGCCTCCTCCTGTAGGAACGATAATGACAATAATAAACGACTATTTAAACTTAAAGTTTGTAATATAATTTGGGACTATCTGCATCCGAACTAGATGGGAAGGGAGAGGGAATGTGAATCTTACTTCGTTAAAATCCCTTGTGCCTCGTAGCATGGTGCGCAGATGTTTGTAGATCTGCTCAGCGGCGAGCTGGTGGGCGATCCTCTTGGAGGCGGCGGTGGCCACGCGCTCGACGTAGCCGATGCGAGCCTTCACGGTGATGCTCGGTTGGCCAGCGGGGTCCGCCAGCACTTCGTACTCCACCGGGTCCAGACGATATTCCCGGCACAGCTCACTTACCAGCACCACAAAGCTGTACGTAGGCAAGCCCACTAAATCCTGCACAATAAACCATTGTATTGTATAACGGGCTGGTGTGCAAAACTCCACGTGCAAGCGCGTATTTTGAATATTATAAGTAGGTACAATTTGGTTGTAACTACCTGCTATTCAGCTCTTATCGTGTGCTAGTTATAATAAATTTGTGTGCAAACAAGAGTATTTCTTGTACTTCATTTTAGAGCTGATATGTATTTACACTAGATACTAAATTAAATGATTAACTAACTTACCATACAAATAAATCCAAAAACATTTTATAAATCTTGGTCAAAAGAAGATCGGACAAAATGGTACCCACAACCAATAACAACCAACCAAACAAAATGTAATTCTCTAATGACATTATTTTTGTTGTTATTGCCTCTCTAGGCATTTTAATATCTTCTATAACTACTATGGCAGTTCATTACAAATCGCTGTGTGAAAAACATGGCGGTAGGTAGGACGTACTTTACATAATGGAATACTTACTTGAATAGGAAATAACTTCCCGTGGTGTTAGTTTGAATATTAGCAAATGTATGCATTTCGATGATAACAAAATAACACCACCACCAAGCTGTACCATCGAGCTGGTCAGATGATATACCTGAACGCTTGATAACTGAACTCTTGAATAACTGCTAGTAAACCCATTGAGTGTGAGCTCATTAGATGTATACGTGTGGTGTATGATGCTTACCTATACGTGTGTTAATAAAGATTGGGTTCTACAGTATCTTACCATAAGTTCGTTGAGGGCGCTAGGACTTGATAGATGGGGGGGGACGTCGTACCCGCGGAGAGACAGTTGCTCCAGCAACCTGCGTGCGACACCCTGCTTAAAAAGCTGTTTATCGAACCCCGTATCGAACACTTCTTCTGACATTTTAGAACAGCGGTATCTGTACAAAGGCAGGTGCGATTTTACAAACTGAAAATAATGAATACATACATCACTAGTCTGCCAAGCCTCTTTAGGTAAGTGCCGCCCAGCCCTATAAGAAAACCACACCCTTGGGGTATCTTTACTGTGGCGTTCCTGGCACATAACTTATTTTCTGACAATTTGGTTTTCGGCAAGGCAAATCTACAGAGAATCTAGCAAAGGCGATTAACAAGGTCACGGGGGTAAGGGAGTTTCGCAGGGCAGTATACTCGGACTGATACTTTTGTTTCACGACGATAATTATACATTTTTCAGTGGTGGGCATAAATTGCTAGAAACAACAAGTAGTACTTATTTTGGACCGACATAATGCATAGGTAACATCCGGCTACTAACTTCGTCTTCACGACTTTACATCAAACATCTCTGCATCATTATGTGTACCTAGCCAAGACCAAATAAAAAAAACCAAGACAGCACTGAGAACGATACAGTGAAGTATGCTAAACTACACCTCCGCTCTGTGCCTACACGCTCACACGCACACGTTTAAGTACAACTATTTATAATCAAACTACACCTCACTAAGTGCACACATGTTTACAAAACCGTATTCACTTTACTGTTGACAGCCCTCTGTCTTGGTTTTTTATTTGGTCTGAGGTAACTAAACTAATCTTTCACCACGCCCATCACGAGCATTTCATAGCGCTTGCAAAAAAAGTGCAAATGCATCAGCGGAAGTTCAACCAGTAATTCAATAATAGAGAGGTGGTCCAGGTAAAATCTGGAACTTTGGAAGCGCTCAGCGTAGTTTTGTAAAGGTAACCCTAAAAAACCCTTGTCGCCACCGAACTCGTTGGATAAACAAACTTTAGGAACAAAGAATTTAAGTTTAGGTTTTGCTAGTAGATACTGCACCCTTAGTGCAACCTTAAAGTCTACAAAAGCCTAGAAACTAGGTAACCACGAGCTTTTGTATAAGCGTAATTTTAGAATTCGCACGTAAAATCATTAATGGCATAATGATGTGTCTAGCTCTGCAATCACGAAAAAAAAATCAGCTCTTTAGTACAAAAGTTCAATACCTATCTGCTTGATCAAAATGTATGAAATGGTTGATTTTTTTTTGTGATTTCAGAGTTAGTCCCATAATGAAAGTTGTTCATAATCACGGGTAGAACACGAGACGGTAAAAAAATCATCTAGTATACCTACAAATTTTTACTAGGTATTCTTTAGGTATTATAGAATTTCAACAGAATTTTGATTTTATGTGATTGAGACTAGTTGTGTTATTTTTTAATTGTTCATTGTGCTTCAATTCGTCTGAAAAACAATTAAATGCCTCATAAAAATATTTAATTTTTCTATCAGGCACTAAAGTGGTTAAGATTATCCACCAGCACCTTGCATAATTAAACAGTCTTATTATAGACCAAAGTACAGCCGCCAGCACATCAAGCTACCCGAAACTGTCAAATTTTCTCAATCAACTTTGATTCTTATGCTTTAGCAACAAAGTTGCAAAAACTATTAAAGAAATTTGACAGATTGTAGTAGTTTGATGTGCTGGCGTGTACCATACTAAAATTATATTATTTATGTGTCAATGCCAACCCAGTTCTCAAAAATAATCATGTACAAAGTACTGCAAGAGATCTATCATCATGGACAAGACTATTATTGTTTATAAGCTTATTATTTTGGTGATGCACCAACTAGTGTTTGGTGCAATTATTATTGTTTTCATTTATTTTATCAACAATTGACCTCATCGCTACTACTCTAGAAAAGAAACATGTAAAAATCAACAAAGATAAACAAAGGAAATATCTTGGATTAGCATACGGGTTGGATCGGGTCAATTAGGCTATTCTTATATAATTTTATAAAGTTGTCATGTTCATTAAAAATAACTATAAGCAATTTGAAACCCTATGCACTATACGCCATCCAGGTGCTCTTAATTCAAAAACCAATCAAGGTTTGATTGGATAAATAAAAAAAATAACTCCAAAAATATTCAACAAACTACCTAAATTGATAAAAGCTTCAAAAGACTGGAGTTCTTTAAAAAAAAAAACACTCCATAGGTTCCTGCTGATACAGAAAGCATATTACACCGACACAGATTTATTAATTACTTATCTACTTTCTTACTTTATTTAGTAAGTTTGGTTTATATGTATTACCTTAATTTGTACTATTTTCTGTGTTAATATTATTGCTAAAGACTTAAGACTGTTACTTAGCAGTATTTTATAATTATATAGGCCTACCTGTACCTACCGTGTAAGCAATATTTGTACGCCTTGCAAGGCAGCACATAGTGACACAACATAGTTTTTTTAATGTTATACCATCATGTACCACTACATTACAGCTGTGTACAAATAAATAAATTTGAATATCATGGAATAATGACCCGTTTAATTAGTAGTCTCAGATACTTAATAAAAAACTCTGAGGCTCCCACTGATATAGAAAGCAGTACCAACTCACATAGAGGGAGGTTTGTCTCTCTGAAGCTTGGGACAGCTTGAACCCTGCCCCGATGCTGGTGTGAATGACTAATGTGATATTTAATATTTTTAATATTAAGTACCCAATATTTAAACTATTATTAAATTAGGTAAATATAAAAATCTAGGCACCTATTAGGTAGATAAATAAATAATATTTTTTACTTTACTTTATAATGTGATTACTTAATCTTTATTTGTTTTTTGCTATGGAGAAGACCTAAAAACAGACAGGAAAAGCACAGCCTTGCGTAGCCTACTGGCGCCAGCTAAACATAAGTTAATTGAACAAAAACATGACATTATTTTGTATTTTTTTTTAACTTGTTTAAATAAAGCTAAATCCGGGTAAAGTAAATTCGCTCTTTTAAATTTATATGACGTTGGTACTTAATTAGATAAGTTATGCATTAACAAAAAAAAAAAAACCATGAGAACAAAATAAATTGTAACTGCTATTTGAACAAAATCAAAATTATATGAATAACGTATTTACCTGAGCTTGGGATTAATAATCCTACAGGCAGAGATGATGCCCAATAAGGGTCAAACTGGTATTAGCACTGATAATATTATAAAGCCGACAAAAAATTGTTGCTTTGTTTATTATTACAGGCTCGTTAAGGAGAAGTCGGCTCACCCGCAGACACTTCGCGCCAACCAAAGTAAAAATCACAGATACAATATAACGGAGTACAGTTGTAGACTTGTGGGCAGTTGTGGCACATTTTGGCACATCCGCGGGACGCAGGCGCGGTTTTGGGGCGGGAAGAGGGTGAGAAAGGCGCGGGACGAACCAGAGACAAATCAATAAAATACAGGCCAGCAGAGGCTGGCTGGCCCACAGGCCATGTAAAAATGTATTATCTATGATTTATGTGCTGCCAACGAAAATTCTTGAAAGTGCCGCCTTGCTTTCAGAATGAAACTGTGAAACCCGTTACTTTCCTCTATGTTGAAACCCTATTGATGAATTCTTCTATTTAGTCATATGTATATCCTACATCGCTCGGAAGTCGGGCTTGGAGAGTGTTCACGTCAAGCAATTTTTAAGAAGATGTCCGGTGCTATGATTAGTTGATTACTAGACTACTAAGAATTTATAATAATTTAAAATTTAAAATTGTTAGGCCCATGGACTTATAATAATTATACTTAAGTCCATGATTAGGCTAGTAAGGCTGTAAGGCCTATAGATACACAAAAAATGTGACAAAATAATATTAGGGCAACATTGGCGAAAGCAACGCAAAATTGGCATGTTAGCCAAAGTCAAAGTCAAAGATCTATATTGTGAGACAGTGGTTACAAAGTTGTTAATGAGTTATTTTGGTATGCGTTTGCGCTGCTCCACCATGTTAGGCATACAATAGTTTGAACATTTTTTTATGATTTAAGTTTACGTGATTAAATTAATTTAAATAGACATTTTAATTGAAATAGAGCTATATTTTGCATCAAAACATAAAAAAAAACCGGGCAAGAGGCACCCAGGGTTCCGTACCATCATATGTTTTAAACTTTCATCGGCGAGTCCTATAATCGTCAGAGGAGTTTAACACTGCACGCTGCGGTGTAGAATATTGCAGTTTTATGTCAGCGTCATCTCTTGACCGATAGTGGAACTAATGTAATTTTTGTTGATGACTTCTGAATAAGTGTTCTATTTAGAGACATCGTTTTATTTTTCCTGGAATCTTTACATAAACTTCTATCACATAGAATAATTTAAAGTTTTTCTCTATGCAAACTTCGGAGATAGGGGAGCGGGGGCGGTATTTTTTTTACATTTTTCATGCAAAGTCGAAAACTATGTGGCCTACAAAAAAAAAGAAAAGCTGTGTGAGAATGTGCAAACTGCGCTCTTTCACGTACCCTAGTAGCACCACTTCGAATTTTACAGAACCCCTTTCAGTAGGTTGTAAAAAAAAAAACTTTCTTATTTGCAAAATAGTTGGGCAAACGTCATCTAAAACTGTTCAAATTTCAAGATAATAGGATTAGTAGTTCTTGAGATATCCAGCTGTGACAGACAGACAGACAGACTGAATCGCACCATTAAGGGTTCCTTTTTACCATTTTGGTACGGAACCCTGAAAACACTGGCACTAACTCATCACGAATCTGTTGAACAAAACTTCATGTACTTATAAAGAATTTTTTTTTAAGCAGAGCGCACATTTTCACAGGGTGTTCTACCCATGTCTATGAACAACTATGGGACAAACTCTGAAGTCAGAAAAAAAAAATCTGCTGTTTCATACAAAAGTTCAATAACTACCTAACCAAGATGTATGAAACAGCAGATGTTTTTTCGTGATTTCAGAGTTGAACCCATAGTGAAAGTTGTTGATATGCATGAGTAGAACATCCTGTGACATTGTCTAGCGTACGCTAGACAAACTAGTTGATTCAGCAGAGTCTATCCTTTCGCACCGATTTGCTGCTGGCCGTCATCGGTCAGAAGTACCGATCAAGTTATAGCCACTAAATGGAAAACGCTTAGTAATGTGAAAAACAGGCCAACTGCGTGTCGGACCTGTGTGTCGGACCACGAACAATGAAGGGTTCCGTAGTTGGGAAGAATTTATCCCAAGAAAAAACTTAAGTTTGTAGTTGAAAAAATGTCCTCCCTTAAATCGATATACGTCACGGTCAATTCTCCAACTGCAAATGTAAGTTTTAATCGTAAAAACATATTTTTAGGGTTCCGAAACTCAAAAAGAAAAAAAAACGGTCCCTTGGAACTCAAAAAAAGTTTAGCTTCTGAGTCAATGCAATAAAAAAATAGGGGCTTCCACGATTTTTGATACTCGGGCCTATAAATTTCCGATTCCGGATTGATTGGAATTGAAGATTTTTGCGATGCATTAAGAAGCCTCGTGTGCGCAGTTTGTTCCGCTAGACCGAGCGCTCGGCGCATCCTGGACAGTCACACCCACCTTATTTGACTGGCCAATTCTTCCCGTGCAGTGGTAGGGGTAACGCCCGCCTGGTTTGTGACCACCCTCCCACCGAAGTCCGGCGTCAAGCAGCCTGCTGTTTCGTCCATGCGTGGGAGTTCCAGTGCCTTAGGCATCTTCTGGGCACACTCGTTCCATCATAGACCTCATTCATCGCTTTCCATCAGGTGTGATCGAAGTCAAGGCGGGCAGATTCCGAAAAAAAAATAGAAGTGCAAATTTAACTTTGATATTGAGAAAATATTCATCCAAGCCTACGTCGATATCGATATACCTACCTACGTTTTGATTATTTCTCCAACTGCAAATTTTTTGTAATCGCATTTGTAATCGCAAAACATTTTGTGTGTGATATAACTGTAAATAAACAATAATCGAACCTTTTCTTTTATTTGTGAAGTAAAACATCACTTCTTGCCTAATTTCATGATTAGGTATATGCAGTGAACGTTTTCGTTCACTGATTCTGTGTCAACGGAAAGTATGTACCTAGTACCATAGAGGTTTTGATTTATTTGCGGGTATCAAAATATGCGGCAATGCTCATTGTTTGGTTGCGTTGACCCGAACCCTTTTTTACAGCTTCACAGGAGGAGGACAGACTGTGTTTGATATCAATTTCATCTTGATTACGCATTACTAAGAAAAATGGTCTTGTCAGACAGACGGTATGGAGCTGGTCAGATGATGGAGCCCGAAGATGGCCTTATAAACTTCGCATCTAAACAAGATAGCGTCTTTGAGTTTCGCTAGCTTGGGCTATAGCCCAATATGGGGTCCAGGGTCTGATGAAGGAGCAGGAAAGTGGCCATAGGAACTCAATCAAACAAGATAGCACAATCGTGTTTGGACTCATTGGTTACCTATGTATTGACAAATGTTTTGACACTAGGTGGTTTTCAGAGTTTGATGATGTCTTCTCAAGTGCTATTACACTAGGTGGTGTCCAGGGTCTGATGATGGAGCCGGTAGTTGCCCATAGGAACTCTTCAATTATACAAGATAGCACCATCGTGGTTGGACTCATTGGTTATGCATTGATAAGGGCTTTGATACCCTTGCGCCATCCCACCTTCCTAGCACGGCGGGCTGTGCTGGTGCGGCCGCTGCGCTGCAAGTGAGGAGACCTCAAATGGCGCAAATATTTCAATCTTATTGGGACTTAAATGTTCGAGCCGTTTGGGATTGAAACTCTATGGCCATGGAGTCCGAGTGCCCATTTAGTTTTCCGAGACACTGCCAAGCGGTTGGTCAACTCTTCGAGGGACGTATTTTGCTTTTTGGGCTGGGCTTTTTTCTGGTCAAAGAATCAGCATTGCCATACAACGTGGTAATGCTGGCAGCCTTTTGGGCACTTTTCCTATTGACAAAGATGCGGACGAATTTTTTGATGCCCTATGATTCTTTCCTTTCTATACCAATACTTGTACTTAATATTATTACTATTTTAAGACAGTTCATTTTTAAATGATGTTAATATTTTAAGTTATCAAACCAATTTAATAAATATGTTTATTTACCTTTGTTTTTGTTTTATTTCATAAAAGCCGTTAGATAATCATGTAATCTACAAACGTCCATATTCTTTCCATCTGTAATATCTAATAATAATAGCGTTATCACTATATTTCCTATTTACTTGCTTGATAAATGCAAATTCTATAAGAAGTGCAGTGGTGTATAGAATGTATCCAATGACACCCATTTTGTGGCACCCAACTCAGCCCAACTGCCAACGCAACGATTAAAAAGCAGGCATAGCTTCCTAAATCCAATTGGCCGAGGCTAGTTGCAAAGAGTGGTTGAAGATATTTCCCCCTTCCCTACCTACGTACAATAACTACCTACAACCTAGCGAGCATCTTTCTGTAGGGTCAAGACTCTCAAGTCTTCCGCGGTCTACTTGTAAGTCACTAAAGGAAGACCTAATACCACTTTGGTAAAGGGGGTTACCTCGACGGCAGATTAAGGGTGCAGATAAGGAACTGTCACTTCTTTTCCTGCCGTCTGAGACTGAGGTCTGAGCCCTTAAATTCAAAGTGACTTCTGCGCTGCTACTGACGATGCCGTGGACATGGCGGAGTATTGGGCCATTAATTAATATTTAACAATTGTAGGTTCCGTCGATACGAAGAAGAAGCAGGTCTTACCATTGTTTTATAAATCTTCTTCCTTAATTTTAAGGGGAATGTGAGAGTCGCGATATTGTTCCCGTGGTCTGGCACCATTTCATTCATCCAGTGTTAATTCTGTGTTTAAATGAGTGAATATTGTAGTAGACCGGGAGAAGCGCATCATCGAACTGGACAGACTGTGTGTTTGTTTTTGGTTGTGATGATTTACAAGCCAATATTTTCGAGCTTTTATTGTCATTTCTCCAATTAGCTCTGGATCTCAGATCCATCTTCGCCGACAAGAACAATATCGTCGGCAAATAGCAAGCACCAGGTGCATCTTCATCCGAAGTATGTCCGACTTGAGAGCGTCCTTATAATGAACTATAGATACACTAAGGCCACGTACAGATGCTACTACAATCTGTAAACACATCTATGTACAATCTGTCTCTGTGTGTATGTGTATCTGTATCTCAAATTTCTATATTAGATTTTCAACTTTATCACTAAAGCATAAGGTTCAAAGTTGATTAGGAAAATTTGACAGTTTCGGGTAGCTTGATGTGTTGGCGTCTGTACAGTACGGGAAGATATCATCGCGCAAATACAACGCGATCGTCGCGTCGCCAATTTTGTTCGGCGAACCTTAACACGTCGTCGCGTCGACAAGGTGAGCGTTCGGGTTTATCTATTCGCAGTTGCCTACCAGCTGAAACACTAAGATTAAAAGTATTGTTAACGCATTTAAATTTGCATTAAACAATCGCCCGAGGTTGTATCGTTGTAGGCGCGCGTTGCTTATGTATGAGCACTGAGAGATTGACTACGGCAAGCGGTCAGCGCACACTGAACTGCAAAATGCTCGTGTATAGTCGAGCAAAATTTTTACTGCTTGATCATGCAGGCGGCATGCTCGCTCCGTGAGCAAGCGCCGTTGAAAATGCTCTGGGTTGCCAAGCGGGCCATGATGTTGCCATGACCAGTTTGATGCCAAAATCCGACGTTGGCAGACTTGTTCAATATGGTTGATTGGGACTTAAGTAGTAATTACCGCCATTTTGGCAGAGGAAGAGGAACATGAAGAATATGTACCTAAATAAAATTAACTTTTCTTCGTCCATGATTTCCAACTGATGCCGGCCGCGCTGTACGTAGTAAACACACGTCCAGACAGTAAATCTCGCTGTGGCAATACTGACTGAACACGGGCGGCGGCGCCTCGAGCGCGCTCGCTCATACTCGAACACGCATCTTGCAAGCTCAAGCATGGTCGAGCCTCAAGTTTGGACGTGTATTTAATTTTGCAATGTATGGAATTCTCATAAGATTTTCATTCATTTTTCGGTAGTCTCAGAAAATGCTCTGCTCTGCTTTGCTCTTGGTGTGCGCTGACGCTAAGGCGGATTTCATACTACAACGCGCCACGCTCTGACGCGCGGTACAAGCGCCTCCCCTTCCAACTAATTCAACAAAAACGCGTTTCCGTGCGAGGGCGGGGGGAGGGCATTCCACCTAACTTCCATCCGCCTAACTTGAAGGTGCCCCGAGTATAGAGCGTTAAGTAGAACTAACTGCTGTCTAAGTAGGTGTAGTAAAACAACGACGGTTCATTCAGCTGATCTTTTTATTGTTCTCTGGAGTGTTCTTATTACATAAGTGAAGCATTAGGCAAACATCTTTCAGGTCTCTTGTGCTACACTGGCTTTGGTACATATCAAAAAAATCGCTATCATATGCACTATTAAAAAATTCGTGATCGATCATCACCTCATAGGGCTCTCCTGAACTTTCTGACCCTAAAGGATGATAGTACTGATGGTAGCAAAAGTAAGACGTAGTGAAGCCCAACAACGATCCAACGAGAACATCTTCCCAATGATGATGATTGTCGCAAACTCGGCTCACGGCCACTACACTTGCTGCCATAAGTGGAGCGAGACAAAGAATCACACCACAACTTTGTCCCCGGTTCCGAGACAATACACCGAGCTTCCCACAGAACCAGAAACTCAAGAACCCCAACGAGCAAAACGAGAAGCTGCTGTGTCCGCTGGGGAATGACTTCCTGCCTTCCATGACGTCGTTCACGTCACCGGTGCACTGGAGCCCTGGTGTCACCTGGCCGTCCGGAAAACAGCGCCAAAAGAAGTCAGGCCGAGGTCGTCCTACTATTAATTTAACGGATTCTGTCATGACTGCGGTTATTGTAAGCGCTAGTGTCCACGCTAGCAGCGCCTGCACAGTGTCCACGTAGTTTCTTGTCCACATAAAAGGGATACAGATACAACAAAGGGGCACGAAAACTATTAATAATACTGTAGCCCATGCTGGCACATAAGAGTCGTGTCGGGGACGCCTGTAGTCGTGTAGCAGTTCAGCTTCGGTGACGTGACGCGCGTGAGGCTGAACCTTCAGTTGACATATACACACCACCCCCAAAAATATCACTCGCAATAAAATTTCTAAAAGTAAATTATTTATAACATATTGAGCTGCATGCCACATTACTCATTATAAAAGGAAATCTTAATATGTGATCCACTTGCTTCCACTTGAATTTGTTCAAATCAATTTGGAAAAATTAATTGTCGTACCGATGATAGATGCAATAAAACTGACACATGTCTATCTATACCACTGACCTGTAGTATACACTTGTTTAATAGAGGTCAGTGATCTATACCCAAAAAAGTTTCGTCGTCGAATCTTTCAGTCTATAGGGACGAATGGATAAGCTGAGGAAGAGGAGGAGGAGGAGGAAGAGAGTAGCTCTGATCAAACCTATGAGGAGCAACCGATTATATTATCTATCCTGTAATGGAAATTATTAGAAACTAACAGCGCCCCGCGGTTACGCCCGCATAAGTTTCCCGTAGGAATATCGGGATAAAACTATTCTATGTCCTTTCCCGGGACTCAAACTATCTCTATACCAAATTTTATCTAAATCGGTTCAGCGGTTTAAGAGTGATGAGGTAACAGACAGACTGACACATTTTCGCATTTATAATATTACTATGGATACGATGCGAAAGAAATAAACGAAAAGAAAGAAAGGATTAGGTACTGTTAAATTAATAAAAGATCAATATTGTCTACGTATCTCGTAGGTAACAAGGGCGTTTGATAAATCAATGTACTGTACCTAAATAGCGATACCTATTTATATTTTTCTCAGACTAGGGATCAGTTGCCTCTTGTTTTCCTATTTTCTAGTACCTAAGTAGATCAGTCCTAGAAAAAGAAATAGATCGTATTTTTATTATCATAATATTTTTTCATCAAGCTTTAGTCGAAAACAACAAGACACTTCCTGTTTGTTTGTTTTTTTTATTTTTGCGATATTTATGTTGTAAAAAGCGATTCTCCCGCTCCAAATGAGTTCAAAATCGCGCTATTAGCTCACATGTCAATAATTGTTATTACTTACATAATTCTTTGTAGTATTGTTTACGGGTCATTTTACTTTTTGTTGTGTGTATTTAAACATTGTGACTATCATCGCCTGGTCCGTGAAGGTGTTGTAAAATAAATGTTTCGAGTATGAAACGCCCAATTCTGCCCTTTTTCCTCTCTTGCCATTTATTGGGCTTAGTTCAAAATTTGCCTTTGCTCGACCCTTTTCCACGAGGCAATTGAGGCTAAGAGAAATGATATCATACGAGTAATGAAGTGATCTATTTAAAGCAACAGTCTAGATCAGGGATCACCAAATACTTAGGTAGTTCTATTGGAAATAATGGGATTCATTTAAAAAAAAAATTATGACTGTCGCGGTCCCTTTGGTAGACGATTACTACGACCAAGATTAAAAATATCCAATAAGATAAAACGAATAGACACATTTTTATTTAGTCTCACTGAGAGAAGTCCCGTGTCCCAGCAGTAGTAACCTTATATGCAGGTAATAAACAAATGTTATGTAATTACTTAACAAAAATAAAAAAGTATATAAGTACTTAATTAATATAAATATGTATTTTTTTTTTACTTTGATCTATCTGCCTGAAGGCTTAGAATAAAGTTGGTTTTAGTTATAAATATTTTTTTTAAATAGTTTGCCATTATTTTGGTAACTCCGGTCTAGATACTGACTTAGTACCATCTCTTCCCCTATGCGTTTTACCAAAAAACGGAATTTTTTGTAGTTATAGAGGAAGAGATGGAGGTAAACCATACTGACGGTGTTTCACCGATAAGAACGTTATGATTAGGGCGAAGATATCAAGTAAGAGTAAAACGTGTGCAAATAGTTTTAGGAACCTGTTTGAGCTCCTACACTGCGGCATTTCCTCATTTCCGGAGTGCAGGCACACAAGTGCACTGGCCGACGCTTTCTACTTTGTCTCCCATAGGTACATCCTTAGACTACAATCTATGCATTTTAGCAAGAACACAGATGACTCTAGCTTGAAACGTCATCTGATCAGGCGATCAAGCTAAGCTCGTCTTTCGGACATTGAAAAACAGGCAGGATACCAACACCACCAAATAGTAGATTCGTGTGTTTAGTTGAAACTCTTGCGTCAAAGAATTGTAGTTCCAGAAACCCCGACCCTTCCAGTCGGGAAAATGAAGGAATGTAGGCTTCATGAGTGAACATGTCATCAAACTGATAAAAATATAAGGTCACACACGTGCTTCAGGCACAGGGCAACTTATGCAATAATAAAGCTGATACTTCCTCTCTAAAAATAAAAGTGAATGTGACTTGAACTCACGTAATCGCTGCCATATAATCAGTTGTGTTATGAACACAAACTCAAAGTCAAATTAAATGATTCGCTATGTACCGTGTTAATGTCGGCTGTAGCAGGTGGCCGTAAGAGTGAGTTTCACACGGTCATCTTCAACGTTCGTACAGCATTTTTTTAATGAGTTTTTTTTTTGCCATGTGTTCTGTTAGTTCAATGACAATGAACCGTGATGACTTGATGGTCGGAAAGAAACACGTTTTTCACTCCTCTTGCTCAAAAAGACCGTCATTGTAGCGTACCAAAGCGAGGAAAAAATAGCATTTAATCCTCTAGGGGAAAAAGTTTAATAGTCTTCTAGGTAATCAGAAAGTTAACAATAGACAAATAATTATGCGTTAAGTAGCTTAACTCTTAGTTTCTAAATTGGATGAATACTTAACGTAGGTGAAATTTGCATAAAGTAATATAGGTATATTTACTTTATCATATATTAAATTCTTTGTATTTTCATATGACATACTTTGAAGAGCATCCTTGAGAATTCTCTTACAATTTGTTATATAAGCTAAAATGTATATTATATAAGCTAAAAACATTCACCATAAAATATTTTTTGTCGTCATTATAAATTCAACAGTTATGCGAATGTGTGGTTGGTTGATATTATTATACGGGCTGGCTGGCACCTTTGAACTTCCGTTTGTTTCAGACATTCTATGTAGCGAAAACTCTGTGTTTGTAGCGCTATTGAACTGACATGTGACAGAGGCTAGCTTTTACTGAATTCAAGCCCTTTTTACACTTATAATAATTATCATTGGTGCTTGCAATAATTTTCACCTTTTTGGGTACCTATTAGTACCTATCTAAGTTTAATTACCCACAGTCGACCAATTTTATGTCAACGAGGGCATACATTTTATTTTCATGTGGTTTCATGTCAAGAACGGTCGTGGTCGTCGACGCGCGACGTAGGGAATTCGGTGCTTGATCATACTCCGACTCTGAGACTGGATTTTATCAATAACTAAAGAATTCATCATAAACTCATCGCTTAAATTCGCAGTAACAGTATGTGTGTGTTCATGTTAGATACCCATAAAATAAATATTATTGTTTTATTATAACCCGATTTTAGAATGAACTAGTTTCGCCTAGGCCAAACTAGTTCTTAGGCGACGTAGGATGCAAGAGCGAGCGAAGGACACCCCGAGGTTAGGTTTGGTTAGGTTACTTTACTTTTACGTCTCCAGGTACGCAGAAATAGGAGCCCCGCGAAGCGGGGCTCCGTCGTCAAAAGATGCAAGAGCGAGGGAGAGTTGGTTTGGCCTAGGCGAAACTAGTTCATCCTAAAATCTGGTTTGGCAAATAACATATATGTATATAAAATAATCTTTTTCGAAATTACCTTTCCGACACTTGACCTGCATGATTTACTGTAAAACCATCAGTATTACACGACCCACTGCTAGACCTGGGAATTGAATCGTCGACCGATTACAAAACCCACAGATTATATCATCAAATTACATAGTTACGGATGTAACTCAGGTGTACGTACCACAAGTACCCACAGTTTGTGGTAAGTTTGTGACCGCTTGACCGCGATCTGCAGATCAAAATATCTGTACTTTTGTATCTATGTCTATAGTAAAGTTTGTATTTGGGAGCATCATTATCTACCTAGATTATTTTTTTTGGTTGGCAGGCTTTATCATATGGATCTACGTAACGACATAGTACAGATACTGTGTTTCACACTTCCCATAGATTTAAATCAAGATACAAGTCCTAAATAATAATGTCACGAAGCGCTTTTACAGTTCGTCTATCAACATTAACATCGACATTGTAAATGATCTCGTTCTTGGTTGAAATATAGAGATAGACAACTCAGAGATTTATCTAAGTAGGGACATATATTCTTTCCGTGTGACGGTGTGATGCTACATCTTGAGGGAGTGAGGCTATAGGAGAACCGCTTTCGTGTTTACGTGGTCAGCAAGCTTCGAAGCAGGCGGCGTTGTAAGCACATCAAGTGCCTAATTACGATTATGACGTTAACGTCGAACTACATAATACTTACTTAATTATAATAACTGCGGCGTGGGTTGACCGAACTGTATACATCACCTTTGACTTTACTTTACTTACATAATAACAACCAAATGAATAAGGTGCCGTAATGGCTACGTATTTTAATTCGAAAGGAAAAGTTATGCTTACAATAACACGTAAATCAAGATCTGAGACGCGGTGTGAAAAAAATGTGTTTATTCACAGACGTAATAATTTTTCAATAAATATTACTCGTACCTCTGCCGAACTGCAAAGCAGTTTGTCGGCAGACTTGCTCTCCTTTTTTAATACATTACAAACATAATTTACAATAGCACTTTTTTTTCTCCTATACGCTACGGAGACATCTTTACCGGCTGCCATACCTGACCTCGGTAACTTAATAACTGGCAGATATCGATGTATTGAACGCTCCGTTGGGTGCTTAACTTGAAACAGGCTTCTTCAAGCTCTAAAATAAAAATACACTTTACAATATTTAATAAACTGTCATATTTTTCAAATCTTCTGTAATATTTTTCAAATTTCTTGCTACTGCAGTTCATTGTTTTTTTTATACAGACCGTGATAAAAATATCCCTGATTAAAAAATGTGCGCTGCAATTTGAAGTCAAATGTCAAAGATGGAATTTGGTCAAGAGTCATCTTGACCATCATTAGTGGTTTATTTCCGTTAGTACTTACTTAAATATCAAAGTGATTTGTGGCACTGATGCTGGTCTAAGTTCAGACCTGTGCCAAAATTCACCAGCGTTCTCTCAAAGTAGTCGAAAACACAAAAAATCGGACCAATTCAAAGATGCCTCGCTGGTTTGCAAAATGTTTGTAAATACCTATATGTATATGAATTCCTGATAAATGATGATTGGTGTTAACACTGAGGTTGGAGCAAGCTCCCGAATTATAGGTACGTTTATGGGCAATGGCTGGTCCCTACGGTCGGATTGGAGTTACCAGAACTCATTAGTGTGAAATCTGATACAAGGTAATAGGTCACTAATGCAATTTTCCTTTAATGGGTGGGTACGATCAAATTACGTATGCAGAGGCAGTGACTAAAATGCGTTCCCAAAGAGGTGTTGAATCTTTGATGTGTAAATAGTTAGTACCCCATTTATTGTTAATGCGCGCCTTCGCTAACTAACGATCATTTAGCACGGTAGCCGTGGACGCACAAGATTCAAAAACACCTTCACCATGTCGAAATTGTATTCTATAACAATCATTTTTAACGATTCTTCTATTGCCTCATATGAACGTTGGCGGGTCGTAGATTATAGTGGCTTCTACATTCTTGCCAATTTGAATATCTGTAACCATTAATCCGCTCAAAATGTCGGCAATCGTAATTACTTCCATAGCAGCTAATTGTTCCGCATTGAGAAATATACCTAGTCTATTATATGTTAGGCACTTTTTCTTAATAATTTGTTATTTAAATATAACGTAATCGTCTGGATTTATTTAAAGAAAATGCTGCTTAAATTAATTAACTTAGCATATCGTGATTCTGCCGGGGCAGCGGGATTGTCCGAAAGGGTTACCGCTGCCCCGGAACATAAAGGGCTAAGGAAGGAACACGGATGGGTTTTAGTCAGTAAGAGTCTGACACTCCCTTCCGCTCCACCCAGAGCGGGAGGAGTCATTTGATGATTTCCCATCCTTAAAAAAAAAAAGCATGTCGTGATTAAAATTGGTGGATGTTTTAACGAGCTTCGTGCTGTGTCAAGCAAATACAACACAGCTAAGTACATAATTTTTATGAAGAGTGACGATTTGTTTTGTCCAGTGATTCGTGGGTTGGGCTTACATTCCATAATGCACAGTGTGATGTAAGAATGTGAGATGCAACTCTTTTACCAATAAGCTCTCCAAGAAAATGTCGAGTGATATGTAAACTCTACGGTCTTGGCTGATATTTGTGTCTGTTATATAATATAAAATATCTCCATATTGTACATTTACCTATCAGTCATTAATTTGATCTCACGAATGCTTTCTTTGTTGCATAAATTGTCTTCGAGGAAGAGCCTAGATATCCGCGCCGACAGCCAACGCAGACTATTGTGTCTAAACACTCTTGTGAGAAAAATAATAGGTAATGAATTAAATTAGCATCTAGCCTTCTTAAAAACATACTTGCCTTGGGTACCTAATTATTTTAAATGTTGCTTTCTTTTTGACGGGCTCATTATCGTCATTAGTAAGCTAAGTCTCACGAGTCACAAGCAAGTGTATCGTAGGTCACAGACTCACAGAGCCAAGCAAGAGGAAGAAAGTGACTTTACATGGCATTGCGCGTTTTTATTACCCAACTCTACTAGCATTAACAAGCAAATTATCTTCAGCAAGTTTTATTCTCAGTTCCAATACCTAAGCACCTGATGATATCCTAACTATGTAGGTAGTATTATAAATGCAAAGGTGAGAAGTTTGTTTGATACTCAATCACGCAAAAACAGCTGGATGAATTCGGACGAAATTTGGCATACAGATACCAATCTCCAATGCCCTTACCCAGGTCAGGGTGACCTGGGTAAAGGGAATTGGATGTTTTCATCCTGGATCGCAGACCGAGTCGTGGGCTAGAATTCTATAATGTACATAATTTGATCCAGTAATTAACCCCGTTATTCCAGTCCTTTCTACCGTCTGGCTTTCTGTAACCTTTCACCCTCTGACGGACTAACGAACTAACTCCATCCAAATAACTATGTAAATGCAATGTGATAGAGAATAACAAGATATTTATCATTGACAATGAAAACACGCTCAATATTCTTGTAAAAACTTATAATCTTAATATTTTAAACACACATATTTTGGCATTGTTATTTCTCGCAGTTATAAACATAGGAAGCTTTTGCCAAGATAATAATGTCAGATAAAGAAGTGTGTTCAAAAAAAGAAAGATTTTGGCCTTGTCCGTGGGAATTTTAAAACTCTTAATTAAATGGTCATCTTGTGAAGAGCTTCTAATGAGCATAGTGTACATTGTCAACGTTAATACAAGTTATGGGCGATAGAGCACCCTTGTGAAACCAGGTACTTACAATGTCAATGTAAAATATGATAAACTAGGTACCTATTATACCTGCAGTTGTTCTTACAAAGTGGGTGTTTCAAAACGAACAGAATCTCACTTTCTAACATTTATTTTAAATATCTTTTTTGATAACTGGGTAACGACATTTTTGTTACGTAAAACTTGATTTTTAACCGACTTCCAAAAAGGAGGAGGTTATATGTTCGACTTTATGAATGTTTTTTTTCATGTATGTTCACCGATTTTTACGTCAATTGTGGAACGATTTGTATTTTTTTTTTAAAGCATATTCTCTCGAGGTGCTGACAAAATGGGGGTTGCCATAGCAAAATATGTAATTCAAAAATAAACGGTACACATGTACAGAGCACGTGTAACTAATTCATGAGTCTTTTTCATGTATGGATTTATACCCGGTTGAGAACGGGCTCGCCCCTATTACTTAAAATATAATATGTGAAATAAGGGTGTAACTACTACCGATCTACACCTCTGCCTTATCCATCGGGGAATATAGACGTGGTGTCAAGTGTTATGTCTAGTTAGTTTAAACTCAGATAACCTAGGTCCTACCTACCCCGATTAAAAACAAGGTATTACGAAATATTACAACACTGCAGCACTTACCGAAAAACTTCGTTCGTCATTAATTCATTTGACACCAGTTCGCTGCCAGCGCGGCGCAGGCTTTTAGCGGTAGGTGTAAGTACGAGTATGTCCTTGCATTACCAATATGGTTTATAAATTACTAGCTGCGCCCCGCGGTTCCACCCACATAAGCCTCGATCCCGTGGTAGGTAATATCGGGATAAAGAGTATCCTAGCTATGTCCTAACCCAAGTCTTGGTCACCAGCGCTTATCGACCACCGACCGAAATATTGACGTGTAAAAGTGCCTACACATTAAACATTTCATTATATTTCATGGTCCACTCATGTGCCAAATTTTATCCAAATCTGTTCAGCCGTTTTAGATTAGGTAAAAGCGTAATAAAGCGTTAAACAAAAAATCTAATCTTTTCTCTTTACAATATTAGTTCAGATAAAACCTTCAGAACACCTACCTCACGTTACAGGTGAATATTGTGACTTACATTCGGTAAAAGTCCTATAATTGTCTGAAAACCAAAGTAAGTCTATGAAAATACGAACTAGTCATCATCGGCATCCGTCCAGCCTTTTACAACTATGTTGGGGTCGGCTTTCCAGTCAACACGGATGGTTTTACTCCTGAACAGAGACACAACCATCACCACCACGATGCGGTGGCTATTAAGTTCCTATCGACATCTGCTATTTACTCGTACTTATAGTATACCAGAATACCAGAGGTAGGTATCGGAATCGCCCTGATGCGTCGCCATTCGAGAGAAGAAACTGTTTTCCTCGCGTGCATGTAATTACATGCACGCGATGATTCCCCAGATGACCTCCTTCACAAGGAATCTTTCCTGGATACCAATGAAAAGACACGCTTGTGTGTACTGTGTAGCTACCTGAATGCAGTCAAGTAAATACGTTGTTAGGGAAATTATTCTACAGGGTATTGTCAAAGACGCACCTCTTCTCGTTTCGCATAATGTCATGCTTGGCACACATTCATTTGTCAAACAAAGAATTACCCTATTCACATTGTTCTCCGAATTTGACGAGAGATTGTATTCAATTTATTTGGTGGTTCGCTGCTTATGAATTAAACAAACAAGCTTAAAATATCGCTTATTATATCTGTGAAATATAACGTTATGCAAGGTACTGAAAGTTATTTTGTAGCAGCAGCGGTTTAACGTGTGTAATATGACAAGAATTTCTAATCTTGTCGTGGGCGACATGAAATGTGCAGCATCCTCTTCGTTTCAAAATAAAAATATTGTTGACCATCAATCCCAGTCAGTTTTATTGATGAAAAAGGAATTCCCGTAAACTAAGTGCATAGCGTTAAGAAGCAGTATTCTCTATTGCTGGAGCCTTTTATAAAAGTACAGAATTTGGCACCAAACTCTACAAAGGCCTGGCAAGTCTGTTGAAATCCTATTTCTAGTTTTCCTTCATACTAGTTATGGATACCAGTTATGGGACAAATCTTTTACTTCATAGCAGAAGTCATAAGTCCACAGCATCATCATCATCATATAAAACGTGACTAACGGACATTCAATCCGCATGAAAAGGTGTTTATTATACATTACATGTACATACAACATGCTGTTATGTATAACACAAAGCGTTTATGGGAGAACTCCATTCATGGTTACGTACGGTTACATAACGAACTGGATTCGAATTGCCGGACTGTCTTAATATCATAATAATTACGTGGGTATATGTGCGATTCGATCGTATTAATGATTACTCCTGGTTATTCAGGTTTACGGATGAATGTCCCCTGGATGCTTCCTTCCTGACCTCTTATTCTATGGATACGTTAGATCAACTTGCAAGTAATGTCAAGTAACCCATTTTCATTGTCACAGAAGTAAAACGCGGTATAAGTTTATTGAACACTTTTATGTGTTCTGGAACCAAAACTGGTGATGTCGGTAGCGTGCTTAGGGGTAATTAAAAATGGCAATTCACAAACAGATATAAAAATACACAGTTAAGATAATCGTGTTCGCAGCAGCTAGTTCAAGAAACAATTACATCGGGTTAGACCACAAACGTGTGCAGAAGAAATTCTGCAAAGCATAAATTGGCAGAATACCTTCAAATAGAAATATTTTCAATTACAAAGTTTTATTATCAATATAAAATAAAACGCATGGAGTAGGGGTTGTGCACATTCACTGTCATATAAAAGGCTTACGCGATGGAAGCAACTCATAAGAGTAGTTACATTCGTACCGACAGCATCAGGAGAAGCGGAGAAGGCGCGACCTAAGAGCACCTTTACTCCCACGCACCATGGCTTCCCGATTAGCCGTGAGTAACATCTCTACTAACGCAAGATAGCGAATACTTCCGGACTCGAGCGAAACTCGGGCGCATGCGATGTACCCATTACTGTGACTATTGTTATAAGTCTATGAGGGGTGTAGGCACCTGCACCTCTAACAGTTCAAACAAGTGTCAAGTTACCAAAACAAGTTCAATCTTAGTGTTATCGTGGTTCAGCAGTGATTTTTAATCTATTGTTTACTAATTGAATATCGTAAACACCAAGTGAAATGAAAGCTCAAAACATTCCGTTACGTAATCTCTTAATAAAAATATCATAGGGAAAATAATGAGAGAGAAACGTGTTTAATCCATGTGGACGAATTTATAAGGTCTCATTAGAGAGTTTTGATTACGGAGTGCAGCTTTATGTAACACAATTGTGGTGGGTACCTACACTATCTCCACATCTGACGAGTTTATTATAACAGACTACATCTCCGCATAAACACTGCGCTGACCACTTTCGTTTTCATACTTAACATATCCGCACAGTAATCAGGGATCTTGATATACTCATAAGCATGTATTATATCGGAATTATGCAAACTAAATGAATATTTACTTATAATTTCAGCTGAGCTGCTTTCTACTGGCTAGCGTTGGCGTCTGCCTGGCGACTTTTGGTGGACATGAACAGTTAGTATAACCATGTTCCCTTATGTCTAACGATTTCTCCAACCCTATACAAATTTGCAAGCGGTGCTATCAGTGATAAAACTATTAGTTACGCTACAAGACGATGGAACCGCAAAAAATATAGTGTATGGAGCAATTTGGTTGAGATTTCTATAACGATTCTCACGCTTCTTCATTGCGGTAAATGGTGAAAACCAAGCTATTGTTTTAATGATAGACCTACCCTTGCACTAGGTTTTCACTGTATCACGTTTGACCTGCTGGCTATGCGATCTATTGTTCCTCATTTATCTGCCTATTGTTTATGTGTCGGCGCTCTTGCATATCGATGCGAACATGGTTTGTTAGAACCCAAATTGTTTCTTGTTGTTTTTAAGAATAACTAACAATGAATATTTCTGTTTGTTGCAGCGTTCATATTCGGGTGCATATACCTGAAGAGCACCATTCTTCTAAAGAGGTGGTGATACATGAGCACCATGAAGATCATGGTCACGGCGGCGGCGGCGGCGGCGGATATGGAGGTGGTGGCGGCGGCGGTCACGGTGGCGGCCACGGGGGTGGCCACGGAGGGGCTGGCGGTGGAGGCCACGGCGGATCCATCGTTGAACATTTACACGGAGGATTTGCCGAATACTTGAAGGGCGGTGGAGGGCACGGAGGTGGTGGCCACGGAGGTCACGGCGGCGGTGGAGGCGGTGGTTATGGCGGCGGCCATGGAGGACATGACTTTGGTGGAGGTCACGGCGGTGGCCATGGAGGACATGACTTTGGTGGAGGTCACGGAGGATTCGACTTGGGTGGCCATGGAGGCGGTGACTTAGGAGGTCATGGAGGTGGTGACTTCGGAGGACACGGAGGTGGCGACTTTGGAGGCGGTGGTGACTTTGGAGGTGATCACGGAGGATATGACCTCGGCGGTGGCCACGGGGGTGGTTTAGGCGGAGGTTTTGGTGGCGCCCACGGCGGAGATTTCGGAGGAGACCACGGTGGCGATGGTCACGGTCACGGCGGAGGACTGGGTGGTGGTTTTGGCGGTGGATTCGGCGGCGGCTTCGGCGGCGGTTTCGGCGGCGGTCACGGCGGCGGTGGCGGTGGACACGATGAACATGACCATGGCGGTGGCTTCGGAGGAGGAATCGGAGGAGGATTTGGAGGTGGTCACGGAGGAGGATTTGGAGGTGGTCACGGAGGAGGATTTGGAGGTGGTCACGGAGGAGGCGGCGGCGGCGGACACGATGAACATGACCATGGCGGTGGCTTCGGAGGAGGAATCGGAGGAGGATTTGGAGGTGGTCACGGAGGAGGATTTGGAGGTGGTCACGGAGGAGGCGGCGGCGGCGGCGGCGGCGGTCACGACGAACATGACCACGGTGGCTCATTTGGAGGAGGATTAGGCGGAGGCTTCGGAGGTGGTCATGGTGGATCAGATGGAGGCTACGGCGGTGGAGGCCATGGAGGTGGTTTTAGTGCCAGTTTCGGAGGATTCGGGGGTGGAATTGGAGGAAGTCACGATGACCACGGCAGCAGCTTTTCAGGAGGCCATGATAGCTATAGTGGAGGAGGTGGAGGTGGATATTCATCGGGAGGACACGGCAGTTCTGGCTTAGGAAGCTTCGGTGGTCACGGCTCCGGAGGTCTCGATAGCTACAGCATTGGAGGTCACGGTGGAGGCGGCGGCGGCGGAGGTGATAGCTACAGTATCGGAGGTCACGGTGGCGGTGGCGGCGGTGGCGGCGGTGGTCACGACAGTTACAGTATCGGAGGACACGGTGGTGGTGGCGGCGGAGGCGGTGGACACGATAGCTACAGTATTGGAGGCCACGGAGGAGGCGGCGGTGGCGGCGGAGGCGGTGGACATGATAGTTACTCCAGTATCAGCTTTGATTCCTTTGGCGGAGGCGGCGGCGGTGGCCACGGTGGAGGTCATGGCGGTGGTGACAGCTACAGCATTGGAGGTGGTCACGGAGGAGGTGGGTTCGGAGGAGGTGACAGCTACAGTGTCGGCTTTGGAGGACACGGATCAGGAGGCGACCACGGCGGTGGTGGTGGCCACGGCGGGTTTAGCTTAGGAGACATTGGCGGGAGTCACGGCGGGGGTCACGGAGGCGGAAGCTTCGGCGGTGACAGTTACACGAACGCCATAGGATCAGGTCACGGGGGCGGTCCCTACCACAAACGGAAGTAACAACCTCCGTAGTATTAATAAACCAACTAAGTCATAGTCCTCATACGCCGATGGATCACGTATCCAGTGCTATATAGTACAAGTTTTGTAATTGTAAATAGTTTATAGGCTAAGTTATTGTTATCTGTTTAAATAAAAGTTATTTAATTGTATTTTGTCTTTTCCTTGATCTATCAACCCAATGTCCTATAGCCCACAATACACACAATAAAATAAGAAATAGAAATACACACAAAAAAGAGGCAAGACAAGAGCTCGACCTCGCTATAATAAATTTAATGTGGAAGCCTATGATGACTCAGAGCACAAGCTCTAAATACTATAATACATTTCGAATAAACTGTCAAAAACGCGACAAAAACTGACAGCAAAATTACTTAACAAAAGACAAAAAGAGAACATACAAAATTACTTAACAAAAGACAAAAAGAGAACATACAAAATTTTATAATAACGTGTCTCGAATCTAGAGGCGTGACGTAATGGACTGCCAATGCTCCTACTACATCTGTAAGCTCCGAGCTTTGTTTCCTACTAATTGACCCACAGATATTCAGATAACAATCACAAATCAGTCGTTGAGCAATCGTTACGACACACAGTTGCTTTAAATTAAAGAGGAAATGATGCATGAGACTGAATTGCGCGCGAGTTGATGCTAAGACAACAGGAAGAATGCGCACGCAATCTCAGTTTCACTCTCGTGTGAACATGAAGACGTTAATTGCGTAAACGAGGTACTTATTACCTTAGCTTTTGTGGCATTTATTGCAATCTAGAGATGAATTTGACATGGTATTAAAAGGAGCTTAATATTCGTAATAAATCCGTTCATAGTGCAAAATATTGAATAAATTAAAGAAGTCGGCAGTATGCAAGAATTTTTAGTTTAGAGCTAAGTTACGGGCGATTTTCAGTGATGAATGGTTGGAATAAATTAAAGAAGTCGGCAGTATGCAAGAATTTTTAGTTTAGAGCTTTTGAGTTACGGGCGATTTTCAGTGATGAATGGTTGAAATATTCAGAAAACGTTGTGCAAAATGCTCGATCATAAATTGGAATTATATTACGAAATACGAATAAATAATAATTATTATATTACTCGGTACATGAAATACCTATTCTATTCTAAGTAGCTTAGGCTATGTGCATTTTGTTCATTGTTCTTATGGTAAATAAAGATATAATATATTATGATAAACTTTGATACGAATAGTTAATTGAAAGACAAATGACACAGTAAATATTTGCTCGCCAATACTGTATAGAATCAGTTCGCGATCAGGAATTCAACAGCCTCAACAGTTTCGTTACATAAGCGAACCCTGATGGGTCGCCATTCACCGGCGCAGGCGCATTTCCAGGTAAAGCTCCGCTTTTACGAGCTCACACTTACGTTTTTACTGACATTAACAGTTTTAACTATTTGTAGGTACGTACTTACATTTGCGATCAGGGAAGTGAAGTAATGCGAATATTGCGAATAGGAACAGACAACGTCGATACGCGAATTGCTCGTTCCATGAATCATTGTAGAAAGTATGTGCGTTATGACAAAGCGCCGGATTGACAAACTATTTTTCAACGTGACTGCCTTGATTAATGTACCTGATTTAAAAGCAAGTAGTTACATTATTGTTAAGTTTCTAGTTGATCTCTAAATATTATGAATTATCGAATTGTTTACTGAACTATTCATCATCTCTTTTGGCCGGAACTTAGTGCGTCTGTTATTATAATTTTAAAAATGTCTTTGGCTTAATTTCCGAGATTATGTCAAAGAATTTGTAGACTTGAATTCAGTAAAGATTTAAGTTAAAGTTACTAAGTTAAAATACTGTATAAATCCTATTGGATTTATACAGTATTTTAACTCACGTAAACCTCACTTCAAAATATTTATAAATATTTTGAAGTGAGGTTTACGTGATATTTCTATAGAGCACTAGAACTTACCTAAGAAATAGCGCGAGGCCTGCACAAAGTCAGTAGCAATCTATCTCTACATTGTGTAACTCAATGTTGTGTTGGTTAGGCGCTTGTGTTGTTTACTTAGACAAGTATCTTGATTGGCGAACAAAATTATTACTCTATCCGGAATCATTGATAGATTTCATTAAGAAATAAAATTCATTGTTATTAACATTACTTTATATTTTAACTTCGCCTATAGATTCGTATAAAATGCATGAATACCATCGTCGTTCGCGCTCTTATAATTAATCAAAGTCAGATTCTAGCTACAAAGACAGCATAAATAATAGAAATATTCACATAGTAACAGACTGAAACTCACTTCACTCACGGCATTCAGTGCAACACTCAGACCTTAGATCACGTACCTACGCGTACTTACAAAACTAAATAGCACTAAGTTAGTTCGTTACTGTTTAAATTTTGTCACCGTATTTGAGTTCCCCCGTGGCACTGGATGCGTCAGCACTGTGTTTGTAATAATGTTCAGAATCGTGTGCCTCACTCGGCTGCAAAGCTAAAATTTTGTACCTGGGCTTATGTTCTTTATGCGGATTTAGTACGTCAGAATTTTTGTCCTTGGGTGCGTTCCTAGGCCTCGTCTCATAAGTTATAGCCTCGGTTGTAATAGCGTCCCCACCCTGTGTGTCATAATATTCTTGCGGAGGAGCGGTAGTCGTCGCCATCGTGGGCTCGTAAGGGGTGGTCGATGGAGACGGAGCTTCAGCGTATTGGTAATTGTCGTTAGAAGCTTCAGCAAATGAGAGCTGGTCTCCGTGTAAGGCCTTCACTGCCATGGCAGAGTAGTACGGATGCACTGGAGAACTTTCTCGTATAGTGAAAGCTGTTGACGGTGCAGCCTCCAAAGGCTTCAGCTGAGCATAGCTGTTGTAGTTGCCTATGGCTGACGGAGGGCCCGCATTGGCCGCGTTAAGTGACGTCGCTGAAACACCGGAATCTTCTAAGTGATCTACCGTTGTCTGATGGTCTAACCCACCAAAGTGAATATTCTGGGTGGATATAGATTTTTTTTTGCCTTTTTTAACTTGAAAATTTAGAGCGGCATTATCGGGGGCATATAAACTAGACGATGATGAAGCATACGAATCGAATTCATAGTTATTCGGATAGTTGTAGATGTTTTTATTAAATTTAGACAAGCCTACCGTATCGACTGTGTGTCCCGGGTAGTGTTTCGGCTTGTAGTCGTGCACGACGGTGTTGGACACGGAGTAGGGAGCTGGGACACTGGCCTGCTGGAGTCGGTAGTCAGACACTTGTTTTCCGTTCCCAAAATATAGTGCTGGTACTACGTTGCGAGTCTTGATGTTTCCTTTATCTTTTAGTTTGAAATGGGGAATAGGCCTGTAATCCTCTAAACTCTGCTCAGAAACAGGCTCAAAAGACGCTGGAATGGTTGGCTTCTGATTACGGAGCTTGTGGTAAGGGGCATATATATTTTCGTAATATGTAAAATCTGATAAATGAGTAGGTTTAGGCTGAGGTTTCAAATACTTGTGTGAATATTTGCTTTTGAGTCCCTTGTAACCACTCAGACCGATGCGTAAACCCTGGCTATTATAAGTCATTCTCGGTGGGTACGCCATATGTTCCTTAGTTATATCCACATCGGAGGGGATCTCTCCGTGATCATGGAATATGTGATCGTGAGTAACTTCTCGCGGATTGTAAGCAGCGTACTCTAGATGCCCCGGGGTTCCCATAGAGCCGACTGCTGTGAAACCAGTTAATGTATCCGATGGAATTGCTAATAGAGCCTGCGAATTTTTCAAAGGAATTAGAGGGTGCGAAGCGGCGAGCGCAGACATGCTGCCGTCAGGCTCATATACGAGCTTGTGAATATGCTCCTCACTGTAGGTATGAATGTGTTCGGTATCACCGTCGATAATTTTTTCTACTCGTTGCGGCTTTTTTATTTTTCTGATAGTCCCCGAACCATCCAAGTCTGAATAAAAATGTTCGTGGAATGTCGACACTGGATGTTCCTCCTCTGCTTGACCTGGTTTTCCTCGTACTAAAACTCGTTTCGGCTTTACCTTTCTGGCTTTTTTTCGCGAGGGCTCATTAACCTTTACGATTTTAACTCTCTTCGGGGGATAATTGGGTGGTGCAGTTGGAGCCGCTGATGGAGCTGAGAAGGCCGTGGGTATGTATGTTCCGTCAGTCGGATCTGGGGGAGGAGCGAGGTCGTACTCCTGGTCGTCCCACTCGTGCGGGCTGGGCCCGTAGTAACCGCGCGCGCGGTACAGCGGCAGCAGCTTGGACGCGGACGACGAGAGCCCGGGAAGGCGCGTCGGGGCCTCGTCGTACAGCTCCACGGAGTTCAAGGGCAGCACGCTCGCCACGGCCGGCATCGCGACGTTGGTCGGCACTGCCACCGCACCTTCAGCGCTCGGCATGAAAGCCGGTGCATACTGGGATGATGCTGGATGATTCGTTATGTAGATCTTCTTGTGGTGGTGGATGTGTTTCACCTTTTGTGGTAGATGTATGCGGATCTTTTTCCTGCAACAAGAAAAAATAACAGTGCCGGTATTCTGTGGTGAGGTAATCGATCGCATGCATGTTGAGCGACGGAGTTTTTCTGCTTGTTGTTCCGTCTAGTGCAGTGTCAATGGCATGACGCGTGACTCGGCAGCGCGCGGCTTTCGCTGTCGGCGGGCGTCGCGACGTCGCCATCGCCGCGCACCTATCCGCACTCCGTCACACTCGACATACGACTCACAATTCGACTTGTGTCATGAATTTATTTTTTCGTAACGTACGACCACGATGACGATCGACTTGCACTTTCTAATAGGCAGGCGCTTATTATGCGCCTGGTTGGAGCTGGTTCAACGTTCAAGCAATTATCGCTAAGCGGTGAAACATAACAATTTGAGCACAGTCGCCGGCACACTGACATTGACAATGCTTACAGTTGAAGTCGCACAGCTTGTAATCAGCACACTTTCGCTAGTCAATGGGGCTACTAAAGTGGCCTTCATCAGGTTAATTAGTTTCTAATAAAGTCATCAGGTACAAAATAACAAAGCTTATGTTTTAGAAATAACAAAATATACGACTACCTAAAATTAACCAAAATTCAATATCGACTCGCAAGCAAAACTAAATCTATAAATAGTGTAAAGGGTAAGTAAGTACCTAATACTGCGTAGGATATTCTAGAAACATAGTATTATGTGTCAGCTGACATAAAGGTAAACAACCAGGCACTGAAAGGAAGAAGCAACGCTAGGAAGAATATATGTAAACACAACAACAACAAATTAGAATTTTAGGAAGGTACTCACTTAGGCGCATCTGCCGTGATCTGAACTGACGCTACAGCTACCAGAAGAGCGAACTGTAACAGAGAGACAGAACATTGAACTACGTGTAAATCAAATAGATAAATAAATTGGTACGGATGAATCTTACTTTACCGATCAGGAAAGCCTAGCACAAATCAATGCCCTAAATAACATAGTAAGACAAGTTTTGAATATCACACACACACTCACTACGCACCCACACCCCCACACCCACACACCCACACTCACACACCCACACCCACACACCCACTCACACTAATTTGCTGTCTAATTAATTAATTAAGTATTTGCTTTTTATTTTCCTTTTCTTTTTTTTTACATTATTTTTGTTTTTTATCTTTCATCCTAGTATCATTGTCATCTGTTGGTAAACGCTTTAAATATCAGTGAGACTTTTCCGTGTAGTTTGGAGGCCTGGAGACCTGTAACACAGGTATTCCTAGTACAGGCTCCAGTCTCCACAACATCAATGTATTTTTGTATACTCAATTATGTATTGTACCTACTAACTTTTCATTATGTGGTGGAGAAAATAAACGTTATTATTATTATTATTAATGCAAAACTGTAGAGTTTTTATATTGATTTGTGCTATTAAGGCTTAATAACACAGTGACAGTGTTCATACACAATATTAATTCGCAAATTATAAGTGCATATGAGTCATGTCGGTTCATCATGTCGGATTCAAAAAAAGAAGAAAAGGACATGTCCTTGACAAAGCAAAAATGTGTCCCCGATGACAGACATGACAAAAATATTGTGCAATTAGATCTGTAGAAGTGATTAAGGATCATAAAGGATATCACAGAAGGGCTATCGTAACAATTCTCTTGCGACGTGCTCTGACCACTGCTCGATCCAACAAGCGTGGTGATTAGGACAATGTTTTCTTATGGCTGGTTTTCGTAGTGATCTATTTGAGAAGATGAAGATTTTAATTTCCAAAAGAATGATACAAAAGTATCAGGTAGCCGAGTGACCCTGGTTGTCAATTTAGAGGATTTCAGGCTTTTGTTTAGCTGACGGTGGTTATATATAGGCTGGTTATATACAGGCTCATTTTAATTTTAGGACATGAAGCAAAAATATTGTGGGTCTTTATAAAAATATTTTTTTTTAATTGTTACAACTCGTATTGATTAGAAGAATGAATTAATTTTAAGAGTGAATCTTTTAAAAATGGAATTATTTTGAGCCAAATTATATCGGAATTCTTAGTGAGTTGATTAATTACAGCAAGAATAATAATGATATGTTTGTTTATTGCACAATCTAGTTTAATTTCATATCTATTGATTTACTATTTTTTAAACATAAATGCTCTAGCTCTTAGAATTTAAATTAAATTTCGGTAAAACTTGTAATAGCAATCAAATAATGTGTGTATTTTCTTCATGTTTTGAATGAATACCACATCAAGTAGATTGCTGGGTCTAGGACCCTTTAGGTTACCTTTTAGGCTTTCATTTTCTGTTATAAGTTCGCGGGGGCACTTGAGTCAATTTAAGTATTTCATGTGGGTTCAGAAACAGTATATTTATAGTTTTAAAAAGTGTTTCTACCTGGTTTTAATAATTCTGATGTTTATAAAAACTGAAACTACATTATGATGTTTACTGCAAAGAGTTAAAATTGAATGCAAAATTATTTCTTGTTTCATATAATGTATTACACTGATTAAAATTCAATTTTTTTTGAACTTTAAAATTGATAAAATCACTTATGGTGCTATAAAAAACATCACCCTTTAGGTCACATCACAGGACACACGCATGCGTACGCGCAGAGCAAAGTTTGAGGATCACTATCACAAAATGATTAGGCACACAGTCCGCACTCTCATGTCACCACTATCACATACTCTATTATCAACTACGTCCTCGAGATACCGACCAATTTCAACCAATCCATTGCCGCTTCTTCTGTTGACGGACGAGACACGTGTTCAAAAAAATTTTTCTTAATTTTTTTTTTTTTAGAATTACTGCACTAGTTGAAACCGCACTGGCCTTCAAGCTCATATGATAATTGTTCGCGGTTTGCCTGATTATTTATAACATTCATTTTCACGCCTGAAAGAGCCCCGAACAACCCATGTGTGCGTTCTGCATTGCACACATGCTGCACTTCGCACAGCACACTGCAGTGCCACAGCAGCGTCGCTGACGGCTTGTGATATGATCATGTTGTTAATCCATATTTTGCCACTATTACACACATAATTTTTGTTCATAATTAGGCGTGTTAACACCGCTTGACGTGCAAAATTGATCCAGGGTCTGGTTTCTTCCTCTTGACTTAGCTTTAGTTAATATAAGAATATTTAACATACGAGAGATCTTAGAGGGAATCGCTGATAAATTACTCTTTAGATCTCTCTCTCTGTAGTCGGTCCCTCATGTCTGAGGGTCGTCGTCAGCTTCGGAGTTACATCTGAAGCGGATGATCCGCCTCCACCGGTTTCTGTCCAGCGCATCCCTTACCACCGTGTAGAATTTTGAGGACGATGATTCTTTCACCTGATCGGTCCATCGTGTGCCTTCGGATAGCTCTGATAACTCTTTAGATAACTGAAGGCTTAAAAGAAAATATGATGGTCTTTGACTTTGAATGTAACGGGTAGTTGTATAATCGATCAATAATTTAACTTCTGAAGACCATTAAATTCTCTAGTGCCTTGATACAACCTAATTGAAGCCACTACTTCCATCTCATAGTGATAATATTTACGGTAAGACGGTGGCCAAGCGGAGAACCATCCTTTATTAACCATGACCCTTCGGCGCAGGCAGAACCTACCATAGTCAGTTAAGTTGTTTAGTTTCAAAAAGAGGTTCCTTATAGACAGAGAACTGAACTAACCTAACAGCGCAACCTCAACATTGATCCAATTGGCTCACCCTCACCCCTGCCATTATTTCCTACGATATTATAAGAATAGTATAAGATACTGGTATTTTTATTATAGGTACCTTTTTTAGACATGGGAAGGAGCGACAGACGCATGGAAGATAGGAGCCATGTCTGAAGAATACTCAAGTACTAATTACTATTGTTCAGCTTGCCAAGCCTTGTAGTAGTAGCTAGTAGGTAGTAAGTGCGTTGTAGTGATATAGGAAAGTTTCTGACAGTAAACTTCTTCTAGGTCATCAGCCCATCATTACTGGACATAGACCTCGATGCTTTGCTGCTCTCATCCAGCTGCTACGATACCCTGGGAAGATCATTGATATACTTAACTTGAGAAACCGATTCGCCGACATCTTCGAGTTTTAATTAACTAGCAGCGTCCCGCGGTTTCATCCGCATAAGTCTTTATCCCGTGGTGGGAATATCGGGGTAAAAAAATCGGTATCCTATGTGTTAATTCTGGTTACAAACTATATGTGTGCCAAATTTCATCTAAATCCGTTTAGTAGTTTTTGCGTGAAAGAGTAACAAACATCCATCCATCCATCCTCACAAACTTTCGCTTTTATATAATACTAGCTTCCGCCCGCGGCTTCGCCCGCGAGGTATGTCGATAAAAACTATCCTATGTCCTTCCCCGTGATGCAATCTAACTCTCTGCCAAATTTATCGAAATCCGTTCAGTATTTTAGGCGTCAAAAGGTAACATACAGACAGACAGAGTTACTTTCGAATTTATAATATTAGTATGGATTGGTAGGATACGGCGAAGGCGTTCCTTTTAGAATGTCAATAAGTACAATGTACGATAATTAGGTACCTATCGATAAATCAAACATATAAATCGGCAACAGAAGTATGCCTGTAATTATAAATTAATCGTATGCCACTAAACGAAACATACGCTAGTGTGTGTGGCTCACAAATGAGGCGTAACATATCGGTTCGAGTTAAAGTGTTAATATTAAATACCCGCCCGTACTCTACAGCATATATAAAATCATCAGCTGGGCTTATTTTAATATTTTATTTGGGTTACGCACGAACATCGCATTTCTAGAAAAGCAATCGACTGCATCAGAAGTATAATATTTCTGAGTCCACCCGCGCTCTAAAATCTCGTTGAAAATTCCTAAAAGTCAAAGACAAGACAAACGAATCCATACTAATATCATAAATTCGAAAGTAACTCTGTCTGTCTATCTGTTACGAGCTTTGCCTATAAAATTTGAGGGTTTCCCTCGATTTACATGGGATCCTCTCATCAGATTCCAACTTGATGACAATGGGACCACCTCGAGAGTATACCCGTTCAATAATTGACGGAAAAATCGGTGAACATACATAAAAAAAAACATACATAAAGTCGAACATATAACATCCTCCTTTTTGGAAGTCGGTTAAAAAGCGACATTGTTCAACACTTACCCAATGGCTATGGGGTTACACTGAGTTTATTAGACTCATTACTATACTTAGCCAATTAGCATCGGAGACCACTGTGGCTGTCGTGGAGGTCTCACGCACGTGTCGCGACGCTAAGAATCAGTGACGCGAGCGTGAGCCTCCGTAGCCAGCATGTGACGACGATGTGTGTGACAAGCCGGCGCGCACAGATTGACGGCCGGGCTTTCCAAGGCGATGTCAAGGAAGAAGCCAACCCCAACATAGTTGGGAAAACGCTAGGCAGATGATGATGATGATTGTTCTCTCCATTATTATGGTATCCTTCTCGGCCTCCTAGATTTCTGCGTTGCCGAGCACAGACATAACGAATGCAAAAGCCGATGAGATCATAGCTGCAACTAATCAAAATATCTTCAATTTGATTTTTCATGAAATTGAAAATAAGTATAAAATAAAAATGTTAAATGATATTTTCAAACTTTTTGTAATTAGAACAGATTAAATTCAAATAGTTACTACGAGTAGATAAATTGCCTGTCAAAAATTTTATGTAGCAGGAAGGGATTGTGTTTAGTTTTCGTCGTGTTTGTTGAGAGGGGTAGACAAAGGCGTGGGTGTAACTTGATTTTTTTATGGGTTGCTCCCTCTTAATGTCTGTATTACTAAACTTGTGCTTACTTCAGCTGCTCAATTGAAACAGAGTCGACATACTACTGAAGTATACGCCCGGGCATTCCCCACAAAGAAGACATTGTCCGTAGTCATAAAGTGTTAATAATTAATGTTGGCAACAAACAATCCTCACTGCTATTCATGACTTGTAAGTTTTTCATTCAACACTTGCGTATAGGTAATGAATTAATTAAGAATTAATTAGGAATTAAGAACATGATCTAATGTAAGAGTGTTCGGAACATATCGCATGCGCCGCCACACGCAATACACCTGCATCCGCATTTTAATACTCCTCGCGTAACAAAACAAATCGTTTGTTTTTCGACGATATTCTACACTTACACTAACATTTTGATTAATTAATATTACACTAGCTGTTTCCAAACGCTATATCATTGTCCAATTTCTGAATGTATTTTCTGGTGAGCAGTTAATGAGGCTCGAACATTGAACGATTCATGTATGAAAAACTTTTTGGTTAGTTAAACCTAAAAAATTTAAAAGTTAAAAGTTGGTTATAACCCCTTACTGCTACGTGGTGGAAGACGAGTTGAACCCGTTGACCGCCGTCAAAATAGGCTCTCCACTATGTTCTCGAAGCGCTTCTTTTGCTATTTAGGTCGATATCTGTATAATAAAATGAATAGGACGCTTGTTGTTTACAATCTTACCAAGACCAAATGCAAAATTAAAGTGATGGGTTGGCTCCAAGATTTGAATTATGGTGATACAGAGAAATTGCTTGCTGCCCCGGTATAACTTATTTATAGATTAACTTTAGTATAACATATTCCCTGCTACACTTACATCAGCTACTCTAGAAATTACCTACACACATTTATACAACACTCAATCACACATATGTACATGCACATACACACACACACACACACACACACACACACACACGCACACACAAATACTAACAATACTAACACTAGAAAAATTCGCAATTGAATATGAATAAGTACATAATAACTTACAATACAATTAATACAATGTGAATACCTATATTTATAATAACTTACAATTCAACTAATACAATGTGCATATAATTATTATAATAACTTACAATGGGTACAAACAATGTTAATCTTACCATGTTTAGTAAATTTTTAGAGCACTTACAAAATTATTTAAATGTAACCATTACCTAAGGGGCGGAGACCTGGTGTCCTGAAATACAGACCTTCCGTCTAGCTTAGGCACCAGTCTCCCCACAATATAATATTATTAATGTATCTATTAATTGTCTAAACCATTATTAAAATGCACTGTTTTGTATGTATTGTGGTGAGAAAATAAATATTATTATTATTATTATTATTTTTATTTATACTTTTAACATATCTCGGGACCATGGGGTCCCGGTCCTTTGAAAGGCGTACGAGGGGCCGAAGCCAACTCGCAGAGGCCCGTTGGAAGTTTTCAATGAAATGAGGCACCAACCGGCGATTATCCCTGTTCGCACTATGCAAGTGCACCCAAGGACAACCCCCGGTTGGTGTAGGACTATTGCAGGATATGGAAAATATAAAGTTGGACTATGGGTTTGGGTGGCTAAAGTGGACTGGTTACCAAGAACTATGGAAGAACTATTACCCCTGCCTGATCAATGTTTTATATATATACGGATAAAATGGCAGGGGGTGACTTGCACACTCAATAATGGGCCCCCGGAAACGGTCGCTAGCACATAGTGACGTAGTGACAAGGGGGCAACATGTCCTGAGGTGCTTAAGAGGAGTGGAGAGGTATTCCACGGCTATCAGGACAATCCCGGAAGTACGGTCAAGATCCCTACCAGCATCTTACTGGAATACTTCCTTCCTCCGAGCAAGTTTGCTCTTGCGAATCTCCACTCAAGCCGGCCAATAAAGGCAAGAATGAGGTGGGAACTCTGTTCCTCGTCATTGTTCACTCCAGCCGGCCAATAAAGGCAAGCCAGAGGTGAGATACAAGACTTCTCCCGGGAGATAGGGTCCGTGGGGTCGCTACTGCCCAACAGCTCGCCACATGCTGCCCTGCGGATTTCTGTATCTCTCTTGGTCTGGCTCCTCACCTTAGACCTGTTCCGGCAAAGTAAACTATTCCGGCACAGACCTAGAGCTTGGAGCGCGCAAGCCCCACCACGACGTCAACGTAGAGATACGGCGATGGGGTTATTATTATTATTATTATGCTTGGACGATAATTGAGTATTTCATTTGGTTAGTTATGACTACAAACTATGAGAGTTGAACTCTCGTTTTCCATTAAAATGACATGTAGCACAGTTTGGTAACGAGATGGCTGATAAACTACTTACCTATATACTTTTTTTTTGTAAATACATGCATATTATACTTAGATAAAACACCCAGACCCGGAACAAATACTTGTAGGTCGTACAAATATTTGTTCCGTGCGGGAATCAAAGCTGAGTCATGCTGCGCAGCAGTCAATCGCTCAACCACTGCGCCTACCGTGTCGTCAAAAATTTCTCAATTTTGTGCGTGCAAACTTACATTTTCAGTTGGAATGTATGGGAGAACATGTTTTTCAACTACAATGTTAAGATTGTTCTTGGGATAAATTCATTCCAACTACGGAACCCTTCATTGTGCGTGGTACGACACGCACTTGGCCGGTTTTTTTAATTTTAACTCTACAAGACCAACGGTTGCACAGCGTAAGATGAGCACACATTAGAAACCAGTAGCAGTATCGCAGACAGTTTATTTTTTTTAAGCTTTTTATATTCGCGCCAGCACAAAAGAATAATTAAAATTCGTACAAAGAATCGAAATAGTTATTAGCTTAAAACTTAAACAGAAACATGGTTTAATCACACCTCAAATACCTACAAAGCTATGCTTAAAACCCAAGAAACACAAAGTCCCCGTAAAAGTTTCAAGTTTTATTGCTAGACTTACGATTTGGTAAAGGTCCGATCTGAAGCAGACATTCTCGACGACTGCTGCACCAACGACGCAAGCATTATTAACCAATTATATAAATTCTGCAACAGGATAGTGGCGAAAGATAATTTTGAAATCACTTTCTTTGTCCCACAATAGAATCGTCGTGGAGTGGAGAAATGTACGGATACCAACGCCCGGGTTTGTTTGTGATCAAAAAAGTACCGGGAAAAGATCAATAATACAAAAAATGTTAGTTATTCTTCCAAATTCATTTTATCGTCTTCAAAGTATGCTGCTTCAGAAACGATACACTTACCCCAACGAATAATCCAATCATCAAAACATTTTTTAAACGCTTTTTCCGTAGAGTTTAGTTCTCACCGCGAATCCTTCTTTATGTCTTCTACCGAATGAAAGCGAGTGCCACGAAGTGGTCATTTGAGTTTAGAAAAAAGAAAGAAGTCGGCTAGAGCGAATAAGGTGGTTGCTCGATGGTATTTGTTGAGTTTTTGGTCAAAAATTCGTTCAGAATGATGGCCTTGTACGAAGGAGCCATTATCGTGGTGAAAAATCCAACAATTTTCTTTCCACTAATCTGGCCTTTTTTTTCGAATTTGCTCTCTTGAACGCCGCATAACGCTGAAATAATATTCTTTATTTACCATACCTAAGTAGTCAAAGAAAACAGTCAACATGACTTTATCGACTTTGGCGTGGTATTTTCGGTTTCGGTTCAGTTGGAAGGCGCCACTCCGAAGCTTGTTGACTAGTTTGCATGTCAAACTTGTAAAACCCACGTCTCTTCACCAGTAACAATGCTTTTCATGAATGTTGGGACTCTTACGCGATTGAGGTTTTGGAGAAAATTCAGAGGTCTTTTGGGACTAGCCGGGCGGCAACATGTTTCATACCCAAGTGATTATTTAAAATGATTCGGATCGACTCGTGAGACACAAAAAGTTCAGCGGCTATCTCTCTCAAACTTGAATGAGGATTTTCAGTCACTTCCTTCACTTTTGCGATGTTAACTTCAGTTGAAGACGTTGATGGCCTACCTGGGTGAGGCAAATCTTCCACCGTACCTATCTCGACCGCATCGCTTTGTACCACTCATAAGCACGTGTTTTTGATAAATTCGATTCACTTTAAGCCTTCTGTAACATTTTCAGTGACTTCGAACACGAAATTTAAGACAAACTCTTTGTTCAATGTTTTTGTTCATTATGAAATTCGCAATACACACTAGATATGATATAACTAAAAACAGCACTATATTTAATCTAAATGACAGATGCACCTCAAACTCCGCGCTAAAAATGGAAAACAGTCGTGCCAATCAAAATAAAATAAAATAAAATTTGGAACCATAAAAAGTCATCCATTCCCGATACTTTTTTGACTGAATGTATATTCTTGGTTTCGGAGGGTAGTAGAGTATTTTTTTAAATAAAACATAGAATACAACTAGATCAGTGGTAACGGAGAAGGAAAACATAGTGAGGAAACCGGCATGTCCTAGAACCAAAAATTCGAAGACATTGTTATAACCTCCATCAACCCGCACTGGGCCCGCATGGTGGATTACGGGCAACTCCCTCTCACAGAGAGGAGGCTTGTGTCTCAGCAGTGGGTAAATTATGCGGTGATTGTGCTATACAAGTATTTATACACAAGTAACTAACCCGGACTGCGCACAAAAGTATTATAGATATCTTTGACTCGCACACTACGCGAACAGTATTTTTGAACAACTAGTGTGTACAGTCTGCTTCAGAGAAAAGGAACCCCCCAAGACTTAAAGATTATCGCCGGAACGCGCCCGCGCCCGCCGTCGCTCGAGCGACGGCGAGCGCGTCACGTGACTCAGGCCCCGCGCAGCTCCCTCCTCCGCCTGCCCGAGCATCTCATCACCGATCGCACTCAAATATTTTTTGCAATTTGCAAGTTTTTAATAAATTACCTATATGGCATTATTTCGGCTTCTGGCCGAACCGTATACCAAGAATAACTTACAAAAAGACACTTTACTTGCGATTGAGGATACGAACCTGCATCACCAGGCGCCAGCCGACCATCCAGTCCGTGCCTAATACCACTAGGCTAATGGTTCAGTTAGCGATCTCAAATTCGAATAAAATTACTCCTTTTATCGAACAAGGTTGATAACGGTCTAATCTTCTAGACATTAAGGTTTAAATTTCAACTTCCACCACGTTTCATAATACTAGCACCATACCGTCTTGTTTTTACAAAAAATGCAATGCGTAACTCCTCAAATACCTAAAAGATAAGGTTGAAATTAGCATAGATTTCTTGTTTGGTTGAGTAGAATGTGCTTGATTCCGATTGTTGCACTACCCGTCATTTTACTTCAGAAACTTAACTGCTGTATGTACTGCGAGTTAAGGTTGAATTTAGAATACTTCTTTAACTTATTTACTAAACTGTGATTGGGGGTATAACTACTTTTCAAATCGTTTTGTTTTCAGCCGATCCGCTTGTGTGTAATATCTTCGTCGTAATATTATCCAATTTATTAAGTTTTTGAACAGTTGATTCTATTAACCTATAGTATGGTTCGATTAACAACTTTTTTGAAGGTTAATATTGTTGTTCTCTGAGAACAGGAACAAAGCAGAAAGAAAATAGCACGAGATATGGGCATAACGGTAAGATTTACGATAAACACATATTTTATTGTTGCAATCATGTTGCATTATATTTTATTACTTACAAGTTGGATTTTTATATATTTCAAATATTATTATTTTCATTACAGAGAAAAACAGTTCATAGATGGATACAAGTTATCAAGCGATGGGTGATGTGAAATGTGATCGCCAAGGCCCTCGCCCAATTGATTACAGTGCTTACCTAAACTAATGAATCGGAGTGACACCGTAATATTGTGGAAGTTCACTCAATGGCACCCTTCAAAACTACGTGTTCAAGTGCTGACTTCAAGAAGTGATAGACAGTGTCTGCCATTCTCTCCGTTATTTATACTCGGCAGATTGATTGTGTAACTTATCTGATAAAATTGCATTGGAACGTATGAGCAAGTGAATCCCCAATATTTTTAGGATCATTATCTTGTAGTTAATCAATAATAAACAACCTTTATCAATATCAATCCAGTTACTCTCGTTTACATGTAAGCTTGTAATGTGTTAAAGGTGCACTATCTGACCTCACATATTTTTCTAATGTTGTGTTAAATAAGGGTTAGCAGAAAATGTGATAAAAGAGAAAGATGCTATACCTACTGTTATAGTTTAGCATGTTGGTTCTTCCTGTGTAAGTCACAGGCACAAATGACAACTTTTAATTTTTTTACCAGAATTTTTTTCCGATAAGATTAATGTTTTCACAACTTTAATGAAATAAATATTATTATAGTTATGTTTCTAGAAATATCTATAAACTAACCGTTATCTATCTATTTAGGTATATAATTTCTGATTAGTTAATATTCTAAAAGTAAATAACCCCAATTTAACACAAATAGACTGTATACTAAACCAGGAAGTGGATTCCATGAAGTCCTAGAAATGTAATTAGAGAAATAAATGAATGTTGTATTATGCAAAATGCCTAGCTTTTCTTACAAACCTCATACCTACTTTAATATTTGATTTCTTAAATAATATTTAACGAAAATCACCTAATCGCCTATTAAGAAAACAAAAAAGTCTTATCTCGCAGATTTAAAACTCGTGACCATTGCATTGCTAAGCTGCAGTCTTAACCACTAGACCAACGCGCCGTCTACGTTACATTTCAAATAACTTAAACAGTTTGATGTCATTACCAAAGGGAGGTTCCTTTTCTATGAAGCGGACTGTACACGTTTCATAAAAACATAGGAAGGGCAATTTCATAAACTGAGTATAGCTAAACACAATAAGGAAACAGTTACAAGGATTGCGAAACTTTTCAGAGCAACAAGTTCCACCAGAGGCCGTATAAAGTACCTATTGTAATAAAAGTTTCTTGGTAAAAGACACGTGTTCGAAAAGAAATTTTTGCAACTTGAAACTGTTTAATAACGTGACCATAGTAACGATAGGTACTACACACAACCCACGCAGCCAAACATGCAACAGGCAGCTGTGCTGCTGGGGAGTTCGTTGCGCCACTTCTTCCCAGCGGAAGCACTACGAAGTGGTGAAGGGCGGGCGATATGGGGAACTGTCTAATGTAATTTGACGTTAGAAAAGTGCTGATTCTCCAGATTTTCGTTCACTGTGATTCTCAGCCTAATTGGAATAAATGACTTTTGATTTTGATGAGTAAGGGCCGATTTTCCAAATTTTTCAGATAAACTTTTTACAAGACCTATCAAGCTGTAATATTTATTCCTTAGATAATTGTTATCTGAAAATCTAATATTTCTATACAAAATCTTAACTTTGATTTGGCCAAGATAAGCTTTGCTAAAGAGTGTATTTATAAATTCCAGTCGTCCTAGAATACAAAATAGTTTTTCAAATAAGTACCTACTGTTTTCAGGGCTGCTCAAGTTTACTCAGAATTTCAAAATCGATTTAGTATAAACGTATGTCCATGATAAATCTTTCTGAACACGGAATTTTTGTTAATGTACAGTACCTACGTCTATTATGGAGGCCAAAAAAACTGGGTATGAAGTCGGAGGAAGTAATGTAAAAATACCAGTTGCAAGGGAATTTACTCGTAAAATCAGTTACATATTCACAGAGTATACTTTTGCAAAATTGTTAATGTATCTGTATAACTTATACAACACAAATCAATGACAGTACCTAATGTTCGTTCATAGAATAGGAAGTAATGGTTTTTAAAGACTAACTTCTGCCCGCGACTTCGTCCGCGTGAAATTTCGGACCCCGACCCACCGCGTCGCATCGCATCGCCTATCCGCACAATAACTTCGTTTTCGCTTTGCGTTCTTTCTGACTATTTTTCGTTGTGTGATGTTAAATAGCCTACGAGTTTATCATTCCTCAAGAATGGTGCTATTCCGGATATTAGCGCGTTCAAACCAACAACAAAACAAACAAACTCTTCAGCTTTATTAGTATTAGTATAGAAGGTACGATAATAGACTTCATTCTTCCATTGCAGGACACTTTTCTTGTAAAAAGGAAATCCTCTTTAGCGTAGCTATTTACAACCGTTCGAGACCGTTCCGTACGAACATCAATCAAGGTTATCAGTCCCAGTAATTGAAAATGGGTCATTTTCGATTCGACAACCTGTCGAATAATTGTGAAAACCTATACAGATCACAGAGTTCGTTAAACACGACAAAACAGTTGCAGATTAGACAAAATATTGTGGACATAGCTCACAGAATAAGCAAGTTGAACTGGCAATAGGCTGGCCATACTTATTAGTCGTAGAACCGAGAATCGTTAGGGTAGACATGTTCTTGAGTGGAGACCCCGAATCGATAATCGTAAGGTAAGACAGGCTAAATGGACCGACGACCTTCGCAGGGTGGCTGGTAGCAGTTGGATGAGAGTTGCGAATCGGAATCGAGGTGGGTGCTTACTCTCGAATATAATTCCGATAGATCGACATTGGAATTGTCAGTCAAACGTCTGGTATTGGCTGGACTCACTGAGTCTAGCCAATCCCTGACGTTTAACTCGACCAACTGAAGTTTGACCAATGTCGATCTATCGGAATTATATTCGAGAGTTTTGAACGGCGTGCAATCGGACTCACTAATTCAGCTCCAATAGACTTCTGCCTTCTGTCCAGCAGTGGACTGCTGTAGGCTGATGATGATGATGATATTGGGCTGTACTAATAGAGTAACAGCAAAGTTAGTGAAATATCAAAACTCTCACACTATATTTTTGTTGATGGTATATTATAAAAATGTCACCCAGTCTCACCTCTAGAGGAATCTAGCAACATATTCGAAAGAGTCCGCAAACAGGCATCAAAATTCATTTTTATGACGTTGTCGGTCCTGCATAACAAAAAAAATAGCCGCTTCATATTCAGAGGCACGTGCTACGAATAAGTAATAAGTCGTAGGGCACGTGTCATCAATATTTTAATACTTTTGCCAACTGTAACTGTTTAGTATTTTGTTAGTTTTGGTAATTACGAGTTAAGCCGACATATTACCTAAACCTTTCCGTAAATAATGCTGAAATTATAACTTATGCAGATGACACTGCCGTAATATTTCACGGAAAATCGTGGGAACAAAATGTACTTATTAGCAGAAGAGGGATTATCACTAATAGCAAACAACCTGGACAGAAACCTGCTCACGCTAAATGGCAGTACAACTAAATATAATATTGTTTTCTCCAAAACCGCCGCTTCAAATCCACCAGAACACCTTAAACTACACCTACGTCACTGCTCTTCTAACATTTCTACTTATTCTTGCGACTGTCCTCCTCTTAAACGTCCTTTGGTATTCTTATCGAAGACCACATATGCAACATATATCCAACCTTTCTGGCAGAATATGAAAACTTATTCACACCATGCATACACTACGGGACTGTCTGCCCACAGACATACTGCAACAAGTGTACCAAGCTATGTCAATCGATAATTCAGTATTGCATCAGCGTGTGGGGTAGTACTAGAAAGGCCTACTTGATCGAAGCTGAAAGAGCACAGAGGGCGCTTCATAAAGTAACTTTGAACCGGTCAAGCTCCGCGCGTATGTCATGTGATACGATACAATAGAAAATCAATTGTGTCTCATTAGCGGATCTTGAGAGGTTTAGAAGCCGGTTGTCTACTGATTTAGTATACTGCGAAACGAGAGTCCCCAGAGTCCGCCAGCTTTTCATTCTTTCTGCCTGCACTGAAACGCACAAAAATATTAAAAGGAGACCCGACTACATATCCACTCACACTATCATTAGCAAAAGAAACGACAGAATCTGATTGCAAGCAAAACGCTCCCCGGCCTACTCTCTCATTAATACGTACAATAAAGTCTGCAAAATTTTAAATACTACTTCATACTGTTGCAAAAAAATTGCTAAGGAAATTTTGTATAACACTGGTTGTGATGACTCGGAACAATTAATATAAAGACCTGGCACCAAATCAAACGAAGCAAAATGGAACAAACACGCACACTTACACAGTTACACACTTACACACTTACACAGTTACACACTTACACACTTACACAGTTACACAGTTACACACTTACACTTACACACACACACACACACACACACAAACACATCCCTGTTCATACAGACACCCTTTTTTTTTTTTTTTTTTTTTTTTTTTTTTTTTTTTTTTTTTAAGGATGGGAAATCATCCAATGACCCCTCCCGCTCTGGGTGGAGCGGAAGGGAGTGTCAGACTCTTACTGACTAAAACCCATCCGTGTTCCTTCCTTAGCCCTTTATGTTCCGGGGCAGCGGTAACCCTTTCGGACAATCCCGCTGCCCATACAGACACCCTTACGAGGACTTTGTTAGTTCTTGATGGAACCGAGGAACCTCCAAAAAACTGGTCGTTGGCCTTTTAGAATAAGATAGAAAGATACAGGTGAGTAAAACTATATTGATAAGCTTATTAGGATAATGCTATCTCAACATTTTTCTGTATGAATTTCGACTATCATACTCAGGACCTGAAATACGCAGCTAAATGTGACCAGCGATGCAAATACGAGGACTTTGTGTAAGCCAAATGAGGACCCTTTACGTAAGCCCAGCGACGTCCTTCCGAGGACGTATTTTTACGATCTGCATTCTGTTGTTTTTATCGGGTTGGCCAGAGAACCAAAACTTACGATTTACTTTAACGAGCCCATAGGCTATACGTACTGAAATCAAATACACAGTTTTCAATCACCCCACTGAATAGGCTTTACGTTTGGCTTTTAGGATGGCGCATAGGATACCCCATCAGTAGCTTCTCAGGAGCAATAGGCCGTGAATTTTCAAAAATCTATGATACAACTTACTTTCTTAAACAGAAGGTTTAGTACCAACTTCCACGTTTCTAACTTAAAAAATTAAAAACTACTATTCTGACTTTTATCCCCTGTAGGGGTGACTTTTCAAATATCATGCCTATAAGCTAATCTTCGTTAATTATGAAACGCTTTTCATACTTCTGGGCCCAGAACGTTACGTGCGTTATCTGCCTGTAAATTGAACCTCGATTCTTCTGACTTATACCTACACTAGTTCAACTGTTGTTGTTACATATTTTAGTCGATAAAACATGATTTATTATCAACGATTTGTTCCATAAGAGCTTCATTTTATATTTGGTTACGGTACTTAAGTTAAAGTAAGCTCTCGGTTAACTGAACATTGTATTCGTTGAACTGTTTTGTTCACGGTTCAGTTGTCTTGAGACCTAAAGGAAGTGGCTAGTTAGAACATTATTACACCACTTTTGTGTTGCTTTTATTTAACATGACAAGTAAACAGAGTGCTGCGATCCTTATTTATGTAGGGATGAGATGAGACATTAGATATATTTTTATTGTGGACGATGAATGTAAAGAAAAAGAAATTGAAAAAAAAATATCAAAATTCACACATAATTTTTTATTCTTTCATTTGAGTGTCACATACCGAAATAACACTCAGACGATCGTCGCTAGACCTAACCGGAGGGGTAATTAAGGTTACAGCTTGGCTTTTCAACGGCATTCATTACGATATTAATTTACATTGTTGAGCAGAATTTATTTTCAAACATATGAAGCAATGGATTATCAATTCTTCTTCTATTCCTTCAAAATGTTTCAGATTGAGATTGATAGTGTTTTAAGAAATTGAGATGCAGGTTGCATTTGTCCTATCCAAAGATAGCCGTTTAGCTTTTCACATTTTTTAAACAACACGTTTTTTTGTGTCTAGACTCTAGACTACCGCTTAATTACTTGGACAGCAGCGTGCCTATTTTCTGGCCTGTTCTGTCAACTCTGATTCTCTTTCGCCTCATTCCGGATAATGATAATTTGTTAATTACTGTTTATGAAATTTTAATAAATAAATCAAACACGTTGCACAACAAAACTCTTTAAACCTTTACATAATAAGCCCACCGGTATTTCCTCTAGAACAAAAAAAAAACAACTTGTATAAATTCCTTACTTACGATAAATACGAAGATATAAGGAACGATTACGTGGCGTCGCCATTAACTACGGCATCTATCCGTGACCGTTGACGGGGGAGCCTTGCACTTGCGCCTGCGCACGCTTCGCTGCACTACGTTAGTGCACTCATGTACTCGTGAGGTGCGATACTTGGGTCGAGCTGGTCTAAGAATAATGTTCAAAAAGTTCTTGAATCAAAAATGGCATTTTTGACTAGTTGAAATGACAGCAGAGTAAAACAAACGATTTTTTTTAATTAATAAGAAAAAGCTACGCTTTTTCGGATTTGATGGCCAGTTATAAATTATAAGTTATTTTTAAACAATGCTTTTACTTCTTTGTTTGTGAACCAAAAAAAAATTTCCAATTAACATAATTCTTGAGTTGTGGGAGTTACAGTTTCAAAAATAAAGTTCCTATCTAATTGTACATCTAAAGATCTGTCTGAAATTTGAACGAAACCAACTAACATTTTTTTTTTATAATAATCAAAGGAGAAAAATTCTAAGACGATATCGGTACCATACCCACCTACAACTAGTACAGCTATATCAGATAAATAAAGATACTCGAGCCTAAACTAGTCACTTTCACGTGTTAAACCATTTCCGCGGTCGTTTACATTCTCGAGTCGTACTTTGTCCTCTAAGAGCCTGACAAGTGAACAAACCGGCTGGGGCTGGTTGTAGCTCGAAGCTATGCTCCACAAACTCGAAGCTATGCTTCTAGAATAGCATCTAAAACGCTTTCACGTCCGGCACACACCATTATCAGTTATAAACGGTCGCATTAAGCGCTGGTGTAACAAAACGTTTACTTTGTCGTGCCGTGTCGTGTTGGTGTCGGGTGAGACATGCGACTCGTTGTGTAACTCTTAGATGGTATTACGGTGCGACGGACAGGCGTTTGATAACATGTAATTTATTTGTTACGACTTCCAAGGGCTTTTATTTGTGATATAGACGTCTTTATTTAATTGTTTTGAATCTGAGGCTTGGTTTTAGTGATTTTGGGTTTGTTATCGTGCTTTTTTGAAAGTCCTTAATTATTTTAGCCATTTTTCAGCTTAGGAAGGGGTGCTTTTAATAGGTTATTGTTTTGTCACAGAAGATGGAAACATATTAATTGTAATTAAATGGCCGTCTACTACTGAAAATAACAATAAGATACATTTTTGAAGAATACAATAAAGTATTTTAATTTATAATTATCCTAAGAAGAATCAATTAATGGCCTTAGATATTCGTGTGGCAACCGGAACCGACAGTTTAACAAGCTATCGAAGACACGGAGATGTCACAAAAATGTTTGATGAATAGGTTCCAATTATAACCACTAATAATAGGTTTAGATTAACAATTACTGTAACCTACATACCCACATAAACAATATTCCGTGGCGTAAACATGCCGGCACAAATAAGTTGTTTTTATTCAACTGTTGTAAACGTCGGCTTCCCACTTTCTAGCGTTTGATGCTTACTGTCCATCAAGCAACCTCACTACCTCAGGTAAAAGCCAGCCTTTGCTTCCTTAAATACTAATGTAGGTATAAGCATTATTATTTTCCTGAGTTTAAAATACACAATTGACAACTTTTACGAGTTATTTAATAATCAGGATATGGTTATTATCTAATTTATGTCTGTAGAATACCATAAATCAATAACAATAATTTTATTACCATTTTTCAATGTACGAGTTGGTATGTCAAAAACAAAGACATTAAATAATTTTTGGTCAAAAATGACGACATACAAAACAAAAATTACGTGCCGAAAACGGCTTCTTTAAATAATAGAATTGCTAATTTATCGCATGCATTTATATGTTCTTTGAGAAACACCACTACATCAAAGTATAGATGTCGCAGCCAACTGGTTAAATTAGCCGTTCAGTTAACCGCCTAGCCTTTTAACTAAACGGCGGCCGTTCAACTAACGGCCTGAATGATATTCAATTACAGTTTTGGTTGGAAGTCTGTAACCAATCACGCGCGAGCCGAATTGGTCGCAGTAACTAAGCCAGGACACCCTGACCAAATGGGTTAGGTTAGGTTAGAACTGTGATCAACTGCGTGCGAGCCGAGAGAGCGAAGTGAAGCGAGTACTACTTCTAAAGGCCAGGCAGTTAACTGAACGGCTAATTTAACCAATGACTGCGACATAGACATCAACAAGGTCTGAACGAAACATCATTTTATTTAAAAAGAGCTTTTAACGGTTTCCACGTCCCTACGTTAAGAGGTCACACACAAACCGATATCCTTCGCCCATCGCTTACATAAGCGGTGACGCGGAGCCGTGAGTATCATAAGTACCTGAGTAAGTAAGTACTCTCTTCTCACTTAGACAGTTTCACCTTTTGTTCCCACACTAAATGGGAACTCGCTATTAAAATGTTACGAGGCAGTAACCAGGGTAATTGTGACCAATTTTTGAACGTTTTTATTACCCATGCAACTATCAAATTGTTATCTAGAGCAGTTAAGGTGGGTGCCACGCTTCAGTGATCCAGTTTTAGTAAAAAGGGTATCGAGTCCGCTAGCTTAATGTTAATAATGAAATCATTTTGCTAAGACTGAACAGTGAATTAGAATCTCTAGGTTTAGTTTTTTTTTTTATTTAGGTTCTGGTGCAGTCTTTGGTCTATCGTCCAGGAAGATAAATAATATGAAAGAGAAGAATTCTACTAAATGTAAAAAAGACCTAAGAGGTCTTAGGTCTTTTTTACATTTAGTTTAGGAAAAACTTACGTGTAATAAATGAAAAAATGGATCAAGTCCTTCGATCCCGTTTTTCAGCAAATTATAATTCAAACATTTAAAAAAAAAAAGGAAACAACCACCCTATACGAATACCTACATATTAAAAATCTTCCATCAATTTAGTCTAACAAAGTAATTTTTGGTTGAATTCATAAATCACTTTCGCGATCGTATTTCCTTGATTGGCGGCGCATTTTCATGAGTTTCACCGGCGCGAGCGCGGCGTAAGTACAGGAAATACGACGCTTGCGCACGCAACGCTCTAAACGCTCACTACGCGCGAATATTGCGCTATGTGCTTACTTTGTGCGATAACAATTTTATATCCAAATCTACTTAATAAATATCTTTAATTCTCTGACATACAACGCACAGCCTAAACCGTTGGTTGTAAAAGCATGAATGTTTGCACAAGAGTTCCTTAAACAAGGTTGAGCACTAAGAAAGGTTCTGGAAAATCATTTTTGCTGATGGAAAATCCCATCGGGAACACGGCTTGTTGGTATTATTTATAAATATACAAAGATTACAATTATGTAGTTCTACTGTTTCTCTGCTCGGCAAATTACTCCTTTTTTATCCTTCCTTATCTATTTTTTTTTTCTCGTTTGTGTTAAGTATTTCTAGTCGCGACTAGATGCATATTTTTCTTGATATCATAGTGTTGTGTGATGAAGATGGATGCCAGGTGTCTGGTAGCAGCTGGATGAGAGTAGAATCGCTTGCGATTGGAGAGGCTTACTTATGTCGATCAGAATGCAGTAGGCATTTACACAAATAACCTGCATAATCATCATTATGACGAGAATAGAGTATGAGTATACCTTCAAAATATCTGAAAATATGTACTTTCTTGTAAACTTTTACCTACCTAAAATGACTGCTTTTTCTAAAATATGCGATATCTATGATCCATTAATGGCTTCCTAGTGTTATGAATGTTATGATAAATCGCGAACGCTGGACAAGACGATGCAAATCTAAGTAGAACAGCATATGGAATAGGAAACTCAGCGGAGTCTAGTGCTTATTTCCTAGCTATTACTTTAATATCTAGGAAGCAATGGAGATAACATTTAAGTATATAAAATTGTTACAGAACGCGGTGATGACTGCGCGATAATGCTGAGCCTAACTTTATAAAATTATTTAATTTACAACCGGCTTACGGCTTCATAGTGTAAAACTAGGTACCTGGTGGGTGATAAAATTATAAGTAAAAAGTTAGGTGTTAATTGTTCCTCTCATTGAATTATGAGTTAATTGCGTTTATTATGTCACCCGCAGTAAAAAGATTATAAACAGCAGATATAACATTATTGCATAAAATATTTTCCCGCATCGCTGTCGACTACATCATTACCACGTTAGAGCCATCCGACATGGTAATGATGCCAGTCGTTGACTAAAGTAAAGGCTGGTCTTGAGATCACTGAAATTGGCAATACAAGGGTGCATTTTAGCGGTCTTTTTCTAAATCTGTTTGTAATTTATACAAACAGATTTAGATAAAGACCGCTATAATCTATCAGTATAATCTTGTCTCGTCTTAGATAGAGTAATATCGTGTAACCTTCACCACCTCTACTTCTACGACAGCTCTCCCCCATATTCTCCAATAATATTAGATAGAGCTACATTTTGTAATTAATCTAAAACCATGTTATAAAAAAAACAATATCGTCATCAGATCGAGGCAGAATAACGGCAAAATGATCTGACGCATTCCACAATACATTTATTAGAAACAAATAGTAGTTAAAAAAACCGTATCCATGATCGAAACACGTGGATATCTGAGTTCATTCACTGGGTCGCGCATTCCCCAACTTTTAACGGTCCAGAGCCCTTATTATAAGAGGCAATATTCAAACTAAAGATAAAAGGTAAAAAAGGGCCGATACGAGTTGCCTGCGCAGCCGCAGTAAGGAGAGGCATCAATCTGGGGCCATGCTAAAGCCCACCGGCACACTCTGGCCAGTTTTTTTTTCTGATTATTAGGCCACATTAAAATATCGGCCAGTGAGTGTTAAACTTTTGGTTTAAGTGCTGTAACTTTTTGTCACGCGCCCTTTCTGGTCAATATTAAGAAATAAAGAAGATTATCTGTTATATTGGAAAATCGTATTCCTGTGTTTTAGCACGCATCCAAATAATTACTGACGACCTCCGCTTTGTTACGTAAGTACGTGTACGTAAAGTATTCCACGGTTCACTAAGAAAATTATTTTAAACGACTACAACAAAACCAATAAAAGCACACTTGGAATATTTATAAACATCAGCTTATAATTGATCACCTCTCCTACAGCTGAACAGTTATAAATGTCTTGATATTTCCTGCGCCACAATCCCTATTTATTATAATGAAACCGAGAATCCGATTTATAATACTTTATCTCAACACAATTATCAAACATTGGGAACCGCTTCATTTGGTCTCCTTAAGATTTATTATGTACAAGGAAGAAGGCTCGGTTGTCTAGAGGGTTTATTAGAAAGTCGGCTTATCTGAACATTTTTTGTGTTACGGTAAATCGGCTTGTCGGTCGTTTCCTTCGGCGGCCGTTCCGGGCTCGCCGCCGCCGCCGCCAGGCGGCCGGGCGCTGCCTTGAGCCTTCGTGTTGACAACTTGGAGCTACACCGTACGTTACATTAGTTAAGGGGACTACATGATCTAAAGCGCGGTCACTGTCGAACTGCATAGAAATGAAAGAGAAGCGCGATGACACAACGCTGGCAATTTATTGCAAAAACTGAAGTATTGATCTATTTACAAAAAATACTTAATAATAAATAATCCATCACTGAACGCAATGATAAAAAATATACCATTAAATTTCTAATGCCAATTAGAAATTTAATGCTATATTTTTAATCATTGAATTTATTAGGGATAAACTGCTTTTAATGACAATAAGAGGTGTATTTGAAGATCTTTTTGATGCAATCATGTATGTTTAATTATGATTTGAGTTCCATCAATGTATTAAATTAAGACTTGAAAATATCATTAATTTTTGGTAAAAATTATTTACGGTTTAAGAGATAGATAGACTGCTTTAAAAAACCAACTTTTTTACCGTTTTCAAGAAATCTCCGCCTTAATATTTAAAACTGTATGCTCATTACAGTTGGATTTGTAAAGGCTGATTTTTCAATCGTCAGATAACTTTTTAAATCTGAGAAATATAATGCCGGTTTGACAGCTTTCCTATTGGATATAATTATGTATGTGAAATCGCAATTTTTGTACTACAGATAAGAGTTATCTAACGGTTGAGAAATTGGCCTAAATTATGATTATTTTAACGAAGCCAAATGTCCGAGGTTTGCAGCACAGCAGGATGAGATACCTACAAGATGTAAATTTGGCGAGGCTTGCGCTGGTTGAAATAAATATAGTGGTAGGCCGCCAATTACGAGTTGTAGGTCGTGGGTCCGAACCCAGACAGGCGCTTTACTTTGTGTAAATTATTTTATAACCACTGCTTTCAAAACGGTGAAGGAAAACATCGTAAGGAAACTATATCATATCCTAGGACCAAAAATTCGAAGACATGTGACATTCGCCAACCCGCACTGGGCCCACGTGGTAGATTACGATCACTCCCTCTCACCGAGAGGAGGCCTGTGTTTCAGCAGTGGTAACATTATAGGTTGATTATGAATAACTCCACAGTCCACAGTGAATATCGCCATCTATGCAGTGAATAGCGAATCTTTGAGTGAAGTGAACGTTAACAATACTATCGCTTGCTGGTTAAGCCTGCGCCTACGCAGCTACTAAAGCCTCTAACTATTACTTGAAGCGAACAACGCGCAACGGTACACGATAGTCAGCTGTTTCTCTGCAGACTTCCATTCACCGTTATGTGTTCCTACGGCTTAGCTCTAGGTGGTGCTGTTTCTACTAAGCGCTATGGCTTGCCCTAACGAATTTAAGATCATGCGAATTCATATTAGATAAGCATTTTTCGGAGCCTGAGACGTTTGGGACAATCTACAAGATAGCTAAATGGGTGTACGTCGAGGACAAGAATTTCATTGTAGTTTCTATTAAAAGAGATGTGCTCCAAAGTACCCCCAATTATAGCACCACCCACACAAAGACAGAACGATGAATCCCGAATACGATACGATAACAAAAGAACAATAAGGTCCGAATGTGAGGCCACACAAAATGATGTCGTATTTTATTGCCAATTACTTACCATTGAAACAAAAAATAGGACAGCACAAACTATAAACTGTCAAAATAACAAAAAACCGATTAAAAAAACTTACAGAATAAAAAGCGGTACCTATCTAAAATCACAGAGGAGTTACCGTAGGGATAAACCAAGTAATAAACCTGCCGGTACCGTTACAGAAGACATTCCTTATGAAGCAATAAAACCGTCATTGCCATTCAACAAATGACTACCGTCAGGACTTGGAGCTTAATTAATTATAATAGTTAAGAGAGATTGGACGATATTATGTAAACTGTCTGGGAATCACTGGGTACAGTCCGCGGCCGCGCGGGGGGTGGTACCCGCCGTTATAATATACCACCCACCTGGTATCATAAACAAAATATATGGAAGCAATATTCTGTTTTAAGAGCCACTTATTTATCATAATAATGAAGAATCAAGGACTGCTTAGATTTACAGACTTCGTGTTTTATTTTCAATTGTTCATTTTTGTAGTGTGAATTTATTAAATTAATGTCTCTAATTGATACTTTTGGACTTAAATGTTGTATTAATGGGTTTAGCACCTCATGAGCCCTGTAAACTGCAATTACCTAGAAATTTCTAATTAGAGAGAAGTGGTGGCCCAGTGGCAACAGCCGCGACTTACGAGTTGTAGGTCGTAGGATCGAACCCAGACAGGCGCTTTACTTTATGTAAATTATTTCATCACCACTGCTCTCAAAACGGTAAAAAAAAACATCGTAAGGAAACTATGTATCATGTCCTAGCACCAAAAATTTGAAGACATCTATCTACCAACCCGCACTGGGCCCGCGTAGTGGATTACAGCCCACTGTCTCTCACCGAGAGGAGGCCTGTCTCCCAGCTGTGGGAATATTATAGGCTGATTATGTTATGATGTTGTTGACTAATTAAAATACAAAAAATAGTTAAAGATGCCACATAATATGCCTTTTATAGTTACCACCAGGACCATGACCGTCATAAACGTCACTGAAGTGTCAATCAGAATTCTTATTGTATGTTCAATGTATTTCAATAACTCAGGTAAAATTTGATTCGTGTAGATATATGTATAGTATTTTAACCCCTCGTGCAGACAGAGGGGCGAATTTGAAGGGCATCTGCCCGTCGCGATCCCAGACAGGTGCATCGATTTTGATGTATTGTTGTTTTTTATATGGCTGGCTACTTTGATAGAGATGGATCGGGATTCGGGATGCCTCGCTAAAATTAGTGCAACTTTTCTGATCACCAGATATTTTCATATTTCTTTGGTAGTATACTCGTCAGTTAAACTTAATATACAGGTTGAATTTTCCAAAAGTGTGTTAATGGCCAAACTTGGAACTATAAAAATTGTGAACAATACTCAAGAAGTACCCTGGTCGGTTATCAAAAAAAAATCTGCTGTGTCATAGAAAAGTGCTACCTTACTCAGTCAAAATGTATGAAACAGTTTTTTTTTAAACAGTCAAGATATACGATTTTCAAACAACCTGCACGAAGTGCTTGAGCAAAGGTAATCTAAATCTCGTAAGCTATTGGCTGGCTTGATTGAAAAACAATTAAGAGCGTTTACGCCGTACGGCATTTCATACAAACTTTCAAGCGATTGTTTTTCGAAATGAATGAACGGATTTTAATGAAACTTTATACGCATAAGCAGGATACAAAGGTCTAAAAAGTTAGATGAGAACATTTTCGAAACATTGTGTTACAGCCAAATTAGGCCGATTTTAAAGTTTCCATAGAAACAGAGATTTCCAGTTATCTTTTTATAAATAAGACATTTCGAAAATGTTCTCACCTAACTTTTTAGACCTTTGTATCCTGCTTATGCGTATGAAGTTTCATTAAAATCGGTTCATTCATTTCGAAAAACAACGGCTTGAAAGTTTGTATGAAATGCCGTACGGCGTAAACAGATGAAGGCAACCTTTTAATGCGCTATCCAACACACTGTTTTCTTTCATGACCGGTGTTCCTGAGTCCCCTGCATCGTAGTTTCATATAAAATCCGAATTTTATATTAAAAAATTTTACGGTAAAGAAAAAATAATGGAAAAAAAAAGCAACGGCCGGCTCGTGGAGGATTTGAAACCCCGACCACTTTTGTGACGAGGCGGTCTGACCACTGAACTAACGAGCCTTGCAGGAACCCTCGAAATAGGAGTTCCTATGCAGGAAAAAACAGGGGAAAATTTGCATGGTAAAATCTAGGATCAACACTGTAAGGTCTAGATTTCAACGGCGTCATCTCTAAGTGCGCCAAGCACATGCGCCATGGGGTGGGTGGGTGATGCTTTGGGAAGCTTCGTACCTTCATAATAATTGTATAAGTACAGGTCGTAGGATGTTTATGTATTGAAAATTTATATTTGGTATGGTATAACAGGCTAGAGTACCCAAGTCCGCGCAAATTTTGCGTATATTTGTTTAATACTTTACATACGCCTTTTTCCCATGAGGGTAGGTAGAAACTACAGAACGCCACCTGCTACGATCATCACAAGTCCTTTTTGGTTCATTTACATTCATTTTTAGGGTTCCGTATCACAAAACGAAAAACGGAACCCTTATACGAGTAAGATCACTTCGTTGTCCGTCTATCTGTCCATCTGTCAAGACCCTTTTTCTCAGGACCGCATGGAGTTACCATATCAAATACTCAGGGCTGCAATCTCTTGAAGCAGTGAAAAAATTAAACTTCTTAGTCTTCTTATCAACAGATACGGGCGTTTATATTCCGTTTATGCCGCATATTTTGACACTCGCAAGTGAATCAAAACCTAGGGTACTTCCCGTTGACCTAGAATCATGAAATTTGGCAAGAATCAATGTCATGTAGCACAAATAAAGAAAATCCGAAAACCGCAAAATTTTGTAGCTTTACATACCTACAAAGTACGGAACCCTTGGTGCGCGAGTCCGACTCGCACATGACCGGTTTTTTAAAAACTGAAGTCGGTAATAGACTTTTCTATATACACCCCATAATTATTATTACTTCACCCACTGCTGGACAAAGGCCTCCCTTTCTTGGTGCCAATTGGTACTATCCTATGCCACAGGATACCTACACAACAGATACTAGGTACCTACCTTTTTCCAAAATCTAAGTTTTTGTCCAAATAAGAAAAGTTAAATAAAATACATTGTACACCTTAGTAGAGCCTTCGTTATGTGTTTATTTATGGTAACTACTTACCGTCACATCACAATTTATAGGCTATCTTAAAATCTCTTACACATTAAATGCTCCGATTGACATTAATTGGCATTAATACCATAATGTGCCTTCCAAAGGTCAAAAACTTAGGAATAATTTATACTTTGGGTCCATAAAGTTAAAGTCGATGTCAAATATTTTAAAGTTCAGGGAAAGGGCATCAGTGCATGTTTTCTATCTATCTAATAATATCTGGCAATAACGGATTACAGAATATGTGCACCTATCATAGAAGTAATGACAACGTGGTCAAGGCATAAACTGAAGAACACGTATAAAAAAAGAAAAAAAAAGAAGATCTGTTTAAGTACCTAGTTGCGGTAAACTGACGCAGAGCGCTAACAAAAACACAAAAAATACAAGTTGGGGAAAATATGCGTCATATCCACGTAATACGGCCATCGCTCAGCATATGCAGAGTTCAGTGCTCTGAAGACTATGCAATTCGTGAATCTTTGACAGTCGTTACGGGTAGTCAGAAGCCCGAAAGTCTGACAACCAGTCTTACCAAGGTATATCGTATTACCCAGTAACTGGGTTGTGGAGGTCACATAGGCAGTCGCTCCATGTAAAATATATCCGAAAGGCTAGGCAGATGATAATGAGTATATGTAATACAGCACAATATACTTATCAGCAACAAGCATCAACAGCTCTGCAGAATAGATTGTAATACTTTAGAAAATAACATAGGCTAAAATCCGCGACAGTTTTGGCAGCATATTTCTAGCCTGCGATCAAAGGGGCGGCTTCGAGCCAAACGCGGTGTACAATGGTCAAACTTGTTCGGGTGTCAAAGCGGCCGAGGTATTTGCTCAGTATTTTGCTAGCGTGTTTAATACTTTTCACTCTTATTTAAATCAGAGAAGAGACTGACCTAGTCATTACAAGAGTTAGGACAGTTTGCCCCAAGACGACAACTTTACTTATTTGGCCACACTTCTAGCACCAAGAAGTGGGGTAGTTTAAACTAGGAAAGAAAAAACAAATGAAGTTAAGTGAAGTTAGTGAAAGTGACTGCCATGGCCGAAATTCGGTCTGGGAATGCCTGATGTTGCAGCCAGGAATATTTCCGAACGAAGGAGCGTTTGTCAATTTCGTTGTTTTAAACGGCAGTTGAGGTTGGATTATCAAAAGGATAATAGTTTTCAGCTTTGTAAAATTATTATATCCAATTTGTTTTGATTTTGTACCTACTATTAACAATCTGGAGAAGACGATATTTTTACGGATGATATAGTTTTGTCAAATAGTTGGTAGGTACCTACTTACCTAATTAACTACTTATTTATGGGATGTTAACGGAAGTTAATGAGCCCGTTAACAATTAACTTAAGAGTTAATCCGTTACTCGAAATGTTAATTTCCTTAATTAACGATTAACGGATTAACGATCTTGTGACCAGCTTTGGCCATAATAATAAGATTATCAATTAACTCAGTCTGGGTTGATAAACTTTATACCTAATTCTAGCACATGGCAATCTCTTCGTACAGACTTATTATACACATAATATACCCGTTCGCGTCTGCTATAATGTAGGATGATGCGTCACTCATCAAGGTGAATGTGTGCACGCGTCGCAAATAGCTGCCATCACTAATCTAAACGTAACATTTTGTTATATGACTTTATAATTTACCTGTGGATATCCTCGCCATGATTGATTTCCTACATTCTTATCCGAACTCATTAAATTAGAATGCTTATTTTTCTAAAGACCGTTCAGACACCTTCCGCTACTAGGTAATATTCACCTCATTACCTAAGATTTCACTTTACGTGATAACACATACCTAAGCGTGTCTGAGCTTCATGGCAAGAGCGACACCAAAATTGAGGTGTGGATCCTTGATGTCAAATGTGAATATGGTTTAATGTGGTAAAAATCATACCACCTCAAATATTTTGACCTGTAGCTTCCCAGAAAGAACTACCTACGGGGTACCTAATTGCGGAACACATTATCAGTACTTACGTAGCAATGGTTTTTACTCTGACAGTCCAAAGACATTCATTGTGTTATTTACGGTGTTGATGCATTAGCAATATGCTTTAAAATGATTCAGATTGTGGATGATAGTGTGCTACTCCATTAGTGTTCTGGAGGAAGCTGACACAAACGCTGCCCTAGTAGCGCCTATAGCTACACAAGGACAACGGTAGAAAAAAGTAATTCGTTTTATCGTGCAAACTTCTCATAGCAGGTTTAAAAAGATGCCTTTATAATTATACATATTTCGTTTTAACGTAAGTCTGCTGTCAAATCTACAGATATCCGAGAGCCCCCAAAATTATAGTTAGACAAGCCGTGCGCCCGATAGGGTTCCCCATCAGCAAAAATGACAAACTTTATTTGATAAAAATCCGTTTTTAGTGCTCACCTGAATAAAAAAGGAACTCTTGTGCAAAATTGCAAGCGGTGTAGGCTGTGCTTTTTTCTGTTAGTCAATAATTAATGTATTTTATCTACACCCATGCTATAAATTCTCTATACTCAAAAGTTTCTGAAACAGTTAGCTTAGTGCCAACATTAACACAACCAGTGTCATAGTAACCATAATATCATCCAAACGAGTGTTATAATATTGTACGAAATTTCATATTGCAACTCCTTTTCAAAAAACATTGTCAGGACATTGTCATGCACAGTAATTAAAAATAAAGCAATAGTAATTAAAAAAAAACCAGCCACTTGCGAGTTGAACTCGCACATGAAGGGTTCCGTACCACCATACAATATTTAAATTTACTGCATATAAAATAACGGCAAAAAATCACGTTTGTTGTATGGGAGCCCCCTTTAAACATTTATTTTATTCTGTTTTTATTATTTGTTGTTACAACGGCAATAGAAACACATTCTGTGAAAATGTCAACTGTCTAGCTATCACGGTTCATGAGATAGGTACAGCCTGGTTTTTACCCTTTGGGTACGGAACCCTAAATAGAACTTATGTTATTCGTCGTATCCCGCCGGCCGCCATTTTTGTTCGATATTAGTATTACAAAAAACTGTTTCAGACCGCTAGAGGATTCGTATCATGGGTGTAGATAAAGTCTTGTATGCAAATGTACATAATTAGGTATTAAAAAACGAATGTGGGTTTCACATCACATCTTATTATACAACAGTTGCATAAATAACTATTATTAAACAGAAGAAGATTGTTCTAGATGTGGAACTTATAAGATGTTAGACAAATAATCATGAATTAAAATAACTGCAAATTATAATTACCATCTCTTTCGTAACATTCTGATATCATAACATCAGTGTTCGTTCGCCACTCCTAACCCACTTTATTTTAATTTTAATTGTACTTTTTGACACTGTGTGTCACAGTGTCCTATTGAGAATAGACCCCCATTATGAAAGCTTCTATAGTGTTTCCACAGTTATATAACTGAAACGCAAGTTGCGTATGTATCAAAATTCTATTCTTTTTTTTATTCTCTATGACGAAGATATTATAACAAGCAGAGTTTCTTTTTTGTTGTAATTACGATACTTTAAAAAATTTGCACTAATGCACAATCTTATCTAGTATTTTCTCGTAATAGTGACAGTATCCGTCCATACATCAGAATGTTTCATAACGCTTTCAAATATCTATTTTTCTATCCTGTAATTGGCAGGACATATTGGGGCTTAGTTAATGAGTAGAGCTGCGAAAGTTGCGGGTAAAATTCAATCAAATCAGCCAACAGCAAACTCATCATCTGCCTAGACTTTTCCCAACTATGTTGAGGTAGGCTTCCAGTCTAACCGGATGCAGCTGAATACCAGTATTTTACATGGAGCGACTGCCTATCTCACCTCCACAACCCAGTTACTGGATAATACGATACCAATACCGGTCTGTAAGACTGGTTGTCAGACTTTCGGGCTTCTGGCTACCCGTAAAGACTATCAAAGATCCACGAATGACAGCCGAGACCAACGGCTTAACGTGAATTCCAAGGCACGGAGGGGTTACGGTATGTAAAGATGGTCATCAATCCACAGACCAACCGCGGCAAGCGTAGCTTAACCTGATCGATCGACCTGTGCGGCTGTTATTATTTAGCCACGGGCCCCACAGCCTACAGCAAACTATTGGCAGATTTTTTATTGAAAACTATAGGCAATCTCGAGACAGTCGATTCCTTCTACTTCTACTAGTGATTCCATCCGTCATACTTTAGTTTATGATTAAATCATTTACATCGCAAGAATATGCATATGGTAAAAGTAAATTAGTAAAATATGATTATACTACAACAGGTTATTATCCAAAAAAGGCTTTGAACCAAAGAAGCTGGGATGATGCTGGCTTCCAGTAACCAAACTAAATTCCTGACCAGAGACCATGTACACACACACACTTCCCATAGATAGAACATTGATGTAAGTATAAGATAGAGCGATTCGTTTAACTTTGAACAGGATATGTGATGCTTCCGCAGTTTCTGAGAAATAATAACTCAATATCCCTCGTCCTGTGGTTGTTGCATGCATGCCAATAATGTAGAAAATATAACCCCATAATATACTAATAACAACTTTAGTGCCTATTTCATTCATTAGTTCTCTTGCCAAGCGTGGTTGTTTTTCACTCTTAATTATTTTATTTATTTATTTATAATTACCTTTACAACTATCACAACAGGATTAACCTAATGCGATGGTGTGGTATTTATATACTAACAATATTAAATTAACCTAATAATCCTAACAAAATTAATTAACCTAATAAAATACGTTATCGATGGCTCATGCTGTGTCAAACATACAACGTGCCACTACAATGGCGACAATATAACACACGGATAGGGCTAGTGACCAGTAATCATAAAAATTATAACAACATAAAATAATTTGTAATTTGATAAATAACTGCATGCGCCACTCGCCGATATCATATCAAATCAAAAGTCATTTATTCAAACTAGGCTGAGAATCAGCACTTTTCGAACGTCAAAATTACAAAAAACAGTCCCCCAAAACGCCCGCCCTTCACCTCACATATACTCGTAGAGCTCTATTTCCACAAATTCGCCTACTCTTTCCACTTCATTTGTTTTGATTTCTTTGATGCAATGTTATGATCCGAGAACCCCGCGAATGACCCCTGCGCGTTGCGTTCTTAAGTAAAGGTTGCTCCAAGATGCTATTTCAGAAAAAAAAAATGTATATAATTAAATAAAAAGAAAATGCGAAGCCGTATACGTGTGTTAAATTAAGCTGTATATACGAGTATACGGTTTACGGTTTAAAATAATTTATTTCACTCAAAAAGAATACAATTATTCACTCATATGCGGAAAAACATAAAAAATAAGATAGGCGACGGGTTCGCTGGGTTATGAACTAAAATTAAGTTATATAAAAAAAGAAGAGTACAGATTTACAATTCATTAATCTGCTATATTGAGCTTTAATAGCCTTTTAAAAGTTAGAAGTGATTTTGATTCCTTAATTACTTTAGGTATAGACTTATAGAATGTATGTATTTGTTAGCCAGCAAGGTGGTGCCGGAGTGACTGTCCAGGTTGCGACTGACGTTTTATTGTGTAAATCTCCACTCTCACCCCACCAGCGAAGTTACAATGTGTCAACGTTTCAAAACCTTTACTATGATGGGATGGTCATTTAAAACTATGAACGTCGCGAACAATGTTGAGGAAATGTCCACTCATAAAGGTACTTCCTTACCATACACACATTACTTACTCATGTATTATACAATATGTAAATTAATGCTTGCACCCAGACAACGATCTAATCTAGTGTAGGTAATGATCAAAGTGTAGAGCATTGGTGCTCGCCTTCTTTTTATTACGTATATATCAACTAGATGGTTAAACACTGAATAGTGAAACTATTTTTGTGGGGTTAGGAAACGCGGGTATTTCCTCAATTGACCTTCCACTGGACATAGGAAACTGCGTTTCGAGTCGAATGCTTCGGACGTTCCGGACGAATGGGCGGATGGCGGTAGGCTCGATCTCACCAGACATGTTCATATAATATAAGTTATGGCTTATGTAGAAGATTTATTGATAGAGTAATGAAGGTTTTTACTGAACTTTGCATTAAAATACTTTCAGCTTTCTGCTTGTTATAACTTAAAAAATATACTTAGTTCTAATTTAAAGTCCATGCCTAATTTAACATACTAGTAAGCTTAGTAATGTATGAAATTTGCAATTAGTTTCCATAAATAACTCAATGTCAAGTACCTACTGTTATTACCAAAGAAAAGTCTATGTATTCAATTGAAGGAGAAATTACACAATTTGTATCAACTTACTATAAAATAAAATGGTTATTTCACCTAGGTTTATTATGACCGTATTATTACTGGTTGTAAACCCTCAACTGTTGGACATTGACCTTCCCCCACAGATTTCGAAAACTGACCCAAGTTACCAAGGTCGCGGACGCCCTTTCGTAGAAGTCTCTTTATTTTGTTTTTAGAGGTTAAAGTAACGTTGACATTGACTGAAGGGCTTGTTACGCAGTCTATTTGGATCTATAAATTCGAAAATGAAACAAAATTTCTTATTTGCCCGATAAAATTAAAACAGGAATTCATTCCGTGATCGCGGAACAGTCAAAAGCCACATTGAGCTGAGGCCTGTTTCAGTATCAGTTACTACCTAACCATATAAATTCGAAAATGAAGGATTTTTTATTTACTAGAAAATTATTTGAAATCATTCCGAGGGGAGAAAAAACCACGAAAAAAAACTGTGGAACATTTTTAAAACGCCGCGTTGATCCTTCTAGAGTAGTAATCGCAATATTATATGGCTGTTATAATCTCATCAGATTCCCTCTCGTTGGATGATAGTAAAAGTGTTTTAGCTTCCATTCTCCGACGTCGGCATCGCTATACATTGCAACTTTACTTTTAGCTTAGCACGTATATTGTATATGTAAGTATGTAGGTATACACATCTCTTCCTGTTTTACTTTTTTGTTTGCATGCGCAGATTGAGTAACAGCTACAATATACCTAAAACGATTGTTATTATCTACAGTTTACATACTGAATGATGAACTTTAATAATTAGAGGTGGCGCGAGAAAAGAGTTCCTGGAAGGATTTGAGGGAGGCTTTTGCCCAGCAGTGGGACAAAATAACTGGCTAACAAAAAAAAAATTAACATTACAACCTACTACTTTTCAGTTGCGATGAATTTTCCGAAAACTTACTCGTTTTTACGAGTCTGTCTGGATTTATATCAATTCTTGATATTTAACTTACAAAGACGTAGCAAAATAATTGAAGTATGTGGGATTTATACTCATGTTACAAAAAAGTTTTGTGTAGATCCTGCACAAGGCACGTACAATACATAACAATTATCCGATCGAATGTCATCAATGAGGGTTTTTGAAAAATGACGTTTACTAGATGGCAGCACTGAGACGTCAGGTCCGGCCACCTGTCACAAGTGTCAAAGCGCCTATAATTTCTTTAGTCGTGACTGAATGATGAACGAACGAATGAAACGAATGGTGATTGACATCATATATTTTATATTGGAAGACCTCTTGTCAAAGTGGCGCCAACTGGTGTCGTGAATTTTCATGAAAACCCTCATTAAACTATACACGCTACAATCCTCAGGGAAAGGCACCCAAACATCATTAATACATGACTTGAGGGCAAATAAAGCAACAAACTTGTTCTGTTCACGAGCAACGGGATTGGGACCTCGGGCGCATCATAATTTTTCAATAAAACAAACTCCGATATTGGTGGCTTATTTTTTGTATGATGCCGCGATCACTGCCCCATATAATAACCTACTTGACATCAATCCTGCTCCAATTAGCCATCGACGTAGATACCTCGCATCCGACGTAAGCCCGATACAGGTCTCGATCATCATTGTCATCTCCGGAACACAAACGAATCTCCACTCTACTACTACAATCTAAACTGTATTTTTAATATAATGATAGTTTTGAAGATATCTGAGAAGAAAATCATCTATTGGAATATGAACCTTGCAAGCAAATATTTTCGAGCTTAAAATTGATTGCAACAGTGCAGTTTTTGCGAGGGGAATGATATCAAATTATATCTACGTATATTGTGTTCTGTTTGGCGGAAATAGGATTGAAATTGGATTGGTTGTAGTCGCCCGCGCATTAGATCGAAGCCGCCGAGAGGCAGTGTCGCGAAACGCGACCACGTTGCGATATAAAAGGAAGTTTTGTTTAAATTTCTTTATCACACACCAACTGCCTGCTCCCGCGCTCGGTCACTCACCGCTCTGTCTTCTTACACCATGTCTGCCCGTCTTCTGGTAAGTTCAGATATTTAATTAACACATACATTACACTCATTCACGGTGATTAGCGAAACTGGAACATGTTTGTTATTCCGGACATCCGTTACATAACAGTGACTAAAACCAGCTGCTATGTGCCTGAAATAAACTAGATACATTTACTACTACTACATTAAATCTCTACGACACACATTCTTGAGTATAAAATTAAATATACCTAACACAATTTGCAGTGTTTTCAAATAACTAGATACTTTTCAATTAGACCACATTTGCGAAATGTGAAATAAGCCAGCTTAATTGTGTACCAATTTAGTTAACAATAACTACTATGTCCCAACAAAGAAAAAAAATTGTAAAATAAGGAAGCAGACACTGATTGCGATCCATTCAACATTGCTTCATTCGCAGACAATACAGCACACAGCCGATATCTAATTAACAACTTTGACTCAATCTCTCTTCACGTCATCGCGGTAATTTCACATCTATTGTTAAAACCTTGTTTAATAAGACGTATCTAAACGAGTTTCTAATGTATGGTGAAAATCAAGTTATTTGTAAAATTAACCCTTAAATGTTTAGTTAAATTCAAAAGCATAGGGAGTTTTTTGGATCAAAACTTGGCCGATTTGATCAGCAGCGATACCAAATCGATAAGTAATTGTATTCAACGTCGAGAGGGAGATATTTTCATTGTTGCTCGGTTATTTAGGTACCTACAACCGACATCCAGTGAGTTAGAAAGTGGTCTCGAATGTCACGTTCTGTTGAAGGTTTTTTTATTAGTTATTATTTGTTTATCGATTATTCATACCTTGTTAAGATTTTCTTTTTAATCTTTAAGTTACTTTTATTATACAAAGCGATGCCCTTACATAGCCACCTAGCGAAATTACTAATGCTTGCCTTTGCGATTGCGTTTCCATTTCCGTGTATGTTTTCCTTCCGAGTGAAATTGCAACAAAGATATATATGTACTGATATTCACAGTGGTGCATTTTATACCTCTTAGTACTTACGAGTTACGTTCTTAGAAGTAAGACTCGTCATGTGTTGGTGCCATGCGTAGGTGTTTTTCGTAGACATTCGTAGCGGTTTCGTAGCACCAGAAAGGTATTTTAGGGCACTATTCAAATAGGTACCTTATATTTTGTAACAATTACGTTATGTTAATCACTTACAATAAGTATTACAACTGTTAAACGTCTTGTTTACCAAACTTAACACTTAGTAGTCTTACTAATTTTACTTTTTATATCAGTTTCAATTATCTTTCAACCGTTTTATATTTAAAAATAAAAGTTAAATTCTACCCTCTAAGGGACCTCTCTAATTATTATTAGAGAGGTCCCTCTTTTACTAGCACAGAAGGCACGAGCAATGATCAGCATGTTTCTTTATTGTGTTTTGACGATTTTTGTCCTCAAGAATCCCAGATTTCCTCACGATATTTCCTTCGCCGTAAGGGTATTTAACTTTACACAATTTTGTCAATTAGCCCTTAAACTAAATAACCAATTTAAATTTTCCAGTTGGCGTTAGTCTGCGTGGCTGAGTTGACGTCGCTGATCGCGGCGGGTGGCGGTGGCGGTGGCCACAAGAAGGTCATCATCCACGTGCCGTTATTCGTGAAGCACCACCACCACAAGCACACCATCGTCAAGCACGTGCACCACAAGAGCGGCGGCGGCGGCGGCGGTGATGACCACTACGAGGTCTTGGGATACACTTATGGAGAACCCAAACCTGCACCGCATTTTGGAGGAGGTGAGACAATCTAGTTTCATTAGTGGAAGTAATTGATACAGTGCCAATGGCATTGTCGTCAGGAAACTATGAATTAATTTATAAATCTGTTAGTCCCTCTTACTAAAGGGAACTTTACATATCTGTTCCCATTCCTAGTTTGGTGATGATTCTATGGTCTTGTGATGGTAAAGATTTGAAGGGATTTAATGTTATTGTATAAAAGTCCCTAAAATATCATTCACTTTGGTTGAAGCTTTGCATATAATAACCTAGTCCAAATGTACATCGAAAATCATGGGACTATAAAAAATCTGATTGCGAAACTAAATAATAAAGAAAACACTTTGTTATAGAGATAGCACCTACGATTAGCATAAGACAAACAAAGGCATTACAAGCAATGAGACCACTATCTAAATCGCTAATGTTTTTATAATGACTTGGCGTCATGCTGATGTGACCATTCACATAAGTGATACAAATAATCCACTGTTCTAGGACACGGTTGGGGTGCTGCCGAGGAATCTCACGGTGATGGTGGCTACAGAGACTCTCCAGTCAGCTTCGAAGGTGGTGACCACTCGGGATACGCCTTGTCAGGTGGAGAAGAAGAGTCGTATGGTTCAGAAGGGGGTCATGGAGGATACTGAACATCAACACACAATTGATTCTGTACATATAGCATTATAGGTTGTAACATGGTGTTAGGAGTGAAGAACAATTCACTAACAAGTGTACACGAGACTATAAATACGTGTTTCGTGGTTTATAATTCGATAAAACAGCATTGATTTTAGTACAAATTTTAACAAATACTCGTAATATTGTCGAATGTATACACCCTCAGTAACCAGTTCTATATATAAGTTTAAGGGTCCAGTAGCCTCATTATATTTACAACGTTGTGAAGGCTTGAATGTATTGTATGTAGCTTTACAGTTTGACTGTAGCCGTGTAGTCCGTCTGTCTGTATGATTGTCTGTTAGATCTAAGTATAAATTTTAAGGAACCGTTGTTGTGAAATTTATCCCGGTTTAAGCGGGAATTTGTTAATGTATTATATATGTTGTTAATTTAAAAATATTACCATTTGCAATAGAGTATCATTTCCTCCTTGCTCCTCGCACATCCTGAAGCCACTTCCTCTATTGTAAAGTTGGCAGTTGCGTGTCAATTTTCACGTGTCTGTCTTTTATAAATCAAACAATATTTTTAGTACGCACAGCAGAAGTATAAGATTAGACAAAATAAAATAAACCGAGCAGCCGTTGGTATTTACTGCAAAAAACAAACAGCGACTGTAAACTTTCTAACGTAGCACATCTTTGTTCGTTTTGGATTTCTGCGTCTGGATGCACAAACGTAACCATAAAAAAAAACTTAACTTTTTTTGTTTCCTACGTAAAATTTGTTCCAGAACCTTATTTGTGGTCGTCGTCTATGTATTATAATATTGCGTTCTCCTATGTGTAGCAAGACGCGGAAGTTGCATGCATAAGGCTGCATGGTTTTTATTTTATTTGCCTAAGATAGTAGGTACGTTCTAGATTACACAACGCATTGCATTATATATTCGGTGTACTTTCATCGCAATAGATGTAAACCAAGGATTATTATTATGAGTGACATCTAGGCACGTATATCCGAATTAATCGTTTTTAGTAGTAATTTTCAGTGCGTATCTACCTAAATACGCATTGAAAATGAATTCAGTAAGTACAGGTTAAGTCCTACAACCCCTTTGAAAGTCTTATAATTTCTATTAGTGGTATTAAAGTTTAAAAAGTAAATTAGATTTAATAAATCATACTAAAAGTATGGTTAGTAGCAGCATTAACATAATTATATTGAGCAAATCGAATCGTGAATAAATCAAAAACTATTTACCTGGAGAGGTAAAGAAAAAACAAATTCTTTTTTTCAGTACAGTACAGGATCCACCGATATGCCTTACTAAACGAAAGATCAAAACAATCGCTTTTCACTCGATTTTGGAAACTGACATGGTGAGTATTATGCCGACTGAACACTTTTATCTTGTGTTGTTACGTCAGGGAAAGCCTACTAACTAGGGTGTCAGTTTTTGTTTTACAATTAATTTCCCTGACTACCTATACAAAAAGGAGGTGCGTGAGTGTATTCTTGCAGATGTAATTTAATATTGATAAGCAAAACAAATAAATAAGCTTAACTTTAGTTATAACAAGATGAGAAATCTCCTTTTCTCGGTAAAGTAGGTTAGGTAACGTAAACGCACCTAATAACGACCCGTTAAAATCCGCGCTCATTACCGCCCTATTCAGAAAAGTATCATTTTTATGTCATGTATTAAAGCTACACAATTGGTTGCTTTAAAAAAAATGTAGATGTATTTGTATTGCAAATGTTCATCTCTTATTTGTGTGCGTAACTCGACGATTTAAATAATAATTGCTCAGTTCGTCCGTGGACGCCGAACTTAGTGTATTTTCCATACTGTGGCATTCCCGATGGCGTAAGTACTCTTGTTTCTTTTTTAGCAGAAGAATATATCGTCAAGCATTTTAATGTAACTTCTAGTTATTTTGATGCATTTTTGATACTTTCAGGAACACAAGTAATGATTCATTTTAATGAGATACTATTTTATTTTGCTTAAAATTCAATATTAAAAATAGGCGGTAATAGGTACAAAAATCACAACTTTATTCCTATTGTCGACCCATGTCGCTGATAAGTACTTGTCGTATCTTTTGTGTGCCATGATTTTTGTTAAAATGCATAAATTAATAGGCAGGAGGCTATACTAACTCAGTTCCTTAGTATGTTAACTTATATTTGAGCTATTAACGCCATATATTCAAGAGCTTTAGTAGCCGTATACACTAACTTTGATCTTATGTAAATATTTTGATGAATAAAGGAGGTATAATTTTTAAATAGTGTATTTTCATAGTTGAAATATCATTATTATTAAATATTTTATGCAACCGCACCAAATAAAATCATATACATGTACAAAAATCACATGTATTTACACAATTCATACACATTCCCTTGGGTCGGTAATAGGTTATACGATTTCCTTTAAGAAAACCTATTACCGATCTACTTGTACATTTACGACGGACTCCTTTTTTTTTTAAGGATTTGAAATCATGAAATGACCCCTCCCGCTCTGGGTGGAGCGGAAGGGAGTGTCAGACTCTTACTGACTAAAACCCATCCGTGTTCCTTCCTTAGCCCTTTATATTCCGGGGTAGCGGTAACCCTTTCGGACAATCCCGCTGCCCCGGCAGGCTTCGGCCCTGACGGGCCCCAAGGCGCGCTCGCCCATCCCGCCACCTCCTTCGCTAGCATGACTGCTTCGCAGAAGGAGGTGACTGCCTCCCACTCCCTCTCGCCCCGGCCCATGGCTTGGACCAGGGCCGGGCGCGAGAGGTCGCCGCCGCTGCCGATCGCCTCTACGAGGACACGGCGGTGCTCTGCCCAAGCGGGGCAGACCTCCACCGTATGCTCCACCGTGTCCTCTGGGCGATCCTCGCAATGGTGACACCCGCGCGTTTCCTCCCGCCTGATGATGTGCAAGAACCTCCCGAAACATCCGTGTCCGGTGAGGACCTGCGTCAGGCGGTAGGTGAGGACGCCGTGACGCCTCTCTAGCCACTCCTCAAAGAGGGGCCTTATCGCCACTATCGTGGCGTGCCCTGCGCTGGGTTGCGACAGTCGCTCTTTACATGTCGCCATGAGATCGCGCCGGAGGTCCGTCCGTTCCGCAGCGATTTGCCGCGGAAGCGGGTTTTCCCCCCGGCGTAGTGCCTCCGCGCGCCACTCATACAGGCGCGCGAGGACTATCGCTTCCAGATCCCATGGCGGCAGTCCGGCAAGGAGGCTTTCCGCCTCGCCCGAGATCGTGCGGTACCCCCGTATAAGCCGTATGGCTACCACCTTTTGGGGCGCGTTCAAATAGTGGGCGGCTCGTAGCCGCAGTGAACGCGCCCACACCGGAGCCCCATATACGGCCATGGACCGCACGACCCCCGCGTAAAGCCTCCGGCAGGAGGCTCAGGTTGGGCAAGAGCCGCTTGAAAGCGGCCCCGGCCCGTTCCAGATTGGGGGCCAAACGTCGGAAATGCTCGACGAAGTTCCACCGGCTGTCGAGGACGAGACCCAGGTATTTCATCGTTGTCTCGACGCCGATGTGAACCCCTCCTACCGTTACTTGGGATCCCGATGGTGGCCCGTTCCGAAGCCCATGAAAGGACATGGCTTCGGACTTGCAGGATCCTCTCCACGATTATCGCAACCCCGCGTGTCATCGCGTCGGCTGCCGCCTAATGCGACCTCCCCTGCAGAACCGATCCCTGTGGGACACCCCACGACATCTCTCGCCGGTTCCACTCCCCATCGCGACCGGGTTAGATGATGGCTCTGTCCGTCAGATACGCCCCGACTACTCGACGGAGGTAGGTCGGCACTCGGTGATACCGGAGTGCCTCCCCAATGCATTCCAGGGCAAGGTGTTAAACGCATTGGCGATGTCGAGTGACACCGCCACGACAACCCCACCCCGGGACACCGCGTCCCCCGTCGTGAGGGCTCTCACGCGCATGATGGCGTCCACCGTCGAGCGCCCCTTGCGGAAGCCAAACTGGCTATCCGCAAGATCCGGCCCCGTCCTCACCAGGTGCCCGACGAGGCGGCCCGCAATCAATGTTTCAAAGAGCTTGCCGACCTCGTCGAGCAGCACGATGGGCCGGTATGGGGACGGAGAGTCCGCAGGGCTCCCTGGCTTCCGAATGAGGACCAGCTTCCCCGTCTTCCAACGGAGTGGAAACTGGCCTCTCTCCATACATGCGCTTAAGAGCGCCTCCAGTCGGGGTCCGAGAGCCCTCGAGGCCAGGGCCCAGGCTTTACCTGGCAAGTCGTCGGGCCCTGGGGCGGTATTTTTGGCCTTCAGCCTACCTACCGCCACTCTCAGATCTACCCCGGTCACTTCAGGGATGTCGTCGTCGTCGTCCGCGTGGTCCGCTTCGGACACCGCAATTGGCGGAGCCATGGGCGGGGGAGTATGCTCCCCCCGTGAAGGGAACAGAACGCTCACCACCTCCTCCACCAGCTGGGGGCCGAGACTCTGCGTCATCGGGGGGGCCCAGGTGCGGCGTTTACTCTTGTATAATACCAAATGCCCCCATTGGTTATATATTATAGTAGTTATAATCAATGCTGGCCTTTGGTAATTTGTTATACATAATTCGTATAAATATGATATTTTTTATTGATTTACCGCTGGTAAGAATATACTATTATAAGAATACATTATAATTGTTAAGTGTTGATAGCATTCTGTACTATGTTGGAGCATTTATATAAACAGTTCAATATACACGAGCATTTTTATTTAACTTTAACGGTTCCATTTATTTAGTGGTCGGTATTAGGTGTCACATAAACGGTATTAGGCACACACCCGATATTTTGAGTCGGTAATAGGGACATGACCCTTTTTCCTTTTATTTAATTTTTAATTTTTTAGTAATTATTTGATTATCTGTTCTTATACATAACTAAAAAAATCGATAATTACAGTACTTGAAAAATTATTTTTATTGAAGCCACATATTAAGAATGTGCTTATTTTTTGGATATCAATCTGAACTCCGCTTAAACTGGCGGTAATGGGTGCGTTTACGTTACTTAGCCATAACACAGAGTGAGCTTTGCAAAAGAACTTCTCAATCGAAATGGAAATTGTCCAGACAAGTTTTTGTAACAATTTCTCCAATAGTTTCCGTTCCTTTACAGCGTGAGAAAAGTCATCAACTGTATTATTCTTACGTTTGGTATAAATCAATGCCATTCATTGTAGTACTCTTATGATTTTTTCGTCTCTGTAAACAAAGGAAATAATAGTAAGGGCGTAGTTACATCAATCATGTGTAACGTCAGCCGGGTATGAACTTGCGGAGATGAGTAAAATGTCGAAACAAAATAGGGAGTAGAACTGTTGAATTATAATTGAACTTAAAACAAAAGCATTAGATGAAACACAGCCAGCAGTAGATACAAAATCGTTAATTGCTATGTTATATGAAGAATCTGCCCCGACTTTGTTTACTTAGCGGTCACTAACACCTAAATTCTTTTGAAAATTAAATAACGTTGACTTTCCATATGTTCGGTTTAGGGTTGGAGTTCTTTCAATCTTATCAAACAATGCTCATCTACTCCTATAGATTTTCTCGAACTAAGAAAAACTGCCTTCGTCTCAATAATAAGCTTTTTAATGTAAACATATTGAGAGAGGGATAATCGCCATTTCAAAGAATCGACTTCTGCGTTAAAAGGCTTTAAAAGGCTTTACATACCCAAGCTATAATTATTCATCGCTACATTGCTGTCTGGCTTACCTATACTACCTACTTGTCAATAACGATATTATTCAAATCAATAATATCAAGCTCCGAAGCTTCCCGAAGCTTCCCGAACCTTCCCGACCCTTACCGAAACTTCCCGAAGCTCCACCAACCCCTCGTGCAAGGCGAACTTTGTTTGCCGCCAACATGCCATGGAGTCTCTATGAATACTATCTAGTTTTTAACAGGGTGTTTAATCTGACACGGGTCGTAAAAGGCGAAGACATTAGCAGATGCAAGCTTTTATACATGGTGGCCCTTTTACAGAGTTCCAAAACGATTTATAGGACTCCTGTCGCCAAAATCTTTTCAAACTCAATTATGAAATTATTTACCTTTATTTTGAGAAAAACTTAGCTCAAAGAGAAACATTTTGTTCAAGTAACTTATTTCAAGATTTTCAGTCCCTAGTAGTTCTACAAACTCTTATGGACGGATGGTTCACTTATACAAGAATAAGTGGAAGGTGAAGTACCTACGTAATGCTATTATCATTCATTTCATAGATATATTTTGAGCAGTGGCCCAGGGCCCACTCCCTCTCACAGAGAGGAGGCTTAATATCCCAGCAATTGAAGCATTATAGGCTGATTATGGTATTATGCTTTTGGCAGAGGTGTGCCTTGGTACAACCACATTTTGCAAATTAATCGTTTGTTGATCAAGTTTTTACGGGTCAGAAATTAAGATAAAAGTTTAAGTTTACTTATTTTTATGTGATTGCAATGCAGTTTTCTTATCTGGCTTCATGAAAATAGACCACGCAGTCTTGGAAAAATACGAAGATGAAGACAATGAGATTTAGTTTATTTAGTTGTGCGATTTCAAACTCCCTGGAAAAATTAAAGAATCCTTCCCTGTTTGTATTATTTCTTAATCAGTTTTTTATTACAAATACAATATTTAGTTAGACAGACAGCAAAGTAGGTGTTTAGTAAGTATATGACTTATATGTCGTAAATAAAAGATCACAATTAAAATAATAACAAACTAGATCATACAAATCAGGCAGGTTATGTGTCATGTTAAAAAACCTAATGCTGTTATCAAATTCTAAACAAATGATTGAATCCCATATGTCTTCATAGCATGTGTCTGATTAACTACTCTAATGCCCACCAAATAAATTACTGTTTGTTAATAAACTTCCAAAATTATCGTAACGATTGTTCTTAGCCAACTTTTAAAACCTGTTATTTTCTCGCGTTAAAAGCACTCGTAATCCTATTAAAATTAAAATTAAACGGGGTATGTAACAAACTAAGGAAAACATTGTGACGAAACCGGCATGTCCTAGAACTAAAAAATCTAAGACATGTGATATCTACCAAACCGCACTGGGCCCACTCCCACTCACCGAGAGGAGGCCTGTGTCCCAGCAACGAGATCAGGAAACATTACCTGTGTAGCTGACACTGAAGCTGAAAAATTGTCTAAGTAACAAGTCGAGTCCATTGTTTTTGTCGTAAATGTATGATGATGAAGCGACGCTGTTGCTGTATGTATTTGTAGTACATTTAAATTTGTACTCTCCACTGCATATAGATCTATCAGTAAAAATATAAAGAATGAATTTCATTTTAATATGAAGCTGCACTAACCATTCCACGCATGAGCAGAGCACTATAAATCATGCTCCTCGAAATCTAGACTTTACAGTGTCGATCCTAGATTTTAATTTGCAACGATTTCCTCTGCTTTTCCTGAATAAGACCCTGATTTCGAAGTCTTCAGCAAGGCTCGTTAGTTCAGTGGTCAGAACGCCTCGTCAAAAAAGTGGTTGGAGGTTCAAATCCTCCACGAGCTATTTTCATATTTAAAAGAACCAGTACTTACTTGGCAAGGAAATAATAAAATCTTAATAAACTCTCTTAATAAGTACTTACTCTGATACACTGACGAGGTTACTTCTGCAAAATAAGAAAGGCTCAGGTTGCCATTTTGAAGAAAATGCTTAATGCTGAAGGTCAAGGTTGTGTACGTGAGCAAAGAAATGCAGTACTTCTACTTAGGTACTAAATAACACCTCTTTTTTGTCGGAGGGAAAACACTGTTAGAGTTTGAATTGTCTTAAAATGCATTGTGACAAATATGAATTTAATTTGCATGATCAATGGCGTTGTGGTAAAATAATAAAACAAAACGACTTTATTGGTCTTTATTTTAAATAACAATAACAAATAAAATTAACAACAATGATAACAAGAAAATTAATTTAAATTATTAAAGGTTCATTGGCATAATTAGTAGGTTAAAAAATTAATACTTAATAACAAAGTGTGGAACACCTACAGGCGAATTACTGCCTAAATTCCTTAACAATACGGGTATAAGTAAGTACCTGCGCGAAATAGTAAGAATGGAATCAATGTTCCCCGGACGCAATTATTGAATGATTTCTCATTGGTTGCACAACACTAAGTAAAGATACTTTTTTTCTTATTAAATTATTCCGTTACAGTTACGTTGACACTTAAAACGTTTTTTTTTTCAACTTGCGTAATGCCGGATCTAGGGCGCATCGAATCTACCGACGCGCGACGTCGTTTACTGTTTGGATTGTAGTAAATTACAATGTAAGTAGTTTGGTGACATAAGAGCTTTCAATAACTAAGCAGATAGTTACCGCCTTATCTAATAACAATCTAATGAAAACCCGGTTTTTCCTCAGAACAATAGGTAGGTCCTACTACAATAAATTCAATAATTATAATAATTTTTCATAAAACTTCACAATTTAAACAATTTACAAACTTCAACAAAATATTGTGTAAACAACAATAACTTATGTGCTTATAGTGTGTACTTATAACTTAACACTTTTATGTAAAACAGCTTAACATAACATAGTCAATAAAATTCCCAGTACTAACACTGAACAGTCACCTCATAAATTAAAACGAATCTAATACACAAGTGTTTCAACGTTGCCAGTATTGGTGGTGTGTTGTATGCCAGCCTCTCTTGTGAACGAAACCGGAGTATCATCATTCAATGCATTTTCGTCATTCGATAAATACGATCCATCTTTACCATCAGATCCCGTAAAAGAGTTCAGTTGGGCGTCGAACCCGTCTCCTTGGAAAGCCACAGACGGCTGAACGCTGGACAGACCCAGGCCAATGCCTTGAGTTGGAGCAGAAGATGCGAAAGGATCACTTTGAGCAGTTGAGAAACTCTCTATACCACCAGATAGTGCTGTGGTTGGTACCGGGGCAGCTGCATAGTGTGTGGGGAACGCCCCTTGGGACGTTAACTCAGAGTAAGGATCATTCGTCGGCTCTGGCGCAGCGCTCCGAACATAGCCGAACGTCGCCGGGAACCTATTCTGCAGCTGGTTGACGGTGGTGAACACATCGTCTTCTTCATCTTCACCGTCTTCTGTCACTTGGTAACCGTGACCACCACCGACGCCATTGGTTGGTAACGCACCAGGCAAGGAGTCGAACACTTTGACTTGTTTAACAGTGTGCGTCACTCCATGCACGCGGGGTGATTGAGGCGCTGAAAAGCCGGAGCTTCCGTAGTCACTACCGTACGCTGGTACTGATGGGGAGTATGAAGGGGAGTAGTCATCCTCGTAGGAAGGCACTGAGCTGGGCGAGTAACTGAAGCTGGGCACGACGGGCGAGTCGTGGTGGTGGTGACCGTGGCCGTGGCCGTGATGGCCCTGGTGACCGTGATGTCCGTGGTGCCCATGATGTCCGTGGTGACCATGTTTAGCATGATGATGACCATGCTTTCCACCTTTCGTCTCTGTAAGCGTCTTGGTTGCAACTTTCTTATGATGATGGTGGTAGTGGTGCCCATACGGGATGTGCGGCTTCTGGTGGTGGTGATGATGATGATGATGAGTCTCTTTCTTTGGCTTGTGATGATGATGATGAATAGTTATCACTTTTTTATGGTGATCGTGATGAATAAACTCCGGAATATGTATTCGCACGTGGTCACTGAAAAATAGATTATTAGTTATGGCTGAGTGCTTATAAAGGTTTTTAAATAACAATGTCATTAAGTTTCATACAAATTATTTAAAAAAAAAACATAAAATCGCTGATGCAAAGTACCAAATCAAATCAAATTAATAATATTAAGATTGGTTGTCTTGGAGCATGAAATCACATTAGCCTACTTTCAAAGTGAATAGACCATCGCAAAGCTTAATATTTTTCGCATAATCTTTATCCAATAATAGGAATACAACCAAATATTACCTATAAACATAATAAATGTACTACCTTGCTACAAATTAATAAGCGCACTTCTAAGCTTCTAAACTATAAGGTTTATACTTTAAGCAAGCTCTAAATAGGCAATAGCAGTAGTCTTAATATTTGGGGATACTTACTGGTGTTTTCCTCCGCCTCCGCCGGTCTCGCCACCCTCGAGGCACAGCACCACCAGCACAGCCAAGTACTTGGCCACATCCATGGCAGCAACACAGGCACGACAAGCACGACCGGCACGACAACAGTCCACAACACGCGATGACCAGTACAGCTGAACTAATAACACCAACGGAACGGACCTACGTTCACATCTTGTTTTACATCACAACCAGTACTTTCTTTCCTTCCAGTTTTTAGTTTTATTTTAGATCAGTGGAGCGACGAGCATCACGAGGCAGCACCGCACTGCCGCACTCCGCACCGGATTGAATAGCGCAACATCGCGAGATGACCATTTATCCAATTTCACTTAAATAAACCCGTAATATCAACAAAAAGACAACAATTGCTATTGCCGGCGAAGCATGCCAAATGACATAGTGGGCGTGTGCGACGGGACGATTGTCGCTCTAATTTCCATCGATGCAGAGTTCTTATTGAGTGCCCGGAAATAAGGTGGTCGCTGCGTTTTTTGTGGGCAGTGTGTAATAACTATTTCACTATCGTTACAAGCGTCGCATTCTATCTGACCGCAGATAGATGCTGTAATACAGTTACGATTACGCTCTTACTACTGCCGGTCGATTCTGTTAGAATCTCACCGTGAGAAGTTAGGTGAAGTGAGCTGTCATTCCATCTGATGCAATAGGGATTGATACTAATGACAGCTCACTTTAAGCTCACTTCACCTGAGTTATCACTATGAGATTTTTACAGAATAGCACTGCAGCCGGTCGATTCTGTTAGAATCTCACCGTGAGAAGTTAGGTGAAGTGAGCTGTCCTTCCATCTGATGCTATAGGGATTCACACTAATGACAGCTCACTTTAAGCTCACTTCACCTGAGTTATCACGGTGACATTTTTACAGAATAGCACTACTGGTCAGCTGTTACTTTCAGTTGAAGTATTCCGGATAACCCAGTTTGAATGGAATGTGCACTATTAACTATTGTACAGTAACGTCGAATTAATTCTCCATTCAAGTAAAGTCTGACTCTTCCGTTGAATGAACTCAATAAAAATAGAAGAGGTCGTGAGTAAGGTCGATTACATTGATTAGTTATTTCTATAAGTGCGGGGTCCAGCCTAATAAATAAAACTTGTAAGGGTCAGATCGTGCTCATAAATAACTCTTAGAATGTACCCATTAAAATTTAATCACTCCTTACGATTGAATTTATTGATTTTGTGGTATTGACTAAACTTTTTGTGTGCTGTAGGTAGGTGGTACTTTGTTTTCTAGAGGAACAGATATGCGTGTGTTTACATTAAATACTTTCTCTAACTGTAACTATTCTGTATTTTTATTAGGAAAAGCTATTTTATTGATTTGTTTGTAGTGTGGTACACAATGTTAAAGCTCTCAAATGAAAATCCTTCGCTTGTAAGATCCTGACTTTTTTGTATCCATTGTTTGCTATTTTTTTTTATTTACAAAGCCAAATTATAGTCAGTATTCAGTATTCAGTATTATAGTCAGTCATAATCAATACTTAGATATCTCCTAGAATCGAAATCGAAGTTGTTTTTTGTCTTATTTTAAATTTAATGTGCCAGCCGGTACAACCTACTTCCATTCAATTGAAAAAACCGATGACATAATAAATCTTATTGCTCTTATGTAAGTTCGGTTCAATGGATGCTGATCAACTCCATAATAATTAAATGTATCTATTCTTTTTTTGTTTAACTAGCACAAAGTTATATGGAGCCGGAAATAAAACTATTGAAGTAGATCTCATTGACGGATGATTTAGATACCCTGTCCTCGTCTGAGAAAAATAATTCCTACGGAGACGTTTGCTACATGTCTCACGAGTCATGGGGCAAATTATCACCATGTGGGTCCAAGAAAACATCCGGCGATATGGAGGCAGACCCAGGAGAAGAGGGCGGGATGAGCTTGATGCCTACAGACAGGATAAGGCCTAGCTTGACCCTACCTTACGTTCTCAGATTCGCGGTCTCCACTCAAGAATACAACGTCTGCGCCAACGGTCATCGGTTCTACGATACTTTTATTAAAGGAACTTTATTCCATCATAACTGGTATGACATCCTAACTAATATTATAAATGCAAAGTGAGTTGTTACGTTTTTATGGAAAAATGGCTGAACGAAATGAAATTTGACAGATGACAGCCTGGGACCTGGAGAAGGACATAGACTACTTTCATCCTGGATCGCAGAGAAAGTCGCGGGCGCCAGCTATTCTATATTTGATTGCATTAATCAATTATTAATCATTATTATTAAATTGCATCCAGAGGGAAAATTACAAAAAATTAAAATAAAACAAGAACGTAAACATAATTTTCTTTATTATAATAACCTTTACCTTAGGTTAACAACTTATAGTACTTACTTAAGTATATCTTTAGAAACTAGCGCTGGCGCAAGCTACTAATTAATTCGCAAGCTGTTATAAATAAATAATAATTAACCGACAGTTATATCTACAATACATAAACAATTAATATTTATATATAATCACATATGGAAATCCCTCAGAATAATTTTAGAGAAATAAAATTACAAGTGTTTTAATTACAGAAACTGAAATTCCATACAGGTACATAATTCATTATTATACTATTGATTTCTTACTTCATGAAATAAGACATAATGATTTACCCCCTTACTAATAAACGTTACATTATATCCGATGAATAGTTACACTCCGATTTCTCTCTTTCAATCGTCAGTAATTTGACTTTCGAAAGAAGAAGACAAAGCGTTGTGTAATTGTACAGACGCTAACAACGTTTATTAGTAAGGGGGTTAGAGAACTTCGCATGGCTTTCAAACATGCCAATTTCATCAGTTCATCCTTCGTACTGCCCACTAGGCACAGGTCCAGCCTAGACGAAACGTCGCGTTAACGCTGCGTAAACAACATATGAGTCTCACCGACATGAAATTTATCGAGAAGGAAATATTGAAATACTTAATTAAATAAATATAATCATGTCAGTAATTTATTGAAAGCACATTGCTAATTGGTTTATTTTAATTTATCTTCTTTCTTTCTTGTATAAATAACACTAAAGGAATATTTTCTAGACGGAATTAATTTTAATAATTATTTAGAATAATAGCGATTATTCGGCATCTAAGCTACGTCTGCGTTGCGTCAACTTGATGTTGTACGAATCCACGATTCCGCTACGCTTCCGCTACGAGTCCGCTACGACGCTGTTACGCGCCCGCTACGAACACGCTACGCTTACGCTAAGCACATATTTTTCAAGGCTTAAGTTTGGAATAAGTTTACTCTGCATTTATTAATAACGTATTGTCTGGCGGTTACAGCAATGATCGACTATAGTTTTACTAAAATTGTAAAAAAAGTATCTAGAATTATAAAAAAAAAAACAGTTTCGTGAGACAGATAAATACACATTTTAACTAACCTAAAATAAATAAAAAAGTTTTTATTAGGGAGATCTATATAGAAAAAAAAGCTCTAAATAATAATTAATATAGTTATCAGTCGACAGTTTTAGCACATTGGTTAAGTCAGTCTTTAGTTTACAGAAACGGCGGAAAGGATCTACAATTTATTTTTAACTAGCGGCCCGCCCTAGCTTCACACAGGGGCAATTTTTTTTTTTTTAATTTTCGATATATTCTTTCATACAAACCTTGTCCTGGTAATACCGAATACAACAAAAAAATATGATTTAATTATCCAATTTGGTGCAGTCATTCGGAAGATGCGCGTACAGATATTTCGGCGACTTTGTTTTATACTAAGTAAGGATAATTATTTGTACAATACCTATTTAGGTTCCACTACCTTCTACCCGCTTATTTACTATTTGATACCAATTCTGGAGGGAGAATCTCTTTTGAAAAACCAAGCTTGTATAAAAACACTGATCAAAATTGTTGTATACATTCATAAACTCACGACTTCTCTACGATCTTTAATACGACGTTCATAAAAAACCCCTTAATAAAAAAATATTACCTTAGAGCGGTCATACATGGCAACGAACTTAATGTGCTAAGTTTCTATATATTATTGTTCCCACAGCTGAAATCAGTCTCAGCCCTGATAGGCTCGTCTAAGTGAGTGGAAGTGGAATGCTGGACCCATTGAAAAGAGGTGCTAAACATATTTCGATCAGTGTACATATACATGCAACTATTTCTTTCCAAGTTTGTCCCCAATAGAAGACATAAGATACATTTTTGTTTGGACATTTTAAGCACATTTGTAGGCTTTCATATGGCTTGTCGCACCCCATGTAAGTATTGGCGATGTTTTACCTGAAAGAAAAGAAACCATTTACACACAATTGTTATTTAGAAATAAGCTTACTTACGAATGGTGTTATTAATTGAAATAGTTACTAATATATAGCTGCCACTTATACAGTCTGTCGAGAGCAGTGGTGGCCCAGCGGTACCGGGCCCGACTTACGAGATATAGATAGTAAATTATAATCCAGGCCAGCGCTTTACTTTTTGTAAATAATTTCATCACCACTGCTCTCAAAACGGTGAAGGAAAACATCGCGAGGAAACCGGCATGGCCTAGAACCAAAAATTCGAAGACTTGTGACATCTACCTACCCGCATTGGGTCCGGGTAGATTACAGCCCACTCCCTCTCGATGAGAGACGGCCTGTGCCGCCTGTATCCCAGCAGTGGGAACATTATGGGCTGATTAAAGCATACTTTGTCACATCCGTTTTCTAGCCATGAAGTCGAGTCATAGATAAAACACGTCCACTAATAACATTAAAATTTATTGTTGTTCCATTGTCGTTGTGACAAACTGGGTGGTTGTGAGGCTGACCGTACACTACAGTATCACGAAGAAATGCGGTCGGAGAGACTTTGAAAAAGCCTAAGTAAAAAGTCATAATTCGAGGTTTGGCTCTCGCCTATTTCCTCCTCCAATATTTGACCAAATAAAAGATATTTAATAAACTGAATAAGAAGGATATAATTACTGTGTCGCTATGTTTTGCTTTTCTCATTAATAGTTGTCAAATTTGTACACTTATAGGCCTCTGTTGACAACAGAAATTTTGAGCATTTTTTAAGGGTTCTTTAAAGTGCTTCTAAAAATAATGTATCATTATAAAGTTAAACATAGGGACATGCAAGTAGTTAATATTTATTATTTTTTAAAGTCATTGCTTTATGGTCATTAACCAAAAAGAAAACAAGCGAGAGCGTTTCTATCGAGAAACGACCACCCGCATTTCCTTCTAAGGAGCCTAGTCCTAGTCCTCACTAGCAGTTACAGTTACAAACACGCTGGCACTCTTACTCACCTAATTCCTTCTATATAGAGGAACGATATGCCGGGTTGGCAAACCCGTGATCTCGTGTGGGGGTACATCCGGGATCACAAGCGGGACGTCATCTGGTAAGAACTCCGGTATGCCAACTGGCTGGCTGTGCTGCCCCACAGGCGGTTCGTTATGAATGTGCATGTGGTGGAAATGCTCGTGTTCCTCTGTGGCTGCTAGGCTGTGGTCCATGTGGGGGTCCCGATGTGTGTGATGGTGGTGAATGGTCTTGTAGACCGTATGCGTATGCTTTATCTTCTTTACCTTGTACGGCACGTGGATCACCACCTTTTTGTTGCGTCTGTGGATAGAAAAAGTGTTGTTACAAAAATATAATAATACTTCTTCATTGTTTCTCCGTTGACAAAAAGTTTGTCTTTGTAGAGTGCGCGCAAGATAAGTATGCGCGAGACGTTTTTAATCACTTTCGGCTTTATGATGGCAATTATTTACTTTGGAAAACACGGAACACAGGACACTCTTGACACCTGACACGAACGTCTAGATGGCGGCAAACGGTTAATTCCGATTTCGGCCGCGCGTAGATTTATTTTACGTGCGCTCTTGTGGTTTCTCTGCCAATAACATGCCAATTTGTCATCGTTTGTCAGCTGTTCTGCAGACTGAGTATCATTTGAGGTAACAACGACACCGGTATGTTTACATGTGGTTTACAAGCTGTTGCTTGCGACTTCGTTTGCGTGTAGTTTGTATTTTATCATTTTGTTATAGAATATTCAGAATGAAAAGTAGCCTATGTGTGTACACACATTTAACTATTTCTTAACCATTATTTCGCGGACATTGGTAAGTGTTACAGGCTTACCTAGTTTTAAATTCCGTCATACTTTAATTGTAATGTCAAACTGTTACAATAAAATATTACCAATAAAGTAAAAATAAAAATGTCCTTCTCCAGATCCAACTCCAAACCCTACTTACTGACTGTAAGGCGTAAAAAGGTGAAAGACAGACAGCTACTTTCACATTTATAATATGAGTATGAATAGTATGGATAGTGCGCGCGATTCCGACATAGGCCAGTAATTTCGGGAGCTTCCTACGTTGATGCGCGTGAGTGCAGTTTCAACGTTTCCTGTTACATATTACATTGGATTGTGTTGTACTTCTTCTCTCGTATTGGCACGAACCGTATGAGAATGATTCGTGCCGTCACAAAAATACAGGGTGGCAGCAGCATCGATAGAAAAATTGTAACCTTGAATTCAGTACATGATCTAGACGTATAAAGTAGAAATATTTGGAAGGTTATCAAAAAAAAAATCTGTTTCATAAAAAAGTGCAATACCTACACGGTCAAAATGTATGAAACAATTTTTTTTAAATAACCGACAATTAATTTCAACACAGGAGGTTCAGAATCTTGTACTGCATCCATGGTAACAGGCTGTGCGTCGATGTCCGCAGGGACATCCTGTGTTTAGTAGTCAGCAGGGTTGTAGCACAGGACGTTCTTCATACAAAGAGTTCGGCCAACTTTTGGAAGGCGGGGCGATTAATCAATGCTGCAAGTACATCACGGGTAGGCGTTAGGCAAAGGTTCAGACCGCGTCTTTACCGCGCATACTGGGGCTGCCTTCGCGGTGTAGTGCATGTTTGCCGAAAGCAGGGTTGACGACTTTTACGCAGTCATGAGAAAGTCACAGGCCTCCTTTATGAATCGTATACATCTGACAATGGAATATTGAGGGCCATATACGAGGTAAACTATTTCTTCGTATATGGCAATTAATATTCCAGCTGCAAACAACACTCACCTATTCCTGTGTTGTTTTGTTTTGTAATATTTTTTTATTAATTTGTATATTGTAATCTGGTTAAATTTTGGGTATACCTGAAATAAATAAAGATTTGATTTGATTTTGATTACCTATTGACGATTAAAATCCGCCATTTTGATTTTATAGAAACAAATCCTAGCCTTTAATCATCATCGAGCCGTTAGCATGATTCGAGGGAATAAAGACTCCCACATACAAAGATACGGGTGAAAACATAACCCTGTGTTTTCTGGAGCGCAGTCGGGTTAAAAACCAATACCTTTTATTTCATGACGACACGGTTGGCGACACGGTTGGCGCTGTGGCAACTAACGCATCCTCCGCGCGCTGCGCATAGATACGGAACACTGACGTTTGGCGTTGACGTGTGTTATGAAAATTGTACATATTATAAGTGATATTTTAATACAAAATTAGTCAGTCTGAATTCGAGTTTTATTCTTAAGAATCCTCTCTCTTACATGGTAAATTGGTGACCCCGACGTGATTTGTACAAGTGCGACGATGGCGTCCGAGGAAGACATAGCGACCATCTCACTCAAGTCCCGCATTCCTATGTTTTGGCGAGACAAACCACAACTTTGGTTTGGCCAATTCGAGACTGTGGTCAACCCGCAGAAGCCTGGTGATGAAGCAAAGTTCAGCCTGCTAGTAGCTCACATCGAGAAAACGGACGTCGAGCAAATCAGTGACATCATCATGTGCAAAACACGCTCTGGGCGATACGAAGAAGCTAAAAACAAATTGTTGTCCGTGTATGAAGAATCGGAGACAGAGCAACTACAAAAGCTTCTAAATGAGATGGAGCTGGGGGATCAAAAACCTTCCCAGTTACTACGGCGCATGCGTGAACCGGCACGCGATAAAATGCCCGACAAAACTCTGCAAATCTTGTGGATGAGACAACTTCCTGCGTCTACGCGCGCCGTGTTGTCTGTGAACGAGGAGGCCACGCTAGACGTGCTCGCAGCTATGGCGGATAAAATGCACGAGCAAACACGCGAAGTCCATTCGGTCTGTTCGTGCCAGCAGTCGACATCTTCACGTCACCGAAGCGATCACCGTCAACCCGAACAAGATCTACGTGAAGCAGTTGCACAACTCACCAAGGAGATAGCTGCAATGAAAATGGACAGATCGAGACAAAGGAGACCGTCAAACAAACCTTTTCGTCCACGCTCACACTCGCGTTCCCGAGGAAGATCGTCGCATAAATACCAACAGAGATCAGACGACGTATGTTTTTATCACGCTCGATACGGTGACAAAGCACGCAAATGCAGATCTCCGTGCAAGTTCGTGAAGCGTCAGGAAAACTAGTCGCAACCTTGGCTATGACGGGATCCGAGGTTAACGACATATCATCATACCGTCTACATGTTTGCGACTATCAACAACATCTGCGATTCCTGGTGGACACTGGAGCGAACGTGTCAGTCATTCCATGCGAGAAAGGGATGAAAAGATCCGAAGACGTATTGTATGCAGCGAACGGCACCCCAATACAAACTTACGGTGAGAAGAAGTTGAAGCTCAATCTCGGTCTGCGCCGTCCTTTATCATGGAAGTTTATTGTTGCTGCTGTGAAACGACCGATACTAGGCGCTGATTTCTTACGCCACCACGACCTACTCATCGATCTACGCGCCACGAAACTGGTCGACAAAAAAACCGGTTTAGCGATCAGCGGCTGTGCTGCGAGCAATATTTCTACCCCAACGGTACTCACCATCAACCTCACGGACCCGTACCACAGACTTCTCCAAAAGTATGCCGAAATAACATCTGTGAATTTCTCCAACGTGAAGAACAGTGACGTCGAACATCACATTGTCACTTACGGACCGCCAGTGTACAACAAAGCAAGACCGTTACCGCCACACAAGTACCATGCAGCCCAAAAGGAATTCCAAAGTATGCTCGAACAAGGAATATGTCGACCTTCAAAATCACCTTGGGCGAGCCCGCTACACCTCGTACTGAAGAAAAATGGCGAGTTCAGACCGTGCGGCGATTACCGGCGTCTGAACGCGGTAACCAAACCGGATAGATATCCGATTCCCCGACTTCGAGACTTCACGTACCACCTGGAAGGAATGAAGATCTTTTCAAAAATCGATCTAAGAAAGGCCTATAATCAACTGAAAATAAGAGAAGAAGATATCGAAAAAACAGCAGTCATAACTCCCTTTGGCCTATTTGAATTTCCCCGCATGTGTTTCGGCCTATGCAACGCCGGCCAAACTTTTCAACGGCACATCAACAATATGTTGAGGGACATGGACCATGTATTTCCATTCGTCGACGATCTGCTCATTGCCTCACCTGACGAAGAAACACACAGGAAACATCTAGAAGACCTCTTCAAAAGACTGCTAGACTATGGTTTACGAATAAACGTGTCGAAATGCGTTTTTGGTCAGAGAAAACTAGAATTTCTTGGATATTTACTCACCGAAGAGGGTATTCAACCTACGGAAGATCGAGTTAAAATTATAAAGGACTACCCTGAACCAACAACAATCCAAGAATTACGACGCTTTCTCGGCATACTCAATTTTTATAAGGAGAATATTCCACGCGCCTCACACTTACAAGAAAAATTATACAAATATCTACGAACAGCGAAGAAAAACGATAAAACAAAGGTGAACTTTGATAGTGAAGAAAAAGAAGCCTTTGAAGCATGCAAAAACAGCATCAAAGACGCAGTGACTTTATCACACCCGTCAGTGCACGCTTCTTTATCACTGATGTGTGACGCATCAAACACCTGTGTCGGAGCTGCATTACAGCAACGTGTCAAAAACAGCTGGAGACCACTCGGTTTCTTTTCCAAGAAACTAACCGAGGCACAAAAAACTACAGCACATTTGACCGAGAACTGCTAGCGATATACCTCGCAATACGTCACTTCCGGCGCATGTTTGAAGGCAGAGAAATCACGGTCTACACGGATCATAAGCCGCTGACGCACGCATTACTTCGTCAAAACAGCAAGACTGAAACACCGTTACGTACAAGATACCTACATTATATCAGCCAGTTCACGACGAAAATATGCCATATCGAAGGAAAGGACAACATTGTGGCCGATGCACTTTCAAGAATCGAAGCAATTTCTACTCCTTCACCGATTGATTACGGCGAGCTGGCTTGTTATCAACAAAACGACAAACAGCTGAGCGACGTCATAAAAAACAAGTCGATGCGATTTGAACGCCTTCGCCCACAAGACGCGAACCAACCAGTTTTGTGTGAAACATCAACCGGTAAAGTACGTCCCTACTTACCACCGGAATTACGAAAAAAAGCCTTCAATGCGATGCACGACTTGAGTCATCCTGGCACCCGAGCATCTAGGAAGATGATAGCTCAACGTTTCTTCTGGCCGAACATGAATAAAGATATCAACATGTGGGCAAAATGCTGTATAACCTGCCAACAAACCAAAGTGCAGCGACATACAGTATCACCGTTGGAAGAATATCAACTCGCTGATCGCCTGTCACACCTGCACATAGATATCGTCGGTCCACTACCTATATCAGAAGGAAGACGGTATTGTGTCACTATCATCGACCGAGCAACCAAGTGGCCGGAAGCATTCCCAGTGAGCAACATTGAAGCCAGCACCATAGCCACAATCGTCTACGAAGGGTGGATAGTTCGCTTCGGATGCCCTGAAAGGATAACAAGTGATCAGGGGAGGCAATTTGAATCCCAACTATTCAAATCGCTAATGGATAGAATGGGTATTAAAAAAACCAGGACTACTGCCTACCACCCTCAGGCTAACGGGATGATCGAGAGATGGCATCGAACATTCAAAGCAGCGCTAACCGCCCGATTGCGCAACTCAAGTTGGACTCGAGAATTGCCCACCGTACTACTAGGACTACGTGCCGCAATTAAAGAAAACACCGATGTGTCATCAGCTGAGGCATTGTACGGCAAAGCGCTACGGCTACCAGGCGAAATGTGTGGTGAATCATCGTCAAGCATAACAAGCACAGATTTCAGCGATAATATAACAACAGCAATGAAAAAGATGCAAGCCGTGCGCCGCAACACCGATCGCCGTGCTATGTTCATTCATGACGAGCTACATACATGTTCACATGTATTTATACGCAGCGATGCATACCGGCGACCGTTGACACCCACATACGAAGGTCCCTACCGTGTTCTGAAGAGACTAACTGACAAAGTGTACACGTTACAAATCCGTGATCGACAGATAAACGTCAGCATAGATCGATTGAAGCCTGCGTTCCTGCCTAATATCGAAGAGCCAGTCCGAGGTCGTGAAGAAGAGCAGCCGGCATACATTACTCGATACGGCCGAACCTCAAGACCGACCGTACGCTTCGCCTCGTGAGACTATACGTTCGACCAACACGGAGCACAGCGCACACTGAGGCACACCGCAAACAGCTCGACGGCGCACCACGATCGGCGTACGAGTCTGTTTCGTCACTGCAGTCCTCAGCGCTCGAACGATACTTACGCTTCGCTGGGAAGGAGCTATGTGGCAACTAACGCATCCTCCGCGCGCTGCGCATAGATACGGAACACTGACGTTTGGCGTTGACGTGTGTTATGAAAATTGTACATATTATAAGTGATATTTTAATACAAAATTAGTCAGTCTGAATTCGAGTTTTATTCTTAAGAATCCTCTCTCTTACATGGTAAAGCGCAGTGGTTGAGCGATTGACTGCTACGCAGCAAGTCGCGGGTTCGATACCCGCACGGAACAAATATTTGTACGACCTACAAGTATTTGTTCCGGGTTTGGGTGTTTTATCTATAATATGTAATGTATGTTTTACAAAAAAAAAAAAAAAATTACTTTATCAGCCATTTCGTTACCATAACACAAGCATTAAGTTGCTTAGCTCTTTGAAAGAGTGATTGCGGGCCGCCTCGTCGGGCACCTGGTGAGGACGGGGCCGGATCTTGCGGATAGCCAGTTTGGCTTCCGCAAGGGGCGCTCTACGGTGGACGCCATCATGCGCGTTAGAGCCCTCATGATGGGGACGCGGTGTCCCGGGGTGGGGTGGTCGTGGCGGTGTCACTCGACATCGCCAACGCGTTTAACACCCTGCCCTGGAGCTGCATTGGGGAGGCACTCCGGTATCACCGGGTTCCGACCTACCTCCGTCGAATAGTCGGGGCGTATTTGACGGACAGACCCGTCATCTACCCCGGTTGCGATGGGGAATGGAACCGGCGAGAGATGTCGTGCGGTGTCCCACAGGGATCGGTTCTGGGACCGCTCCTGTGGGACATCGGTTACGACTGGGTGCTGCGGGCCGACCTCCCTGATGGCGTCAGTGTGGTTTGCTACGCTGACGACACGCTGGTCCTGGCACAGGGGAGGTCGCATCAGGCGGCGGCCGACGCGATGACACGCGGGGTTGCGATAGTCGTGGAGAGGATCCGGCAGTTGGGTCTCGAGGTGGCTCTGCACAAATCCGAGGCCATGTCTTTTCATGGGCTTCGGAACGGGCCACCATCGGGATCCCAACTGACGGTAGGAGGGGTTCACATCGGCGTCGAGACGACGATGAAATACCTGGGTCTCGTCCTCGACAGCCGGTGGAACTTCGTGGAGCATTTCCGACGTTTGGCCCCCAAACTGGAACGGGCTGGGGCCGCTTTCAAGCGGCTCCTGCCCAACCTGAGGGGGCCAAACGCCTCCTGCTGGAGGCTTTACGAGGGGGTCGTGCGGTCCATGGCCGTATATGGCGCACCGGTGTGGGCGCGTTCACTGCGGCTTCGAGCCGCCCACTACCTGAACGCGCCCCAAAAGGTGGTAGCCATACGGCTAATACGGGGGTACCGCACGATCTCGGGCGAGGCGGCAAGCCTCCTTGCCGGACTGCCGCCATGGGATCTGGAGGCGATAGTCCTCGCGCACCTCTATGAGTGGCGCGCGGAGGCACTACGCCGGGGAGAAAACCCGATTCCGCGGCAAATTGCTGCGGAGCGGACGGACCTCCGGCGCGATCTCATGGCGGCATGGAAAGCGCGACTGTCACAACCCAGCGCAGGGCACCCGAAATGCCCCTCTTTGAGGAGTGGCTAGAGAGGCGTCACGGCGTCCTCACCTACCGCCTGACGCAGGTCCTCACCGGACACGGATGTTTCGGGAGGTTCCTGCACATAATCAGGCGGGAGGAAACGCCCGGGTGTCACCATTGCGAGGATCGCCCAGAGGACACGGTGGAGCATACGGTGGAGGTCTGACCCGCTTGGGCAGAGCACCGCCGTGTCCTCGTAGAGGCGATCGGCAGCGGCGGCGACCTCTCGCGCCCGGCCCTGGTCCAAGCCATGGTCTGGTGCGAGAGGGAGTGGGAGGCAGTCACCTCCTTCTGCGAAGCAGTCATGCTAGCGAAGGAGGTGGCGGGATGGGCGAGGGAGAGAGCGGAGAGAGCCGCCCGTCCCAGCCGCCGCGGTAGACGCCCCGGGCGTCGGGAGCCGCGTGACGACTCCCGGCCACCGTAGGCGCGGGCCTGCGGATAGCGAGTAATGGGTAGCTCGCCGTCCGATCAGGACCAGGCCCGTGCCGGACGGCGCGTATGTGTTCCACGCGCGCCTCAAAGAGATGTCAGCATGTAAGGAGGGGGCCAGACAGGGCCGAAGCCTGCCGGGGCAGCGGGATTGTCCGAAAGGGTTACCGCTGCCCTGGAACATAAAGGGCTAAGGAAGGAACACGGATGGGTTTTAGTCAGTAAGAGTCTGACACTCCCTTCCGCTCCACCCAGAGCGGGAGGGGTCATTTGATGATTTCCCAACCTTAAAAAAAAAAAAAAAGCATTAAGTTGCTTAGCTTGGGACTATTATGGCGTTGTGTGAAATGTCCAAGGATATTATTATATTATTATTATTTGGTATATTATATGACACATTACCTACTTCTATATAAGACGCAATTTTTTATGAAACCAACGGTTTTTACTTTCCCTGTCCAATTAGACATTACATAAGGCTGCGTTTCCACCAGAGATGTGCCAGGATGCGTAGCGAGGGATGTGTGTGAAACCAGCCAATAACATCGCTTCATTTTTATAGCTATGAATAGCAATAAGCTATGAATAGCTTGAACTAAGTTAGCGTTGGGATTGGTTAGTTTTACACACATCCCTCACTACGCATCGCATACGTGGAAAACCAGCCTAATAAAGCTCATTTTGACTATCTCCTTGGTCTAGGGGTCGCAAGCTCTACTGTTGAGTATTTTCGATTCCCAGGTCGGGCAACGTGTAATAACACGTGGTCGGGAGTTTTCATCAGGAATTTCGCATGTGCCCGCGAAACCGGCATGTCTTAGAACCAAAAAATCGAAGACGTGACGTGACATCTACCATCCTGCACTTGGCTCATGTGGTGGATTATAGCCCAATCCCTTTCAGGTTGGGGGTCTGTGTCCCAGCAGTGGGAACATTATAGACCTATTATGCACTCTTTCACAACCCCTCACATACTCTCCTTACACAGAACTAACACACCAAAGGAATAAACCTTCAGACCGAATTTCGGCCATGGCAGCCAATCTCAACGGACACTAGCCATCTATGCGTGTGATATTATGGTGCACAAGTGTGTGCGCAGACGCAGGTGCACTTACTTTTCTCTTGCACTTTTTCCTACGCACTTTGACGTGAAGTTGCGGACACCAGCTCCTATTACCTATACACAACATCATACAGCCTTTAACGTGCTTATTGTTAATTTATAGGTACTTGTGACTTATACCTCTCCTATCTACTCAATTAATTTAAAATATGCATTTATTTTTAATTATCATTTAAATGATAAATGATTATATTTTGTAAGTAGGTTTGTACAAACACTTTTACACGTCAATCATATTTTTTATAAAACTAGATGAGGTCGGCGTTTCCTATCTGACTACTCTGAGGAGAAAGGCCGAAACAAACTCAGAGGTCACAGTCTCTTTTAAGTCCAGACATCATAATCTTGGTCAGGTTATATGAAGACCATGTAGATCGATGTCTGAGATGGTCTTTTGAGGAAAGAACCACACAGATTGAGAGGACCTGTCCAGTCAGTGCACGCATTTGTCAGAAATCGTGTAGCTCAACTCAAAACTTAAGGAGCTCAACGATTCGACGAACAATACCAAAGAAAGGACATTTGGGTAGGCCACATAAATTACTCAAACTGCCAGACCTAGAAAAAAACTAACACAACAGAAAGAATAATAAAAATTTAAAAAAGTGACCCACATTGTCTTCACATGCACAATAATTTAAATAATATAATACTTTACAAAGTAAGCAAATGTCATTGTTTAAATAAAATTCATTAATGTCAATGTGTACATAGAAAAAAAAATTTAACATTAAAATGTAAAAAAAATATTGGAAGCAGCTCAATCCCAAGTATTTTTGTTCTCAATATAATCTTTGATGGTATAAAAAGCTTTCTGGCACAACTTACGTTTAATGAATGATTTGAATTTATTAAGGCTTAGATCTTGAACGTGGCTTGGTAGTTTATTATAAAAGCGTATAGGTACATTGGCATCTGAACAAGCTACCTATTTTCTTGAGCCTTGTTGTAGGTACAACAAATTTGTGTTTGTTCCTAGTATTTATATTATGGACATCACTGTATTTTTTAAACAATTTTATATTTTTATGGGCATATAAAAGATTTTTATAAATATACTGAGAAGGCACAGTCATTACATTAATCTCTTTAAATTTGTCTCTGAGAGAGTGGATTTATAAATTGATCGAACAGCTCGCTTCTGCAAAACAAAGATGGTCTGAATATCGGCGGCATTTCCCCACAATAAAATACCGTACGACATTACACTATGAAAATAGCTAAAGTACACTAAACGAGCAGTCTCTATATCAGTTAAATTACGAATTTTTCTAACCGTGTATGCTGCGGAACTTAGCTTTTTTGACAATTTATCTACATGTAGTCCCCACTGAAGCTTAGCATCCAAAGTTATGCCCAAGAATACTGTGCTGTCTACAGGATTCAATTCCTCGCCCTTTATCAACACATTAGTTTTCACCTGCCAAACGTGAGGTAGCGTAAACTTAATGCATTTGGTTTTGCCTAACGTGAGGTAGCGTAAACTTAATGCATTTAATCTTGTTCTATAATTCCTTACACCTACGTTCCTGAATTATTTTATTGTTTTATTTTTTTTCTCGGTTCGTCACCAATATAATAAGGAACTAAATAAAAGTAATAAAATAAAATAATTATAAAATTGGTGATAGATAAGTAAATGTTTCATTGTATAACAATGTTTTTTGGAAGTAATAATAATTGACCACATCACTAAGTTTAATTAAAATATTTTTTTAAAGAAACTATGAATGTGGCAATGAATTTAATTAAATGAAGACATAAATGGGAATGATGATCTTTAAAGACTTACGCTAATAGGCGCGACGCGATAGTACGACGCGACTCTAGTAGAACAATTTTAACAAAGTTTTCATAGAAATTGTTGCAAATGTCGGATTTTGGCATCAAACTGGTCATGCACGCCCGCCTGGCAACCCAGACCATCTTTAAGGGAGCTGGCTTACGGAGGAGCGAGGATGCCGCCTGCATGGTCGAGCAGTCAAAATTTTGCTCGACCATACGCGAGCATTTTGCAGTTCGGTGTGCGCTGACCCTAAGACTGCGTTGTCTCGCGCGTAGCAGGGTCTACGAAACATACGTAAAAACTACATTTTCTATTCACCATAATAGCGGTATAGCTATTGCTTACCAAAACATATGGATTTGAAACCGTTTCCTCATTCCTCCGTATCACATGCCCATATCACATTACAACCGATTTCCACACAACTTTTTAGTTACCGGCGCCACTTTCAGACTTCCTCTTATGTAATCATTTCTTATTATATCCATTCGTGTAACACTACACATCCCTCTTACCATTTACCTAACATGTGTATTCGTGGCTATAGGTATAATTAACGAGGTGTGTCTGTGTTGGTGTGTGTTATTTCCCCTTTCAGGCGGCTGGCCACGCCAGAGCACATACTGCATAGGTACATACATATACGTAGCTGCGTAGGTACTTGTTTTACCGCCCGTGCAGATCCCCGGGCAGAGCTGGGTCGCAGAATTCATTTTAATTGCGTCGCTAGCCATCACAGAATTGATTTTGTTTTGAAAGGGACGCACCCGCAATGCAGGATTAGCAAAGTGTTGCCAGAGTAAAATATACCGCCAATTAATATGAGATTTTAGTTTTATTATCCAGTGAAACCATCGCATAACTTATAATACCAAGTACAAAGCATAACACCTCCCCTATTTTTCCTGAATAGTTAGGCAGAGGTGTACTCGTAAATAAGTACCTATAGTGCACCCACTTTTAAGCAATTTGTTTTATTTTTATTGTTGAATTGGCTCTTGATCTCTGATAGAAAGCGATGGATGAGGTCTATGATGGAACGAGCGTGCCCAGAAGATTGGAGACTGGTTCAAGTCCCATGCAATAGGGGATTGCTATTAGGTATTTATTTTTTTATTAGATTAGAATAATAAAATCAAAAACAGATTAAGTTTTGTGAACAGTAAGTAGTTTTAATGGCCCCAGTATCAGAATAAATTAAGGGGACACATGACCTAAAGCGCGGTCATTGTCGGACTGCACAGAAAAGAAAGAGAAGCGCGATGACACAACGCTAGTAATTTATTGCATAAAAATCTATGGATTAGACAAAAAAAACACTACCTGTTACATGTTGCTTGTAAAATAATCTGACAAAAATTCAGAATGATTGCATGTTAATTAGTATGGTTTTAATCGATAAAAGGAACTTTTAGAGCTATCTTCGTGATTTTCTTTGATCGTATCACCTTATTAGGGCCTGTAGTCCCCTTAAATGTATTTGTTTTGTCTTTGTATGGGCATGTGATGAAATGGAGAGTGGTGAATATATGTGTATCAAATTGATCAGATGTCCCTTACATTTTGGTTGAGTAGGTATTGTAGTTTTGTACGGGACAGCAGATTATTCTGTTTTAAATCTCTGAAACACCCTGTAGATAGAGGAGATGGAGGAGAGGGGCCGGAAACCAAAGGAAAGCTAGATGGATTGTTTGAGAGACGATATGAATGAAATAGAGTGAATGATAACGTGACAGCTGACAGGAGATAATGAAAGAGAAAGATAATTTGCGCCGATCTCTAGTAACTAAGGACAATGTCGAGGGAAGTTTAGGATCGAAGATAAAATTTGGTTAATGAAATATTGGACTCACCCTTCTGTATTCTCAACAAGTATGGCCAACAGCGCAACTAGGCAAAGCAGGATCTGTAAACAAAATGCATTTAGGTAATAAAAAATAAGTACTATTGACAAACTTATCATAAGATTCAGGGTCACACATAAAAACGATGCATGTGAAGAAAATTTCGGATTAATGGTGACTTAGACCACAGAATCCTAACTAATATTAGAACCGCGAAAGTGAGTTTGTTTGATTGTTTATTACGCTTTCACGCTAAAAATGGATGACACACTGAATTTGGATGAAATTTGACACATGGGTAGACCATGACCTGGGTTAGGATAAAAGATACATTTCATCCTGGACCGCAGACGAAGTCGCGGGCAACAGCTAGTATATATTATGTTTTGTGGCTTTAACAGTTCAATATTAATATTCAAATCGTTTTTCAAATCGTTTAAGTATGATGGCTCTCAAAAAGGCACAGAAATCCAACAACACGCAATAATACAAAAGTTCGCCACTAGTTCAATGTTTGGCTGACTTTGCAATTTATAACATTATTTTTGAAATGCATGAAGTGTTTACAAACGTTAGCATTATTAAGTGTTACATTTTTTTACGAACAACGCAGGGAAGTCCTGTCATGATCAGCAGCGATAAAGAAAATGTGGAAATCGGTGGTTTCCGACATATTGCTGTATTCTATTTTGTTCTAGTCTGTCACCACATCACGCAATGCTCTACTTTTAAAACCATATCTAAGTTAGTAGCAAAATAAAATATATCAAATTGTTTTATAGTCAAAATGCAACATGCAACTTATAAACACTTAAATCATAAACCTAAGTAGGCATAAATATAGATACAAGCATTCAATCAATCCATCAACGCATACGCAGCTATGCGTGTCTTTCTTGGTCACGGTCGGAAGTAGGTAAATCACGAGAGCGCTATTAAATATAATTCATTGCATTGGCTTCATATTAGACTACTTTACACATAATCAATCAAAGATAATTAATAAAAAACGTGAGAGTGAACGCAAAACAAATCATCTGATGACTAATGAGTCGGTAACATTTAACCAAACAAGTTAATGAGTGACATGCAAATTGACGAACGTTCTCATCGGTCCCACAAAAACTTACCGCACTCCTACAATCCATAATCGTATCTATTGTTGTATAACAATGTAGTGAAAAGCACAGCAGTCAAACATGTGTCGTATGTCGCAAAAAAATCTCTTGGAGAGATGCGCGTGTGAAATAAAGTCGCTGAATGGCGCGTGCGACGCTTTGCGCACTTACGGAAAATTTGCACTTTCCCACTGCAATGCGATGCGCCCAAGTCTAACAACAAACTAGCAATGAAGCCGATGCGCCTATCAATACTTATATATGGCATACATTAACACTATGTGCGGGTACTTCGTCCGAACGTCCCATTTCAGAAGCTCTACTGCATGCAGCTGGCTCTCTCTACTGTCTAGAAAAATCCGAGCCCTCCCGAGTCCCGATATAGTTATGTACTGATATTTTAGGGATCTTTTGACAAGATACTAAGTATAATAATACTGCAGTGTAGGTAACGTACCCGAGAATTTAACGACCACGTAAGCATAATCTACGACATTTTTTAAAATATCTGCCAATAAAGGTTGTCCATAATGACGTGGTCGTATCGTAAATTAATAGTGTTTCTATTTCTACTTTCTGTAGGAGTAAGAGATGGAGAATGACTACCATTAAGCCGAATGGGAGAACAATTCGGCTTTTACTGTTAACCAAATAAAATAAAAGAGAAACATTTTCAAAATCCTTAGAAAAAGCTTATTCAAATGATACCTAACATCGTAACAAGATACATTTATATAGATTTACGAACGGACAAGAAAGTGATGCTATTAAAGTTCAGTTTTCCTTTGAAAGATTGTTAGATTTAAGGTGTTAAGTTTAATAAATAAATACGCAGGGTCAGACGGAGATGGCCATGAGGGACTGGTCTAGGGGATTTTAGTGGAAAGAGCGTGGCGAGATGAGCTGGAATCTTTTTAAAGACTTGTCCTTGGCAGCTCTGGACAGAGAGAGGTGGAAAGAGAGGGAGGCCTTTGCCCAGCAGTGGGACATTAATAACTGATAATAATAAATGAAGGTCAAAACCCTAAAACCAAAATGATAGGACTGATGACGAAAACGTCATCAGTCCTATAATTTTGCCAGGTGCTTTAATTAAAGTGGTTGGAACACTCCATACAGATATTGCACAAGGTTTTTTCAATGTTGTTATTATGTTGTTTTGATGTTGTGTGATGTTGTTGTTTGGTGGAGTAGGTAATTACCTACTCATGTGCTATTGCTCGGTATGATAATACTGGTGCCGCTGTCTTTTATTTATTTTTTATTTACATTAACATAAAAGCTCGAAGGGGTATAGGCACAGATGACCTACATCGACTGGCCTTCGGGGTAGAGGTGAACACACCAACAGTCCATCAGTTAATTATTTCTTTAACTAACTGATTATAACATTACACAATATGCATTAACAATGTAATTCGAGCAAAAAACGTAATTAATATGTTACCGAATCTCAATCAAATTTTAAACTAAACGTAATAATAAAACCTTTTTTACCTAATGATCACGGAAATGTAAATTAATTAGATCCACTCACGCTGGCCGCATAACTGACTGTTTGTTTACTAATAATAACTAACCAAGAAACTGAACCGTTGCACAAATCCATGGCTTAGACAATTACCTACATTTCATAAAACTGTTTCACGCTGCGTAACTCGCGACCGGCTGTTTCAAATAATTATCGAATTATGGTGGCGAAAGGCATAAAATTAATTTTTATAAAATATTTGGATATTGTCTAATCCAGCAGAATAGAAATATAAAAAGTTTAATGATGAACAGTTTTTCATTTAATTTTGTTGTAACAGTACAATAGAAAATCACTGCAACCATAAAGCCTGTTTTTCCTGCCTACGAGTGTATTTATCTAAACATGGCTATTTTGCATTATTAATATTTTCTCCCATTAATAAAAATGCAGAGCGAAATCAAGATAGCACGAAGAGTCCAGGCTAACAATAACAATACAATACAAGCATTATTTAAAAATATCAGCGTCGGCTCATTAAGTACGAGTCTAGTGAAACTGATGAGAGTTGAGCAAATTATGTCTTACATTGTCATCGGTACTCAGAATGTAAGGCCCAGATGTGAAGATAAACTCGAAAGTGAAATACTCTACATGTACAGCAGACAAAACAGTTTGGTGTGCAGCCAAGGATGTATGTATGTTGAAGTATCAGGTTGTATGTTAATCAAAATATGATTCGCGGCTGTAAGAGGTATTATTATTTATATTATTATAATTATTAAAATCATCAATACAACTTTCTTTGCACTATCTATAAAGCCCCATTTACACAGTTGCAAGTTTATTGCCTGTGGCATACCATAAAATTGAAGCAACAATTGACTGGCACCATCTAAACAATATCTACAACTGTTGCTTATTACGGGCAAGTTAGTTGCCGTATTATGCAACAGTTATGCAGTATAAGTGTGTGCAATTAAATCGCATGAAAGTTGTCTAATACGGGCAATACTTGAATCATTTGTACAAGGACGTGCAACTTCGTGTTTAGACGAGGCAAAACGTGCATGCAAGAAATTCCTTGAACTAAGCAGAAGTGGTATGCAATTATTGAATAGCAAAACTAGCATTCAATTGATGTATGTGTTTTTATGGAAATCGCACATGTCTAAACACTTACATGCAAATCTTGAATAGCAATAATTGAACGTGCTTTATGGCATACAACTCATAAACGTTATACAGACTTAGCATAATCAGCTTATAAGTTTCCCACTGCTTTAAGGTACTGCTTTATTACCGCAATCGTTCGCGGGCCCAGTGCGGGTTGGTAGATGGGACTTGTCTTAAAATTTTTGGTTCTAGAACATCTTTTTTCCTCACGATGTTTTCCATCACCGTTTTGAGAGGTGGTGATGAAATAATTTACAAAAAGTAAAGCGTGGTAAGTCTGGGTTCGAACCTACCAACTACTACGCCACTACTGCTCCAGAAACTTGCACCGTGTAAATGGGGCTTAAAAACTACTTTTTAAACATGTCTCGTGTTAAGGTTTATGACAGGCACTGACAGCTCAAAATACACTAGTGATGTGCTCATTTTTCTCTTTTATTGGGTATACATTTCAACTTTGGTTCACCAGAAGAAAATTAACATTCACAAAAATAAGTCCTCATTAAGTTATTCTGTATTAGGAAATAAGTAATAATAATCCTCTCACTGTCATAGTTACGTACTAAAAACGAATAAAAACCAATTTGATGAGAGCAAACTTTGCTGTCACATTAATGAAAGGAAATTGAACATTTTCCATTGCATACATTCTACCAAGAAAACAGTGTAAAACAAAATAATAAATCAGTGTAATGCGTATAGAAAAAATTATAATACACTCCCAGACACCTGAATCGACCCACCCTGCATATTTGTGTTTAAAGGTGGGCTGGCTGACTGAACTCATAAGTTCAGCCATCAATTCAACTGCAAATTGTCAGTCCGAGAAAGTATCGAAGCTGTTCTTGGGTCTGTACAAAAGTCAGGTGGCGATTACACAGGCTGGTGGTAAAGATAAACCGATTTTGTCGTGCTGTAGTGACCCCGTTTCGTGGTCCTTCTGGACGGTGCACAAAGCTGCCAGTCTCCAGGTATCGATGGTAAATTCTTTGAACGGCAGAACAACTGCCATTAAGTTGTGCACTTACGTGTTGCTAACTAAGCCCGGACTGAAGAAGTGCCACATCTTGCACAGCTACTTCAGGCGAGGGATCCATAATTTGAACGTCAGGATGGATTAAGAAATAAAGAAACACAATTTCGATACTCTTTTTAAGGAAAACAAAATAATAACGAATTAACTATTGACTTATGTTCTAATCAATTATTGCTGCTTCTTTAAGAGCGACCAAACTCCGACTGTTTCTTTTTTTCAAAATCGTCAATTCAAATTCAATGGAACGATGGTGATATCAAACTGATGGGCAGTATGTCAGCTTCAATAAAACTGCATAAAAACTTTTGGTTTTGGAACTTTTGGCTTTTTGACCGTGTTTTTTTTTTGGGCCTGTAAACATGAAAATGCACGGTGGCTCGATTTAGGAGTCCAGGAGTGTATTCAATATGCAGTAAGTGAAATCTATACGAAAACTTGGTATAAAATGGGTAAAGTATAATATATTACTACGAGTATCAACTACCTACGTAACAAATTCAATGGCATTAACACGGAAATGACAAAAAGCAGTAATCTAACAGCAACTACAGAACTCATACAATATTACCTTTCATTGGCCCACGCAAATTACTTCCTCAGATACTCTAGTAATCAAATAAGAAACGTAACCGATCATTAATCGCACACAGACAATCCGTTCCATAGTTCTAATTGTACTAAATGTAGTTTCTAACATCATGTAACACTTTCCTTGTTTAGTTTTGTAAATCCAGTGTAGGCACCTTTTTGCCTGACATTTGTTTATTTAATTTTGCTGCCTAGAATTGAATAAAGTTTGGTTTATAGAAATGTACAAACAGAGAAAAATAAAAAATAAAATAAGGAAAGCATACCGGAGTATCCTGAAAATGTTTCCAAAGGGCATAACGCAACTCCCAATCTTCAAAAAAAAGTGTTGGTTTATTCCAAGTGACGTGATCCCTGCCAATCTTGTAGAAATACATAATTGGTGGATTGAGTTGTGGGGCTTCCTTGGCGCGGCGCGACACGATGTGGTTGACGTAGGTGTACAGCACGGGCGCCTTGTGCACCCAGCAGATCAGCGACATGACGGAGACCACGACGGCATGCATCCAGTAGCGGCATGGCGCTGGGATGTTCTCGCCGTTCAGCGCCAGGTCCTGGATGGCCATCGACATACAGGCGGCGGCGGCGGCCGTCAGCCCGCACGGCACCTCCAGCACCACGCAGCACACAATGCTGTACACCGTCTTCAGGTTCACAATGTTCGTACCATGCATTTTGACTGCTTTCATCAGGTAAAGATTGAGCTTTTCTCTGTGATGCCGAACGAACAGCTTATCTTTAAGATCGTATTCTCCTATTTTTAGTCGTATCTAAACATGGATATTAATTCATAATTAAACATAAAATGACAAAAATTGTACATTGTACAACGCCGTGCTAAACGCCTTGCATTAATTTACTACTTAAGTACCTCGTATCGTATACCTACTATTTTATAGCTCGTGTGACCTAAACCCGCATTTGACCTAAAGTCACGTTTTTCTGTGCAAAATGGTCTAAGCGTGACTAAAGTGCGGGTTTATTATTAACACACGAACTCGTTAATTAATTTAAGAAAAAGCAGACCTGGGTAAATTCGTAGAATAGCGTAGGAACTATGAGATATTGTGCGTTTTCTTGTCGATCTAAGAACTTTAACAAGAGCCTGCATCCCACGAGGCTATTCGTAGCTTTAGTGGATCCTACTAGATTCACAAGCACATGCTCAATTAAACCTTCTCCGAAGCTGTCTTTGTACAGATGTACTTTATAAAAATCGGCGGCATGATCCAACAGTGTGGAGAACTCTAAAACATTCTCTTGATTCAAATTTACCATTGAAAACCAATTTAGCATGGTTGTAATGATTAACATTCGATGCTCATTTTCTACCCTCTCAAAGATGCGACGAAGACACACTTCGAAGCCTCTTCTTAAATAATTAGACGCGGCTGATTTACCATCGTCTTTGGATATGGTATAAGCGAAGAAGTCTAACAGACGGGTAACGAACGGTAAAAGCTTCTTGTTGTCGATAATCCAGTTTGGACTTAAGAGTAAATTATAAAATACTCGCATGCGATGCCTCGTTACAGTCTTTACGTCGGTAAATAGTACGTAGTGAATGTCAGTCAGCATCATATTGAATAATGTCGTCTTCCCTCTATCAAAATAGAGGAGCACTTCCAGGACTTGTTCAACAAAACTCTCAAAAGACCATAGGCACACGTCTGTAAAGAAGTTGAGAGTAATTTTAATAGTAATTTCGCTACGTTCAGGTAGCAACATGTCCATGGTTGCTTGAAAGGCTGCTTCTGCCTTCTGAAAGAGTCGCTTCGTGAAAGCGCTGAATGGATTCCATGATTTGAGCGTTTTTAGTTTAATTCGCATTCCAAAGTAGTACACCAGGGTTAAAGAACATAGGAGTAGCTGCTTGAAATCTTTTTCTTGCAAAGCTTGCCTAGAACTGTGTTTTAAAATAAACTGCAATTTCTTTAAAGCTGCCACCTTATTTTCATGGTAACTGGAATCTAAACTCATAGGCATGTAAGCGTCAGTAAGTTGGTTTAAATTCTCTTGGAGATCCTCTTTGGATAGCAAACTATGTTTTTTTGATGAAAACATTATTATTTCTCACACTTCACTGAGTGCATTAATTTTTTTGCCTGCTTTAATTATGATTTTGCCCTTTGTTGCACGTCGCAAGTACGGTTCTTGAACATCAAGAATTCTTGCGCATCTGCGCTTTGGCTTTTATAATTCCTCGTCCCCATACTTTCCTTAAAACTTTAACTTATTAGTGGCAAGTTTCACAATGCCGTAGATTTAAGTCATAATTTTTATCGCTTGCCTTGCGTACCATGACAGTTTATGTCTGACATTGACTTGACACTGAAATCATAGATAAAATACTAACTGAAATCTCTGAATAAGGAAACAGAAACCAATTCCTTATTCAGAGACTGAAATGAGGAGAAATGAATGACAGCCATGATGACAGCCTTGCCTCATCACAAAAAGTTTTGATCAGTTTAATGATCAAACTATTTTGTTTGTATTAAAACTTTTCACCGTAAATTATGAGTGAAGAGTCAAGATAATTATGAAACCAGTTGAACCTAGCTGTACCTTACAACTGAACACGTTACACTTCGCCACATGCACATCAACAATCGTCCTGAAAAAGTCTGCAGCCCAGATTTTTTCCTAACGAGTGGTTAAATACGTGTGATTTCAATATAAATGACTTATGTTGATTATGCCTGTAATTACACCAGAATTCGATTCAAACACGTGTAGCCAACCACACTAGGCGGCAGAAATGATATGGTGGTAGCACGTGCTGCCCCGGTTGGGCCCCTTAAAAGGAGCTCTACTTCTATAATAGTAACTATAATATAGCATTAAAGGGTTAATAGAAACACAAGAATATGGTTTATGTTTATTATGAATGAATGAACACACGTTGTCCTTAGTCTATCAGTCTTCGTGATCCTTTGAAGGAAAACCTCGCACATAATATTAATTCTAGAAATTATAAGTATCAGAGAATAGAGGTTTTCTCTCGATAAATTAAATTACGAAATAAATTATACAAAAAGTGAGCGAGTCTTCGGTGGGATAACTTGGGTTTGAGTCTGACTCTACTGCTTGTTTGTATTCTGTGGGTTGTCTCCTTGGACTTGCTGTGGCACGGTGTAGGCGGGTTGACTGTACGTCTGCGCCATATAGGGTCCCGGCCCGACTTGTTCCTGGAGTTTCTCGGCCTCCTCTGGGGCGACGGGACACATGCAGGGGACGAGTTGAACGTGTTGAAGGGACACGGGGGTGAGACTCGCCCCCGCGGGCACGCTTATGGGGATTGGCTGTGGATTCTGTTGCATCATTTCAGGTAGCTGGTACTGCTGTGGCTGGATCTGGTACACCTTGCGAGACTCGTAGGGGGTATACGTGTACTGGTACCGGTAGCCTGGTGACATGTTCGGAGGCAGAGGCTGCACCCACGTCTTCTGGGCCGACGACTGACTTCTGTAACAAAATGTATGTGCTTTATTACGGTTAATTGAAAAGTTGTGTACACAAGTAGGTACGTAGCATCGCGATACTTAATTAGATACAAGTAAATAAGTTGAGAAAAGTTTGAGCACTTCCACTTTTATGGTATCAACAGAGTATTTGAGAAAATACCTGAAACTTCATAGCACATGCTTTGAATAATGACCCTGAACAATGTTTTTTTTGGGACTACCTCTATAGTACTGTAGCAGATAAATACTCCGCTAAATGGACTCAGGCAGACTTTCAAGCAGAAACGAGTCTACAAAAAGCCACGCCAAACAACACCCTAAGCTAAAATGTCCGTGTCTCAGCACACAACACGAACAATACCTATTTATGAAATAAAAATTGTAACAAAGCAAAAACCACTGATAAAAAGTTCATGTATGGCTGAGTCATGAAAAAGGCACATAAAATAAAGGTATTTTCACGAACAAGGAAACGTGTGCTTTTTTATCTGCAATGTTGTGTAAATGTAACGATTACACGGTAACTGCCAAACTGCTTGTGACATGGAATCGACTAATATTAGTTGATACTTCCAGAAGTATCAACTACACGTAATTATTTTACACCGGTAATCGAGTACCTAGCTATTAACATTACTTAATAATCACGAACTGAATATATTTGCTATGTAGGTGAATGATGAAGCCGGTGGAGTCGACCGTACAAAATGGCTTATGAACCCTAAAAATCAACTGAATAACCTACATTGTAAAGCGATTTAGGTGCAGACGCCAGCACATCAAGCTATCCGAAAATGTCAAATTTCCATAATCAACTTTGAACCTTATGATTGACCGATAAAGTTGAAAATCTATTCAAGTTTGACAGATTGTAGTAGCTTGATGTGCTGGCATTAAACTTTCAATTCCTAATTCACATTACACTATAGGTAATAGGTAATACGGGCTGTTGTCCGCAACTCCACGTCAATGCGCGTATTTTGCGTACGAGTGCACACTATAGGTAATACGTTGTGTGACACGTGTCATTCGTTTTTGTTGATCATTCAGGTTTTAATGCAAACATCTACTGCTGCCTCTTCGAATCGAAATTATGTCATCCAGTTAAATCGTCATGCATGCGCTTTGCGGCATAGAGTGAACAGTGACCGCCCGACCTTTACGAATGGCGTAGCAGACCCGTAGGCGTAGGGCGTAGATATTGAATGGTGTAGCAGAGCCTACGCCACTTCTAAAAGTTTACTATTCTATTATCTCTTTAATGTTGTATAACTACAGATACCTACCAGCATTAATTTGCCGGAAACAGCCTTTTCTAAGATAATACAGGAGGGTTGGTAATACACATAAGTAGGTAGGATATACTATGTGATGTAACTAGCCCCCAGCTCCACAACACAACTAAAGAAAATTCGCATAAAAATAATATAATTCGCTCATGCTTTCACCTAAATTATATATTGTCAAAATTAAACATGTATAAACTTACGAGGAGTCTGAGCCCCACTTCAGGAAGAAGGCCTCTGAGGACGCGACCAGCGCCAAGCTCAGGAGGAACTGCATCTACAAACAAATGAGCATCGCGTTAGACTTGCAATCAAAAATCAAACTTAGCATAACATCACGCCCGTACCTATCCCACTAAGAGGTTGGCAGAGATGTTGTACAGTTATATTATAAGACTCGTCAAATGGTCAAGTAAATTCCCATTAATCAGGCACGAATCCAGACTCCGCTGCTACTGAGATATTCCAATTGGAAAATTCAATAACGCCTTGCCTTACCCAGGTATCGAACCCACTCGACCACTAGTTTGGACTACAAACAACTTTAGGCAGTAAAAACTATGATACTCTTAATAGCAACACCGTCTTTATAAAAACAAGACAAAATAAGAAGTAACAGTTACATCAAGCAGTCACGTAACCACCGAAAATGTAAAACAAAAACAAAATATAATCAGCGCACTCCATATAAGATAAGGGGAAAATGAAAGTATAACTCGTTATTTACAATGATAGGTGCCACAAGTCGGTAATACATAACAATACTCTACTTTCTCATAAAAAGGTAGGTAATGATGCAATATTACAGACAGTTGAAAATAACAGACTGAATTTTCGGAATGTTCAACTTTTCGGTAGGTTCTCAATATTAATAATTATGTTTTCACTTCTCATGCTCTAAAAGTTCGTCGTTCGTTCGTTCATCAGGCCCAACAACCACACGTACAATAAAACGTCGCCGATTAAACTCGTTATTTTATTTTATTTGCTTTAATTTATATCACTTTCGTGTATTCTATCGGTAATTTAATAAAACCAGATAAAATAAATGTAATTTTTTAATTAAAAACGCAAAGAAACAATTTGTTTAAATGTTGCCAAGTCGAATGACACCATGTTGAAAATAAAAAAATAAACTTTTAAAAAGTTTCGTGGCGGGAATTAGCTATACTCTTCTTCAATTTTGCAACATTTTTGAACAGTGAAAATACTGTTATATACTTTATGCCTGTTTCATTTACTCGCAATCGAAGTGAAAAGCAGAGTGGCATAAACGAGCCACAATCTAATATTTTAAGGAATGTTTACCCACAATTGGCTATTTATCTAAATCTGGTTTAAAGTTTTTGGCTAATTGATTTATTGATAAGTTCAATAAATAGAGTAAAACGAAAATTTACTGAAAGGAAATAAGTCAGGCTGAGCGCAGAGCAAAATTTCGCAAAGCATTTAACTAACTACATATCTTAGAAATTACAACGCAAGCTCTTATATATATACCTAACATATTTTTGTCAAAACCTTTTTACAAACAAAACAACGTTCTAAGAATTTGATATCTCTCAACTCGATGCTAATTAGAGGCATCCTCATCTACTAACGTTCAAGATTAATGATCGTCAGTTATAAAATCTTCACTACTTAATTATACATTTGTTAATTACAGTTTTTTTAAATAAACAAGGATGTTGTTTGTCGACTGAGAACCTCCTATTCGGAATTGGATTTTGAAAAGAGATAGGAACTCTTTAATTGTTGGGAAGTAATTACACAATTTCGAGGTTTAATTTGTACAGTCAGGAGAAAAATTCTATTTTTATGGAGTGTGTGATCACACTGATCACGCTGCATTCCGTTGTTTCGCCAGATACATTATAAAGAGATTTGTACCGGTACGTAGATAATCGTTAAATGGTGCGTGCCAGACCCGTAGTCATAAATGTTCAATTTATCTTCAACGCTTCGCCTACGAATGTGTTTAGGTCATCAACTTCAGCTGTATTTACTGCAGCGACCTTTTATTCTTTGACGGGATTAATTTATGAAATAAAATGCAATGGGAATCCTATAGGTACCTAATCTTATAACTTCAATTACACTAAACTTTTACAAATATTTAGTCATAAATACAAAGTACCTACCTCAGAAAATAAAATAGCAAATAATAAGAAGGACATACCTACACAGTAAATAAGAAAATAAAATATCAAATATTAAGAAAGTGAAAAGAAAATTCGATTGATTAATCTAACATTTAACCTAAAAATGCAAGAAGGTTACAATAATACGGCATTTAAATCGATAAGTCGAATTCTCAATTACAATAAATCAATAAATGGATGGGTGTCACAACAGAGATGTTAACAAACGGTTGCCGGCTTCGTGCCAGTAGAGTTGACTAGCCAGTGAGCCAGTAGGTAGCATGACTTGCATCACCCGCCACTCTCCCTGCTCTCATCAACTATCCATTCAGCCTTGTTATTGCCGCCATATAAATTGAAATTTTACTCAACAATAGACAATCACTAAACACGAATAATGTAAACACGAAAAAGTGATAAATCTATTCATCAAGTATGATTGTCGGCAGCGTAGACATTTCCTTTATTTTTTTTTTTCAAAAGTATTTAAATTTAATGTTGGTATAACGAAAACTTTTGTTACCTTATTTATTCTACAAATAAACTTATTTGAAGTTAATGTAAAATAATAATTCTATTATCATAACTGTAATAATAACGAATAAATTTAATAAATATTAGCACTATTAGGTATATAGCGGTACAAAAAAATCGCAAGTGGATAATAGGATAAACTTGACTCACCACTTTAACCGTTTCCGGACTCATGGCACTTGTCGAGACGTGCTAACTGGACGACAGCAGGAACCCAACGTTCACCCCCTCCGAGATTGGATTCAAAACTACTGGTTCAAGTCGAACAAAGAATTAAAGAGCTATACACAAAAAATATAGTTATTTTGGGAACGAAGATGCGTGCACCCACTCCGGCCGCGGAATGACCGATCCCAGGGGACCACTCGTTTTTTATACACGGTTTCAGAAACATTCCGTCCTTAAAAGCCGGTCTCCGACCTCAACATGAGGTATAATAATAATCTTATTAACTTATCTACACTTCTATCTTTACTTAGAACGTACCGTTATATTAGCCTGATTTTAAAAAGGGCTTTCTTAGATACTGGCCACTTAAGATAATTTCACACTTTTTTCTGAGGGCGGCTAAGTGTTTTGACATAGAGTTTTTAAAGTGAGGTGTATCTAACGCAGCGCCTATACTTTCTCGGGTTTAAATTATCTACTAAGCTATAATACACAGACTGTTATAAACTTAACGTAGGGAAATTAATCAGGCGTTCTAGGTGAAGAAGGTTGATTTATGAAAGATCCTTAGTTAATTCAGTCAACGGTGAAGAAGGCAAATTAAATGTTTAAATCTGGGTTTTAAAGTGCTACCTATCTGGATTAGGTGGTTAGGTGAAATCGAGTCTACTTAGAAATGCAGAAATATCAGACGGTGGAAGTTGTGCTAATCGATGAAAACAGCACTTTAACCGCGTAACCTAACCGCGTAACACTATCAATCAGAATCTGAATTATTTTGAAGGATATTGCTAATCCATTGCTTCATATCATATTATTTTAGGTTTTTTGGGCAACAACGTAACTCAATAAATGAAAATTAAAGCCATGCTACTTCGCAATTACCCCGCTGGGGCTGAAACAGCACCAGCACAAAAGTCAAAACAATCAACTTAATCCTTATCATTCGCATGTACATTTTGACAAAAGACGGTCGTTCGGTCCCATCGACTCCTCAAACAGCGTGTTGTACCTACAAGAGGGCGGCCCTCGCGGTCAGCTGCCCACGTAATGGCAAGGAAGGATGCGGCTGACACTCGTATCGAATCGTCGGGACGTGTTCATTATTAAGTCCACTCGAACTCTGTGAAGCTCTTGCTCTGCCTTCACTGGCCGTGCTACACCGAGCGTGAAATCTTAAATGGGTGAAGTCAACAAAGTGACACTATGATTGTCAAAAAAACTCGTAACGGTCCTAAACTTGTAGTTAAGTAAATAATTGAACCCATTTAAGACAGGAAGTCAATTGATATCGGGCCGAAACAATGAACACAGGATTAGGATTCGTCGATGGGCGGATTAGCTAATCAAATCCAACCTTTTATTAAGATGGCGTTAGTGTGTTACACAGAACAGAATCTGTTCTGTGGTGTGTTAGGATGTTAGATACCTACTTCATCATCTGCCTAGAGTCTAGCCATAACGTTTAATCCAATTAAGTTGGGGTCGGCTTTCTTCCAGTCTAACGGAAATGTAGCAGAATAATCAGTATTTTTATGCTGTGACATTAGTTTGTCACACACACACCTAGTTGATTGAATGCGGTCTGTTTTCCCTATTCACGACTATAGAGTTTTAACAGCCGTCTGTCGTCGCGTCCCTACCCACTTCACAGACTGGAAATCTATCTATAGTCAAGATCAGAAGCGACTGTCATAAATCAATAAATATATACAATAAATTCGCCAATCAAATGATGTGAGCCCAGCCCGCACACGGGCAGCCAGCTTCCCCGCGCAAGTGCAAAACGCACTTGTTCCCGCCGTAAAAACAGTGGAGTCCATTAAGATAATGTCAGCTTTTTTAACCGACGAAAAAAAGGAGGAAGTTCTAAACTCGACGTGTACGTATTTCTATCAAATTATAAATTTTATTTATGACCACGCATAATTTTTTACGTATTTAGTAGTCTAGTCCGATTTTAAGGATTTTTTGTTATTGGAAAGTATGTACTACTTAGGTAGGTACCTCGAAGTTGATCCCATATAAAATTGAAATATAAAATTCACCCCTCAGGGTTAGACAATTTGGAGTTGATTGATTTTTTTTAATAAGTTCAGTAAAAGTCTTCAGAATTTCGCTGTATTTAGAAAATAGCCTCCCAGCCATTAACTAGTAAAAAGCGGCGATAAAATAAGCAAGTAGTGTTATAGGAAATGTTAGAACACCCGCCACGGGTAGGCTAGGTTTTCTTTTGACTTTATAGATCTAGAATTTTCTATGTCGACTAACGCATAGAAACTTCAGGACAACTAAGAGATTGTAGGATGCAAGAGCAAGCAATGTGAGCTCTTGCTATCGGATGGCTGGCTATTAGATTATAATATTGTTTTTATGAAGGCAGCAGGATAGAATAGGTATAAGCTGCATGCTTGTGGAAATAAGACAGCGCCGTTCCTCACAGTCTGCCACCCCGGGCCATGGCCTATGACCTGCTGCTATTGGCCGTAGGATAAATACGCCACTGCTATCGAGGAAAATTCTTTTTAGGGTTCCGTATTTGAAAAGCAGACGGAAAAGCGAAACTAATAAAATTATTAAAAAAAACAAGTAGCATTCCGGGAGTGCCGACTGAAGTGAAAACTTGAACAATTAGGTAGGTAGGTACGTATTTTTTAAAATATAGTAATTTTATAAATATGTTTGAAAGTCATTCTTCCCAAAGAAAATGTATCGCGCGTTGATGTCTTTATAATGGCCAAAACTTAAAACAGAGGTGTCGGTAACGGTAACAGTGTTGCGAGTTCAAAAAAATTTTCCCATCTCAAAAAATGCGTAACGCTCCTAAAGAAATTTTCACATCAAAAAACCCCCGAACAAAGAAACAAATAGGCGCCAAGTGAAACGATGGAAGCTTAAATTGATTGATCTTCGTTGATGGTTTGTTTGGTGATGGCTCATAATTAGTAATTTAGATTAATTTAGGAGCTTAGTTAGACAAGAAGGTTAGTAGTAGGTTATTTTGCTTTTCAGTTTAATTTTTCGTTGGTTTTAATTTTAATAGGGTAATAATAATAATATCCACCTGACCGAGTTTCGGACATGGAGCACCGGCCAATCTCAACGGTGATTAGCCAGGTACGCAGGAGATATAGTGCCCTATTAAATGCACAAACACTGGTGCATTCTCTGTTCCTCTAGGTACGCTCATATTATAGTCCGATGGTACGGCAATTCGACACGACCGGGAAGAGATCAGGCGCAGGACGCTGGTACTGCGCCTGATCTCCGATACTTACTCCATGTTATGGAGTAAAGTCGACCGTCCACTGCTAGGTATCCCCCTTACTTATAAACGTTGAATAGCGTCTGTATAGTTAGGTACACAACGCTTTGTCTTCTTCTTTCGAAAATCAAATTAGGTACTGACGACTGAAAGAGAGAAATCGGTGTGGAACTATTCATCTGATATAATACGTTTATTAGTAAGGGGGTACGTTGCATGGCTGAGAGGTTTGTCATTGTTTCGTGAGTCGCAGCCTAAAGAATAATCCCGCCTACATTTTCATACAAAGCGAAGGTAGTCGCCTACTTCGGGTCAAAAAACCCAGAGCATCCGATAGCTCGTTAGGTTGACGACATCGAACAAGTGACAGAAAACACCTGGAAGAAAACGAGGACGCATTGTACTGCTTTACCCAGCCGTGGATGATTTCGGGCTGAAATTATAGTGAAGCAAAAGGAAAAATGGTCTACAAATTAGGTAGTAAAATATTCCGAATCATCTTGTAAACGACAACTCCTGCTAAGTACCAACACACACGAGCGACACACGTCGATGACAGAATTGACGCGTCACACGCGTCGATGATAGAGATGAAGTGATAAGTACCCGCTGACGACGGCTGGCTTACCTTTTATTTCGTTGAAAACTTATAGAGAAAAATAAACAATGCTTCGCAACAATGATGATTTTTAGGACATATTCCACATTGGGCACCCGATTGAATGGCACCTGAGCAAATGTGCCGCTGTGTGTCAGGTGCCATTTAAGCGGGTGCCCAATGTGGAATACGTCATTTTTAAGGGAGCGTTTGGTTTGGTTTGGTTTTCGCATGAGGGGATCCTCATGCTAAAAAATTTGGGATCAGGGTAGGATTCCTACCCTGATCCCTAATTCTTTGGGGTCGGCGCAGTACAGAACTTTCTTCTACATTTAGATCTGACATCTGTATTCACTTCCTTTACCATATAAGTCTTCCGTCCGTCCATGTATTTTTGGGTAAGCATCTTTCCTTAGTTATTATAGAGGATGATTTTGAGATAGATCAGTGTGGTAAAATCTAAAACTGAAGGCTTGTTATTATTAGTACCTAATTAAAAAACCGGCCCACGAAGAATTCCGTACCATCATACAATATTTAAATAAAATAACGGCAAAAAATCACATTTGTTTTATGGGAGCCTCTCTTACGAGGTGCATTCAATAAGTACCTAGCCTCATCGCCAGAGGGCGCTGTAGTTTCAAAAGAGTTTTACCACAGTGTAGCACATTCTTTTTTAATTCTTTTTTCAAATTTTCATTCCAATCCCTTCATTTGTTTTAATTTGACAACTTATGGAAGCGAACGTGTCGATCGGTTTTACAAAAATGGAAAAAGAGCAATATCGTTCGGTGATTCGATTCCTATTTTTGGAAGGGAAAACGCGCATCGAAATAAAAGAGCGCTTGGATGCTGTGTACGGTGACTCTTCTCCATCGATGGCCACCGTCAAGAATTGGTTCAACGAGTTTGCACGTGGCCGTACGTCGGTTTTTGATGAACCACGTCCAGGTGCACCGAAAACAGCTGCTACGGAGGAAAACATTTAAAAAATCCATGATCTCGTATTGGCAGATCGCCGATTGAAGGTTCGCGAGCTAGCTGAGACTGTAGGCATTTCAGAAGGAACAGTGCATCATATTCTTCACGAGGAACTCGGCATGAGAAAGCTGTCGGCGCGATGGGTGCCGCGTTTACTCACACCAGAAAACAAGCGCAACCGTGAGACCACATCGGAGACGTGTTTGGTGCTGTTTAAGCGGAATCCAGCGGAGTTGTTTTGTGACCGTCGATGAAACCTGGATCCACTGGTACACACCAGAGACCAAGGAGCAATCAAAACTATGGATCCAGACCGGGGAACGTGCTCCAAAGAAGGCGAAAACTGTAAAATCGGCCGGAAAAGTTATGGCTACCGTTTTCTGGGATTCACAAGGTGTGATCTACATCGATTACCTCGAGAAGGGTAAAACAATTACAGGGCTTTACTATGCCGATTTATTGGGCCGATTCGACGCCGAATTAAAGAAAAAACGACCCCATCTGGCGAAGAAAAAAGTGCTGTTTCACCACGACAACGCACCGGTTCACACGTCTGCCGTTGCCATGGCCAAATTCGTCGAATTACGCTACGAATTGCTGCCCCATCCACCGTATTCTCCAGATTTGGCCCCTTGTGACTTCTTTCTGTTTCCTAATCTGAAAAAATCACTCGCCGGGAATAGATATGGATCAAATGAGGAGGTCATCGCCGCCATGGAGGCCTATTTTGCAGAGTTTGACAAAAACTATTTTTCGGACGGGTTAAAAAAGTTGGAGCATCGCTGGGCTAATGTATCGAACTAAAAGGAGACTATGTTGAAAAATAAATTGCCACTTTTATAAAATTTTCGTTTACTTTTTGTAGGCTAAGTATTTATTGAATGACCCTCGTAAATACCTATTTATTTTATTCTGGCGGCAACAGAAATACATATTCTGTGAAAACTTTAGCTGTCTAGCTATCACGGTTCATGAGATACAGCCTGGTGACAGACGGACAGACGGACATTGGCGTCTTAGTAATAGGATCCCGTTTTTACCCTTTGCGTACGGAACCCTAAAAACGGTTAAAATCTAGTCGCAATCTCATCTCATCGACAATAAATGTCAAAAACTTGAGAAAAACGTAGGTAAATTGGAGGCACTTATGAGATTTTAATAAAAACGTTCTTAAGTCTAAGTTCGGTAGAGACAACTGTTTTAAGGAACCACGTGGTTATCAGACTACAGGATGATGATGTCTGATCTGTTTAGACAACCGGCCAAACATTAGCCATTTGTTGTTAGAATCAATGGAGAACCAACACTGTCTAACAGTATGGTTGCTAGGGTATGGTTGTGCATTGTTATTATTGGTCACCGCCGCGGAGTTGTTCTGGTTCTGCACGCCATACCCACAAGGCAGAATAACATAATCAGCCTGTAATGTTCCCACTGCTATCACAAAGGCCTCCTCTCGGTGAAAGGAAGTGGGCCGTAATCTACCACGCGGGCCCAGTGCGGGTTGGTTCTAGGACATCCGGTTTTGTCACGATGTTTTCCTTCGCCTTTTGAGAGTAATGATGATGACGATGAAATAGTTTACACAAATTAAAGCATCTGTCTGGGTTCGAACTTGGTTCGAACCTAAGACCTACACGTACCTACCTATAAGTCGTTAACATAGGAAGGCAGAATGTTTATGTGAAATAAAATACTTAGATTTTTGTGGATATTAAGAGCAGTATTTCAGTATTTTTTATATCAATGCAATGGTCGGAGATTCCGAGCTGCGTTCGAACTCCGAGTAGCCAGGGTAATAAGACTGCTTGACGTAAGGAGCATATTGTATTGTATGGCTGATTGAAGCTATCCGTGTATAGGGGAAGCAATAATTGTGATTTTACAAATCATGTGAGTTAATGAAATTCGAGCAATTAATTATACTTACAACAAACTTTATATACAAAAAACTTTAATCAAAAAACAAAAAAAGTTACATTTCGATATTCAAAGACAGTGAAGACAATTTTAAATGGGTTTTAACAAAAAAAAAAAAAAAACATTGATCACTCATCATCAAAATTGAATCTCCTCATGCCGTCGAAGCGAAAACCATACGCGGCTGCATTTTTCACATCCACTAGCGCCGGATTGCGGTGCTTGTAGAAACTACCATGGCCATGTGCGGGCCGCGACGAGCCGTTCGGCACGCCGTGCGCTTCTCGCGGGTAGAACGCCTCAAACTGCCCGGTAGAGGGCAGCACATTCTTCAAACCTTCGTCTTCCGGGTCGTACGGACGGCACACAGAGAGCGCCACTGTCGCCAAAACACATATCGTACAGAATGCTAGCCGCATCTGGAACAACCGCACAGTGTTTATACAACAGTTAAACTAAAAAGACAGTAAAAAAGAAGCATTACGTACTATGATGACTAGCGATGCCAATAAATTATGAACAGATCACCCGGACGGTGTTAATTGCGCAATGGCAGACGGGTAGGTCGCAGTAATAACGTATTGAATGAGACCGGTGTGGTTTCGACAACGGGCGGCCAGAGTCGATCACCTTGGGGCCGAGCAGCTCATGCTAAAATCCGAGAAGTGTAGCAGGCGGGGCGTGACGCGCGCGGTTCTGCAACACAATACTTTCCCTTCGCGGGTTGTAACACACCTACTGCCGACGACAGCGCCGCCCGCACACTGCTGGGCCTGGCCACTGCATGAGTGCTCATATACGCTAATAACATCTTTTCATACGCAACTGTACTAGGACACGTGTATATTGCTCACGAGTACTAGTTGTAAGTAGGTCTAGGTTACCTACCTATATCGTGTTAGTGTTTGACTAAAGTGATGAAAATTCGGGATTTGAAAAAAAAAAACGCACGTCTCATCCCACATGTTATCTTTAATGAAAATAAATTCCCTCGAAAACTTATTATAATTATAGACAAAATGACATTTAGGACACTAGGATATTTCAAAATGGTTTACTATTTTAGTTCTACATATTTAGAATGTCTGTGATTAGCAATTAAATTACTAATGTTCTTTAATGATGCTTTATGTCTTTTAGCAAAATATTGTTACTTACTTATTTAAAAACATGATAAATAGGTATCTTCATAATTACAAAAATGACTGAAAATTACTGCAAAATAAACTTTCGTTTACTAAAGGCAGTGGCAATATTTACTAAGGTACAATAGGTACATATAGGTACTAGTCGGTTCTACTCTACGTCTTTCCCTAAGCGCGGTTAAATGTGTTGACAATAGAACAACAATACATGACTTGTTCGTATAAGTCTACAGTGAGATTCAACAGCTACTCGCACGATACAATCTAGATATTAAGTATATCAAATCGCCGAACGCTTTCTGCAGTTTCGTGATGTCGGCTATAACAAGTCGTGTTATTCTCGAAATTCTAATACATCAATTAGTTGATTTATTTTGACTTTAATTCTATGATATTGTAAATCCTTGACAATTAAATAACACAGTCTATGAGTTACGCAAGATTATGTCACGGTCAAATTAGGTAACGCAGAGTGACTATTAATTACAACGGTTGAAATATTGGAAACAATTGCCATGCATATTGGATTCGTAATTTGTTGCTTTTCGAACCTTTTTGATTTCGAGTATCCATCATTACATAATATTTTTTTCTAGGCACGCTCGATTGAGAATTGTTAATTTGTGATTTTATAATACAGGTAATTTTGAAACTGTTTATTTAGGGTTTAAAAGCAGAATAAGACTGAAAATTAATAAGAAACTAACGCGCACTTCACAGACAGTAGTTATTCGCCAGGGTCATAGTATCGTAAACATATAAGATTGAAAAGGGCAGCGTAGAGTCGATTTCCGTAGCGACAACATTTAACGTTGAACACTATATGTAACCGAACTATGGGTTGCAGATCAAAACTTAGTGCAGAGGAGGCAGCTGCTTGGTGTCAACAAACCGGGCTCATAAATTTGAAAGCTAGTTCATTGTAAAGCGCGGCCAGCCGAGACGCGTGACACACTGGGTCAAGGGTGACGCACTGTCCACACGACACACGCCGTGTGAAGATCACATCACCACATCCGACAACCTGTCCGTATACCTTAAAACCTCATAGGTATCAAAACAAGATGTACACTACTCGTTCTTACGTAAATATCATTAATACGATCGAAAAAATATATCATGTATTTCATGCTGAAAAGCTTAATGATATAAAAGCAACAAGTCATAAACGAATACTTAGGCCATCTTGCACCGTGCTTACTATTGGCTAGAGTTAGAAACAATAAATAATATAATACTGGACAGGTGGTCGACGGCGTTAACACAACATGATCAATATAATAGTTACCTCTAGTTACATTTACTTATATAATACCAAAGTAACAACACAAAATATCTTTTGAGTAGTAAACGTCTAAACAACATGGTATATATGCAAGGGCCTTTACAATGTAGCTGATTATGGTATATTACATGTAGATATTAAACAGTGGATAAATGTGGTAGTTTCACATATAGATCTAACGTGAACCAACTACGAACAGTACTACTATAAAAAATAATGCACGTCTAGTTTACTTTGATAAGAGGGTCAGCTTTCATACAGGCACAACGTTGAAAATTTGTATATTCACACCTGAGTTATACTTTACTAACAACCAGATAATTATATCAATATTATACTTAAATATCGTAATATCATGAAAGATATTTTGATTATTTCTATTACACTTACATCAAATTCGCAGCCGTAATTTAACGTAAGTATTGGTGTTATATAAAGATCACATAACAATTGTATTACGAGTACACGAATCTTTGCTTAAAACATTACAAAAAATAAGACATTGGGGTTTAAATAGTTTCACATAAAGTTCATTTGTTTGATTTAAGTAGTGTATCATTAAGACTGATATTAAATACTAAGAAGCTAAATTATTTGTTCAATAAGTAATCACACAGCACAACTATAAATAGATACAACTGCGAAGATTAATATGAAAATAGTTATAGCTATTTAATGCTAATTTTGAACCTGTCGAAGTACAAACTATATGGACTTATATGTAACCTGTTAGTGTAAATCTTTCGGGCTTATTCGGCGATATTCTTGAAATTCACAAATCATCATTCATTTCAATGGATGTTCACGCAAGCCCGCTGCTATCGCTAACCTCTGCCGGCTGCCCGTCCAAACCTGCCCGCGCGCAGACTGCGACAGTACTATACTATACTTGCACAAGGCTGGTGCGTCCCACCGGAAATTGTTATCATCATACAACAAATATTAAATTACGAACTACTCTAGCCTTTCAACGAAAATATTCCACAGCGTAACACGAATTGGTATTATAGTTTTGAAAAATAAGACACAATGTCAGAACCGATCGCTCTGTGAAGGCTGCTTTTTATGCGTACAAAGTGAGTTACGACTTCACCTTTCTTTAATTTAAATCATCACTAAGAAACGTACTGTTTGTACATTATGTCAATGAGCACTGCATCATTTTGTGACATCTCACTAAATTATGAGGATACCTAATACATTAACTCTGGTGGTTAAATATCCAATAAGTAATTTATAAAATATAATTATATTTATATTTTTTATTGCTACAAACTGCATTACTTATAGATTTCATTATTTTGCTTCCATCAGATAAAGAGAATAAAACTTACTTTCCTAAAATATTTTCGAATACGAACTATGTAGCTAAAATAACGGGTATTTTACATTACTATCGTAATGACGTAAGCTAAAAATTTTATTAAAAACACAATTTAAGTAATAGTGACAAACTCGCAAAAGTTTTATAAGGACTGAATTCTTCACCACTTATATTTATAAAATATTTAAATATTGCAGATTAGCATCACTAATTCAAGTGACAGAATAAAGGCAATAAAAGCGACAGACTGTGATCAACACAAACAAAATTCATTTGCAAAAATATATCAACAATAATCCATTCGAATATTATGATGATACGATACATTTTGGGATGAGCGCCATGCAAACAGTATTTTATTAAACAACTACGAGTAAGTAGTAAGTCAGGAAATGTAACTGCGCCAAAAGAATGACCAAACAAGTCATGCACAAGTAGGCGGGGCTTAAAAGTCATGTAAAGCGCGTCATCAATCGGACATTTTTCTTCGCAAACGTTTTCGTTTTTATCAGAATCATCATTCCAGCGTGGTGCAGGAGCCATACAAGATTAAAATGTCCACGGATCACTTTTCACTAGTAAGTAGTAGCAAAATTATAATTATATTCAAAGATGTTCAAATACGTTATCAAACCGAGAAAGTCTATGCAAAATGAAGTCAGTCAATAATTAATTTAATCTATATCTATATACATATAATAAATCTGTAGACGAGACGTTTCTGTACATTGAAAATATTTCCAAATAAAATAGTTGGGGTGTTAAAGGATAACCAACAGATGCCATTTCATCAATTTTTGGAATTTTTGTCTGTTTGTCGGTTTGTCGGTTTGTCGGTTTGTCTGTTTGTCTGTTTGGATGTGACAGATTATTGATTTGAACAGGGTCAACGTAAAAAGTACCAAACCAATACGGTTACTTTTTATACTCAAATATGGTGTAGAACTCGGAGCAGTGATTAGTTTTTATTTCATCGCAATCGGTTCACTCTATCAAAAGATATAATCAATTTAAAGTATTCTAGAACAACTTTTTACGTTTTTTAGTAACACGTAACGACATCTATTGGCGCGATATAGTACCTACTAACGAAAACATATTGTTTTTGTGATGTGAATAATCACGTCCTATTAGTTTATGCTTACTTAAATGACGAAATAACACAGATCCCTCTTATGTCTATGTTATTTTAAAAAGTAATGATAATGATTATAATATTAAACAAAATCGCTTTCCATTGATGGTTTATTTAGTGGCGCCTGTGGCGCTAAAATAATTTTAAACAAAAAGTGAGGATAGTGTAAGATAATAATAATTAATGTGGTGTTCTGAGCGATAAAGAAGTTAGATAATTATTGATATAGAAAGTTGAGTAACGCAGAGCGTTTTTTAACGAAGTTCTTATATGGAGCTTGCGGTAGGAGTTTTAAGGGAGAAATCGTCAAATAACGAAAAAGCGTTATGCCTCATTTTTCAAAGTAATAGGTAGATAGAGACACACACACACAGAGAGAGAGAGAGAGCTATTTTTCATGGTTTCCGAGGATCCTGACCCCGGTAAGTGAGGTCAAAAAGAAAATCAAAGATGGCGGTTGCCTAAATTTTTTACTTTTTCGTCATGGGTGTCGTTTTCATGGTTTTCGAGGGTGCTGAAGTCGAGAGTCAGGTCAAAATGAAAATCCAAGATGGTGGCTGCAATTTTTTTATCATGTTTGTCGTTTTCATGGTTTTTGAGGGTGCTGAAGTCGATAGTCAGGTCAAAATGAAAACCCAAGATGGCGGCACCATTTTTTAAAAATGTTTTGTCATGGGTGTCGTTTTGATAGTTTTCGAGGGTGCTGAAGCCGATAGTCAGGTCAAAATGAAAATCCAAGATGGCGGCTGCAATTTTGTTTTGATTTTTTGTCATGGATGTCGTTTTCATAGATTTCAAAGGTGCTGAAGCCGATAGGCAGGTCAAAACGAAAATCCAAGACGGAGGTTGCATTTTTTTTATGGGTTTCGTTTTATTGGTTTTTGAGAGTGCTGAAACCAATAGTGAGGTTAAAATGAAACTATAACGGCTTACCCACCGTCGATTGGCCCATGAACCGTTGGTGAACATTATCTTTAAGCCATTAACTTTTTTCCAAAGGACTTTTCACCCACGAACGTTTTGCCAACATAACTCTACGTCAGTGAATGCTTTACCCACAGAATGTTTTGACCAATAACTTTTCACCCAAAGAACAAGGCCAACAGACGCCGGGAAAGGTGAAAGTAAAATAATAATAAGACGTAGTCCTTTATTTCTGTGAAAAGGGTATAAAGTAACCTAACCAAGCCTAACCTCGGGGTGCCCTTTGCTCGCTTTGCTCGCTTTGCTCGCTCACTTGAGCCGCCATCATCCCTTCGAACCCTACCTGTCCGAGTCGGGGTGCCCCAAGTCCCGAGCTCGCTTCGCTCGCCCTTGCATCCTTAGTTCTATTTGACATGGGTCAAATGTTCTTTGGGTGAAAAGTTATTGGTCAAAACATTCTGTTGGTTAAGCATTCACTGACGTAGAGTTATGTTGGGGAAACGTTCGTGGGTCACAAGTCCTTTGGATGAAAAGTTAATGGTGTTGACCAACGGTTCATGGACCAATCGACTGTTGGTAAACCGTTTCAGTACTGGTTAAAATGAAAGTCCAAGATGGCGGCTGCAAATCGAAAAATTCGTAGTGTGTGTCGTTTTCACGGTTTTCGAGAGTGCTGAAGCCGATTGTGACGTCAATATGAAAATCGAAGATGGCGGCTGCAATTTTCTTTTTCTTTTTTTATCATGTGTGTCGTTTTCATGGTTTTCAATATAAACTTACACGACTTTGTGTGAAATAAAATAAAATACAACCGACTTAAAAACACACTTCAAAGTGCAATAGACCTTTGGTTTCAGAAGTCTGTAATTTCTTGCCAACGCGCAACGTCTTCCCAAACTAAGGTTATTTTGCACTTTGTAGGGTTTTTTTATGGAAGTCGGTTATATTTTTTTGTAATTATCTTTACAATTATTTTTCTGGTTTTCGGCAGTATAAGGTCTAAATCAAAATCATGTCTAAAGTTTTCATGGGTTTCATCTTCGTAGTTTAAATGGCGGCCGGTGTCAAATATAACCCAAGTTTAATGGGTTGCTTTTTACACGGGCAACTTTATGTAGAAGCTCTTACCATTAATGTATTCTTCCTTTTATCATCTAGATATCTCGATGCATAAGGCATAATATTGGTAGGTATATATGATATCTTCAATACCAAGTTAAGAAATTCTAAATTTACCACAGAGAAGAAACCAAGACTCAGAAAAACTAACTTCAAACTTCACCTACTAATCTCAGATATACTTTAGATAAAATGGTGATATGATTTTACAAGTTGGTATTCTAAGACAGACGCAAAATAAAATAGACATAATTATGGCTGTTTGGTTAGATAATCAGCCTCGAGCAGGCGCTTTTATTTTAATTTATTCTCAAAAATCAAAGTGACACTTCGTCGCATCGTCATTATGAACCATGAAGACGCAGTGATTGCAGTCGAAAGGGCCGTGGTAGAGAACCCTAGGTAAGGAAAGCGTTACCAGGCAAGATCTGATGATTCTTCCTTTTCAATGAAGGAGTGGCAATTACACCTTTCCTAAGCGACACATTACCTATTGTTTTCCGACATCCACGCGAACGAAGTCGCGGGCACAGCTAGTACTTAATAAAATATTAAAAAGTAAATCCATAAAATTTAGATATTTTTATAACAGTAATCTATTTTGCTTATTTTATCTACATTGCGAAGAAAGATGTTTTTTTAATGTCTTCTAGACAAAAACTTAATAAATGAAACATATTTCGCGGGACATAAGAGTTCATTGGATTGAAAAAGTAACCAAACATATAATATATATATTATAAAAAAAAAAACATTGTACAATAATATTGTTTTATTATTGACTTGGTCCGGTGCACTTATTGCATAACATCGTCCACGTCGCTATGACTCAGCTAACCAATCCCGGCTTTCGTTCTGAATTTAAACCAATCACCAAGCATGTCTTCTTGTAACCTCTGATGTGATTCGTATTTTGAATCATACGTCGTTTAGGTTTGAAGTAGCCCCCACTTTTTGTGTGGAATTTGTTCTGAATTAGACTTCCTGACTTATTACTTATTTGTAGTTAAACAATCCATTATCCCGAGCTTTTATGAGGAACGAACTTGCAAATCAAAAGAAGTGGCATATATTCCTGAGTGATGGGTTATCTGCAGGACGCCAAATGCATCTGTTCTTTAGATCAGGTTTAAACCACCGAGCCAGTAATTGAATTAAGAAACTAATTGTTATAGAAATGTAGTTCTTTATACATTTCTATAACAATTAGTTTCTTAATTCAATTCAGTTTTTTTTTTCTTTGTTCAATATGATAGCTTAGTTCGATCCTAAGTTGTAATTTTACTATTATGAACATTGCCAAAATTTAAATAAAAGGTTTATGCTAGAACTACACGATAATGCAGAAAGGCAGCAGACGAAGAGACAAACGACTCGGCTAAGAAATTTGGGCGAGAATAATAGCATAGCACTATAGAGGAGGAATATATTCAGCATTAGGTGAAACAAGGATGATAACGATGATGATAATCATAATGTTTGTCACTGAAAACTGATTTAAAATTTAAACGCGATTATACAGACATTTATTGTCGGCTCTAACGTTACATCGAAGTTTAAATAAATTTAAAGCCATCAGAGATTTGTTACCCAAAAATGAATGTCTTAGCTAACACATAGTAATTAACAACAAATAATACATTTATACAGCACTTAATTATTGCAACGTTAATCTTTCGTCACCACACGAACCTCTAGACACTTAGGTATATCTAAATTATTATGCAGTCATCAGAATCAATGCCAATTCCTATCCATGGTCTGTATATTGCTAATAAAACATCTGATACAAGCTACTTTTGAACGTAATTATTTCCACTACATTCGAATTAAGAAAATATGTAATCACAACAAACGTATCAAAAGGATAAGCGTTTGTTCAAATAATTTATTACACGTCGAACTATAAATAGTTATAACAAGTTAAGTATATCTGATTGATGATACAAATACACTTTTACTCTATTTTCAACGTGTTGATATTCTTTACTTAAGAATGATTGTTAAATTAGACGTAAGATATCACAACTGTGTTGCAACCTACTGTTTACTTTTATTAAATTTTTCAGTAATACCAAGAACAAAAATATGTGTATATCTATCGAGTTGTTGAATTTAATACCTTGCATGTCTGATTAGTCAGTTTATGTAAACGCATGTTTGACAAATAAATTATCTTTATCTTTGTTTGTTCCCGCGGCCGTTACTTGGACCTATCCTTAAGAAATAAACTCCACATTCCCATAACAAAAATAATGAACGCAATAATTACAACGAAATAAATACAATCACAATCAATTCAATTTTAAATTAATACTAATCAAGATTAAGCAATAACAATAGTTTATTTGAAAACTTTATATGGAATTAACAGTGACCGTCTGTAAGTAGTTCTCAATATCGTGAGACGTGTAGTTAATGCAAATATCTGATTTCATGCAAAACCAACGTTCGTTTGAAGACTCGTCACAAGTGAGCTTAGAGAGATCTTTCATGTCATTGATCCTACATTAGACCTAACTCGTATAGTAACTTTGTTACAAGATTTACACTCTGAAAGCAAATATCTATGAAAGATAAAGCATTAAAAAACTTTATTGCAAAATAAACGTATGTTAACTAAATTAATAATAATTTGTGATTTGAACTTTTATCATAGCACAAGAACTTAATATCTTTATTTTAATTAAGAGATCTATGATGAATGATGATCTTGATAAACAATATTATTATTTATTCAAAAATGTAGTACAACATCGAGGTCTACAATTAAATGATTTATATAAGAATGGTTCCGTACGAGGCAGACGCCAACGTATTGTCCGATAGATACGTGTTTATGATAGTAAAGTGTCATGCCTCAACTACTAAGGGAAATATCCCTAATCCGTACAATTCTCTCTTTAAATATTTATTACTCAGTTGCCATTATTACTTAACTATTTCAGAATAATTTCACACACATAGTCAGACATTTGTGATAAATATTTTTAAGAATAAAATTAGTAAATGCAGAAGTTTGGTTCCTAACTATTTCATACACTCTACAAATTCCGTTGTCAGTCAGTCAATCATAGTGAGACAAGGTGACTCGATTATATTATTAAAAATTGCTAGAAATGTCGGCGTCGAAAGTAACCAACGTTAAATGGGTAAACACCACTGGTGACACTTGAGTCAGAAAATTTTGATTGATATTATAATGTGACCGCTACTATGATTATAAATTATGATACATCGAGACGTGAGTGTAGATGTGTCACACTGAAACTATGGATGAATGTGGTGATCCTACAATACCATATCTAAACACTGTACAGGTAGCTTTCCAATTTCGTCTTGGGCGAAGGCTGAGTGAAGGGCGAGAACCAAAGTATAGAGAACCTGCCGAACACCGATTGTATGCTCTTCCATCGAGACTTGCGAACCCATCGTGCTTGCTCCTTCTTTAGCTGCTCAATACCCTGCAAAACGTTAAAATCGATTTAATGTAGGTAGTTGTAATAAGTCACATTCATTCATAAAGTTATAAGTATGTATTATAAGTTGTGATGTACACAGGGTGGTTGGATATTGACGCGCAAACTGAAACCATGAATTCAGCAATGATTCTAGACCCCTAGCAAAGAAATGTTTAGACAGTTATCAAAAAAAAAAATCTGCTGTTTGAACAGCAATTTTTTTTATTTAACCAACTAAATCTTCAATCATGGAATGAATCACTCACAATCTGTTGCCATGGTAACAGGTTGTGCGTTGGTGTCCCTGCCACCCTGTAGACCTTTTACAGGAACACGACATTCACAATTCAAAGTTTGCCATTTTAAATGTAGCGTTTTACAAGTTTAAATAATAAATAATCTGCCGGACGACTTAACGAGTTACATGAATGCCAATCGATATTGATTTAAATAATTAATACTCACGGTTTCATCGTTCCATATAGCGTGTAGCTGAGTCCCGAGCATGACGGCGGTGAAAATAGCGAATAACAACGCTTCGGCGATGAGGAACAGTAGTAGGACGACGGTGGCGGGCGGCGAGTACGCGCTGCAGTCGCGCCACTCGTGGCGGATGCACGTCACGAACTGGTACACAGCCAAGCCCACCGCGTGGATAGATATCGCCGCTATGTAAAACTGTAGTTTAAACATAAATAAATAATTTATTTTTCCATCAGAAAAGATAATGACCAAAAATGGTGCATTTTTTTTTTTGCGCGGCCTTCAGTCAAACGTATTTAATTTGATGGAGAATAATATGACGAACAAAAGTTAATATGCGGTAACATACCCTAACATTGTCAGAACCGAGTTAAGTATACAGTTTTTTTTTTTTTTTAACTTATTTAACATCTAATAGCAGGTCGAACAGCTTAGAGCTTATGTCTAAATAACCCTAAGGATTCAGTCGCGGTAGGTACCGAAAACCCGGATATATTATACCTATTTGTTGCTGGAGGAGAATGTCCGCGGATGTGAAGCTATAATAGGACATTACTACAGCTGTATTGTGGGAAAAAGAACTCTTGGCTGCTGTTCTCATCTGATGTCTGTAATTTGGTACCTGGGATGGGGCAGACATCAGTCCAATCTCAGTCCACCAGCCCCTTTTTTAGACCATACTTATCATTATTAGGCAATATGTCGAAAATGAAGTCAATGGTCACTCAAGTGACGATGATATAATAATATAATGAATGACGTACCTAATTTGTTATTATAATTATTTACAGTAAAAAGATTTAAAACGACCTAAAAAGAGAACATTTTACACCTTAGGAAATAGTAAGACATCGTTTTAATTCCTCTATTTCACAAATGAATTAACAATTTATTGAAACGCCACAAATTACATAAAAAAGTAAGAAATAAAAACAAACTTAATCACAAGTGGCACAATGGCGGGTCTTGTTACTTGATGCGATCTCTTCCAGACAACCGTGGATGAGAGGAATAACACACAATAATATGAATAGTGGCTTATCTCTTTTATCTGTTTGTCTAGATGACTTCATTATTTCTCAAATATATCATCTCGGACTGCATTTGTATAAAAATCGTTTATCAATTCATTTTTGGGATAGGCTTATCATATACAGACTAAAGCTTCAACGATGGCCGCGAAAAAAAAATGCACCACTTCCCATTGTGATTTGGTCATTGTCTTTTCTCTGTAGCATCCCAGTCTAAATTTGTGCCTGTTTCATCAAACACCTTATGCTATAGCGATAAAGTTGAAAATCTATTAAAGAAATTTGACAGGTTGTAGTAGCTTGATGTGCTGGCGTCTGTACATTATATTTATTAAGATAACATGTCATCACGCCTGTAATCCCCGAAGGGTTAAGTATAGGTGTACCTAGAGTACCATCGTACTCTATCCATCTATGAGTAGAATAGGTTGATGGAGTGGTGTTTTCTAACTATTTTTCATAGCTTTTTGTCATACTTTTTTTTTATAATACAAATATAATATATCAGAAACATAGAAACTATAAATATGGAAAGAATGCAGTTATCATCATAATGAGGTAACGAAATTACTTTGGAAGCAAGATTTATAGAATTCGATAATTAGGATTACAGTTGATAAGATCGATGAATGCTTTGTGTAGGGCTATGATTTCTGATTGGCAAATGGCTCATGTGTGGTAATAACATTAAAGCACATGTTTTAAATGTATGTCATCATTAACTATAAGTCGGTTTGTTGGATGAAACAGTCCTAACATTGGATCCTGCATTTGATAGTTCATAATAATAGCATAGATATGATTAAATAAAATGATTAGTTACTTACAGTAAACAAAACAAAATACTTTTGATTATTCTCGCCAACACAGTTGTTAACCCATGGACAGTGGTGGTCCATCTTGCGGATGCAACGTTGACACACTGAGCAATGATGGGCCCGTTCTGGCTTGATGCTGCAGCACTTAGTGCACTTGAATATCACCTGACCCTCGCGGAAACTCATCTGCTTGATCATTTCCTTTGTGGCATTCCCCTTTGGAACGGCACCCTATAAAAATATCAATCATCATTTACATTGCAGATGTAGAACCATTCAAATTTCTTAAACAAAAGCAAACAGATTTTTGATGTAATGTAGAAACAAAGAAAATAATGTGTTAGAATAGAATTTATTATTTTTATTAATTTATTTATTTTTATTATTATCATTATTAGTTATTGCATTAGTTAATGTTTTAAACATCTATACAAATGAAACAATCAACAATGATTTGATATTCAACCTGTGGCAGGTGTCAGAGAGAAAAGTTTATATTGAGGTAGCATGTTTTTTCCTTAGCATAATCTGTAAGTGAAGACATCTTACAATACATTACATTCAGTACTTACTGGATCTGTGAACATGGTCCTAAGGTGTGAAGCAAATGCAAGGAATGCGAGGCTTTGGAAGATGAATATGTTGATGTAGCTGTAGACTGGGTATGTAGACAGACCAGGCAGTAGCATCACCATCATCACGACAAACTCCGCATACAGTATCAGTAGCCATGTTAGCACAGCACATATGATGCCACAAATATCCTGTGAACATTAAAAATTATTTAATGTGTTTGACGGGATTTGTCAAAAAATATTTTACAATGGTTTAATTTCACATGACTATAAGTATCATGTTTAATACAATTGCTGCTTACCCTGATACACCAGGCTTTACCACCACAGCACCGGTTATGCATGTCGCAGTCAGGCCTAGTCAAAACCAAGCATTCTGGATCTATCTGATACTGATTTTCCATATCATCTTCATCAGAACTGTCATAGAATTCTCGTATCATTGAATGCTTCTATAATCCTGTAAATATCACAATATTTAGTACAAGTTGTCTAAATAATTATACATGTATATTATTTCGCGTAAGAAGTGCATAATCAAAAGCCAGCAAATAGAAAGAATAAACCTTGAAAAAGTATCTAATGCTATGTTTTTTCTTCCAATAAATATTACTGATTATGTATGTTTTTTTTTTGAAAACTTAAAATTGAAGCAAAAAAAAAACATGGAAAACACACAAACTCGCAGATTGCAAAATGCCTCAGATTATATTAAGAAAATAAAAATTTGCTAAGCAATATCCACACTTAAGTAACTCATCATCTGCCTAGCCTTTTCCCACCTATCTTAAGTAACTATGATATAATAATGACATGAATTCAACAAGATATAATAAAACAAAACACCAAAATTTTTCTCAGTAATTATTAAGAACGCAATGCTTGCAAGCAGCTTGTGTATCAGCACGTATCAGGAGACAAGATGTGTGAATGTTTACAAAGCAAATGGTGTACTAGGTATGTTGAGATTCAAGATCTCAATAATGTGCATTTTATAATGGTATGCATCTTTTATATATTTTTTCACTTAGTTGAACTCTTTATCATTTTAAGACAATAATGTTGATTTATTTTGTTTCCACTTTTGAACAATTGAGATTAATTACAAAAACAATATTTAGATTTTAAAATATATGCTTAAAGTAGATTATTAAGAAAAGAACTTGTGTGAAGAAGATGAAATAAAAGCTTTTCAAATAAACACAGATTAAAATGCCTGTTGTTGGAAATGTCAAGCAGAGCACATCACTTAATCGCTATGAAGGCAACACAATATTATTACAGTCACCAACAAACACTTCACTTCTGAGGCACACTGTTTACCACACTTTAATGATAACTTTTGAAGTATAAACAGCAGCATATTTTGGTACTTACCGTTACAAATAGCAGGGCTTCCTCAAAACAACTAATAAACAACTGCACTAAAAGAGAGTTATTTGAAAGGTGTGACTCTAATAGATACAGCCATAAAAACGCCGACGATCTCTTGTAGCCGTCTCAGGCGTGTAGATGCGAAAAGTTAAGTTCATCAACTAGGTTCACGTGAAGAACACTGAAGTCGATCGTCATAATCAATCGTGCTTTCTAATGTACTTAGATCAAACGCAGTAGAATATTGAACGGCGTTTCTTCAAATTCTAGCAAATCTAGCCAACTTAACAGAGGGTCAGGGTAACAACTTGATTTTTGTTTGGAGTCTCATAATTCCTATACATAAGGGCACTCCAGTCAAGAACTAGTTGAAACAGTTCAGTTTATAAATATTAAATGAGGAATGCACACTAGTTTTATTTTCTGGCTTAATAAAATCAATAAAAGGAAACGAAGTCACTGTATCGCCTTGTACCACCGTAGACCAGTTTTTTTATCTATGCCGTAATTGCCGTAGTAAAAGTAACAGAAAATAAATCCAAAACTGAAAAGTCAAGCATGAAAATACAGACTACTTATGAACTGAAAGTCGACTAAATAAGTTTCTGTCAGGCTGTGGTTAATCCAACTTTGCACCCGACCGATGCACTGACCTGCATAGCTATTCACAAAGGTACGACACGGTTTGGTACCGTATCGAATGTCAATGTTATCGACGAAATCCTATAATCGCTATTCACAGATCCGAAACCGTACAATTTTGACAGTTCTTATACGGTATTAAGACATCAATTCTTCCGACAGGTATTTGATGTCGGAAGTGTTATCGAATAGCAAAATATTGTTAAGAATAATCTAAGCATTATGTGTCAAAACACGACTCCGGGCAAGGTCCTCATGCCCTTGCATGAATGCAAAAAGCATCTGCCGCTGCTCCAATGACAATCTTTTCTGAAAATATGCATTTTCCATATTGGGTACCACGTTTTATAAAATGAAAATGAGGATATATGAATAGTAATTTGTTTAAATACCGATAAAATACATACAACCATTTTTCTGTAAAAAAAAAAAGTAATTTTTCACTCCTCAATTATTATCTTTTTTTAAGTCGCCCAAAGGGCAGGCTATAGTCTTTCGACCATATGCCTTGTCTTCCGTGTAGTTCTCAATTATTTCTATAGCTCAAACAAGATTCAGAAAAATAATTTTTCCAGATTTTTAGGTTTGACAGAAAGTTGAAGTTTACAAAGCAAGTTCAATAGAAATCAGGTAAATTTTATTTATTAATAAAATCATTGCTTACCTACTGTTGATTATTTGTTAATAGTTACTGAATGCATTTGCCCATGGTGAAAAACTCAATAAAAATCATTTATGTACCACTTAAAATTTTCTACCACGAATATCTATTTACTACCATTTTGTAGCGTTCCCCGTATACACACCTAAAAAAAAACCCTTCCATACGGATCTGTGAATAGCGTTTGGCGATCCTTCGGTTCAGAAATCAGAGGGGCAATTCTCGTAATTTTAAGAACGTTCACAGTCTGATCTCAGTCTAAATCGTTCAAAAATACCTCAAATTTCCCTACATTTTGACAAGATTTTGACATTTGTTTGTCGCTGAGATGAGACTGCGACTAGATTTTGAACGTTTTAAATTACGAGAATTGGCCTTCAGGTTATCGAACAAGTGTCATTGTCGATACGATAGTGAATCGTATGTTTGAGAATACAGGTGCAGTATGCACTGTATGAGTAAATCCGTGCCTGTATGTATAATAGAGGTCAGTGGACCGATGCTATGGGGACTGGGGTAGCTCCACTATCCTGGTCAGTACGTAAAAGAAATAATCGACTACAAATTTTTCAGATATGATAACACAAAAAAAAAATTCAAAGGCCTTTGACATTATTGACATTTGATGACATTCTTATTTTGACAACTAAAATAAAATAAAAACATTTTGTTTTCCTGAACTTTAATACTTTTAAATTTTCCTCATCCTCATGTTCCTCATTATTGATCGATATTTCAAATCGTTGGTTACGTCGTAATGCTTATTCATTTTATAACATCCAGTTTTTAAAATGCAGCCATTATATTCTGTTGGTAAGTTCCTCACATTCTATCAGAACAACTTCTTAGTTCTTTGTCTAAATTACTCATGAACTTGAATCTAGAAATATATTGATACAAGCTACAAATATTAAAACAGGAAATTATAAATCCCCAGATTCCAATATTATCTTATTCATTGCATGCACCCAAAAAATATTGATCAAAATCTGACTAATCATTCTTGTTTTGATGTAATCTACCATATAGTAGGTTTTATGTTTATCTATCTACCTACTAGTAGGTAGATAGATAAACTTTCAATCTAAAAGGCATAGCAAATATGATACTATAATTAGAGTGATATGATATCATAATACAGACCAGATATAGATACTTAAACGTGTAACAACCAGACATCATATCCATTTCATTGTTAATCTCTGTGAGTGGACATTTAGTAGAAGATTTTGCTTAATTTGATTATTATGCAGCATATTTTATGATCAGTATTACTTAAAAGTTGATGGTACTACCTAGTAGTTATTAATAATAGATATCTAAATATTGTAGTTAATTCAAGAAGATAACGATTATCATGGTGGAGTTACCACTGTATTGTTTAAACAGTAATTGATTTATTTTTGTTTATCTCTGTTATGGAGAATTTATACTTCCTGTCAGTATTTGTTGATGACAGATAGTCTGAACAATGGGAAGTGTGGCTTATCAGTTAGCACATAAGTCAGTTCATCTCATTGTCAGCCAATGTGAATTTTGTGTGATTATAATTTAATCATGTCTATGGATTTGAAAGAGTTTGATTGTGAAACTGTTGCTAATGTGGAAAAGTTTTTTGCAGAGCATGAAACTCGGTATAACACACATCATGCTGAGGAAGAAAATGTAGAGAGAGCGGAAGAGAACACTCCACTGTTACACCGGTTCCCCCAGGCTGTGGCAAACCGGAGCACAGTGACCACCTTTATTGTTAGCTTACTGCTGATAATTTTGATTTCTGGAGTTATTATTGGAATATATCTCCTAGTGTTACAGGATGATTCAGGTTAGTGTTTTGAACTTAATTTATTTGACATCTACCAAGCAGCACTGGGCCCGCGTGGTCGATTACAGCCCACTCCCTCTCACAGACAGGAGGCTGTTATTAACGCTTCCACACTAATAAAATGGCACAAAGGCAGACTTAATGTCTTAGACTCCCTGTACATGATGCTGCACCGCATGTTTGTATATAATATACAAATGAATATGGTGAATGCGCCGAACCGCCGTCCCACTGGAGCCGCGCCGGAACCGCGTGTGCACTGTATGGAGGCGATATACAAACATGCAGTCCGGTTCAGGTGCGGCTCTGGCATCATGTACAGGAAGCCTTAGCCTTTATCCTACAATCTACATTGTAATCTAATCATTTATCATTTTGATAAAAATCATGTAAAATACCTTTTTTTTTTTTTTTTGGATGGGAAATCATCCAATGACTCCTCCCGCTCTGGGTGGAGCGGAAGGGAGTGTCAGACTCTTACTGACTAAAACCCATCCGTGTTCCTTCCTTAGCCCTTTATGTTCCGGGGCAGCGGTAACCCTTTCGGACAATCCCGCTGCCCCGGGATCCCGCTGCCCCGGATGTAAAATACTTGTCTTCAACTTGCATCTGCTTCATGGCGGAGTTGATAGTTGATTACTGTTTTTTTATAGTGATTGTTGTTAATCACACCAATGCACATGATGGATTGGTCGATGACGCATAAAAGTAAAGCGCCGTGTTGTATGATACTTAAAATAAGTGTATTTAAAAAAAAAAAAATGGATTACACAACCAATGTGTAATCCATTACCTACATTAGCTACATTACATAAACATATTATAATGAACAAAGGAAACATATCTGTTCAATTGTTAATGACTAAATTCATAACAATTTATTTTTCAGAAAATGTGCTACCTCCTGTTGAAAACCCTTTGCAATTAGTGAGCAGATCCCAATGGGACCCCAGTAATGTGGACCAGAGTGCTCTGAGGTCATTCCCGTACAGACTGAGGGCTGTTACAGTAGTTCACACCGGCACAGTACAATGTAACAGTATGGAGACTTGTACCAAACTGCTGCTGGAAATGCAGGTACAGCTACGTTATAACTTCCTGCTTATACAATGAGCGATCTTTCAGGGCATAAGGTCCTATTTTTAGCAACAGCGATTTTACGACTTCATAAATTCTGCATTGCGTATTAGCAACTCTCAGCGTTTGGAAGCGATCACAAAATCGCGCAATTCAGGGATTGAGTTGAGGCATCATCACGTTTCGGCGATTAATTGAAAATTGCGTATTTCGCAGGTCCTAATGTAGCGGATCCTAAAACTATATAAGTAACATGTCTGCTGAGGCCCATATTACCCATGCTGTAAAACTCAGTTTACTTCAATAGCTTGCTCATGTTGTTTCTATTGGTACAATGTTAATAGCGATCTGTCGAAGGTTGCATGATAAGCTGCTCGCCTCATCCACTCAATTATTATGAGCTCTCCTATTATTATCGGTTCAAATTATTATGTAGGTAGTGTAGTATCCATATAGTCACGGAACGGCATACCTATAAGTGCTAAACACAGTGGATTGTTAAATTATGATATAGTAGGTAAATGTTCGAAGTAGTTCAACAAAAGGATCTTGTGTCCAAATATAGAGGGCAGAATATATGCGGGTGCGATTGTATTACACCGCGAGCTAGATTACTAGAATGGCGATCCCATTTGCTAGATTTAGGATTTGTTTAGATTGGCGTGTTTGTGTGTGTACAATCTATCTATAGATACTAAAATAATAAAGCTGATGAGTTGTCTTTTTGTTTGAACGTGCCAATCCTCCGGGACTACCAGTCGGATATGAAAAAATATTTTTGCATTTTATAGCCCAACTTTTGATGAAGGTTATATAGCCTATTTAACATTACGCTACGACCCTTAGAAGCTAAGCAAAAAAAAATCAGAAAGAACACTAAGTGAAACAGCTCGAGCAGGCCATAATTTCTCGCGAACGAAGTCGCGGGCAGAAGCTAGTACCTATGTAAATAAGCCTTGATTCTGTTATGCTGCCACACCCGTCCATCGATATGCATGCGCATCCTCGCACTGCTCTGGTGGAAAAGCAGCCCTACTGAGTTCCGCGGCGTAGGTTTGCGAACGGCACAACTCAAGAATTGGTCACCAATGGGTGCCTATTGTTAATTTTACGTTATATTAATATTATAATTAATGATAAATTACACAAATAGATTTCAAATCGGTCATGATGACTCACACTAACAGTACATAGTCCGATACGTGAACCGTATATATCGTACGTTCGCGTGTTACATAGTAGTTGTGTGATAGTGTACCTACCTATGTAATACATATATGCAGGTGTCTGTTTCAAGGCTATATTCAATTTTATTATGGTTTTGTGACATGCTTAGGGCACATTTTTCCTGGTCAATGACCAATGGGCTCTGGGATACTTACTTTATTCTCCAGAAATACCCGATGAAGAAAAAAACCTAAAACTGACAGGGACATCGACGCGCAAGCTGTAACTTGAATTAGAACTTGATTCTAGACCTAACATAGACATTTTTATACTTACCTACGGTTATCAAAAAAATTAATCTGCTGTTTCATAGAAAAGTGCAATCCGTACGCGGTCAAAATGTATGGAATAGCTATTTTTGTTTTTTAAACGTTCGACTATAAATTTCAACAGGGGGTTCAGAATCATGCACTGAATCCATGGTATCAGAAGGCCGTACAATAAAGAAGTGTGGCTTTTTTTTTTTTATTAAGGATGGGAAATCATCAAATGACCCCTCCCGCTCTGGGTGGAGCGGAAGGGAGTATCAGACTCTTACTGACTAAAACCCATCCGTGTTCCTTCCTTAGCCCTTTATATTCCGGGGCAGCGGTAACCCTTTCGGACAATCCCGCTGCCCCGGAATAAGTGTGGCTTCAAGTCTTCTTTTATCTTAGTTTCATGCGATAACTACGAAATGGCATTCTTGATTGGTGCTGTCATATTGAATGGAAGATAATCATTTCCTCTTATATAATCGTTTTTTAAATAGCTAGGTACAAGAAAGCACTTGGGGTGAATGAATGATAAATTGATAAGAGGAGTGGATACTTAAGTACGCTAATTCGCCACTCGTGACGGGTATTCCGTCTGGCGCCTTCTGTAGTCATATCTCCTAAGTAGCTTATTGGTTCACCATAATATTTTACCGCGGCTTGTGCTATCTATCTATACAGCCACATTTTAATAAAACTCCCTCGGCCCCGTCTATCACATCGTTTTCGCCTAACGTTCTTAGCGTAGTCCTACCTTAAAATCTCAGTTGGTCGATGATGGAGGTCCAGAATTGAAGTCAAGTCAACATAGCCAAGTATTTTTATAGCTATTTTCTTGTACATGTTGTGGGCATATTGTATGCCCCTGAACGAATTTTTATAGCAATTTTTTTTATATGTAAGATCTTTTTATACTCATAATTATCAGTACTGCTATTCTGTAAAAATCTCACCGTGATAACTCAGATGAAGTGAGCTTAAAGTGAGCTGTCATTAGTGTCAATCCCTATATTATCAGATGGAATGACAGCTCACTTCACTTAACTTCTCACGGTGAAATTCTAACAGAATCGACCGGCTGGTACTTCTCTTTGCTGTAGGACGTGGGTTAATTTTGTATGGACCGATCCTTCTTATTCAGAAAACAATTGTAAATATACATCAAAAGAGATGAATATATCCAGGGTACACAATAACGTCTACTCAATAATGAAATTATTGTTGGTCGTTTCCTGGACCTATTCCTTGGACTATCCATCCTAGGGTGGCTGTTTTAGGGGCTATAAACGGAATAACCCATTCTAGTGATTAGCGCGTTCAATCAAACAAACTCTTCAGCTATTATATTAATAATATTATCCGATTACCTACAATACGTTGCTAGCTGAAATTTGATTAATAGATATAGGTCTCCAAATTTATGACTCTGAATTTCAACTTTAAATATACTTGTGGCAAGCGCTAAAACAGCTATGCGCTTTATAAATAGCCTTCTAAATTCTAGGCAACATAGTACTTGTTTAATTAAGACAAGCTATAATAACAAACTTCACTTGCACAGAAATAGATTGTTTCTAATGTTTATGAAACACTCATTAGGGAAAGTAAACGCTTACTAACCGTCCTATTATTGTTTCAGAGTAATGCCACTGCCGCAAATAGCACACTGCGGTATAATTTCTTGATATCGTCGAATGGGCAAACGTACGAAGATCTCGGTTGGCTGAAATGTATACAGCAATCTACCAAAAACACTATGCCGACAGGACTGCTCTTGGCTTTCATAGGTATTGTACAATCTAAAAAAAAATATAAACGAAACGACGAAATGACGTCATGATTAAGGAAGAATTGATTGCCTAACTGTCTTATCGGATGCACTTTCCTCATTAATATTTGTCCCTTAATTAGTCTTTATCCATGGTAATTGAATACGCACTTATGTTTCGAGAGTGATACCTAGTCTAATAGTATAACGGGCCGGGAACTATACCACAAGTGGAAGTTTGTGGAACAATCACATTTCGCAATTTGTTATATTTCGCTATGTAATCTATTCTGTTCATTTTACTTACATAACATCACACTATCGTGCCTAGTACAAAATATGACCACATTTTATTGTTTTCCCTTAAACCCCCCATACTTATGACGGTCGTCACCTTAGTAAAACATGTTCAGTAACTGTACTTTTTCTCAGTAAGCCTCAAGACCTTTTAAATAAAATATGTCTCAAGTCTGTTTAAGTTTCAATTTTGGGGACGCTAAGTCCCATCCAAGCACGTATTTTGCGTACGGGAGTGATACCTATACTTTTTTTTTTAATGATTATTATTATTATTATTTTAAACAACCGACTGACAAAAGTTAGGTACTTTTGTACATCGCTTTGTTATTGGTTACAGGAAATGTACAGACGCCAGCACATCAACCTACCTGAAACTGTCACATTTTCTCAATCAACTTTGAACCTTATGCTTTAGCGATAAAGTTGAAAATCTATCAAAGAAATTTGACAGATTGTAGTAGGTTGATGTGCTGGCGTCTGTACGTAAACTATGAATTTACAAGAATTACTTATCAATTAAATGAATTTTATGTTTCAGGAAACTTCACTGAAACTCCACCCACGCGTCGTCAGTTACAGGAAGCAAAGAATTTCTTCGCAGCATCGGAGAGCCAGCAGTACTTGCATCCGTCCTACCGTATATTTGGTAAAAACATAAACGACACACCTCCTTTGCTGGGCCAGAGCCTAAAAATCTTTCCTCAGTGGAGCAATGAGTTTTCAGATAAAAAAATAGGTTTGGTTACCAAATAGTAGTCTATGGTAAATGTTGTAACATGGAGCTTTATTTAACATGGGCTCGAAAAGTCAAGTCATTCTTAGGAGGATTATTTATAAATAGTTGAATTTGATTTTGAAAGTAGGCTATGCATGTTTTATTTGTCAAAAGAGAGGGTGAATAAGTCTTAGTATGAAGTTATTAATAAATTTCATGCATGGCTTTGGTCGATTCGATTTTATATTGTAATTGATTGTAGTGTTTAAGCCAAGTTTAAAGAATATTAGTCACTGTTTAAACCGTAAACAATGGCAAAATGGAACTGTATTACTATATACAATCTAAATGTAAAGTAGATGTTGCCGAATCTTATAATTTTCCTCTAGTTATTAATCAGTATTTAAATATTCACTTTTAGAATGATTACTGACTTGTAGGCATTAGGCCACAACCATTTGGGAATATTATACACTTATATAAGCAAACAACTGGGATACTGTTCGTTTCGGCTTCTCAGATTTTTCAATCAATATTTTTCCTTGCACATGCAAAGCTTTCATTATTTGGTAAAAATTTGGCCTGAATTTCATTATAATTGTATGACAACCTACTAACTGGTTGTTGTGCAAATATTATTTATTTTTAGACGACGTAATTTACATATTTGTTAGGTATACTGGACCTCGGAAATGCTTTACCATATTTGACAAAAACTCTTAGTAAATTTTATTGAAACTTGCCTAAGCTTGAAATTACAAAACAGTCACAAGGATCTTGAACGTTAAAGTAGACCTTGTAGTTTTATGACATTCAACCATAAGATGGTAAGACAATTACGAGCCCAACTGTACTTACTGACTCAGTACGTACAGGCTCATATTAAATTAGCTAACGAAATTCCGCGGACGTGATGGGTATCTTTATCTAAACATGATAAAACAAAATAAATTAATTTGATGATTTTTTGTAGAGTCATCAACCGCAGTTAGTATAGTCACTTGAAATATTAATTTAAAACATCAGTTTTATTTTTGTCTAAACTTCACAGACGTGATTGGTATCGATACCTAAACACGATAAAACCTCAACTCATACTTCAAGTAACAAAACTAGCAGCGGTCTTTGACCCCGAAAAAACTTCCAAGTCTTTTTTATGTTTTCGTGTTTAGATATACGTCCGACCTATCACGTCTGCAGAGTTTTGCTAGCTAATTTAATTTGACCCTGAATACTTCTCTTTATGCTTTGTTGAAGATCTTTAAAGATCTACATATCGATTTTCGCCACCGTATCCAATGATAGACACATAATATTATATGAAGGTTATACTGTCATCACATCACATTTATCACAGTTATTTTATATGTTAGTAATAGAGCATTTTATGCATAATATACGTTATTATTGTCAGACGAGAATCTCACCAAAACGATTCAAATTCATAATAATCATAACTACCATGAAATGTGCAATAGTTATTCTTAGTTGATTAAGTTATTACACAATTTTAATGTTTATTTAAATTGTTATTAGACGAATTACGATATGTTGTAAGTTATTTGTATATTATGGTCAATTTTACTATAAAAACTCTAATCATCTATAATTAAAAATAATATAACAATAAATACAAAGCAAATATGAGGATGAAAGTGTTGATGATTATGTGTTACTGATCGGGAATTTTATAGAAATATGAGGAAAAGGGTGTATAGTTCAGTCATCCATCATATAAAAGAGGGGATCCTCCGACCAGACGGGTGTTGTGTCTGGTGAGCAACTGCCTGACTATTGATGACGGGAGAGGCAGATAAGCAGAGTTTTCCGCGCAACTAGCATAATACAAATATACGGTAGTTGCGCGGTACAGTCTGCCACTCGGTAACGACGTTGACTATTTCTACTAACAAGGAAAGTTCAAATAAAACCCTTAGCAAGATTTAGCTTGACGTCAGTGTAATGCGTAGTTCGCATGTGGCAAAGTTTGTATGGAAGTTCGATATTTTTGCCGATGGGAAATCCTATCGGTCACACGGCTTGTACAGTCGTAAAACGATAATAGTCTATATTATTATATTACAACTAACAGCGCCCCGCGGTTTCACCCGCATAAGTTTCGATCCCGTGGGAATATCGCGATAAAAACTATCCTATGAATGAGTTAATCCTGGTTATAAACTATCTGTGTGCAAAATTTCATCCAAATTCGTTCAGTAGTTTGTGCGTGAAGAAGTAACAAACACTTGCAAACTTCGCCTTTATAATATTATTGTGATGTTATTAAACATCAATTATTTCAAGCACGTAGGTATATTTCCGACGAAGAAAGAAAGAAAGAAAAAACGTTTATTATTACGAAGAAAAAAAAACTAGTGTCTTTAATAGTCTGCTTAATAGTTTAGTACGTATGATAGGTAATTATATGATGGCAATAATACACGTTTCGCTTACGCTTTTCCATTTGGATGGAGCAACCACATTTATTATATAGTTGTAAGTATAATATTTTTATGGCTGGCTTTTATTTATTGAACTAAACTCATAAATTAGTCATCGTAATCATAATCAGCCTAGAATGTTCCCACTGCTGGGACACGGGCCTCTCTGTGAGAGGGGAGTAAATAAATTAGTATTCAATTGTTTTATAGTACTTATACCACCTTGTATACGCAAAGAGAAATATTGATTTTACAATAATTCTAAAAGATTTTTCAATAATGTGACTGACGGTAGGTTCGGTTTAAAGACCTATCTTTGAACCGAACCTACCGTTAGTTCTGAAATCTGCATTTCGTAAAATTTTCAACTAAATTTGAAAAATGGATTTGGACAAGCAGGCTCTTTACTTGTGTGTAAATTATTTAATCAACACTGCTCTCGAAACGGTGAAGGAAAACATTGTGAGGAAACCGGCATGTCCTAGAACCAAAAATTCGAAGACAATGGCATTGTGATATCTACCAACCCGCAATGGGCCCGTGCGGTGGATTATTGTAGCCCACTCCCTCTCCTGAGGCCGGTGTCCCAGCAGTAGGAGTAGTATAAGCTAATTATGCTATATGTACATGATAAGTACATAGAGAGCGAATGCCACCTTTTCGAACTGTAATTTTCATTCAAAATGTTGGCAATGACGTAGTCTGATAAATAATAAGGTGCAAGTAAAAATTTGCCTTAAGAGCGTTTACGCCGTACGGCTTTTCATACAAAAATTTCAAGCCGTTGTTTTTCGAAATGAATGAACTGATTTTAATGAAACTTCATACGCATAAGCAGGATACAAAGGTCTAAAAAGTGAGCAGAGAACATATTCGAAATGTCTTATTTAAAAAAAGATAACTGGTAATCTCTGTTTCTATGGAAACTTTAAGATCGGTCTGATTTGGCTGTAACACAATTTTTCGAAAATGTTCTCTGCTAACTTTTTAGACCTTTGTATCCTGCTTATGCGTATAAAGTTTCATTAAAATCCGTTCATTCATTTCGAAAAACAAGGGCTTGAAAGTTTGTATGAAATGCCGTACGGCGTAAACCCTCGTAAGGCGCGGTACATATTTATCTTTGACTTAAATTGATTTGATTTAGCTTAGATAACTGTGCTATCAACGAAAACTGTACACAATCGCAAAATCACTGTTCATAAGTAATAAATTGAGTAGTAACTGTAATTTTATCATCAAGTAGAGTAAAGCCCACATATTCATGTAAACAAATGTTGCACAACATTGTTGCAAGCAGCAACTTGATTTTTCATCAGAAAAAGAACATTTACCTGCAACCATGTTCAGCAACTTCTCTTTACCATAAATACGATGTTTAAATAGGTTCTTAGCGTTTGTTGGGCAGTAGAAAATTGTAATATTTTAAGCTTTGTTAACATTCTCTCAAGCACTACACAATCTTAAAGTGAGTGTTGTTACCGAATTTATTTATTTGTATATATACACCGTGATTTTTTAGTCGTCTGACAAAGGTGGTCCACTCAATGTATCCGACATAAAATACCTCTAGGCGTGTTTTTTTTTACCATTAATTAAGATAATAGGTACAAAGAAAAATAAATAATACATTAGAATTCAAAACAAACATCAAAAACAAAAACAAACATCCTGTTAATAATATTTACGTATCAAACAGTAGAACATACCTAACCATCGCATGAGTCGAGTAGATAGATCTTCGCTTGCAACAGAATGTTTCAACTACGTTATGTCACTTATGCATCATAATACTGAATATTTTTTTTCTCTTAAATACCATTTTTTTTTTGGTATGAATGTATAGTAGTCATTGGATACATGAAGTGGGCTGCCGTTGTAATACGACTAAAAAGTCACGGTGTATAATATGCGTGTAGAAACTATTGTAATAGGTTAAGCTTCAAATTCCAAATATAACAATTATTTTAAGCCTTGTGTGCCCTAGGGCACATCTCGATATTTATTGTGGCGTGACTCTTGCCGAATGTAATGTAGATATCTATTTCGATTCGATTACGGGTTTACTCGTAATTACTTATTGCCGCATCGGACTGCGCAACTTGTGCCGAAAGTGTGCGCCTGAGTGCGAACAAGGCTTTAGGAATGTATTAGGGCTAGCTTCACAGACAACACTTTGACTTTACTTTGCTAATTAGAATATGAACCTTATCTCTGAGCAAATAACGTTCATAATCGTATGACCTCTCAAGCTCCGCTAATGAGACACAATTGATTTTCTATTGTATCGGGCTACATAGGGTACGCTCAGAGCTTGACCGGTTAAGCAAATATTCTTCATCATAATTTCAGCCGAAAGACGTCCACTGCTTTACAGAGGCCTCCCCCTAGCACCTCCACTTCTACTGGTTCTGTGCTTCTCGCATTCAACGGGTTCCTGAGGCCTTCATAAGGTCGTTGGTCCACCTTGTGGGAGGCCTTCCAACACTACGTCTTCCGGTACGCGGTCGCCACTCCAGAACCTTTCAACACCATCGGCCATCTGTTCTGCGAGCAATGTGCCCTGCCCGTTGCCACTTAAGTTTGTCAATTCTTCGGGCAAGCAAATTTTAGCAACGGCAATATGGTCCTGCCTAAGAATAAGTACCTTATTTACCGCGATAACTTCACTTAGCAAATTAAAGTCAATCTGCGAGCTGTGAGTTACCTCGCATTAGCCGCCGACTAAAAGTCCCGAGTGCGCGCTTTCTCTTAAGCTTGGATTTCTAAAAAAGCGGCGCCGTCATAACGGCTTTAAAAAGACAGCTGTCATGAAAATTCGTCATTTTCATCGGTGTTCTGACATTAAGGTGTTAAAAATGGCCACCATCAAAATGACGGAACCGCTTTTTTAGGAAACCCACGCTTAAGAGTAGGTAGTCAGTAGAATAATTTATTAGTGAAATGACGTTATCTATATATATATATTAAAGGATTTTTTTATTAAATAACTGAATTTAACGATTGATGTGATATCGTTAGATTAGTGTCTTCATACTATTGTACAATTATAATTATAATAAATTTTGTAAATTATTACATAATATCGCCGTTTTGTTTCAAAACTATGTACCTTGTGCCGTAAGACAATCATGTGTTCGCAGGGAAAAGCCACATTGTTGCGATAACCTTTTTATAATTGGGTGGTTATAGAGGTATGTACAACAGTAGAATTCCACAGATAGCCGTCACAATGACATCATCTATAGGTGCATACCTAAATAATAATATGTACATCGTATGTCTGTCGTTCGTTCGTATATCTTTTTACATCGTTCTCACATGTAATTATAAATTTAATATTAATGATGCATGTATCTAAGATCTTTGTAACAATGTAATTTAAAAGAGTCTCCATGGAGTATTTTGCCCGTTCTTCTCCATAGGTACTGTAGAGGCTATATCTATGTAGCCTTGTCTTTAATAACACAGGCTGGTCATAATTGACAGCATATTCCTTTCGAACATTCAAGCATACGTCTATTTTTATTTTTCTAAATTTCGGTATGGTCCCTCAGTTCACACGCACATGTGGGGTAATTTTTATGGAGTCAGTGAACGAAAATTCATTGTATGGAGTAGAGTAAAAGTGCTAGTAAATAAGATGACTATGTAAAAGTCCCTCCTCTCGAATACACATAGTAAAAGTTATCGCTGTTTGATTATAGCGTGAGGTTCCACTGAGCCGCACCCCCTACAGTATTACTACGCTTTGGAATGGGCAACTAGTTTCATTTTAACTGACTTACCGACTCCTTCACAATTAAAAAGTGACTGCAAATGGTTTAGGTAAATGCTATCAGTTGCATTACTACCCACACCTACATCGAATAGGAATGTAAAACGACGAACTGACCCATTTTATCAACTGTTAACTCTACTTAATGAACTTCTTATTTATAACGGCAAGATCAATAAAGGTCAATAATACTAAGTAGGTATTTGAACATAATATCACCCCTGTATTCCTCTGAAGGGGTAGACAGAAAGAAAGAAGATGTATAGGATAAGTCTATTCCTGACAATAATCCTGATTCTGGGCTTCTAAAATGTAATTCCGTAAGGAAAAAATCCAAAAACATTGTCCTCCCCGGGTATCGAACCCAGAAGTACACGCTCAGACGTCGCGCGTGACTACTGGTCCAATGAGGTAATCTTCTATAAAATATTTAAGACTATGAAGATACCTACTAGTTCAAGATTTCACAAAGTTTCCATTTAATTATAAATACGTATTTAAATATTGATCGTATACCCATAGGTAATAGGTGAGCTGACGTAACTGCAGAATACTCGGCGTCGTTATAAAAAAATGAACTCTTGGCGCAGTGGTTGAGCGATTTGCTGCTACGTTACTTGTCGCGGGTTCAATCTCCGCGGGAATTGTCTATAGTAGGTAAATTATGTATTTTATGTATAAGAGCACGGCCTTCAGATAATTCGTGCAGGGTGGCAACTGTTCGTATTTTAAAATTAGCATTATTCTCTAAAGTTGACTTTCACGTTTATTACTTTAGGTTCAATATAAGGCAAAAATACACAAAAATATAAAAATCCTTTAATGTTCTTTTTCTACATTTTACCGTATAGTACAAGACATACATTTTTATTTGTCATGGATGTTAACTTTATAACATTACCTATGGATAAAAGCAAACAGATGGGAAACGTATCAAGAAAACATACGTACTTTTAGGTAGGTACTTACGTAGAATTTTGTAACTAAGAAGTGTATTGACTCATTTAGGTATCACGTTTTCAGTAACACACATGAAACTAACATGCAAGCCAAAATCCGTTATACCAATTTATAGCATAACGTTCTGTAAGAACGATTCACTTTGTTTTGACTGTTTATAAATATATTATATTTCTTTCCTATTTGCCATCCACCCGAGTCTATTTACACATACAAGGTAAGAGTTTTATTTAAGAAAGTACTTAACCTAGTTTAAGAGGTTTATAAAAGGTAACATAATAAGATTTAATCAGAGCATTACAATTTTCAGTGCTTAATATATTTCTATACATAGTCGGCAACACTTGTAGGCGCACGAGCACAACCGACACACAGAGTTTCTATAAACTATAGGCCTTAAAGTAAAAGTTTTCTAACAATGGATTAACCTAATCTATCTCTAGTTTTCTGAAGCTCCCTTGTACCGCGGCGTCACCGTTGACTACAATGGTGGCGGGTTTTCTTGAAGAGATGATGCCTCTGGTGCTAATGATTTCCATTGAGTCGAGTCCAAGGACTTTCTTCTGCTGATCGTTGACCAGCTGCGATGTGAATTTGACCATATCTTCGATTTTCAATGTACCTCCGTACCCTGTGGGGAGACACTCTACGTTCATGTGCTGGTGGAGTTGCTTGAGGTTCGTGTGCATCTGGAAAGAAAAGCAGCATTATTTATTTTTCTTGCAAAAGTAGGTCAAACCAATATCGTGAATTCCTATTCCCCTTTACAGTCTCCACACAGGTATGTGAACTAACAGCTGTCATGCACAGGGGTGTTCTGGAGTTAATCTTATAATAGGCACCAGGGTTGGTTTTAGTGAAGTAAGAATCCCGCACTCCTCAGTCTTATACCCAAAGCCTGTGCGCCTTTCGAAGGTTTCCCTCAGAAAACAAAAGTTTTTCTATTTCTAGAGATATTTTAAACACTTACGTTGAGTCTCTCGGCCATTTTTGGCGTAACTTTGCTAATCGCGAAATCGACGACATATTTGAGAGCACTCGGTACGTTAACACAGTGGAACTCCTTGTGACGCATGGGCACGGATTGCTGCAACAAATAATGTACCATAATTAATATATGTAAATGGATATCATGAGAGCACATAGATCATGTTTGTTTGCCCTGCATACATGACTCGACTGAGCATTGCAACCTAATGTAACCTAGTTACATTCTTTTTTTATGTAAGTATAAGTACCTACCTCTACCTAATAGGTACCTATGTAGATACTTAAGTTTTGACCTAAGGCCAATTTGATGTACCTAATTGGAGTGTATTGTGACGAAAACAGGCGGAAATGGAAAAGGCTAGGCCGATTATGTACAAAATACACGCTTATTACATTAGATACTCATGATAATTTACTTAGTTCGACATGTAATTTTTATGAAAGTTCCTATCCACTTTGCATCATCGGAGAGAACGACCTTGCTCCCTTTGTTCACTAACAACATAGGTACCTTATGTAATAGTAGGACGTATACCTACATAGTACTTTGTTTTGTGGGTCAATTTCAACATCGAGTTACCTAGGTAGGTACATCTTACCACTGAAAATTGTGTTACGGAAATAGTGGATTAGGTAACCTGGGTTATCCAACCATCCTAATGTACTGCCCACCCAAGTTTCTTCATACGTCAAAAGGTTCGTAAACAAATGAAAACTGATGCTAAATCACTGACCTCTAATAAACAAGTACGCCTTGTATATTTACAGGTCAGTGTGCTAAATAAATTGACTTTTCGAAACTTAAATAGTTTGATCTTTATTCTCTCTTACCGAGAGGAGGCCTGAATACCAGAAGTGGGAGCATCTTAAAATGTTCCCACTGCTGGGACACAGAACTCATCCATCAGCAATCAGTCATGTTAATTATGATATGTTATTAAAACATTACCTCTCCCCATTTCATGAGGCGCGCAAAGTCTGTAGGGTTCCACGTGGTGACGTGTGCGCCCGTAACGCCGCTGCCGTCTCCCACGTGTACGTAACCGCACATCTGGTCTAGCGAGTCCTCCAGCAGACTCTCGTACACCAGCAAGTGCGCGCGGCACATGTCCCAGCAGTTGTACTTGTGAGCGTTGAATTTACCTAGCCAAGACAGACAAAATTCAAGTCCAATGCAGCTGTCACACGTCAATGCACAGCGTTATAACAAAACTAAACAGGTTTGTTACCTACATTTAATTTCATAATCAATACATAACTCAGTTAAAGATCAATGTCAATTTCGCAGTCCAGTTAATTCGCATAATAATTTTTAACAATAAACATGATAGGTATTCGCAATTGCATCGCTCGCTTAAACTATTATTATGACATACTTAACAAAAATCTCCTTACTCATATTGTAAACGATGACCCGGCGACCCTTGCTGTCGCGAACCGGTGAAACCACTATGTACCTTAAAATTAGGAAATGGTTATGAAATTCCAAGATGGAATTATATCACAGTGAAATAATTACATAAGAGGTGTATTCGCAATGCGGAGGAACCTGAGACAGCAGGCAAAGTTCAAGGCTCTCTAGTTCGTGGGAACTTTCTACTAGCACATCTGATGGAGTCAGATAAGTGTAATATATATAATATGTAACATATACATAACGTAAATAAAGCTGACTTACATAAGTGGGTCATTATATTATTATGAAACCATGTTAGTAGGCTTTGTTGCAATTTGGAGCAATTTTATTTCACTATTTTTATTAGCCCTGTCCGTAAATAAATTGTGTAATGCATTGTCTCGTGCACTTCTCATTCATACAGGCGTACATATCTCAAGTAATAATTATAGGCGAGTTTCACATTGTTTGAGCAGCATTGTTTGAGCAGTTTAGTATAAAGCCTGGTGTATATGTATATGTACAAATAATAATTATGATAGTTACCCGGTACTGAGAATATCCTTCAGTTTGGGGTCTTCGCAGTCAAGGTTCTTGAAGATTTCCGGATAATATCTTCTCAAGCTCAAGTACTTCAGTAGTGTTTGCTGAGCCATCGGTATACTATACTTCTTGTGACGTAAAAACCGAAGTAGGAACGATTCATCTGGAACAAATGGAGATTATAACAATATCTTAGACGATATAACTATCACTACCTGCCCAATGCCCATGGGATAAATATCTATAGATATCTCCGGATAGGACGGCAGCTCTCCTAGCGCTGCCCGTGCTAGGAGAGCTGCCGTCCTCTGACCCTGGACTGCCACTGTTCCTATCTGTAAATTACCCCACCCTCCAGGTTAAGAGTTGGGTACCCACGCTTTGCTCATGTTTTTGCCTGTAAACCTTTAGGGTTCTGTAAAGCTGGTCCACAGTGCGCGAGCTTTGAGAAAAACTATTTTCTATCACTGCATTTCTTCATTTAGGCTCAAAAACAAGAAAGTCGAGCTACACATGACGCGCATTGATACCATTTTTCCGCTTTATTGATCTACTACAATAAATTTTAAAATAATTGGTATGCGTACCTACTGAATAATTGAACCAGATTAGATATACATATCGCTCATTTGGAGAAACATCGACGTAACTGGTACTTTTTTTGTTTTTTTACGTCTATGCTTTCCTAACGTTAATACGCTTTCTAAGTGCTTTGGCATAGTTATTCAACTCATTTTTGAATTTACTTACGTCGATGTTTCTCCAAATTAGCAATATTATGATGGTTGTTAAATCACAAAAATATCTCGTGTTAAAGAGAGCAAAATTCGTTCAATTAATCTAGCCTGTCAAGCCATGATCAGTAATGAGGCAATCTATTGGTACGTTACTCCGTTGAGTTTCACGTGTTACATATCAAGTTCAAGTACGATTCATGGCTCTGACATTGTACACAGGTATTGTACCATATTGGTACAGGAGGTACCTATAGGTACACGTGTATTCTACCAGCTGATGGAATGGCACATACTTACCTACCCTAAAGTTGTGTTTGGGATCAAAAGGATAGCAGCAAGATCTGCAGAATCCGGAGTTGCTACTTTCTTGAAAATTAGCAGACCCCAAACACAGTCATGTCCTATAATTTCAGCGGTCTTTCGTAGCGCAAATCGTCAAATCGTCCATCCGTCTATACTCTATTCACTTGCACTTTCTGGCATACAAAGGACAAACAGCTGATGATGGTATGAATGGTCGTGTCATGAAATCTTAGGGTATCAAATTACAAAGGTTTCGATTTTCATATTCGACTCCCTAAACAAAACAAAGAAATATGTGTGAAGATTGAAAAAAAATCTAAACATACTCGTAAGTATTTTGATAAAGTTTTTAACATTTATATTCAGGTGTCCTTATGATAATATTATTAACCTTAACAAGGTTATTGTTATTTGTTGTATAAAATTCAAGAAGAACATTAACATTTATGAGATAATCGGAACAGTTTTATTGATAGAGCAATTTGCATTATCACAGACCGTTCAAGTCGTTATCATAATGATTCGGATAGATTTGCAATGTTCAAAAATGCAACGGAGCCTTTCTCTTCGGATGTTCAGGGTTTCTCATAACCGCCAAATCTTAAAGAGGTAAAGGTTAATTAATCATCGAATTCTACACATTTGTAATTCAGATTTTGATGATGGTTAGATACATTCTATGGATACATTAAACTTATGTTAAGGCACAGTATTACAATATTTCCTATATTGTAATACTGTGGTTAAGGATTTGGGTTTGACAAAGTAGGATAGGATTAAATAAAATGACGGAAAACCTAAACAAAGAAAAAGAGGGCAAGTAGGTACAGACGACTACATAAGCTATACATTTTCAGTTTTAGCTGACCTCGCATTGTATCTAATAGGCTCTTCTTAGAATGAGAAGTCACCTTATACTGGAAATGTGTTGCGTGATATGTCGTCGTGCGTACCTAGAAAAGATGAGTGACTAATTTGAGCGTTACTTCCCATAATAAATTCTTAATTTGAACCCCTTGTCTGTGATGGATACCTTTATTAAAAAACGAGCAAGATTTTTTTCACATTTTCTTACCTTGTCGGATGTTTTTGATGTCATTGTTTTGTTGTATCCATTCCCTCATGATGGCTAGCGCTTGTTCTTTGGTTGAGGGACTCTCCCGGACTTCTTTGGCTGCTTCAGCTGTGACATGCTTTATGGCCACTCCCAAACATCCCTCCTTGTCGATCACGTCTGTGGAAACATTCCACGTGGTCGTCACCGTCAACAGCATACTGGCGGTCGTCATGTTGCTGTGATTTCTCTGCAAAAGAAGAATAAAGTTTATAATACAATACGGCAAAACGGGTGGATAAGATATTGGGAATTTGTGTTGAACCATCAGAACTTAACACATATAAAATTTGTGAAGTTCTTGTACCTACTGACTCTATTTACATCTAATCCTATAAATTATTTATTACTTTACTCGTCGGTCATATAACCTATAATAGCCGGTGTTAGTGACCACGGTACCTAAGGTATACTCGTACTTTCTTGTTTCATCCTTTTTTTCAGTAGTCGAGTACTTATAGTTTTTGTACTTATTTTTTTTACAATTCATTCTATGATATGTACATACTTATAATTTTGTTGTAGATTCTTATAATTTATCTACCTTCATATTTCTTTTCACTAGGTAGTTAGGTACAAAAAGCCATTCATAACGCTTGAATACCTACTTATGTTAAGTCACTACGTTTTGTATCGGCGATACCTAGTCGTAGATCCAGTTTGTTCTCTATTCCGTTTTATAATGTACTAGCTTCTACCCGCGACCTCAAGTCCTCCGACCCACCCCGTCGCATCGCATCGCCTGGCCGCGCTATTACCTCATTTTCTTTGTGACTTTTTTTCTTTTTGCTCGACTCCTAAGGGTCGCAGCGTGATGATAAATAGCCTAGCCTTCCTCAAAAATTGGGCTACCAATTGCAAAAATAATTATTAAACTAACTCTTCAGCTTTATTATTAATCTATGTAAACAAAATTTTAGAAAGATTTAAGTTATTTAATATAGGATACCGGGAAAATCTAGTTTAGGTAATTGAGCCAATCTGATTTTTATATGTCTATCTAATCGTGAGGAAAGTAAACTTTATCCTTGTGCATACCTAATTCAGTTATTAAAAAGCCTCATCCTTCGATACTAATTGCTTTGTTCTTCATTCGCAATAGTCATTAGTGTATTAGGAACGTCAATTACACGCTCTTACAAGTGCCTAAGTGGAACCAAAGATACTCTCGAGAACCCTGTCAATCATTTGCTGAATGAAAATATTGAATGAAAATGAAATGAAATAATAATGCACCTTAGGCAGGTAGCTTTTATAACTTAAGCTCTGTTTATACGATGCAAGTATCTTCCCTGTCGCATACACTAACAAGACGCAGCAACTTTTATTGTTGCTTCAACTTAAATATGTGAAAACTTCATACGCATAAGCAGGATACAAAGGTCTAAAAAGTTAGGTGAGAACATTTTTGAAAACTTGTGTTACAGCCAAATTAGACCGATTTTAAAGTTTCCATAGAAACAGAGATTTACAGTTATCTTTTTTTAAATAAGACATTTCGAAAATGTTCTCTGCTCACTTTTTAGACCTTTGTATCCTGCTTATGCGTATGAAGTTTCATTAAAATCGGTTCATTCATTTCGAAAAACAAGAGCTTGAAAGTTTGTATGAAATGCCGTACGGCGTAAACGCTCTTAACGCCCTCTTACATATTGATATGTCGACTCATTTCTAAGTATAGTTCTATTCACTCGAGTATATTATACTCGAGTGAATAGAACTATACGTATATAAGTAAGAAGAATAGATTATATGAGTAAGTACCACCACCCATATGTATCCTCTTGAAATTCTCATCTGACCTGCATACAATTGCCTTTCATTCTCCGTCATTCGTTTTGTCAAGTGTCACAACTTGCTGAAATTTACATGCAAGTGCAGGATAGATGGATTTCATATTTTTCCTTCAATTTTAGGGGGAATTTGGTGGTAGCAAATAGTTGTTGTACAGATACCAGCACATCGAGCTACTACAATCTGTCAAATTCTTTAATAGATTTCAACTTTCTCGCTAAAGTACAAGGTTCAAAGTTGATTGGGAAAATTTGACAGTTTCGGGTAGCTTGCTGAGCTGGCGTCTGTACATAGTTCTTGTGTGACCTGCCACCTGCCACCATTTAATTAATCCTTTCCCTCCTCCCTTTACCAGGTGCACACGTTCACTTGTAATAAAGACCAATGTTCAACTCCTAAAATCGCTAGTCATAAGTTCCGAAATATCATCACTGTATATAATTAAATACCTAATAGATGCCTTCATAAAAACAAAATATTTTCGAATGACCTCCGCATGATAAAAGAAAACATGTTTTTACAGCGTGAAGATAATAATAATTAAAAATAATATAAAAAACCATTTATTTTTAGCAACCAAACCAGCCAGCCAAAAATAAAACCAGCTTTAATTAAAATACTTCAAGTCATCATTGTGAATGCGTTATTAACCAAAAATAGCTAGCAAGAACCCATCTGTATATATCTACCTTTACTTACAAATTAATAAAATTGAAGTGTCTATTTGTAATGTCAAAATAACAGCTTTGTGAAAGTATATACGGTACGTACTTATAACAACATTTGTTTTTTCTTTGAAATATTTGTATGTCTGTTTGTCCCGGCTAATCTCCGAAACGACTGGTTCCCGCCCGACACCCACGCGAACGAAGCCGCAACGTCTTTAATAAAACAAGTGAAGCTAAATAAAAGCTTTACATAAGAACGACTAGGTAAGTAGTTGTATTTAAGTATGTTTGTTTGTAAGTATGTAGGTATAGGCACTCAAAGCATTGGCTGCGCTACAAATAGTACAACACAGTTATTTTAAAATGAGCGACTTTGTTCATTGATAGACTAATGCCCGTTTTCACCATCGTTCCCTAAATTTAGGGTTTCCCTTAAGATATTTTAAGGGTTAGTTTCGTTCTCACCATCACTTAAGGGACACTTATGGTCCTAAGGGATCCCTTAAATACAGGGACCCGATATTCGGCAACTTAGCGTTAAGTGACAGTTTATTTTGCTGTTGAACGTTCATAATTGCTACGAAATGGATGATTTTATTGAGAGTTTAGATACTATCGAAACTCTGGATTTAGTGACGAATAAAATTTTATTCAGACCGCCACTTAAGAGCCGGTTTTTTTTTATTCGTTTGTTGTTGTCCATCTGTTTTTTTATTTATTTTATTTTATTTATTTATTTATTGCTTTACCAACGATTGATTACACAGGTTGTATGCTAAAAGTAACATGCAAAAATTTTAATGCAATAGTGCAACAATCACTTTTATGTAAACTCCGCATGCTAGAAGTTGTACAATTTAAAATATTAAACTAGTTTTAAATAATTACTTACTTATCTGGAAGTTTAAAAGTCTAAAGATCTAAATAATTAATACAACAACATAAGATACTTATTGTACGTAAATACATTACCCCTCGAAGGATTTTATGGTCTATGACCAATTTTATTAATCTCTTTTTTTCGTCACTGTTGTAATTTAGAAAGAAAGAAAAAATATTTTTGCGACACGCACAGGAAGATCACAAACCAAACTAAACACAGTAAAAAATAAAAAACCAATAAAAAAAAATTGCCCCTTTTTCTGTTTTTCTGACATTTTTTTGCATAAAATAGTAATAGGTATAGGTAGTACCTATTACTAGACAAGACAACACGAATTAATTAGTAATTTAATATAAATATTGGTGATATTTTATGTATTTAAAATGTAATCATGTTTGTTTTATGTTGTCTTTGTATTTCGTCATATTATTTTACGTAAAATCTTCATGATTTATCAATGGAATACAAAATCAGTAATTTTTTTGAAAAAGTACGAACTTTGGACTCCCTGATAAAAAGAAAACTGTCACTTAAGTAAGTGGCCCTTACATAAATATCCCTTAATCTGGTGAAAACAAACTTAGGTAAGGGGCTGATTTAAGGAGTCTCTTAAGGTAAGGGACCCTTAGATAAGGAGTGTTTGAGGGAACGATGGTGAAAACGGGCATTAGTTGTTGTGCGTGCCATGCCGCGTTGGTGAATGTCAAGAATATGAAGTACTTAACCCACCGGCTGGCGGCTTTCGCAACGAGGCTTACTCGTATTAACTTTTACATCATAGTCAACAATGCCCCCATTGATCGCAAATAGTATTTTACTATTGAGTCCAAAGTGAGTAAGTATATTGTCTTACTGCAGTTTTATTGTCTGAACTTTCCCTTATCTATCATTGTCCCATGATACTTTGTTTTCACTTCATGAGTCAGCAGTGGTGTCCGCGGTTTCAACAAACTACGCAATTTGGCCACACTGTAAATAGGTAGGTTAAGTGGAGATGATATAATAATACACGACGGTTCTTTATGTAGGTAATTTATTACGTACCTTTTCGTAAAGCAATAATCGTGAACAAATACATAATAATTTATGAATACATCATTAGTCAGCAAACTAAAGAGCTCTTTAAAAAATGTGACACTCTTAGATCTTCTCTCTATAGAGATATATATAGAAACACGGTCTAATGTCTACATATTATCATGTACGATATTACATGAAAATAGGTCACTAAGCAAAACACAATTGAAGCTATCGCAGTTGACTAAATATCCTGTTTACAAAAGGCCATTATTACTAAATGCAAGTGATTTACGAACGTATCGAATGCTAAGACATTGTTCCACTGCATGACGTGCGTGAATCACTCACGTGCACCTACACGTTAACATTTTTACAAAAGATCAAATTAAAGTTATGCACAAAAAACATACCAGATAACAGATGATCTACTAATTACAATTTGTGAAAAAATAAAGACGATTTAGTGTTCAAAACATTTTCGGCAATGATTTGATTGCGTAAGTTCGTCCTATCGCTTCTAGTCCAAGGATATCAAGTCAGCTGCGTGTTCTCACTAGACTAGCCATTATATCAGAGAACCTTCAAATTGTAACCTTAAAAACATCTAAAATAGCTAAATTTCAAAACTTATAAAACGTTAGTATTGATGACCTTATCGAAATCAATTTAATATACTCTGTTGAGAATAATCAAGCAAAACTAATTAATATCCGAGAATAACACGAATTGTAGTAGGTATGTGTTGATGCAGCTGTTGATTTCTTAGCAACTCGTCTGGAATATTACCTGGATGTCTTCATGATATTTTATGATTGACTTATAAACGAACTCGGCATCAGGTAATGACAACCGTTCCCTTACCAGCTGCAGACATTGCAGTATGTCCTTTGGTGGTATTAATTCCAAGTCCACTGAAATAATGACTCACTTTACTTTCTTCGGGCTTAGCCGGAATCATTATCTATCTATTAATGTTTCAATTACTGCCTAGTTTCTACAATGGTTCGAGTTCAACCTAAAATTATATAGGATGGCTAATTACCTACCTACACAAGTTTAAATTAAGATTATTTTTATTACAAACGATTATTATTAAATTATTCAGGCTTGGCTTGGCAATTTTAACAAATCATCATAACAACCGCCCAATTCATCTAATTAACAAATAAGCTGTAAAGGTAGGTAATATTTTTGTTTGGTATGTATCGGTAGGTACCTACTTATTTTGGTTGAATACGAACAGATTCACTCTATTCCCCGTACTAGTTTCCCGCATTCTAACTACTGCAAAATTTGGCGTTAAATTAGAATGGAGGCTAAAAAAAGTTGTATAAATCCAAATTGGCCACCCTACATAAAGGTTTAAGTAATTAACTTGTAATTCTATATGGAAGTGGTGTTCTAGATCTGAGCTATTAAATTGAAACAAGGTTTGACCGAGTTACCAAAGTTAGTGGTTTCACGCGGTCGTTCCCGCTCGTTAATACCCCGTCGCGCCGGCGTGGTTCGACTGGGAATGTTTTGATCCACTCGTTAACAGTGTTGAAGTACGCGACATTTTTTCCCAATCGTTCAATCCTCCTTCCGCGTATAGTTCGCGAGTCAAATAGTTTAAAGAAAAAGTGCTTTAATTAGGTACCTACGACTTTTTGAATGCATTGTTTCGCAAACGGCTATAAAGCAGTGAACGAAAATAAACACTGTAAAATGTTTTGTATCTTAAATATATCGCTCATTTGGAGAAACATCGACGTACTTAAATGTATTTTTTCCCAAAAATGAGTTACATATGACAAAGCACTTAGAAAGCGTATTTACGTTAGGAGAAACAAAGATGTAAAAAAAAGAAGTGGCAGTTACGCCAAATGAGCGATATATTCTACCTGCAGTAACAAAAGATAGTTAATAGGCAATTGCTTATCAGCTATGATGATGCTGCCAGGAACAAAAAATAGATACACACCACCCAGTAGTTTGACCTTGAAATAGCCAATCACCGTGTCGCTGGCCATACTGCACACTAGATTACCTTTTGGAATCAACAGTAGGTAAGTTTAAAAATATTGCTAGCTCTGCATTCGGTCATGTGATCATGTCGGAGTTATGTGCACACGACGTGCACCTGGTAGTTCGAGTGGCCAAACTGTGCTTGTTGTGTACATAAAAAGAAAACATGGAACCGTTCTTCACGGCGGTCACCAATACTATGTTAGATTTTGGAGTTGTAACAAAGTAAATTAAAGTGTCGCGGGGTTTTGATAATCAAAGTAAGTGCTGAACTATGTTACTAGTTTTAGTTATTTGACGCGCACTATAATGTCCATTTGTATTTATACACACTTAATTTCATCTGACAAATTTAATTTTAATCGGTAGTTAACTACCGATTAAAATACTAGTAGTACCTACCTTGTTGGAATTCAAGTACCAATTACTGTACCAATTAGTTGAATCATATAATAGTCACGTTTTGATCAATTCTAAATGTTTTAGTAATGCATTATAAATGATCTATTTATTTTGTTTATGGACGATAAGCTGCGCCCCGCGGTTTCTCCCGCATAAGTGTCGATCCCGTGGGAATAATGGGATAAAAAGTAGCCTATATGTTAATCCAGGGTGTCAGCTACCTCCATACAAAATTTTATCAAAATTGGTCCAGCCGGTTTAGCGTGAAGGAGTAACAAACATTTAAACACACACACACACACTCACAAACTTTCGCCTTTACAATATTAGTGTGATAAAATCATCGACTATAAGCCTCACTTATCTATCTATGTACCTACGCCACGACTTCGAGAAAAACCAAATTGATGAATCGCTTTACAAGTTTAAACAAAATGTGACTACACCAACATTTCCCAATGTACCGAAAACATTTAACTCCATGGTCGCAAGTTTAAGATGAAAGTGCAGAATTATTAAACAAGTTTCCAAAATTTGGAGACGTTGACAGGGGAGAATGGAAGAAGAAAACGTGTTGCACCGACCTCTAGTAACATGGAATATGGGCAGGAATATGATGATGATGACTAGATTTAATAAATTCTTCATAATTTTACATTTTCAAATCAAATCATTTATTGGTTTGCAAACATGGGTATTTAGTACATAGATGTTTAATTTAAAGAGTTCTCCATGCTCTACCGTCACATGGGCATGCAAAAACATATAATCATTTAATTTACACAAATTTTTAGTTAATATAATTTTAAATAACAATTAAAGAGATCAAAATAATACAAAATATAAATGAATGTCAAATCGTTGGAATGACTTGGAATGACAGTAAAAAAAATAAAAAATGGCACAATAATAAAATAAAATAATGGCAAATGTCAACTAAGGTTATCTACAGTTAAATTACAAAAATAAAAAACTTAAAATGTTATCAAGGTTAGGCACAATAAAAATTAAATAAAAAAGTCAAATGATACAATGGCATGTCAATCGGTCAGTGATTCATCATTAAGGAAGTCGTCAATTGTGTAATAACTTTTTTCGATTAATAGTTCGATTAGTGCCCTTTTAAATTTGAGTGTAGTCATAATTTTAATAATATTAGGTACTTTGCTGTAAATGCGTGGGGCAATGCCAAAAAAACTTTTTTGCATTAGTGCAGTTTTGCATTTAACTTGACACAAGTGATGTACATATTGAGTTCGTATTGGATTGCTTCTGACTGCCGACAATTTCTGAAACAGATGTGGTTTTTTTTTTACAAATAAAGCCGTTTCTAGTGTGTACAAAGACGGAAATGTTAATATTTTTAATGATTTAAAATAGGGAAGACAGCTATCTGTGGTCTTAAGAACGCACATTGACCTTATGCATCGCTTTTGCATCCTAAAGACAAGCACCCTATCAGTAGACTGCCCCCAAAAAATTACACCATACCGCAAAACGGAGGCAAATGTTCCATGGTATGCCGTTAAAAGAGCCTGACAGTTGACTTTCTTTGAAAGTTGGAAAAGGGCATATGCGGATTTACTCAGTTTTTTACACAGTTCTTCAACATGAGGTTTCCATGTCAGTTTTTTGTCGATCACTATACCTAAGAACTTAGCTTTATTTGCTTCCTCAACGTCAGAGCCTTGGTAGGTAATATGAACGTTTGGGTTTTCGCAGCGTTGATTAAAGTGCTTAGCTTTTGTCTTACTTATGTTTATTATTAAATTATTATTATGTAGCCAATTTATAATGTCATGTAAACATGTATTAATGTCATTCACATAGTCATTTTTATTTGAACACTTTATTACAGCTGTACTGTCATCTGCAAAGAGAACCATTTTGTTTGATGTTACTGTCGGGAGATCGTTAATGTATATTAAAAAAGTGGTGGGCCTAGTACGCTACCCTGTGGGACACCATATCTTACGTGTCTCGGTTTTGATACGTAAATGGTTTCTAATTTAGTCTTTGGACATATTCTAGCAATTTCTGTACACTGAAGCCTATCACTTAAGTACGATTCTATTAGCTGTAAGATGTTTCCTCTTACACCATAACTATGTAGTTTTTGTAACAGAATCTTATGGTCCACAAAATCAAAAGCCTTTGTCATGTCAGTATAAATTGCACAGACAGGATTTCTCTTATCCACAGATGACATGACATTACCTAATAGATCAAATAGTGCCATATTAATCGTGGTATTCCTACGAAATCCCTTTTGTTCTTTACAAAAAAATTCATACTTTTCGAAATAGTTATATAAAGAATGAGAGATGACTTTCACAAACATTTTGAAAAAATTGGAATTTTTGCAATTGGTGTGTAGTTTTTACAGTCGTTTTTGTCATCCCTTTTATATAAAGGTTTTATTATAACCATTTCGAGATTATTTGGATATATGCCATCGGCAATACACAAGTTAATTATATGAGCTGATGGTGGTGCTATTACTTCTTTGGCAAATTTTATTACTTTTGTAGAAACGCCGTCATATCCAACAGTACTAGTGTTTTTTAGGCTAATAATTATTTTTATTATGTCGTCAATGGTTACGGGTTGCATGAATAGTGAATTTAATATCTGATTATTTAAATTAATATTATTCATCAATAATAACCAATAATAACAATATTAATTCAATAATAACTTTATAACAGTTATTATGATTAGTACAATTCATAAACGTTTGTTTTAGGCATTTCAATGTAAACGTTAAATATAAAACGATAATATCGTTATTAATTTGGTGCCTCAAAAATCGTGATTAAAGCATTTTCAATAACTGTTGTATCTTTTGTTTCATTTCACTTTGCTTTACCCTGACTCCTAAACTAGACCCGGAACGAGAGGTAATAATAAAATAAAATCTTTATTTCTAGAAGAATGGGTACAGTCAATCTCCTTAAAAGCAAACTGGTGTTTTTTAATGTGCACTTAGATGTCAAAGGAGTGCTTTAGCACTCGTACTAGGATTATGATAGGAGGTGAACGATTGGGAAAAAAATTTCGCGTTCTTCAACACTGTTAACGAATGGAACAAAATATTCCCAGTGGGGTACGACTGTGGCATCCTATTTGTCGGTATCTATGTATGACACACACAAAAACTTTTTGGCAAACGTTTGTTTTCTAAGATGTATAAAATTTTTATTTGCGTAATCATTGGAATCTTGTCAACGTTGAATGAATCTCAAGAGCAGAATAGTGTGTGAAACCAAGATTAACGATTTTTTTTTTGAGAAATTTCCGACAAGCCCTTAAAAAAAATCTGTCTGTTATTTCAGTTAGCCGCAAGTGCACTAGCTATTTTTACACGCTTTTATCCTACCCGGAGTAGACAGGACGACACAGAACGCGCTACACGCTGCCTGCGACGTGCTACTAGCTAGGTACTACGCGCTACATTCTACGAGCTACGCGATACGTGCTTCATGCTACGTGCTGCGAGCTACCTGCTACGCGCTACATTTTACGAGCTACGCGCTACGTGCTGCAGGCTACGTGCTACAAGCTACATGCGACGCGCTACGTACTACATGCTACGTGCTACGCGGTAGTTTTTACGAGCTACGCGCTACGTGCAATATGCTACGAGCTACGCGCTACGTGCAGCATGATACGCGATACATGCTACGTGCTACATGCTACGCACTACGCGCTACGTGCCTACCTAACCTAACTACGGCCTTTGGAGACTCCTTTATTATTTTACATGCACTTCTAGGATTGTTAGTTACTATTCCTATTCTACATTAGAAAAAAATTATAAGTTCTGTGAAGGACAACATAATCAGCCTATAATGTTACCACTGCTGGGACATAGGTCTCCTCTCAGTGAGAGGGAGTACCACGCGGGCCCAGTGCGGGTTGGTAGATGTCAGATGTCGTTTTTTCGTAATTTTACAATGAAGGTGAGCACTTAGGAAGGACATGTGTACTTATAGAAGTTCTTCATTTTTGCCGATCGCAACTTACATTGGGCACACGATAGACTGGGTCGTGCGTCACGGCAGTTATCTTGCTTTATCCTACCTTCCACGAGTTTTGGTAAAAATCAGTAAAAATTCTAGTTTATTTAATTTGGCATTATGTATATAAAAGGAGACTTCCGTTTACACAATGCACTCGGTGACTACGACACAGACGAGGAAGTGTGTAGAAGTACGCAAAATGAATGAAAACAAGGAATTACGACTAATTAACAAACTTCAAATACTTGAAACTGCACATATAGGTATCTGCTTTAATTATCTTATTACATAACAAGTTTTATTTCCGGACACTTGATATTTTATGATTCTTAAAATCTGTTGAATTTTGAACATACCAAACGATTTGTTGGTTGCAGCTACTTGTGCAACGCCATTTAGCATAAAAGTTTCTTAACGCTTTGTTAGTTAACATACAACATAGACTCAAATCGATGTAGAAAAATGTGTCGAAATTAATACACGCCTATTACGCCAAGTTTACAACAACATTTTTGTTTTAGTTGACTGTTGTTCTGTGAGTCCGTGAGCATAAATCTATACGGATAAGCAATATACTATTGTGTTCACTGACTGCAGTGGTGGCCCAGTGGCAACGGCCCCGACTTACGAGTTATAGTCGTGGGTTCGAACCCAGTCAGGCGCTTTACATTGTGTTAATTATTTCATCACCACTGCTCTCAAAACGGTAAAGGAAAACATTCTGAGGAAACCGGCATGTCGTCGAACAAAAATTCAAAAACAGTGACATCACCAACCCGCACTGGGCCGCCTCTCGAAGACAGAAGGCATGCATATGTCCCAGCAATGGGAACATTATAGGCTGATTATGAGGACAAAGCAATACGTATTCGGGATTTCAGATATTTTTATGCACTTTCTGAGCTAGAGTTTTCGTTACTCCTATCGACATAGCCCATATTGGGCTGATAAGTACTGGGTGATAAGACTTATTTTAAAGAAACCTACACTTTATTAGACAGCAGGCTGTCTAGCTCATCTTATCATGCAAGTATCTAAATCCTTGAAAACCAATTACTACCATTTCTTTCATTGTTCTGTCGGAATAATTTTAGGAAAGGTAAGTACCATTCTACAAGATGTATTTTTGTAGGATGTCTTAGGTATTGTCACAATACGAATGTAAAAAAAAACCTCACGTTATCATTTCGATCAAAGTTTGCATCACGGACCCATAATTTAAAATGGTATTCGCTGTCATACCTAGACAACTTTTCTCGGGCGCAGTTACGACATGCATGATCATGGAGTTCGATTATGAAATATAATAAACAAATAATTATGAAATTTAATTGTTTATGGGTAGGTAAAGTAGGTACTGTAGGGGGTACTTTAGCGTGAGCTCCGGGACCAGAATAGATACCTACGGCGTCGCCGTTATATGAGAAGCAAAATTACCGATTTATTCTGTAAAAATATCACCGTATGAACCGTGAAATTTTAGGTGAAGTGAGCTTGAAGTGAACTCTCAATAGTGTAAATGCCTAGCATTAGGTGGAGTGACAGCTCACGTCTTCACCTACGATTTCACGGTGAGATTTTTACAGAATACATATCGGCTGAATATTAGCTAAGTAAGTATTTATTTCAAGAGGACGTGTTCACTAAAATAAACAACAAACAATTTTGAAACTGATTGTAACTGACTTACCTAAGTTTTGTTGCTATTACCTACGTTTCACACACAATTTATTCAAAAACACAGTGTTACAGCAAATGTTACAACAGACCTTTCAGGTCGTATCAAAATTATCACCTATACAAAAGTGTGCATAACAGTTAGGTAGGTAGGCTTCTACTCGAACCGTCTTCTTTCGCGTGATATTTAATTTAATAAATTTGATAAAGCAAATAAAGTGTAATAACATATTACGTGACATCGTGAAGCGACTTAAATACTAATATTTTAGGTCCTGCAGTCTTCTACAGGACCTAAACGCAAAAAACGCAGGTTTTATAATGCCTAAAAGTATATGATCGACTGCAGTAAACAAAATCAGAAAAATATATGATATTCTTCAGGATATATGCTAGTTAGATAGTGTGTTGAAAACATATAATACAATTAATTTGATCCGATAGAAAAAAATCATGAAGATACCTTTAAAAACTTTCTTTCTACAATAAAAAAGATTTTTTGTCAGATTATTCTACAAACAAAATACTAAAGCATAGTGTTTTAATTTTTTAGTCCAAACAATAGTTTTTTTGTAAATAGATAATTGCTTTATATTGTGCAATAAATTACCAGCGTTGTGTCAACGCGCTTCTCTTTCTTTTCTATGAAGTCCAACAGTGACCGCGCTTTAGGTCATGTAGTCCCTTAACATAATTAGGAAAAAGGAAAACTTATCAGCTTAGGGTATTTTAGGAATAGTCAAATGCTGTGCCCTGGCGTACGTGGTAGATTACAGCCCACTCCTTCTCGAAGAGATGAGGCCTGTGTCTCAGCAGAGGGAACGGTATAGGCTGATTATGTATGTGTGCTATGTAACATACCACAGACGTTATTTGGTTTGCTCAAAACATCTCAAGCAGCTAATTATTGCATGGAAATTTTTGTTTACGATGACCTAATATGTTGTTATTAAATTGTGTGAAGAACATTCAAATGGGTAAACTTAAAATATTTGATAGAACTGCAAATGTTTGTCACCACTTCAACATGAAACCAATAGATAACCGTTAAAGGGCGAAGATGGTCGTGTCACCAGATACAGGTAGGTATTCAGGTCATCTCCACCTATGACGGAACGGAACGAGTATTTCCACGAAATTTCAACTTGATAGACCAAAGGAACTATCTAAATATTAAAACAAAAATGGACACACTCACGACGAGCAATGTCAAAATGTCGTGTGTACCAAAATATTTAGGTTAAAAACGTACTTTTACTGTGCCTAACTGTTTGTGAACACTAATAAAAAAAATATTTTTACTTAATTTTCTACAGCTTTCACATCACTAAATTAGTTGTATTCATGTAGTAAAACAGATACCTAAGTACTTAACATTAACAATTAATTATTGTATCAAAGAACGACAGTTTCATCTAGAAACTTTATTGACCTGGATGTCAGGTTTCTAGCCGCTTCAAAATTGGAAGTTGCCTAAATCCGGATCGGAAATTCGCCCTACTTACATCATTTTTAATGCACACTTATGTAAACAACAATCAAGGCAATAATAATCTAACCCATGACAGGCATTACACATTCGAGTTATGAGATATCATGCCTAATCATGATTTGCATAATCAGCCTATAATGTTCCCACTGCTGGGACACAGGCCTCCTCTCGGTGAGAGGGAGTGGACCGTACCTAATTCATCACGCGGGCCCAGTACGGCTTGGTAGATGTCACGTATCTTTGAATTTTTGGTTCTAGGACATGCCGGCTTACTCAAGATGTTTTCCTTCACCGTTTTGAGAGCAGTGGTGATGAAATAATTTACACAAAGCGCGTGTCTGGATTCGAACCTACGACTCGTAAGTCGCGGCCGTTACCGCTGAGCCACCACTGCTCTGGTATGACCATGACGAAGCACCTTTTGTACACTATCATTACATCAACTGTAAGGAACGTTGATGAATGCATGTAAATGGATGATTGTATGAAAGAGCTGAATGCTAAGGTGTAAGTGAGACTGATGCCGTATGCCAAAGATGTATGCTTGGGATGACGTGGAAGGTACTCACCTATCAAAAAAGAGAATGACATGATGGGCTTTTTGACGGACGAAAACGAAAAGGAGGATGACGTATTTATTTTACTAATCTTTGTCCACTTTGATTTGGCTAACAATTGTTTTAGAAATGGTTCGTAATAGTTTGAATTAGGAAGGAAAAATTCGGGAAAAACTGAAAGTACTTTTTTCTATGAGATTGTTTAATAAATATGAATAAAAAAAATTTGGACAGGTCAAAGTTATTCAGACGGATCAGCCAGTTAACAAATAACAATATAAATAACAGCAGAATTAAATACAAGCAGGAGTCCTTCTAATTTATTACTACTAAAGTTTCATCAAAACAGGAAACAACAAATACCTACAACTACGTGTGTAGGTAATGGCTGTGGCCTTAGTGTTCGAAAAATAGAGGTATATAGCTACTCAAAGGGTAATCTCGTAGTTAAGTTCTGGGCCGAGTGACATCGACACGCTAAGAAGAATAGTTAATTTATAAAGTAGTACCTAGGTACTAGCGACCCGCCTCTACTACGGATCTCTCTACGGTTTTTACGACTTCTCAAGACATAAGTTTCTTTATTATGTAAGTTTCATATTAAAGTATGAAACATACACACCATCCCGATAAAACTCTCTAAATGGTGTTGAAAACTGCATCAAAATCCATTGCGAAGCTTAGAAGAACAACGCAGTCACATAAACAGACGATTAGCGACTTTATTTTGCTAACTTCTCCCCGCGACTTCGTCCACGTGAAATTTCGGCCCCAACACACCGCGTCGCATCCCATCGCATCGCCCGCCCGCGCAGCCGCGCTATTACTCCGTTTTCGCTTAGCGTTCTTTCTGACTTTTATTTTTTTTTGCTCGGCTCCTGGGGGTCGTAACGTGATGTTAAATAGCCTATACCGTTCCTCAAGAATTGGGCTATCAAATGCAAAATATTTTACAAATCCAACTAGTAGTTCTAGAGATCAGCGCGTTCAAACAAACAATCTCTTCAGCTTTGTAAGTAGCTAGTATAGAGTGGACTGCGCGGCGCCACGCATAACGAAAGTGAAGCACCGTACCGATCTATGTGTGCGTGATTGACGATTGACGCTGTCGTGTCACGTAATGGCGGCCGGTCGGCATACTATGATGTAAATGTAAGCGTGAGGCGTGTTTGTACAAACGGTCCGGCCATACTTACTGTGCTTCACTTTCGATATGCGTGGCGCGGAGTTCATCTTTTTAATAAGTCTATGTATAGACTATAGATATAGTAGTACCTAAGTCAAGTAAGTGAAGCCATTTACTTTATGGAACAAGTTCTAGTTTCTAACCTACGCATACACATACGCATACCGACTGCAAACAGGTACCAACCTTAACGTTTATAGGAAATATTCATTATAATCTAAGAAAGTAGGTAAGCCGTACGATCATCACGCGTCACTGAATAATTGTTATTGAGTTACATACTTCACGTAATAGAAGATCTCATAATGTCTTTGAAGATTTTGTCATACCCAACAAAACAGAGGAAAGCAGATACTCAAGTAATATAACCAGGACGTTAAAGAACCTATGTGTCACAAATAAACTAATTTGAATTTGAAGAAAACTATTCTATAGAATATTGACAACTCATTAAAAACTGTCGCTAAACATTTCAAATGGGGTTGACAAATATTTTGCGAAATGCTTTTTGGAAAATTCTAGAGCTGTATAAAATATTTAAATGGGTAATATGTCTTTTTTGAGAAGAAAATAAACCAAGACGTAAATGGAGGTAGGAATCAAAATCCACACATGTTGGACATAAAAATTATTTCCTGTATCAAAATAAGATTATAGACCTCGATGTAATTCCATTGGCTGTGATATAGTGAAACAGTGTCACTATTTCGGCTAAGATCTTTAAAACACATTACCTTGGCATCTCTTTTAGGAAGTATAACCTAAGGTAAAAATGACCTGCTAATAACTTTGCATGGCAGCTTATAATACCTAAGTAATGGACAATTATTAATAGTTATTATGTTAATAATACTTATGAGACACGACAAGCTATGGTCGCTATTGTAAGGTGTCATAATTACCTACCTAATCACATTTTACAAGGTTGAAATGGACGTGGGTGCACCAATTAGACAAAAAAAAAAATTGCCACGAATTTTATATTATTTGTTGAAGATATAGCTAGAGGATTTTATAAATAGTTTGACAATTTTAATGATTGGCTCAGTAGTTATTTCTAAAATAATGTTGAATTATTTTACAATATTTACGTCATCATGGCTGTTCTTTAGGTATCATATTAGTCAAATTGTAACTATTCTATAAAAAATAAACCATTCGTCGTCTGTAATTCAAACATATTAACTAAAATGAATCATTTTTAACCGACTTCATAAAAGGAGGAGGTTCTCAATTTGGATGTTTATATATTACATACATTTTTTTTTGTTGGCAAAATACGCGCGTTGACGCGTGGAGTTGCGGGCAACAGCCCGCATTAGGTACCTATTACATATTTTTTTTAATGTGTGTTCGGGGTTTACTCCGTCATATATAGACTGGATTTGAATTTTTTTTTTGTTAATGGATAAGGTATATCTTAGGGGTGGTCCCATATAAATTTTATTAACTTTGCTTGGGTAGTTTTTGAGTTACCTTCAATAATACATATTTTTGCCACTTAGTTTATATTGATGATGTTTTAATAACTTCCTGTCACTGATATTTACATAGCAAGTAGTGTTATATGAATTTGTATGGGGTGGGTACAACAAAAAAGTGAAAAATGAAATCTTTATTGAAAGGCCTGCTGCTAAAATATGACGGAAAGCCGCAAATGAATTGCTAATTATTGTTTCGATGATGAAATTGGCGTACTTATGTGGCTGAAAACTATAATTCGCATAATCTAGGAAAGACAATGTTGGTGCATTTGTTGATACTTTGATTCTAAGACTATAATACCAATTCTCGAGGTAACATTTTTGAGGTCCCTAATAACTGATTACCCGATTTCACACTGTTAGGGGTAGATTTTGGAGAAATTCCAAAAACACACTCAGTATTGTTTGTCCAGGTTATTAATACAACATTAAATTCAAATAATTTGGACCGCATGACTTAACAGCTTTTATGAGGTTTTGTTTATAAACAAATATTAGGTACATATTCGTGCCAAGTTTCAAGTTTATAAACCTAAGCGATATTTCATAAAAACGAAATGTGTCCTATTTTGTTCTCATAGGGGTAGAATTTCTAGAGATGCTTTGTTAGTGGATGGTCGTGGAACCTACTGTCCAAATTTCGATTTCTACCCTTAGCGACTTGGGCTGGGAAGTGCGTCAGTCAGAACTCGGGACACTTGCCGTTTATACACAGGGTGTCCCATGAAATGACGACCAAAAGAAAGTATTTGAATTCTCTGTCCAAGGCGCTTCCCGGAACACCCCCATGTATGATCGAAATATATTCATTTCGCATAAAATCAAGTAGGTAGATGCCTACCCAAAATCTACTTGCCAATGCACAACATATGTATATACTACTTACCTGACAATATACCTACACTACATGTACCCGGCTTGTAAATAACTGGTCTTTGTCCCGGCTGACACGACACATCAACCCACAGTCATTTATCTACCTCAAGGTGCCTCAAGATGCGGGCTGGGGTAGTCTCACCTCGTCTGCTCTCGCCACTACAAACCGGCGCCGGCGATGTTGATTCATGCATGTTACAGAGTCACGCTAGTAGACCTCGTTTCGAATTATGTAAGAAACATAAACGCATTTTCGTAATGTATATGTGTCCAAATTGCAACATTTGGGACACTGTCTTTGTCGGAACCAACAAATCATAGGCACTAACTAACTATCGCAAAATGTTTTAAAGTTAGTCTGCAAACATTAGTAATTAACAACTTTTTGTTTACTGACTACTTAACAGATTAGCGTCTCCTTATTGTTTCGTATAAACAAAATGCCGTCGTTATTGTCTGTTTGCAAAAAAATGGTGATCGAAAATATTTCTTTAACACGCTTTTACTACAACAAAGTGGATAGGTATGGATGCGCAAGGTTGTCCAAATTGCATGATACGAAGGCGTTTCTATTAAATATCGAATCGAAATCAAGAGGTGAGCTATGTACTTATAGGTAGGTACATACTATCCAGCTAGTACACGTATAGATATCGTTATCATGGAGAATAATATTTGGGTCATTGGTATAAATACATTTCGTAACCCATGGAGAACTATAAAATTTTGATTAATGTGTTCGAACCAAACTGCCTACGCTGCCGGCCGCCTTGCTAATCTGACATGTTCAATATATTACGAGTATATATTACTTTTTCAAGGTAATTTTAAAGTTCGAACATTCAGTCGTAGTTTTATATTTATTTATTATTTCTGACCAACCAACAATTGTTTATGCTGTTACATGTTAAATTTAATTTTTTATCAATGGTTAGTATTACGATTTATTATAGATTAGCACCCGCATGCCCCATTAAATAATAAATGTTACAAGTTATATTAAAGTCTAAAGTAGGATTTAAAAACAGAATTAAAATCAAAAATAAACACAAAAAATAAAATTTATAAGTACAAAAATTAAAAACAAAATCAAAATAAAACACAAAAATTAAAAACACAATTAAAATCAAAAGCAGAACCAAGAGCACAATAAAGTCATCACACTAATCAATCAGTTCACGAATCAATCAGTCAGTCACAACAATTCAATACAACACAAAATCAGATTCTAATTCAAAATATCATGAAAGCAAATTTAAGTAGGTACAATTAAAATAACACAAAACAAAAATAAAATAACATGAAATCAAATTAACATCAAATTAACATATAAGCAATTTTAAAGCCAATCTCAAAACGGAATTGCAATATTACATACCTACTATTTAATGTTATTCTGTGGAACTTGACAAACGAGTCAGAATGCTTGTCAACAAGATCGCTGTATCCGTTTAGTTGTTTACAGAGCCGAGGGACAAATAGAACTTGTGCCGAGAATTGTTCTACGCGGGACAAGGGAGTGATGGGGGTACGAGGGAGTCTAGCAGGAAGGTTTTTCAGGATATACTGTTTTAAGTCGGTAGGTACACGTAAGTATTAAATTTTCCTAAAAAAACCGTTTTTGGGCATAGCAACCACCTCTACATCTAGAAACGGAGCCCTAATGAATTGATTATGGAAATACTGCTTACAATCCTATAGGTAACAAAAACACTATGATGAAGTACTTAGTTATTCAACTTCGATCAGTGTCCTTTAGGCTAGATATCTGTATTCATTTAAATTTCGACTTCTTAATCAAGCCAAGGTTTCTTGGCTGCTTCAGATGGCATGCTTCTTCACAATCAATATTTACTAAAACTGTTTTACGTTTTACTGATTTAAGTTTATTTGCTTTTCCTCGTGGACATAGAGGTACCATTTTAGGTAGATAATATATTTCATTAAGTATTTACCGATGCTCAAAAATATATATTTACCATCGTCAGACTGTCTGATTTAAACAGGGTCACGGTTGAATCCCAATCCAAAGAGAGAGTAATGATGTTTATTAAAATAGTTAATATGGATAAAGACAATATTTTTATCACTAATTTACACATTAACATTATCGGTCAATATCGAATTGTGTCCTCTGCTAGGACCTGGGACTCAGGCCTCCTCTCTGCGAGAAGAAGAGAGCTATCCACCACAGTTCACTACACAGGCTCAAGATGGAATGGTGCTTTAGGTGACAAAGATACTTAGAAAAACTTAATTAATGCGAAAATTTTAAAGGACGCTGCAGTTTTTACTCTTGTTTTGGAATTAAGAGCGTTTATGACATACGGCATTTCATACAAACTTTCAAGCCCCTAAGCAGGATACAAATGTCTAAAAAGTTAGTAAAGAACATTTTCGAAATGTCTTATTTAAAAAAAAGATAACTGGAAATCTCTGTTTTTATGAAAAATTTAAAATTGATCTAATTTGGCTGTAGCATTATTTTTCGGAAATGTTTTTAACTGACTTTTTAGACCTTTGTATCCTGCTTATACGTACGAAGTTTCATTAAAAGCGGTTCATTCATTTCGAAAAACAAGGGCTTGAAAGTTTGTATGAAATACCGTACGTCGTAAACGCTCTTAAGCAATGTTCGTATCGTAGATTACCTCAACACTGTCAAAGATTTTATCTCAAGAAATGTGTGGAAGAAGCTTTTTCACACATTAATTGACCCCTTTACTTCGCACAATCTACATAATTAACCTACCAACACCTAGTAAAACATATGTTTCTTACATAAGTTAAATGTTTTTTAAGCAAACATTCAAAAGCAAGACATTTCAGTTTAGGTTCTTAAACTGCATCGCTCACAGTCGTACCATGACGTCCAATACGCTCAGCGGCATTTGGATCGTTGAAAGTGAATGAAAGAACGCAATTCGTTGCTGAACCGCGTTTGAAACGTTTCTTGTGAAAAAGAGACAACGCTATTATTATCAAATAAGTTTGTTTCGCGCACATTTTAGTGTTAGACACGTTCAGAAGCAAGAAACATTTTATTTGTTCATATCTCAATATCATTACTTTATAGTAAAACAGACACTCAACCGCTGCTGTTAAGATTCCACGTTAATACGGTACCTATTGTTAAAATAATTCTTAGTCAAAGTAGATATTTATTTACCTTTTGCTATTTATTATAAGAAAATAATATTTTTATTTCGACATAATAAAACAATATTTCTGTTTCGAACGTACCTACCAGAGTGTAGTTTTGATTTCAAGGAATGTCGAAAGTATTAAACATTGTATAATTTGTATAAGTACTGAAAGTAATAAATTCTTTCGAGAAGTCTATAGATAAATCTATTAGGAAAGTGAATAAATGTACAACTTGCCTCGAGATTATGACAATAGTTTGCAAGTGCTTTTTTTGTTGCATTTTAGTCGAAAAAGGACATCTGTTAAAGAAAAACAAATGCGGTTTAAAAGGCATGTAATATAGGTATTTTACACTTTAAAAGAATGATTAAAGTACCCTTACATTGGTTTTTGTAATATTCCACTAAAAAACTTTATTCTCGTCAATAATTCACCAAACGTTTCAGTTGTTAGAGAAATACTAGTAACTTTTATTGAATCGCTTATTTTGACAGTTAGCGTTTCAGTTGAGCTGCTATAAGAACGTCATGGTACCAAATACAGTACAAAATGAAATGAATGAAACCAAAACTTGCGACTCAGTTTGGGATAATCGCTGTAAGATGGCACGGCCTAAATTGAATCGTTAAACTGACGTCATGGTACGAATTAGAAGAACAGTTCAGTTTAGGTCCTAAAGTGGATCGCGTTAAGAGCTCGTGGTAGGTATGCTGACCTTGTCACTTAAACGTCGGTTCATCTAATGTTAAAGATGATTGCTCTATAATATGTTTAACCCTTCGTATCATAGATCTACGCGAGACACAACGGCTTTTTAATTGTGTCTGTAATTACGGCATTCAACCGGTTAACTTTCCCTGTTTTAGCACGATTGAACTTTTTGGTATTTGTATAACAGTCAAGTATCTTAAGTCGGTATCTACTATCTACCTAAGTATCTAAGAGCGGAAATAGATATAGGTTTTCCTAAATATTAGCTAAAAGTAGGTACCTACTTGGTTTTATGTTGAAACACAAAACAAACTGTTTTATAAAAAAAAAAAAACAATAACAACAGTCGGTGCCAAAAAACGAAAATGCGAAATCAACGACACCGACTTCCGAAATTAAAGTTATTTTTTCACTTTGTAGTGTATTTTTTTTGAAGTCGTTTTTTTTTGTGTAAAATGTTTTTATTTTTCGCTTTTACTGTTTACCCCACACAAATTCATATAACACTACTTGCTATGTAAATATCAGTGACAGGAAGTTATTAAAACATCATCATTAAATCAACTAAATGGAAAAAACATCTTATTATTGAAGGTAACTCAAAAACTACCCAAGCAAAGTTAATAAAATTTATATGGGACCACTGCTGAGACATAGGTACCTAATAAATAAAAAAAAAAACAAATCCGTCTATATATATGACGGAGTTAACCCCGAACACACATTAAGTAAATAAGTATATATTATTGGATTAACATCTAAATTGAAAACTTTCTCCTTTTTTGAAATCGGTTAATAAGTCTTGTTCTACGTAAGTTACTACTGTACTGTAAGTACTCTAACTCGGAAACCATGATACTCTCTAATCCTACAAAACTCCGATATCATGATTTCGGAGTTTTCACTGAATGCATTAGCGTCTTTATCATTGAAAATATCGAGCGATCTTATTAATTATTGAATTGTTTTGATTACTTATTAGAGGAAAAAAATAATGATGTTAGGACTTCTATTATGTTTAATGATTGTCAGTAAACGAAGGCAGTGATTAATTTTAATTGAATAAATAATTATCTCACGTGCGTTCAATGTACCTAAAGTTATGGAATCCATGTCAATTGCTTGTAGAACAATCAATTTTATTGTTATATTATTTTCAGTGATTTTTATTTAATAACTTACCTTTTATTTACTGAATATAATGTAACAAAACATTGAGTTCATTCATAAATAATATAATAGTTACTGATTTCAGTAAAATAATTGTAGGTACACTTTGTGTCTTATTTTTGCACAAAAATACCTCAAGATTTTTTTACATCCAAAAGTAGCTGAAGCCCTAACAAATAATTTAATTAAAAATATAAAAACTTACTTGAAAGTGTTTTGGCGCACAAGTAATCCGCCAGGGGCGCTGCAGCGTGCTCGTCGACGCACAAACGCGTAATGTTCTGCCCGCTGTCGGCGCCTGCGTCTTCTACTATCATTACAGATACTGTGCAATAGTGTTACAGGCATACTAAAAAATCGGTCATTCTTAAAACATCTTTCTACTGACCACGTTTTCATTCCAAATTAGCACGACCTACTATTTTTTTTTTAGTAAGTAAGTATTACCTACACAGAATTTTAATTGAACAATACGCAATTAAAATGGACTTGCTTGTTTTAGGTGAAGATCCTCGTAGCAACGAGTACCTAAGTACATACCTTATATACATGTCTTTGAGCGGATCTGATAACCTAGGTAGGTATTAGGTACTTATACCTACTTGAATCAAAGCATTGTTTGTTTCAGCTGTACACTCTGATTTTTAATTTACTATACTAAAATGACAGCTGCGTAGTTAATAAACAATGCCAAACAGGACAAAAAAACTTTTTTGCAACAAAAAAACAACCTACTGCCAAAAAAGACACTACAAAGTGAAAAATAACTTTAATTTCGGAAGTCGGTGTCGTTGGTTTCGCATTTTCGTTGTTTGCCACCGACTTCCGAAATTAAAGTCGATTGTTTTTTTTTTTTGTAAAAAAGTTTTTATTTCTCGCTTTTATTGGGTCTTTTTATAATTTAACAATAGCCTAATGTCAACTTGCTCATCGCCTTTTACAAAATATTGCTTTTGCCGATGCAAGGACGTTAATTGTTGAGGAGTTCTCCTAGGTATTTCATCATCAGCTCCATTTCACCATTCGCATTGTGACGAGCATAATAAATTGCTTAGCAACCATATCAAAGTAGGTACCTAATCGAATCGCAACCCGTGAAATACTTATTATTGAGTAGTTCTGATGGCCATCTGTGGTCTTCATCATCAGTTCCACTTCACCAAATGGTGCTTTCCGAGATCAAATGCACGAGTTAGGTAGGTACTATAAATAATACCCAAATCGCTATAGGTGTGCCTATAATATTTGAAGAATTCCTTCAATTTATCCAGGATCCCATCATCAGATCCTGACCTAATGACAACCTGAAAAGTAGGTATACCCTTTCAAATATTTCGTTTTTTTTTTCAAATCGGTTTAGCCGTTTTATATCATATAATAATCAAAATAATCGGAGAACATACCTACATAAAAAAAGATTCCGATGAACTGAGAACCTCCTCCTTTTTTTGAAGTCGGTTAAAAAAGGTCGTTCACAGCTGTCATTATGATCTAGCAAATTAAAAGTAGATGTTAAGTCTCTTCACCATTGTGAATAGTATGTAGAATAAAAATAAATATAACCTTCTCCTTTTTGGAATTCGGTTAAAAAGTAGTTTTAGACGAGTTCAAAAATGTCGTGCGATTCCAACATTTCCAACTGAACCGCAATCAATAAAATTTGGAAAATCCTAAAGTGCACGACTCATAATGCTCATTTGATCGTATAAAAAACCATAATTATGTAGATATTATATTAAGTACTTGGTTTTTTATTAATTAGGTACTATAATAACGGCACGCCCCAGCTTCGCACAGGTGCATTTTTTTTTTCATTTTTCTTTCATACAAACCTTGTCCTTGCAATAGGTACTGAACACAACAAAAAAAGAATTATCTAATTTGGTGCAGTCATTCAAAAGGTAGGTATGCGCGTACCACAGGCATTTTGGCGATATGTATACTTACTATGTAAGGATAATTAAAAAATTTCGTTTTGATGGATTAAATGGGATTGGGCGGGTCACATCAGCCGTGTGCACGATGACCGCTGGGCAAAAATCTCCACACAATGGTCGCCTGAAGATGGATAGCGCCGCCGCCGAGGCCGGCCCAGAAGGAGATGACGAGATGACCTAGATGCGTACCGCGAGGGTTGGTTCGAGGTGGCGCTATAAAAGAGTTCATGGAAGGATTTGGGGGCGGGCGGGAGGCCTTTGCCCAGCAGTGGGATTGTACCTACAGGCTTACAAAAAATAAAAATAAAACTAGGTACTTTGAAATAAAAGAGCCATTTTCAATAGGGTTCCTCAAACGGGTGAAACCAATCTACTAAATCAAAAAAAAAATTACTCAATTAAGTAATTGATTTTTTCGCAAGCTACAAAGTTTTCAGGTGAATGAATGAATGACGGATTTTTTTTTTGGAAATGTTTTGATGTTTTTTTCGTTTCTAGTACATTACATTGTTGAAAGTACAGAATTAATGTCCATTAAATTACCTATACAATGTAGGTTATGTGTAATACCAGGAGTAGGTACCTATCTATAACAATAGAAGCAGTTGCAGAAGGGAGGCAAAAAAAATTTTTGATGTTTTTGTTAAAGCACTCTCTGCTTCGAATTATGAGTCGTGCAAAATTCAAAACATATTATCATTGTACATACTTATTATTCATATGACACGTCTGAAGGACATTAACTGTCTTAAAATAAATGTGAATGGGTTGGTGGATGAATTAAACCAGAAGTGAAAGTTAGGTACCTACATGAATACGGTTGCTTTTTAACTGTGACAATTTAACGTTTGACTTGAAACTCAAAAGGCATTGATAGAATCAGAAACTTCATCAGAAAGCCAATTCCTGTAATTAAAAACGTTCAAAATCTAGTCACAATCTCTGTGACAATCAATGTCAAAAACTTGTCAAAAATGTAGGCAAAGTAGAGGTATTTTTGAGAGATTGTGACTGAGATCACACTGTGAACTTTCAACTGATAGGTCCTTTTTTTTTCAGATACCTACCTAATAGTTTTTAGCAAGGTGCCCGCGATAACAAGTCTTTCAATGGAGGACGACTGTGGTTGTTTGTGGAGTTTGGGACTCCTAACCATAGAAATGAAAACAAAAACCTATAAAATGACAGGATGTAAAAAAAAACTTGAAGGACCTCTTGCAAAAGGTTCAAATCAAATCAATACAAATTATTTATTTGCATAATATAGGTGAGTATAAACAGATCTTACATATAGGTTGTTGGGTTGATTTACTATTACCGAAATGGATACCTACCAAAAAAATTACAATTAGGTATGTTTTTTTTTTTTTAGCCTATTCTATTCCACAGATTGGCAAAAGGCTCCCCAATATAAAATCCGCGTAAAAAGAACCTGGCATAAGTAGTTACACGTTAGAATAGCTCAGCAAACAAAAAGCATGTCTGTAACAGAACCTAGCTGTTCTATGTCTGTAAGATTGCTCTGCCAACCGACTTTCGGAATGCGGTAACAACAATAATTTAAGGGTTACGTTCAGCTGTTATTGCGATTTGCTGTTGTGCACAGTGCTAGAGGTACCTTGAGCATGTATTGTGATGCGTGACTTATTGTATTTTTAAATTACCACTCCCAATCACAATCTGAATATTTTTTAAGGATATTAACGTAATTAACACAATCAATGTTTTTGAACTGTCCAAATGAAAGCCATTGCTATCAACTGTTAGTGTGGTACCGCTGTTACAATCTAAAGAAAACAAATCTGTACCTAAATAACACCTTTGTTGGTCAAATCTGATTCTGACAAATGCGTGCACTGACAGGACAGGTCCTCTCAATCTGTGTGGTGCTTTCCTCAAAAGACCATCTCAGACATCGATCTACATGGTCTTCATATAACCTGACCAAGATTATGAAGAGACTGTGACCTTTCCGTATATACAAAGTACTCTTTGCTGTGACCTCTGAGTTTGTTTCGGCCTTTCTTCTTAGAGTAGTCAGATAGGAAACGCCGACCTCATCTAGTTTTATAAAAAATATGATTGACGTGTAAAACTGTTTGTGTAAACCTACTTACAAAAATAAAATCGTTTATCGAGGAGTTCTCCTGGTAAAGAACCAGGAGAACTCCTCAACAACCACTCGCCATACGCATTGCGACGAGCATAAATTGCTTAGCAACCATATTAAAGTAATTGAATACTCAATGATAAATATTTCACGGGTTGCCCGTGAAATATTAATCATTGAGTATTCCGATAGCCATCTGTAACGTGGTCTTCATCATCAGCTCCACTTTACCAAATTATGATTTCCGAGAGCAAATGCTCAAGTTACTTTAAAATAGGTACCCAAATCGCTATAGGTTTGCCTATAAAATTTTAGGCCTTCCCTCGGTTTCCATGGGATCCTCTCATCAGATTCCAACTTGATGACAATGGGACCATCTCGAGAGTAATACCATTTCAAAAAAAAAATTAAAAAAATCAAATCGATCCACAATGGGGATTGTTAAAAATTTCTAACCATTACATTTTATTTTATTTTTTGAAAATTTAGAGCATTTTGAGAAACTAATTTGAATATTTTGATGATTGGCTCAATAGTTTTTTTTTATATTTAACTATTTAAAATTTTTAAGGTAGGTTACGTCATCAGTGGCACTAAAGATTAAGTGCTGTTGCCTCACTAGTACAGAAAAAAAAATCTGTCAACACAACGTCATCCACACCTGTCAAAGTGTCAAAGTATCAATCTATTAAAAATTTTCATTCCATAGCATTTCATTCCATTTTTTTGTATTCCATAGCTCTTCCGATATATTAAATATTGTCGATTGTTGAAACAATGTAATCAGATTTATAAACGAGATGAATAAGAGGCAAGTCGGAATGTTTAAATTTAATATATTTTTGACATTAAGTATATTATAATTTTACACTTGACACTGACGTATTGTAGACAATACTTGCCACTTACTTTTTATTTTATTTTTGAGGTAACGATACTAAACTGTACGGTCGCAGGTGACGTAATTTGAAGGGCACAGAAGGTCAATCGTATTTTATCAAAAATATCAATAAATATTAATATTTTTCGTAAATTTATTAGTCCATAATGATTAGTAACGCTATTCCTCGAAATGGTTTTTCAATTACAACATTTAAAAAAATATGAACAATGCCCATTGACGGAAAAATCGGTGAACATACATAAAACAAAAAAAACATGTTAAAAGTCGAACATATAACCTCCTCCTTTTTGGAAGTCGGTTAATATGCCAGCTTCCATAGAAAAATGTTTGAACTCCTTTGTCATAAATTGTTTCCTAAATTCAAGCTTCACCACAACAAGCTTTTCCCCACAACGAAGTTACAGGGGGTCCAAATGTCGTAAATAGCTTCAAGAAAAGGATGATACGGCAGTGCCTTTGTTTGTTTGTTTTTTCTCGACTTTGTTGGGGCACTTTCGTGCATGTGGGTAATCAGCTTAAAATGTTCCCGCTCGCGCTGCTGAGGCACAGCCCTCTCAGTGAGACGCAGTGGGCCGTAATCCTCCACGCGGGCCCAGTGAGGGTTGGTAGGTAGGTACCTAGATTTCACATGACTTCGAATTTTTAGTTCTGGGACTGTTGGACATCTTGGATTCCTCACGATGTTTTCCTTCACAGTTTTGAGAGCAGTGGTGATAATATAATTTATACAAAGTAAAACGCCTGCTTGGATTCGAACCTACGACCTACAACTCGTATGTCGCGGCCGTTACCACTAGGCCACCACTGCCGTGCCGCCCCCAGATAATATTGGGATTTTTTTTCTTGTGAGGGTATTATTACGATACCTAAGGAACCCTAAAAATTAAGCATAATCGGCCAGTGTTGCCAATTTTATTTGACCTGTGGTAGATATATACCTAATCATGGTGATTATGAACTTCAGCCAATGTGTGGTCAGGGTTACCTACTATGTAAGTAAGAATAGGTATTGGTAGGTATGATATTTACAAAGTATCTACCAATCTATACAATTTTAACCGACTGCAAGAAAAGGGCGAGGTTATGCATTCGTTGTTTTTTTTTTCCATGTAAGTAGGTGACACCGATTTCTCCGTGATTACTTAGGTTCTGGTGCTGTTTACCTACGGGATGTTTTCATTATTTGGTAGCACACAGCACGGAGCAACATGTTTTATTCTTCGTGGACGCTTGTGATGAATGATGTTTTCTTTAGGCTTACATCAAACAATGTAGGTATAACTTGGAACATAGTTAACTTAAACATAGGTAATGTGCTGGCACTTTTTGATTTGCTGAATGGGCCTGCTCTCGACCTCGATCATGCCTGGTGGAAAGCGATAGATGAGGTCTATGATGGAACGAGCGGGCCCAAAAGATGCCTGTGCACTCTAACTTTGAAGTAAAAAGGGTGGATTGTTTGTAAGCACGGCTACGCATCAAGCTATACATAACCAGTATTTAAGCTGACTTCTGATTGTACGAAAAACCTATACAATGCGACTGGAAAGGCATAGCTTGATGTGTAGCCCTGTGTACATTTCTTAGGCCAGCCATACACGGACAGCTTGAAGCAGCCAGTATCGACTGCTTCAAGCTGCGACTGCATTACTAAAGTCTTCTACGTACACACATACACGCCTCGAGCAGTCGCGACTGCTTCGGGCGGTCGGCAGCGCGGTGAAATTTCATCGTGCGGTCAAGCAGTCGCCAGGCAGTTGCTCGAGCTTTCCACTGCTCTCGCACAGTTAAGTACCTCTGCCCGCCCTCTTCATTCCACGACGCATGTGTTAAGGCCGGCATTAAAAACCGCAGTGCAGTTGATACCGACTGCTGCAGCAGCAAGCAGTCAGGTATCAATGGCAGCTTCAAACGGTTGAATTTGACTGCATGAGCAGTCCGTGTATGTTGATTATTGGCTTATTTATTTATTTAATACTTCAAGCACATAAATGTACAGAGGCGGACTTAATGGCTTACTGCTGGAGCAGTCCGTGTATAAGCCAAGCCAAGCCAAGCCAAGTGAAAAAAAATACCAAAAATGAAAAACAATGCTTATAAATAACTCAAAATATGTATAATTATTTTCGTACCTACATAGTTCAATAGACAAATAACAGAAATTATGAATCAATTATTAAGCTACTTACATTTTGTTTGTATATAAATGTGCATTTATGACATAATATCTATTATTAAAAGTAAAAAATCTAGCTAAGGCAACTCTTATAATCGGCTAGTTTTCTGCACTATAATAGAAAAAAGTAAAAATCTGATTAGAGTAAGACAAGAAGATAATAGTGTAAAACATTATATTATGGAGTGACAGTTATCACGATTATGAACAACTTTTACTATGGAACCAACTGCAGTATAGAAAATATTAAATAGCTGATCCATACATTTGTGTTTCCATAAATCGACAAAATATATGGAACTGTTGTTTTTTTTTCGCGATATCAGTGTTGGGCCTATAGTAAAAATTATTCATGACAAGTTCAATGACCGAATTAAAGGTTTAGAGTCAACAAAAACTTATATTGTAGATTTAAGAGTGGATGTATGAACAAATGTTGTAGGACTGATTTTACCAAAATCAGTTACCTTTTATCCATGTAATCTACTAGTGCAATAAAATTGACGTATAACAGTTTTAGTACTGAAACTGTAAAAAATTCAAAATTTATACTTAGAAATTCACCCTAAATGTATTAACTTATTTTTATGTGCGTGAGCATCATAAAGTTTAATTATTATATTTAAATTGATGAGTTTCTATTGTACTATGACCGCTCTGAACTATGCAACAAGCAAGAATCCGTGGAATCAATAACACTGTATAAAGGTAATAAACTCACGAAACACACAATAAGGCACCGGGCAGTCGTGAAGGCAGTGGGAGATGTCCGGAGATAGGTCACTCTCTAAACCATCTCCCCAAACTATGGTAAAGTCCAAAGCGGCCAAACACCCAATTTTGTACATAATATTGTCCTAGTATCCTACTAGTTGTCCTATAAAAATCTTTTTGTTTTTATTGTATTTTCTCGCTGCTCATGAAACATTTAATCTACGTGCAACCACTATGCAATATATTGTAAGTTATAGTGAGGTGAGGCTATTAGTTGTATTAATATTACCTTTAGGAACTTCCTACATACTGTAACTCTTTGATAGTTTACTTCTACAAGAACTAATGTACTTATATATTTAGCAAGGCTAATTGTTTTTTTTTTTATGAATAAGTCTTAGCTAATCTTTGTGACCATAGTAAGCCTAACTTGTATATTTTATCGCTTAAAAAAGTCATGCTGACTGAAACGTGTCTACGAGAAATCAGCACGACATAATATAAACTTTCTGAAGGCACGGCAGTGCCCATTTGTTTTACTTTCGAAGAAACAATTCAGGGCAGTTTCAAACAATGGAATACATTAAGGACTTGTTTTCTGTGAGAATCTGTCTGTTTCTGAAGCAGATATTCGACTAAACCCTTGAGTTCCTGTCCTCAATAGTTTACACAATTTCAATAATAAAAGTTTACTCACTGCTTACAAATGTTAAGATTGATTAGCTCAACAAACCCAGAAAGTATTCACTGAAAGTCAGTTATTTTTTAAGAAAAATTAAAACAACTAGTGAAACCGAACAACCAACAAAGTTGCGTGGAGTGACCAACCAACAAAGTTGCGTGGAGTGACCACGCAACAAGTAAACATCGTATGACATAACAAGTGATTTCTCAGATTGCAGGAACAAATCAATTGTTTTATAATTTTCGGTAGTAACTAAGAGTTAGTTATAACAACATTGAACTTGGCATTACATAGATGACACAAAAAATGTGTCTGAATGTTTTTGAGAACTACTATTCAATTATTCAGCTATATAAATACTAGTATTTACTAAAAAAAATTGCTATTGGTTACATAAAATAATCACAGAAAACTGATTACAATAAGTAACATATCTACATAATTATTCATCTCAATATGTGCAATTGCCCCGTACAAAAAAGATCTTATTATAATGGCAGTAATCATAAAAATATTTAGCAGTCAATTATATCAACGACATGTATAATTGTAACACAATAAGGCTAGGCGCAAATAAGCCAATGGCCACAGCTACCGGTAGCCCAACGACAAGCAGTTCCATTTTTTTTCATACATTTTGTATGGATTCGCTACAGCAGTACTCAACACCACAGCAAGAGGCGATCGGCGGCGGTTGCGGCCGGCAGAGAGGCGGTGGTTGCGGCCGGTGACTCGTGTGCGCTCACCCTTAGACGGTGGAATTACACATTTAATTTGCTTTTATATCGACTAATCTTAAATATAAGAAAACAGTACATTGTACAAACGCCAGCTCATCAAGCTACCCGAAAATGTCAAATTTTATCAATTATCACTTTGAACCTTATGCTTTAGCGATAAAATTGAAAATCTATTAATGATAAATTTGACAGATAGCAATTTGATATTTTATTTGTTTATTTTTTTATTTGATTTGGAATTTGGTAGCTTGATGAGCTGTGGTGTGTATATGTTATGGGCCAAGTGATTAATGCGGGCAGTATTCATAATGCCCGGGCAGTATGAATAATGCCCAGCCATATCGGACCAAGTGATTAATTACAATCTACACTCACCTATTTATTACATTGCCCGGGCATTATGAATATTGCTACATGATGATCGGGCAATGAGATTAATAGGTAAATTTTTACGTGGTGCGCTGCGGTGCGGGGCCGGAAACAAACACGTGACGCGCGCTAACCAATCAGAGACCGAAACGGGGCAGCGCGGGGCTGTTAGACGTAGTCGACGAAGCCTCGCTTCGCGGGACCCCATTTCTGTGAAAAGGGTTTAAAGTAACCTAACCTAACCTCGGGGTGCCCTTCCCTCGCTTTACTCGCTCACTTGAACCGCCATCATCCCCTTCGAACCTAACCTGTCCGAGTCGGAGTGGTCCAAGAGCATGGTTTACATCACTCTGCCAATAGGCACTGGGCATTATTCATTATGCCCGGGCAATGTGATAAATTGATTGGTTATAATCACATTGCCCGCTATTATTGGGCATTATTGATATTGCCCGGGCATTATTCATAATGCCCGATTAATCACTTAGCCCATGACATATACACAACAATCGTACACAGTGCTTATACATACATCACTTTTAAATATTGCACTCTCATGGTCAAGCTAGTAAAAAATATAATTATCATTTTATTTATCTGTTCTTTCTACAAAAATGCAAGAATTTGGAAAGACTTTACGTGTCATTTTATGCTTTGAAAAATTAAAACAATAATAATATTTATAAAAGGGTTGGCAACCCTTTAACACTACTACTACTTTATGTGTTAACATCATCATCATCTGCCTAGCATTTTCCCAACTATGTTTCTGCTTCCAGTCTAACCGGATGCGGATGCGGATGACTTTATGTGTTAATATAACAACTTTAATTACCCCGGACATACGTGTTAATGAAATAACCCAAAACCTGAAACTAGTTTGTTTAGAATCGGCAGCAAAATCGAATACAATAATTTTGAATATAGGTTTTTTTTCCAAAAAATAATTATTTGTCATGCCATATCTAATATTTTTTAACGACGCTGTTCACTACGACCGTGACACTATTGTCCAACGCGATGTAGAAAAAAAGCGGGGGCGAGGGTGAGGGGAGGGGGGGGAGAGCTGGCGCCAAGTTCGGGAGACGCGCCGGCGCGGCGCCCGCCTACCCTCCGTAGTCTCCCTAGCGCAGCCACGCGCGCGCGTCATGCGCCAACACGGGGTAGGACTTAGGGCGAGCATACCACTACAGACGGTGTTAGGAATTAAATGTACTGGTACTATTTCCAGCTTCGTGTTGAGTTTTAATTTACGAAAACGTAAATTACGAGGATAATTACTAGCGACACTACAGTGATAAATTCTTTGAAAAGTAATTTACGAAAACGTGCTTTAACGTGTATTCAACAAGGTGGTAGACATTTTGAGGCATTGCTGTGACAAACAATGAACGATTTTAAATAGGTAGGTTGATTTATTGAAATAATTATTGTAAATATGGTGATTCAAATGTTTTAAACACGCCAAGTTTTGTTTACCACCACCGGCTTTTTGACTTTTCTTTCAACTAGAATTCGCTTATTTTTAAGCGTGTTAGGTTTACATGCAGCCAGTCCAAAGCCTGGAAAAAGTGTGATGGAAAAATTTGAGTCACTTTTCTATTCCAAAGCAAAACATACGCATTATTTAATAACAGGACGAGGGGGGTCAACGAACGTTTGACAGCGGCGCGGCAATAGAGCTAGGAATCTGTAAAAAGTAGCGCCACAACAACATTTACAAATATCTTTTACAATAATTTATGAAAATAAATAATTATACGTCATATCAATTTATTAATATAAAAATCGTTTGGGGTGTCCGGGGTTTTGGGTTATTTCATTAACACATTGTATCGAGCAAGAAAAGGCTTGACAGGCACCGGCCGCTAGTTTGGCAACATACACTCACCAAAAACATCTCCAAAGGAAAAGTCTGTACCCTCTTGAGTAGCATAAATACATTCTAGACCTATAGAAGTGTTCTCGCTGGAGAGCCAAATCTAACAGCCAAATGTTTCATAACACATCAACTTGAAGTATTGAAGACTGCTTGCAGATATAAAAGAAGAAAAATTAATATTATTCGATTACATAGAATATCTGGTAATTATAATTGTGTGATTTCAGAGTTGGTCCCATAGTGAAATTTGTTGATATTCATGGGTAGAACAGCCTGTAAAAATTTCGAGACGGTAAAAAATATCATCTGGTATAAATAGTAACTGAAAAATAACAAGAAGCCTTACCTAACAGCTAACAATTCATTGTCAACTATCAATAATTCTACTAATTAAACGTGTGATTTGATTAGAAACTGAGCAGTTATATACATTAGCCTTTAAAAAAAAAACATTTTAGTGTTACTGTTGATATCTTTTCATCTTTCTTTCCATTTTTTTCTTTTTCTTTTCGTCTTGTTCCGTATCTTGTGGGGCCTCTTGGAAGAACCAGGGGCCGAGCACATTGGTCCATAAAAGCCAGAATGCGCGCGCTGGCAAAAGCAGCAGCAACAGCCAAAAGTAGTTAGATACTGCAGCGAGGACATGCGTTATCGATGATAGTATAATAATGTCTTTCACGTGTCTGAAAAAGAAGCATTGTAAAGTGCGTTAGCATAACTGCCAATTTATTATACTTAATTACATTAATGCAATTCAATAAAATTCAATTTTATGTTGATCATCAGAAAACAGTGTTTAAGTTAATGTTATACATTTGCTGTGCTTATCAGCAATGCGGTCGCTAGCTGTGAATGTGCCCACACCTTTTTGTACCAAAGGAGTTTTTTTTTTTTTTCAATATAGGTCACTCATTGACGTTGAGTAATCCTTTACCTATAAAACTCGATATACTAATAAATCTAATATATAAAATTCTCGTGTCACAGTTTTCGTTGCCATACTCCTCCGAAACGGCTTGACCGATTTTGATGAAATTTTTTGTGCTTATCCGGTATCTATGAGAATCGGCCAACATCTATTTTTCATACCCCTAAATCGAAACTTACGCGGGTGAAACCGCGGGGCGCAGCTAGTGATGTATAAAGTTAGGATAATGTATATTCCCAAAAAGCATAAATATGGTTACACCACGGAGTACAGAAAGAAGCGGAGATGCCGCAAGGCAAATAGGTCAGTCTTCTTCAATTAGGTCATGACGTCACAGTGGGCGGTGCCATAAATCTTAGTTTCGAATGAATCGCCATCGCGTTCAGGTCTGTTGCATTGTAATAGTTTTTTAATTGTTAAATTATTTTAACAATGAAGTGCGCTGTTGTTGGATGAAAAAAATGTTCAGGATCAAAACTGAAACATATTGATGGCATAACATTTCACGTGTAAGTCCCTAAAATTAATATCTTTATTTTAAAACACATTTTCTCGTTTGGTCGCTAGATTGTAGCTAGAGACATCTGTTGTCGAAGAGATACATTCTAACCACTTCTCATCTATTACGTGTTTTTATCATTATCAATGCATTATTGTGACCAATTTTCTGGTCAAATAACTTGTTTAAGTTTATTTTGGTCGCTTTATGTTATTTCATAGATACATTACATACCATACACATGAAACCAGAAGAATTTAAAATAAGAAAAATGCGCCATCTGTCGGTACGTAGTCCTAACAGATAAATAAAAATGTGTGCGTCATGCCAGCAAGACCCTATTTTATTAAATTCTACTAAGCAATAATTTATTTGTTTTTTTAATCCTTATTTATTTTTTTGCTAAATTAATAATAGGAGAAAATTGCTTCGACTCATTAAATGCACATGCGCATGATCAAGATCCAATTTTCAACCATATCACGTTATTAATGAAAGCTATAAGCCTATATTGTAATACGACACTTAATTATTACAGTAAGCTCGAAAATATTGTATTGTCCAAAAGGCAGCATTTAAATAAAACTATGTTGTTTATTGGCCAATAATAAGCATTGTACAATAAAGATTGATGATTTTAACAACTTTTTTATTTTACTATCTACCTAGGTAGGTAGATAGGGCAGGTACCCTATCTACCTGCATACCCTACCCACCTAACCTATCTGCCTAGGTAGGTATCACATGACACGAAAAAAAATCAAACAGGGATCACACTACCCACCCTTTGGGCCTTGCCCGCAGTTGGTAATAAACAATATGGTCCCGCCATACTAACGCACATATAATGTTCTGGAACAAAGTGTCATGCTTTGTAACGCCATAGTGGTCAGTAGACGAACTAAAATGAAAAATAGCTAGTTATAATTCCTTTCACCGCTAGATGGACTTACAAATAATGGGCGGGTTTTCCACCTTGGGGTGTTGTGGCCATCGTCGTACCTCGTCCCCCTGTCACCCGCATGCTGGCGACGCTTCTTTATAAAGAGATTTTACCTTGCACCACCTCCGCTTCTTTCTGCACTCCGTGGGTTACACTAATAATCTACATATTTATTAAAAATCTTAAATTCATTCATACACTGACATACAACGCACAGCCTAAACCGCTGGGTCTAGATGTATGAAATTTTGCACTTGAGTTCCTTAATAACGAAAGTTTTAGAACGAAGAACGAAGAATTAAAGAAAAATCATGCCCTTAAGGTACCACTAGTCGATATTTTTTCCATACAAATTTCGGGAGAGTATTACTCCACTGTTTGGCATTATGCATCCAAAGTTAAACATGATATCGTTTTGACTTATTATTAATTGTGTCTGTACGGAAACAGAATAGTAAAATAAAAAACCATTAAAAAGTTCTGAGCTAAAAGATTCGTTTTTTTTTTTTGCTACTTTTGGCGCAACTTGGGGTGTAAATAAGTAATAAAAGAATTTGTAAAATCTTCAAAACCAAGTCCGTACCGACAAAGCTCAGTTATCGAAGAGTTCAATAAACTTTATTTATCGCGACTATCAGTTTGGAACGGTGTTTCTATGCGTGAGAACTAGACGTTGTGCGTGTAGACTAGCGTCTAACTGCTCATCACTAATACTAGCTCTGTCAGACACAAAGCCAGGTGAGACAGCGTGCTTTTAGGCCATGACCTATGGTCAAACTGACTGATGGTGGTGGAAATCACTGATGTGAGTTCGAGCTCGCGACTAGTTTAATCTTAAGAGATTAAATTGGGCATGAGTTTGTAATTTTTCGGATGGGGAAATTTCATTGAGCACATAGCTTGTAATTAAAAATACTTCAAACATAAGTTTTATCCTTATTAAGAGGGACAGTATCTAAAGTTTTGACTTTATCTTTGTGTATAGTAAGTAGTAAAAGTACTTGGTTTAATAATATTTCAGTGCGATGCATGATTATGTAAATACTTATTATACTTATAGCATTTTATTTTGCTAAGAGCTTGAAGAATGTATGACATCGGGCATCACAAAGGCCGCATTCCGAATTGGCTTTAATCGCTCACAGCACTTACATCATCTCACATGCGTTCCGTCATCAATTCGGAACGCTCGTGAACGCGCTCACAGTGTTTACTCAATGTCAAAACGATATTATTACAGTATTTCCTTGTATAAACACCACATTTCTTTTTCTTTGGTTAGGTGGCGACTGTCAGCCAGAAGCACAATTTCGAAAAATGCCACGTTAGTTTAAGACGGCGTCGACCAAATGCCGACCACGTAGTGGCGCCCTCATCGTTTGTTTGGTTATTTCTTTTATTTTAGAATGAAAATGCAGAAAATAAGCACGTTAAGTTGTGCTCCTCAAGATTATACGTCAATATTATTATAAACGGTAATTTTACATTTTATTATAATCATAAAAACGGATAAACCACTATTTTCCGTTTTTATGATTATAATATAACTAAACAATGTAAAACTACCACTACTACTCGAGGAGCACAACTTAACGTGCTTATTTTCTGAATTTTCATTCTAAAATAAAAGAAATAACCAAACAAACGATGAGGGCGCCACTAGTGGGTCGGCGCCCCCTTAATTTAAAGATATGGTGCAACTCAAAACAAAACACACACTGACACATCTTCACACACACTGTTATTTTGGAGAGCGCTCAACGGTTATTTTATTGCACTAGCTTCCACCCGCGGCTTTGCCCGCGAGGTGTGTCGATAAAAACTATCCTATGTCCTTTCCCGGGATGCAATCTATCTCTCTGCCAAGTTTTATCGCAATCCGTTCAGTGGTTTAGGCGTGAAAAGGTAACGTACAGACAGACAGACAGAGTTACTTTCGAATTTATAGTATTAGTATGGATGGCATGGTAGGCGTTATCGCAAGATGGCGCATGTCATGACGTCATCTATGACGAATCACGGGACATCGTTATCGAGCTCACGCTAATTCGCACGCTCAAATCGATTACATTCCCAACTCGGAGCGCACCCAAAATGATACCAAGGCCGCCTTCCGAATTGGCCAATATCGCTCACAGCACTCAAATCGTCTCACATGCGTTCCATAATGGATATCACGATTATGACAGCTGAGAGCTGTCAACAATTCGGAACACTCGTTAGCGCGCTCACAGTGCTTAGTCGGTGTCAAAAAGATATTACAGCAGTATTTCTTCATAAAAACACCACACGTTTCTTCCTTTTCTTTGTTTAGGTGGCTACTGTCAGCCAGAAGCACAATTTCGAAAATGCCACGTTATTAAAAAGATATGATGCAGCTCAAAACAAAACACACACTGACACATCCTCATCCTCACACACACACACAATGTCATTTTTGACAGCGCTCACGGTGATATTAGTACGAGGCATGGTCGGCGTTATCGCAAGATGGCGCATGCCATGACGTCATCTATGACGATTCACGGGACATCGTTATCGCGCTCACGCCAATTCGGTACGGGTTTTAGTACGCTCAAATCGATTACATCGATTATTTCCTCAATTCGGAACGCGCCCCAATACAGAAAATGGTATAGTACTATGTTTTTATCACTTCCACATTTAGCAAATATTTCGTTATTCTTCTACGCTTTTTTTCTAACTATATCACACTTATTTTAATAACTGTAATATTACACCTTCTCACTTGGGTGAGTTGGAGGAAGATGTAAGTTGAACTTCGGAAAGTGGATCTTTTATTTATTTATTAATAACCAACTTATATTGACAGTTTGCACCACACATACAAGTTATTAGTCAATATTTACACATGTCATACAATCATAAAATTAGGTTAAATCACATAATAAAAATTTAATGAAATTTAAATAAAATGAAAACAAAATTGGTCGAAATTAGATAGTATTAGAAAAAAATTGTCAAAATTAAATAGAATTAGGATTAATTGGAATAGAGTTATTAATAACAGGTAACAGTTTTACTCCAAGGAGATTGTATTGGGAGTGGCAATGGACTCCAGGTATAGAGTAGCAGTGTTCAGGAAACTCAGTTCAGTACTCGCAAAGCCATCTGAGGACTCGTCATATAGCAGAATGTTGTTGATATGTGTGAGGGCTAGGTACAGCGGACTGGTCTTAAGGGTTATGGTACCGGTTTGAGGTATTTTGAATAGAGGACGTCGCGCGTCGGCGGGGGCGAAGTGTGTGTCTAATGGCTAGTGGGATGTTAAAAGAGATGTACTGAAGTAAGGAGGAATTAAAATGGGTACCACGAATTAGGTGGAGTATTTTACCAGACTAAGATTTGTGTTGCAATCTATGCTCCTCCTCCAATCGTGCCCTTTGTACCCAAAAACAAGCAGCCACAGTGACCTTTACGCTGCCATTGATAATGCCATGGAATTGGTGAAGTATTGGGCCAACAAAATTTAACTGTTGTGCCAGTAACACGATGAAGAAGAACAGTAATATTACTTTTTTTTAGAACTATTTATACTAATATAATATGTAAGCTCCTCCAGACTGTATTCCAGCCATGGCGGCCAATCTCAACAGACTAGCCTTCAGCATGGGAGATATTATAGTGCACAAGTGTGCGTGCAGACACAGACGCACTCCCTCTTCCCCACCCTCAGTCCGATGGGACAGCAACCCGACACGACCGGAGAGAGATCAGGCGCAGGACCAACGGCTTAACATGCTGTCCGAGGCATGGGGGTATCACACTGCCAACTTCCAAACTCCTGGCTGTTACTAAGAATTTTCTGATAGAAAAACTCAATAACACTGCTCAACCCGGGAATATAACACAGGACCCTATGCTCAGGAGTCGTGCTTGCGACCAGGAGACCAACGGGGCAGTTACTAAAATATGTAAATACATAATATAAATAGAATTTGTACTTACTCTCCCATGCCGCCCTCCATATTCAAATCAAGGCCAGGGTCAATAAGTTGGCCATTTTCAGAATACGTAGGACGACTGATGTATCTCATCATTTGGTAGCACCCAAGATATATTGATAAAATAAGTATGTTTAAGAACTGAAAAGGAAATGAAAGTAATGTATGAGTTGAGAAAAATAATGCTGAATTTCTGCAATATTCTAGTTTAATAAGCAGTACCTATACTTACAATAATTCCAGCGGTTAAGTTGTCCCAAAAAAATCCAATGGAGACAACACTGTAAGCAGCAATTGCTCCGAGTGCCATGATGCGGTAAAAGCTAATAGTCGACACATTCTCCATCAGTATCTGTTTAGCACCTTTGGTAGGGGCTTTTCCTTTTGGAGGCTGTAATAGGAATTTTAAAAACATTATGAAAATCTATAAAAGGGCATGTATCTCTATGGTAAATTATTTGTCATTCTTCTTTTGCCTCTCCAGGTTCCATGTTACTTGGGGTTGGCATAATATGTTTTTCTCTTTTGTACTCCCCATTATCATTCAATCCTGTTTCTTCACGCAATCCTTTCATAATTATTGTATTAAAGAGATCAATCAGGTGTTTAACATCCCAAAAATAAGGTGTGAAGTCCAGTACGTTTTTTTTTACAGGAATAACATTTTGTAGATTTTTTTACCATTGCAAAGATAGTTGATTCAACTCTCAGGCTGCTTTCTTAGTCACATAGAGTAACCAGTCACAGTATGATTAGCGAGCTTTCTGTCAAATGTTGTTTATTTGAAACAATGAGTTCATCGTAAGTATTTGATATGAATGTTGGGGATTTAATGGATTCGTTGAATAATTAAAAGATAATCGGTCTATAAAATGTGCTCAATCATCTGAAATAAATTAAACTAAATTACTTACCGGAGCCATTCTTAAGTTATTTCAAACACGACGTAAAGGGATATTTAATGTAAACTAATTAATCAATTCTAATGAAAAATCTTTAACGGTTACAAAATAACAAAAGCATAGACGAATTCGTAGAACCGTGCCAGCGAAGACCTTTTGGTTTCAATTTCATCATTTCAGTCCGTGGCTCCGTGCTTCGATTCGCGGACGTCAACGATGATGACGTAGTTAATGTCATTTTTTATTTTTTTATTCCCTCTTTGACATTTAGTCTTTTTATACACAACAAAAAGGAGATATTTGTGAAAAAAAATAACATGTAATTAATGAATGTAACAAGAAAAACCAAACAAAAGTAGGGAGAAAGAGTACGGACAGAGTATAATCTTACCCCCTTACTAATAAACGTATTACATCAGATGAATAGTTACACACAGATTTCTCTCTTTCAGTCGTCCTCGTCAGTTTGACTTTCGAAAGAAAAAGATAAAGCGTTGTGTAACTATACAGATGTTAAACAACGGTTACTAATAAGGAGAAGTACCTATATAAAACCAAGCATGATGCTATTTACTGTAAGTAGTGTAAGATCATAAGATTTGTGCTCTGTGTTCATCGTTCGCCCGAGAATTTCATTATTTTCCGTCTGGAGTACTATAGATGGCGCTGGAAGGAAGGTGTTGTGAACTTGTGATCATGGACTTATACTAGTACTAGCTGCACCCCGCGGTTTCACCCGCATAAGTTTCGATCCCGTAGGAATATCGGGATAAAAAGTATTATGTGTCAATCCGGGTTATAAATTATCTGTGTACCAAATTTCATCCAAATCCATTCAGTAGTTTTTGCGTGAAAGAGTAACAAACATCCATCCTCACAAGCTTTCGCATTTATAATATTGTTATATATTATATATTATTATATTATATTATATATTATACAGGGTGAGATTGAAAACATGCGACAAATCGAAATGGGAGATTGTACTCATCATTATGAACAACTTTTACCATGGGACCAAAGTTGTAATCGCAAAAAAAAATCTGCTGTTACCTACATTTATGTTCGCATAACTCGTCAAAATGTAGGGAACAGCTGTTTTTTTTTTTTTCGCGATTTTAGGTTTGGTCCCATAGTAAAAGTTGTTCATAATGATGAGTACAATCTCCCATTTCGATTTGTCGCATGTATTCAATTTCAACCTGTATATACTATATTATTATGTTATATTATATATGATATATATTAGTAGGAAAGTAGGAATAGGAAATAGGATAGTAGGATTATAAGCGTAGACAGAGAATGCATTCTCTGTTTACGATTAGAAGTCCATGGTTGTGATATTCGCAATTTCGCACAGACTACACAGAGATAATAAATACTAGGCATGATCTTCGCATGAATAATTCTATTTTGGAATTACTAAATCTCCTTTTCGGCTTTTGAAATAATAGGTAGCTACGAACGAATAAAATGAAAATAATAATTATTCAAGGATTCTTATTCTATTCGGGATACCTAAGTACAGACGCCAGCACATCAACCTACTACAATCTGTCAAATTTCTTTGATCTATTTTCAACTTTATCGCTAAAGCATAAGGTTCAAAGTTGATTGGGAAAATTTGACAGTTTCGGGTAGGTTGATGTGCTGGCGTCTGTACATACTTACTGTTACAAGTCTACAACATAGAGTACGTAGCCCCTATAATTATATGGATAAACACGATTACAGTTTTCTTTTTTTGGAGATGGTAGGCAGGTATCACACACATTACACTAAAACGTCTGCCGCATGTGAGATGAGTTGCGGGCTAGAACTACCGAGTAGGTAAGTACAGACGCCAGCACATCAACCTACTACAATCTGTCAAATTTCCTTGATAGATTTTCAACTTATCGCTAAAGTATAAGGTTCAAAGTTGATTGGGAAGATTTGACAGTTTCGGGTAGATTGATGTGCTGGCGTCTTTACAACTCATGTTGAACGCAATATGACACCGCGGTAGACCAAGGCGAAAAGGGCGCGGGGCGAGCTTAATCCTATCGATAAGAGAGACGGGCCAGTGGCCGGTTTAGGTGCGAGCAGAGTACCTAAAGAAGTGTGGAAAGGGGAGAGGGAGACTTTCCGACCTTGGTAGGTACACAATACAGGGCGCTAGATATGTAGATCACAGGCACGGGTGCAGGAGCGTCCAAAAGTGTGCTTGGAAGTTTATGGCATTCCAACCGGGATCCCACTTTAGGTCTAGTGGATGTGGCGATGTTATTGACATACGACAGTGGTAGGTAGCCCGCTCGTCAATGGTAACAAAACCAGTTGGTAATGTTGGTACACAAGCTGGCCTCGTATTATAATGAAACACCGTACTTCACTAGGCCAGCTCCAGGCCAAAGTGTAACCACTGAGTTGCGGTTTGATAATGACCTTTTACTTTAAAGATCCTGACAAGTAGAAGGAAAATAAAAAATAAAATACAATAATAATTTAGGGGCAAAATGCTTTATTATGGCGAATTTGTCGATAAAATTGATCATGTTGCTTAGCCTTAACGGGTCGGACACCGATGACCAGACACACTGTGTAAACACACTTTTACCTACGAAAATAATAAAATTTTGAAATTACAGATAAAGTAACAAATTGTGGTTAACCCATTTTGGAATGATATTGGGAATAATATAATTGAATAGGTACGTACTTAACTCCAAAAATGTGGTTAGATATGTGGGTATTATTTGAATTTGTTGTTCATGTGACATATCAATTTATCATCGCAAATACTATGATACTATTTTGTTACATCTCATTTTCATAGCATCGTACCTTAAACTATACCACAACACATAGTTTCGTACCTAGCTCTTCACTGCTTTGCTTCTCGCGCTTCTCTGGTGAAAATGCAGCCTAACTGAAAACAAAGATAACTGAGTCCGTCTGCCTGCGCGCTGAAACTGTTTTGAGGAGGAAGGTGTTAACTACCTTTAATACATAAGATAAACAAGTTGTTACGAAGTCAATTGGTATAGTACACTTGCTAAAAAGGTAACTGCGCAAGTTTACGTGCGGCCGCTCTGAGAGGTCACTTTCTTTGTTATATAAAGTGTTTCTATGTGTGTGCGTAACACATATTCATTATTCCAAGTTCAGAATCATATCATACATTCAAGTAGGTATGATAAACATCGAACGTTTCATCACATCACCTTTTTGTTAGGTGCGGAATCGGATCAACCCGCTTGATTTTTTTAGATTCTACATACCTAGGTAATTCTGAAATAATTCGATGTTTATGAAAATATTTCTTTCTTTTGACGTTTTTCAAAATGGTTTCAAATCCCAACACTGAAAAACTTTTGTTTTTTAAAACTGATGACATGTTTTGAAGCTTTATACCTACTTTTCGTAGATCACAGAAACAAGGCCTGTTACCTACCCTGTTACTGCAAAGTGGAACAATCATTTTCTGTGCGCCTCTAGGCATAATCACGTTCGACATAAATTTTCGGCCGAAACATGAACCCAACTCGGTATTAGGTGCTGCGGTGTGGCGTAGTGTAGGGCTATCTAGACACGCGGCAGCGTGTCAAGCCAAGTTCAAGCTAACTATCGAGCAACACCGTGTGTAATATTACACAAACCATTTGGAGCCACTTTTTTTGACCTATTACCGTAACTAAAAAACTATTTCACATAAACATGTAAATTTTTGGCTCATATATTGAGACTTGCGAGATGTGCCCCACCTCAAACGGTTATTTACTGAATGACCTATAGATCAAAACTCTAACCCAGTTCCAGATGACCTAGAAAGTTCAAATTTGGCATCCATATAGGTATTTGGGTGAATACTCGTACAAAGGAATAAATCAGAAACTGCAATTTTTTATCATTTTATTAATAAAAATAAAATAGCCTTTTTTTCCTATTAGTTAGTTAAAAAGACTTTTAAGTACCTAAATAAATAATTTAAAAAAATTTTTTTTGGATAACGGGAACCTCCCTCAAGGTGAAGGCCTCTTCCAAAGATTGCCATTTTTCCAGGTCTTTATCCTATAAGTAGCCATTGTTATAATATAGAATTATATTATAGCCTTCGCAAGTTCTAAAGCTGTAAGTTCTTATTTTATTCTTCCGAAAATTTGGTTTGCTGGTAGAAACTAGCCATCGAACATAGGGCTCTTCCATGACTGTTTTAGTAGGTACTTAATAATAATTCGTATATGAGAACTAGCCAAGTCAGACCTTAGGCTTCAACATATTATCCTAAGTTATAAGAAGAAATGATATTTTAAGTTGTTACAAAATATTTTATGTTGTTATAAATAAATTTCAGGACTGACCATTATCACCCGTTTAGATCTCACTTCTTTTGTCGTTGAAGTCAACAACCAAGGCATATATCATAATATTGAACTTGGCTCTCATTTCACATTTATATTTTGATGGGATACTACCTACTTATACGGATACATACTGGCGTATTGAACATCGATAGTGGATTTAATGATCGTGGACTGTTGTGGTGGATGGTAAATGGATTGTGTATGGATTGGTATATGGAGTCCACCGTATTATGAGATGCAATTACTTTTAGAAGCCGAACCTCGATAAGTCGGTACGTAAAGTTGCATGAATATTCTTGATGTGAAAAAAGTGTTTATATACCTACAAACAAATCAATAAAATCGAAGTGTAAGGAATTGCTGGTAAAGAAAAATGATTGATATGATTGTAGAGTTTCCAAACTGTTGGTTATGGAGTAGGTTGCATGCAGTTATGCAGTTTAGTTTGTATCAGATTAATTGTACCAGAGGCTAACCATCGATTTTTTTAAATAATTAATAACTTAGGAACGTAACATAGCCGAAGAGGGCAAGTAGAGTTAAGCTAATTATTTTAGTTTCGGTAGTACGCTCACATTTCACCATTGAGATAGATTGCCATAGCCTACAAACATCGAACCAAAAATTCAGACCCGGGCTGCTACTGAGAACTTCCCAATAGAAAATCCCAATTTGCCCTGCCCGAGGACCAAACCCAAGACCACGCTTCGCAGTCACGCTTGCGACCACTAAATTAACGAGGCAATTTTGGTTTACATAATATATATTTAATTTACTTACATGGGTTCGATGCTTAAATATGTTAAGCCGGTTGTAAATGTTGTAATCAGTCCGTCTATTATGTAATGCACTTAGAAGTACCTACGTTTAATGGTTTTTTTTGTTATACAATTAGAAACTATAAAAATGTGAGGCCCTCGGGCTTAATAGGCTAGTTAAACGTGATGTGTGTACTTTCTCTGCACAGTCGTTATCTATACTATGATTTTACGTATATGCGAGCAATATTATATCTACTAATGTGTTTCCGTATATAATAGAAATCTCAATTAGAAAAACAATTTAAAAGAGTAACGGTGGAGTTTCTAGCCCATTCTTCTCAAACTCAAACTCAAACTCAAAGCATTTATTTCAATTAAACCATTTACAGGCACTTTTGAATTGTCAAGAAGTCGGTCAGTCAGAAAATATGAAGCTAGTTGCCCATTCCAAAGCGTAGGTACCTATGGAGAAGAACGGGCAAGAAACTCCATGGACACTCTTTTAAATTATATTTTTACAAAAATATTAGTTACATCATTAATGTTGAATTTATAATTTATGTGAGAACGATGTAATAAAATAAAAACGACGTACGTGTTAAGAGCGTCCAGAGTACAGCGAAAAGTACTTAACAAAACAACAATCCAAAAAAATAAAAAATAAGCCGAGGCAGCCAATTGATGACCAGCCCCAACTGACGGCGCCCGTTCACGAACATGACGCATAGATCAGCACCATTCAGCTCAACCATTTTGAAGGGAGCTAAATGATCCAACACACACGCCACCGTCAGCGAGACATTTTAGTGAGCATGACATACTATCAGCCGCCAGGGCACATTCAAGTCAATGAAAGACAAATTATTACCCGGTAAATGGTAGCTTACATAGAACTCAATATAGAAAAAAATATACAATACAAGGGAAATTGAGTTTATACAATGCAAATATAGTCCCACAATCTTCAGCAGCTCCAACAGCATGTTCAAATGTTAATCAATTAGTTGTAGTTGTGGAGCAAGACCAGCATCATCAACAGCTCTCTGTTTTGGTTTTTTGTAGTAACTAATTGTGTAGGTATCTTTTCTATTTTAGTAATGGCTGGTTCAGTTTACACTTTAAAATATTTCTGGAACTGAACCAGAAATCGATATTCTAGATATTATCTATTTTGGAAATCAGTTCGGTTATGTGAGATGATAGCAACAAACTACGACTCAATCTGTTTGAACGGCCTTTCAGTGTGGCAGAGTTTTTTTTTTTTTTGAGAATCGCATCTCGCAGTTCAGCCTATGAGGTTGTCATATGCTTAACCGGGCTTGCCTGTGGATGCCTCAATAAATTAGGGCCCCAGCCAGAGTATGGCGGAGTTTTGTGGCCTTTGTGGGCTCTCGTGTTTATAGATACTGGTAGCTTGTTGCCTCTTTTGACTAGATGGCCGACGTGCTAACCGAAATACTCCACCCATTGTTAACAACAGCTCCATTAGGTACGTTCCACACTATCTTATTTCAGAACATACATGTAATTAACCTGTAAATACATTTAATGAAACAATAGTGGCTTTGTTTATATAATGATACAAACGCGTTTTGTTGTATAATCTTTAGCATTTGGCCTTTTTAAGTGAGATAAGATGTAATAATTTTATGAATGAATAGTGTGCGAAGGCAAAATTATGAAGGTGCATTTGAAACAATAGGCTTCGCATATGAATAGGTGCTTACAAACAGGTACCTACGCTGATGCATCTTAGAGGAAGCCTTTTATTTTATGACTAGCTTCTGACCGCGAGTTCGTCCGCGTGTTTCCTGTTCCCCCGACGCACCCCATCGCATCGCATCGCATCGCCTCCCTGCGCTTTTACTTCTTTTTCGCTTTGCGTTCTTTCTGACTTTTTTCTTTTTGCTCGGTGTCTAAGTTTAGGATCCTAGCGTGATGTTAAATACCTACCTATAATAATATAGATTCGCGGATCTAGGACCAAGCAAAACAAGCTTGTGTCTTTATGGATTAGAGAAGCCTACGTCGAGCTGTTGACGGGATTTAGCCATAGTACGGTACCTACTTATAGTCGGACTTTTAATTAGCAACAGATGACAATTTTTTTTTTTTTAAATAGCAGTAGCTAATATGCAGCTAGTTAAAAGTCGGACTATACTGCAAAGATCATGATAAAGTTAAAAGAAACGTGGGCAATGTGAGACTAACAGGACGTATTTGGGATCATAACTAATTACAGGACTTTTTGAGACAGGTGTATGCACGGATATCTATGGGTGTATGTCTTATCTCAATTTCAGTGTTCCGTGCATTAAATTTTATAAAACGCGAAGCCTGTCTGTCCATCTGTCCGTTACTACGCCAATAAGAAGTAACGCTTTTCCGATTTTCGTAGTATTTTTCAATTTCCAAAATGTTCTCTGGCCAGGTACAGTTTTGAGCTGGTATCTATTAAAAAAGGAGGCTGTGTTATAGTTCATCAACTCAACTTAACGCAGTCCGCTGCTGGACATAGGCCTCTCCCAGTGTGCACCACAACACTCTGACTTCCGCCTTCCGCATCCAGTCTGTCACAGCTAAATTAAGGTGGTCGGTCCATTGGTTGCAGGGCGTCCCACATTAGGTAGCTACGCTTGCTAAATGCCAATACGCGGTCTCTACTCCAGGATTGTCGTTGTGAACTTGTTCTCGTAACTGTAATATCTATTTTTTGTTAAGTATGTATTTTTGTGGTGTACAATAAAGTATACGTACCTATATAAATATAAATAAATCTGCATCCTACTGGGCGAATGCCTATAGACGAAGCACGCTTTTGCGTGTTGGCAATTTCAGTCTTACAAAATTCGAGGTTTTTTTTTTGTCAGGTCTCTAAATTTTCTAATACACAGCCTCGTGCCTGAGGCAAGTTATGCACAATATTGTACCTGAACAGTGAACAGCATGTTATACCTACCAACTTATATTCCAGGTGCCCACGACCGTAGTTTTGCGCCATTGCTGTTGTGCACACCGCTTAAAAATCTAGGAGGCTAGCCTTGAACACCGCTTCAACTGAAGGCTAGATCTGCCACTTATCGATTGGCATTAAAATACTTTAGTGTTAACCTTAAAAAAAACCATGTTGAAAAGGTCACTGCTCATCCTGAGGGGCAATTCTCGAAATTTTAAGAACGTTCACAGTCTCAATTTGTCATAAATGTACCTTTAATTTCTCTACATTTTTGACAAATTTTTGATATTGATTATCGCGGAGATGAGATTGCGACTAGATTTTGAACATTTTTAATTACGGGAATTGGCCTTCTGATATAAATATTAACATTAACTAGATAACTAGGTACCTAAATGCGGATCATTCAAAACACAGGAAGAATTGTGTCAGTCTGAGCTGTTATTTTATACTCTCAATTGCTAGGGTATATTTCCCTATAATTATAGCAACTGAATCTGTTCTCAAAGATGGTGAAGGAAAACATCGTGAGGAAACCCGCTTTGTCCTAGAACAAAAAAATCGAAGCCATGTGACATCTACCAACCCGTACTGGGCCCACTGCCTCTTTAAGAGATAAGGCCTACCTATGTCCCAGCAGTGGGAACATTATAGGCTGATTATGTAACAGTAACGGAATCTACCTTAAGTAATTATAGTGTAGGTATACGAAAAAACCGTCAAGAGTGAGTCGGACTGGCGCATCGAGGTTTCCGTACATCATGTTTTTAATTTTTCATCAGCGCGGCCTATAGTCGTCAGAGAATTTTAATACCGTGCACTGCGGTGAAGAATATTGCATTGATTTCTGGAAAAGTGTGCTACTTAGGGACTTTGTTTTATTTTTCCTGTAATCTTTACATAAACTTCTATCACATAGAATAATTTCAGATTTTTCTCTGTGAAAACTTCGGAGAAATGGCGACGGTATTGTTTTTCTATTTTACATCAAAATTTAAAAACTCTATGCGGCCTAAAAAAAAAGACAAATGTTGGAGAATTTGCAAAATGCGCTCTTTCATATGATACCCCACATGCCCTAGTAGCCCCACTTCGAATTTTTCATACCCCCTTTCAGTCCCTGTTGCAAAAAATATATAATTTTATTTCTTTCTTAATTGCAAAATACCTAGTTGGGCAAACGGCATCTAAAACTATTCCAAATTTCAAGTTGATAGAATTAGTACCTAGTTCTTGAGATATCCAGCTGTGACAGACAGACAGACTGAATCTCACCATATGGGTTCCGTTTTACCACATTGGTACAATGTTAATGGTTGGTTAATACAATAGTCTTACGGTAATGTAAAACCTAGATATGTGTGTATGTGTTGTGTAGGTATCTTACAGCTCAGTCTCAAAGGTTTTATAAGTAAAACCAGAACGTACTTGAATATTACATAACATTTATTTTATTTCATTGGTTCCGCTAAACTTACATCTAAAGACCTACAATAAAACGTAACACTAATTAGCTAATCAACAACAAAACACCTAGCATCAGTGGGTATGTACAGACAACAAGCTCTCAGCATTCCTACGATCTACGACAACAAATATTACACAAACACTTTAAAGCTTAGGTATACCTCTATAAATAACATTATTAAACATTTGAACTCTACTTTGAAATTTTGTGAGAATTTGTATTGACGGGCCTAGAAACAATCGCATCGCTGACTCACAGTTTTCGCATGGCAATCCAAAATGTTAAACAAATGTTATTACCTACATGAGAAGCCATGAGGTGATTGCTCCTGTGATCCGCTCGGTCCACTATCCTTCGTGACTCGTGTGGTAGCTGCTGACAGTCTTCTTTCATATGGCATTAAAACGCTTTCTAGACAAGCACTTTTTAATCCGACTGTCGGATCTATCTTTATTGAACAGCTGCACAATAGCTTTTAATTTGGTTAAGTATAATATTAATAATTTATTCGGGGAATAGCCATGACTTCAGTGTTCGCTTTTGTTCTTTTTCCTGCGACGCTTGTTTCGGTGCCGCTAATACAGATATTTTCTGGCTTTCTGCTGTGTTGTGGTCGGTGATGTCGGTCCTGTCCCAGCCGTGGGACTCGTGGTGGGTCTCATGGTGGTGCTCGTGATGATCAGGGGAGGGGAACCATTCAGATATCCATACGGGCCTCCAGATTTTCTTCACACCTGGAACCCAGATCTCTTTCCATCCTGGCACCCAGATCTGCTTCCACGCTTCTTTCCATTCCAGTTTCTTGTCAGGCACCCAAATCAATTTCTTTGATGGCTTCCAGATTTGCTGCCAAGCTTCTTTCCAGACCAACTTTTTGTCATCGACCCATATTTGTTTCTTTTCTGTTTTCCAGATTTGCTTCCATTCGTCCTTCCATACCAACTTCTTGTCTGGGATCCAGATTTGCTTTTTGGCTGGCTTCCAATATTTCTTCCAAAGAGGTTTCCAAACTAACTTTTTCTTCCACAGATCGTGAGATGTGTATTCCCATCCATCATGATCTTTTCCTAAATACTTTTCGCCTGGGACGCCGACTTTAACCCATTCGGGAACCCAGACTTTCTTCCATGCTGGAACCTGTATTTCCTTCCAACCCGGCACCACGATGTCCTTGTACACTGGAACGGTAATTTTTTTCCAATCGGGAACTTTTATGTCTTTCCAAGCAGGAACCTTTATTGGTTTCCATTCAGGTTTGTAAATTTTTTTCCAATCAGGAACTTTTGTTTCTTTCCAGACAGCTCGTTTAGTATGTTTCCACACGGGCTTCCATATCTTTTTCCAGGATGGATTCCAGATTTGTTTCTTGGCCGGCTTCCAAATTTTCTTCCATCCAGGTTTCCAAATGAGCTTCTTCTTCCAGTAGCCAGGGTCGGGATGAGGGTGATGTTCATGGTGTTCATGATGCTCATCGTGGTGCTCCTCCACGTGGTGCTCCTCGTGGACGCCGTGGTGCTCAAGGTGGTCGTGGTGGTCATGGTCACTGTAGTCGTGCTCTTCGTGGTGCTCGATCACGTCGTGGTGTTCGTCATGTGCGTGCAGGTCGTCATGGTCTTGGAACGGGTTGATGAGGTCATGTGGCGGCGAGGGATAATCGTAGCCGACACGCTTCTGAGCTGTGTGCTGATTCTCTTCTACTTGTAGCTGTGTTTGTTGATTTTGTGGTAATAATGCCTTTCCCGAAACTAGAGCGATCTGTAAAATTACCGCTAGGGTAATCTGAAACAAAGAAAAACTTTGTTAAAATTAGATCAATACAAATAGACGCAAAGCTTCCTAGAAAACGCACAGACATAAACATAATAATTTCATATTTATATAGACACCAAATTAAAAAAAAAAAGTCGCACAGCTTTTTATAACAATGACCATTTCATCCATTGCAAGAAAAAAAGAATTGTCGTCGAAACATAACTGGCCTTTAACTTTGTTTTTAATAATACAAATAAATATAGTTAAATTAATTCGGACCACAAATTATTAAGTCAACTCGCTTATGTGATTCACAAAAGGAAAGCGAGCATAAGACGACTTGTCTATCTGAGGTGGGGGCCATTGAACACGGTCCGGCTAATTCGCAGGTCGAGCGGATCTAGGAAGCGAATGTTGAACGAGCTGCTATCCGCCTGTCAGTGAACATGTTGTACATGCTTTCTAGAACACATAATGCTACTGGAAAATCGGGTTTCGATAAAAGTCATAAAAACACAGGCCTCCGTCGTCTCATTACTTCACATATGAAGAACAATTTTAAATTACGTATATTATCATTAATGTAATACCAATTTAGGGCACCCGTTGTGTGTAAAACCTGTTTATGAACAACCCGGATTCATCAAGTTCAATGGTTATGTAAGAAATCGATGTTTTGAGAACAGTAAAGTATGCCATGTATGGACTTTGGCTACTAGGTCAACCCGACCTGCAACTCATGGAGTGATGTAAGATTTAATTCAAATATAATAAATTATATCAAATTACTTAATGTTTCCTCTTTACGGATATGTTTTTTTAAGTTATCAGAAATGTTAATCTGCAGCGTAAGGTTTTAGAGAGCCACTCGCTAAAATTATTATGGCATTTTATGTGGGTGTCCACATGAAATGCCATAATAATTTTAGCGAGTCCGGAATAAGTTTACGTAAAGGACAGTGAAAATAAGTTGAGAAAGTTAATGTACATCTGGTGCATTAGTATAGTTCACACATACGGCTAACTAATATAATAATACAATACTTTTGGCTGGCATTAGGAAACAGTTACACAAGCGATTGGAGAGGCAATCGGCATCGTCGCGTCGTCTGGTGACAACAACCATAATATGCTTACTCATAACTCGTTCTCGTTGCAATAAAAGTTCGTAAGAATTCTATAATTGGACGTGCACTATCTAAACAAAAACAGTTCTCTAGAAATAAATAAAAAGGTTTAAAACCAGCATATTATATTCCTAGTTAATTCCAGTTTAACACGGGATGTTAATGATCAAGCTTGAATTCATATCGAGTAACCAAAAATAAATAAAGTTTGCAAGAGAAGTTATAGCGATAATGTAAAGCATGGAACTTTAACATTTTCGTTGTTTCCGTATTTCTGCGGGAAATTGCGCAACACTGAATATTGTGAATACAGCAGTTACGGCGGAGAGTGTACTTTTTATAATCATTACCAAAACGAGATCGCAGATCGTGACCCGACTAACGCCTACAAAACGGAAGAACACATTATGCAATCCAGTTGAGTTCATCGCCATTATTTCAATGTTCCAGAGAGATTTGCCGCTCATTATAGTATCAAAACAACAATAGCGAGAAGTTTCAATAATAATTGAAAAATCTCAACGCATCAATAAAAAGTGCAAGCTATTGTCACGAGCAGTGACACCGAGACTAATGCATTGATGTACACCTGACAAGATGCGAGTTTCACACAGATCTTCACTAGGTACCATCGCGGCCTTTTCCGCCTGATCACTTAACATTTTTTTCGCCTAAATCCTGCGGCGGCGCCAAGCCACACCCCGTTATAGTTTTCGCCTATTAGGGAAGAGATAACGCAATTAGTTGCATCCTGCATTGCGCAGCTTAGTGACGCATCACGTATACCTACTCCTTTTGTGAATTTTACGGACGAACTATTTGACGAACTACTAGAGAGCGCTTCTATTCTTTGAGTGCAAGCAAAAATTAACTTAGTGGTGGTCAGGCGGGAGTGTCCGCGATAGTACTTCGCAAATTAAATATTCAGTGATCTAGTGTGCTCTTTTTCTCGCTAAAAGTTTTGGCACATAAACAAAAAAGACAAACAGTCCGAGTAAAAATGTGCACGTAATATTTGACAATTACTTATCACTTGAGTGTATAATTAAACAGAGTATTGAAAAAACCGGCTAAGTGTGAGTCGGACTTGCGCACCGAGGGTTCCGTACCACTGTACGGAACCCTCTGTGCGCGAGTCCAAATTTTTTGTTACATACCTACTGGTATGTAACTAAAAATTTACGGTTTTAGGAATTTTTCCTTTACTTGTGCCACATTACATGACTTTGCTTCGTGCCAAATTTCATAATTCTAGGTCAACGGGAAAGTACCCTATAGGTTTTGATTCCGGAGCATAAACACTCGTATCTTGTGATTGCGTTGACTTAGAAGCCCTTAGCCCTGGGTATTTGATATTAATTTCAACTTGATATTTCCACGCGTTCCTGAGAAAAAGGTTCTAGACAGACGGACAACTTAGTGCTCTTATAAGAGTTCCGTTTTTCCTTTTGAGGTACGAAACCTTATAAATGCAAATTTTACATGATGAGCTTGTCAATATTTATCTTTATAACAACTAGGTGGTAAGCTAACTATTTGCGAAGTAAACTTCGGAGCAGTTGTCAGTGCCATAAAACTAATTAACACTTTAGATTTAACTTCCACTCAAAGCAAAGTTATAATTAGGGATTAATAAACTTTTGAAAACTAGAGTCACTGCAATGTAGAGTCCGAATAGATTTCGTTTTCGGCCGAAATATCCAATCTCGGCAATTTTCGTTTTCAACCGAATTGTTTTTTTTATTATTTTTGGCACTGGCCGAACCAAATTAATACTTACTTTCAATTCATTTATTCAGAGAAAATCATAAGTAACAACGACTGAGAAAATGCAGAAAAAAGAATTGTTTTTCAGAAAAGTATACAGTTTCACATGATTTAAGTATAACTGGTTAATTATAACGATTAAAAGCCGACACTGTATTTCTTTACTTTTGCTAATGAAAAACGTATTGACAAACCGAAAACCTTTTATTTTTGTTTTCTGTTTCTGGCCGAAAATGTTCTGTACTGCAATGTTACTGGAGTAACTAGTAAAGATTTACTTTAAAAAATTTAGAGTTGCACTTTGATTTTTTTCTACCTACTTGCAAATGTTTAATTATCACTAGCACTTTGAACAGAAATAATATCACTTTATCAATTTATAAAACAAATAAAAAAATATAACTAATTTAAAATTCCCGAGGATATTTTGAATGATTGAACACTGACCACTTGGCTCCAGGTCCCTCTCATGATGAGGCGGGGAACGGCTGTTGCACTAGCTAAGACGCCGGATCTGTTATTACTCTATTAGTTCACCTTGAGTGTCTCTTTATATAAGACGGAGTGCACCCCATCACGCGGCGGTTCGGTGGGGCGTGCTCACTTTCACCGATTCCACCCCGCGAGGCACCCGCCGCCCGCTCACACCGGGGCCCGGGTGCGTGGGATGGCTCCTTGCGACCCACAGCTTCGCGAACCTAGAAAACATCCTTTTAAGTAGAATTATATAAAATGTACCTACAATAAAACTAGCCGAATATCATCGATAAAAATACACATATGTACATATCGAGGAAGTAAGCTTCTTGAATGCTGCCACGAACAAAAGTACACGTGCTCTTCCGTAATGAAATGATTTCCTTCCTGAATTCTCGAGAAAATAGGTAACCTTTTTTACTGGAACGGGACTCAAAGTAAGCATCGGATATTATTTCCATTTAATCATAGAGCATGAAAAAAAAATTGCTGGAACTCGTAAGCGATGCTAATGAAAATATTAATTTATTCTGTAACGTCAAGAGGTACTCATGAGGTACGACTAATTTGTGAACCTTTATGACACAACAAATAATTTTCTGTATCTATTTCCATTTTCAGTAATTGAATGCATGACGAGACACGTCTTCTATTTTACAAAAACTTTCGTTGTAGATTGTCATGCGGGTGATAATTCACGATTTCATAATACAGCACACGATGAGAATGTCATCCTTACAATATTTGTTGCATGTTCCAAGCAGGTTTCTGCATGGAATAATGACACAAACGGATTTTCCGGAAATATCGTAGGGAATATCATTAACATTTACCATAGATGAATTAACCGTGTCATGCAAGTATTTTACAAAAAACTTGAGCAGTTTTTGTAGTTATATTTGTTATGCTATCATTCCATTAAAAAGGTAAGTAATATAATACATAATAATAATTATAAAATTGCTTTTGAAGGCTGTGGGTGTGGACCTCAGGACGAGCTGCTTCTCACGTGGACGAATGTACGTACCCGCGTCACCAGTTGAGTCTCATTATATTTTGGTTGCTGATACCAAAATTATAAGCGCAGTATACAGGGAAGTTTTATAAAAATGTGGCTGTAATTTTAGTATATTGTTGTGTATTACGACTTCCATGCAAACGAAGTCGCAGGGAGAAGCTAGTATTTACATAATATATAAGAAATAACAATAATAATATGAAGGTACTTGCTTGCATAAAAAATAGAAGGGGAGAATCATAGGGCATCAAACAGTTCGTCCGCATCGCTGTTAACAGTGCCCAGTATTTGGCTGAAATGTTAACCATTCCACTGTTCCGGTTTCAAGTGTTTGGGTGCCGGTGTAAACAAAGGTAGACGACATTTTCAGCTTTAAAACTGGACTGACAATAGACAAGCGATACCTTTGATATTGCAGATAGGCGGCGGTGAAATCAATTAAGCCGCTTGCTTAACCGCCATCCAAAATCTATCTATCTTCTATATCTATTCTTCTATCTTCTTCTTCTATATCTATACATATAATAAATCTGTAGACGAGACGTTTCTGTACATTGAAAATATTTCCAAAAAAAATAGTTGGGGTGTTAAAGGATAACCAACAGATGCCATTTCATCAATTTTTGGAATTTTTGTCTGTTTGTCTGTTTGTCGGTTTGTCGGTTTGTCTGTTTGTCTGTTTGGATGTGACAGATTATTGATTTGAACAGGGTCAACGTAAAAAGTACCAAACCAATACGGTTACTTTTTATACTCAAATATGGTGTAGAACTCGGAGCAGTGATTAGTTTTTATTTCATCGCAATCGGTTCACTCTATCAAAAGATATAATCAATTTAAAGTATTCTAGAACAACTTTTTACGTTTTTTAGTAACACGTAACGACATCTATTGGCGCGATATAGTACCTACTAACGAAAACATTTTGTTGTTGTGATGTGAATAATCACGTCCTATTAGTTTATGCTTACTTAAATGACGAAATAACACAGATACCTACTTATATCTATGTTATTTTAAAAAGTAATGATAATGATTATATTATTTTAGAGCCACAGGCGCCACTAAATAAACCATCAATGGAAAGCACAAAATCGCTTTCCATTGATGGTTTATTTAGTGGCGCCTGTGGCTCTAAAATAATTTTAAACAAAAAGTGAGGATAATGTAAGATATTAATAATTAATGTGGTGTTCTGAGCGATAAAGAAGTTAGATAATTATTGATATAGAAAGTTGAGTAACGCAGAGCGTTTTTTAACGAAGTTCTTATATGGAGCTTGCGGTAGGAGTTCTAAGGGAGAAATCGTCAAATAACGAAAAAGCGTTATGCCTCATTTTTCAAAGTAATAGGTAGATAGAGACACACACACAGAGAGAGAGAGAGAGAGAGCTATTTTCCATGGTTTCCGAGGATCCTGACCCCGGTAAGTGAGGTCAAAAAGAAAATCAAAGATGGCGGTTGCCTAAATTTTTAACTTTTTCGTCATGGGTGTCGTTTTCATGGTTTTCGAGGGTGCTGAAGTCGAGAGTCAGGTCAAAATGAAAATCCAAGATGGTGTCTGCAATTTTTTTTCATCATGTTTGTCGTTTTCATGGTTTTTGAGGGTGCTGAAGTCGATAGTCAGGTCAAAATGAAAACCCAAGATGGCGGCTCCATTTTTTTTTAATGTTTTGTCATGGGTGTCGTTTTGATAGTTTTCGAGGGTGCTGAAGCCGATAGTCAGTTCAAAATGAAAATCCAAGATGGCGGCTGCAATTTTGTTTTGATTTTTTGTCATGGATGTCGTTTTCATAGATTTCAAAGGTGCTGAAGCCGATAGGCAGGTCAAAACGAAAATCCAAGACGGAGGTTGCAATATTTTTTTTATGGGTTTCGTTTTATTGGTTTTTGAGAGTGCTGAAACCAATAGTGAGGTTAAAATGAAACTGTAACGGCTTACCCACCGTCGATTGGCCCATGAACCGTTGGTGAACATTATCTTTAAACCATTAACTTTTTTCCAAAGGGCTTTTCTCCCACGTACGTTTTGCCAACATAACTCTACGTCAGTGAATGCTTTACCCACAGAATGTTTTGACCAATAACTTTTCACCCAAAGAACAAGGCCAACAGACGCCGGGAAAGGTGAAAGTAAAATAATAATAAGACGTAGTCCTTTATTTCTGTGAAAAGGGTATAAAGTAACCTAACCAAGCCTAACCTCGGGGTGCCCTTCGCTCGCTTTGCTCGCTCACTTGAGCCGCCATCATCCCTTCGAACCCTACCTGTCCGAGTCGGGGTGCCCCAAGTCCCGAGCTCGCTTCGCTCGCCCTTGCATCCTTAGTTCTATTTGACATGGGTCAAATGTTCTTTGGGTGAAAAGTTATTGGTCAAAACATTCTGTTGGTTAAGCATTCACTGACGTAGAGTTCTGTTGGGGAAACGTTCGTGGGTCACAAGTCCTTTGGATGAAAAGTTAATGGTGTTGACCAACGGTTCATGGACCAATCGACTGTTGGTAAACCGTTTCAGTACTGGTTAAAATGAAAGTCCAAGATGGCGGCTGCAAATCGAAAAATTCGTAGTGTGTGTCGTTTTCATGGTTTTCGAGAGTGCTGAAGCCGATTGTGACGTCAAAATGAAAATCGAAGATGGCGGCTGCAATTTTCTTTTTCTTTTTTATCATGTGTGTCGTTTTCATGGTTTTCAATATAAACTTACACGACTTTGTGTGAAATAAAATAAAATACAACCGACTTAAAAACACACTTCAAATTGCAATAGACTTTTGGTTTCAGAAGTCTGTAATTTCTTGCCAACGCGCAACGTCTTCCCAAACTAAGGTTATTTTGCACTTTCTAGGGTTTTGTATGGAAGTCGGTTATATTTTTTTGTAATTATGTTTCCAATTTTTTTTCTGGTTTTCGGCAGTATGAGGTCTAAATCAAAATCATGTCTAAAGTTTTCATGGGTTTCATTTTCGTAGTTTAAATGGCGGCCGGTGTCAATTATAACCAAAGTTTAATGGGTTGCTTTTTACACGGGCAACTTTATGTAGAAGCTCTTACCATTAATGTACCTATTCTTCCTTTTATCATCTAGATATCTCGATGCTTTATAAGGCATAATATTGGTAGGTATATATGATATCTTCAATACCAAGTTAAGAAATTCTAAATTTACCACAGAGAAGAAACCAAGACTTAGAAAAACTAACTTCAAACTTCACCTACTAATCTCAGATGTACTTTAGATAAAATGGTGATATGATTTTACAAGTTGGTATTCTAAGACAGACGCAAAATAAAATGGACATAATTATGGCTGTTTGGTTAGATAATCAGCCTCGAGCAGGCGCTTTTATTTTAATTTATTCTCAAAAATCAAAGTGACACTTCGTCGCATTGTCATTATGAACCATGAAGACGCAGTGATTGCAGTCGAAAGGGCCGTGGTAGCGAACCCTAGGTAAGGAAAGCGTTACCAGGCAAGATCTGATGATTCTTCCTTTTCAATGAAGGAGTGGCAATTACACCTTTCCTAAGCGACACATTACCTATTGTTTTCCGACATCCACGCGAACGAAGTCGCGGGCACAGCTAGTAATTAATAAAACTAGCGTGTTACCCAACTAGCAAAGTAATCCTATAAATAAAGATTATAAGTCTGTCACTACTAATAACGTTCTTATAAAGGCATTGCGGTAGAGTATTTAACTTATTTGCCTAGCCTTAACATACTCAAGTGCATTCGTTTTTATATCTCGGTCTTATAGTTCACTACAAGACTGACCTATAAAACATGTATAGGACACTTTTACTAGTAATAGCATTTCACAAGCGTAGATATTCTCAAGAGCATTTGCTTTTATATCTCAGTCTTATAGTTTGTTACAAAATTATCTTTTAGGACACTTTTAGGAATAAGTCTCCTATAATTGTTTACAGTTAAACTAAATAATCCAGAACAATATTTTGACCCTATAGTAGCATTTTGTAAGAGTAGAATATATTATAACATACTTAGCTGAGATCACTATAAGTTTGCGCAGTTATAGTTATGCTCAAGACTCTTTTAAATCTTACAGTACTTGATAAGAGCCCTATATGATCAAAAAAGCTTATATAAGCTACTAGATTAATAACTTTATTACTAAACGTCAGCCATTTTGTTAAGATTCAGTTGTTCCTCTTCGTTTTGAGGAAATAAGTAGAACATGAATTTAATCGATTGTAAACTATTGAAAAGGAATGGTGGTTACAGGAGAAAAGTGACAAATAGGTATAAATAATTAATGCCATGCTATATCATATTTTTCAGTAAAATCAATGAATATAATTTGGTCAATAAACAGTCGACATCAAGAAATACAACCATCTTGATAATTAATTCCTGAAAAAAGTAAATTCAAACATATTTTAAGGGAACCCTAATTTGTTTAAAAATGGAAGCGAGTTATCTGGACTGAAACTGCTACAAGTACTAATTTACCTATAATGATTCTACAAAGTACTTAATGAAGAGCAATTTCAAAACATGGCGAATATTCATAAGAATTGTTGAAATATTTTATTTACAACAATATACTAATGTGCTATTTTTCGGAGGGGATTGTGAAAATAACTAAACTGCGGTACACATTTACAGTAAAAATGACTTCCTCACAACTTCATACACTATATTAACAATATATATTAGTAATTAATGTTCTACAATAATACAATATAATAGTAATAGAAACTTACGTTTTTATTAAGTATTTATCACAAAACAATTTTTTACCCCAAAACTAAAATATTATACTTATAAACTAATAACTAAGTATTTTACCAGTGCATTATAAACAAGATTGCTATAATAAGATACTTATGTCAGATACTAACAAGAGCGTTTGTGCTTGTAATTCTGTAGTCTATCATTATAGAAGCTATTGCGCTTCGTCAAGTATATTAAAGGGGATAGTAACATTTTATAAGTTGATTACAAGATAGTTATAGAAATAAACGCTCTTTATAGCAGGCTACAAGTTTTTTATAAGTGAAAATAAAAGTAGTCTTGAGATCATTTTAAGTATTGATTTTGCTAGTTGGGTAAGACTTAAATGTCCTCACGTGTCACAATCGCCAGTTTCTTTCTTCAACAAATAAACAGATACCCGTTGGTTGACTGGAAAGCAAATACCTACACGGTAAAGATTACTTTTTCGTAATGCGATTTTTTTTTATATTCCTATTTGGGTCTAGCTCAGCATGTAGGTCTAAAAAAAATATTAAATTATTTCATTTCTCACTGACCTTTTATCCATTATACTGAAAGCATACTTTTCATATCATTGTCAGTTCGCAATTTCGCAACGTACTCGTAGTTTTTAATTTCGTTTTGATTTTGATATCATCTTTCATATTCCTTTATACCAATTTATTTGGAGTCGGCACAACATGATTGTGTTCTTGATACAGATCTCCGATATCATGGCAGATGGATTATTAAAGATTGCACTAACTCTGATCAAATAAAGTATCAAGGCAATCAATACTAGTACAGGGTTCTATCCTATTTTAAGATCGCTAATGAAGGTCCTGATCGAAAGTTCAGAGTCTAGGGTTTCGCTTTTCCAGTACCTGGGCAGGTGTTCGGATATGACAGGGTAGGTGTACTTTTAATAATATGGTGGTTCGGATCGAGTCCCATGCAGTAAACATAGTCAGTTTGGGATAAAAGTGGTACCTCAAAAATTGGTACCTCATTAATTTTGCCATTAAATAACACTAGCAGCCTTTTCGAATTCGGGAAAATAACTGGATGGTTTTCTCTGATAACGTGCGTATTGGACTCATAGTACGTTACTAGCCCGTATCTAATAAGCAGGCAGATTTCGGTGAATGGCAAAGTCTGGTGGCATGGCATTGCACTTTTGTATGGAATAGCAGTTTTTTTTTGTTATTTCGTAGTAGGTCCCATAGTAAAAGTTGTTGATTTTGATGCTGCCATGCTATATAAATTATAGAAACAGAGCTGACGTATTACGCTGATTTATATGATGTGCGTAATGGCTATTTCCTACACCAACCCGCACTAGGTCCGCGTAGTGGTTTACGGGGCACTCACTCTCACCGAGAAAGCAGTGGGAACATGAATATATTTTTAGTCAAATGGTCAAATGATCTCCCAACTTGGCTTCTAAGGATGGTTATTGGTTATCTATACCACACGTTATCACGCCATTTAGCCGAATCATTTGAGTTGCAAACTTCAAAAAGTGTAGAGCCGCCACACTCACAGAGGTCTGTGTATGGGAATGGCGATTCAACACCTGTAATTAAAGCCTGTTTGGTTTAGGTAGAACTGATCAAAGTTTATCAAAATCCGTACATTGACATCCAGCTGCTGTTGGCGAGTCTGAAGCGTTTCAAATTGCAAACTTCATCAACGGAAGGCAAAATGGCGAAATTTGGGCTACTCTATCCTGGGCTCAGGCGACACAATGCCTATAGTATGAAGTGGTCTGACCTGCGAAGCATAACTTCGGTGCACAATAAGCCAGCGTTCACAAAACGGAACCTGATTACATTGAATAGAAACTAATAATATTAAACCATAGATTACTCCGGGATTAATTCGGTGTTTATGACACAGAGTTAGTAGAAGTAGTAGCAGTTCTTCTAATAGTCTAGTTGACTAAACGGCTTCAAAGCAATTTACTAACAATAAATGCCGACAAGACAAAATATTTCACTTCTCCATGCGCAAGCCTCAACTTTACATTACTAACCCTTACTTATCTATACGCCCATCAATCTGGTAACCCTACAATCACCATTCACAAAACGAGCAACATAAAATACCTGGAGGTAATTTATGTTGCTCGCTTTTAAAAAACATATTGAAAGCCTATTTTGAAAAATTGCGTAGATTAGCAGATTCAAAATTAATCACACAAGTATATTTGGCCCTATGTCAATCAATAATTCAAAACTGTATCACTTCTTGAGTGGCGCACCAAAAACTAATTTGCTTCTTCTTGAAAGAGCTCAGAGAGCAATTTTAACGTTAGCAAACTTCCATCCCTTCGTTTTCCCCACAGGTCTTCTATCTACATCTACACTAATATTATAATCTACACTATATCTACACTATATAATATAATATAATAATAATATTATAATAATATAATATAATATTATAATATATATATATTATATATTATTATATATCTACACTAATATTATAAAGAGGAAAGATTTGTACCTATTTTTGTATGTTTGTAATGAATAGGCACAAAAAGTAGTGGGGCGATTTAAAAAATTATTTCACCAATAGAATGCTACATTCTTCCAATTTGACATAGGCTACATTTCATTTTGAAAAAAATTAGGGATCCTTGGTAAAATTTGAACAATGTAACCGAAGGTGTAGAAAAATGAGTCTTAAAATGTCTTTCGTCGAATGCGCTGCCGAAACTATTAGCGATAGAACAAAATAATGTACAACAATATTGAAGAACATTATAATGTCTACAAAAAACTCCGCGGTAGCATATGTCCAACTATTGTAGTTATGTCACTACAACAACTTTTTTCATTTTAAACATTAATGAAAATGGTAACCAAATTCAAACCATACTATTTATGTGTTTATATTAATCCTTATCCAAATAAATTATTTTATGGTCAAGACCATTTAACTACCTATAAAATAGTTTTTAAATTATATAGAAATTTCCAAAAATAAATAATTGTCTACCACGTGCGAAGCCGGGACGGGCTGCTAGTAATAATATAATATTATAAAGAGGAAAAGTTTGTTTGTTTGTAATGAATAGGCTCAAAAACTACTGGACCGATTTAAAAAATTCTTTAACCATTCGAAAGCTACATTATCCACGAGTAACATAGGCAATATTTTATTTTGGAAAAAATAGGGTTCCGTAAGATATTTGGGTTTTTCGGACACAAGGTGTAAAAAATCAACCAGAAAAGTTACTTATTTTGCGTACGCTGCCTAAACTATAAAAGATAGAACCATAAAATGTTCTAATTAATTGTAGATCTTATAAATATCTACAATTGGTCTTTGAATGATTAAAACTGGACGTTTGGTTTTGAAGTTATGGCGAAATTAAAATATTACGATTTCTGCTGCACGCACCGTTGCGAAGCGGGCGTCACCAAGGCGGGGGTGCGCGTGCGGGAGGGGAGTTTAGATCTATGACTTCTATGAGTATGGGCAGCGGGATTGTCCGAAAGGGTTACGGCTACCCCGGAACATGAAGGGCTAAGGAAGGAACACGGATGGGTTTTAGTCAGTAAGAGTCTGACACTCCCTTCCGCTCCACCCAGAGCGGGAGGGGTCATTGGATGATTTCCCATCCTTAAAAAAAAAAAAAAAGGTACCGGTCCGCGCGGCTCAGACGCTAGCAAAGAGTACTTTGTATATACGGAAAGACACGAGGTCGGCTCCGTACGCAGCGGTCGTGCGCGAAGGCTAATAATTTTCGTGCGCTGTCGTTAAAAGTTAGCACGCCGATAATGCTTCTCAGAAATTTAAGCCCCCCCAACATATATAATGGCACGAGACGTCTTATATAGGAGCTAAAAGATAATTTAATAGTAGCGAAGATTATCACCGGCCCTGCAGCTGGTGAATTAGCTCATATACCAAGAATACCCATGATCCCTACTCATTTGCCTATACCCTTCAAAAGGCTCCAATTTCCAGTAAAAATTTCATTCGCACTAACGATAAACAAATCGCAGGGCCAAACATTCAAATTAGTAGGAATTGATTTACGAAAATAATGTTTTACGCATGGGCAACTTTACGTTGCCCTATCACGGGTCGGGGCTCCCGACCATCAGTATATTTTGTTACCTGAAAATAATTTAACGTCAAAATGTTGTTTATAGAGAAGCTCTACAATAATCGCTTTAGTTATCTATCCTAAAACAACGGGTTGCGCTCCGGGACTGCCGGCAGAAGTGAAAACTTAGTATTAATTAAATTTAAATATTTTCATCATTAACAACTTTAACATAAGTACACAGAAATACAATCTGTGCAGCCTGCGGATAATGACTGCGTCGTCGATGTTACTGTCAGTGTCTGTGAATTGACCTGGTAATCATTTTGCTGACCGTGTCTTTCCTGGGTAGGCTTTTTGCAGCGGTAACCGACATCCACGAGGGCGGAGCCGCGGGCGGCCGCTAGTATTATATAAATCCTGCATTGTACTAACCGTTCGCAAGCTTTTCAATATGCACTTAGTATTAAAACAGCACACCAAGCAAACATGTCTTTGTAGAAAGATTTTTAATCTATTCTAAGGCCCATTCCTGTACAATAGATTAAATAGAAACCTAAGTATCAATAAACTAAACTAACTACTATAGCTGTAAAAAAATATACTTAAATATTTACTAACCATCGACTACTTATGCACAGACAGAAGACCGACTTATGCTATTTTATTTAGTTTTTACGTTAAACGTTTGGTTAATTTATTACATTAGTACCCGTTTATGCACTTTCTAACCTGAAGCACAGGTTCACCCTAATTCAGGCAAATTAGCAACTGTGCGCTATTTTAAATGTATCCCCTTTTTACAAATAAACAATTTATTATTAAACTGGAGCCTGAATGAAGGTTATTCACGACTCGGACTAGATCCTATCAAAGATGTCCAAACTGTTGCTAAAGTATATTGCTCGGCAAAAATTCCTACCGGGAACTCGTTATTATCATCTTCCTCTTCAGAAAATTAATTAAAGTAAAGTTAAATAGACTTAAGTCAAATTAAATTGTCTTTCATCGCGGTAAATTGGTGCATGCATACTAATCTACGGCAAATACTTATCTCGGTTTCTTTGAATGATGGCAGTCAATATATGAAGAACGAGCCTGCAATCTTAATTGATCAGATTAAAATGTCCCAAAACTATTACGAATGTGAAAATCGAAACAAAGTTGGTACAATAGGCGACCGGGATTGTCGGATTTAATAATTGAGATAAGAGATGCCAAGTTACTAGGTAACAGAAAAATTACTCCAATTGCTTTAAAATAGCGATAATTTATAATGTTCCTTGCTTTTCGATAATTCTTGATAGATGACCTTGCTACATTATGAAAACGCTTATAAATAGGTCAGGGCGGGCAGCGAACGAGTTTCAATAATAAAACAGTTTGACTTTGTAACTTTGTTATGTCCGTGGTGATGGAGATATTTATAGTTCCTATAAAGATTTTGTATAAAAGTAGTTCCGAAGTAGAAAGTTGTCGCGACAAAGAAGTCAAGGAAAGTCTAAATACTTTTTTCACAGAGAACCTAAACGTAGCTCCGGAATACATATAAGAGACACACCAGACACACAAGTCACTACAAGTCGTGGTCGTGTCGTGTTTACATTCAAGTTTCATGTTGATAAAAATGATGATGCGGTAATGTAATAGTGATGCAGAAAAAGGATGTGGCGGATATAAAAATGGCACTTAAGGCACCTGTCCCACCGCCTAGAGGAGCAAGCGACTAGATATCAACGATTTACTCACTCAAGAAATGTACAAAGCGTTGTAAGAGATACACATCTCAGCTGCCGCCGGCGAGTACTCGTTATTAGCAGCGACAAGAGCTATCAAAGAGAGTAGGCGATCGCCAAGAGATTCACGCTTTTACCTACATACTAAACTAAACATATAAAACATACTAAACCAGCGAGTAATCGCTCGTCGCCATCGCGCACTCGCTGCTTGTTGCTCGCCAATTCGTGTTTAGTTGCTACTACTCTACCCGCTTCTCGGTAAGTAGTCGCGTATGAGGTACAAGTGGCCGCGATAGGTGCCTGTCAATGTCGCAGCTAAGTTTGTGACGGAGCTTTTGTAATAAGTAAGAACTTTCTGTAATAAGTATTACAGAAAGTTCTTGGAAGTCCAAAGCACTGCTGAATATTTCACAAGCAGCGTTTCACAATTTGACGGGTTGACTTGGATAGATTATAAACTATCGAAAATTAATACATTATATTGCAAGCAGTATGGAACATTAAATAATATAACAGTTATACTGCACTGTGTTGCAGGCATACATTCAAATAGTGTTTGAGCCTGTTTGATTGAGCCAGGTCGACGTTATCAGTCGAATCACGCTCGCTCGGCCAAAACATGTTATCCAATAGGTACGCATAGAGAAATTTGTAACACATCAGTTTTAATACGTGTACCTACACCTATTATATTATCCGAATAATGAATCTCATGAATGATAATACAATTAAACCACTTTTTAAAACTCTCGGGTAAGAGTGGAAAATGCAGGTTATGTATGCAAACTCGATTATCGAGTACCTGTGTAAAAGTACATGACAGTTATAGTGACGGCCTTCGCGTTAAAATGGTGTTTGATTTGATGTGGTGAACTGAAATAATTATTTATATTGTAATTTATTCGGATTCGGACAAAAGAAAACATTTCAACAAAACCACACACACCCATCAAACCCCCTACTGACGGTGGTTTTAAATAGCCGCGTTAATGTTTTTTTTTATCGTGCTCGTGAAGAAATGCGTGGTTTTATGTATGTGAATTATGTAATTTTATTGTATTTTCTTTTTTGTAACTTGTTATTTTTTAAATTGAGTTTTTTATGGATGGCATGTGGTCTGTAATAAAGATTTTCATTTGTTTATGTTTAATTATTTTCCCCACAGCATAAGCTGGACGGTATCAGGCTATTTCAACTAGTAATCGGGTCCAAAACTTCAACTGTGGTGACGAGTATCGATTGGAAGCACATTGCATGGCTTGTCAGCACCCTGCACAAAATATAAATCATGAGATTTCCGAGTGTTATTTTATAATGTACCTAAGTTAGTTAGTAGGATAATAAAAATAAATTTACTATTTTACTCTCACATCCTTTTCCTACTCCTCCGGGGGAGCACTATAAAAAAAGCATTGTTTTAAGCCTTTGTGCGTTGATGTCTTTAGTTGGGTAAAACAATAAAAAATGCAATTTACAATTTTACCTCGTTTCGCCGGAGTACCTAGGTTTTAGAAGTTAATGTCTGGCATAATTTTAATTTCGGAGCGCCACTAAAGCGCTTTATCATCCTGGGAATCAAAGCTAGGACGACACGCTTGGCTGCCGCGCTCCTGACCTCTAGACTTAGATCAACGAGGCTATGCCGTCACTGTATATTTAGGAAATCGCCTTATTTGTAAGAAATAACCCTCATTTGTTTCCTCGAATATCGGACCTTGTAATACGGAATCGCCGGGATAATAGTAAACTTCGTGTTCAGCCAGCTAAGACGGCACTACTGTATAAAAGCGTTGTATGCAGAGCACCGATAATTTATAACAATATCCCTATCTGTGTAAAAAAACTAAATACTGACCAGTTTAAGAAAACATTTAAAAAAATACTTACAGGAAAAGCCTATTATAATGTCAATGAATTTTTAAATGACAAATCCCTCTGATATACTGACTGAATCTATTGTTTTTGAATTGAATTGCATGAATTATTACCAACTGTTTATTATTACTATTATTATTTTTTGTTTTTAATTTAATATAAATGTAATTGTTATTTGTTTATTTTTTGGATTATGTAATTTTGTGGTCTTCCGACCTAATTTGTACACCAGTCATGGTCAAACATGTTGTGCCAAAGAATATCCTGTAACACCTATAATAAACATCATACCATGTATACATATTATCTACACATGTTTTTGCAAATAAATGAATCTGAATCTGAATATGGTAAGCAGCTATAATAGGTACATTAAGGCCCGCTTGTACCATAAATGCATTGTTTCTGTCAATCGTTTAAAGATTCAAATTCAAATATATCGGCTGACTTTTTTTGCAGTCTGGACAAAAACAGGTATGAAAGGTGTAGAAGCCTATGGCACAGAAATTTCTTTTTTTTTCACAAAAATTAAAACATACTAATTAAATCCCTTTTTTTTACATTTAACGCTTTGATTGAATTTCCAACCCCCGAGTTTCGATTTGGCTTCAATCAAAAGACTGATATTCGTTACTAATTCATTGATCATTTCTGCGCGTAAAGAATTTGTAGATTTTTCTTGTGAGAAAAAAAATCTGTGCCACAGGCTTCTACTCCTTTTATCTGGTATACCCTGCATGTTTTTGCCGGTCTATATTTTCACTTTACAAACAATGGCATCATATTAATTTAGACAAGCTTAACAACTATGTGACACAGTTTGTGAGATTGCTGCACTAGGAATAGCTGACCATGTTCCCACCACACATTATGTAAATACATTTTTTTTTTTGGTAAGATTGAAGAAATAGGGCGTAACATAAAAATAAATGATAAACTCAAAGATTAAGAACAATAAAACAAAAAGAGAAATGGAAAAACACGTGATCTTATTGTGTATGAAAATTAGCGGGATGGACTATTTTGGAAGAGTTAGTAATTCCTCAGGACCTCAGTTGCTTTGTAATCTAATTTATGGAGCCATTCAACTAGCGCACTCTTCCAAGCCTTTGTTGGTAGGTGTTAGATCCTGGTACTACGATTTATTCTATTAATAAATTAAGTGGGAACCTAAGAAAATATAAAATCTTTGAGAGAAGCTCGTTCTTAGACCTATAGCAGTATAGCAGACAGAGTTTCAGCGTCTTCCTGAGATAGGATGAAATATTTAAAAGGATCAAATATTAAGAAGGAGTGTTTCTTGTGAACAGTGAATATAACAAAAGTTACCTCACTGACAAGTCTTTAAAGTGTTTGTAAAGATCTACAACACAGTCTGTGGGCAACCCTAGTGTGTGTTCAGCAACTGCGCGGGGGCAGGTAACTATGTATTTCAAAGGCACTGCCCAGACGTACTACTGCTTACTTTATTATACGGTGACATGGTCAAGCCGGACGTACGTCTAAGTCGTGGGTTTTTAGTAGTCCGTGAGACGTAAATATTTGTGTAGTAGGACAAGGTCCCTTAGAACTCAAAAAAAAATCAAGCGTATTAGTCAACGAAATAAAAAAACGTCCATATAAGCGACATATTTTAATACTCACAAATAAATCAAAACCATGTTGTTATGGGGAATTTTCGTTGACCTAAAATCACGAAATTACACAAGTAAAGAAAAAAGTTGGCAAATCATTAATTTGTAGTTTTATCACATAAAAAAAATGTGATTTTATACTTAAAATTGCTGTTGGAGAACTGACTGTGACGTATATCGATATACCTAAAGGCGAACATGTTTTACAACTACAAAGTTAAGTTTGTTTTGGGATAAATTCATCCCATCTAAGGAACCCTTTATTGTGCGTGGTTCGACACGCACGTGGACTTTTTTTTTAAATTAAATTTGCAGAGAACACCAAAATACGTAGTTACGTTCAACTAGGTACCGTTGACGGAATTGAAGAAGGTAACTGAGACAGAAAGATGCCTTAAATACAATACCCCTTTATTTATAAACGTAAGTAGTGATTAGCAACTGTTTAACCATACATTTATTTTTAGACGTTTAAACGTCTCTTAACTTTATGCAACGATTATAAATAAACCCCATTATGTTTAACGCTAAACCCATTTAGTGATTTGTTTTGCAAGCGGGCCTAATTGCGCGTCCGCACATAAGGATTAATACCACAAAGCATGACTGAGAGCAGAGCAATGTGATATGCTTGGTAAATCAACACCAAATTAGTGTGTACGTTGTCAAAGACAGTTCTGGGAATAATTATGGTCGAAGGAGCTGTGGATATCGTTCAAAGGACAGCAGCTACGTAAGTATATATGTATCTAAGATTAATTGCCATAGCGATGGCGTGTTGATTCTACTCTACATAAACATGTTTTTTAACAAGCAAAATAATAATATTATATAATTTATGAGCAATGGTGGCCCGAATACCTTTGGTGCTCTAAAAATAGGTGCTCAAACGGGAATACTTCCTGGTAACGGCCGGCCACGACTTACGAGTTGTATGTTGCAGGTTCGAACTTCGAACGCAGATGTGGATTACGGCCCACTCCCTCTCACCGAGAGGAGGTCTGTGGCCCAGCAGTGGGAACATTATAGGCTGATTATGCTTATGGTAATTAATTTATATATAATGTTTGATAGGAAAACAATTGATAAAATTCATGAAATTTACTAATAATATTACTGACACTAGATACGTTTACCTACTGAAAATAATCAACAGCTGCGTGAATTTATTAATGAATGAATTTATGAATGACCTTTGACTCGTAATTTAGTATTTAATGAATCGGTCTGCCGTTAATTACTGGCAATAATTAAATTTGTTCAGTAATCAGGATTGCAGGATAACACCCACTCACTAATAGGTGTCAGTCCGGGCACAAAGCTACCTGACACTTATGTACTATATCTGATTCCCCTACTAATTTACTTATAAAAGAAGTTTAGGACCTACTTTTACAATTAGGTAAATCAGTTTCTCATTGTCATTCGGCAGCCGTTATGTGTTGACGCATTATGTAATCAAGTAATAATACTTCATGTATATGAGCTACCTATCCACGTGGTGTAACCAACAAATCGTGAGATTATGCAAAATGCAAGCAACAGGAGTTTCACCGACCTGCCTGCTGTGTATACCTACGTACAAGTCTACATCTACATTACATATCTAGGTGCAAATGAATGCAAACTGTCAAACGCCATAATTTAGTTATATGTATAATATGTGCATGTCTTGCAACCACACAATGAGTTAGCACTTTATCTTTTACGCTTATACTGGTAATGCATAACCGTACCTAAGCATGTTTGCATAGAACCATAAAAAAACTTGTTGATGTCCGGATTTTTTATTTTTAAAACAGACTGGTATTATTAATTATGCACAATGACTTATTGTTTTGTTCTTCAAGGTTCTTCGCACGTACGTCACGTAAAAGTATTTTCCAAGAATCAGCAACTTCACAAGAGGCTGACGGCCCACACTGCGTTGAATAGAAATAACTTGAAATAAGCATCGCCACAAGTAAAGGTATTCAGCAGATCAACAAAGATTATCAACTATCAAAGGGATGTGTGGAATAACAACCCTTTGATAGTTGATAACCTTTTAACCGCCCGACTTCATATCAGTTGTCGTTTGTCGTGACCCTAGCCCCAGAAATAAAAAATCGAAAATTAAATAGAATACAGCGCAATTACCTAGATACCTAAATTAAAAAACGAGCTTTGATAAAGATACCTACAACCCTGGCGAAATGGACATGAAAATATTTGTCGGATTAATCGGCTAATAAAAGGCGGTTAAAAGGTTAAAGAGCAGTCGTGTCGTTTCACACTCACGAGTAGGACAAGTTTTCGATCCATTCCGCAGCAGGAAGTGCTTGGTACAGGAACTGAGGCCAAGCTATCTAGGCGCACAGGTCGGGCCGTCTTAATAGGCCTACATACGTGTTACCCAGCGACAGCGATTGGCGACTAATATTAAGTAACAGCAACATTTTGCGTCTCAAAGTTCACATACGAGTAGAGTAGATTCGAACACATCGCCACGTAATGTTGAACCCCGTCTTGGTGCCTTTAAACTACCTCTTTGCACGACCAATAGCAGAAGTAGAAGCAACATTCCACTAAAGATCAGCCGACAAGCAAGTAAAGCGACTGAATCAACAGTCGTACTATTGAAACATCGTGTGTGCTGCGAGCCTTACAAACACGGAAGTCACGGAAGAGGTTCCCCAGCAAAACGGGTCGAATGACTTTCTCAGAGCGATCGCGTCCTACCGCACTGGCATTACTGCCACCCACCTTATTCGCCTTTATCGCAGTTTAGCGCACTGTTGCGCAACACCGGATAACGCAGGCTCATAATTATTATACTTACATGTAGCGCGTACTGACGCGCTTATTGCATTTTTTTGACCGGTTTTTTGGGCCGTTATTCCTTAACTCGAAGCTAAAGATGTAGAAGATTCATATTTGCTGTCTCCATTTTTTTGCGTGAAAGTACCAATCGACTCATTTTCAGTGGTTCTAACCATTGTTTTTAAAAACTTTGAGTGCCATTTCAAAAAAAGAATCTTAATAAGAACGGGTTTGTTAGTTTAGTCCAAATAAGAAACGCTGCAATAAAAGTGAATCCTTATTTAGGTAAGTATACTTACTCGTAAATAGTAGATTGTATCAAGTGAAGTGAGGGATTCTACGAATCTACTTTTCATCACCCACTATGAGAAAATAAAAGGCGCTTCATATTTTATTGTAATATTATTATTAAAACAAGTAAAAACTTATATTTACATTTGAGACATTTTCGCAATTATGAAAATTTATTGTTACAGTTTTATTAGGAACTAGCGGCCCGCCCCAGATTCGCACGGGTGCAATTTTTTTTCTCTCCGTAAGAACCATCCTCGTACTTCAAGGAATATTATAAAAAAAAGAATTAGGGAAATCGGTCCAGCCGTTCTCGATATTTGCGCTTAGGAACACATTTAGCGATTCTTTTTTATACAACATTATTTTTAGTATATGCGAAACCTGAATATAGTTTGTTCAGAATAAGCAACTGACGATTTCAATCATTTTTACACCATGTTATATTTTGTCCCAAAAATATTTAATCACTAGTTAATTACAACAAAATCGCCGTACAGTTAGGTACCTACTGCCAAACTAATATCAATGAGCGTACTATGCTGGAGAAGCATAAAACATGGTCACCCCGCGCCGCGCCGCGTGGTGAGTATGTTTTTAAACGGACAACCAGGTAACATAACAAGCTTATAACTTTGTGACTTCTCATGATACAGTTTCGAAATTTTGTACATAGATTCTTTACATAAAAATACTAGACACGTGTCTCTGGTTTCGCATATACTAAAAATAATGTTGTATATAAGAAAGAAGATTTTGTTGCAGATTTTAAATTCAATTCAAATAACGCGTTCAAACAATATTTGCGTTCGATTTCTTTGGCGCTGAACACTGTTCAAAATTCATAAAGTGCGCGGCATATATAATTGCGGCGCACTTATAAAGAGGATTAAAAACTCATTACTGCCCGCTAAAAGTTTCTTAAAGAAAACACCACCTTTGGGTGCACTTAAAGGCGAACCAAGTCGTCCTTTTCGAATACCTACTATGGGATGAAAGTCTTAAAATTACTTTTTCACCGAAAATATGAAAAGAAATTACTTAATTATTCATTACTTTCCCTAGGAATAAGATATCAATAGCTTTTGAGATGCACTCGAGCTTTCAGGGAGAGCATTCGTCCGGAAAAGGTACAGAAAATATCGCGGAGAAACTGCTTAAAAATATCGCTTTAATAGTGTACCTAAATACAATAAACATGACGTTTTCTATTTCGACACACTCACTTCTAACAATCTAGTGAGACGCTTTTGTTCACTTACAGCATCAACTAATCTTATTTATCACTAGTATGAAAGAACTCTTTGTTTCTCAATCACTTGTTGAACATGAATGGGCGAACTGTAACGCGAATAAAAAGAAAGTATGATTACCACGTAAGTAATTATGTCTCGTTACATGTAATCAATTAAACCGTACTTGGTGTTTTATTTCCAAACAGGTTCCATATAGATTTGATTAACAAGTTCAATGACCCATGCCTTTACCGTCAGAGCGGTCATTTGGTTGGCGAACTATGTAAGTCACATTTCGGCACTTCAGGCATTTGGCAAATTCGTCAATGAAATCAAATTAGGTTTGAGGCTCACTCAATATTTGGGTGCGTGATTGCGTGCACCGTCGCTTAATTTACGCGTAGGTTTTATTACCTAAGTTATCTGACTACGTGCACGATTCACGTGTTGTCGTGTTCTAGATGTAATTATGTCCAACGCATTCATCGTTTGTCACGTCGACTGCTGCCCGTTTCGGTTTTGACATGTCGCGCGTCCCCTATTTTATTGATGGTGTCATTGACTACGTCACCGGTCGATTATGTACGATTTATGTAATCGCTGCGTGTCGCCGTGACACACACTGAACTACATGTGCACCTGTAATGACACACTTTTGTTCGATTGAGACATGACCCTAGCCTGTTTATGGGGATTGAGGGCAGGCCTTTTTAGTTAGCGCGCAGATCGTACATAGATACATCAACATGTGTATTATTTAGTTTATCTATTACGTGGTTTAGAGATGACGGCATTGTCATCGGTCATCACGTTTGATATTACATAAAAATTGCGATGTTTATATGTATGTAGGCCGGTTATTAATTAACTAAGCCTCTGTTGCAGTCTATTGCTAAAGACGAAGGCTTACCTATCGATTTCTTTTTTACTCGACTACGGCGAAGCAAAAAGCAAGGTTATGATTTTGACCGGTATGTATGTATGTTCATCTGACTTCTAAACTACTTGTCATAATTGGACAAATGAGGTATCATTGGAAGCGTCTTGATCTTCCGTTGGTTATAGGCTATGTGACGTCACATTAAATTGATTATGGCGCCCTCTAGCGGACATAAAGTAGTGATATAAAAAAACATTTTTTTTCAATCATGCCGCTTTGTGTATCAAATGAAAGGGCTTAATTAGCACATTTCTAAAATATAATTATATATATTCCTGAAATAAGTCCCAAAATAATTAAATAAAAAATAAGTTTAAAAACTAAAACCCGACTAGGTACTGAAAAGGTGAAACAAGAAAGTACCTTCCGGTGGTCGCATGCTATAGCTAAACTATAATAGGTATGTTAGTACAGCGGTTTGCGACCACAAGAAGATACTTCTTGTTTTATCCTTTTCAGTAGTCGGGTTTTAGTTTTTAAACTTATTTTTGGCAATATGTTTAGCATTTTTCTTTTCCTATCCTTTGGGATATTTTCCCAGAAATGGCACCAGTCCGAGTTTTGACCGATTTTTTTTTAGCTAATTGTTATCCTTTCTTTCTTTGGCTTTTTTTTATTTTTATTCTTAACTGAAAGTTTTTCTTTAACGTGTCTAAGGGTCAGCTCACACCGAGACGCGACGCTGCGCGCACATTTTAATAGAGCGACTCAAAATATAACTTTATTTAATACACATTTCATTGTGAGAATTCAAAGTATCACTGGCCTCTTCCAGTATTGTCGCGTAGCCTCGCGTCTCGGTGTGAGCTGACCGTTAAAGAAAATCTTTCAGTTAAGAAAAAAAAATAAAAAAAGCCAAAGAAAGAAAGGATAACAATTAGCTAAAAAAAATCGCTGACCCTAAGTGATCTTAAAGACTCTTATTAAAATTTTTATGCGAGCTGTGTTGTTTTTTTTTTATTTTTATTGCTATAGGGGCCCGCTCTTGACCCCGATCACGCCTGATGGAAAACGATAGATGAGGTCTATGATGGAACGAGCGTGCCCAGAAGATGCCTGTTCACTCTTGATTTGAAGGCAGACGGGTTAAATGTGGGAGGGAACACAGATGCCGGCAGAGAGTTCCATACTTTATTTGGTTTTTTCAATGATTTGTTTAACTTCATTTTAAGAATCAAGACATCTTTCAAGTGTCGAACATTTTAAACCTAAAAATTAAAGTAAGTAGGTACCTACTGTTCTAAAAAAGTACCTACTGTGTTCGTTTGGGAAATAACATCTTGAGCATTTTGACTTTTACAACGAAAGTCTACAATTAACTAATTGAGATTGAAAATCCTTTTTTTTTTTAAACAAGTCTTTTAAGTCTTTTTTAAAAAAAAAAAGCATTTTCAACGACGGAGTTTGACCGGCGTGCTGTCCAGGAAGTCCCTCGTTTTGAGCGCGGTGTGCGAAGGCGCGTTGTCATGGTGGAGCAGTAGCCCGCGGAGCCCGACTAGCCCCGTTTGCCCGCTTGTTGCTCACAACAGAGAAAACTTCTGTCAAGCATTTGGTAGTACCTACTTATACCATTTAGCGTTGATGCTTCTTTGGTTCTGTAAAGGAATTGACACCATGTAATCTAATCACATCACGACACCATTCCACCCGGGCCTGCTTCTGAGCATCGGTGAGATTTAGCAGCACCCAGCGTGAAACTATCCTTCTCACGCGAATATGCACGTGTAGAATTTCGTGAAGGCTTCCCGATCCAACCTGCATTAGGTGCTGAATCTCTTGATGCGCAACTCGCCTATTGTCTTGGATTAAATTTTTCACAGCTAGCACGTTTTCTTCCATAACAGCCGTCAAAGGGCGACCACTTCTTTCTTCATCCCCCAAAGTTGCCTTAGAAGTGCCTTCATCCATAAATGCCATTTGAAGTCTATCGTACGATTCGTCCGGTTTCAGGCGACACTTGAAATCGTAAAAAATCATAGCGCAAAAATGTTCCCGGCGCATCCAGCATTTTTACCGACTTCAAAAAAAGGAGGTTATCAATTCGACACATATGCATGTAGTATTATTGGAACTGCATTATATTCACTTATGACAATCTATTAGGGCTTCCAAACAAATATGCAAAATTTTATAGATGTATTTCCACGCATTTCTCCGCAACTATTAATCGGATCGTGACCATTTTTTTTTATTGGCTTACATTTACTTCAACTTAGGGAACAGTGCAAGTTTCATCAAAATCGATACAGTAATTTTCAAGATATGGACTAGGTAATAGGTAAAACGGGCTGTAGTCCGCAACTCCACGTCAATGCGCGTATTTTGCGTACCCGTGGGAAAGATACGGACTAAGTAATAGGTACCTACGTGTACCTAAGTGTGACGGCCTGGCTTATTGATACGAGCTACGAATGTAGTGTCAAAAGGGAAAACATCTTAAAACCTTGGTCAAATTCTAGTGCAATGTTTAAAACAAAACTATTACCTACTTATTACAAACAAATATTGAAGAATGAAATTAAGTAATAAAAAGCTAGGCTAAGTATTATGTCGTCGTCACAATACAATCACAGTTTACAATACAAATCAGGTTCCCTACAAATCGAATGACGTGAGATCGAATAACACTTGCTCGAAAACGTTAACTCGATAGTAAATGAAATTGATGAATTATGAGCGGGACAGTTACTACCTCGATGCATCAAAATCTCGAATAACTATAATAAGCTCGATTAGGTGCCTTCACCCATCCTATCTGAATCTTTGGTTTCAACACACATGATAATATTACGCCTGTATTCCTCGAACGGTTAGGCAGAGGTGCACCTATATAAGACCCACAGTTCGCCAGCTACGTTTAAGTGCCATATTTGTATAGGTACTCCGGGTTGCTACTGAGAAATTCCAGAAACCTGCTGGAAAAATCCAGTAGGTAACACTTTGCCAGACCCAGGAATCGAACCCAGAACCTCAACCTCAGCAGTAGCACAATTGCAACCTCTAGACCAACGAGGCAGTGCTACCTATATGTATACATTGTACGTACATACTAATTCCATGATCTTTTGTCAATGCGTTATGTATTTTTAGAGCAATGGAATTCAATGTTAGATGTTAGGCCATATGTAATCATCATCCTAAGGCCGTTTGCACTTTAAGCTGTAGCTGCAGCGGCACCGCGCCGCCGATGCCGCTGTATTGTACTACAGCGGCATAATGTGTAAACGATTTAACAGGGAATCACAGAGTACAGTATTATATCAGAGAATAAAAAGCAGACTGACAAAATTTATTTGGCCTACACCTCTTTATTCTTCAAAAAAAAATTGATTTAGATTCTCTCAACTTGCAACACAGTCCATTGCACCCATGCCAAATTAATGTGAATCTCGTTAATCAATTTTATAAAAGACATAATAAATAAAATAAATAATATAATGAGTAAGTAAGTATATGTATATAAACGAGAAAACATTATTGTTTTTAAACTTGCCACGTAAGAAATTCTACACGGAAGACGAGGCGGTATGGTCGAAAGACTACAGCCTGCACTATGGGCGAATTAAAAAAAATGTGAATGTCATGCGATGTCAATACCGTTGTTATTGATACGGCAATCCAAGATTTCTTTTCAGAAAATACGGCATACGGCAGTCCTCTCGTTGCCGTATCACAAAATACGGCAATTGACTATAGGTGAAATGAAACTTTTTTCACTAGCGTAATGAACGAAACGTACACAGGAAATTTTATGAGCACAGCCGGGAAAATCCCAACTACAACAAACATGATGTTGTAATTGTACCGCCAAAGTGGCATCTCTTTCGCCTTGGTTAAAAATGAATAAAAAGGTTGCAAATGACACCACGTACTCGTATATACTAACGTAACTGTTTCACCTACGAGTACCACCTACATATTAGTACCGTACATAATCTGTGCCTACGAGTGCGACAAAATGAGAAGCAAGGACAAGATAAGTATGCTCTACGTGAATCTGAGGTAATAGAAACGATAAAAACCTTTATGGAGAAGAAAGAAATGAGGAATAGACATTTTTTGTAAATACTGCAATTTAGTATTTTTTCCCTTAAAATACGGCAAACCAGACTGTGACATACGGCAACTCAGATTTTTACGATAGCAACACTGGATGTCATTATTGTCGTAATTCAGAAACACAGAGTACTTTTTAATAGAGTGAGATTCAGAAAGTACTCTGTGGTCGTAATGTCATTGACATTATAATAATATAATTATCAGCTGGTATCTCGTATCAAAAATCTAGGAATGTAAATAAAGCAGTAAATTCAATGAAATCTGTAACTTAATTAATGATTATATTCAGCAAAATGTGTACCAAAGGAGCACAAATTGCTGAGCTTTTCACGAAAGCCATTGCCACCACAAAGAGCTTTGATCAAAATCTTCGTAAGGTAAAGAATTCAGTGTTTCATAATCTTATTAAAAACGTAGCAACATTATTTTTAGAACATTTGAAAAAAAATGATAAGGTGAATTAGGCTAGTATATTTGTACAGTGCACAGCACACAACTTACTGCTGTTTGTTTATCCTACATTACAATGCTTGTTATACAAATACTCTGCAACACATACTTTTTTTACTGTTACTTACTGAGAGGCCAAGCTCTTTCTTTTTGAGAATCTTCTTAGGCCTCTTAGATTAAGGTTTATTTATAGACATTTAGACATGAGTCAATTGGTCCAAAACACAGCAACTTGTGTTGAATTTTCATTTTAACTGATTCTTCACATCTGTAGTTACTTACCAAATAAATAGAGCTATGTGTTGAAGATAATCGGATAGGGGCAATCTGACAGCAAATATGTAGGTAATGAAAAACTTGAACCTTGTTTGTATTATGCTGCAATGAATGGTCATTTTGTTACAGTCACCATTCTCGGAACATGGATTTCATCTCTATGTAGGTACAGGGAAAGGAACCTATCATAATCAACAAATCCATGAATATACATAATGTTAGTTTAATTTTCAATATAAGTGTGGCAGCTTGTACATCGCCACATGCAAACTACTCATCATGTTGACATTACACAAAATCCCACATCGCAAAAGCACAGTTTAATGCGCAACAAGCATTTATACAACATTCCAACATCAATCATCGGGCAGTTGCCTACCAGACTCATCTGTCTGGTTGGAGGGTCCTCCCTTTTCTATAGGATGAATGAACCTTACACCCTGGATCTCATAGCTCTGTTTAAGTATCTAAATGTATTTCTAATGTACCACATATATAAAAAAAAAATAATAACAACAAAGTTTATGATCCTATCTAATTTGTTTGCTGTTCTCCATTTTTTAGTTGAGAGTTATAGGCTGTGAAAATGGAAGATTGACAACGGAGTTCACAGTTGGGCCCGAGCACCTGAACCAACGAGGTACTCTCCATGGTGGGTTCATCGCACACCTTGTGGATGCCGTCTCCACCTATGCACTGACCACTAATGAAAATGTTGATACTAGAGGAGTCTCTGTAGAAATAAGTGTGAGGTGAGTTACCAAGCATATTTTAAAAACAAACTTGGTCTGCTGTTACTATAAGCCGTGGTGGCAGCATTTTGGCAGGAATATTCAATACAATTTGAGTGAAACTTGTTTTCATCAACAAAAAATTGTGCTGTTGCACAACTTTTGTTATCAAGAATATTAAGCTTTACTTAAACCGTGACTAGCAATAATTTAATATCCCCTATCCTAACCTAATAAAAAATATTTGAGAGGTCTGGCTCTTGTCATACAAGAGCCAGAGCTACACGGATGTTTGTGTCTTGAAGTAAAAATAAATAATATTATTTAACAAAAAATTTAATATATTTTCAGTCTTCAGAGTATCTAGGTTGATAAAATAATATTAACTGTTTTTAACTTAAAAATATTATTATTTATTTATTTAATACTTCAAGCATAAAAATGTACAGAGGTAGACTTAATGCCATAGGCATTTTCTACCAGTCAACCTTTGGGTGATGCAGAGACAAACAATGGTAGGTGCAATAATGAAAATTGAGGAATAAATATTTTAAATATAAAGATACGCATAAACCTATTAAAACTATGAATATAATATATACCTAATTACATATAAATATAAGCACAAATAAATATACATACATACATGAATATACTTACTGAAAAGAAATAAGACAAACAATGAGAAAATATTACCATTGTGATGATACTGCCAGCTTCTTGCTAATGTGCTCGCGAACTTTAACTTTAAAGGATAATGGTTGGTTAAAATATTTAATGGTTTCTTCTATTCAAATTCCAGTTATATGAGCGCTGCCAGAGAAGGCGACAACATTGAAGTAGAAGCAATCACACGAAAGCTGGGAAAGAAGATCGCTTTCCTAGAAGTCCTAGTAAAGAACAAGGATAAGAATCAGCTGCTCGCAACCGGCAGACACACCAAGTACATAGGAATATAATATAATTGTATATAAAATACTTTAAGTATGTATAAAATCTTACAAGTCTCAGTGAAATATTGAATCTAGTACAATCATGTAATTTATAATTTTATTTTATTGCATTTTTAATTAGAAATACAAAATATAGCAGCAAATATAACATTTCATTTTCACTAATAATATTACTAGGTACCTATCTAGTAAGTTAGACAAACCTTTATAGCTGATAGTGCTATACAAAAGTAGCTATACAATGTCCTGCTCTTCAGAGCCTGGCAAGACAATACAAAACATCATGTTTTATTTTCATTAGATGTCATCATTATTGTAGGACGCTGAGGGTATTGAGTCAGGATTTTTAAATGAAACCACATTTACTTTTTTCAGATTTATTTTACACCCAGAATATTGATTGATGCACAGATTTGAACTGTGGAATATAGCTTTAAAATTTATATTAAGCCTGCAAGGATTACTCTCTCTCTTTCAATGTGAGCTCCGTTTTACGGGAGTGCCAATAGGTATTAGGCCTAAATAATTTATGCCATAATAAAGGTGCCCAATTTTCTCGACTAGTTTCCTATATCTTTGTAAACACAGATTTTTATATTTTCTAGACTAAAATGTCGGCTGCGATCGACCTTTTTTTGTCAACATGACATTATTTAGTATACATTAGCCTCAGAGCAAATAAAAAACCAAGACAGAGCGCTGAGAACGATATAGTGAAGCATGCCAAAACTACACCTCCGCTCGATCTGTGCATACACGCTCACACGCACACATTTACAATCAAACTACACATCAAATAGGGGCACACATGTTTACGAAACCGGCTTCACTTTACTGTTGACAGCCCACGTCTTGGTTTTTTATTTAGTCTGAGAAATTAGCTGTCATTTTGGTCTAACAAAAATAAAAATCAAAGTTTAGTTATACATAATTGCACCAGAGAAAACCTACAAGGCACTGCTGACGATCGGGTAAAGGTGCCTAAAGACTGTGTAGGTCTTTAGGCACCTTTACCCGATCGTCCCATTCAACTTAGGTATAATGTGATACATACTAATTTACATAATTGTATGTAGTTTTTATAATCTTAATAGTTATTTATGCAACTGTTGTATAACAAGGGGTATTAAAACACGAATGTGGGTTTATCACACGAGACGAAGCCGAGTGTGATAATAGTATCACATGAGTCTTTTAATAGGTACCTAATTATGTAAAGTTACATATAGGTACAAGACTTTATCTACACCCATGATATGAATCCTCTTTATAAGGATCTGAAACAGTTTTTTGCTATACTAATATCGAACAAAAATGGCGGCCGGCGGGATACGACGTGTATTCGAATAACTTAAACTTAAGTTCTTTTTAAAGTACGGCGCTGTGGTAGTGAAACGCGCGTGCATGTTCCTTTTTTGAAAAGGAGTTGCTTAAAGAAATTTAGTACAACATTATAACACTCATTTGGATGATATTATAAATATTATATTATATGATATTATTAATATTAACATTATTAGTTACTTATTTGATATTTGGCATTGATTGTGTTATTCTTTAGAACAACAAAATATATTTAGTTAAGTATTTCTTTTCTTTTTTTTTTAATTTTCAATTTTGTTTTCATTTAGTTTTGTTTTTTTTAGCCTATATTATTAACTCTATGTAAAATTATATAACTTGAAATATGTAAGTGTTGTTCATACCTGTAACTTACTTTGACACTGGTTGTTTTAATGTTAGCAATAAGCTAAAGCTGTTTAGCATGGGTGTAGATAAATACTTTAAAAGTATCTTTCAACAACTAGGTAAGACTACTCACTACGTTTACTAATGTCTGAACGGGTTATTCTCAATAAGTATTGATTAGCCATTTTAGTACTTACAGACACTGCGCATTTTTAGGCCATCCTACCCCTCTAAACTATGGTGGTAGGTACGTAGGTGGGTACTTGTTGTAGATAGGTACCGTATGTATGAATAACGCTAATCATTCTGTTAAACCGGTGGAGGCGCTGAATGCTGTTGTCTAACAAAAATAGTTTAAATAAACTTAAGGGGTGATATTCAATAGTTGCTGAGGTATATTACAGACTCTTTAGTCTAATAATATTATTAGACTTTTGCTATAGGGCCAATTCTGTGATAACTATAGAAAACAAAATCAGCCGTTCCATACAAAAATGCAATATTACCTTCTTCGGCTCACTAGCCGACCCACTGGACATTGAGAATAACCACTGGACATGTTTAAGAATGAATAACTCGTAAAGAAGTAACGTGGAATTTCGTAATGTTCATAAATAGGTAGGTACGGGGTACCTATGAGTTTACATCCGGCTAGGCTGGAAGCATGCCTCAACACGACTGGGCAGACGATGACGAGTAGGTAGTTACTTCCCTAGGTAGGTATTGCTTAGGAGTATCTACTATCCTAATATCAGAAACCGAAAATGACGCGATACTCTATAAATGACTGAACCCCCATCACAGGTTATTCATTCTTATCATATTACTTACCTTAATTAATTACTTGCACGTAAGCTATTTAATAATAATTTACTAGAAGTTCCAATAAATATTAACCCTAGAGATATAATATTGTTCCTAAAGAATATGATCGGTTTATAGGTATCTACTTATAGGTATTTTCGTAAAACGGATATTTGAAATGCATTATTATTGGATTTGGAAACCTAATACTTACTTATTTATTGAAAGCGTAACTGAAAAAAAAAGGAAAGGATAATTGCAATCACCTGTAATAAAAGTAAATAAAATAATGTATTTTAACAAAATAACCAGCTTAATCCAACTAAACATTCACGAACATGAAATACGAGAAATAAACTTTACTACTTACAAAAAAAAAACTTTAGAAGCATAGGTAATCAGGTCTATGTTTCCAACGGCTACCAACAACTGAAATAATTTAAGAATTAGGTACCTATGTTGATAGTTGGCAATTAATAAACAAAACCATTTATGATTTTTAAATAACATTTACAATATAACAAATGAAACACTTCTTATTTCTAGTATAGCATGAATATACTTGCTAAAGATTAAAATTATGTTATCATACCTTAATTATAGTGAATAAGCTTCCATCTACTTCAATCAACCATTAATATTTAAATGTTTAGGTAAACGTCTATAATATTATGATAATGGTGAAAATTACTGAATACAATAAACTAAAAAGATTGTAAAATGTAAAATTAATAACATAACTTGAACAATAGCTAGTATAGGTAATAATTATAAAACAGGGAATCAAATTAATATAGAAAATGAAAAAGTTAGAAGTAATCTTAATTAGTTGGACCACATAGATAGGATTAAAGCTTACCATGTAAAAGGATACGTAGAAACATTATAGGTATATATATATATTAGAATACACATAGATTTCAAAAATCTTCAAAACATTTCCAAAATGACCGTCTGATACGAGTATACCCCTATTTATTCCATTTTGCATGTTTCCTCCAGGTATTCAATCCGTTTTTTCAAAGACGCGATAGTGCTCTCAATGTCGTGATGCGATTCCTCCAGGTTGTTCAGACGCTCTCCATCAATTTTTCGTCGTAGTCGTCAGCATCCCGTCGAGCTCGGCGCTTTGCACGCTCCAATCCTTCGTTATCACCGCCGCAACTCTCGCAATCAGCCCAGAAACGTAAATCCATGGCAGGCAAGTCCTCACAGGAACTCAGACCATCTTGAACCTCAGGAAGCAAAAACACATTTTCTCCAATGGTATCGATATTGTCGCCGTTGTCGCAGAGGATTCGTGCCAAGCTGGTCTCTTTCAGTTGTCGCAATTGATCCGGTTTGAACATAGATGGGTTTTCATACCAGAATCGATCTCCATCTCGCAGGCGTTTGAACTGTTCCACTAACAAGCATCTGAACAATGGTCCGACTTTTCCACCTTCTACTTGATTCTCGAGGATACCTCCCACCCATACGTCGATGTTGTGTACTGATCCATAAAGCTCCTTCAATTTCTCACGTATGGTTTCATCGGTTATTTCCCCAGCCAGGTCGTCAAAATCGTTTACCTCAGTCATGTTACAAAACTGACGCCATTTGGTGTACGGTGGAATACCATGATCACGGCTTCTTTGGATGTTGATAGCGGCTAAATCGAGAGCAACAGCATGAGCGCTGTAGAAAAGCTTTTCAGTAAGTTCCGAGTTTAGATTTTGCGTGGGCGTCTTTAGTTTCGCCGGTGTCGTGAACATTCCTCTTAGCAAAGGATCTACTCCTCCTTCATCAACAAGCCTCCATGGTGAGAAGAATGCATGCCGAAGCAAAAGATGCCCTTCCGGAATTGTTTCGAAGTTTTCATCATAACGATGCAAAAGTGGATTAATCATGGAATGTCCAAATCTCAAGGCGGCGGTGGCGAAAACGTTAGAAATTGATGGGTTCAAGTTTGGGTCATATCCCTTGTACTGGCCTAGTTGTTGGTATCCTTCCTTTCCTAAGACAAGTGGAAGCCAGTGCTCGTAAGTTATGATTTGAATTTGAGCCCCTACTACCTTTCTTGTTTCTTGGTAAACTCTATCTCCGTCCCAAAATGAATTCAAAACTTTCAGTTGAATAGCAATTCGATTATGTTCCCGCATCCAAATGGTATGCATGGCTGCCAAACCTATTTGTTCGTTAGCCCTGATGTCACCTGCTACAAAGCAATTGCGGTTACTTTCGTCCAAATTGCGCCTGCAATCCATTCCATTGACGCCTACAGTTGGCAGTAATGGTTTCCTACCTGGGAAAGTGACACCTACTCTCAACAATCCGTTTTCGTTGGTTAAATCACGTAAATCCTCAGCTACAGCTCTTTCGAAACCATAAACTTGCGACGCATCGATGAACGAAGTTAATTGATTGATTTGTTCTCTAGGCTGTAATGTTCCAAAAAGAACAGACGTCATTCCAGACCCACATACTGCACTGGTTCTAACGAAGTCGATACAGCGACGGTTGGTAACCCGAGGATCATTAGATGGCACATCAATAGGAAAGCATGGTGCTGCATAGTCACATGTTTTTTTGCAATCTATACCGTCCCAAGTCTGTGAGCTTACTGATGGTAAAGCATGATCTAAATCGTGATCTAGCCACTGACCCCATTGCATGACCATGTGAGACAACTGTAGATCTTCAGATATATCTGTAGTCGTTATGATTGAAGTGGAGACTAGCCGGGCGCTTGGTAACGTAAATCCATTATATTTGATGTGTTTGTTCCAACCTACTGGTTGACTGAAACCATTTTCATATATAGGGTAAAGAATTCTTCTGAATCCGCTAAGTGATGATCCCCACGTAGGATTTGCAAAATTATTACAACTACCATCATAACTGCGATACTTGCTATGATAACACATATCAGAACAGTCTTTATTGTCTCTGTGAGCGACACAACCCGATAAACGTGCGATAACTTCAAGATGTTTATTTGACAATACATTTTGGTAAAAGAATGGTTCCGTCGAGGTTACTTTGTGGCCTGTTTGTATAAAACCCCTAACTTTGTCTAATGTCCTTTCATAAATTTCGGCCGCGCGGGCGACTTCCCTAGCTGGTGCATTGGGGAAACTACTAATTCGGAACAGCTGATGGATGTCTGATTTTCCTGTGTTGTTGTTATTGAATAACTGGTCCATGGTCCTTTCGATAGCTAAATCAACGTCTCTTGTTGCCTCAGTGAGAGCAATGTTAACATATTCATCACCGGGTATAATACGGTCTTTTACGGTCAAGAAAGCCGACGCAGTGTCTCGTCCGTACTCGTTAAAAACTGAACATTCATACCTACCAGTATCTCTTACTGTTAGATTATGGATAATTAAACTTCCAATGATTGTAATTGAATGTTTTAGGTTTGCATCTAGGTAGGAACCATCTTTTCTCCACTCTACTGTAGCAGGAGGCTCACTTTCTACTTCACACGGCAACTGAACGGATGATTCTTTGAAAGCATCTGTGTCTTCTGGTTTCAATACAATACGTGGTCGAACAACTTCGAAATTCTCAACCGTTAAGTAGGCTGACCCTTCGACAGATCCCTCTGCGTTTTCAGCTTTGCAGTGATATATGCCGTCGTCCTCTGATGTGACTGACAGAATGGTCAAATTTTGATTTTCGTTGCTCAAAATTATATTTTCGGAAGAAGGTAACACAAGTGTGTTTCTAAACCAGTTAATAAGCGGTTTTGGCGTTCCTTTAGCAGTACATATGAATTCGACGTCAACTCCAACTCTTACTGTTTTGTTCTGTGGCTCGACGACAAATGAAGGCGAGACTAAAACAAAATAAATAAAGTATACGAGACTTTAAAAAAATTAAATTAGTAATAAAAATACTGGAGAGAGAGTTAGGAGTATACCCATCATTTTAGAAGTTTTTGTCAGAGCAGACATTATGTTTTTTACTAATGACCTAGATAATTATAATCTATACTTGTTTTTCGAACACTGAATACAACACGAAAGTTGCCTATAACGTTGCATCTGACGGTAGTTAAAAAAGACAATTTAAATACGGTGAAATGGGGTTAGTTTAATACTACGGGTTTACTTTGATAACAACTTTCGACTTATGAAAAACTTAATTTTATTAGATTTAAATATACAGGGTGGAACAAATCAATGGGCCCTGGAGGGTAACCACTTTAAATCCTTAAGATAATTTATTTTACTTAAGGAAAAATTCCTTTATTTTTTAAAAGAAACTAAACTTCATTCACGGATTTCTCGACAAGCTTACCTAAACCGGGAATCGAAACAGCTAAAAATAAAAAAGCACTCCCTATTTTATTTACTAATCGATAGGATTATTGTCCAGGATAAAATCTGTCTAATAAACATTTGGTCTAAGAAATAAAAAAGATCATGAAATCTAACACAAATTTTATTCTATCATCAATTCTAATACGGGATACGTAAACATGAAAGAAAATTATTACTAAGCAAGATAATGAATACTTGAACTATTTAAAATTACAATTTTGTTACACTTTAATAATTTAAATCTTAACTGATAAGTTGTTTGAAATGAGACCCCTCGTTACGGATAGGTACCTACCTACACAACTTAGTCTTTTTTTTTATTCACGTCTTGTAGCATTCTGCAGTGTTGTCGTTGTGGTGTCTCATTTTGCTCTTTATAACATTTTCTACCACAAACCCACAGTCAACTACAGCACAGCTACAGCTACAGTCTCATAAGACTTTTTGTAAATAACATTTTTTTACATGGCCCTCTCACCATACCACTGTAGAGCTAAATTGCAATTCTTGTTGTTTGAAAAGTAATAATCGATAAAAATTTCCAAAATATTCGTTTGGATTTCAGTATTGCAGTTCCGCATCGTAAAAAAAAAATTAACTTTTCGTCAGAGCTCCTCGTCTAAGAAGGAAATGTGCATAGAATTATTATCACCAATTAAACGATTTTCTTAACTAAGTCTTCAACAAGGTTATCATCATCATCATTTCAGGCGAAAGAAGTCCACTGCTGGACATAGGCCTCCCCCAAGCACCTCCACTTCGAGCGGATAAATTAGCAAGCTTGTACTTCATAGAATGTATTTGGCTGTTAGAGTTAAAAGAAAATTATAACGTGTCTTTTCCTTGTTGAAAGTGAACAGTTCAAGTCTAGGTAATGTCATTAAAGCCCTTGTGTAAGTACTAAATATTAGATTTCATGGTTATCTTGTAAGACCTAATGTTTCTTGGAGAAATTTTATCTTTAATATTGACCAGGGGCGTAGCTACCGCCGTATCAGCTGTATCAATTATACAGGGCCCCCGGGCTACAGAGGCCCCTAACGTGTGTAAGCAAAAATTATTAAAATGTTATCCAATGCACAATGTCACTTAATCTCAACTGTCATACGTGCTTATAGAGTTTTCACTTCAGAAATGATAAAAGTCAAAAAAGCAATCTTTTCTTTTTCCGGGTGTGCGACCAAAAGTTGGCAACATCCTACATCGGTTATTGCGGAATTCCCAATTACACCACGGAGAGCAATATTTACGCGTTTTATTTCATTCCGGTTCAACATTGTAATACAATACAATCTTGTTCTTCTGGTTATTTATTGGTTACCTAATTAGTTTGATTTGTGAAAAGAATGAGTGAAAGGAAAAGAGATTAGCCCAGTGGAACTATGAAAAGAAAAAGTAAACAGAAAAGAGAGGAGGTTATAAAAAAATGCCCAAAATTTCTTCATTTTTTCAGCAATCAGTTTGTTTCTTTTGTGAGAAATCTTTACCCTTCATTTGGGCCCCCCAACTAATTTTGATACAGGGCCCCCCCTCCAAGGCACGCTACGCCACTGACATTAGTATCGACTAGTGAAATAAATTAAATAGCGGGTGTTTATTTTTTTAATTTTTAGCTGGTTCGATTCTCAGTTTAGGTAAGCTTGTCGAGAAATCTGTGAATGTTTTGATTCTTTTTAAAAATAAAGAAACGACGCCGATTCACTAGTGGCGCCCTCATCGTTTGTTTGGTTATTTCTTTTATTTTATAATGAAAATAAGCACGACAAGTTGTACTTTGCAAGATTTTACGGCAATGTTATTACAAACAAACGGTAGTTTTACATTGTTTAGTTTTATTTTAATCCTTAAAACGGATAATAGTGTCCACTACGACATTTCATACAAACTTTGAAGCCCTTGTTTTTCGAAATAAATGAACCGATTTTAAGAAAACTTCGTAGGTAGGTACACATAAGCAGAATATAAAGGTCTAAAATATTATTTTATTTTTATTTTAAATATTATTTGATTTGAATGACATAATTGTGTGTGTATTTTAATTTTATTTGATTTAATTTTAAATTTCTGACTATTAGTTTATTGTGTGTGTGTGATTATTTTACATATCAATTTTATGTTTTTCTAATGTAATAATCGAATGGACTTTGAATTAAAATAAATGAATTATTATATTTTTATAAAAAGTTAGTTAGGAATATTTTCGAAAAATAGTGTTACAGACAAATTAGACAGATTTTAAATTTTCCATAGAAACACAGATTACCAATTGTTATTTTTTTTTATGAGACATTTCGAAAAAGTTCTTTACTAACTTTTTAGACCTTTTTATCCTACTTATGAATATGAAGTTTTATTAAAATCGGTTCATTCATTTCGAAAAACAAAGGCTTGAAAGTTTGTATGAAATGCCGTACGTCGTAAACGCTCTTAAAACAACTGCAGGCACTGCAGCACAAAAATTGATTTTATTAGTGTTTTTCTTGGTTAAGGTGTTACTATCAAAATACTTACCAAAAACTAGTGCGATCAAAGTAGCCCCGATGTCAGTATGAAGTTGATCACGATGATTTCATCAAATCATCAAAAAGGAGTGTCCAAAAAAATATTAGGTACTTTAATGTTAACATATTATAACAACCCATAAAACCGATGTTACATTTATTTTTGTTTTTTTTTTTAGTTACTCAATGTATTTTACGGAATAAAATTACTTACCCATAACATCAAGGTCTGCAGTAGCATTCACTTTTCCGTTGATATTTTCAGCTAAACAAGTGTACTTTCCAGCGTCAGATTCTTGAATATTGGCAATAAAAATGGACCCGTTATGACGTATTGATGTACGTTCATTCAATAAAATCCTTTCGCCATTAAAAAGCCAAGCTATATGTGGTTTCGGGAGGCCATTAGCGACACAATCAAAGTTGATCGACTGCTGGTTAAGCTTCGCAAATTGTTTTTGTGGCAATAATGCCAATACGGGAGGGCCTAAAACAAGAGTAAAAAATATTACACTGATAGACATTTCAGTTAATAAACAAACTGGTATTTGAACAGTAATTACCATTTTCATTCGGTTTGTTTTGAACTGTCATTCTAGCAGATTTGGAGTGCACTTCGCCAACTTGGTTTTTAGCCATGCACTCGAAATATCCGGTGTCGGACTCGCTGATGTCATGCAGCATAAGTGTGCCGTTGTCCATAACCTCGTAACGCGTGCCGTCGATGGGAATCTCGTTAGAATCTCTTAACCAGACTATATCCGGGGTTGGGTCGCCGGTCACCACGCAGGTAAACATGGCTGCTTCTCCGAAATTCACACTGATGTCTTCGGGATCCTTCTGGATTTCAGGGATTTCTAAAAATATGTGATAAAATTTAGAACTAGCAATTAAAACACCACACAAATACAAAGCATTACTAAGGATACCCACTACAATCGAAGTCGTGTTCTGCCATAATAGAGAGAGGCATCCCGGTTACTTTATTGGGCTGGTAACATGTTGCATCGATGTACATCTCGTGATGTTGGGCCATCATCTTCACGAGCCACAACATGGAGCAATCGCATACCAGGGCATTGCTGTCTAATCGTAACTTGCGTAGATTAGGCATGCCCGAAAATGATCCTGATGGAATGTTCTTTATATGGTTGTTGTGCAAGTATCTGAAATTAATTTTGTTTCGTGGGTATTCAACATGTCTGCATAGTTTTACCAAAAATAGATGGCATTAATGCACAAACATTTAATATCCAAATCATTGCTAATCTAAATACTTACAGTCGCTCCAAACGCGGCAGGTTTGAAAACGTTTGCGGATCGATCTGATGAATTTCGTTAATGTGCAAATACCTGAAAAAGATAATTTATTTATTTCAATTGTAAAACGACTAAACACATCTGCTTGTGCAGGTTGAAAAACTGATAAGAATGAAGTAATTTTATCTGAATTGGCACTTAATTGTAATGTAGGTACTTAGGATCTGGTTTTACGCTTTGTCCTGCACGTATCAGTCGCGTTCTTCCCGATAATGTTGTATCGCAAAATGATCTGAACCAGCTAAGCAATGTATTAAATTACTACTTCCTAAAGGGTTATCACCCATCTCCAAGCTAGCCAGGGATTTAATTTTATTTCAAAGAACGTAAGTAACCCACCTGCTGCAATTGCGGTGCTCTCTCAAGAGTTTATTTTAATACGCAAACAAATTGAGGAAGCAAGATAAAGTGCCTTTATGAAAATTCTTGAACCCACTTGTATAGGTTCTCGTTTAATACTGGTATAGTTGTACCGTTTACTTGGATTTCTAGGCATCTCAGTACCTAGGTTTCACCGTTTTGACAGCAGTGGCCAGTGGTGGTAAAATTATTTACACAAAGTAAAGCAGGCCTGCCTGGGTTCGTACAACTCGTCGGGGCCGTTACCACTGGGCCACCACTGCTCTTCACGGTGAAGGAAAACATCGTGAGGAAACCAGTTTATCGTAGAACCGCCAAATTTCGAAGACATGTGTGACATCTACCAATCCGCAATGCGCAATGACCTTGCATTGTATAGGTTTTTCGTACAATCAAAAGTGAGCTTATACTGGTTACGTATAGCTTGATTTGTGGCCGTGCGTACCACTAGCGTTGTCCTAGTCCTGTAAGAGGGATCAAATGAAAACGCTCGACAAAAACAAAGGAGAAAAGAAACAATGATACACAATTTTGAGAACATGACACAGTTTTAATTATTTATTCCGGTCTGATCCCCTGCTAGTTCTTCTTCTATTTTAAATACTTAATAACGAAGGACAGATATAGAATAACAAATTGAAAAGTCAGCCGGGGACGATTCAGGTAAGTAGCTAGATACATTAGGTTCTAAGATCAAAGAGAAATACGACCTTACAACGAAGTCTAAGAAAGGGTAGATAAGTACCTATTAATTTTAGAGAATTTAACCCTGTCGACGTACGTAACCGAATTCCGGTCAAAACTCTTAGAATTGGAGTATCGATATTATGAAGAGTCTAAGGAGCTGATGCGAGCAGCGCTGAACCGTTTAATGTGGCTACGCTTGGTGCTTTAATCCAGTAGTGGACATCTTTGATGATTATAGATTAGTAGGAGGTGGAGCATCGACAACAACCCAGCTTATCATGGAAAAAGTCGGGGTCATCGTCCAACTTGGAGCTATTAAATTACGCACTGTCGAGGTCGACTGGTCGCCGGCGACTCGGTCCCTCGGCGACCAAAACATAGGCATCATCCGGCGACCAAGTTCGTAAACATTTATTTAAATAATCAGTCCAGTCAAAATACCAGTCGACAGTGCGTATCAGAATATTCAGAATATCAGCATGTGAGACGAAACAACTGCCATCTGACCTCCGCGAAATAATCACTGAGCAAAACTGACGCTAAAAGATATGTGTATCAGATACCTACTTACTGCATGAAGAAGGGTCATGGTCTAAGTGCTTGGCCAGACTGGCAGTGCGGGCGCGGCGCGGATGCAGCGCGCCGCGGCTTATTCAAACTTATACTTCATTTGAGTGTCCATAGTGGGCACGCGAGCTCGGAGAGCGCACGGGCAACTCACGCCATAGCTGGTTCATACAAGTGGCCGTAGTGGGTCCGGGGGCGGCCTGCGCGGGGACCGGGGTTCTCAAACTAGTTCGAGCTTTTTTCCAGTAAAAATAAGTCTTCTTCATCCATATTATATCTTGACAAACACTGAACACGACAACACGCAGAACGCAGCCGCGCTCGACTATGGACACTCGGACAGGCAGATCGCGCGCGTTCCCGCAACCGCGCCGCTCCCCGTCCCGCGCTGCCAGTCTGGCCAAGCACTAAGAGGCCGTCCTCACGAACGAGAGAATCGCGGCGATATTATCGTCGTGCCACGTATTTCTATAGGTACACTCTCGAACGTGTCTCCACACGACGATATCATCGCGGCGAAAATTTTATGACACGGACTATCGCCGCGATTCTCTCGCTCGTAGAGACGGCCCCTGCGGCAAGCTCTTTAATCTCACAATCAACCTTATCAGCTTGTAACAAATTAATAGACGTGTCATGTCAACACCTTCTAATCTTAGATAATCCCCGTGATCACTCTAACGACCAGAGAATGGAGAAAATGCCATGATCATAATATCAGAAATCAATTAAAATTTGAACGTCAAAGCTAAAAAAGGCACGAAACGCCGTCCACTATTCATGAGGTGCTGAGAAGAGGTAGCGCCAAAAACCTCCCCAGCAACAGCCGCACAGGAAAGAGCAACAAGTCTCCGTCCGTCATACTGCTTGGTGACAGCAAGTTTCCCCCACTGCAGGACTGAATACTGATAGTCATCTTAACATTGTAGGTATTAAAAATGTCATCAATATTGTAAATTAGAAAGTAACTCTGTCTGGTATGTTATCTTTTCACGCCTAAACCACTGAACGATTTTCGATAAAATTCGGCAAGGAGATAGATGGCATCCTGAGAAAGGACTAGGCTATTTGTCTCAAAAAATAATCTTATATTGGGTGATAAAGGGGCTGAAAGTTTATATGTGGTACCCAGCATTTCTGCAAAAGCATACATTATATTTGAATCACATGCTACGCTGAAATTCGCTACGCTACTGTGTTTAGCATTTTTGTAAAATCATCCCCCAAGGGGGTAAAGTAGGGTAATAGTAAATTATTTTGAAATTCACATGTATTTAATATTGTTGTGTAACTCATAATATAGTCTGTTTGTCGAATATGTTCTGTAAAAAGGTAACAACCTTTTTACTCCTTAACGGCTGAACGGAAATGGATGAAAGGTATACGATACGGATAGGCCATATCCTGGGCTAGGACGTAGGATACTTTTTTATCGTAAATTTCCGTGGATAATTTCCGAAAATCATGCGGACGAAGTCGCGGGCAAAAGCTAGGTACAGTAATAATTTTCCATAATATTCTGTAACGACAGTAACAGATGATGGCCGTTATTATAATATGTCCATCCATGAAATTGTAAGCACTTAAACAACGACTTGGCGACTGCAAGCACTCGGTATTCATTTACACACGGCTAGGTACTCATCAAGCTATACTTACATAAATCCAGTTTTAGCTGATCTCGCATTGTTTAAGTTTTTCGTGCAATCAGAAGTCAGATTATACTGGTTATGTATAGCTTGATGTGTAGCCGTGTGTACGTACCGACGTAAATTAATATTATTAGGTATACTCGTACATAATAGTTCTTAAATTGCTTATTAAATCATTGTCCATTGAGGGTTAAATTGAGAACAATTTAAAAATCTTATTCTTAATCGGTGAAGCTTTTGTGAATTGGTTCAAGTTATTAAGTAGGTACCTAGTCTTTTGTTTTTATTGGTCATCATCATCGTCATCAATTATTTGGGGTCGGATCAATATGTCAAAAAAATATAGGCTCCTGCAAACAGGCACGACACGCGACGCGAATCGCACGCGCAATATTTGTCGATTGTTGATTTTTCGAAGTCATTCGTTTGACTGATCGGGACGCCAGCGCCATCTGGTGGCATTCGACAGAGTCTAGCCTGAGTTCGTGGAAGTCGAGGAGAGCGAGCAGCGAGGTGGAGTGGTCTCTGCCTCTCTTAGATATTGGACAACATGTGCTCAGAAACTGTCTCGCGTTAAGTATCGTTGAGTTGTTTGTCTAATGTTTGATTCGCTAACTAGTGTGATTAATTTGTTCGTAAATTATAATCTGATTTGAACTGCAAACGGTTTTTCTATTGCGCAATAACCAACACTACACTATTTAAAACATGACTCATGATAACGAGAGACACATACTCGTACCTTCTCCGTCATATTTTTGGTCATTTAGGTAACTTGCCTTCAGTGTTCTTTGTAAAACCCCGGATATGTTTCAACAACTCCAACTATTTTTTTATTTTCAACCGACTTCGAAAAAGGAGGAGGTGCTATGTTCGTCTGTGTATGTATTTTTATGTATGTACATCGATATTTTCATAAATTGTGTAGGTACCTACCGATTTTGAACATTCTTTTTTCATTTGGTAGTGAAAGCTCGCGCGGCGGTACCATATGAATTTGATAGTTTTTGAATTGGCTTCAATAAAACTTTGTGTAAGTATGTTGATGAATGATGATGAACTATAAAACTTCCTGCCGCTGTTGTTTTTTTTATTCGTGTGGGGTAGATACCTACGACAGCTAAAAAGTGAAACATAAAAAAAGTTTTTTACAAAACTTGACGGTGACTTCGGTTTTGTATTTTGGTTCACACCGACTTCCGAAATGAAAGTTCCCAATCAACATTTGTTCAACAGGAACGGAGCTTTACTTGCTTCTCAATGTGGAATAAATATAGGCCTACGTAGGTAAATATTATATCTTGCATCTGACATCTATAATATGGCAGCCCAAACCACCTACCTACTGTCGGTTTCAACAAGATTTAAGTAATCGTCATTCCTGGAATCGTGGCTGTCGAGTAACCCCGTTTTAGCGTTAAATTCAGTTTATGATCGAAATGTAACCATTATTGCGAAATTGGCGCGGTGTTGGACTTAGTCAATGCTTTGAGATTAGAGATATTTCATTGTATCGAAATCGACTCGATCGGCAATAATTGGGACATTTGATTAGCAGCAATTTGGCGAGCTGGCCCGCCTAATGGTTATATTTGATATAACCATTAGGCGTCTCTAATTTTATTTACATTTCGTAGGGAGGGAAGTAGGTAACTATGACTGAAACATCGCCGCATGTGCGATGGTGCTCTCTCTGTTGCATAATCCTCTTGTTCACTTGACGACACTGATGATCTTTACAATCTACACTACATGCACATTGACATAAATTCATAAACACATAATGGCTATAATTACGTTTTATCATATGCAATTCCAATAATATCTGACCAGACGTGTTGCCACGCTAAAGCACTATAAATAAAACTCAATTCGTCTGGCTGTCAGTGGCTGTTGAGTACATTTTCAGAGCATTTTTAATTTTTTTAAACGAACAATATATTTTCATGAAATGTAGCAGAGCCTAGCTGACTCTGTTTTGTTTCTGGCAAAAGTCAAAGAATAGATCGCTTTGGGGGGGGGGGGGGTCCCGCAGCTCTTATTTTTAAAGAGCACATGGCAGTCATTTAAGCCAGCATTGATTTCGTTTTTGAGTTGAAAGCAATGGTTTTGAGGGAGCCCCAACACTGGTTGCCAAAGCACTCGTAATAATTAAGCCCTATGGCTATTCCAACAAATCATTACCTAGGTCCCACTATAGCATCAACAGATTCATAAATACTTTAACGACGGTTATTTATAATAACCGATGCAGCAATACATTACGGTATTGCAAGACGTTACCAGCATTACTGTCAAGACATAAAATTTCTGTAATACTCAGTATTGGCATTGTGCCCGGGCAATCTGAACACAATCAGTTGTGTGGACGATGCCTTTCTTTAGGATGGAGGTCATGCGGTGCGGCATGGCGGCATAGCAACCATCTGAGTTCGTGGAGCGGGTAGCGATCACTTTGATAAGTAGGTACATAAAGCGAAAAGCTTTGTACCTACTATTATTGATCGAAGCTTTGCACGGCCAACCCAAACAATTACATGTTTACCAACGGATAAAACAAACAAGTATAAATCAAAATACGGGAAGTTTATTAAGAAGTTACTCACTAATAATATGTGGTTTTAGTTATCTACGTAATGTGTTGTTTCTTTATGTCTGTACTTCTGTAGATACCTACATAAATTTTATTTTTTCTTATTAAATCCTGATTTTCTTTCTTTGTCTAATTAAATATGATTAAGGGTTTACAGGTATTTTAAGAACAATTATTCCTTTACATACGAGTACATTCCGTAAGTACTGAAAACGGAAAAGGTCATTAACTACTTAATACTTGGAGAAAAGTCAAACTACAGAAAGTGAACAAGTGAATAATCAAATTGCATCAGGACAAAAGTAGCCTAATTGTCCTGGGATTAATTTATTTCTAAGAAAAACAATTAGTTTATCGCGCCAGATGTGAGAATCAAATGAGGAAAATGGGGCATTGTTGTTTATATGCGATAAACTGGCCCATTGGGCTTAGTTCTTCTCAATAATTCTGCCAACATTAACCGAGTTTACATTATGAAACTGGGCCCGAACCATAATCGTTTTGCACTGTAAGCCAGTCAGGTCAAGGTGACAGAAATCTGCACTGTGCATGGTTCAAAATAGCTTAATTGATAATAAAATATTAATGATTAAAAAAAATATTAATGATTAAAAATACACTTTGTAAACATGGATATTAAAAATTAGAGGATTCTATCCAAGATAAGAATACTTGGAAACATGCTGGTCTTGCTCCGTAGGACAATCTAGAGTCTTAAACAAAATCAAATCGGTTGCTAATTTTTTTTTTCTTTTTAATTTTTATGCCATTCATTTTTACATTCTGTGACTACATCAACTCACACAATCAATCAATCAGTTTATTTGTGAAATAGAGGTGTTCATAAGTGTTTACATAAATAGGGGTGCGCTATTTTTTGTCATAATTATGTATGACATACAAATGTTGTAAAAATGTACACACACAAAAAAATGTGCACACTTGTTAAAATACTAGCAAAATCATTACCATGTATCTATCACATAATTGGTTTACCAGTCATTGCCTTATTTTTAATTATTTTTACCTTTTGTGGTACACTAATTTTATTCTAGGTACCTACATCGTCTTCACATATAATTACTATATTATAATAATGCGTGTATACAAAACCTTGTAAAACATTTGAAAAGAGTAACGGTAGAGTTTCTTGCCCATTCTTCTTCATACGAACACTACCTTTTGGAAGGAGCGACTAGAATCAATTCTATTTTATTGTAATTTTTGACGTTCAAAAGTGCCTTTTATGTGCCTATTTGAAATAAATGATTTGACTTTGCTTGACACGTCATAATTATGACACCACTCTTTTTGCTAGCGGGCTATGAGAGTGCACGGTATTACTGTAACCCCCCTGGAGCAGAAATATCTATGTATTTGTATAAGTACCAGCTTTACAGTATATTTAAGCTTTTTAAGCTGATCTACTCCATAACATAGGTACTCGTATGAGCAGATGGACTAGAGCTGCACCCGTATTCACAAACATACGATTCACTATCGTATCGACAATGACACTTGTTCGATAACCTGATTTCTGAACCGAAGGACCGGCAAAACGCTATTCACAGATCCGTATGGAAGGGTTTTTTTTTCGTATACACAACGGGGAACGCTACAAAATGGTAGTAAATAGATATTCGTGGTAGAAAATTTTAAGTGGTACATAAATGACTTTTATTGAGTATTTCACTATGGGCAACTATAGATTATGCATTCAGTAACTATTAACAAATAAAAAACAGTAAGCAATGATTTTATTAATAAATAAAATTTACCTGATTTCTATTAAACTTGCTTTGTAAACTTCAACTTTCTGTCAAACCTGGAAATCTGGAATAATTATTTTTCTGAATCTTGTTTTGAGCTATAGAGATAATTGAGAACTACTCGGAAGACAAGGCGGTATGGTCGAAAGACTATAGCCTGCCCTTTGGGCGAATTAAAAAAAAATAAAAAATAATAATTGAGGAGTTAAAAATTTGTTTTTTTTTTAAACAGAAAAATGGTTGTATGTATTTTATCGGTATTTAAACAAATTACTATTTCCTCATTTTCATTTTATAAAACGTGGTACCTAATATTGAAAATGCATATTTTCAGAAATGAGTGTCATTGGAGCAGCGGCAGATGCTCTTTGCATTCATGCAATGGCATGAGGACCTTGCCCGGAGCCGTGTTTTAACACTTATTGCTTAGATTATTCTTTTTAAAACAATATTTTGTTATTCGATAACACTTCCGACAGCAAATACCTGTCGGAAGAATTGATGTCTTCATACCGTATATGAACTGTCAAAATTGTACGGTTTCGGATTTGTGAATAGCGATTATAGGATTTCGTCGATAACATTGACATTCGATACGGTACCAAACCGTGTCGTAGCTTTGTGAATAGCTGTGCAGGTCAAGTTAAAACGGTAGGCAATTTGTTGACCAATTAGTGTTCTGTTCCGTAATAAAATAACATAAAGTTGAACGCAGCGAGAAAGAGCAATTATTTAAAAAATACTTGCTTATAATGGAAGCTGATATAAAAAAAATGAGAACACTAAAAAAATCTGCTGATTTAAATATCCTGCCGATATGACCAGCACAGTTATTCAATCTAGGCATTCCTGATTCCGGAAAACAAATGGGGTAGGTATATTGATAGCGCACAACAAAGGAAACCCTATTTTATTATCATTGGCAGATTTTTTTTTTTGCTTGTATTTTAGAATTGTACGCCATTCCCAAAAAAAATACACAGTTAGTATAGTTTGGTCAGTTCTAAGTTTTGCGTTTCGAAATTGTTGAAGCCAACTGAATTTATTTGGTTCTGAATTACCGATTCTTTCTGAATAATCTAAATTATGGATATCGAAGACTGAAAGCTAAGTATCTCTACTCACTTTTATATTTTAGCACACCATTTTTTGTCACTAGACAAAATACTGCGGACGTGTGTGTGTGTACCTACACTAATAGCCCAGGAAAAAATCCTAGAGAAGAATTTTCGACCGGGATTACCTTTATTTAGGTACAGGAATACTGTGAGAAAACGCTATGGCGACAATAGGTGCGAAAAAAAATTCTGTCAAAGTTCCCGAAAGTCAGTTTATTGGAAAAATCTCGTGAACCATAAATTTCTGCTACCACGAGTTTATTCCTTACTAAATTCTGCGCAATAAATCCTTCACAAGATTCAACTAAGACCTGTCGTTCTCGAGATACTTATACAGCTTCGAAATGTTGCGTTAACGATACTTCTGTTTCCGCTCCACCCTTACGAGCGTTTACGCCGTACGGTATTTCATACAAACTTTGAAGTCCTTGTTTTTCGAAATGAATGAACCGATTTTAATGAAAGCATATACGCATAAGCAGGATAGATATCCTGCTTATGCGTATATAGTTTCATTAAATTCGGTTCATTTATTTCGAAAAACAAGGGCTTTTAACTTTGTATGAAATGCCGTACGTCGTGCGTCGTAAACGCTCTTAAGGTGGAGTAAATGGGCGTTTTCATTTAAGTACTTGATATCATGTAACCCATGAGCTATGAATTATGACAGCATTTTATTAGAGAATAGGTCGTTTCCATCTTCCTGTTCCTCGTTCTAGTAGGTATTCTGCTTCTCTTAATACTTAGGTACATGTTCTATTCATGATTTTCAAAACAGTTTCATCATGAGAAAACTCTATTAGATAAAAAAAAAATGAGAACCGGAAAAAGTATGATGCATCATACTTTTTCCGGTTCTCATTTTTTTTTTATTGTAATTTCAATATTGGTCGTATATCGTATGGTAGGTACGTAAAACATGCCTTTTTGTTAAGGTGAAAACGCCAGGGTAGCCCGCGAAATTCTTTTTTTTTACGTTTTTTGCAATTTGCTGGCCAGTACTAAGTTTTACGTTGATTAAAATATGATTCGCGGCCGTAACAAATATGTATTTACAGAATAATAATCTTTAAAGTCATCAACACAACTCTCTAAGACCAAGTAATCCTACCGAATGACTATTTCATGAAATCTGGACATTTTAGGATTACACTGACATATTAAGTTGTATTACTAATTGTAATGATTATAATTCTGTAAATACATATTTGTTACGGCCGTTAATTATATTTTAATCAACGTAACAACTTAATACTGACTAGCAAATTGCAAAAAAACGTAAGAAAATTTGAATTTTGCGGGCTACCTTAGCGCTTCCCCCTTAAGTGTGCATGTTGTAAATGTTAAAATGTTGGATATGTGTTGCATGTGTAGCTATATTTTGCGATTTTTAGCATAAAAATATTATTTTATTGGCATGACACAACATTTACAACAGTAATTTGAGCTTTATTTGAAAATTTTCTGACCCGTATATTTCGAGAACCATTGATACTATGAGAATCTTGTCTAGGACACTTTTATGTAGAATTTAATCAAGAATAAACTTCTGGTAGCATACATTGACTTTCGAGACCTTTGACAGTCGATTTTTTTTTTCACAAATAATCTTACGTGTCTAAATTTTCACACAGTATTTCTAATCCCTAAAAAAAGATAATCCTGGTGATCTTAACTAGGATTTAAATCGCAGATTTGCCTTTAATTTAATTTATTTCCCTGAGATTATAATATCGGTGTATAATTAAATCAAGAAATAAGCTCTAGCAATAAAAAGCTATAAAATAGCAGCCATTTTTTATGTGCAACCATCTCAGATGCAACCGTTTCTATTTCCGCCTGAGACAGACATCTAGATGACACTCATATCTTGCCAGACTACTTTCAGACTGACTAGAATACATGGCAATGCAATCAACTCAACTGTCATTGGAAACTATTGTTCTTATTTCCTTTTGTTTCCTTAGTAACAAAGTATTATTTTAGTTTAACAACTTGTAGTTCTTTGTGAGTAATAAGTATCTACCTAAATAGAACAAAATAAAACGAAAAAGTGGCATTTTAGATTGAAGTATTTTTAGTTCTTGACTTCTATTACTGAGCGGAACAATAACAGGAGCGCCTTTGTCACGTTTCAGTAGGTATCCCGTTTTCCTCCAGTGGACAGACTTTATGCTAAGTATAAAACAATGACATCATTTTCTGGGTAAACAATCTTGCAGGGTCATTCAAACACATACAAATTATGTAATAGTTCGTACATATTGCTATTGCATTACCACTTCATGTTTGTCTCACAGACAATTAAGTACTAGACGTTACTTATATTGTATTCGTGAAGCGATTATTAGTTAACACGACTTCCATATGAACGTCTCGAGAATTTTTAATGTTAGCGCTAAAGACTTGCATATAGAGTTGCCATTTCTGGAAACTGTTGGATTCATATAACTCACTCGACAGCAATTTGTGTTAACTGAATTCTGGAGATAGGTGCTACAGTCTCATACATTTTATGTGTTTTATATATATAATTACATAGCAGAATTTTATTTCAAACGAATCATGTAAGTAGCGGAAGTAAGTAGGTACCTATCTATAGCCACAATAAGCGTGACCTATTAATTAAACTAAGAAGATTTAAATAATAAGACTATTACAAATAATGTCAATCAATTACATGATCCATAGTATATAATAACAACACATAACATTGTATTTATATAATAAACAAGTCGGGCGCCATTGTTAATACACTTGTAATAATACTTGTAATAATACGCATCTATAAACAGCAAATTACAAGAGATTACTGAATCAAATGCTAAAATTGACGCAGCTGTATCTCTCTTAACTGCACAAAACGAGGAGTACCGCGGAAAAATTGCACTCTTAGAAAACCAGGCTCAGAAAGACCGGGAATACATCTGCATTTTGGAAGAAAAAGTAGAAGACCTTCAAAGAAATTCCCGCAAGGCTTGCGTAGAAATTAAAAATGTACCTGTAAAAGCTCAGGAAAACAGGGAAGACCTGATTCAAATGGTTGTCAACCTCTCTAAGACCATTCATTTAGGAATGAATGGTTATGATATTAACGACATTTTCCGCTTGAAATCGAGGGGTGATAGGGAGAAGAAACCTACAATTATAATGGAACTAAGGTCCCCAATTTTGAGATCAGACTTCCTGAAAAAGGTGAAAGACTTCAATCTTGCAAATAAGTCACGACTGCAAGCAAAACACCTGGGCTTCACAAGAGATGAAGACACACCAATCTTTATATCTGAACAACTCACTACTAAAGGGGCTCGTCTGTTTTTCTTGGCCCGGGACCTGAAAAGGGCTCAAAAAGTTAAGTACTGTTGGACCTCCATGGGAAAGGTACTGATCAAGAAGGATGACAACGCTAAAAGTATCCATATTCAACACGAAGCGCAGGTGCAACAACTAATGCAAGAACAATGACTAACTATGGGTATATTTTTTCTACCACTATTTTTCTTACATATATCAGTTTACCTCAACCTAATACCTATATTTTTTGAGGAAATGTCAAATATACACTATTCCAAAAAACTCACACAGAGGACTACACACAAACCTACACATGCATACACACCCTTACCCTATAATTACAACTACCAACTTTATATCCCACGTATAATACACGCTAATTATCAAAACAAACTAAATCATATACAAAATTTAAATTTATCTACACATATTCAAGTCTCCTATAACCCAAATGACAAAAGAGTAAACCTATATTATATAGATTATAAATACACAACAGGCCTCACACCAATTACCTCCCAACTTTCTTACAAAGTATTCATCATTACACTGCTATATTTACACGGACCTGACCTGCTTTTAACTATACTATCCAACTACCCTAGTTGCAACCCCAAGAGTTCTAAATTCATATTTATTAATGGATAGTTTTGATACGCTGAATGAAATTGATCAAATTGAGCCCTCGGATTCACTTAAGGGCAGTGTACAGGAAATAAATATAGTGTTAGAAAAGTCTACGTATAATCTAACTATATCAACACAAAACATTAGAAGTATATACAAAAATTTTGACGATTTGCAACTCACTCTGGCGCAACTAAAACGTGATATAGATATTTTGATTCTTACAGAATGTTGGCTAAACCCTAACAAAAACATACCGCAATTAGCTAATTACACATCATTTCAAACAAAAAATCACATTAATCAATGCGATGGGGTAGTTGCTTACATCAAAAATAATTTAACAGTAAAATTTAAAGAACATAACCTTGTAAATGCTACGGGTCTGGAGTTACAGTTAACAAACTACACCATACTAGGTATCTACCGGTCACCTTCTTTCCTAAATGCAGGTAATTTCATTACGTCACTCAATAATTATCTAGAGGATATCACCCCTAGGAAAAACGTTTTGATTTTAGGTGACATTAACATTGACTTAATCGTTTCCCCAATAGATACTAATCAAGAAAGAAATAATAGATTAACCTACTTAAATATGCTATCACTGCATGGACTGTTGCCGTCTCATAACTTACCTACAAGGGGAGACGGCTGTCTTGACCATGTCTTTCTGAGCCTGGACAAACATAGGAACATTGCTTGTACGGCGGTTTTAAATACAACCGTAACGGACCACTGTTTTATTCTTTTATCAATCGCAAATAAGTGTCAACATACGGTACCTCAAAGGCACAAAACCGTAATCAATTATGAAAATGCTCATAATAGTTTAATAAATACTGATACATCCTTCTTCAATATCCTTAAAGATCCGGATACTTACGCCTTTGCACTGATAGAGATGGTCAGGTCAGCTATACTCTCCAACACCAAAAATGTAATAGTCACAAATAGCAAAAGAAGGATAAAACCCTGGATCACCACAGGTGCCTTACGGTGTATTAGACTAAGAAACACAATCTACCTAAAACTTAAATCAAACCCCCTAAACCAAATTTTAATAATAACTTACAAACGATACCGAACCTTCTGCGGAAACCTTATTAAAAAACTAAGAAATAAATACAATAAAGATAAAATTACAGCATCTGCTAAAAACCCTAGGGCATTATGGTCAACCATTAATGAAATTACCCATTACAAACCACCCAAGAGCTCAAATAGTAACCTACTTAAGATAAAACCATGTTCTCAAGCCTCAACCAACCATGTAAATAATTTTTTTATTAACATTGGACAAACCCTGGCTCGGAATATCTCAAATAGCCTCGTACCTCTGGAACCAACTGACATGGACACCGGTAATCTGTCCTCTTTTGTTTTATTAGACACCTCTGAGATGGAAGTTGAAAATACCCTGACTTCCCTAGACTCGGGGAGTGCACCAGGTTGGGACGGAATCCCTTCCCTTTTCTTAAAACAAGCTAAGGAAATCTTAGTCCCTCTGATCAGAGACCTTGCCAACCTAAGTTTCAACTCCGGAATCTTCCCCTATCTGCTTAAGCGCTCCGTTGTCACCCCTGTGTATAAGGGTGGAGATAGCGACGAAGCTAACAACTATCGGCCTATCTCTGTGCTGACCTCTATCTCTAAAATCATTGAGAAGCTTTTGAACTCTAGAATAATAAGCTACTTGACTAAGTACAACATCTTATCTAAATCTCAATATGGGTTTAGGAAGGGTATGTCGACTCAGGATGCCACCATGGATCTTGCATCCACAATAACAAAAGAAATAGATAGAGGAAACAAATGTCTAGTAGTCTTTCTTGACCTCAAGAAAGCTTTTGACACCGTTTCTATCCCAATACTGATACGCAAGCTGGAGAGGATAGGATTCCGAGGCTCTGCTCTCTCCCTTCTCAGCAGTTACCTACAAAATAGAAAGCAGGCGGTAAAGATTGGCAATTTTCTCAGTGATGAAGAAAACGTTACATTTGGAGTCCCGCAGGGCAGTGTTCTCGGCCCGACGCTCTTTTTGATATATATAAATGACCTCTGCAACTTAAGCGGCGTCGGTGGAAGGATTCTGTCCTACGCGGATGACACCGCTATTATTTTTACTGCCAAGACATGGGAGAGTGTAAGGTTGGTGGCTGAAGGGGGTCTAGCTAGAGTTAGTCACTGGCTTAATGAGAATCTTCTCACGTTAAACACCCAAAAAACTAACTACGTATGCTTCGCCCCGTACTTAAACGCGCAGCCTTTGCCTGACTTTGAAATTAAAATTCACTCCTGTCGTAGTCCTGGAAATTGTACTCACAGTTGTCCGACTATTCAGAAAGTTAGCTCTGCTAGATACCTCGGAATTGTCGTGGACCAAAGGTTAAGCTGGTACCCTCACCTTGAACTAACTATAGGGAGGGTAAGAAAGCTTATATGGGTTTTCAAATGTCTTAGATACGTTATGAGTACTGAGCTACTGAATAAAATATACATTGCACTAGCCCAATCAGTAATTATCTACTGCATTTCAGTATGGGGAGGTGCAGCTAAGTCATACTTTATAGATCTAGAGAGGGCGCAACGATCCTTGATTAAAGTCATGTACTGTAAGCCGTTTAGGTTTTCAACTAAATCCTTATATGCAATTTCTAAGCTTCTCTCCGTCAGGAAACTATATATCCTACACATGACACAAAGATATCACAAAACATTACCTTTCGACTATGCCAAACTTAGGAAAAGACGGTGCGATATAGTAGCCCCTACACACCCCACTCGTACTGTCTTTGCTAGTCGGCAAAATTTGGCTCAAGCCCCCCGTGTTTATAATAAAATTAACCGTATCCTTAATATATACCCCATGCAATTGTACGAGTGTAAGAAAAATCTGATTGAATGGCTCCTTACACTTAATTATGAAGATGTGGAGGAAATCCTACTTACATTAACTTGAATTTGATACATGCTTAATTCACTTACATACTACACGTAACGAACTAATAGGGTTATGTACCCAAATCAAACTACCATAAACACACACACACACATACACACACACACACACACACACACACACACACGCCTCCGAACTTGTACTCACGTACACACACACACACCCCTACACACACCCCCGAACGAGGGCTCACGTACACACACACCCACACCCCCCGCACACACACTCACACAAACACACACGCACGCACACTTGCTCGCACACACTCTCGCACACACGCTCGCACACACAATCGCATGCACACACACACTTCACGCTTCTTTTTAATTTTTAAGGAACTTATTTTTATATTATTGTTACTCTTATTGTTGGTCTAGTAAGTCTAAAATTATGTTTCAATCGGAAGAGCGAGGCTTTCCCAACACAAGTATCATTCGATTACTTTCTGGGAAGCCCCGGCAACTTACATGTAAAACTTACTGAAATAAATGCATTCTTCTTTTTTTTTTTTTTTGTAGGTATAACGTTCGACGTTCATTAAAACAATAACGACTGCTAATAAAAGTTAACAGATTTTATTATACAAACTCACAAATAACATAATCTTCACTCTTTATAATTCATAATAACTCACAGATACGAGTTTAATTCATTCATAGTAACATTTGTATACAAGTAATGTTTCTCCGAACTTAAAAGGCAGAAGGTATTTTGAAGTTAATTGCCCCGTAACTAGAATACCTACAGTCTAGCTAAATGAAAGGAGAATATAGCATAATTATATAATTTGAATTTGAACTGAAGGAAAACTGTCAGAGATATTTTGTGATATTAATAATAATACGTGAAATATTTCCAGCAATTCTCAACCAACTTAAATGCAAAGAGATTTAAGATAGGTACAATAACGTCTTTGCTTAAATGTTATTTTGGTTGATATTCTGCGTTATGATCAAGTTTTTTTGCACAGTATTCAATGGGTACATCAGTCATAGTGTGCAAATATTGAAATATTTTTATTTTACATTTTGGCAGTCGATTGCAAAATATAACAGAGTCCATTTTATTATTCTGCTCAAAATATTCTTGGGTTTAATTTAGGTTAAAAAAAGACACTACCAAATCGTGTAAACACCCGAGTCCCTTTTATCTTATCTCATGCTAGGGGCCGGGACTCAAGTTATCTTGTATGTAGGTACTTACCTACCGGATACTTGGAATCAAAAATATTAATTTATTTGGCAAAAAAAGATAAAGAAAGGAGCTTCAAATTACACATTGTAGATAGCTGTGAAAATTAGGTGGCGATAGCTGGCGGTTGACCTCGGCTTTTAACTAAAGCTTCGAGCAAAACTAGTGCTTACCACCTTCGGCGCCCTAATTGCGTAACCACACTATAAAATCTCAATCTGAATCATTTTAAAGGATATTGCTAATCCGCTGCTTATTATGTTCGAAAAATGTGTCTGCTTACCAACGTAAATAACGCAATAAATGTTGTTAAACTGTCAAAAAGAAAGCCATGACTACTGATAGTGTGTTACGCAACTACCCCGATGCCGCGCTGCGCGCTGGTCATAAAGGATCTCAGCTTATTGATTTGTAAAGCTAATTATGTTGTGTTTTTTGACGTAAATACTTCATAAAATTGCTTCAATAGTGGAAGGCAAGTCAAAAAAACCAATGATAACAAAATCGGGGGATACAGTTTGGTATTACAGCTTCATTTCTATCATCGCCATCCTAAAAATTATACTGGAGGCCAACCGTTCAATGTATATTAATATTTTGTGACAAATACATATGTATGCACCTAGTAGAGATTGCTATGAAATAACTATGCACTATCAATCTCAAATTTAGTAGGTAGGCTACATTGGAAGAACGCGTACACGTGCTCTCGATTAGACGAGCCAATCTGTAAGTATCATATTGTTTCTTATTATTATTAGTCATTACACCTCGCAAAGGTCTTTGTACCATGTAATGTTATTTGACCCTGCGAAAGTATAAACATGGTACCTACTTAACCGTATATGTAATTTTTAAGAACAGTCCATTTATTCACCTGTAAAAAACTCACCGTGAAAAGAGCTGTCAGTAGTGTCAATTCCTATGCCACCTGATTTCAAGCTACTTCACATAAGGTTTCACGGTGGGATTTTTACTGAATAGACCAGCTGTTTGGCAGTATCTACTTACAGTTGTTCGAGATGCACAAGTTCCTGGAAAACATCTTGTTCTATTTGCTGGATGCGGTTCCGGTACAGGTAGAGGTACTTGAGCCTGCGCAGGCCGTGGAAAATGCCAGAGCGCAGCTCTTGCAGGCGGTTGTCGTTGAGGAGCAGGGAGCGCAGAGAGTGCAGGTGGGACAAGACGCCTGGTTCGATGTCGGTAATCTTGTTGAACCGCAGGTCCCTGAAGAAATACAAAAAGTTGGTGGATTAAGTCATACGTGTCATTATACACTACTAATATTGCTAATATTGTAACTGCAGCATGAGCTATTGTCACGCAGTTTGTGCTGATACAAGAGAAAAATAAGATCCAAATAGGTATTACGTCACCATCGCTCAATTTTGATATGGCATTTTTTTAAATTGAATGTATTTTGGTAAACGTTTAAAATGATATGTCGAGTTATAGAAAACTAGACAAATGAGTTTACAATTTGGTTTGGTTCATAACCGCAACAACCCACATTTAAGTACCTATACCTAGGTACTTTGTTAATAAGATTTCTTGTTGTTGTCGGTATTGTACAGCAATTATATAATTTCATTTTGATTCCCAGAATAGAGAAGTGTACGACGTATAGGTAAAGCCCATGTATGTGTCGCAGCCAACTGGTTAAATTAGCCGTTCAGTTAACTGCCTGGCCTTTAGAAGTAGTGTTCGCCTCGCTTCCTCCCTCGGCTCGAACGCGGTTGATCACAGTTCTAACCTAACCTAACCCACTTGGTCGGGGTGCAATGCCTTAATTACTGCAACCAATTCGGCTCGCGCGTGATTGGTTACAGACTTCCAACCTAAACTGTAATTGAATATCATTCAGGCCGTTAGTTGAACGGCCGCCGTTTAGTTGAAAGGCTAGGCAGTTAACTGAACGGCTAATTTAACCAGTTGGCTGCGACATATGCATGCATACGCATGTACCTAAAGGAACGATAGTGCACCTAAAGCTCACCCAGTAAAATCAACGTAAGAACCTGTTACCATGTAGTTTAAATAATCAGACATACATTCCTACCCCTTGTCTCCTTAAAGGTCAGGTATTCGCAGGTATCACTGGCATGTAGGTATGTCAGATGAGCGTGTATCACATTACATAGACGTTGACGCCATACAAGACAGACACATTTATTTGACTCTAAATTTCATAATTTAGAGAGATGGTTGAAAATTCAACGTTTCTACTATTCCGTACAAAACGTGCGAGTATTAAATTTGTTTTTAGCACAGATTTCCGTTTTGGAAAACCAAAATAAAGAGTTAGACTAAAGTCTAACTCTTTATTTGGTTTAGTTACTTTTCAAAAATATTAATTCTTGAATCTATTACTCCAACGACGCCTCACCGTGATATATTAAAACAGGTACCTAGTTCTATATCTATAACCATTGGCAAGGAGACACTTTAGCTCATAGAGGCTAAACTATTTCAAAGGGGATCGAGACCGTTTACTGATGGGTCGGTCACAGGTGTGTGGTCGGCATAGATGTCCGTAAGACCGTATACCTACATTACACAATAATATTGATCGTCACTATAGTATCTACCTACTTAGCCCACCTTAGTTATAGGAGCGCAAACCTTGCCTTAGTTATAGGAGGTAACCTTAGTTATAGGAGCGCAAACAGAAAATGACAAGCAAAACGTCCCGTAAAACATGTGCAAAAAAAGCAAAATATAAGTCTGGTAATAATATGAAACCTGTTCTGTTCAGAGGTTTTTAGGGTTCCGCACCAAAATGGTAAAAAGAAACCCTTATGGTGCGACTCAGTCTGTCTGTCTGTCCATCTGTCACAGCTGTATATCTCAAGAACTACTAATGATATCAACTTGCAATTTGGAATTTTAGAGGACGTTTGCCCAACTATTTTGCAAATAAGAAAGAAATAAAAATATATAATAAACATTTTTTGCAACAGGGACTGAAAGGGGTCTGAAAAAATCGACGTGAGGCTACTATAGTCCGACTTTTAATTAGCTGCAGTAAAATGACACTTGTTAATAACTCATTTCGGACTGCGTTTAAAGATACGCATGTCAAATAAGTTTCGTCTGTTACATTTTGTACTAGAAAAACAAGATCTGGTTGATGGCCGCGAAAAAACAAAAAGACGCCAATTTCAGTCATTTAAGTAATACATAAGCTGTCATTTTACTACAGCTAAAAATCCGACTAAAGGGCATCCATACTATCTTATCTTCTTAATTATATAAATTACGTGTCACGATGTTTGTCCGCGATGGACTCCTAAACTACTTAACCGATTTTAATCAAATTTGTACACCGTGTGCAGTTTGATCCAACTTGAAAGATAAGATAGAAAAAAATAAATAAAAAAAAAACGTTAGCCACAGCAACGCGTGGCCGGGTCAGCTAGTCTTCTTAATATATATAAATTACGTGTCACGATGTTTGTCCGCGATGAACTCCTAAACTACTTAACCGATTTTAATCAAATTTGTACACCGTGTGCAGTTTGATCCAACTTGTAAGATAGGAAAGAAAAAAAATGACTAAAACGTTAGCCACAGCAACGCGTGGCCGGGTCAGCTAGTTATATATAATTTTGATGTAATTACATTTCATAAAATATGACCTATAGCATCAGAAGTAACAGTATTTACCTAAAAAATAATTTTACCAACTGTTTACACAGTGTTAACTTTACAAAACCACAGAAATCATCAAAAATGTAGCCACCTCGGGAAGGAGGTCGGGAGGCGCGCGCAGGTCACGTCTATGCAAATGATATTAAATTAGAAACGCTTAATAACAACTGTGCCACCACCACCTGTAAAGAGATGCAATTACACCAATCAAATTGCAATTTTACTGTACTAATTGCGACCGATATGTTTTACGGTTCAGCTTAATACCGTACAGTTGCAGTGACGTTTGCATGATTAAACGCCGAACGGATCACCCTTTGATATTTAGAGTAATTTGTATGATTTCGCATCGTTTAAGCTCTGTAGGTACCTAATTTAGAATCAAAGCTGTACGTAGATGTTCCATTAATTTTGAAACACTCGATTTTTCTTTAACAAATTAATATAATGATTCAGCAAGTTAGTTATCAAAGTCAGCAGAATAAAACAAAGCCGGGTAAGTTACAAAATTTAGAACTCAAGAACTGCTGGAGCGATTTTTATGAGCTTTGATGTTGGATTTGTCTCCGCCCCGAATAGCAGAATAACTATTATAACATGGGGAAAATTCACGAAAAAAATATTCTAAATTTCTAAAAATATTCGGTCTGTCTGTCTGTCTGTATGTTACCTTTTCACGCCTAAACCACCGAACGGATTTCGATATAATTTGTCAGAGAGATAGATTGCATCCCGTGGAAGGACATAAGATAGTTTTTATCAACATAACTTGCGGGCGAAACCGCGGGCGGAAGTTAGTGTATACATGAAAGAGCGCAGTTTGCACATTCTCAAAAAATTTTCTTTTTAGGGTTACGTACCTCAAAAGGAAAAAACGGAACCCTTATAGGATCATAGGATCACTCGTGTGTCTGTCTGTCTGTCCGTCTGTCACAGCCAATTTGCTCCGAATCTTATGGACAGATTAAGTTGAAATTTGGTACACATATGAATTTCTGTGACAGACGTGTAACGTAAATAAATGAGTTTTGAAAATGGGAGTCATTTTTGAGGGGTAAATAGACAATTTAAAAAAAAGTTTCGCAATCTGTACCGTGTGACATATCAAATGAAAGGGCTTACCGTGAGGATCTCAATTTTTTTTTTTTCATAATTTTAAAGTAAATTGTATTAAAGTTATTTAAGACAATAGACGGAAATTTACCATTCCCCCCGTTATCTCCGAAACTACTGAGCCTAAAATTTTGAAAAAAAAATACAGAAAATAGTTCTATACCTATAGATTACAGGAAAATTAATAAGAAGTCTATAATCTTGAAACAACATGGTAAATCTCTCAATATTGTGCGTACAAACTTACATTTTCAGTTGGAATGTATGGGAGAACTTGTTTTTCAATTACAGTGTTAAGTTTTTAAAAATATTCATCGTACGGAACCCTCTCCACGCGAGTTCAACTCGCACTTGACCGGTTTTTTTTTTTTAGCCGCATAATGTTTTGGAATTTGATGAAAAATGTAAAAAAAATACCGTCGCCCCCCTTATCTCCGAAGTTTTCATAGAGAAAAATCTGAAATTATTCTATGTGATAGAAGAGTATGTAAAGATTACAGGAAAAATAAAACGATGTCTCTAAATAGCACACTTTTTCAGAAACCATCAACTAAAGTTACATTAGTCCCACTATCGGTCAAGAGATGGCGCTGACCTAAAACTGCAATATTCTACACCGCAGCGCGTTGTGTTAAAATTCTCTGACGAATATGAGCATTCGGCCGAATGTTCGGCATTTTTGATTCCCTTACGTAGGTAAACAATACAGGTCTGAACTTGTTTACGCAAAGCGCGTGGATTTTCACCGGCCCCTTGCTACCCCCGCTGTACCCGATGTTGTTATTACATTATCTAATAAGGAATGAGTAAAACCAAAATAATACCAATTAAAATGTTTGCTTTGCCGAACATTCGGTGATTTAGCCGAATATTGGGCCGAATACTTGGTAAACCCGCCGAATATGCCGAATATCGAATATACAACGAATATTCGGCCCATCCCTAATATACTTAGCCCTCGCCGATGAAAATTTAAAAATATATGATGGTACGGAACGCTCCTCGGTGCGCGAGTTCGACTCGCTCTTGACCGGTTTCTTTTTATTTAGCGTCCGTGTTCGAGCTCACCCCGCGTCTCTTGCGTACAGTTGCCTCGCGAATATTATGATGTCATAATGGTACAATGAGATAGGTAACGCGCCTCTTTGCTGGAAATGTTGGTGTTGCCAACCTATTAAAATATTCCTCTTTTATTTTCTGTAAGTAGCTGGTTCACTGACCTGTATTATACAGCGTACTGTTTAATATAGAGGTCAGTGAGCTGGTTTGTACAAACCTTACTCTAAGGTACAAACACTTTTACACGTCAATCATATTTTTTTTAAACTAGGTGAGTTCGGCGTTTCCTATCCTGAGAAGAAAGGCCGAAACAAACTCAGAGGTCACAGTCTCTTTTGAAGTTCAGACAAAATCTTGGTCAGATCACGTGAAGACCATGTAGATTGGTGTCTGAAATGGTATTTTGAGGAAAGAATCACACAGATTGAGCGGACCTGTCCAGTCAGTGCACGCATTTGTCAAAAGTCGTGCAGCTCAACTCAGAACTTGATTAGCTCAACCAAGCTCAACGATTCGCGCTTCAACTATCTCATTGCACTTGTTGCCCCGAAGTCTAACATAAAAGTTTCTTGATCGCAAGCATCGTGCTACATGAAAAGTTTTGCTTTGAAATGACGCCGTCTAAGTACAAGATTTTACGAAGATTCAGAACGACTTTTCGATCTCACAAATACTACGCGCCACAGTAACCGATCAGCTGTTGCGATTACCACACACAGATTATGAAGAAACATGACTTGTGGCATTTCATCGCAACAGCTAATCAGTTTCTGTGGCGCGAACCCTCACAGGAATGTCCCCTGCATTTGAGCCGCTGCGCCGCGCCGCCGCGCCGCGCCCCGCGCCGCCTCGCATAGTTTGTAAAGAACACCCTGACACCCGTCTCGAGTCGACCCATCCGCACAGCTAGAAAATGGCGTTAGAATGTTAGAATTGGGCTTCATAATTTACGATATAACTTGAGGATATTCATTGACGAGAACTTCTCTTGGACAGCCCAGCTACAGGAAGTTAGCCTATTCGCATCCGCTGCATCTTTGAAGAGATTGCGTAATTTTCTACCAACTGCCACCAAGATTGCGCTTGCACAGTCACTTATTTTACCCATTCTTGAATATGCTGATGCCAGCTATCTTGACCTTACCCAAGACCAACTCGATAAACTTGAGCGGCTTCAAAATGTCTCTAAAAGGTTCATATGAATTCGGTTTGCGCAAATATGACCATGTTTCTAAATTTCATGTGAAGCTCAAGTGGTTACCAATTCGCCTTCGTCGGAATGCTCATATTCTTTCCCTATTGTATAATGTGCTGTTTTCCCTTTCCACCCCTCTCTATCTTAAAAAAACCTTTCAGTATCTTTGCGACTCCCACACGAAGTTTTTGAGATCATCGGATAATTTAAAGCTAAAAATGCCAATGCATTCCACCACATTTTTCGACAAATCCTTTTCGGTTCAGGCCGCTCGTTTATGGAATGCATTGCCAGTTCAAATTAAACGCGCGCAATATTGTTAGGAGGGAGCATTACTTGTTGTTGTGATTTTGTTTTCGTAGCTGCAATAATCTGTAGTCATCATTTATTTTCGTTTTTTGTATGTATATTTAATATGTATTTATTTATTTATCTATTATACAGCATTATATATATGTATATATATCTATGTATTTATTTTAGTGCCTATATTATTTTGCACCACTGACAACCCCATTTTTTATATCCACGCAATCACTGTCCATTCCACTATTTATTTATTATCAATAAATATTTTAGAAAAGCTATAATTTTTTACTTTCCTTATATACAAAATGAAAAGTAGTGTGTTTGACACTAGTGAATGTCATCTATTCCTTTCGACCCTAGTATAACAATCTACTATTTTTGTTGTGTTTGGTATTGCCAGGCCAAGGTTAGTACTCGTATGAAAGAAAATTTCGGAAATTAACAGAGCAGAGGAATAGCATCGTAATTGACTGTACTGCCGGTCGATTCTGTTAGAATCTCACCGTGAGAAGTTAGGTGAAGTGAGCTGTCCTTCCATCTGATGCTATAGGGATTCACACTAATGACAGCTCACTTTAAGCTCACTTCACCTGAGTTATCACGGTGACATTTTTACAGAATAGCACTACTGGTTTTGGCATGAACAAAATATATTTTTTATTCATTTAAGAGCGGTACCAGTCGCCGGAAGAAAAATATTAAAATTAAATGAATCCGGCAACTGGGACCGCGGTTCCAGATAATTCCGGTCCCAGCCTCGCATGTTTCACTTCCAGTACCAACCATGCCAAAGCTAGCATAACGGACATGACAGGTCCGGGCTGGGCAAGGCGGCACTCTGCCCTTTTCTGTTGATCGCAAAGCCTGGATGACGACAAGAGTCAAAACATCTTTGTATTGTTAATATCTTATAAAATTATACTTGGTAATTTTACCTAATTGAAATCATAAATTACGAAATGTGGATGTAGGTACCTCTGCCAAACCTGGGGATTACAGACGTGATGTTATGTTGTTAATGTTTTATCAATTTTAACCGACTTAAAAAATGAGGAGGTTCTCAATTCGGATGTATTTACATTTTTTTTTATGTTTTGCTTGGGTAGCTTTTGAGTTAGTTTCAATAATAGGATTTTTTTCCACATAATTTAGAATTTCGTTTCGCAGCAAATGTTACTTAATCATAATAAATTTTCAACAACATTCATTTAATACAAGGACCAAATGGTCCTTGTATTATATGAATTTTGTTGAACTGTCAAAATGAAAGCCATTCCTAGTGTTAGTGTGTGACGCAATTACCGCTCGCTGTTTGTTCCAAGAATGTATTTATTTCCTTGTTACTTTATTTGTAGCTTCAGAATAGTAAATAAAACAGAGTAAGTAAGTACTTAGCGCCTACTACCCTTTCAAAATTGTCTTGCTTGCAATCTGGAGCATCCCGACTTGCAATTTGTTTTGAAGTTATCTCAAGTACTTACCGAAATAAGTACCTACTTGTTCTGCTTTGCCACGTTTTCAGCTGTAATTATAGGTGCTTATTTTAATAGAACTGTGGGCTTAGCTTACTATCATATTACGTCTCCACTCTCCGTAGGTTATCTACACAGGCTCACAGCAAAGTAGATCATAGGAAGTGTAATCTTATTTTCCTGGTACTGATTAGATGTCCGCTAAATGATATTAGTGCGGCAGTGTAACAATAAAGCTTGAGCTTGTTTAAATAAATTTTGTTCTCTGATAATAGAACTTTAATATAATAAATTGCCGTGGAGAGTTAGTTACCTAGAAAATATAGAGAAAAAGAAATGTGACTAGTGTTGTGTAAAATTAGAGGTACTTACCAGTTATTTCTTTGATGAGTTCAAAGAAATAAGTGGCATCTCTAACTTTTCATGCCCATTAATTTGTCAGATGCAAATATTTCGTATTTAAATTTATATGGCACTCAGTCTGCCTTCGTGGGACATTTCTCGCATCTCAACAAAACAAAACCTGCATCACACAGGTACCTTTTTTTGTTATAAATGGCATGTCGCAGGTCAACCTAGAAGGTTGTCGGCTACTTAACCGGGGTTGTCTTAACTGTGGGTGCCTCCAGTCCAATCAGGGCTCCTCAGGCACTTATTTCCTACCTACTATTTGGAAATTCGTAACCAGCTTGCACTGAGGGTTACCAAAAAACTAGAGAGAGAGAAAGTTCCATCTTTGTATCAAAGATTAAAGAGAAAATGTAGCGGGCCACAATATTGATTTTGTTACACCTAACTTTAGTAGATAAGTAACTTACTTTACTTGCTACTTCATAAATAATAGCTAACATCAAATTAATTCAAGCACTTTGCACATCACTGTCGGTGGAAAAGTGCCCAAAAGGTCAGCCTTTTGCCATTCAACGTGGCAATGCTGATTATCTAAGTAAATATGTATACCTACATATTTATTTAATTATTTTGGTTATTGCGTTTTTTTTATATTGTGTCGTATATTTAGTAACACGCCAAAGGAAAGGAGGCCTGGTAGATTATAGAATGCATCTACTAATACTGTAACTACCTATACATACAACCCTTTAAAAACAGAATTGATAGGAATATTGAAAAGACCGGGATCGAACCTTCATTATATGAATTATACACTTTATGAGGAAGCAGCCAAGTGATTCGATGAATGTAGGTACGTTTGACGAGTAGATATTTCATTGAATGGAAGGCACGATGAATGCACTTGTTAATATCTGCCGTACGTATTTGTCAGCCAACTCTGACTGGCATGCAATTTCGTTTTTAGGTCAGGAGTTCGAATTTTTGTTTTAAATGTTGGTGGCAGTTTTTTGAATATGTGAACCTTGCAATAATTATTTAAGCACAAAGCTTTATCTAAAAAAAATATATGAATTTTGTATTATTAAAATCTGATGGTAAGTACCTACAAACAATAAATAGACAATTTAGATTGAAATAACAACCGCGATACGTCGTCCTAAGTTTTCGGGCTTTTGATGAGACTATCGAGAGTGTTAAGATATCCGAAGTGTTACATTGCCTTTTATAAATACTTCGTTGTGGTTTCATTCCGAATAGGTGTTGCGATTTACTGGTTTACGTTACAATCACAAATAATACATTGCTACTAATTAAAGGCCCTTGTCAAATGAAATTTGAATTTGAAAGATTTGGTTGTCGCTGAAAACCAGCGCTGGGGCTCTGTCTAGCATAGGGTCGCAGCATAATGCTGAGCGATGGCCGTTTTGCGTGAATGTGACGCATGTTTCCCCCCTACCTTTTATTATTTTTTGTATTTGTTCTTTTTTGCGTCATGTTCACCGCGAATAAACGTTTTTTCTTTCTTTCTTTCTTTCAAAGACCCTTGTAATTCAATTGCTTTGTCTAAATTAATATTCTGAAAATAGTAATAAGTAATGCGGGCTGGTAACCGCAACTCTACGTCAATGTGTGTATTTTACGTCATCATCTGCCTAGCCTTTTCCCAACTATGTTGGGGTCGGCTTCCAGTCTAACCGGATGCAGCTGAATACCAGTATTTTACATGGAGCGACTGCCTATCTGACCTCCACAACCCAGTTACTGGGTAATACGATACCCCTTGGTAAGACTGGTTGTCAGGCTTTCGGGCTTCTGACTACCCGTAACGACTGTCAAAGATCCACGAATGGCAGCCGGGACCAACGGCTTAACGTGCTTTCCTAGGCACGGAGGGGTCTCGATATGTAAAGATGGTCACCCATCCACAGACCAACCGCGGCAAGCGTAGCTTAACCTGATCGATCGACCTGTGCGGCTGTTATTATTTAGCCACGGGCCCCTCCTGTGTGTATTATTATTATGTGTGTATTTTACGTACGGTGGTTTAATTATGACCGTTTTCGGTATTATTAGGATATTTTTCTCGTGTATTATCTTTTCATTTATGGGTATTACATGACGTAAAGCGCGGTCACTGTCGGACTGCATAGAAAAGAAAGAGAAGCGCGATGACACAATGCTGGTAAAAATATGAAGCAATTATCTATTTACAAAAAATCTATTGTATGGACTAAAAAATTAAAAGCGCTAGTGCTAGTGCTTTAGTATGTTGCTTTTAGAATAATCTGACAAAATATCAGAATGATTGTGTGTATATCAGTATAGTTTTTATTCGTAAAAAGAAAAATTTTAGAAGTAAATTCATGATATTTTTCTGTCGCATCAAATTAGTTATATATGTTTTCAACACACTATCAACCTAGCATATATCCTGAAGAATATCAAATATTTTTTTCTGATTTTGTTTACTGTAGTCAATCATATACTTTTAGGTAATCGAAAACTTGCGTTTTTTGCGTTTAGGTCCTGTAATCCCCTTAAGACAAATTGCGTTTTTTCGTTGCTATTTTTTTATTGCATCAATTTATACAATAAGTTAAAGGTAAGTAAATATTATTTATAAAAATAGTTTCGAAACCACGCAATTTGGCATAAATGAAAAGAAAATACGAGAAAACTTAAGTTATACGGGATAGTAAATCTGTTAACGTACCTATTTCTTTTCCGATCCTAGAAATAGATTGCAATCGGTTTTTAGTTCGTGATCACTAAATTACGTAAACTTTCGAGTAAATAATATCATAAAAAGATGAACCCTAGTTATCCCATTAGAAACAATCCTGGTTAAAAATCAACTAGGTATAGGTACTCCGACTTATAATTAGCTGCAGTAAAATGACACTTCATAATAACTCATTTCGGACTGCGTTTAAAGATATGCATGTCAGATAAATTTCGTTTGTTACACTATTCTGTACTAGGAAAACAAGATTTGGTTGATGGCCGAAAAAATAAAAAGACGCCAATTTCAGTCATTTAAGTAACACATAAGCTGTCATTTTACTGCAGCTAATTAAAAGTCCAACTATAGTATAAAAATGTTAACCCTCTAGGTACTAATCTATAATAGTTAAGACAAGTCGATTCTGATGAACCGCAGTCCCAAAGCGGTGCACGCTTAGTCGATCCTGACGAACCGCAATCTCGAAGCGCATGGTAATACGACGATCAAGTGTTGCGGACGAACAGATTTGCTGGTCTGAAACTTCACGGGTTCTATGCAGCTGGTAAAACAGACAGTACGCAAGCCAGGTGAATAGTCCAATACCCGGTTCTACACCTACGTCAAATAAATCAGTCCGGGGTATTACACCAGAGAAAAGGCTAAAACTTCCGCTGAGAGCGCAAATAAGGGAAAGTATATACCAAATTCGAAGAGTATCGCTTATTTATCATCATGAAGCCTGATGATATACCTAGTATAATGTGCTAAAAAATTAACCCGACAAACTATAAGAGGTGCTTTAGACCATCAAACTGAACAACTTTCACTATGGGACAAACTCAAAAATCACGAAAAAAAATCAATTAAAAATAATTACAAAAGTTCAATAATTACTTGACCAAAATGTGTGAAACAGTAGATTTTTTTTTCGTGATTTTAGTGTTGGTCCCATAGTGAAAGTTGTTCAGTTCGATGGTCTAAAGCACCGGTTAATTTTTTAACACTTTGTATACTTATTCGTTTTACATGGCACAATTTAAAATTATGATTTAAAAATTTATAGGATTCGACGATTGGATTCGGTAATTTTTTTTCAGCAACTGACTTTTCTTCCAATAATAAAATTAATTACTTGTTAACGTCATGCGTCATCATGAGAAGATGCTGCTTCACAAAAATCTACAATAGGTACTTTTGTGACTTCAAACGAAGGACGAATGTGTTTCCATAAGTAGGTACGAGTATTTAGGTGCTGTGTCGCCACGCGCCCTTCGATAAGCACGATGCTCGTTATCTATTTAAAATATAATAAAAATGAGACGACAGTACCATCGTCACTATAATTATGTATATTAAATGTTGTTTGAACTCCTGAACTGCTAAGCCCCTTGATACGTGTGATAACGCGGCCGGAGTCGCACCCATATGATACCCACGCCCACATTGTGTCTAAAAAAATCGTCTCACAATAATTACTCTCCAACCTAGACTTTGCCTCACTCTGTGATTTAATACTGATGGGACAAAAATGCAACCCTACAGACTGTTCAAAGTGCAGCTAACTTTTTGTCTAAGCTTAATTTAGATTTTCCGTTTTAACAGTTTTACTCGGATTCTTTGACTCTTTCCATTAAAATGTTAAATAGGTAGGTAGTATTTTCAATTCGACAAAAAAATCCAGACGAAATGATCTTAGGTATAATTGAGACCACAGATAAAGATCTGTGATTGAGACAATTAGGAAAGGAATCTATAAACTTGTATTAAAAAATAGGTAAGTATTACTATGCTTGAATCAAGACACGAACAGAGTTATGTCACAAGCAGTAGGTACCTAATTCAATTTGCATTGTCAGAATCAACGTGCAACGCATGAAATTCAATTAAAATCTGTACTGAACCACTGAAGTAGAGCCAGTCAGTATTACTCATCAAGGGATGACAAAATATAATCCATTGGGAACGCAGACCTAGAGCAAATATACCTACAGATAACGATTGTAAAACTGAAGCCCGACTTCGCCTTATCAGAAAAGACATCAGTCAACATACTTAATAATACTTTATTGTAGTTTTTAGTAGGTAAATTATCGTGTAATCGAACTAAAGAGGTGCTCCATCGTACCACACAAAGGTATGATGTAATATACGGATTAATTCAACCATAAATTATTCATGCCAATGGCAACGCTATTTTTGACTTCATTGTGGTACTGTATACTGGTTGCGTCCGGCGCTCCTAAGTTATGGTCCATAGAGCCAGCTGATATCACTGTAGAGCTGACCAATTAGGTATATCTGTACCGTGGTACTTCGTAATAGCCTGGGCTAATTGTTAGGAGATCAATCCAACTAAATCAAGAGGACTCGAGTCAAGTTTCACCAAACATAGATAGCTATAATGCAGGGATATAAATGAATGTCGTTGGGCAGTTGAAAATATGAGCTCTGCAAAATATGCGGTTATTTGGATTCTATGAATGATTTTCGAAAACATTCACGGTATTTCCAGAATCATTGCAAAATATCAACATGTTATTATAGTTAATCTGAGCTGAGCTTCCAATTCATTTTAAAAGGTCATTTCATAATGAATTCGAAACTCAGTCATTAATTACAATCAAATATTTGCTTCGGATAAAGAGAAAATTAAAATATAGTTAGCAATAAAAAAGTGTTTATTTTGTTGCTGATCTTTAGTATCAGAAAAATGTAATGCTTTAGTGAACCACGTCCGCTGAAGAACCTACCTACGAGCTACGTAACCAAGTCATTATCTATAGATAGATGATATTGGCTGTATCATCAATTGCCAGCATTTTCACTTTTTATTTGCTTATATTTTAACTTCAATTAATTTTAGTTAATGATAAATATAGGTACTGGTTCGCAGTAAAAGTGGAGAGGAAAGGTTTTTCCTATTTCTACGACTATTGCTGAATACGTATCTACTTGATATTACAAGTACAAGAGGTACCTACTTATATCCACCATGTCCGAATAAATATTTGGAAAAACTACAACTTTAATTAAAACTCAATCCGTCTTATTACAAAACGAAATCTATCTTTAGTTCTAGCCTATTAGCCTAAACCTTTGAGCCAGTATTTCGAACTTTATTTCGATCTAGGCAAAGTTTTTAATACTAAAATGACAACTTAGCACCGATCTATGCTGTAATTTTTTAACCGACTTCAAAAAAAGGAGGTGGTTCTCAATTCGGTTGTATGTTTTTTTTTTATGTTTGTTGCCTCAGTACGCCGTCATTTATGAACCGATTTGGAAAATTCTTTTTTGTATAAAGAACTGCATTTCTATAACAGATTCAATAACTGGCTTGGTCGTTGGTGGTTTAAACCTGATCTAAAGAAAAACTTTTTTTTGTAATAAGGGGGAGTCAGTTTCAGCAACACTTTGAAATATAGGTACATACAAGCTAAGACTTATATATAAGTACCTACAAGTATTAATATAAGTAATAAAAAAGGAAAAGGTCATTGGCTATCAAAAAATGTATCAAAGTGAGTAAGTGAACTGCATATTTTAGCATAAACATAATCAGCCTATAATGTTCCCACTGCTGGGATACAGGCCTCCTCTCTTCGAGAGGGAGTGGGCTATAATCTACCACGCTAGCCCAGAGTGCGGGTTGGTACATGTCACGTCTTATAATTTTTGGTTCTAGGGCATGTCGGGTCCCTCACTATGTTTTTCTTCACCGTTTTGAGAGCAGTGGTGACGAATTTATATACTTACTCAAAATAAAGTGTTCCCCTGGGCGACCACTGCTCTAAGTGGGAAGTCAAGTGTATTGATCATACCTACATTAAATACGAATGTAAAGCTGTTCTTAAATATTACTAGCGCAGCGGAGCTTGCTATATTTCAAGAGCCAAGTCCAGTTGAGGGCTTCACTCACAATTCGAGTTGAAAGTAATGCGATGAATAGCTCACAGAAAACACGAATAAAAATAATAAGACTGTAGTAACCTATTAAAACGTATAATATCTAAATACGTAACGTAAATATTTGGGACACGCCCCTATGGGTTAGAAAAGGTAAGATGGCCCATTTTCTATCAAAAATATATTATAATGATTGCAGCCAGTCTTGACTTGCCTTCTAAGAAATCGATACCGATAAACAATTACTGAACTAGCTTGTTGTTAATCACGCACGGGCAGTACTTACACTGTTAAAATAAAATTACTCTTTAGCTTGAAGCAAACCAGACTACATACTTATTATATCCTAGTTTCAGAACAACAAAATTAGAAAAGTTGATTTTGTTTAGTTTTGCGTAGAGGAAAAATTATGTTTTCCAACGACGGCTGCAAAAGCCACGGATTTGGTATTTTTAGACGGAACTTGATTGTGCATGGTGCTAGGCTTTCGGAAAAAATTATGTACCTACCTACAGCAAGCCAAATAAAGAAAAAACTGGCGAACACGTTGGTGCATCGTCGCTGATGGAGGATATATTTTCTACGTCTATTCATCTTACTCATTTATTGCAATCCTACATAATTTTATTTTTAATTGATTGGTACGTACCACTGACCTAACAAGTACTTTGTATAATACAGGTCAGTGGTACGTACACATAATTTTTATGTTTTTAATTTTGTGAAACATTCATTTAGTTTTGCTTATTCAAACCACGCGGACGAAGTGCTAGAACATACTTAATGCAGAGTTACCTCTGCGGTTAAAACCTTTTTTTCTAAATAATGACTGGTCATTATTTTGTTTAGGGTGTACTTATATTAAAGTCATGTATATTTTATCTAAATTACTAAGGATACAGATAAGTTTTTTACTAACAAATGAGTCATGCATGATACTTGAAAATAAATAAATTGAATTGAATTATTGTTTTTTAAACTAAATTCGTTTTTTTGACATGACAAGTAAAATAATAATAGTTAATAGGTAGATCAAAATTTTCTTTAGTTAGGTACTTAACTACTGAGCACCTGGGTTCACCTGAAATAATTTTCATATTGATGGAATCCTATCCTAGTAATCTATTTCCAAATTGCTGCATGTTGTACAAGCATGCACTGATGACCAGCGTGCGATGTCTGAAGTCTTGATGTCGAGCTTCGCATCATAAGTTGACCACACTGACTGGCTTAAGAAATTCTTTAAATCTGATACGTAACTATTTCTTCTAATTTCCGGCCTTCTTCTCCCTCAGCGAACCTTTTCCCTTTTTTCTCTTGCAAGCCATTCAAAAAGGGCGCTTTCTTTGCCCATTTCCCGGATACCGGATCATCTAACAGGCTTGCAAGTCTAAGGTGTTGCAGTCACCAACCCAGCTGCAGAGTATTCCAGTACCTAAAAACCAGCACGACTTTATTTCACGTCGTGTGGCTGTCAAATCGCCAGCAGCTCTGTTGAAAGCTGCTAAACTTCGAGACTATTTTCGCCGTGTCCAGGAAACTACAATTTCTTACAAATATTATGAACAGTTAAGCTCTCTGACGTCTTTATATGTCATGACAACTTAGCTAATGTATTTTAAATTGAATTCCTTTTAAAATCTGTGCAAAGGACGATGGACAAAATACCGTCCCCAATTTTTTTTGATCCAACGGACTATTTTTGTATCAAATTTTTCGTTACACAGGCAGGCTACAAAATAACAAACCGTTTGTTTCAAGTTTTATATATGGGGTTTCTCGAAAAAAACATTTTTCAGTTTCATTTATCCATCGAAAATATGGATGTTCATTTTCAATTTTTCTTCACAATAAAAGCGACTATACATAATAATTACCGACTTATTATGGAAAATAAAACAACAAAACATCACGACTATATTCCACGAAGGAATAGGTAGAAGTGTGTGGAACATTCAACTTTACTACTTATGTTATATTTTGCGACGTAATCTATTCAATTAATTTTATTTACATAAAATCACACTAGTATTCCTCGTAGAAAAGGGTAGGCGGAGGCCACTATAACCGGTTGGTAAATGGGTAAGTACTGCAACATAATACTCACAGAAGAGCAGTGTGACTCCGGAACCGGAGTCAGAGTTTTCTTCATAAATGCAGCCCGCTGTGAATGTTCAACACCGTCTACCGAGTGCGGAGGCATTATACAAGCGGGTTACACCAATAAGTAAAATTCGATTTTCAATTTTGTTTTTTTTACATCAAACTTATTGTTTAGTACTTAATATGACCAATTTTTAATAATAGATATATTTTCCCTTATACCCCCATATTTATGATGGTCGCCGCCATGGTAAAAAAACATCAGCAAGCCAAGACCTTTTAAATGAGATGTCTCAAATCTGTTGATTAAGTTTTAATATCGGGTTGCGGTTTGCAGTTTTGGTATCCGGTTGGTCTCTACCTACACCTACAGAGTATTTCAGAGTCAATATGTTATGTAATGGAAAATAAAATACCTACAATTTGAAGCACCTACCATATGAAAAAAACCGATGAAAAAAATACGATTTTCACTTATCTATCTATACTTATAATAAATCTGTAGAGAGGTCAATTCTGTACATGATATATATTTTCTATCATATTTTTGCTATCAGGGGGTAATAAGTGATCGATACTGATGCCAAAAATGCAATCAGTAAAATTTTTGTCTGTCTGTCTGTCTGTCTGTCTGTCTGTCTGTCTGTCTGTCTGTATGTTCCTTATAGAAACAAAAACTACTCGACGGATTTTAACGAAACTTGGTACAATTATTCTTCATACTCCTGGGGAGGTTATAGTATACTTTTCATCACGCTACAATGAATAGGAGCAGAGCAGTGAAAGGAAATGTTGGGAAAACGGGAGAAGTTGCTCCATTTTTTAAGCTTCCGTCGCGTGTGCAGCCTTAATGGTTAAAGCTACATAGAAATCATTTATGACGGAAATGTTCTACATAAAATTATCTAAAAAATATCCTACTACAGCATATGTCTATCTTTTATGGTTGACTCACAATAACACGTGTAACTCCCGATACCTTAGCAGTTCGGAGCTTTCTGATTATATTTGTTTACTCTTACGTTTATAATACTCTCACTCATCCCTAATTAAAAGAAGTTAATATTATTACCTATTCAATAAAAAAAGAATCATAGTAATCGGTATAGAAACACCAAACTTATACATGAAATACGCTAATAAGCCATCGCGCCGTCGCGCGTGAATACTGAATCATGCCATAAGGATTATTTTTGTGTAACGGTTGCCGCGCTCGACGCGGGTCGCGGCGGTAGGGTAAGGGAGGTCCGAGCGCGAGCTTCATTCAATATTTGGCTGTTGATGCGTTCAGAGCGTTCGACCTTATTGACAGACGATAATTGATATTAACAAACCGTGCTTATCAGCGCGACTTTTAGTCTTTAAATAGTTTATTTGAATTTATTTTGTTGTTTTTTATAAAATAGGTATTAGTTGTTGTGTTATTAGACCGACACAGAACCCAAAAATGTGATTAAAAAAAAATTCTGTCTGTCTGTCTGTTTGTTCAGGCATCACGCAAAAACTACCGGTTCGATTACGATGACACTTGGTATAATTATTCTTTAATATCCTGGGCACCACACTGGGTACTTTTTATCCCGGAAAAAAATATACAATAAAAAACAAACTTAATTTTGCGGTTCGATCCCTAGACCCGATTACTGTACCAACCGCAAATAATAAGTTTGTCGTAGTACACGACGAAGATAATAATAATAGGCGAGCGTTCGTTCATATTAGCATTCTATAAATTGTATGTTTTAACTGCTACTTGCAATTCCAGTAAGTATAGATTTTAATTTTAAAGTATGGGTAGTATATTTGATAGTGTACGTAGTGACCGTAGGTTATTTTATAAAACTGTTAGGTAGGATTAGTCATTCGTATAGATATTAGTTTTTAGGGATTTTGCTTATTTATTGAGTTCAGATTAGTTCATCATCTGCCTCATCTGCCTAGCCTTTTCCCAACTATGTTGGGGTTGGCTTCCAGTCTAACCGGATGCAGCTGAATACCAGTATTTTACATGGAGCGACTGCCTATCTGACCTCCACAACCCAGTTACTGGGTAATACGATACCCCTTGGTAAGACTGGTTGTCAGACTTTCGGGCTTCTGACTACCCGTAACGACTGTCAAAGATCCACGAATGACAGCCGGGACCAACGGCTTAACGTGCTTTCCGAGGCACGGAGGGGTCTCCATATGTAAAGATGGTCACCCATCCACAGACCAACCGCGGCAAGCGTAGCTTAACCTGATCGATCGACCTGTGCGGCTGTTATTATTTAGCCACGTATCATCAGAAATAGGTTTATTTAGGTTGGTAGGTATTTTATTTTCTGTTATTGAGTTTTTTTTTTATTAGGTAGGTACTTAGGTTTACTTTTATAATCTAATATAAAATTCAAAGTCCTGTGATCCTGTCTGACTGATTATATCAATGCACAGCCTAAACCGCTGGTCATAGAGACATAAAATTTGGAGTGTGTTCTTTGTGAAGTGTATATAGGTATCCACTAAGAAAGGGTTTTTTGAAATTCCACTCCTAAGAGGGTGAAATTTCACGCGGACGAAGTCGCGGGCAGAAGCTAGTTATTTACTATAGTTGTACCATTACATTTACCTACTTCTTTTCACTGAAAACCTCATACTTTTGACGGTCGTCGCCGTAGTATAAAGAATGATCAGTCAGCCAAGACCTTTTAAATGAGATTGAGATACGTCTCAAGTCTGTTGACTAAGTTTTAATTTTTGGTACGTAAGTCCCGTCGTCCTTAGCCTAAAAACCGATTGTAAACGATTCGCTAGTTCGTGAAATTCGTCATGAATAAAAATCATGAATAATAAAATTTTATCCTAAAAGGTATAACACTGAAATTGATACACACTTCTGATTTCTCGTCTTCCTATTATTTTTTTACAGCTGCAATATTGTCTTGAAACTAATAACCTTTTTGTATTCAGATTATTTTTTAAATTTTATTAAAAATTTGGTTTTCTTAATAACTATTTATGTATATGTTTTTTATTCTATGCAGTGAAGTGCTTTTTTTTATTTCACTTAACACGTCTACTAGCACTTCGTCCACGTGGATTTCGTATTTTCTCTTACAAAATTTAACACCCCCTCCACCCCTTTTACCCCCAAAAACTTAATCCTACACATCAAGCTACACATAACCAGTATAAGCGGACTTCTGATTGTAAGAAAAACATATACAATGCGAGGTCAGCTGAAACTGGAACGGTATAGCTTGATGTGTAGCCGTGTGTACATACGTCTTTATTTTCTGTCAAAAGTATTGAAACCATTATTCTAGGTAACCGGACCATTTTAGGGGGTGCTAAAGTTTGTAACTTTAGCACCCCCTAAAATCCCTGTGAGGGGTAAAGTATTAAAAAATAATAATGATTAACTTTATTATTAATTTAAGGGGCTATGTTGCAAAAAATATGGTTTTTCTATTTCGTGTGACTTTTTAAGTACTTATGTGAAATAGGGATTTAACATTTTGGTATATGTTTTTTGACTCTTTGGTCTAGTATCGTGTAAAATCTTATTTCAACCGAAAATAGGCCTTCAACGGTCGGGTCTTGCCGGTTTTGATGTACTCTTTCAGCATGCTCAAATGGACCCAGACCAAACGCGACGCCCTGGATAGAAGGGTCCGTCCATTGCTGACCGCCAACCGGATGCATCACCCACGATCATCGGTGATGAAACTGTATATCCCGCGGAAGTGCGGGGGTCGAGGCTTTTTAAATGCAAAGACCCTCCACAACCGCAAGGCATGCAGACTCAGATAATATATTTTTGAAGTCAAAATGTGTATGCACCGTGATGTGGTCGCAGTGGTCAAGGGGTTCACCCCGCTCTCCATGGCTAAAGAGAACTGGTGCAAACCTGTAGAACTTACTACCGATGACTGCAAGAAGGTATGGCAACGGGCGCTTCTATCGGGCTTTTCATGGGCCCTTTAGATTTCTTAGCGTCCTCATCCTAGCTACGTTTTGGTGATCTTTTCGGAGAAACTAAACGTTTCGTCTGTGCAATTATGAACGAAGTTATCTTGACGAATAACTACCAGAGACAAATTATGAAGGACGGGACGGTTGACGTGTGTCGGGCATGCCACCGTCCGGGTCAGTCCATCAGACATAATTATTATCTCCGGTTGTTTTCGTCTGGCTAACGGCGAGTACTTGCACAGGTATAACCAAGTAGCCAGGATAATTCACCACCAACTTGGTTTGAAATATAAACTTGTGGATTCTGAGGTATCGTATTACAAGTATGAGCCCGACCCAGTTCTTGAAAATTACCATGTCACGTTGTACTGGGATCGGTCTATCATTACTGACAGGACTATTGTCCACAATAAGCCTAATATAGTAGTGATGGAAAGATTACCGCGCCGCACAATGATTGTCGATGTTGCCATTCCACATGACGGGAACCTCGTGAAAGCGGAGAAGGAGAAACAAATTAAACATCTCGGCTTAGCACACGAGGTAGTCGACATGTGGAATTTGAGCTCGGCTGTCATTATGTCGATTGTCGTATCAGCCAATGGCCTGATGGCCGAAAGCCTCGATCGACATCTATCAGCTTAGGACTATGCACGGACTGAAGCTCTTCTGACTCCCATACTTTAAGTCCCTCGCAAATTCTCACCCAGGCGTAACACATCCCCCTAACACATCCCAAAAGGTGGTAGCTGTAAGGCTAATCCGGGGGTACCGCACGATCTCGGGCGAGGCGGCAAGCCTCCTTGCCGGACTGCCGCCATGGGATCTGGAGGCGATAGTCCTCGCGCGCCTGTATGAGTGGCGCGCGGAGGCACTACGCCGGGGGGAAATCCCGCTTCCGCGGCAAATCGCTGCGGAGCGGACGGACCTCCGGCGCGATCTCATGGCGACATGGAAAGAGCGACTGTCGCAACCCAGCGCAGGGCACGCCACGATAGCGGCGGTAAGGCCCCTCTTTGAGGAGTGGCTAGAGAGGCGTCACGGCGTCCTCACCTACCGCCTGACGCAGGTCCTCACCGGACACGGATGTTTCGGGAGGTTCCTGCACATCATCAGGCGGGAGGAAACGCCCGGGTGTCACCACTGCGAGGATCGCCCAGAGGACACGGTGGAGCATACGGTGGAGGTCTGCCCCGCTTGGGCAGAGCACCGCCGTGTCCTCGTAGAGGCGATCGGCAGCAGCGGCGACCTCTCGCGCCCGGCCCTGGTTCAAACCATGGTCCGGAGCGAGAGGGAGTGGGAGGCAGTCACCTCCTTCTGCGAAGCAGTCATGCTAGCGAAGGAGGTGGCGGGATGGGCGAGGGAGAGAGCCGAGAGGGCCGCCCGTCCCAGCCGCCGCGGTAGACGCCCCGGGCGTCGGGAGCCGCGTGACGACTCCCGGCCACCGTAGGCGCGGGCCTGCGGACGGCGAGTAATGGGTTAGCTCGCCGTCCGATCAGGACCAGGCCCGTGCCGGACGGCGCGTATGTGTTCCACGCGCGCCTCAAAGAGCTGTCAGCAGACACGGAGGGGCCCGTTAGGGCCGAAGCCTGCCGGGGCAGCGGGATTGTCCGAAAGGGTTACCGCTGCCCCGGAACATAAAGGGCTAAGGAAGGAACACGGATGGGTTTTAGTCAGTAAGAGTCTGACACTCCCTTCCGCTCCACCCAGAGCGGGAGGGGTCATTGGATGATTTCCCATCCTTAAAAAAAAAAAAAAAAAAAAAATCCCCCTAACACATCCCTTTAACACAAACTTACATACGTACATAGGTACAAACTAAACTAAACTACACTCTACACAAATGCATGTCTCTAGTTAAGTAAGTTTAAATATTGTAACTAAGTAACCAAACAATCACTGAACTACCCACTACTGGTCATCACTTGGCTGCCTCGGCTTATTTTTAATTATTTTACTTTTGGATTATTGTTTTGTTAAGTACTATTTGCTGTACTCTGGACACTTTTAACGCGTACGTATTTTTTTTTTACATCGTTCTCACATATAATTATAAATTCAACATTAATGATGTAACTAATATTTTTGTAAAATATAATTTAAAAGAGTGTCCATGGAGTTTCTTGCCCGTTCTTCTCCATAGGTATCAGGTTAGGTAGGTTCATATTTTCTGACTGACCTATTGACAATTCAAAAGTGCCTGTAAATGGTTTAATTGAAATAAATGCGTTGAGTTTGAGTTTGACTAGTGCACTTATAATGTGTCAAAAACTACGAAATAACTAGATCCCACGACAGAGGGTATCCTGGTGTGGGGTCTAGCGCTTCTTTATTGCACTATATCTTTATTTTATTTTTTTTATTTTACTATCTTTTGTTTGATGTCCTTAAAATGTCATCTAAATGTGTCTAAAATACATTTATTATTATTATTAATTTATTATAAGCTCTCGTTAGGCGGTTAATTCAAGGGTCTGATTCAAAAGACACTCCTCGATATGGCTCGCATTGTGAGGAGGTTCCTGTCTCTGGAGCCCACCGGTAGCTTGGACCCTGCTCCCGACATCGGTGGATCACTACTTTTTTATATTTTTAAATGTTTTTATACTTTAAGACATATTTAAAAATGTAATTAGAAAAGTAAATAGATAAATAAATTAAATAATAATACACCCTGCACTCCTCCTAACAAAATTAAGGTGTTATACGTACTGCAGGGTAACTGCACATTTCCAACAAATAGGCACCCCTAGTTTATTCTCCCGTTCTTCAGTTTATTATATTAGTTTGAACAGGTATTGCAGCTTGAATATTGAGTCAGAATTCAGATTTACAGTTGAACATCACACAATAGCCACTGACAGTTAATTAACAGAACCAGTAGTCAAGACTCAGAACCAGGCAATTCAATAAAGCTCAAAGTAAGAGCATGTCAGGGTCTTAAGCCAGTTTGTGTGTTCGCATGATAATTCAATGTTGATTTCATTCATGACTAGAGATACAGGTAGAGGTATTACATGCACGTGATATGCAGGTTATAGCAGAAACCCGCTTCAGAATGGAGAATACACACTCGGACTGACAGACTCATGTTTGTGTTCTCACCTTTGTGATTAGTGATAGGTTAGATTAGAGAGAACATAAGGTCCTAAATTTCAGATGAAAATTTTGTAAATAGAGCTGTCAAGAACTGTAAATTGCATCAATTTGATATGTCTCGTACTCGACTCTAAACCTTTTAAGAATAATGTTTTCGATAGAGGAAAAGTGCTGGAAATGGCCGTGTACAATCTCGTGTCTACCAAACTTCATGAATTTGATCCTGTTCAAGTGTGTATTTTTACTGTTTAACTTTTAAGTAGGTACGTATTAATAAACGCGGACGTACGTTTATCGATTTAGCTACTAGGTATCGTTCCGAAAAAATATTCCTAATTTTTGTTAACTTCATAGTTTTGCAAAGATTTATATGAAACTAGCTGCGCCCCGCGGTTTCACCCGCGTAAGTTTCGATTTAGGGGGATGAAAAATAGATGTTGGCCGATTCTCATAGATACCGGATAAGCACAAAAAATTTCATCAAAATCGGTCAAGCCGTTTCGGAGGAGTATGGCAACGAAAACTGTGACACGAGAATTTTATATATTAGATTTACCGTTTTTACTTACAGAATAAGTACACTACCTACTGACAGTTTAGACTTTGACGGGAACACCCAAATACTCGGAAATATTTTATTCCGAATTTCGATGTTCCGATTTTCAAAAAGTCCGAATTTCATAATACCTAAGAATTATAAGTAATGTCTATTATCAAAAATCACGAAAAATTTATTTTACCGAAAGTCGTAAATGCGATGTGTTTGATTTCCGATTTTCATACGTTCGAAGAATCAAATGCTCGATGGACTCTCGGTCCGAAAAACGACATTCTGATTTTCAATACTCCAAATAAACTGCTAAAATTAGGATTCCGATTCATTTAGTAGTGCGATACTACTTGACTTCGATGCAAGTTACCGCACCCGAACGCAACGACCGCACTAATAGGTGACGTAGGATGCAAGAGCGAGCAAAGGGCACCCCGAGGTTAGGTTTGGTTAGATTACTTTAAACCCTTTACACGGAGTACGGGGCCCCCGTCGACGTAGGATGCAAGAGCGAGCGAATGACAATACAAATACCTTTACCGTGCTTCGAAGTCAAGTAGTATCGCAGTGAAAACATTCGCGGTAACGTGCATCGAAGTCAAGTAGTATCGCAGTGAAGATCTATCGCGGTAACGTTAATGGAAGTGTAGTGGCTTCGCAGAGACGGTCTTTCGCAGTAACGTGCATCGAAATTTTAAAGCATAGTATTAGCATTTATCGATATTTTGTGCGTCGAAATTCCGTATTCTACCTACTCGTATATTTGTCTTGCTATTCAGTTTTACAAGGCGTTTTTATTTCGGAATTCGTATTTTTGATGTTTCGAATTATCATTAAGTCGGACATTCTGTTATTCGATCTATTGAAACACGGTATTTTGAGAATAGTAATTATAAACGTTAGCAATATTGAAATTTTGGAATTATAAAAATAGGATGAATGGATAAATCGGAGTTGTTATAATAGGAATTTTGAACCATTCGGAATTATGAAAATCGGTATTTTGAAATTCATATTTGTGACTGACGGAATAAAGGTTTTCGTATTTATGTAGTGTACCCGACTTTGACATCTACATTTATCAATTATTTATTCGAAATTTGATGTCGTAATTGACAGAAGCTACTACTCCCTGCATATACATTTTCAAGATACTAATGATACAGGCAACTTAGAATAACCAAATTCGGAAGGTATCCGATGCACTAGGTTATTTGCCAAGGTGACCGTTTTTTCTGCAAAGAGTTTAAAATTTTCCCGCTGCCCGTCGTCGCGTGCATGCGCAACTCTACGGGTCTGTTATGCAACGTCTACGAGACTGCTACGCAAAGTTTACGAGGCTGCTACACGCATCGTCAATACTAGCATTATGTTCTCTGGTTAGGTTTTGGTAGTTTATGTTTTAGTACAAACGAGTAGAGCCACGAACAGAACCGGCATCGGATGGTATACTGATAATATGTAAGTACCTGGCTTTACAAAGTGGCTACTGTATCAAAGGCATTAAACACGTAGATAATAGAAATTACTACAATGACATCACGTTTTCGTCGTTGACGCCTGATAAAACTTATTTAAAACTGTTTGGTAACTTTGACCTTAGGTATGTATGAGAATTATCCGTCGGAAATGATTTGTGTGTTTTTCATTTTCAACATTTGATTCCGGATTTTAGATATCCAACGAACAAAACAACTTTGTACCTAAAACTTCATTTTGAACGGGTTTCAGAAATGAGAAAATTCTCAATTCTATTGTGTTTTCCTTCAGCTCCAGAAATTCTTGAAGGATTTTGTTATTCTGTTTATTACTAGTTTCATTATAAATTTTGTCACTGTCTGATAAATAACTCTGATAGGTTGTTTCCAACCAAATAAATTCAGCCTATCTCCCTTAATTGTTGCCAAATTAAAGGCAAATTAATAGGTACTCAATAAAAACAATGTACCTATTACTTACCTAGCCTTTTCCCAACTATGTATGTTGATTACCGCTTCCAGTGTAACCGGATGTAGCTGAAGACCAGTCTTTTACATGGAGCGACTGCCTATTTGATAATCTGGTCTCCACATTGTTCCTTCTTTTTAACCCCCGACAAAAACAGAGGGGCGTTATTTACAAAAATTATCTCTTTGAAACAAGCTTAAACAAGGCAATAGACACTTTTCGTTCGTTGCTAACAATAAGTTAGCAACGAACGACGAACAATCTTTGTTTGTATAAAATTGTTACAAAAATATGTTAATTCTAAACCGCGTAAATGCCTGTCTTCAACACTACCGTTGTTGCTCATCTCAAATCAACGCCAAATTAGTGTGCTTCGTGTACTAGAATTCAACAATTTCTTTTAACGTAGCGATTAAAATAAAATTTGCAATCCCTGAAAAAGATTTGTTTACTAATTAGCTCTAAACAGACATACCTACCTAGGTACTGTTTAATGATGGAATCTGTATTAAGATATTAACAAAGAATAAGTATTTAGTAGGTACGATATACCTACCTTACTAGACGTACTTATAGAGCTGCTTAAAAGCTGTCCGGTTGTTCTATTCGGTAAGTATAGGCGTAGAAACAAATAAAGCTAACAATGGCGTTGGTAGGTTAGGTAATAATGGGTATCTGATGCAACTATAGTCACTTTCCAAGAGTTTCAGAAAGTTGTGATTGCGATTAAAGCTTCTGGAGAATGTCTTTGAGTCTTTCTTATCGTGGCAACGAACACAGATGCAACTGATTTTTTATATTATCGAACTTAAAACTAATCGCTAAGCGTTTCCTTGGAATTTAGTTTAAAATGAGAGCTCTCTGCTGAAACAGATGCTTTCGCAACAATAACATTTCGCGATCGCCCGCTCGCGGCCGCTGCTATGAATCTCACACTTATTTATAAAGCCATGGTAACAACACGCTATTTATAAACGAGCAGGCAACAAAACTTGGTAAACTTAAGAATAATGTAATATGTACTTACAAACTGCGAGTGTCGCCCGGCGGCTTCGGAACGGTCAACAGGTCTTGGTGTAAGCACGCAACTTTGCTCCGGAAGCATTGACATTTAGAAGGGCAGTTTTTGGATAAAGCAAAGTTTAAAAAGTTGAAGAGAAGCAAAAACTTAAATAAAATTATGGGCCTCATTGTTGAGAATAAAAGTTGAAAGTGAGTATGTAATGCTTGTCGCGGTACTGCGTGCCGCTGTGCGAGCGAGCGGCTGGATGCGAGTGCACCGTGCAGACGTCGACTGGCGAAGTGTCGGCGGCTGGCGAGTGACTGTGTGTGGCTGTGGCTGTGGCGCGGGACGCGTTGACGGCAGGCAGGCGGCACACAGTGTGTCGAAACTGCTATAAGAGGGACACAGGGATTTCTTTTACAAATTCCATTTAGAAAAAATACCTATCGAAAGATGAATGATGATTAATTAATTAATATTATGATTTATTATTCTGATGAATAATTGATATGAAACGTTTTTCTCCAAAACTGATAATTGCCCGGAAAAAAATATTTAAAACTAGCTGTGCCCGCGACTTCGTTCGCGTGGATGACGAAACTTATCAATGAGTTTTTTGTGTAAAGTGCTATTGTATTGTATATTGTATATGTACAGACGCCAGCACATCAAGCTACCCCAAACTGTCAAATTTTACCAATCAACCTTGAACCTTACGGTGTAGCGATAAAGTTGAAAATCTATCAAAGAAGTTTGACAGATTGTAGTAGGTTGATGTGCTGGCGTCTGTACCTATACTTTAATATTAAAATCTATACCTACAACTTATAAAAATAAATCTAAATAACTCTACCTTAAACTGCACTTAGTAAAAACTAAAAGGAATAAAAAGGTTGCACTGAAAAGCACGGTTTAGAATTGCAAGTCGCAGATAAAACATACAATTTATAGAATGCTAATATGAACGAACGCACGCCACTCGACACGTCCGAACAAATCAAAGTTCAAAATATTATAGTATCTTAGCCGTGTGCAGCGCCCCTTAGTGAACTCCATTGCGGGTGACGTAACCTACGACAAACTTATTATTTGCGGTTGGTACAGTAATCGGGGTCTAGGGATCGAACCGCAAAATTAAGTTTGTTTTTTATTGTATATACTTTTCCGGGATAAAAAGTACCCAGTGTGGTGCCCAGGATATTAAAGAATACCAAGTTTCATCGTAATTGAACCAGTAGTTTTTGCGTGATGCCTGAACAAACAGACAGACAGACAAAATTTTTTTTATCACATTTTTGGGTTCTGTGTCGGTCTAGTAACACCCCCTGCCATTTATTTTTTTGATATTTTCTATGTACAGAATTTTCACTTCTACAGATTTAATAAAAGTATAGATAACATAGATAAAATTATTGTGTTACATTAAAATAATTAAAATTAAGAAATATTAATAATTTCAAACCACACATCGAAAAAAGTACAATAAATTTAATTTAAAAAAAGCAAATAATAAATTTAAACAAAATTGTCTTTGTTGTTGAAAACAGTGAAAAATTTTTGTTTAAATTTATTATTTGCTTTAATTTTGAAAATATATTTTTGTCATATAAATGTATGTCCCTCATAATTATAGCAGTTACAGTGGAGGCTATTCAAATTTTGCCGCCCCTCCCCAACTACAATATTGTCCCATGTCTTTTGTATACTGCTTCGACACGCTTAATTCCAGAACCTTTTGTCCAAAAACTTGAAGTGATTTCTAAAGATCTGCAATGTGATCAAATTTACGGTAGAAGCCTGGATTTGAGCAATCACTTTGTTTATTCTTTCAAAAAAAAACATGGTAGGTAAGTATATAAATATCAATCTTTTTAATTTAGTAAAACATTTAAAAAATAATTGCCCCAAATTTGCCGCCTGAGGCTCCAGCCTACTCAGCCTGTTGGTAAATCCGCCGCTGATTTCAACCCACTGTGCGGCAGGCACTCGCGTGCTCGCACCGCGCCGCGCGTATTGCGTTTCCCGAACATACAAGTGATGCGCTCGGACGCCCGACGCGCCGGGACATACGTTCAACAGAAGGGGTTCACAACATTGCTGAAGTTTATAAGATAATTTATTTTCTTTACCTGCTGCACATTTTACACAGGTTTTATTGCCATAAAGAACTTCCGAGATCAGATAATGTAAACAGTCATTAATTTATGCAGTTAGCATCGAAAGTCCATTAGCAGTTCAGTTTTTAAATAATGATTATTGGACACATTATAATTAAACTTCAATCCTAAAAAGCGAAAATCGAAATACAAGTAAAATTTAAAAAAAAAATTTTAACTCCTGCTAGGTATACCTAACCTACCTACATTTATATAATTTAGTGCCAATTTAAATGTTATGTAAAAAAAATTGTTGCTGACTTTACCAACCTCTTTAAAACTTAGTGCGATTCTGTAACCACCTCACCGTGAAAACTTAGGTGAAGTGAGTGTGGAGTGAGCTGTCATTAGTGTCAATCCCTATAGCATCAGATGGAATGACAGCTCACTCCACGCAAGTTTTCACGGTGAGATTTTTACAGAATCGACATGCTGTAGTGCTATTCTGTAAAAATCTCACCGTGATAACACAGGTGAAGTGAGCTTAAGGTGAGCTGCCATTAGTGTCAATCCCTTAAGCATCAGATGGAATGACAGCTCACTTCACCTAACTTCTCACGGTGAGATTCTAAGAGAATCGACCGGCTGATCAACACAATGGCTGTGACTGCTGGGAGTTCATTTCCGAGTATGGCATAAAGTTATGTAATAAGTACTTAAGTACCTACTTAGGGGTTATATTAAGTTATAGGTACTTATAAGCATTTCCATTGCTTGGCAAATGTCGCCACACACCGCCAGTATTTGTGGTGGTACCATTAGAATATCCAATTTTGAAAAATGTATAGACTTTGTTTCTTAATTTAGTTTTATATGAGTGTTACTGATTTATGTGCCACATAATATTATTCTTTACAGGGTTTGATAACACAGGAATAGTTCATCCTGAATAGCTCGTCACGTGTTTTGCGCAACCTAGTCGCGACTATATAGTCTCAGAGATTCCTTTCACCCAGTGCTTGAGCTAGAACCTAAAAACCTAATCAGGTTTCTCTATTTATACCATACCTGTAGGAAGGAAGGTCTAGACATACCTACTAGAACAAGTTTAGTTTTTCACCCGAAAATCCCATGTTATAAATGAGTAGTACTTCACTAAATATAAAAAAAAATTGGTGGGTTCAGTACCTTAATTTTGCTTAAAAATGTAGCATGACGAATGTTTTGAGCATAGTTATTTAGTTAATAGTTTCAATAAGCTAGAGAGATGCCGCCCGCCATACGTAGTACTTACAGACGGTAGCGACTGGCGACGGCACTGCACAACTAACTTTATGTGCTGTTATTCTGCGAATGTCGTTTGAAAGTTAATTAGCCTGGGTTGTTTATTTATGTTTCATAATTTCCATTTGGTTATAACTTTGAACCAACTACCTATGTATAGTATGTTAGGATAAACGAGGGGGGAGTGTAGTACTCATGAAAATGAATAACTTTTAATATGGGGCGGACTCAAATATGAAAAAAAAATACAGCCGTTCCCTACATTTTGTTCAGTTATGCGAACATATGTACATATAGAGCAGCTGGTTTTATTTTCTCGATTTTTAGTGTTGGTCTCATAATAAAAGTTGTTCATTTTCATGGGAGTACTCATACCCCCCTCCCTCCCTCCCTTACTTTAAGGGAGTGTAGTAACACTCCCTTAAAGTATGTCATGTCCCTCCTAACACACTGTATATACGAGTTTAATTCAAATTACGAGTAGGTATTAGTTATGTTTGATGTAGATTTAGCGTAAGCACATGTACTCATGTAGGTTAAGATAAGGATTCCGTTTCCGACAATGATTCCGTCCAAAATCCTTTATTACGTATTTATTAAGTTCATTCACTGATTTTACGTTTCACAGCACTATGTAGGTAGGTAAGTTACTATTTTTAGGGTTCCGTACCTCGAAAGGAAAAACCGGAACCCTTATAGGATCACTCGTGTGTCTGTCTGTCTGTCCGTCTGACACAGCCAATTTGCTCCGAATCTTATGGACCGATTAAGTTTAAATTTGGTACACATATGAATCTCTGTGACCCAAACACAGACGTGTAACGTAAATAAATGAGTTTTGAAAATGGGAGTCATTTTTGAGGGGTAAATAGACAATTTAAAAAAAAAGTTTCGCTATCTGTACCGTGTGACATATCAAATGAAAGGGCTTACCGTGAGGATCTCAAATATATTATTTCATCATTTGTAAGTAAATTGTATTAAAGTTATTTAAGACAATAGACGGAAATTTACCATTCCCCCCCTTATCTCCGAAACTACTGATCCTAAAATTAAAAAAAAATACAGAAAATAGTTCTATACCTATAGATTACAGGAAAATTAATAAGAAGTCTTTGATCTTGAAACAATATGGTAAATCTCTCAATATTGTGCGTACAAACTTACATTTTCAGTTGGAATGTATGGGAGAACATGTTTTTCAACTACAATGTTAAGTTTGTTCTTGGGATAAATTCATTCCAACTACGGAACCCTTCATTATGCGTGGTCCGACACGTACTTGGCCGGTTTTTTTTTCGTCTTATTCTCTTTACGTACCTGCCTATCTAGAAGAGTAAATGTGTCTTTGGTTTCATCAGCAACTACACCAAACACATTGCGAACCTTTCCATCATGGCCTTACTTATCCTGCTCAGGGTTCTGGTCAAAAAATTTAGGACCAGCACCACTTCATCCAGCGCACGGTTCTATCGGTAGTCATGGCTTTCATTTTGACAGTTCAACAACATTCATTGCGTTATTAACGTTACTATATTGAACATTATGAAGCAATGGATTAGCAGTATCCTTCAACATGATATAGATTGGGATTGATAGTGTGATATACAATAATTAGGGTGCCGGGCTCGATGAAATCAAGTAGGTACTCAATTAACACAGACACTAGAGAAATGGAACTATTTGTTTTTTAATATAGGCAAATATGCTATGTACCTACCTAACTGCCTTAATAAATACAGGATCAAATTAAATTAGCTAGCGAAACTCTGCAGATGTGATGGGTTTCGATATTTAGTGTCCGTTTCGACGCTCGGACGCAGTGTCTTAGAAGAAAAACGACTACATTACGAAGGAATTTGTAAAACATAAACACGCTAAAATAAAAATATTAAAGATTTCACGCCTTTTTCTTAGGGTCAACGACCGCTGGTAGTGTTGTTACTTGAAATTAGGTATGTGTGAAGTTATAAAAATGATTTTTAAACTAGTATTTCAAATGAATACACTAAAGAACTGCGATCGATGACCCCACAAAAAAAAAAACATTTAAATTAATTTCATTTTTGTTTTGTCAGGTTTAGATATCGATAAACATCACGTCTGCGGTGTTTCGCTAGCTAAAACTCCAAAAAAAAAACACGCTACAAAGTGAAAAAAACTTTAATTTCGGAAGTCGGTGTCGTTGGTTCTGCATTTTCGTTTATTGACACCGACTTCCGAAATAAAAGTTTTTTTCACTTTGTAGCGTTTTTTTTTTTGAAAGTCTGATGTTTTTTTGTAAAAAAGTTTTTTTTTTTTTCAATTTTTAGTGGGAGAGTTTGTAATTTATCTAAGTTACAATAGCCTAATGTCAACTGCTCATCACCTTTTACAAAATATTGCTTTTCTTTTCCCGATGCTGGGACGTTGTTCACCATACGCATTGTGACGAGCATAAATTGCTTTGAATCGCAACCCGTGAAATATATATCATTGAGTAGTTCCGATGGCCATCTGTGTTCTTCATCATCAGCTCCACTTTACCAAATGATGATTTCCGAGAGCAAATGCTCAAGTTACCATAAATACCCAAATCGCTATAGGTTTGCCTATAAAATTTGAGGGTTTCCCTCGGTTTCCATCGTTTTCCATCCTCCCTTTTCAACTTGATTTCATCTTGTTATTAATGGGACCACCTCGAGAGTATAGGGGAAGTCCGGGCAAAGTGGACACCTTAACGTTTGATGGGCTATAGGAAAATAACCAATAGGCACAGAAATAAAACAAAGGTTCGATGAGAATTAACTTTTATTAAAGTACCTATTTAATATATTTAACCAAAATTGCTTAATAGCAGTTCTTTAATTTTAATTGTCAAAAATATTGCAACATGTGCCTGTATCCACTTTGCCCCATAGGTCGTGTAAAGTGGATAGGACGATAGGGCAAAGTGATACAAATACTTAGCCTAGTTTTAAAGTAATCAGCGCAGATAGCGCATTTTGCTTCCATTTATCATATTGGATCGAATCATCAGGTTTTTTATTTATTTCTATACAGTTCTCTCCGCAAAAATAGCATGAACACTGTTTTTCCTCATTTTCCTTACCACTATATTTACGTTTATCTTTATCTTTTTTTTTTTCTTTATCGAAGTCTTTAGTTTATCATTTAAATGTGTCGCGTCTCGGTGTGAGCTGACCCTTAGGCGAAAACTGCGCCGCGCCCCGTCGTAGGATTTCTAAAGGCGATCAGGCGGAAAAGGCCGCTATGTTACACACTAGGTTAGATGAAAGTAGTAGTACGCACGGAGTAAATTTAGGTAGTACGGTACCTACTACTTAAGTTTTATGTCCTCTCATATTCTCTTCGAAACCTATAGAACCTGACACGTATCCTGTGGTTGTGTGTAAGTAACCAAGTCTGCGGGCGGGGCGGTCTGAAAAAAACCGGTCAAGAGCGAGTCGGATTCGCACACCTAGGGTTCCGTACCATCATACGTTTTTAAATTTTCATCGTATAGTCGTCAGAGATTTTTAACACTGCGGTGTAAAATATTTCAATTTTAGGTCAGCGCCATCTCTTGACCGATAGTGGAGTTCTCAGTGAAGTATGCCAAAACTACACCTCCGCTCTGTGCATACACGCTCACACGCACACATTTACAACCATTTACAATCAAACTACACCTCACTAAGTGCACACATTTTTACGAAACCAGTTTCACCACAGAGCACTTTATGTCTTGGTTTTTTATTTGGTCTGAGGTACAGAGGCCAGCACATCAAGCTACCCCAATATGTCAAATTTCTCTGATAGATTTTCAACTTTACTACAAAGGAATAAGGTTCATATTCAATTAAGAAAATTTTACAGATTGGGGTAGGTTGATGTGCTGGCCTCTGTACCTACGCACATTAAAATTTACCAAAGCGCGATTTACAATCCTGCATAGCTATTCACAAAGCTACGACACGGTTTGGTACCGTATCGAATGTCAATGTTATCGACGAAATCCTAAAATCGCTATTCACAAATCTGAGACCGTACAATTTTGACGGTCCATATACGGTATGAAGACATCAATTCTTCCGACAGGTATTTGCTGTCGGAAGTGTTATCGAATAACAAAATATTGTTTAAAAAAGAATAATCTAAGCAATAAGTGTCAAAACACGGCTCCGGGCAAGGTCCTCATGCCCTTGCATGAATGCAAAGAGCATCTGCAGCTGCTCCAATGACACTCTTTTCTGAAAATATGCATTTTCAATATTAGAGAAAACGAGGAAATAGTAATTTGTTTAAATAGCGATAAAATACATACAACCATTTTTCTGTTAAAAAAAAACTAATTTTTCACTCCTCAATTATTATTTTTTTTTTTTTATTCGCCCAAAGCGCAGGCTATAGTCTTTCGACCATACCGCCTTGTCTTCCGCGTAGTTCTCAATTATCTCTATGGCTCAAAACAAGATTCAGAAAAATAATTATTCCAGATTTCCAGGTTTGACAGAAAGTTGAAGTTTACAAAGCAAGTTTAATAGAAATCAGTAAATTTTATTTATTAATAAAATCATTGCTTACTGTTTTTTATTTGTTAATAGTTACTGAATGCATAATCTATAGTTGCCCATAGTGAAATACTCAATAAAAATCATTTATGTACCACTTTAAATTTTCTACCACGAATATCTATTTACTACCATTTTGTAGCGTTCCCCGTAAATACACCTAAAAAAAAAACCCTTCCATACGGATCTGTGAATAGCGTTTTGCCGGTCCTTCGGTTCAGAAATCAGGTTATCGAACAAGTGTCATTGTCGATACGATAGTGAATCGTATGTTTGTGAATACAGGTGCTGTTTCTTTTTAACTAATCAAGAGCTGATTATGAAAAGAGAGACATCTAAATGTTTGTCAAGTACAAAATTTGGCAACACTTTTGTGTGACGTCAATATCAGGTCTATGCGTGACGGCCGCCATGTTGAGTGCCGAATTTAATGAATGGTTTTGTGGTAGATGCGCTGTCAAACGGTTGATTGCTCAAAATATTTTTGTTTTTTTCGAGAGAAATACGTCTAGAAACAAGGTGTTTTGGTGTCCATTAATAGGAAAATCATGCCCTCGTGTTGTATAAAACAGTGTGGTGCGAGAAAAAACAAAAAGAACCCTACGAAAGGCGGCCATATTTAGTGCCCGATTTGTGTAGGTATACACGCTAATTTTGTAGGTACCCTCAGTCCATAGGTTTATTTAGTCATTGCCCTTGATAACCATGAAATCTATCTCTCTCTCTCTCTTTGACTCTCTCTATTATTATACTACACTAATAATTATTTTAAAGAGGAAAGATTTTCTAAATCACTGGACCGATTTGAAAAATTCTTTCACCATTACAATCTTACATTATCCCTGTTAGGGATCCAGATGAAAACTTCGAACTGAAGGTGTGAAAAAAATATCGCGTACTCTGCAGAAACTATTGACAATAGAGCAAAGTGATGTACAGACGCCAGCACATCAAGCTACTACAATCTGTCAAATTTTCCCAACCAACTTTGAACCTTAAACTTTAGTGATAAAGTTAAAAATCTATTAAAGTCAGACAGATTGTAGTAGCTTGATGTGCTGGCGTCTGTACTACAATTTTATAAGGGACATGATCAATAGTCCGCAACAGCTCATTTTTATGTCTATCTTTTATGGTTGACTCACTATAACCGTTTTTATGGTAATCTTTGTTCTAAAATAATGCATTATTTACGAAGGTGTTTTTATAAACATGATATTAATCCTTAACCAAATAAATACGTTATTGGTGATGGTGACGTTAATTTCACACACGGGTAGGGCTAGTGCCCATTAATCTTAAATGTTGATATGTTAAAATAGTCCGCAAATTGCAAAAAAAAATATGGTAATAAAAAAGGAACTAAAATTGGGATCACTCTTGCAAAAATTCATTCATGAAATTACTTACCTAGCTGTGCGGCAACCGGCAACGCGTCACTTCGCGCGCTGGCAACCGCGCAACGCGTCTTGTATGTACATATGTACAGACGCCAGCACATCAACCTACTACAATCTGTCAAATTTTCTCAATTGAATATGAACCTTATTCCTTTGTGGTAAAGTTGAAAATCTATCAAATAAATTTGACAGATTGGGGTAACTTGATGTGCTGGCCTCTGTACCTACTCGTGATCGGTCCGATTCTTTGACGGCTTCTTTTCTTTGATATTCATGTTTACATTCTATTTGGGCATATTATCAAAGAAACCGAGCGGCGCAAGTGGTACCTACAGTAGGGCATTGTCTTTAATCGCCATTAACTCTCGCGATACGTCCCTATCGCAAGGGCGGCATTTTCATGATTATTCTCCGTAATAAGATCATGTCCGCATATTCAGCTGCTAGTTGTGTAGTTCGGATGTGTATTTGCCATCACGATCAAAAGTTTACACAAGCACTAATAACACAAATAAAAGCGTCCGAATCGCAAGAGATGTAAACGTACCTACTTACTAGATTAGAAAACGAAAACAAATCAAAGCGTTTCTATCGCAGTACCATAATCTAATTACTTACCCAAAAATAAATAAATAAAACAATAGTTTTCGCGGAAACATTCACAAGACTACACGACGTAATTATGCGCACTAGTGTGAAGAAGTGTCTCAAGGACACGGGTTCAGGGTTCAGCTAGCACTAGAAAAGAAAAGCAAAAAAGAATTCAGCACCTGTATTCACAAACATACGATTCACTATCGTATCGACAATGACACTTGTTCGATAACCTGATTTCTGAACCGAAGGACCGGCAAAACGCTATTCACAGATCCGTATGGAAGGGTTTTTTTTAGGTGTGTATACGGGGAACGCTACAAAATGGTAGTAAATAGATATTCGTGGTAGAAAATTTTAAGTGGTACATAAATGATTTTTATTGAGTATTTCACTATGTTCAACTATAGATTATGCATTCAGTAACTATTAACAAATAAAAAACAGTAGGTAAGCAATGATTTAATTAATAAATAAAATTAACCTGATTTCTATTAAACTTGCTTTGTAAACTTCAACTTTCTGTCAAACCTAAAAATCTGGAATAATTATTTTTCTGAATCTTGTTTTGAGCTATAGAGATAATTGAGAACTACACGGAAGACAAGGCGTATGGTCGAAAGACTATAGCCTGCCCTTTGGGCGAATTAAAAAAAAATAATAATTGAGGAGTGAAAAATTACTTTTTTTTTTACAGAAAAATGGTTGTATGTATTTTATCGGTATTTAAACAAATTACTATTTCCTCATTTTCATTTTATACAACGTGGTACCCAATATTGAAAATGCATATTTTCAGAAAAGAGTGTCATTGGAGCAGCGGCAGATGCTCTTTGCATTCATGCAAGGGCATGAGTACCTTGCCCGGAGCCGTGTTTTGACACTTATTGCTTAGATTATTCTTTTTTAAACAATATTTTGTTATTCGATAACACTTCCGACAGCAAATACCTGTCGGAAGAATTGATGTCTTCATACCGTATATGAACTGTCAAAATTGTACGGTTTCGGATTTGTGAATAGCGATTATAGGATTTCGTCGATAACATTGACATTCGATACGGTACCAAACCGTGTCGTAGCTTTGTGAATAGCTATGCAGGTTCGGTGTGGAAGGATGGAAGGGAGGGCGCGCGTCGCCTGCGCCGCCCGCCGACAAAGGGATGTCTCTTTCTTTCAATTCGCTTACTCTTTGCATTTGTTTCATCCTAATAGTATTGCTTATTCGTTTTAATTTCATTGATGCGATGTTATGATCCGTGACTCCGGCGAATGACCGCGGCGCGACAATTCTTTATGTAAGGTTGCTATATGATGCTATTTTCAAAAAAAATTAATAACTCCATAAATAATAACGTGTATGTACTTAATGGAAAAATACTAAATTGTGAAAACGTATATGTGTGTTAAATTAATGTCACCATGGTAGCGCCACGTTGTATAACCTTAAGGTACTGACCTCTAATAAACAAGTACGCTGGACTAACCTATATACTCTACGAAATTACAGTAGTTCTGTTTGCCGATTCAAAGCGGTGAACTTCAGAAGTTCAGACAGTGAATAATTTTAAATTTAAGTACGTGTTTCAAATTGAAATTTACTCTCGCCAGAAATTTCTGCAATTTGATTAGGTAAAACAAATGAGCAAATACTTTCTAATTTCTAAAGATAAATATTAAATGTAATGTGTACTTGTTTCCGAAATAAAGACCTAACATCGAAATAAAACTTGCCATCTACAATGTACTGTATACTTTAGTCATTTTTACTTTAATTAAATACTTAATTTCAGATTTCCCACCAACTCAACTAAGCAGATATGGCTGAAAAACATGAAAATGGGAAATTGGAGTCCTGTTTGGACTGTTTCATTAAACACACTCTTCTCCATACGACCTACTACCTTTTGGAAGGGCCGACTAGAATCAGTTCTATTTTAATTTGAAATAAATGATTTGATTTTTCACTTTGTTATTTTTTGTGTTTTTTTTTTTTCCATTAGTATGCACGGTATCCAAATACCCAATAATGAAAATGGAATCCCTCTTCTTTCCGCTGGTACCTAATGACTACATAGTAGTTACACGGTTCAGTTTTGGCATTCAATTTGAGTGAATTGGATTGAATTTGCATGGACGCTGTTTGTTGAATGGTTAACTTTTTTGTTTACATGGTTCAATTCTTCCAAATTAAACACCAAAAGTAACTATTATAAGTAATGGCTATTATATAAATGTAATGCAATATAGCTCACGAAGAATACAACTGCCATTTGATTTACTAGGATAGAGCGAAATGGCAACATAATAGCTCAATAGTTTTTAGTTCACTTAGCGAACTAATGTGACCCCAGCTTAGCTTGTAAAGCTAGTGTAGTTGAGCCAGGAGATATTAGTTCAACCATAGTAGCTTTTAGGCTAAGTTTTAAGCCTATCCTCATATTTAAAGCTCGCTGATCTGACCGTCATGCACTTTACTAGGACACTATCCACTAGTTTATAGCTTGCGATCTGGCCACGCCCTAATGAATTTTCAGTTAACCTTTGCAGAGTAATTATTCTATTACTTAAAAATTAATCATAAAAATAACTGAGTGATTCGATATTTTTCTCTTAAGTAATAAATTATTCTCCGTGGTTATAACGATCGATAAAGTTCATACAATTTTTTTATCGAAGGATATGTCCCATCTCTAATATTAGTTCCACGGTACCTCACGTAGCTATCAGCGCCAAAATGGCGAAAATCAAATGTCTTTATGTTGTCAAAACAAAATCTATTCTCAGCTATGACTTTATCATTTTAGTCGAGGAATAAAATTGATGTTTGACAGTTTTTGTGCGAAATAACCATCAAAATTTCAAAATTATTCCTCGATTATTAGGTAACAGATGATTTTAAACCGACCGATATTTTTTATTCGTGGAATAAAATTGACCTCTTTGTTTAAAAGAACTCAAAAATTCAAAATTATTCCTCGGATAATATTATCCGGCGTTGGAAAAATCAGCCCTAAGTCTACTAATTTACAAACTCCATTGTTAGTTCGTGACCGATACAAAATCTGAGGGACAGCTTTCATGTAGGTTACGTCTTGGCAACAGATATGTACACATAGTAAATGCATTCAGATTATGGAAGTACCTACGCACCTCAGAGGCTCCAAATAAAAAACCAAGACAGCGCTAAGAACGATACAGTGAAGCATGCCAAAACTACACCTCCGCTCTGTGCATATGGTAGCACAGGGTAGCATTCTCGGTCCCAGTCTCTTCCTGATTTATATAAACGACTTATGCCAAATGACACTTAACAAAGGCAAAATATTTACCTATGCCGATGACACAGCTTTGGTGTTTCAGGGAGAGACTTGGGATGAAGTCCAACAAAATGCGGAGATAGGGCTCCATAAAGCCAGCCTGTGGCTGAGGCATAATCTGTTAACAATTAACATTTCGAAAACCTCATTTGTGCAGTTCACTAACGCTCGCATAAAACAGCCCAATGTGGCTGTCCGGATTCACACATGCAAATCACCTTTCACTCAACAGTGCCTGTGTACAACTCTTAGCAAATCTAAGACAGTCAGATACCTTGGGGTTCTTTTGGATGAGAAAATATCCTGGCATCCACATATCGAGATGGTTTCGACAAGAGTCAGGAAACTTACATGGGTGTTCAAAAATCTGAGGCATGTAGCTGACGGCGATCTCATCCGTACAGTTTATTATGCATTGGCTCAATCGGTTATTGGTTACTGTATTGGGGTTTGGGGAGGTGCATGTAAAACGTATCTCTTACGCCTGGAAAGAGCACAACGGTCTTTGCTAAAAACAATGTCATTCAAACCATACAGATTTCCCACGAAGACACTATATGAGCTGTGCCGGGTATTTACAGTAAGACAACTGTTTATTTTCCATATGATTACAAAAAAACACGTATCTACCCCATATGATCCAGGTAAACTTCGAAATAAGCGAACAATTCCAAATGTAATCGAATCTGTTAAATGCCGTACGGCTTTTGCAAGACGACAAAACGCTTTTCTTTCTGTATTTTTATACAACAAGATTAATAGAATCTTAAATTTTTATCCGTTAGCACTACACGAATGTAAACTTAAAGTAAAGAACTGGCTCTTTACTCTAGATTATGAGGACGTAGAGAAAATATTAAATAATTAATCTCATTCTACAAAGGAATACATCTCTTTCTTTCAAACACCTACTCATACACAAACACGAACGGGAACCCATGCACACTTACACACATGCACACGTACACACCCCCACGTACACACCCCCACACAAACACACAGCACGATATAGTTTATACTTTAAGAATAAATAATTATAGTTTTGATATTTTTTCATACTTTTCATTTGGGTTATTGTATTTTATTTTATTTACTTCTTTTAAAAGTGTATTTTGTTGCACACATGTTTGTCTATTCCTATGTTGACATAGTACCTAAGCCAAATAAAATGGGAGAGGGCGCTGACTCCTGACATACAGGTACACCTAGTTTGGGAGTCAGAGGCTTCAAACAAGTTTCTGTAACCTATTATGTCAATAAAATAATAATTATTATTATTATTATATAACAAGCTCACGCGCACACATTACCTACAATCGTTTACAATTACACTACACCTACGTCACTAAGTGCACACATGTTTACGAAACCGGCTTCACTTTACCTACTGTCTTTCTGTTTTGTCAATATTTTTTGGTTAAAAATCGTCGTTAAATTACGGTCAGCCGCATGGGTCAATCGATCAGCATAGTCGTATATATGGAGGGGGGGGGGGGGGAGGGGCGCCCACCTGGAATGGTCTGGTGCCCACCCCAGGATGTTTGGGGACCTATTCGAAACACTAAGCTGGATACTTACTTAATAGAACTTCACACAAAAGCAATCAAATAGATAATAAAAAAAAAACATTTAATTTTCGCGCCACAATGCGAAGTGACAAGCGGGCGAGTGGAAAACATTTTGCGGGTATAAGGGTATTCTCCAAACTGACAAAACTCTTTTAGTAGCAGAATGTTTTATAGATACTGAAAAACGTGCTAAAAGAAAAGGATCGGTCGTGGGAGCGCCCGCACTTGACGTTGTGGTCCGCTAGGCATGCCAGGCTGATACCAGTCGGGGGTGCGACATGTACAGACGCCAGCACATCAACCTACCCGAAACTGTCAAATTTTCCCAATCAACTTTGAACCTTATACTTTAGCGATAAAGTTGAAAATCTATCAAATAAATTTGACAGATTGTAGTAGGTTGATGTGCTGGCGTCTGTACAAGTTTCTTTTGGGCCCCCGACATATGGTAGTAAAAGGAACAGTGGGGTTTTAGTCCGGTCTTCCCAGACGGAGGGAATCCATGAAGATACCCCAACTAAAAAAAAAATTGTTCGTGGTCAGGCCCGGCCCCCGCTGGAAAAAAGCCCTAGATACGCCAATGTCGATCAGGTTAAGCTTAAGCTATGCTACGTCCGTGGATGACCATCTTTAAATACCAATTGAGATTCTATGCCTCGGAAGCCGCTGGTGCCGGCTGTAATTCGTGGATCTTTGACAGCCGTTAAACGGGTCGACAATCAACGACAGGGGTCAATCGGGTCGGGGTGACAATCAGGCTTATCAAGGGGTATCGTATTACCCAGTAACTGGGTTGTGAAGTTCAGGTAGGCAGTCGCTTCATGTAAAATACTGGTATTCAGCTATATCTGGTTAGATTAGAAGTCGACCCCAACATAGTTAGGAAAAGGCGAGGTAGATGATGATGATAAATCCTTAAATTATGGTCTGCGATCGATAAAAAATACTATCTGTCTCCACATCACCCAAACAATTTAGCTCAAAGAGAAAATTTTCTGGTCGCCAGCACTACATTTTGAGCACCCTTCAATTTTCGTTCTAATCAAGTTTCAAAGACCACCGCCAACAATCAGGCGCCAGACGAAACTTTGATACAATATTAAACGACAATACATAATAGCACCAAACATTTAGAATATATAAGCAGAACGCTTTTTTACATGTGTGTGTCGATATGTATGATAGATATTTGTATAACTATTATTTCTATAGTAGAATATCTAATATATAATCTCCATGTTTCTCCTATCTCAATGATCAAGGGTGCTGAAAACAATAGTGAGGAAGGGCCATTATTTAGAAAAAATAGAGTTTGAACATAAGGCAAAAACGATGTTCTTCATACTTTGAAGTACTTATGTGTTTCCGCTTGAAGTTCAGTCAGAAGTAATCCATTTTTCATGCATCCTTGGAGAGAGCAGAGAGGCTTCTAGAGATTTTCTTTGGACGTCGTATACGAAATATTTACGACTGGACGAATATCCGAACTGCTTTTCTTACCTGTGGTATTATTCATTTATGAGTCACTCAGTCAATGTCAAATATGTCAAAGTGGTTAGTGAGCTGTCAAATGTCAAAATTGCGTGGTGGTTGCTTTGGTTGATGTAATCGGTGCCTAATAAAATAATTGGTAAAGATTGTATAGTGTACATAGCGGCATGCTCGTGCATGATGCAAAATACCATAGTATTCGTGACTATCACTACAGCACAGGCACACGCGATCGGCCGCACCAAATGTGCCTCTGGTAACATAACCGTGTATAAACAACGTTTTGAAATTCGCAAGTGACGTGAATGCTCGTGCAATGGTGTCTTGAGATTAGTAAACGGAATTTCCCGCACATCAAACGCGTTATTGACTGTCAACAATGGCAGGATCCACTCTGCCTGAGAGGGTGGCTCAGATTTATTACACTTACGGACTATTTTGTTCGTCTTATCCCATCACAGCCATCACATTAGCATTATCTGTATTGCTACTATGTTGGTAAGTGCTTATTTTCACGTTAACTATTATTAAATAGTCCATAATAGATGAATTGCTCACATGCATTTATTTCCAGCTATCCTCTTCTAAATGTGCCTCTCCCTGGGAACATACCAACTGTAGTAACATTGCCACTGCATGGTGTTGATATCTATGATTTTACAACTCCAGATTGCAGTCAAAAAAAATGTTTACAAGGTAACTACTTGATGATATAATTTATGAAATATTTAATCATTACTGTAAACATTTCAAATGCTAATGTTGATTATTCATACATTTTACAGAAAGACCTTCACATTTAGATATCCTGTACAATGAAACACAGAAACTTCCTTATATTTGGGCGAAGGACAAACCTCTTTTATATGTGCAGCAAATCATTATGAAAATAGGTAATAGTTAATAGTGACTAACACCCGGTTTCTGATTTGAAGAAAGTAGCAAATCTCAACTAATTATTCACAAATACTGTCATACTTCATACTTAAGCACAGATTAAGATGTTCTCAACTTCAAATTCTCAATTCAAAAACTGGGTGTTAGTAACCAACAAATAGAGATTAACAATAAGTAAAAATGTCTTAAAACAAATTAAATTAAGTACTTTAGTTTTTAACAATAAAGTTTTGTTTGTCAGATGGGCTTACTGAAGTAATTTCAACATAATGTACGTGCATTATTATTACATCAAGCAACAGTCACAATGTTTTCCCAAAATCCTTATGTATAACAATATTTTTAAAAGACTTTAGTTACATAAACCAATGCTTAGGTACTCCAATGCTCAGTTGCTGAGGTATTCCAACTCAGAGCTTATCTGTTTGTTATCTAGCCACATTACATTTCTCATAATTTTATGAATGTACACGGCCTAATCTCAGTCTCAATCTGTCTAAATTATCTCTAACTTCCCTACATTTTTGACAAGTTTTTGACATTGATTGTTGCTGAGATGAGATTGCAACTAGATTTTGAATGTTTCTAATTACGGAAATTGGCCTTCTGAACACTTGAGTTAATGAAGAACTTTCCTTAAAGATAACTTTGTTGAATCATTGCTTTTGAGACTTTATTTGAGGTCCTCTGAAACTGGGCATCAGTGAATAGTATGCCTGACTGATAAAACACGTTTTATTGTTTGAATTGTTTAAAATCATTCTTTTTTTATTTATGTAATGAAGTGCATTCCAATAGTACTTTTCTTTAGGTGTCTCTCCATGGAATAACAATCTAAAGATGTGGGATGCATTCAGAGCTCCTTTGCAAGAAGTGTTTCGATTGCTGGAAACTATAAGGAACCATGAAGATCCAGAAACGTAAGTTTTAACACACTTATTACAAAGTTTAAATAATAGCTTAAGTACTTATACATATTGTATTTAGATGGATATGCAATGGGTAATGCCAACCACAAGATAAATCCTGTATAGTATCAATTTAGTCATATTTTTCTATGAAAGTAAGAATGTTGTTGCTTTTTTTTTAATGGTTACAGACAACAGTGTGAGAGTAGTGCTTTTTATTTGTTCAAGTATTCATGTTTGACATGGAAATATAATTGTTGTTTTAAAACTCTGCTGTGTGCGACTGGGTAATTACCATTTTATGGAACGAAAGTACACAATGACACACTCCATTATTTTGAAATTCTCAATTTAGAACAATGTATAAATTTACCACTGTTCTTGTGACGCACATCATAGACTTTTCTTTTTTTACTGAATTTTATGCAAATAGATTCATAAATTCTGCATTAACTACTAATGAATTTGCGAAAGAGTATAATAAATTATGTTTGATACTGTTAGTGTTAGGAAGCCGTAACCTGTATGATGACGTGTTAGTCTGCAGATTACATGATGCATTTGTTTAAGAAACCTGTTTTTAACGTTTCTTGGGTAATGTCAGTAAGGTCAGATGTTAGTGTTATAAATGGGTGTTCAGTTAAAAGTCAATGATTTTATAAAAATAAATTTAAACACTGCTTCTGCTGCTGGCGCCTCTGTTCTGTGACTGTTCTCAATTATATGAAACTCCCCTGTTTCCATTCCAGAAATTCAAACAAATTGTTAACTAATAGCGCTTTTCATGAAAAAAAAAACTGCTGATGTCTATTAAAACTCAATTTTTAACCACACCGATTATTTACCTACCAGCTCTTCGTCTGTGGGTCACAAGCTCAATAAATTAAGTCATACTGTTATTAAGAAAGATAGCTTCAGAAAAAGTATGTATTATTTACACTTAACTACATAATACTTATTGCATCTGCAATTTCTCTACTTGACAATTTTTCGACGCAATAGCTTACTATTGCGTCGAAAAATTGTCAAGCATATAAAGAACTAGGTTCCGCCCGCGGCAACGCCCGCGAGGTATGTCGATAAAAACTATCCTATGTCCTTCCCCGGGATACAATCTATCTCTCTGCCAAATTTTATCGAAATCCGTTCAGTGGTTTAGGCGTGAAAAGGTAACATACAGACAGACAGACAGAGTTACTTTCGAATTTATAATATTAGTATCGATTATAGGTTGCTGAGTCACCCCTCATCTTCATACAGTTATAAAGAAACTTTGGTTTTCTGTGGAACTTACTGTTATTCCATTGCTAGCGTATTATAACATTGATTGTATAGCCTCACTCATCTGCCCACAGTCATCAGAAAGAACAGTTGTTTCTTTTTTAACTGTTACTTACGTAGTGGTGTCTTCATATACTAATACAGAAATCCCAGTTTTCTGATATGAACTAAGTATTTGTTGCATAGCTGGCGTATATGAGTCATTCTCATCTTCGTAGTCATCAAAAACTTCGATTATGAACCGGTACTTGTATAGCTGGTGTCTTTGTAAAGTTACACAGAAACTTTAGTTTTCTGTTATGAACTAAGCATTTGTTGCATAGCTGGCGTATTAAAAATGATAGAATGAGTCATTCTCATCTTCGTAGTCATCAGAAACTTCAGTTTTCGACTATGAACTACTTACCTATTCCATTGCTGGCGTATTAAAACAATGATTCTATGAACCTCTCTCATCTTCCTACAGTCATCTGAAACTTCAGTTTTCTGTTATGAACCGTTACTTGCGTAGCTGGTGTCTTCGTAAACGAATGCAGAATCTTCAGTTTTCTGATAAGAAAGAAGTATGTGTTGCATAGCTGGCGTATTAAACATAGATTTTAAGTCATTCTCATCTTCGTAGTCATCAGAAACTTCAGTTTTCTGTTATGAACCGGCCGTTACTTGCATTGCTGGCGTATTTAATATAGATTCTAAGAGATATTCTCGTCGTCGTATACAGTCATCAGAAACTTCAGTTTTCGGTTTTCTGATAAGAAAGAAGTATTTGTTGCTTAGCTGGCGTATTAAACATAGATTGTTATAGTCATTCATTTTCATCTTAGTAGGTACTCTCAGTTTTTGGTTATGAACCGTAACTTGCATAGCTCGCGTCTTAGTTAAATCATACAGAAACCTAGTTTTCTAATATGTACTATAATATCGCATCGCTGTGCTAGCGTTTTATAAATAAGTTCTGATCTATGTTAAATCATACAAAAACTGCAGTTTTGTCAGTTCAGTTTCCTTGCCTTTCTACATATTTTTTTATGTAATTAAACAGGTAATATTGTCAATTATAGGCCGACCGCTTAACTGAGACGTTGTCTGAGGTAACTGCACGGTGCGGGAGAGGTGATAGTTGTCACAATCACTGAGCTCTCGCATCACGTGAAATCACGTCACCACACCCGTCCCGCACCACGCTGATACCTCAGGCAACTTCTCAGTTAAGCAGTCGGCCTATAGTCCTTTTACTTTTACGGTATGTATGCTTAACGCCGAATATAGTGCAAAAAAAAATAATAATCCGTGTCTGAAAATACATAATTGCAAACGGGTGCTAAGTTGTTGCATTATTCACAATCATTGAAACGCCCTGTCTACAGTCAAGTGGCATGCATCATGCATTAGGCTATCCTTTCAACATACTTTTTCTATAAATATCTACAGGTTTGTTTGAAAAGTTTAATCAAATCTTTTTATCTCTAATAGTTAGCATAGCTACCGTAGAGATTTCTGTTCATAATTATAATTTATATTTTATTAGTAATGGGCTTCTATACATATTCCCTATAAATTAAGAGGTCTGGCTCTTGTGATACAGGAAGTCCTAATACAAGAGCCAGGGCTTCACAAAGGTGTTTGATGCCGTTTTCACCATCATTTAGAGAATTTATTCCGGAATAGTTATGCGTATAATACGTTAATATTTATATTACAATAACTTACCATACGCAAAATACGCGCATTGACATAGAGTTGCGGACTACAGCCCGTATTACCTATTACCTACAATAAATTACAACATGGCTCAGAAATCTAGACGTTCGGGTCGCTAGTTACCTACTTATATAATTTATCGTTTTGTTCAGGAAAAGCACGCTACTTCAGCATTGCTACCAAATCGGAGGCATCAAGCGGAGAGACAGTAAGGCTAGCACGGAGCGAGTGCTGCCTGAATACAGCTGCTTACTGCTGTCGCCTGCCAACTTGTGGCAGCAGAACCTGCAGTCATTTTCACTCGATGCCAACATCATTAACACAGTTTACAACTACCAGGTACATCTAACTATTATTATAAATGCAAAAGTATGTTTTAGTTTGTCTTTCTTCCACGCAGAGACGCATCTCCGGATCGATGTGATTTTTTGCAATTTATTTGCCGAAGAATGAGTTTTTATCCCGGAAAAATGCACGGTTCCTGTGGACTGTGTTAGACTACAGGAGCAAAGCCGCGGGTAAAAGCTAGGAGTGTTTCTCATGGGGTTGTCTCGTAACAGATCTTAACTTATTCTATTATAAATAACATTGCCTTTACTAGCAATCTTCTCAAGGCGATCCTCAGCTAGGCGATGATTGTAGACAAATTGCCGAGAGCGGAAACAACGCGGTGGCGAGTTACTGCTCTGCATCAAGACCTTGTTGACGACATGTCTCGGTGACTCAATGACTATATTTTATTGAACGCCTTATGTTATATGGACTACGAAAATGTTGCATTTTGTAAAATTACTTTTCTTAGCCCCGGCAACACATGACAGGGGGTTAGTCACTTGAGGTCGTTGCAAGTTGGCGCAGAGTAGCAACTTAGTCCAAACAAAAAAGACACTAGCCCGTCATTACATCTTGAATGACGCCGAACAACTGAGCGAATAAAGCACATGTCATCGTCATACCAAAATTAAACCGGGTAGCATGCGCGGTAACTCGACGACGTGATTCGTTTTAAATAAGGCCACCGACACTGTCGTCGGGCTGTGTGTAAATCAGACAAAAATTTAACTCAAAAAATGGTACCGCCATTTAAAAAAAAATAAAGCCATCAGTCTAGCATGATAACCTAAATAATTACGCTTTATCTTAAGTAATTGGTTGAGAAGATGCAAGATTATATGCAATCATACAAGGGCGCGATCATGGTTGATTCGAACGTCGTGATGATTGCGATTAGTACTTAATAGCTAGCACAGCTAGTTTTAAATGTAAAAAGCATTTAGATATTTTAAATTATTGCAGACAATTCAAATATCAACGTTAAATAGATATCAAAAAGGCCCGTACAGTTAAGCTTCTTACCGTTTTCAGAATCTTCAGAAAGCTAAAGCATCAATAGCGGAAATGGCTTTTGGTATGCAGCTCCGAGAAACTGGCATCAAAAGGTATCCCCTAAGAGCCAGGCCACGAGTGCTACAGTATGCTATTACAATATTCTATCAACGGCCAGATCAAAGGCAAGTAAAATATTGAGAAAAATAAACCCACCCTCGGTCACAACCATAGATATCCGAGAGATATGCCTTCACTCTATATTTGTTCGAATTCAAATGTCACCACCTTTTTCCCATTCCTGAAAAAAATAACAAAAGAAATAGATTCGGCACACATGATGCTTTTTTGGCACACACGCTAGAAAATAGACGTAACACTTTTGTGCTATCTTATTGTACACATGCTCAAAAGGGGCGGGCACTACAAAGTATAGATACAGTCACTAAATGCACACATGCTACTCTGTCGTAACTAATGAAGAGAGGTTAGTATAAATATTTGATCGACGAAAAACGACTGCAAGACAGAGAAGTGTTTTTGGGCGTCTGTTGTATTTTTAATTTTTTTCTGCTTTTCGATGTGGTATAATAAAACACCAATAAAACCAAATCAAATTAAAATATTATAATTATATTTGTTTCTACCTGGTCATAAGGTCTCTAGAACTAACATTTATATTTTCTAAATGAAATGTAACAGCCGTACAGTACGATCGATCAGGTTAAGCTACGCTTGCCGCGGTTTGCCTGTGGATGGGTGACCATCTTTACGTACCGAGACCCCTGCGTGCCTCGGAAAGCACGTTAAGCCGTTGGTTCCGGCTGTCATTCGTGGATCTTTGACAGTCGCTACGGGTAGACAGAAACCCAAAAGTCTGACAACTAGTCTTACCAAGGGGTATCGTATTACCCAGTAACTGGGTTGTAGAGGCCAGATAGGCAGTTGCTCCATGTAAAATACTGGTATTCAGCTGCATCTGATTAGACTGGAAGCCGACCCCTACATAGTTGGGAAAAGGCTAGGCAGATGAAGACTAATTTATGTATTAAAACTAGAAAATATACAGAATACCGATTAAATTTAAACTAAGTTCAAATAATAAAATGAAAAAAAAAAAACTTAAAAAAATACGGTTCCTAGCCTACCATATCAAACTCTTGGAATTTCTATCTATTGTTTTAATTATCAAGTGCACATACCGCAGATGAAATTGTAAAACAATAAAATAAAATCCATGGTAAGAATTTTTTTGAAAAATGAAGATTTTTTTTTTGCCTAATGCCACATGGCTGTACTATTAATAGGTAACATACGGTTTCAAATATACAGTGTCTTAATTTGATTCTTAATATAATTTCTTATTTAGAACAACTAGCAATTATCTATATCCATATCTCAGCGCTATGCACTGCGTAACACACTATCAATCTCAATCTGAATAAAGATATTGCTCCATACATTGCTTCATATGTTCGAAAAATATGTCTACTCAACAACGCAATGAATGTTGTTGAACTGAAAACACCCATTGCTACTAATTGTGTAGGTACGCAATTAAACTTCTTTTCAGTTTGACCAGATGAAGGCGACATGTGCCACGCCTCCATGACATATCCCTCGATATCCGTGATCACAACTCTATCGAAAAACAACGTAACTAAGTAACAACGTAACAGTTTTTCGAAATAAAGATTCTTAGAGCTGTTTTATCAGCAACTGGCTTGATAAATATCTTAAAAATCTATTTTATTTTGTATTATTTTGTTTCAGATTTATCCAATCTCTAACGAAGAAGCTAACGGAAATGTACCCACTATATCAAGAGATGCCATATACACACGTTAACGAATTCACGCTAGTTTATTATCCAGGACAGTTTAACTATCGTGAACTTGTCCCTTTGACTATAACATTTGTAGGACTGTTCCTTTATGTATATTTTTCTGTGAGAAAAATAGAATTTATTAGATCCAAACTAGGTCTGGCTGCATGTGCCGTTCTTACCATTGGCGGGAGTCTTGCCATGTCAATGGGCATTTGTCTTTATTTCGGATTTTCCCTAAGTTTACAAGGCAAAGAAATTTTCCCCTACCTAGTAATCATTGTTGGACTGGAAAATGTTTTAGTCCTCACCAAGAGCGTTACATCCACTGATTCCCGGCTCGATGTGAAAATCCGACTCGCTCAGGGACTCAGCAAAGAAGGTTGGTCCATCACCAAGAACTTACTAACAGAAATAACGATACTTACTGTGAGTTTCTTTACTTTCGTTCCATTTATCCAAGAGTTCTCAATATTCATGATAGTCAGTTTAATATCAGACTACGTTATTCAAATGGCATTTTTTGCTACAATACTGGGAGTCGATGTCCGCCGTATGGAATATTTTAAAGAACAAAACAATAAGCTACACCTGAAGGAATACTTTAATGCCAATAACGCCCTTAACTGGAGATTTAGTAAGAACTACGTTGAAGAAAATAGTTTTTCACCACAGAGGATGACAAAGTCAAAATCTCATCCAAGGTTGAACGGCCTGGCACACAACAGCCCGACAGACGTCGTGGCCAAGAGAAACTCCAGTCCGGGTCATCACGACCACAGAGTACCGAAGCGCATCCGCTTGGTGAACATGTGGGCGAGGACGCGCTTCTTTCAGCGAGCATTCATGGTATGGATGCTCGTTTGGGTATCTATGATAGTGTACAACTCCGGTGTAGTGGATTACTTCATAAGCAATATAGAAAAAACTGAAGTCGAAGTAAACAGAAAGAATTATGAGAAACACGAGCAAAAACAATCCACGTTCTTGTTTTACAACAATAGCGAAAGAAATCCACTCGTGTTCCCGCCACTATTAGACATTGACGCCGAAAAAACCGTAGTGGATGCAAATGACACCATAATGTTAAAACATTCACCACACTCACGGCCCTGGTCGAGGTGAGATTACAAATTAATACATATTTATTACATCAACACACTAAACAAATTCACTATTTTTTAAATATTTTACCACTGTCACATTTGTTCAAACTCTGCTATTCTTACTGTTCATTTAAAATTGCAATCGAGTCTTTTTAGGTTGTAACTTCATAGAAATGAGTCTTAACGAAATCGTGATACTTAAACATTTCGCATAAGCAATACTTACCGCAGAAACTTTCGAACTATTTGTAGCAATAGTCCTTTTTTAGCATTTTCCGCCTCCCCAAGTTCAACGTTTTAAATAGTTTTTTTTTACTATTCGGGATAGGAAAGGATAAATATCTTATCGTTGCTCTTGCATTTCATTGACGTTAAAATGACAAAGTATTCATAAATGTTAATGTAATCAATTAATCATTCTTAGATTATCGTTATTTTATTTAATGAAAATACACCTATCTGTCCATAAACGCTGATAGAGACAGAAAGATGTGTCAAGTAGATTCAGTACTAAGTGTTATACATTATTTAGTGATCAATGGTGCAAGTGGGCATTAGTGTAGCAATGTTGACAGGCTTACACTATCCTCCCATACCTATTACACTGTAATTTAAAAATATTGTAAAAGCCAATTACTTTTAAAAGTGTAACCGTGGAGTTTCTTTTCAGCTCCATAGGAAACGATCAATTATTGGAACCGTGCACCTGGCTTCTGACGTTTCATAAGTGCATGTATATTATATATTTTGAATGTTTACATGGCAATGTCTAGGTTGTCGTCCCACCACTGGTCGGCGATCCTTTCGCACTACAACGAGTCGGTGGCGGGGCGGCACGTGGCCGTGCTGCCGCCGCTGCTGTTCAGTCAGCGCGTGGCACCCGAGCTGGCGGCTGGCGTGCGTAACCCGGACGAGCGCGACCCACCGCCGCTGCGGTGGCAGGCGTTAGCCGCTGCGCTTGACCCCATCGATGTGCTGCCGGGTACATAACATATCCCACTATGAACTCTCTTGATTCTTAAGCCACTTTCGGTACTGTCCTTGCTTTACCTGCTCATAAACTGTCATGCTAATGAAATGGTGTGAGCCGTTACAGTTGTCCATATCAGCTGTTACAATTCTGGTGTACAGTCAAGTCTTTTATACCTATCTTTGTCAGGATACATACCTTCTGATTCAAAAGGTATGAATTGTGTATTGTATTCTCAAGTTTTGAACCTGCAGCACCGAGAAGACTATTGCAGAGAAAACTATATTTAATTACTTAAAAAAAAACAATATAGGCCTTTGACGCATTTCGTTGATATCAAATATTTTACAGGCCTGACCATTTTTCTGACCTCACCTTTTTAATAGCCTGACCATTTTATGAAAAATATATAATTTTTTAAAGGAAATCGGGCGATTCTGCCTTGAAGCACAATAGCGTTAAGATATTTAGGTATATACCAATGGAAAGATCTCATTAAGGAGAATATTTCTTATTATGACGACTTCTCTTGATTGTTAGTACGTAAGGAGCTACAGAGCTCTAAATGTGAATAATTAGCATTATTGAAATTCTGGTATTTCGTCAATTTATTAACTATCATTAATTCTGTGCCTTGCGAACATCATCGACAGAGCTCTAAATGTGAATAATTAGCATTATTGAAATTCTGGTATTTCGTCAATTTATTAACTATCATTAATTCTGTGCCTTGCGACATCATCGTTTAAACCTAAAACAGACATTTTAAACCATTGGCTTCCTAGATGTCGTTTTAAGAACAATGTTTTTTTCAGTCGGTCGGCCTGATAGAACGTTAATCCTGCCGCACCCGACAATAGCGTTAAGATATATGCCAATGGAAAGATATCGTCAAGAGGAATATTTCGTAATATAACGAGTTTTTTCAATTGTTATTCAGTGAGGAATTGCTCACATTTAGAGCTCTGTAGCGCTCTAAATGTGAGTAATTAAGTATTATCGAAAATATTAACTCATCATTAACTCCGAACAGACTAACTGACTGACGAAAATCGACAAAAGTCGTGTTTATAGGAAAGGTTCTCCTTGAAAAGCTCTTTCTATTGGTATATATCTTATGGCTATTGGGCTTCAGCAGGGCCAGACCCATACTTCGTTGTCCATTCTCTTTTAGTCATGAGAATCCATCAGTCACATTTTGATTTCGGTCTGACATTTTAAGAAGATTTCTGAAATATTTAGCCATCTTCTTTTCTTTTATTCTGCGGTATAGACATTACGACGCAATATTTATTGCTGAGTCGGTAAAGTAGATTCTATCGTCCAATGAGCAGATAAAAATAGCCCATAAAGTGACGAAAATATTTTGAATATACCTGTACTTACCATATCCCGCTATCAACTCTCTTGATACATAGGCTACTTTCGTTACTGTGAACTTATCTGCGCATAAACTTCCATCATCTGCCTAGCCTTTTCCCAACTGTTGGGATCGGCTTCCAGTCGTAACCGGATGCAGCTGAATACCAGTATTTTACTGCGCATAAACTTCCGTGTAAATGAAATAGTGCGGGCCGTTATAGTTTTTTTTATTATTATTATAGCTGTTATAATTTTGGTGTACAATAAAGCTTTTTTATCTATCTGAATAGATTTCGATTCAACAGAGGGTAAAGGCACCCCTCATCAGTGGGGAAAGGGCTCGGACCTGCCCATATACCCGACAACGCCGATGGAAATCCTTCTGCTAGCCATCCTCTGCACGATAAGCGTCGCCGTCATCGCATACATGATGGTGGTGCTTTACCGGTAATTATATGCCAAACTTATGTTTTCGCGGAGCGCAGCAGACATTCTCCCGACCGCATTCCGCAGAACATAAATTATAATAGCTGTTACCCTGCGAATTCGACTGGGATCCAGGATAAAAAGTACCCTATAAATATCTCAGGTCATGGTCTATCTATGTGCCAATTTTCATCCAAGTCCTTTCGGCCGTTTTAGCGTGAAAGCGTAACAAATAAACAAACTCACTTTCGCATTTAGGATTACATGCAATATGAACTTTTATAGTTTGAGAGAAAAAACGTTTACTTGCGATAAACATGACGCATAAAAAGTACAAACACAAAAAAAAACAAAACAACTGATTTACCTTACCGAGCTTTAGGGCAAAGATTTTTTTTTATAATTGCTCTCTGTCGCGTTCCGTTCTTGAGGATTGAATCGTATTTAAAGTCTACTGTCCACATTAAAAAAAAACAACATTGCTCATAACTACTATGAATACAGAGCCGAACAAATGTTTTGCAGATGCGTGTGTTCTCGCCACTATGCTGAATGGCGAGCGTCGTGGAGTGACGACGACGAGTACAGGAAGATCGTCGCGAAGCAACCCGCAGTACAGGTATAATAAAACACGTTTGAATTCAGTACATGTAACGTGCCACACAGCCTATTAGGCATTGTTTCTAACGTATCCGACGACTACAAGGGCTCCCGACATGTACCGCGACATATCGTCTCATAAAATATAAGCTATGCTGCGCTGTGCTGTTCTTAGCTAAGCTAACTTTCTCACATTATCATTTTCTTTGCAAACAACTTTAAACTGCGCGAGGTGTGCTGTGCTAGAAAGCAATCAATTGCGTCTATGCCACATGCGTGCGTGCACGTACTAAGTACAAGCGAAATAGACGTAAAACACAGCGGGTGGGAGCGAATAAGCACACATCATGCGATCCCCCTTGTGTTTTAAATAAACAATCCACACAAATCGCATTGCAGCCCGTTTTTGTTTGTTTCTCGTTTTATTGAGACGCGGATTAGATAAATTTAGCACAGAGCAGTATGTTATTATGTTAATTATGTGGTGAGCCACATAATACAGTTAATTATGTTAATTTAAACACAGTTAATTATGTGGTGAGTTTGGTTCGTTTTGCATATCCCACTGCTGGGACATAGGCTGGGTAAGAGGGAGTGGGCCATAATCCGCCACGTGGACCCGGTACGGGTTGGTTAATGTCACATATCTACGAATTTTTTGTTCTAGGACATGCCGGTTTCCTCACCGTTTTGAAAGCAGTGGTGATGAAATTAAATACATAAAGTAAAGTGCCTGCCTGGGTTCGAACTCACGACCTATAACTCGGAAGTTGCGGCCGTTACCACTGAGGCACCACTGCTCCTCGTTTTAGTTGAACTAAGCTCAATTAAGGATGATTGATGCGTGTTCCAGTTGGTGATGGAAGCAGTGCCATTAGTGGTGGCGGGCCACAGTCAAGAGGTGGAGTGCTTGGTCACCGACGGCGAGAAGGTCGTCAGTTCCTGTCTGCAAGGCAACATCAAAGTATGGGACTCCCAGAACGGGGAGATCATCACAAACATCGACCGCGGCGCGTGAGTGTCTTCATCCTGCCTTTTAAAAATATCCACACTGTTGTCACTAAATATATGGGTACCCCAGAGCAGGGAATTGCCGCGCCAGCAGCGACGCCGGTTCCTATAATTTTCGTGGCCGCGCAATTAGCCCTGAGCGCAATTTTGACTGTCATGGCAGTGTTAAAATTGTCACGGGCCGCCAATATTAGTTAGACGCAACTCTGTACGTGCGTTTTTGCTTGTTGTACGGCGCCTACCTTTTGTACCTATCTATTTTAAGCAGTTGTCACAGAATTGGAGCTGTCGTTAAATCTAAGTAGAACTAGCTCACATTAGTGGAATGCAAAATACCCTTTTGGGCCTCTGTCTCTTGGGACAAAAACAGATCTATTAACTCTACTTAGCACGTACTTAGGCTACGCGGTATTCCTCTGTCATTATCGCTCAAGTATCAAACTACAGGTGCAAGATAAAGACGGGAACATGTCTAAGCCAAAGCACTAGCAAAGTACGTTAATAGGTTTCAGCTTAAGTGCTAAGAGACGTTGTAATTTTTTTTCTAAATACACTGATTTCAATATTATTAATAACTTAACACTCTATAAACCTATCATAATTCCCAAAGTTCCAATTCCAAACTATTGGAAAATAAATTTACATACATGTTTATTTCTTTCAGCTACTTCAAGCTGCAAAAGGACCTGTATGAAAAGGTGTCAAAGAAAAGTAATTTAGCATACGAGGCAAGTGAAGGTACGGTCCTCATTTATAATTATTTTAGTATCTATTTTTTTAATCAGAATCTCTGAATATAACACAAACTCAAAGTTCAAATTACATTGCAACAGATTATTTTGTGTTTATTTTTATTACTAACTGTCGAAAATCAACTTTGTGTAATCTTAAGGCCTGAGTTTCCTTAGGAAATTTGACATAAATCAACTGTTTAAATACCTAACCGATGGTTAGAATGTTGGTGAACTCAGGCCTAAGTTGATGAGATAATAACAGTTGATTAATTGGCAATACAGCTGTAATCTAAGATTGTGTATTCAATTATATATAATACTTACTTGACAGGTCGAATGGGATATTTTTATGTATTAAAGATGCTTTTATTTTGCTTTTAGTTAATCACAGTCCTGAAACATCCCCGACGAACGAGGTAAGTAGTCCTGATTTCTTATAAGATAGAAGTAAATTAAGGAGTCTGCTAATTACACTAATGCAGCTCAACTAGTAATAGCAACGGTTTTTAATTTAGGCGGATTATCTTAGTAAATGATAACAGGCATTGTCGTTATATAAAATATAAATAAGTAAGGAGTTTCCGGCACCCAGAAATATATTATATTTCTGGGTTCCGGAAACTCCTTACACATTCAGATACCGGTACCCGGCATCAATTTAAGGGGTTAAACTGGGTGGAATCTGTGCCGATACGTGTGACATGTGTCTACTCATCCATAAAGTACTACGCCGCCATTTTGTAGAGACACGTACATTGAATCCCTAATCATCAACATAACATAGTGCCTGTGCATTGATGAACGTCAAAATTACATAAGACAGTCCCACAAACGCCCGCCCTTCACCACTTCCTAATTCTTTAGCTGAGAAGAAGAAGTGGCGCAACAAACTCCCCAGCAGAAACATCAAAGGGCATTGGTATATATAAAGATTCATCTTTTGTCTAGTTTTTTCCCAACTATGTTTGAGTCGGCTTCCAGTCATACCGGATGAAGCTACATTTTTACTAAATGATTTGATGAAGCTGTATTTTACACGGAGGAAAACTAAATATGCATCATCAGATAATCTATTTCTCCAGCTAGGAATCAAACTCGTTGATTATGAAAAAAACACACCTTGCACCGCCTGATATTGTAGCTAAAAGGATCAAATTCTGGGAAATAACACATGCTATTATTCGTCAGGCCCCGCACGATCATACGAAAATCGACGGCTCTAACGATGACGTTATTTTTATAATTTTTTTTAATCTGGAAGTGGTTCCCTGACCACGGGGCTCGTAATCAACCTGTTCAAATTTATTTTTGGTGTTCTTGTGTAGTAGAAATCGGAAGGTGCAAGGTCAGGACTATACGGCGGATGCATTAACACCTCCCAGCCAAACTCTCTTAATTTTTGCTGAGTGGCTAAAGATGTGTGAGGTCTAGCGTTATCATGATGAAAAACCACACCCCTTCAGTTGATTAATTCCGGCCGCTTTCTCTCAACTTCTTGCTTTAATCTCATCAGTTGTTCGCAGTAGAGTTCAGAATCGATGGTCCTGCCTGGTGGTATCAGCTCATAATGAATAATGCCCTTCCAATCCCACCAAACACAGCATCACCTTGTTGCGGTTAACCCGGGTTTCGCCATAGTCTGTGAAGCCTGACCGGCCTTTGACCACGACCTTTTCCGCACGTTCTTGTCGTACGTGATCCACTTTTCATCACCAGTTATCAGCTTCTTCAAAAATGGTTCGGTTACGTCGTAATAAAGAATCACAAATGAGTACACGGTTCATTAGGTTTCTTTCAGTGAACTCGTGAGGTACCCAAATATCAAGCTTTTTTGTGTACCCAGTTTTTTTCAAATGCGCCTAAACTGTTTTGTGGTCAATTCCCAGTTCTTCAGCTACGTCGTAACTACTGATATGCCGATCTTGCTCCACCTTTTCAAAAATGGCATCCATTTTATCCGTAATAGGGCGACCAGAGCGACGTGCATCTTTGACATCAAAATTTCCGGATTGAAAACGCTTAAACCAAATTTGTGCTACTCTCAGAGACACTGCACTAGGTCCATAAACGTCGCAATTTTTTTTCGCGGCTTGCGTTGCATTTTTACCATTTTTGTAGTAAAATTTTAAAATATATCGAATTATTTCATTAGATTCACTCATCTTGACAGTACGAAAAACAAATGAAAATTACACATATTTCTAATTTGAATTAAGAATTATGTTCTTTAAAATTTTTAACTTTCAATGATACCAAAACCACCCAAGTAGCACAAAATAGCTTTATAATTGATGGATAACAGAATTAGCATATTATTAAAGCTTTATAAGAAGTCTAAAATTGGGCATCATAAACCGCTATACAGCTCTTGTAATGCTAATTTGGGCCCCAAATTATACAGACTTAAGTATTAGAATGGCATTTTAGCAGCATTATATTAGTTGTCTAATGGAATGATAAACGCATTATAATGGGCTGTGAAAACAGGTTAATGCACTGCGCATATCTTAAATGCGGCTCTTATACAGCTTATTCCATTACAAAGGCAACATAAAAACATTTATTATTTTAAATTTCTGGTAAGTAGTATTAATAAATCTTGTGTGTAAAAAAGAATATGGCGTGTGATACTTTCAACAAAAAATATAAGTGCTACGAGAGTAATTAAACTCTTGATTTTTGTTCTGTATGAGTGAATTAAGGTTGCGAGTATCTGTTTACTGTGAAAGTATGTATATATTTGCATCAAATATTTCATGCGCCTTCGAATTAAAGAGCTATTTATTACAAAAACACTATAAAAAAATGCGGAATTCAAAAAAAAAATATGCTCTTCCGAAGAAATCTTTAGTTTTAGTCATTATGATCCTGTCTTGTACCGGCCGATCAATACCATAGGTACAAATCCTTTCTAAGCATTATTTACCATAAAATAAAATTTTATATATTATCGAAATAGAAAGCAAAATGGCGTAAGCATAATTAAAAACTTTAGGCATTTTCTACATTCCTTGTAATTCTTTTGGCTTGGTAAAAGCATTAAAAAGGATTTAAAAATATGTTCAGGCTGTAGCAGAGCTTGATTAGAGCAGCGTTCATAGATTTTTTAATGTACACATTTTAGGGTTCGTTATAAACGTTTTAAGATTTGGTAAAACCTGTACCAACATAGGTAAGTAGAGAACGACAAAACATAGAAGTTACACGGTCTAATTTCGCTAAATCAATTCCCGCTTTAGTGTGACTTGATACAGTATCGTATTTATTTTTACGTAGTAGGTAAGTAGGTATATAATTACATATTACTTAAATTCCTACCCACTTGACAATGTAGGCAAGTATGGGCAACGCGAGTTTTACATAACCAAGCGCGTATATATACCTACCTACAGACTCCTAAGCTATGCTGCCCTATATAAAAAAATACAAGGGTACACGAACTGTTAAAAGCTGGTTATTGGCTGGATTTGATGCCGGTATAAGACTTATTGCTTGTTAAAATCCTTCTTATTATACGTTTGTACAGATAAAGGCTATAAAATATTACTATGAAATACTTTTAAACAGCTGGCATTAAAACAACAGCAATGTACACCGTTAAACAGTTTTGACCCATGCGAAAGGTCGTTATAAACTATGGAGCAGTTTTAAAGAATTTTAAATGCTTTTTAATAGCCTAAGCCGTAATTAATGCTTACATTCGGCTTACACTTTTGTAAAATGCTTACAGCTGTATTAAAAGCTGTACAGGGGCATATATTATATCTAAAATAAAACCTTTAGCTACACAAAAGATTAAAAAAGAGTATTATTTAGCTTTAGGAACTACAAAGTTAATAACATGCTGCTATACAGAAGCAAGATATTGCTAAAACCCTTCAAATTCTCTAATGCAGCTAGAAGAAAAATTCTGGTCGGTCATCACTCTTTCCATTATATCGATTTTGTGTTACTTGGGCAGCCAGATACGAATAGTTTAGCCAAAGAGATTTTATTACAAGTTCATACATACTATAATGCGAAAAGACTTTTTCCCCAACCTAATATTAACGAAGTTCCTTACTCAGCGAAAACGATTATTAGTAAGATTAAAATCTATTCTAAAACGGATTTTATAAACTTCTTAGATGGTCATATATCCAAGACCTTGACAGAGGTGTATGATCATACGAGGCGAGTCTTTAAGAGTAAACTATAGTCGCGAGTTCGAACTCACTGGTGGTCATGTCCAAAAACCACGCTGTCTCACCTGGCTTCGCGTCCGACAGAGCTAGTATCAGAGATGAGCAGTTAGACAATAGTCTACACTACAACGTCTATAGTATAGTTATCACGCACAGAAACACCGTTCCGAACTGATAGGCGCGTAAAAAATTCTAAAAGTGCTTTGGATAATCGAGTTTTATAAAAAATGCACTGCATAAATCAAATCAAATCGTTTATTGCAATCCATAATGTACAATTACAGGTGGTAAATAAAAAAAATAGACACAATTATGGACCCTGTCGAGCACAGCAAATTTTTAAATAAGTAGAGAGAGGAAGAGCTTGTTGATCAATTATAAATAAAGTTTATTGAACTCTTCGATAAAGCTTTGTGGGTGCGGACTTGGTTTTGAAGATTTATAAGAGACAGTTCTTTTATTAGGTACTTATTTATACACAAAGTTGCGTTAAAAATAGCAAGAAAAAAGAATCTTTGTTGGCTCATAACTTTTTAATTGCTTTTTATTTTACTATTCTGTTTCCGTACAGACACAATTAATAATAAGTCAAAACGATATCATTTTTAACTTTGCATGCATAATGTCAAACAGTGGAGTAATACTCTCCTGAAATTTGAATGGAAAAAAAAAAGTTAAAAACTTTTTAAAAACAAGCTTTTATTTAAATGCGCAAAAAATTATAAAATAAACTTTTCCTTTAAAACTTTTACTATCAACTTATAACGCCATTACACAATTTATATGATATAAAAGCTTGTCCACCCGAACAAACATAGTTACATACATACATAAATTTCAAGTTAAATAAAAGCTTGTAAAAATATCGACTATGTTCTAAGAAATTATTCATATACACAATTCACAACTGTCATTCTTCGACAGTTGTGTGGTGTGAAGTGGGTGTGACGCGGCCAATTGACGTATGATGTCAATTTAAGAACTTACTTCCCTGACTGTACGAAACGTATGATGTAAGAGCGGTTTCGCACTACATCCGATCCGAATCTGAGAAATGCCGTTCCGAAGTGACCATAGTCCTATTTGTAATGAGGCGTTGCGTACTAGATCCGAACTCTATCCGTCCGAATTTAGAACATTCCCAATTCGGATTGAAGTTGGATCTTTAATTCGGATTCGGATCGGATGTATTGCGAACCTGCTCTAAATCGTTACGTTTCCGTTTTGTTGATTCTGACATTTGTATAGTATTGTCTGGCTCAATAATACTGAAACTCGTATCTATCATGCGAGATGTGTGAGCTCACTCTTCTCATGGTATCGACACTATTGCGTGACCTAAGTACGGTGAGGGCAAATCTAACTATTTAAATATTTTACCAGAACGTACACAGACTCCGCAAAGGGTTGAGCGGTTATCTGAGCGGGCTGCGGTTCCGGACGGTGCGACCGCGCGACTCACCGCGCCACCTCTCCACCGCCGAAACCACCAAATATGATTTCGCAAAAAATTACAGGTAATCTTGACACTAGCATTTAATCTGTTTCTGTCGCTTCTATAACGTCCAAACAAGATATCTGGACAAACTTTTCAACTCAAGAATATAAACAACTCTCACTATGGAATCAACATTGAAATAAAAAAACTTTATTTCGCATTATATTGGAATTGTTAGTTGTCACTATTATGCTCACCAAAATTTCACCATTTTGGCCTGCTTACGTTTTGGAGAATTTGCCTAATGGTGTTACCACATTCAACCGATCGACATTGGTCGATAGAAATTGAGGTTAGTCGACGCTGATAATTTTTTTTTTTTTTCAATGAAACGCGTGGTCCGATGACATTGATCGACCAGTCGGCTGTGTGATGTGTCTTTACCTAGAAAAAACAGTTACTCCAAAATGTGGACAGCTTAGCAGAAGTTTATAATAATCCCTTTATTAAAGTTCCGTTTATAGTGTTTCGGCTAACTGCCCAGTTATAGAAATAAAAAAGTAATCTGGCGGCACGATGCTTTGTTTATTGTTATAAAAAATATGTTACTCCCAAAATAACTGAGAATTGTGATATTTCAGAAACTTATACTGCGGCGACCAACAAGACGTTTTATATAATTGTTACGAGGCTAAAGAAAATGTGGATACTAGTAATTTAAATATAAGTAATCAAGATTTAATAAATAAAAGTGTTACGAATAGTGATAATTGTGATGAAGACATATTCGTATTTAATTCAAGTGAAAATTCTGTAAATAGTGTACCTATTGAGTGTAATGATAAGTTGACAATAAGTGACAATGGGCCCACAGTTGAGGAGGACAGTAGGGAAGACATAGTGAGTAATTTAGACTGGAGAGGGAAGGCGATCAAAGAATCTCCTGTGTGGTGTATGGACTTTTGTAACGATCTTATTATATTGGGTTGTGCTGACGGACGACTCGAGTTTTGGGAAGCCAGCTCTGGGAAGCTCATGGTAAAGTATTACTTTTATTTAACATATACCTTAGACTGATTGATATAGAGAAACATTCCTCCCAAGATATTGTGAGACACTATGTGCCCCGTTTTATCCATGTGTGCGGTGATTAATTACAATCTCTCGTCTAGAATTAGTTTCATTTTGGTATAAAATGCTACTGTACTTAGCTTGAGGAAAGTCAAAGTTCGCTCTTTACAGGGTCAAACTAAATTAGCTAGCGAAACTCCGCAGACGCGATGTACATGTGATGTAGGAGCATTTTTGAACTCGTACGTACAGCTCTTTTTCTGTTAAAAGCTCGTACCAGGTTCGAGGTTTGAGGTTCGTGTTAGGTGTTCGTCGTTCGTTCGTGTTAGTAGTATATGTGTTCAGGGTTCCATCGACGGCGGAGGCGTGCGGTGGCCACAGTGACGTGCGAGCCGTTTGTAGCGCTAAGGCGTACTTCAGGTGTTGCAAACCATGAACGAGGATTTGTTAATTTTATTAGATAGTCCGTTCCTGAGATGGGAGGTGTTGAACACAAGAGATTGTGTGCACGAAATAAATAAAAACACAAGTGAATGGTGATTTTTTAAAATTTATATGAAGAACTGAAATTGTACTCTACAAAATTCATTGAGTACACTCAAATGTCCGTGTCAACATTTGATTATATGCTCAATAAAATATCACCTAAAATCCCCAGAGAAAATAAAAATTTTCGCAAATTAGTCCTAAAGAGAAATTGTTCATAACTCTGAGGTATAATGGAATAAAACAGAATTATGTTTTTAAGTAGTTTTAGTCAGTAATCAGACGCGCATACGCCAAGCGATTAGACCGAACTGGTTTGATACCCCCGCCACCCGCGGGTTTGAAATCCGGATCACTATGGCTACAAGACAATATCAGCTGATACTAACGACAAGGTCGTTGACGTTTCGTTAAAAGTTTCTTTGGCGGCACGCGACAAAGCAGGTTCATGACAAAGGATCGTACAAACCGTCTCGCTCAGGCTGCTTCTTTGACATAAAACTGTAGGTAACACGTGAACTTTGTCGAGCGATCAGTGTTGCCTTTGATCAGTTTTTATTTTTATTTAATTATATTCACTGGGGAAAAATATTAATCTCAAATCCATTAAATGGTAACGTATATGTGTACGCAGTACGATGCCGAATAATACTCTTAAGGATCGGACAGGGTTTTTGCAGGGTTTTTTACATGCTGTATAGGTACGGAAATATAAAAGAACCTCATATGACGTTCGAAAGACACGTACCTTTGACTATCGACTCAAACAATAGTAACGACGACGTTCTTACGACCTTACGACGTTGAAAAGGAGAATGCCAGGGTTTCCTACAAGACTCGGCCAGAACCGACAAAGATGATTTATATTTCATAAAAAAGGAAAAAGTATAATTAGTTTTCTATTATAAGCACACCAAAAAAAGTTATAGCTCTTTAAAGTTGACCACTTAATACTTCTGATTTTAACAATAACATGAAATAAACTAATGATTAATTAAATTAATTTCAAATCTTCTTTTGTATGTCGAATGAAATTACTTATATTTTGTATACACAGCAATAAACAACACAAAACTCGAAAAACACGGAAACACTTCGTCGTTCGTGATGACACGCGGGAGAAGTGAGAACATAGTCTATGGCACAGAGTACATTATAATGTCTATGGTGAGAACTGTGAGATGTCAAACTTTATAACAATGACATAAACAAGTTAAAGTTTTCCGTCAAGTGTTGCCAGTACTATAATAACATTATTAGGAATAGTTTTATTCTAAACGGTATCGATTATCGAATTAAATTATTTTTAAATATAACATTAATATAAAATATGTATTAAAAATATAAATAAACGCAATTTATTAACAATTACGTGGCACGACATATATTTTTTTCTTTAGCCTGTACTGTCCCACTGCTGGGCAAAGGCCTCCCCCATTTTCTTCCACATTTCCTTAAGCATATGTAAATAATAAATAAACTTACGTAGCTTCATATTGATATTATTTTATTTTGGTATTGACAACATTTCTAATTGAAATTGCAACTAAGAAACTTATGAAATGTATTGATAAAGTGAAGAACTATTTAAATTTACTTTTTGACGGTGTACTTCTACAGATTTTATTTATGTTGTATAATTCTTACTGTTTTAAAGCATGAATTAATATTAATAAAGAATGTCTGTCGGACGCTACCTTGATTCGAGCCGATATTTGGCATTGTCCTTTCAGCGTAATGGAATTATTAAAAAAATCAAGAAACTGAAAACGGAAAAAAGACCGGGGCCAGACTGTATAACCAACGAGGCTTTCAAACTGGGTAAATACCCTCTAGTTACGTATCTTACAGATTCTTAAAAGAATGTCGAGCCCCATAAAAGATAGTTTCAAACATTATTCTCTTGTACAAGAAAGGAGACCCGACAGCTATCGATAATTACTGTCCTATAAGCCAGGTACCAGCTAGCAGCTATGCAAAGCATCATGTCTTCAAAAAACACATAAAAAGAGAGAAATACCAACCAGAAGAGCAAGCCGGTTTTCGCAATGGTTTCAGCAATATTGATCATATCTCATCTACACATTAGACCAGCCGGTCGATTCTGTTAGAATCTCACCGTGAGAAGTTAGGTGAAGTGAGCTGTCATTCCATCTGATGCTATAGCGATTGATACTAATGACAGCTCACTTCACCTGAGTTATCACGGTGAGATTTTTACAGAATAGCACTACAGGTTACTGAAATATTCATCTAGTTTCAACAGCCCCTATTACTTGCTTATATCGACTACACGAAAGCTTTTGACTCAATAGCCCACGAAATGCCTACAATAAATATAGACAAAACGACGGTAGCTACAAACAGCCTTAAGTATCACTTAACAGTAAATGGATGAGTTCTTGAATACGTAGAAGACTATTACATACTCGTACCTGGGAAAACAAACATCTATTTGAAACCCTCAAAAAGCGAAAACGAAATCAGTAGGCGAGTGTATGACATGGAATAACTTCTGGAGCCACAAAGAAGTCCTAAAAATAATACTGCCACTACACCTGAAAAACAGCAGAGAGAGAGACAGTTATGTATACTACCATGTCTTACATACGCCTGCCAAACATGAAACTTCAACAAACAAAATAGAAATAAAATACGTGCCAGCGCGTTATGGAAAAAAACATTAAACATCAAACTACAAGTCGACAAACAAAAGACAAGAGAAAAAGAAGAAGCAAGAAGACAAGAGTGATAGACGCCCTACAACACTCGCAGAAACTGAAGTGGAAATGTGAATAGGGCACGTAGCACGCTTAGAAAACATAAAATGGAGTAAAAGAACCACCATGTGGGCAGGCCCAAAAGGAAAACGAAAACAAGGACTGCCCGAAAAAAATGGGTCGGCGAAATTGAAAAGGTAGAGGGCCAGAATTGGCCTGCAGCAGCACAGGACAGAAAAGAGTGACAAGAAACGCCTTCTCCCTGGAGGCGTTTACCCAAAGAGGGGTCCATAGTTAATTTCCTCATTTTTTTTATTATTAACTTTTTTATTGTAATAGTTTGTTAATTATTAATTAAGGAATAAAGAGGCTTTATTATTATGTGCCTTGTGTTACAGTGCGTGTGGTGGAGCGCGGAGGCGCGAGGCGGGCGCGGCGCGACGCATGTGCGCGCGTTGGCGGGCGCGCGGCGCGTGTGCGTGGCGTCTCTGGCGGGACACCTCACGCTACTGCGCCTCGACGCCTACAACGCGGCGTCGGGCGCGCACGTTGACTGGCAGTTCAGTACGGCGCATCGACGCAGTCAGTGCTCTTCTCACTTACAAACTACGCTTACAATTTAAATTACTGTAATGCTAATGATTCTCCTACCTTTATCACAATTTATTTGGGTTCGGCGCAATTTGTCTTTTTCTTCCATACTTCTCTATTAATCATTTAGTAGTCACTTCCTTTCTTGCCATATCATCTTTCACATGGTCCATCTATCGTTTCTTTGATGTACCCTTATAGTTACTTTTGCCTTCTCATAAAGTTTAGTTTCCGCTATTCCGGACCCATCTGGTTTTAAATAGGAAACCGATCTTCGATCGAGTAATATCGATCAAAAATATTGCAATCTTGTTGCATCTTTACAAATTGAACTATATTTTTTACTATTCCAAAAAAACTCTACTACTTTATTAACTAAAGTTTACTCAATAACTTTTTAGTTGAACCTTAAATTGAGTTTAATCACCTCTGCCAACATTGCTGTTATCCTGCTGCAGGCATGCTTTTACCACAGTAACCGTATAATGTTATGTTCAGCGCACAAACGCACGGGCTCCGCCGGCTCGTTGCGAGCAGCACACACTCCGGACGCCGAGGCCATGCGCGCCAGAATGAGCTTCTCCTATGAGACTGATTACAGCGAAGGAGAAGGTAAGCTCTTAGACACCTCTCTCACCAGCGACGAGGAAGGGACTAGCTATCGACTATTCTCGTGCTCAAGAAACGTACAAAAGAAGTAGGAACCGTGTCAGTAAAAGATATACATATATTAATAGTTGATCGCTGACGGTTCACACCATCGATCGGCGACAACTCTGTTTTTACTCACTTCTCGCTAATCGCCAGCGGTAGGATAGGTGCCTTACAGTTATATCTCCGATAAAGACTAGAAGGGCAATTCTCGTAATGTCTGATCAGTCTCAATATGTCAAAAATACTTTTAATTTCCCTACATTTTGACAAGTTTTTCACATTTGTTTGTCGCCGAGATGAAACTGTGACTAGATTTTGAACGTTTTAAATTACGAGAATTGGCCTTCTGATAATTTCTTGTCTATGGCAGAGGCCTATGTCCAGCAGCAGACGGTCTTTCGGCTGAACAATGATGATGATGATGAAGCCCTTTAGAAGACATATCCATGTGGTGTTAATAGAAATATCCGCCACACAGCAACGCTGTTTGCGGTAGTTAAAGGTATGGTTTAACAAGTGCCCGCTAACAAATAGTGATGGTTATAGAGGTAGTTTGCGTGAGGATAGCGCAATGTCGACCGCATCAGCAGCCCATAACTGAGATGCACTCCGAAGGCGGCCGCATCGTCACTGGCGCTCAGGACCACGTGCTTAAGGTACTTCAATATCATTATAGTAACTTATTGTCCTTCACAAGTGATTTCTCCTGTATTTTTTTGTAGCTATGCCAATTTTTGGAAACCCAAAACTCGCATGTATAGTCACTAAAATATAATGTTCACACTGCGTAGATGAGTCGTGTCATTTCTTGCATAATGCATAATGTGCGTGTCATTTCTTAAGGCGCGGCGGCGGACAAAAAATTCAAGTTGTAATTTACTTATAAGTAGAAGTACGGACATTTAAATTGATTTAATTTAATTGATTTAAGTTGATAGTAAAATTTGCTAAGCGCTACATGCATTGTCCCGTTGTTGTCTCTTCTTCACTACACTTTTATCTGTCACCGCATTTGTTACGCCGAAATAAATCCTTTATTTTATTAAAATAAAGGTTTTATTCAAATATGACAGGATCATAGTGATGATTATTTATCGATATTAGTATCAAATGAAACCTGTTAAAAGCGTATTTGCAATTCCGAAATATTAGTACCTACTGTTATGTCAATTGATGAAATCCCTCAAAACAGCACTGCTTAAAAATCAATACTGGTCATATTGACTTTGAAGGAGTATGAATTATAATGTGTTCGTGCTTGTCAGGTGTTTTCCAGCGCTGACCTGAACCAGCTGTTCACGCTGCACGGTCACTGTGGCCCCATCACCAGCTGTTTCATCGACCACGCGACCCCTACTATCGCCGGCAGCGGGTCGCAAGACGGCTTGCTCTGCGTATGGGACTTGCATACTGGTAGGTTTATAAGAATTGGCAAACTTAAGGCCTTATCGTTATCATACTGGCGATTAGTGAACGTGTTTCTAGCGCGATGATTGATTAACGCGCTCGATGCGTGTGCGTAGTGAGCACGCCACGTGTGCGCATTATGTTCGCGGCGTTTGAGTAACGAGAGCGAATGACGTGTATACACGTTTATTTTTTTATGGCAGCCACGCCACTCATGATACCTATATAAATCGATAGCTGACATCAATGCAAACAGATACATACAAAGCCTAAACCCCGTCAAGTGTCACTTTTCCGAGATATTTCGATTCCGAGGCATGCCAGGCTCCATATAAAAATCTTCAAGCCCCTTTACATAATTAATTAAAATTAAACAACAAAGAAATCACATCGACGGTATGTGCGAAATAGTTATATATTACTAAGGAGCGAATTTCGGTGACCGATATGGCCGCCCAAACTAGAGTGTTGGAGGAATTTGTTTGAACTGATACAAGCTGCTCTAAAAAAGTAAGTTTAACTTTTACTTAATCGTAAAAAAAAAATGTGTTACGTTTCCAGGAGCTTGTCTGTACAGCATGCAGGCGCACGACGGTGCGGTGACGTCACTCGCGTACACCGCTTCCTACGTAGTTTCCGCGGGTGCAGACGAACGCCTGTGCATCTGGGACCGATTCCAGGGACATATGCTGAACTCCATTCACATAGTAAGTACCTATTGTTGTTATCATGCTGTAAACCTATATTCTCTTCTCCAACGAAATAGTATCCCCTATCGCAAAAAATGGATCTCACATCATCACGTTACAAAAATCTGTGTTTCTCGATTTTTACACCTTTGTACAACTCGATACACGACGCCGTTAAAAGAAATGTTAGTTCTACTAATAATAAATTAGTTGACTTATTACGCGCATTGACGTGGAATTGCGGACACCAGCCCGTATTACCTAGTTGACATAACCTTGATTGATACCACTATGGGCTTCATTAAAAGGCTTATAAGTCACCCAAAGTCCATTAATATGTAGATCATCATTATTTACAAAGTGAAAGCTGCAATCACTCAGTTTTCTCAAATGAATTGATAATTCAAGCATAGCGGTATAGGTATGTCATTTTATTAAAATAATGGGGAGACATTTGTCCAGGAGTGGACATTACCTACATAACATCAATCACCCAGGGGTAATGCAGAGGAACAGCTCGGCAATAATATCTGATTGCATGAAATGATGATTGGATTTATATATTTTCGATCATCGAGATATCACATTCTTCTGAATTTAACAGAGTATGCAGATATTTATGACTCAAAACACCGTCTTGTCACATGTTTTTGAAGCCGGTGCAGCATCCTATATTTTGCCGTCCCTTATCTCGCCAGATACTTTTGGTGTTCCTTCGATGTCACATATTTTGTGCTGCTACTTGTATCCACAAAGTATCACATATATTTGCTATCATATATTAATAGATGAATCATGCAATCAGAAGGGCAATTCTCGTATTTTTAAGAACGTTCGCATTCTAATCTCAGTCGCAATCCGTCAAAAATACAAGCAATTTACATACATTTTTTTAAAGTTTTTGACATTGGTTGTCGCTGAGATGAGATTGCGACTAGAATTTGAACGTTCTTTAAGTACGAGTATTGTCTTTCAGATATAACCGAGCTGTTCATTGTAATATATTTATGCTCGTGACTGTACTTGTAGTACACCCAAACTTCGCCAGTTATTTCTAAAGGCCTCTTCAGATATAAGCGATATCGCTGTCTTGCTCGTTAGCGTCCTCGTCGTCGTCCACCCTTTTTCGGTTAGTCGGCTTTGGACCAGTATCGCTAACGAGCGCGACGCGATATCGCTTATATCTAAATAGGCCTTTAAACCTAACTGACGAAATAACTCCGAATAGACTCACAATTGGCAAAAGTCGTGTTAGTAGCATAGATTCTCTTGGAAAAGCTCTTTCCATTTGTATATATCTTATGGCCATTGGGCTCCAAAAAAATCGTTAACTTCGATGCCCAAGAACGTCATTAACTCCGAACTGACTAACAATTGGCAAAAGTCGTGTTAGCAGGAATGGTTCCCATTGAAAAGCTCATTCCATTGGTGTCCTTTCTCCTTTAAAATAAGTGTGATTCTTTAAACAAACAAAAGAGGAATTAAAAGAGTCAAAATAGGGAAGGCCCCAAGACTTAATGAAGCAGTATTGAACATTGCTACTGTGTGTAGGGACTCAACTACATGAGCCGCATGCTGCCGCTGACGCACACCATGCTTGTGATGGGCGACCGCAGCGGACTGACCGCGTACGACCTCAGCAGCGGCGACGTCATACGACGAGTACTTCTAGGTAAGATTATGTCACCTTTTTTTTTTAAACGTGGAGAAATGCTCATGCATTCTGCACTACTGTGTCCTCCTCTGCCGCTTACGGCGGGAACACGGGCACGCGTTAGCACTCATCCGTGAACCCGCCGCGGCTGTCCGTCATCGGACCCTCCTCTGGGGAGTACTCTCCATCACCGGCGCACCAGAACACATAGCACGCCGTGACCACCCTAGGGACCAAACCAGCACACGGGCGCCAGACGACCCCGTGTTTGTCACCCTTGGTCCCCCTGCGACGGGTCAGGTCATTGGCCCCGCCGCCTGCCAATTTTCGGCCGCAGAGGATAGGGAGAGCGGCGCACTGCAATACCGGCACTCCTCTCCCGCCGCGGCCTCCAACCCTCAGCCGCTACGCCTCCCATACGACATCGCGGCCCGCCTCAGTTGCGATGTCATCCAAGCGGCACCGCAACCTACTTGTTGGCCGCTACCTCGTCGGCTTACAGGCAAAAGACCTGCCCCTCCTCGGATTCCTCTTCGCTTCACCGCCACGGCTACTGAGCCCGCCTCGACAATGCGGGAACCCGCCGGGGGGGAAGATTATGTCACCAATTTTTTTTTTTTCACTGAGAAATGCTTTATGCATCTCCGCTCGTCGGGGGACGACGCGGAGTATATGGGACTCCCTGCCAGAGTGGCAGTATACCCACTAAAACTCAGCGGTGTTCCCTCGTCGCCGTGATAGGAGGGCATGGGAAACTGGCTCAGCCTTTACTTCCACGATCCTCCCGGCGCATGCCCGCCTAGCTGGCGGGCCCCGCGTGCCCCCCGAGCAGGAGCTGGGGAGCTACGGGAATGGCCGGGAACACCTGGCCATTCCCACTGCTTTTAGGAGCGTGCGATGCAAGCGAGGGTGCCCCCGCACCCGTCGCCTGCTGGCCTCCACCTGGGAGGAGTCGGAGATGACCGTCATACTGACGTCTTCTTCGACCCCTCCTCCGCCTTCAGAGCGGCGCCGCGAGAGGGTCTTCCTCCCGCGCGCGCTCCGCCGCCTCCTTCTGGGACATGACATGTTCGCAGAAGAAGGCGACTGCCGCCCAGGACCCCTCGTCCCCCAGCATGGCGTTGACCACGCCGGGGAGCGAGAGGTCCGTCACGATCGCCGCCGTGAGACTGCGGCGCGGCTCGGACCACGACGGGCACACCGCGAGAGTGTGCTGCGCCGTGTCCTCCGCCGCGCCACAGCCGTGACACGACGGCGTCTCCTCCCGTCCGATCCGGTGCAGGTACGATCCGAAACAGCCGTGCCCGGACAGCACCTGCACCAGACGGAACGAGAGGAACCCGTGCCGCCGCTCGAGCCAGTCCCGCAAGGCGGCGGCGTTCTCCCTCCTTCGGAGGGAGTCCTCCCCGATGGGGGCCCCGTACAGGGCCATGCTCTTCAGGATGCCGGCGTACAGTTGCCGGCATCGTGCGCTGAGCCCCCCCAAATTGGGGAGCAGCCACGACAGCGCCCTCGCTGTCTTCAGCAGGCGCGACGACAGCCCGCTAAAAAGATTATGTCACCTACTTCAACCTCTCGAGCCTCACCAACTCCCTAGGAAGCCACGAACAATAGGTTTTTAACACCCATTTTCGCTAACACTAGGCGACACCTAAATGTAAACATGAAGCAAAAAATATTCCAGTGAACACTAGGTGATGACTAAAGTTACGACACCGATTCGCCTTTGCGTAATGCTAAAGCAACTATTACAGGTAGCCTAGCAAGAGACTTCTAATAATATTGACAAAACTGAACTTTCCATAAACCTCAGAAAAGTGTAAAAAATTTAGATTACGAAACTTACGAGTTGCCTTCTGAGAACGAATGGTGAAACGAGGGTGGTTGCTAAGAGCAGATCCTTTACCAACCAGTGCCGTTCGACATTATATACCTACCTAGAGTGCGTGCAAGATAAGTCTACGCACGACTGGGGGCGTGCTTAAATTTTAGTTTAGTCCTGTCAAATTAATCAGCGCGTGATGGAAATTGACGTAATTTTAGTAGGCAAGTTTTTAAACACGTCTAAACTTGTATGGAGTTGTGTCAGGCGCTGATTAATTTGATAGGACTAAACTAAAACTTATCTTCTGTCCTTTTCTTAATGAAATAGAAAGAAAAAGATGCACTGAACTTAAATTTAGTTTAGTTTGTGAACAAGGGAATCGGCGGCACTGATTTTCGAATTGCAAAAAAAAACATAAGAAAATTATAAGAAATGAGGTACATCTGTATTTCTTTCATGACTTCATTTCAAGTCCTTAGCGCTCAGAGCACGTTAAATTCAACTTTGATTAGGGATGTGGTGTATGGTCTTTCTTAAACAAACAATTAGTTTTATTTTGCATTCAAAATTTAATCTCACAAACAGATACTTATAATGTTTTATTTTAGTTGAACTCTTATCTTTTGTTTATGATAATCTCCTCAAACTGTTAGGTATCCATTACAAATTCGCACTCCAGAACCACAAGATACCTTAGTCTGTTTGACAAGCGACGCTTAGTTTGTGGCTTACCGAACATTTCACTTATAGAAATGTTACTTTTTGATGAATAAACGTTATTATTATTATCTAATTGGACGTACCTCAGAATCATCTTCTGGTTCAACGTTCTCCAGAAAATACTCCGAAATTCCGAATCCGATTCCACACTTTGTAAAATATGTAAAAACTCATCCGAATCCAGTTCTTAATTAATTTCACTATTTGTTTACTTATTAGTAAAATAGAATAGTATTGTTATAAGCAAAGTGAAAGAAGGATGCGTGCGCGCTCACCCGATTAGTGCTGCACTAATCACTATGCCAAAGTGACCTTGACAGCCGTACGGTTAGAACATCACAGAACGACTTCTATTGTACTCCGTGGCGCCCGGGGCACTGACAACCAATTGTTTTGTAGAGATGGGAATATAATTATCGACAAGGATTGCTAACAACTATTTAATTCCGGATCGGCACCCATCTGAAGGTCGAAATTCATCTATTTTCCCTTTGTTATAAACTCGTTAACTAAGTTCATATTTTACTGACCTCAAATTGTTTTCGATAGTTATATTTATAAATATTTCAGCGGGTGAAATCAAACAGTTGTAAATTTCGCGTCACATCACTGGCCGACTCTAAATATAAACTTAAAGGCCTTGGCGTTCTGGGGACATTAAAAATGTACGGAGTTTTTGTTTTTGCCGATTTTTAGACAAATACTTCTTTTCTTTTGTGTGGAAAAATATAAAACAGGGTATTAGACAGTGCTATATTAAATAATAAAATGATTTTATTTTTATAAGATATTATAAATGAAGAGATTCTAGTGAGTTTGTGGCGCTGCGTGGCACGAAAATCTGGAACTTCTATTGAAGTCCGTAGTGGTGAAAAGGTAATGATGGGTCTTTTAGCAACACTCTGATTCTTGGATTACCAGGGTTTCGTAATACATTCACTGCAACGCAATTATAGGCTAGGCTAGTTGAAAGATTTTGATAAACCAATTACTTAGTAATGTTCCTTGTGGTTTATTTACCTTAAAATATGAATATTTCAGAGGAAAAAAAATTCAGGACGAATTTTTTACTTTTATAATGTAACTAGCTTTTGCCCGCGGTTTCGCCCGCATGGATATCGGGAAATATGGAAATATTCCACAGGAACGTAGCGTAGGTACTACCGGCACGGCGCACGCCAGTCAAGCTCCCAGTCGGCACGACTTTTTCCGACATCTTCATCAATCATCAAACTAATTATTTGTGTTACTGTCTAATTTGACAGCCGTAGGTAGGTAGACGATATCGATTTCCAGATTTTCCACACTAGTTTAGTAGATTAATAATGAACTACTACCAATCAGTGTTGTTCCTTTCAGCACCATTTCTTTTGTATGTCTATTGGTATTGCAAAATAAACTAAAACAGCCCGATTCAAACTTTATGGCGGCTCGGAACATCAGGCGAGTCGCTGTGTAGTAACAAATTAATGTGTCAGCGAGGGTGAGGGGTACTGCTCAACGAGTAGCGCATTTCAGAGCTAATATAGTGTGACGCGAACTATATCTATGTTTCTATTCACAATTTGACACTGTCGTCGTCTGCAACACGTGACGTTCGCGGTCTGATGTGCGTTCAATTTCACGTGACCAATGGCTTTATTCTTACGCAATTATATCGCGAAAATATAATTATTCTAAAATCATTTACAAAATTAAGTAGATTTTTAGCTGACAACCTTTTTGCAATGCAATGTAAAAGGCATTTTTGTTATTTTCAACTCTACGTTTCAATTAGCCTATTTCCCCCCTACTCTTCTGTTATAAAACAGAAGAGCGTGGGTCGTTTTATATAAAATATTGTTTTTTATCTGGCGAGAGAACTAGCCAAACAATAACAAATAATCGTTTCGTCATCTGTATATTCGGTAAAACTGAAGTTTGTATCAACTTTCTGTATTGTGTTTCAGGCCAAAGCGACGGATGTATCTTCGTGCGACAGATATTACCGTTGAAAGACGCGATAGTTTGTGACTACGCGAATCAGCTGCGCATCGTTCGCTTCCCACTCGTGTCCAGATTATGTGATATGAAAAACGAGTAGCATTACCAACCATTACCGGTTAAATATAGCTCGGCTTAAACGACCGGTAACAATGTAATATATTTTAAGAGTAACTTTATGAAATGTACATCTTTAATGGTATAAGAAACGATAGACTTGACAGTGTCTTATTAACCTCCGTAACATAGTTATCATGTGCTTACTTCACAAGTTTAAAATAACATGTATAATAGTTCACGGTACAAAGCAAGTAAATAAGTTTCGATATAAAAATTTATACAAAGTAATAAGTTTCGAAATAAAAATACCGAATATTTCAAGTGATATTTGAAATTTAAGATATTTTTGCTATTTTTATGTCTGAGCATAATGTATGCTTCAAATGAGAATAATAAAATCAGATGAAAGTCCCTTAACAAATAAATTGAAAACGTTTTTTTTTTTTTTTTCATAATGATTCCTCGCCTTCGTATTTCGAAAAATGTATTGTAAACTGGCATCATAATGTTTACAAAGGGGATTGCAGATTTTTATATGGAGCCTGGCATACCTACTATCGCGCCAGTTTGTCTTTTTTAATCGCGGCCAAGCACGAAATATATTATAAATCGATTGCTGACATCAATGCAAAGACCAAACCCCGTAAAGTGTCACGTTTCCGAGATATTAACGTTCTGTATGCCTTGATGCCAGCTATCGACTTATACAGGGTGGCAGGGACATCGACGCACAACCGCTTACCATGGATTCAGTACATGATTCTGGACACCCCTGCGTTGAAATTTTTCGTCGGCTTTTTCTTAATTTTTAGGTTTTTTCTGCAATTTTTTTTATTGTAAACCGTATAAAATCATTTCTATCTAACCCAATGAGATTTTGAATTAAAAAATAGTAAATTCACTTATTTCACTTAAAACAGCAATGTAAATAAAACTCGAAAGGGCTACCTGATCAGCTGTTTGCAAAAGTTCATTTGCGAGGTCAACACTGACTTAGTACCTTGACGCTATTCGTTTTCAAATGCCGACAAAGGGACCGCGGCGGCGGCAGCGGCGCGGCGGCGGCGAGCGGTCTCGTAAGAAGCTATGCGACGTATCCCAATGAATCTAACAGACGCGTCACATGAGGCATTTTAATCATCTACATAAATGAATGACCCATTTACTACTTATATTTTAGATTCATTATGGGGATAATTATTTTTCTAAAGCTTCATCGATTTAAGTAAAGAAGATTTAAAAAAAATACGTTTAGAAGTGTATTGATAGTCACGTAATTTTTAATTTTTTTATTATTATCAACATTAATTTTAGTTTTGAATGCAATTCAACAATGTAATTTACTGTTTCATTAAAAAATAATACATCCATTTTCGCAATTATTTTCGTGAGTAGGTACCTAGGTACAACTAAATGTGTTTGTACACTCTATCATTTTGTTGATCTGTGTTCGGTGTAGGCACTATATTCACAGAATAAATACAAGTACTAACTGTCGGCAGCAAGTGAGGCAAATTGAAAGAAGGATCAGCTAAGTACATTTCTTTTGATTTCGCCGATTTTATCGGATTTTTGCCAGTTCCTAGATTTCGTTGATCGCAAACGGGCGTGCTGTTTGTCGCGAATTTGTGATCTTAGCGTAGTTTTTAAAATCAAAAGTAATTTTCTTTCTCTGTGTGTGTGTGTGTGTCGTGTGTGTTTGAGAGTGACGTTCAAAATGCCTTCCAAACCTGAACAATTCTTCAGGCACCAAACTCGATGGTCGTTAAATGTGTGGGCCGGTATTTATAAAGACCGCGTGATTGGACCCATTTTTCTCCCTGAACGACTAAACGGGCCACGATATCACGAGTTCCTAAAAACAACTCTCAAGGAAATAATCGAGGAGGTGCCTGTGCTCCAGTTCCGCGAGACATGGTTCCAACACGACGGCGCGGCGCTCCCCCACACGTGACCCTTCCTGTCCGAAGCTGCCTCACCGTATCTTTTAGAGAAGAATTTTTTCCGTATCGTTTTTCTCTTTTTGCATTGGAAGATTCGGTCCACAACCATGGCCAGCTCGCTCACCGGACTTGACTCCATTAGATTTTTTTCATTGGGGTTACGTCAAGAATAAGGTGTTTATGACCGATTGCGATAACGCAGCAGAAATGAGAGATCGCATTGTGAATGTGTTTGCGACGCTGCGTGAAGAGTGTGTCCAGGATCCCACTTTTTTGCGCCGTGTCCACGCTGAAACTCTGCGCCGCGCTCAGATCTGCGAGCGAGTTGGTGGCGGCCACTTCGAACCCTACCTACCCCCTATCTCATTAGGAATGAGCGAGATTAAGGTAAGTTCATCAATTGAACATTACTGGATCGCTAAGTTCTTATCAAGCATCTTTTTTGTTATCAATCCTCATCGGTATCGCTATTTTATGGGAATAAGCTTATTGTTATCGGTTATCAAGACTAATTAAACATGATTTTATGTGGTAGGTACCTATCAATGTTGTCGCTAGGCGATATTTCGTAGGTACGTTCACGTTCGTCCAGTCGCGGCGGGCGACGGTGGCGGCGCGGCGGCTGCGGGGCGGGCGGCCGCGCCACAGATTTGCATGTGTGTGTAGGTTAGGCAGCGCGCGCGCGCTCGCCATCCGCGGAGCGTTTTAATCGCGTTCGCGTTGTTTGCAATACATTGCGCGCTCAAAAATGTAAATTTTTTTAACCGGTCATTTCCGAGATGAATGACTTTCGTAATTTAATTTATGGAATCAGCACCTGTATTCACAAACATACGATTCACTATCGTATCGACAATGACACTTGTTCGATAACCTGATTTCTGAACCGAAAGACCGGCAAAACGCTATTCACAGATCCGTATGGAAGGGTTTTTTTTAGGTGTGTATACGGGGAACGCTACAAAATGGTAGTAAATAGATATTCGTGGTAGAAAATTTTAAGTGGTACATAAATGATTTTTATTGAGTATTTCACTATGGGCAACTTTAGATTATGTATTCAGTAACTATTAACAAATAAAAAACAGTAAGCAATGATTTTATTAATAAATAAAATTTACCTGATTTCTATTAAACTTGCTTTGTAAACTTCAACTTTCTGTCAAACCTGGAAATATGGAATAATTATTTTTCTGAATCTTCTTTTGAGCAATAGAGATAATTGAGAACTACGCTGAAGACAAGGCGGTATGGTCGAAAGACTATAGCCTGCCCTTTAGGCGAATTAAAAAATAAATAAAAAATAATAATTGACAATCTGCTTATCAATGCCTGGCAATTTAACCTATTCGTTGCAACTGAGCGCCAAGTGCATTACAATAAATCGTCTAGTGAGGCTAGATACGCGCCAGCCGCGGCTTGTCAAAACTATGGAAAGACATCGAAAAGTATTAAAAACAAGTACCAACTACTATTTTGTATGCTAAATTGTGATAATTTAGGGTACTTACTAGACTTACACATTATTGCAGGGCCAAAATTTAAAAATATAAACTTTAAACCAGAGGTGGTCAATATTTAATTAAGTATTGTGTACTACAACGAATATTTAGCTACCAGCTAATAGTTTTTTTAATATTCGGTCACTTTTTAACTACACTTACTTCTACCGGTTTATTCTAGTTAAGTATATTGCAAAGTGAACCATTTTTATACTTACCTTACTAAATGTGCTGTCATTTGTGTTAGATTATTATGATTTCGTCCTAATGCATTCCGTGATGATTATTTTCTACTGGTGTAAACAATGTGTGATAATATTTTATGCTAGCCAGGGAAGGCTAACAATAAATAGAACAAACCTTTCTGGTCGTGTCAACCTTAGCAATGTTTGCGATCTCTGAAAATTGTTTTTTTTTAAATATATATAGACTGCTGATGCTGTTTAATTGTTTAGTTACCAACTAAACAAATACACAGTCTTTGTTATTATTATTATATGTAGATCTCGCAAGTATCTAAATTATAGGAAAGCAAGGCACTAATTATTATTAGCGTAGGTAGTAGGTACCTATTTGTACATTTTACAAAAGAAAATATATTTTTATAAAAATCTAATAATACAAAACAATACTTAATATTTTTTTGATTGCCTATGTTTGTAGCTTAGAAATTCTGGGAGTTTTTGATTATTATTTATTTATATACTTATACTTTATTGTACACCAGAAAATACATAGGTAACAAAACAAAAAAAGTACATTTAACACTACAAAACATACAATTATATTGCAATACAATTACAATTTTTATTTTTTCGTTATTTATCTATACTTATAATAAATCTGTAGAAGTGAAAATTCTGTACATTGAAAATATCAAAAAAATAAATGGGGGGTGTTACTAGACCGACACCGAACCCAAAAATGTGATTAAAAAAATTTTTGTCTGTCTGTCTGTTTGTTCAGGCATCACGCAAAAACTACCGGTTCGATTACGATGAAACTTGGTATAATTATTCTTTAATATCCTGGGCACCACACTAGGTACTTTTTATCCCGGAAAAGTATATACAATAAAAAACAAACTTAATTTTGCGGTTCGATCCCTAGACCCGATTACTGTACCAACCGCAAATAATAAGTTTGTTGTAGGTTACGTCACCCGCAGTGAAGTTTACTAAGGGGCGCTGCACACGGCTATGATGCTATAATATTTTATATTAAGATACAATATCGCTCATCATATTGGAAGATGACCGTATGGGAAGATTTAAATGATCAATATCATTGAAACTACTCAAAATTTCTCCGTCACAAATTCAGTAAATCATTATCGTCTCCGTCACAAAAATTTGAACATATCTCGAAGGCCGTAGATCATCACGCAGCGGAGATACATGTGTCCAGCCAGCTTGAGCTCAGGCTGGCTGGACATTAAGTTTTTATTGATTTCTCGTAAACCCTTACATGTGACGCCATAAATCAAACGTTATTACTGTCACAAATTGCGTCACTAAATGATAGTAAAGGAACCATATTCGAAAACGCTCCCGTTATTGAGATTCGGAAGTGCCAACAAAAATTTTATACATAAAATCAAGATGGCTGGACACAGATTTTTGCATTTTTCTACTAAACCGCTGTACGTATCACAAAACTTTTAGCTCGATGCCTGTCACAAATTTATGTGACGCCCGTTGATATGCAAAAAGTCGTCAAAATCACTTCCGTCACCGAGATTGAGAGACCAGCGAAAAGTCGTTTTTCAAGATGGCTGGACACGTTTTCGATCGATTATCTAAGATTCTGTTGCGTCACAAATTCTGAAATAAGGGTGTTTAGCCGTCACATAAAATTATAGTTAAATGCGAGTTATTTTGAAGATTTGTCCAGCCAGCCTGAGTGACATAGTATAGCGTCATTAACAAATGAGCGCGCGATGCCTTTAGGACTAGCACGAATAGTTGGGCATACCACAACGTATCTTATCTGTCAAAAATAATTTTATGTGACATGCACACTTTGCATCAGATAATATTTATACAGGTAATTTTATTAAAATAATAATATTTGAGAAAGTTATATTTCTGATTCAAAACTGCTCAACGGTTATAATCCACATAGCTCAGCTACTAGCTGGCGTTAGCGTAGTAACGTGTTGTTTGGTGTACCTACAGTACTATACAAAGAAATAATTCTAACATTTTGTTATTAATCGTATGTACAATCAACCGCACGTTAGTAGTAACACTTGTGACGTAGTGGAGAAACACGCATCTAGACGAATGGATCCACGCTGCTGCCGTGCGCAGCCTCTCCGTGCAAATCCTACGCAAAAATGGAATACCTACCGCCATGGGGCTTGCCGCACATTGGCTACTATCGCTTGAGCGACTTACTTAATGTCCAAACTCTTAACAGGACATTCTGGATGCTAGAAGTTGTTCATGTCCTTAAAAGAACTTGTTATTATTAAAACTAACTTGTACAAAGTATTTTTTTTTTATGTTACTAAAGACTATTTTACATTTCATGCAGAAATTACATAATTTATTTTGTTTATTACTTAATACATTATTTCACAGAAAAGTTTTTAAAATAAATCCCGCTGTTATTCTTTTACACCTTTTCTCTTAATTCTGGGTGATCCTGTCTGTAATAGGTGGCAATAGGCACCCAAGTAGCACAGCCAGGTCCTTTTTGTCTTGAAGATATCTACAACAAGGTGTTGTAGATATCTTCAAGACAAAAACTAAATTCTTGGTTTAAACCATAATTATCACCCCTCGACCCTCGACCCTCAAGATAATATCGAGGATATCGACCAAGAGAGACTTAAGCAAGAGTGGGCACAGGTTTAAGACTTCAAACTGCTTTTCAAATAAACTCCAGTAAGATTTAGGAGTAACACTTTAGCGTTATCTTCAAGATAATTTATCTCAACGCTATACTAGACATAATGATGCCAGCACATCAAGCTACCCAAAACTGTCAAATTTTCCCAATCAACTTTGAACCTTATGGGTTAGCAATAAAGTTGAAAATCTATTAAAGAAATTTGACAGATTGTAGTAGCTTGATGTGCTGGCGTCTGTATAATACCAAGTTCAGAATTTAGAAAGAAATAAAAAACATAATTATTTGTATTTGACCCAGGTTAAGTAATTTCTAAAATTACCGCAGATAATTAGGTAAACAAAGTTCTGTAGTTGGAATGAAATTATCCAAACAACAAACTTAACATTGTAGGTAGTTAAAAATCATGTTCTCCCATACATTGCAACTGCAAAGTTAGTAGACTATTACTCGTAAACTTGTAAAGCCTACTTAGCTGTGATAATTTTCGTTTTAATTTCGTTATAATATATACTAGTGCCGTTAATTTGTTAACCGACTTAAAAAATTTGGTTTGTTTTTTATGTTACGCGATAGATTTCAAAAAAAATTTTTATAGGATGATTTCCACCAAACGGCTCGCAACAGATTTTACAATCTTTAAACGATATTGAATCGTGTACAGTTACTCAGTATTTAAAGTCTCCAAGCCGAGCACAGCAACTCTACCGCGGGCGTCTTCCGCGACACGCGATTGTAGCCGAAAGTATGCTGCGACGCGCGTACGGCTCCGTATGCCCGTCGTCGTATCCGATCGAATCCTTTCGGCTGTCGTCCAAATTTTTATTTTCCTCGTCTGTGTTTTATGATTTATTTTCTTCTTCTTGTAATGCAATAGCCCAATACTACGTCAACCTCAACCATTTTCAAAATTTATAACAAGTCAACACGGTAGGAATGAAACTATTTGACTAGGCGCAGAAACGGATACGTTCGCAAGCGACGTACGGAGCCGATCGTATGCGTTGAGTTGTCGACACACTCCTCCGCTAGGAGTAAGGCCACAGACATGAAGTCAGTGAATGCGGGGCGGGCGGCGGCGCGGCGACGCAAACCCGTCTCGAAGCCAGCGGGCAGATCGCGTGGTGCTAGAACGGCGTACTAGTGTTGTATTATGAGAAATTAGTGTGATTTTTCGAGAACGAAATGTCTAAACAGTGACGACATCTTTTTGATACAACATTTTGAAACTACGGTCATTAAAAAGCAAAAAATTAAATGCACAACACTACGTCAATGCAGACGCGCGGGCACCGCTAGCTAGACTGGTGCGCACCGCTCGTACGCCGCCCCCCGGGCCGCGCCGCGCCGCTGCATTCGAGGCAATGACCTGTATTAATAGAGGTCAGTGATTCGGGGCCAGTTTTATATAAGGGCGGTTTTGCACTACAACCGATCTGAATCCGATAAATGCCGGGTCCGAAGTGACCATAGTCCTATTCGTGTGAGGGGCGCACTAGATCCGAAAGAGTCCGAATTTAGAACATTTCCAATTCAATCCGAATTGGAAATGTTCTAAACGTGCAGTTTATTTGGATCGGATGTAGTGCGAAACCGCTCTTAATCTATGCATTGAAATGAGCCGCTCCCATGCCGCCGCCGCCGCCGCGCCCGCTGTCTTCGTGTCCGTGGCCTAATAGTGTTCTGTGCCTCGACATCACTGACCTCTATTATACAAGTACCACCTACGCTGGACTAATGCTCGGTTCCTATAAGCAAAAACGAATCGTTTTGCTTACCAATGGTAGCATTTTTGATTGCCAAACTGGGATTATAAACAGATTTGTAAACTAATTTTACCTGTGATAGCTACTTCCAAATGGGAGGGTCTACTATGCAAAGCTATGTGGTCATTGCTTCATTATTAGTAAAGATACAAGAGTTTTAATTTTAACCAATAACGGTCCGTAAATTATAGGAATGGTTCCTTAAATATTATGCGAAATGACAGTTGTTTTTTGTGCCGATTCAAAGCGCCCCGCCACAAAATACGGAGAGTACCTACAACATAGCTATTCACAAACATACGATTCACTATCGTATCGACAATGACACCTTGTTCGATAACCAGAAGGCCAATTCTCGTGTTTTAAAATGTTCAAAATCTAGTCGCAGTCTCATCTCAGCGACAAACAAATGTCTTGTCAAAATGTAGGGAAATTAGAGGTATTTTTGACAGATTGAGACTGAGATCAGACTGTGAATGTTTTTAAAATTACGAGAATTGCCCCTCTGATTTCTGAACCGAAGGACCGGTAAAACGCTATTCACAGATCCGTGTGGAAGAGTTTTTTTTAGGTGTGTATACGGGGAACGCTACAAAATGGTAGTAAATAGATATTCGTGGTAGAACATTTTAAGTGGTACAGACGCCAGCACATCAACCTACCCGAAACTGTAAAATTTTCCCATTCAACTTTGAACCTTACGCTTTAGCGATAAAGTTGAAAATCTATCAAAGAAATTTGACAGATTGTAGTAGTTTGATGTGCTGGCGTCTGTACATAAATGATTTTTATTGAGTATTTCACTATGGGCAACTATAGATTATGCATTCAGTAACTATTAACAAATAAAAAACAGTGAACAATGATTTTATTAATAAATAAAATTTACCTGATTTCTATTAAACTTGCTTTGTAAACTTCAACTTTCTGTCAAACCTGGAAATCTGGAATAATTATTTTTCTGAATCTTGTTTTGAGCTATAAAGATAATTGAGAACTACACGGAAGACAAGGCGGTATGGTCGAAAGACTATAGCCTGCCCTTTGGGCGAATAAAATAAAAAATAATAATTGAGAAGTGTTAAATTAGTTTTTTTTTTACAGAAAAATGGTTGTATGTATTTTATCAGTATTTAAACAAATTACTATTTGCTCATTTTCATTTTATAAAACGTGGTACAGAGGCCAGCGCATCAACCTACCCTAATCTGTCAAATTTCCCCAATTGAATAAGAACCTTATTCCTTTGTAGTAAAGTTGAAATAATATCAAAGAAATTTGACAGCTTGGGGTAGGTTGATGTGCTGGCCTCTGTACCTAATATTGAAAATCCATATTTTCGGAAAAGAGTGTCATTGGAGCAGCAGCAGATGCTCTTTGCATTCATGCAAGGGCATGAGGACCTTGCCCGGAGCCGTGTTTTGACACTTATTGCTTAGATTACTCTTCTTATAAAATATTTTGTTATTCGATAACACTTCCGACAGCAAATACCTGTCGGAAGAATTGATGTCTTCATAACGTATATGAACTGTCAAAATTGTACGGTTTCGGATTTGTGAATAGCGATTATAGGAATTCGTCGATAACATTGACATTCGATACGGTACCAAACCGTGTCGTAGCTTTGCAGAAGTCAATCTACATACAAAGTGCGATCGAGCGACGCACACATTGGCACTGGTATTACAGTATCAGAGTTTCTGACGAGATCGCGGCATCAGCTCTTCATTTGCTTGACTAAGCAGGGCCTGTGGGCCTGATATATGTTCTTCGCGCTGACGGCTTCCGGCATCGAGTAAATTCACTGGATGATCTCAACATCGAGCAGTTCAGTGAAAAGGAAATGTCTCCCATCGCATCAGGATTGTCCTCGTCGCCGTCTCCATCACCGGCACTGAAGAAGGCCAATTCGGTGAACTTTTTTGGTTAGTATCACCCTCCGGTTAGCAGTTTCACCAGTGTAGATATTATAAAAGTCCTCTAATACCCTTTATGGAAGATTTATATTAGACCGGGGCGTACTGTGTACACATGGCTACACATCAAGCTATACATTTCCTGTTTTAGCTGACCTCGTATTGTATAGGTTTTTCTCATACAATCAGAATAGATAGCTTGATGTGTAGCCGTGTGTACACATGGCTACACATCAAGCTATACATAACCAGTATAAGCTGACTTCTGATTGTACAAAAAACCTATACAATGAGAGGTCAGCTAAAACTGGAAATGTATAGGTTGATGTTTAGCCGTGTGTACGTGGCCCGGACGGGGCAAGGATTTGAAACGATACATACATTTTGTCCGTGTCCTGTCCGGGCCACGGGACACGATACCTACGCCCTGAGCATGGCCCGGTCTAATATAAATCTTCCTTATACCGTCTGTCGTAGACAGAAGTCTATCTACCCGATATATTACTTAACCTTTTTAACCGACTTCCAAACAGGAGAAGGTAACATGTTCGACTTTATGTAAGTATGTTTTTTTTATGTAGGTATGTTCACCGATTTCTCCGTCAATTGTGGACCGACTTGATTTTTTTTTTTGAAATGGTTTACTCTCGAGGTGGTCCCATTGTCATCAAGTTGGAATCTGATGATGGGATCCCATGGAAATCGAGGGAAACCCTAAAATTTTATAGGCAAACCTATAGCGATTTGGGTATTTTTTTAAAGTAACTTGAGCATTAATTGCTCTCGGAAATCATCATTTTGTAAAGTGGAGCTGATGATGAAGAGCACAGATGGTCATCAGAACTACTCAATGATAAATATTTTACGGGTTGCGATTCAATTACTTTAATATGGTTGCTAAGCAAATTATGCTCGTCACAAGGCGTATGGTGAGTGGTTGTTGAGTTCTCCTGGTTCTTACCAGGAGACCTCCTCAACAATTAACGTCCCAGACTCCCAGCATCGGGAAAAGCAATATTTTGTAAAAAGTGATGAGTAGTTGACGGTATGCTATTGTAACTTAGATAAATTACCTACACTCTCCCACTAAAAAGTGAAAAATAAAAACTTTCGGAAGTCGGTGTCAATAAACGAAAATGCAGAACCAACGACACCGACTTCAGAAATTAAATTTATTTTTCTCTTTGTGTTGGTTTTTTTTAGAAGTCCGATGTTTTTTTGTAAAAAAAAGTTTTAGACTCCCGACTTCATATCAGTTGTCGTACCCCAGCGTCCGAAAAAAAATACAGAGAATACAGCGTAATTTTTACCTATATAAAAAAGCAGTTTAAACGAGCTGTGGTACCTACCTATTTGGTCGTAAATATACGACCCAGGCGAAATAGACACGAAATTATGCGGGCGGAGGGGTCTGTCAGACTTACTGGCCAAAAACCACGCCGGTGTTCCATCTCACACCTACGCCGGGGTCGCAGGAACCACGCCGGAACGTAGGTACGAACCTTACGTAACCCCCGTCTGCATAGCTATTCACAAAGCTACGATACGGTTTGGTACCCTAACGAACATTAATGTTATCGACGAAGTCCTATAATCGCTATTCACAAATCCGAAACCGTATAGTTTACAAAGCAAGTTTATTAGACATCTGCATAGCTATTCACAAAGCTACGACACGGTTTGGTACCGTATCGAATGTCAATGTTATCGACGAAATCCTTTAATCGCTACCTATTCACAAATCCGAAACCGTACAATTTTGACAGTTCATATACGGTATGAAGACATCAATTCTTTCGACAGGTATTTGCTGTCGGAAGTGTTATCGAATAACAAAATATTGTTTAAAAAAGAATAATCTAAGCAATAGGTGTCAAAACACGGCTCTGGGCAAGGTCCTCATGCCCTTGCATGAATGCAAAGAGCATCTATCGCTGCTCCAATGACACTCTTTTCTGAAAATATGCATTTTCAAAATTAGGTACCACGTTTTATAAAATGAAAATGAGGAAATAGTAATTTGTTTAAATACCGATAAAATACATACAACCATTTTTCTGTTAAAAAAAAACTAATTCTTCACTTCTCAATTATTATTTTTTTTTAATTCGCCATAGGGCAGGCTATAGTCTTTCGACCATACCGCCTTGTCTTCCGTGTAGTTCTCAATTATTTTCAAAACAAAATTCAGAAAAATAATTATTCCAGATTTCCAGGTTTGACAGAAAGTTGAAGTTTACAAAGCAAGTTTAATAGAAATCAGGTAAATTTTAATTATTAATAAAATCTTTGCTTACTGTTTCATATTTGTTAATAGTTACTGAATGCATAATCTATAGTTGCCCATAGTGAAATACTCAATAAAAATCGTTTATGTACCACTTAAAATTTTCTACCACGAATATCTATTTACTACCATTTTGTAGCGTTCCCCGTATACACACCTAAAAAAAACCCTTCCACACGGATCTGTGAATAGCTTTTTGCCGGTCCTTCGGTTCAGAAATCAGGTTATCGAACAAGTGTCATTGTCGATACGATAGTGAATCATATGTTTGTGAATAGCTATGCAGAACGCTTTTTGACAAATTAGTGTCGATAGGATAGATATTGATAATGTCCAAAAATGATATATGATAAATGACTGATTATCTATTATTTTTATGGTAGAATATGCCGTCTCCATGCTTCTCCTATCTCAATGCTTCAAACCAAAGACTACAATAGTATACTGCTATATTACTTTACTCTATGGTATACTGGCTGGCTGGCTTCAAACACTGAACATACTGACAAAAGAACTCTGTGCACACTGACCTCTATTACTTGTAAAGGATGTCACCAAAATCTGCCCAAACGAAGTACCGTGGTACACTTAGTGGCATAAAATACACTAGAGTACACTGAATAATATTGCATTTATATATTTATTTTATGGTTACCCGGGGATGAGAAAAAAATAACTTTTAACATAATAAAAAGCTCGCCATTTTGGGCATAACTATACTACCTTGGTCCATTACCGTACCTATTAAAAAAAAAACTGTCAAGTTGACAGTTGTCTGCTGTCGGCTTCAGCCACCGTTGTTTTTGTTTCGTTTCGAATATTTTTTTATTGACGTGACTGGATTCTGTCCAGGCTAAATGTCTGAGGACAGTGACTGGTGCCATGAAATCCTCCCCCATAAACGCTCTCCAGGTAGAATGCGCAGAACCCCCTCTTAACCTTCGTAGACAATTCTTAGCAGACCGTTTCTTGTCAAAAGTTTTCTCCCTTTCGTCCCATCCTTTACTCCCCATTTTAGATCAAATCTACCTCTCTCTTAACGCGTCTTCCTACTGGAATAATAAATCTATTCCATTGATGAATAGTAACAGAGAGCTTAAACACCTCTCTTCACCTGTTTGTCAACACCCCACTCTTCCGGTCTTTTCCGCCGCATATGAGGTGATTCATTTCAGGCCAAAGGTTGTTTTGGGACGGTATCTCCAAAAACTCCCAGGACGTAAAAGACGACTTCGATCGGGCCATTAAAAGATACTGGGAGGGTTGGAATTTGTTTTATACGGACGCATCCAAACTATCTTCAACAGGATTTACAGGTGTTTCTGCGTATTTTCAAAACTCAAAAATAGCCCTCTTATTCCAATGTCCACCAGAGACCTCAGTATTTACAGGGGAATGCATCGGTATCCTAAAAGCCATCAATTTCATTCTAACTCCTAACATAAAAAATTCAGTCATTTTCTCAGATTAGCGCAGTAGTATTCAAGCTTTAGCTCAAAACCAACTTAAATCTTCAATTCACAGTAAAATCATTTTTGATATCATGAATTTACTATTTACTTGTTCAAACAACGGTTTAACCCTTCGTATGCCGGAACGTGAGCACAGCAACCCACTGTTCGTTTGCCAATAATGCAACTACAGTAGTAGCTTTTGATTCTGTGCTCCAAATTGGTATGAGCCATAATATATTTAATAAAATGTATGTATAATATATTTTAGACCCTTTATTTTTTTACCCCATAAGGTCTTGATTTTATTCGTCCCCTTATTAGTGAATCGTGAGGTGAAAACGGAATACCAGAAAGAATAGCCAAGTTATTAAACAAAATACACAACACAAACAAACAACAGATGAGTACCTCGAAACGCAGAAACCAGCTATTCTATTCTATTTTTCTTTATGGCAATGGTGCCGATGTCGACAATTCTGCCAATGTCAGATGTGATATGAGAAAACATAGTGACTATTAGAATTACAACAACAAAAAAAAAAAAACTTATATTTTACATCCATGATTATATCCAAAGAAAATAGTTGAATCTAATGTGAAACTTGTTGAAGAATATTAATAAGTACACTGAAATAAATAAATAGAGAAAAATTGTTTACTTTCTCTTTGGCAGAAACGAACGGAATGACATTGACATGTGAATGATATTTAGGCCGCATTCCTTGGCTTTCATATTCATTGGCTATAATCGCTCACAGCCACAGAACATTGGCTCACAGCACTCAAATCGTCTCACATGCGTTCCGTATTGGATATTACGATTATGACAGCTGAGAGCTGTCAACAATTCGGAACAGTCGTGAACGCGCTCACAGTGCTTACTCGATGTCAAAACGATATTTCTTTACATAAACACCACACATTTCTTCCTTTTCTTTGTTTAGGTGGCGACTGTCGGACAGAAGCACAATTTCGAAAATAAAGATATGATGCAACTCAAAACACACTGACACATGCTCATCCTTACACACACACTGTCATTTTTGACAGCGCTCACCAAAGACTACAATAAATATTGGCGCTCACGGTGATATTATTACAAGGCATGGTCGGCGTTATCGCAAGATCGATCCAGATCAAGGTCCAGATGGGATACCTCCTTGCTTTTTAAAATGGTCAGCGAATACAATATGCAAACCATTATTTAGGATTTTCAATCAATGTATTAAGAATGGTTCGTTCCCTGCCATCTGGAAAAAGGCTAATATAGTTCCTGTCTATAAAGGTGGCCCCAGACAAAACATTGAGAATTATCGGCCCATTTCTCTTCTTTCTACACTAGCTAAACTATTTGAAAAGCTTGTTCACCACGATTATATCCATTTATTCAAAATTGTATAATCCCGGAGCAACATGGCTTTGTGAGACGAAAGTCTACTGTTACCAATTTAATGGTTTTTACTACCTACTTACTTATTTTAAAATATGGACATCCGAGCCCAAAGTGACACAATTTACACTGACTTTAAAAAAGCCTTTGATAGAGTTGACCATAATACTATTAAACAAAATTTCATGTAATGGCATCAGAGGGAATTTATTGCGCTGGTTCCAGTCTTATATTAGTAATCGGAGTCAAACTGTTGTAAGTAATGGGTACCATTCTAACACATTTTTGGCAACATCTTTAGTTCCACAGGGATCAATTTTGGGATCAATTTATAAACCATTGTTGTTTATTATTTATATTATTGACTAGCGGTCGCCCGCGGCTCCGCCCGCGTGGATGTCGGTTACCGCTGCAAAAAGCCTACCCAGGAAAGACACGGTCAGCAAAATGATTCCCAGGTCAATTCCCAGATTCGGAGGTTCTCAGATTTTGTTGTGCAAGGCGTTGTGAACGTTCAGGTGAAAATTCTCCCATACGACGTATTTTTGCTGCCCGTGCTTGAGAACTATGTTTAGAAAGTTGAGACCTGGCGCTCTTAGGCATTTTCAAATGTTTAAGAAAATGTTAATAGCGTATAATATTCTAGCTCTGAAAAGAACTGTTGTTTAGAGAACTGCTGGTTAGCCCTGAAAAGAACTGTTGGTTAGCCCTGAAAAGAACTGTTGGTTAGCCCTGAAAAGAACTGTTGTTTAGCTCTGAGAAGAACTTTTGCGTAGGTGTAGTTTTAAGAAGGAAATCTAAAAAAAAAAAACACGAAAATTATTAGACTTCGCGCACGACCGCTGCGCAGGGAGCCGACCTCGCGTCGGAGCCGCGCGAGTACCTTACTCATAGATCTAAACTCCCCTCCCGCACGCGCACCCCCGCCTTGGTGACGCCCACTTCGCAACGGGCCAAATGTAACTGTAGTCTGTGCAACGGGCCGTGCAGCAGAAATCGTAATATTTAAATTTCGCCATAACTTCAAAACCAAACGTCCAATTTTAATCATTCAAAGACCAAATATTATCTACATAAACTGTACTTAGTAATGAAATAATTTATTTTGATAAGGATTAATAGCATGAGTAAAAAAAACGCGTCTAAATGTAGTACAAAAAAAATTCAAGATTTTTAAATTAAAAAATAGTTGTTGTGCCTCACTTGACATAGATAGGTATAGTGTGTCGCGGACTTTTTTGTAGATATTTATAAGATCTACAATTAATTAGAACATTTTATGGTTCTATCTTTTATAGTTTAGGCAGCGTACGTAAAATAAGTAACTTTTCTGGTTGATTTTTTACACCTTGTGTCCGAAAAACCCAAATATCTTACGGAACCCTATTTTTCCAAAATAAAATATAGCCTATGTTACTCTTGGATAATGTAGCTTTCGAATGGTGAAAGAATGTTTTAAATTGGTCCAGTAGTTTTTGAGCCTATTCATTACAAACAAACAAACTTTTCCTCTTTATAATATTACTAGCGGTCGCCCGCGGCTCCGCCCGCGTGGATGTCGGTTACCGCTGCAAAAAGCCTACCCAGGAAAGACACGGTCAGCAAAATGATTCCCAGGTCAATTCCCAGATTTGGAGGTTCTCAGATTTTGTTGTGCAAGGCGTTGTGAACGTTCAGGTGAAAATTCTCCCATACGACGTATTCTTGCTGCCCGTGCTTGAGAACTATGTTTAGAAAGTTGAGACCTGGCTCTCTTAGGCATTTTCAAATGTTTAAGAAAATGTTAATAGCGTGTAATATTCTACCTCTGAAAAGAACTGTTGTTTAGCCCTGAAAAGAACTGTTGGTTAGCCCTGAAAAGAACTGTTGTTTAGCTCTGAGAAGAACTTTTGCGTAGGTGTAGTTTTAAGAACGAAATCTAAAAAAAAAAAACACGAAAATTATTAGACTTCGCGCACGACCGCTGCGTAGGGAGCCGACCTCGCGTTTGAGCCGCGCTGGTACCTTACTCATAGATCTAAACTCCCCTCCCGCACGCGCACCCCCGCCTTGTTGACGCCCACTTCGCAACGGGCCGTGCAGCAGAAGTCGTAATATTTAAATTTCGCCATAACTTCAAAACCAAACATCCAATTTTAATCATTCAAAGACCAAATATTATCTACATAAACTGTACTTAGTGATGAAATAATTTATTTTGATAAGGATTAATAGCATGAGTAAAATAAACGCGTCTAAATGTAGTACAAAAAAAATTCAAGATTTTTAAATTAAAAAATAGTTGTTGTGCCTCACTCGACATAGATAGGTATAGTGTGTCGCGGACTTTTTTGTAGATATTTATAAGATCTACAATTAATTAGAACATTTTATGGTTCTATCTTTTATAGTTTAGGCAGCGTACGTAAAATAAGTAACTTTTCTGGTTGATTTTTTACACCTTGTGTCCGAAAAACCCAAATATCTTACGGAACCCTATTTTTCCAAAATAAAATATAGCCTATGTTACTCTTGGATAATGTAGCTTTCGAATGGTGAAAGAATGTTTTAAATTGGTCCAGTAGTTTTTGAGCCTATTCATTACAAACAAACAAACTTTTCCTCTTTATAATATTATTATATATTATATTATATATATATATATTATATATATATATTATATTATATACTAGCAGCCCGTCCCGGCTTCGCACGTGGTAGACAATTTTTTTTTTTTGGAAATTTGTGTATAATTTAAAAACTATTTTATAGGTAGTTAAATGGTCTTGATCATAAAATAATTTATTTGGATAAGGATTAATATAAACACATAAATAGCATGGTTTGAATTTGGTTACCATTTTCATTAATGTTTAAAATGAAAAAAGTTGTTGTAGTGACATAACTACAATAGTTGGACATATGCTACCGCGGAGTTTTTTGTAGACATTATGATGTTCTTCAATATTGTACATTATTTTGTTCTATCGCTAATAGTTTCGGCAGCGCATTCGACGAAAGACATTTTAAGACTCATTTTTCTACACCTTCGGTTACATTGTTCAAATTTTACCAAGAATCCCTAATTTTTTTCAAAATGAAATGTAGCCTATGTCAAATTGGAAGAATGTAGCATTCTATTGGTGAAAGAATTTTTTAAATCGGCCCAGTACTTTTTGAGCCTATTCATTACAAACATACAAAAATAGGTACAAATCTTTCCTCTTTATAATATTAGTGTAGATTATATTATATATTATATATATATAATATATAGTGTAGAAGTGTAGATATCGGTAATTGCTTTCAAAACAGTAATTTTTTGTTATACGCGGATGACCTTAAAATTATTAAGAAAATTTTATCTATTAACGATTGTTATCTTCTTCAAGACGATTTAAATAGATTGTCAAGTTACTGTACCAAAAATAATCTAAAACTAAGCATCGACAAATGTAAATATAATTATTAACTTTACCAAAAACAAAAACATAATTAACTACAATTACTGTCTCTGCGACGAACTCCTTCTTAAAGAAACTGAAATTTATGATCTGGGTGTACTTTTGGATTGCAAACTTCGCCTAAATTTACACATTGAAAAGATAATAGCTAAAGCTTTCCAAATGTACAATTTTGTTATGAGATCGTCATCAGAATTCAAACGCCCAGTCACATTTCTACATCTTTTCAACTTTTTATTACGACCGCAAGTAGAGTACCTACGCGTGTATGATATGGGACCCCTACTATACAAAATATGACCAAGCATTAGAAAAAAATCAGCGTAAGTTCTTGAAAACAATGCAGTTTAAATGTCACTTGGAGCGTCTGCCGTATGAGGAGTCGTTGCAGAAATTTCAGCTACTTACACTACACTCAAGGCGTCTGTTACTGCAAACCATGATGCTCCGTGGACTGATACTCAACAAATTTGATTGCCCTGAACTTGTGAATAATATATCTTATATAGTGCCCAGAACTGTAATAAGGCGAGAGGCGCGCGCTTGTCCACTCTTTGCTACGACGACCTCTAGTCGTACAAATGCGGGTGAACGGGCGCCTCTTCACAGATTACCCAAAATATAAAACGAACATTTTGTTAAAATAGACATCTTTACGTTAGCTCACAATGTATCTAAAAAGGAATTAGTTAATGTACTTAAAACCTATTAATTAAGTCTAATAATAAAATAAACCCTACCTTTCTTCCATACTGTATGTAAGTAAATTAATACTTATAGTAATATGTGGAGACGTTGTTGATTGTACGTTAACCCACTATATTGTATGCTTAGATGTAAGACAAAATGTACAATTGTTTGTTCTCCCTATCATCATCTGCTAGGCAGATGATGCGGCTGTTATTATTTAGCCCTAATAAAATAAAATAAAATAAGATCGCGCATGTCATGACGTCATTTATGACGATTCACGCGACATCGTTATCGCGCTCACGCTAATTCGGTTTGGGCTTAAGCACGCTCAAATCGATTACATCGATTATTTTCCCAATTCTGAACACAACCTTAGTCCGCAGTGGTCCATAGAATACATATCTCTATATTACTTTACTCTTTGATACATATACTCCATTTTGTACTCCATACTCCTAATGTCAACCCCTCAGAACAACTGAGGTCAACCCGTACAAGCAAAGTTGCCACACATGATTTAATTGTTACAGGTTATTAAAACTTTAAATAATTTAATATGTAGTTTTAAATTATTTATGGCTAAAAATACAGTTATTTTCGAATTCCTCTATTTTTTCTCTACGATTTGGTGCACGTGTACCTCGAGGTACAGACGCCAGCACATCAACCTACCCGAAACTGTAAAATTTTCCCAATCAACTTTGAACCTTATACTTTAGCGATAAAGTTGAAAATCTATCAAAGAAATTTGACAGATTGTATCTAGTAGGTTGATGTGCTGGCGTCTGTACATACTCTATCTACGGTTTTCAATGATTTCCTCTGTCTACGTTTTCAATACTCGCGCTCAATTCCATAGACCAATTTTTCCTCTAAGCCATAGACATAGACTCCACATTCCACACCACCAACCAACCAATCAAATCAAGTAATAGTGTTCTCCAATCTCGATCTCAAATTCTCAATCCATGTTTTTGGATTTTGTGTCAAGCAATCAGTAGTACGCACTTATTTATTAATTTTGCTATGAGTAAAAGAGTGCTTTTTGTGTTGGGTTAGCTTGGATTTTAAAAGAATACTTTGCGGGCGGCGCGTAATAATAGCAATGAAAAGACGATGAGCCTGTAGTGCTGGAAGTGGTGGTGTGGTATTTATTTCAACAATTCTAATTTGTATAAAATAACGCGAAAGCAGTTATCCTAAAAGACTTCGGTACGTATTTGAGACTATGTATTAATATTTAGATACATAGTCTAAATGATTCTTCTACATTACACGACAAGTTTGTTTTGCAGTTCATGAGTAATAATATTGAACAAAATGGCCGCCAGCCGCCTTTACCGCAACAGACAGTACCATCAACGACGGCACCTACGGCGACGGCGGTAATCAACAAGAATACTAAGTCATTGGCTCCAACGGACCCACGGATTAAAAATGCCAATGTGAAACCGACCGAACAGCAAAGTAAAAAATGCCGCGACTTTGTGTGGGGCATTTGTACGAAAGGCGCTCAATGTAGGTTCCGTCATGAATTAGATGTGGAATCTATGAAAGACATTCTGAAGTTCTGCCACGATTATCAGAACAGAACGGGTTGTACCAGGCCAGATTGCACATATTTGCATACGTCAAGAGAAGAAGAAAACCTGTTTCTGACTACAGGTCAGATACCTAGAGCATTAGCTGAAAGGTATGCAGCAATGTCCACTGCACAGATGAACTCGTATGTGAGTGAGTATCTGGTGCAGGCCCCACCGCCACCTCCACCGCCGCCTCCGCCGCCAAGCTCAACCGCGCCACCAAGCTCTGCCGTGCCGCCTCCACCACTGCCAGCACCTCTGCCTGCCCTACTAGCGCCGCCGCCCCCTCCACCGCCGCCACCGCCACCACCAACAACTACAGCTGCACCTGTTAGGATGACACCACCCACATTCTCAGGTATTTGTTTTCGCCCTAGTTTTCGTCATAATTTGTGCCACGTCCAAAGAAACTGCTTTCTTCGAAGGAAATTCTTGATAGTTTGACCCCAGGAAAGCCTAAGGCAGGCAGGGATCACTAGTATGAAGTAAAAAGTACCATGGACATGTAAAACTGCTACAAAACATTTTCTTTTTTTATTTACAAACATCTTTCTCAGTAGTTTCTTTAAAAACAACTACATAGTCCTCTGTATGGAAAGAGGCCTTTGTCGTGCAGTGGGTCAATGCTATGGCCAACTGACAGGTGTCTGGAACGCACTCTCTTAGTGGGTGCACTCGTAAGGTATCCAATCCCCTAGGACATTACCTGCTAAAAGTATACTAACTAAAAGTCCTCTGCTCCTCCTGTATTATTTGTAGTAAAAGTAATAATATGTTAGACAATGTTTATTGAATCTGTACTAATATAACAGGTGTAAAGAAAGCCCGAAGTGGAGTCTAATTATTTTATGAAAACAAACTTAAATTTGACTTTAAATACCCCCACAACCCCATACTGTTGTATGCACTCATAAGAAACAATGTTTTATGTGCATTACATTGAGCAGAAACATTGCTTTGCATTGCTCACACTTTAATAAATGTGAAAGTCTGTCTTTAACCTTTTCACACTTTCACAGCTCAATGGAGGCACACTGATAGACCATGAAGTGGATAAGGACTTAATCTCATGGTACAATTTCCAACTCCCACGCAAGTGAAACTGCAGATAAAAGCTAGTAAACTAATAATTTCATACTTGTTAGTGCCTCCTGTCAGGTCACAATTGATGAAATTACCCCTATGGCCAATATTCCCTAACCGTCATAATTCATGAAGCTCTCCTTGGGTAACTAGCTGGATCAAGAGCCTATTATACGGGATGGAAAAAATCTATGGGCCCTGGAGGGAAACCACTTTAAATCCTTAAGATAGATTATTTTACTTATAGGAAACATTTCTTTATTTTTAAAAAGAAACAAAACTGCTTTTACGGATTTCTCGACTAGCTTATAATAACCGGGAATTGAACCAGAACAAAAAACACTCACTAATTTATTTACTAATCAATAGGATTATTGTTTATTATAAAAACTCTCAAATAAACATTTGGTCATAAAATAAAAAAGATCATGAAATCTAACATTAATTTTATTTTATCATCAATTCTAACATGAAGTACATGCAAACATGAAAGAAAATGATTACCTAGCAAGACTTGAACTATTTAAAATTACAATTTTGTTACAGTTTAATAATTTAACTGATCTTAGTCTTTTTTTTAATTCACTTTGTGTAGCCTTCTGCAAAGCATTGTGGTGTATCATGCTCCTTATAACATTTTCTACCTCAAACCCTCAACTACAGTCTCATAAGACTTTGTAAATAACATTTTTTACATGGTCCCCTCACCATATCACTGTAGAGCTAAATTGCAATTCTAGTTGTTTGAAAAGTAATAATCGATAAAAATGTCCAAAAAATCGTTTGAATTTCAAAATTGCAGTACTGTTCCTCAAAAAAATTTTTTAAACTTGTACAGAACACCTCTTCTAAGAAGGAAATGTGCATAGAATTATTATCACCAATTTAAAGATTTTTTTTATCTAAGTCTTCAACAAGGTTTATAACATGTCTTTTCTTTGTTGACAGTCTAGGTAATGTTGATTAAAGCCCTTGTGTAATAAATATTAGATATCATGGATATGAAAAGAAAGAAAGAAAAAATATTTATTGCGACTCGTGTAGTTTTTGATCATAAACTTTATAAAAAATATTTAACACTACATATAAAATAACAGCAAAAAAATCACGTTTGTTGTATGGGAGCCCCTCTTAAATATTTATTTTATTGTTTTTAGTATTTGTTGTTATAGCGGCAACAGAAATACACATTCTGTGAAAATTTCAACTGTCTAGCTATCACAGTTCATGAGATACAGCATGGTGACAGACAGACAGTGGAGTCTTAGTAATAGGGTCCCATTTTTACCCTTTGGGTACTTAACCCAAAAAAATAGCCTACGACTTATTCTCAGACCTACCAAATAAACACAAAAGTTTTCATAAAAATCAGTCAAGCCGTTTCGGAGGAGTTCGATAACAAACACTGTGACACTAGATTTTTTATAACAAAACCGCATTACGTGTCTTTCTGCATAACCACTTAGGTCTTTTAAGCTACAGAAAAGATTTCGATGTGGTTTTCACTATCATTTAATCTCTAAATGATAGTGAAAACCACATCGAAATCTTTTATCAGACCATTTATTGCAGAAGGTTTTTGTTTAAAATACATTATTATTTCTTTAGATTAACATAAAGAGGGCGCGCTGGACGTTGGTTTAAGCACATTTTTATTTTGTAGCAAGTGATATTATTGTTATAATAATTATGTTTTCTTTCACAGCTCCACCTCCCTTCAACACTCCAACAATGTTTTCAGTTAGCCAGCCACCACCTCCACTACCGCCCATGTAAGTAGTTATTAATCTACGTTATTTAAATATTTCAAGTCAACAATTTTCGAACATGGGATCCAAAAAATTAAAAACCATGAAGTAAATATTTTACAGTATGTTTTGTTAACATTTCAGGTTTGACGCAAGTAGACCTCCTCCTCCATTTACAACTGCAAGTAAAAGTGGCGCAATGAAACGTGCTGCGGGGCCTTCTGAGGGTAAATTATCTTACTACATTATTATCAGATTTTTTGCCAAATTTTACCAATTCAATATTAAAAGAGAATGGGTACTGAAGTATGGGAATTTATTCCACCCTCCTATAGCCATAAGATATAAACCAGTCTAATGATATATTTACTGATTTAAATAATTATATAAATCTTCAACATATTTCACCAAGTTATATTTGTTCGGATATTTGACTATTTCATGCAAACTGGATACTTCATGTTTTTTTGTATTAGTAAAAAAAATATTAACAACATGCAACAATTTAATTTGATAATTCACATTGTTGCTCTAACTCTGAATGGCCTAATAAACTACACAAATAATCCCCTAAAGGCTTGGAAGAGAACCAGCCATTGGTATAAATCTTATTGCTATTGAGGGGTGGGGCAGATTAGATCATTTAAATTCAAAGGAGTTAATTGCTCAGCGAAAAGCAAAAAAGAATATCAATTGTCTTCAATGAGTTCAAGAAAAGTTAAAATCAGAATAATTCATTCTAGCATGCGCGAATACTTAGCAAAGAATATTATGGAATACCTTAAATATAATTTTACTGTGACATGCAATATCCCTTTTTACTATAATTACTAAATCAGTTTAGGCTTTGTGCGTGCAACAAATATCTGTTTCTGATAAGTTGTAACAACTTGATCTACTAACTTGTTTATTTGTTTTTACGATTTGTATTGTCACATTCTTTTGACTGGACGTCAGTTTTCGTAATTATTGTGCCATAATAGATAATTATCACATCCAAAATGATGTATTACATTAAAAATCAAGATTTTTTTCACACATTTGCTTGTACAGGCTGAGTTTATGAGAGGTAGGGCAAAGTGGTAAATGAGCCCAGTGGGGGCTCCATTTAGGAGAAAACTAAAACTACGTTATATAGTGGATTTTTTTATTAGTTTTTGGTTTACCCATAAAATTTAATAAAGAGGTGCAAAGGAATGTATGAAATTAAATAAGCGAAAAATTCACCTACGTTTTCTCTGAAGGACATCATTCATAATTTTATAAAATTGAAGTACCAAGATTTTTTTGCTGTAGTATACAGTCATTGGTCTTTTACTTGGCCTTGAAAAAAAAACTTCATACATTTTCGATTTAATAAATTAACACAAACAAATTAAATGCCCTACCATGGCATGACATTTCGAAAATCTTCTAGAAAACGGAAACAATACTTTTAAGTCCAATTTTAATGGCCTTGTTACAAACTGTCATTGAAATAGTTTATCTAGTTTTTTTGCGGTTTTTTCTGAGTAGAAATGAGAATAATTTATAGATTAAACAACTATATCGTCATAGCCTTGCACAACAATGTTATTCTCTAATCCTTTCTGGAGGGGTTATGTCTATGTAACATCTAGCATAGCTCATAAACCATACAGGGTGTCCATCGACGCGAATTAATGTTTATTTGGCCGGTGCTTTCACATTTAAGTCGGGGGGTTTTTTTTTTCAACATGTGTCATTCGACTTGGGTACTTCATACTGCCAAGTCATAAAAACGTTTCTTTGCATTTTTATGTAATAAATGACAACTATTTTATCTGGTTTTATTAAATTAACTTAAAAGCAAGTAAATTAAATTAAAAGCAAATGAAATAAAATAACGACTATAATCTGCGACGTTTTATTGTGTGTTGGGCCTGATTATCTTAGACTTAGAAAAAATAAAATATTTATGCACTAGAACATAAAAAGCGATTTTATGTCGCCTACGCACAACATAAAGACGAACTTTTAGAGCATGAGAAGTGAAAACAATATTATTGCCGGTATGGTCGGCGTAGTTGATAAGATAATATTGCAGCCACATATTTGGTTAGATACGACTTTAAAATCAGACTGCTAGTATTCATAAAATGTGTTAACATGTGAGGGACTAAAATAAGCAATAGTTAAGCATTTAGCCACTACATTCCTTTATGTTACTTGAATTTATTAATATGATTTTTATTCAATTGCACATTTTGAATAACAGTCAACTACTCCATTGTATTAATATTAAATATGTTCTTTAGATGCTATTTTCATGTGCAAATATTATATATTTCCTTAGCAATAAATTTTGTTGAAAACATGAATGCATTTCTAATTTGCATTTGCGTAATTTCACATTTTAACCCTAACAAAGTCACAATAGGTACCTACCTATTTATATTAATTTATCGGAAGTGCATATTTGAACTCAAGCAAGCGGAAATGGATATTTTGTATCTGATTTTGAACCTCTGGTAAGCTTGTGAGTCGTACAGCTCGCATAACTTCTAAAGCTTGGAGGGTCGACAATAATTAAAAAAATAAGCTATTAATTGCTGGTTTCTTATGAATGTTTCATTTTACTTCATGACTCGCAGCAGTGTAACACAGTAAATGGTTTGTGGGGGCCAGATAGGCAGTCGCTCCACGTTAAATGCAGGTATTCAGCTGCATCCTACATTCGGTTAGAAGCCCCCAACATAATTGGGAAAAGCTGGGCAGATGATGAAAGGTTTTTCTCAACTGGGCCATCCAATATCATAATTATTACACATGTTGAGTTTTTTCAATGAAATATACTTTTCAACACACTTGCTCGTAAAGTGAGCCTTATTATATCGTTCTTAGGACCATAAACCGAACTATAACACACACGTGCATAATAATATTACACACAAGTGCATAATATAATTATCTCTACAAAGTTAAGTTAGTACCTAACTGCAAATTATATGCGAGTCAACTGAGCATTTTCAATGTAACCGGGTAACAAATTTTTTTTTGTAACAAAAAAGAGCGTTTTATGCCGCTGAAAATCCATTTACATTTTTGGAATGAATAAATGTGTCCCTAATCATGACGAATATATATATATATATTAATGATTCTAATGACTATAATTCTGTAAATACATATCTATTAAAGTCTCGAATCATATTTTGATGAAGATACAACCTGATACTGACCTGCAAATTGCAAAAAAACTCCCGGAACTAAACGGAAAAGACCCTGACTGGCGTTCTATTATTGCGGATTCTCACTGAACTAATGTATAATCTCTATGCCAATAGTACTTTCTAATTCCACACTAATTAAACTACAATTTGACATACGACAACACTACGATCAGTGTAATCTAGGTCTAAACATTATTTTGTGTTTATTAAATTTTTCTATAGGATGTATAGCCGGTTTTGTCAGTGCTTTTATTTTTTCGTATATAAATATTAAATAGTACTCTGTGCTTAAACCTGCGCGCGCATCGCTAGCGAGGCGCGCGGAAAAACAAAACCAGCGCGCCATTTTCCATTCAAGTTAATATTTAACAATACAAGTCTGTATTTTTCCTCGCAAGTGTGTTGAAAAATGTCGTATGAAACGGGTGTGCATTGATCATTAGACACTCTGCTTTGTTATCGCGCTCGCCTGCGGCTCGCGCGAATAATACCGCCTCGAACGTGGTAATCAACATAGCACACATGTATCATAATGTACTATTAGAAAAGTGTTTGTGTGCTCAATTTTGTAGAATACAAGATTTTATATTTTATTACTCCTGTTTAATCCGATGTTCCATGATTATGAATAATCTCAGAGGTATTTGGAACTAAGCTCGAAAATTGCGGTAAATAATGTCTCTAAAAAGCTCTAAAAGTGTGTGTTGGGTCCAAAATCAGATATGCAGTATAACTCATTTCTACATGTATAGGTTAATAAACCAAGGATGACTTGACAAATAGATTATTCATTTATTCCCACTGGTGACACTGAACAAAAAATGCTATGAGTCTGCAGTGGCAATACTCATCACATTTTGTTTTTGTGATCCTTGGTTTATCATGTTATTACTGTTTGTTAAAGTTTAAGTTCCTTAACCGCTTCCCAATTAATAAGTTCAATGCATTTTGCTCATATTTTTAGTAATAAAATAAACTTAGGATAGCTAATGTTATTTGCTTGGCGCGTATTTATTTTGTTCCCAGCCGGGCCAAGCAAAGCGAGGAAAGCGGAGTGCTCCAAAGTAGTTGAAACTGTCTGCGAAAATTGTATCCAGCGGGAACTCAGGTTTGAAATAATAAGATTCTTCTCCATATTAATTTGCCCGCATGATATAATTTGAAATATATTTAAGTAATAATAATTGACGCTGTGTTATTTTACCGGGAATTGTTTGATATGATGAAGTATGAGAGTGGTCATGAATCGGCGAGTGTTAATAAGCGAAGCGCGTTCTGATTCAAATTATAATATTTTGAGAAGCGAATTTTTAGTATTCAGTATGTATATTTGCTTGCATAATGCAAAATTTTATAAATACGCAGACATCTACCTCGTCAAGTTAAATTGTCCGGTTTACTTTAATGAAAACTAACATCATAACGGTAAAGAATTTAATGGTAAATTACTCGTGGGGTTGAAATGGAAATAAAATGCTGTGCGATAAAATAACAAGTAAATAAACAAAAAAAAAAAAAAATGTTAATCAAAATAACAAAAAGAGCCAAAATACTTTTTAGAACTAATATTTTAATTTGCAAAGCACTATGCTATGTAATGTATGTAAGTCTCGGTTACATCACTTGGATCAATATAATTAAAAAATATTCACATTGCAAGCAATACACATGGTATGAGCCTGCACAGCGATGATAATATCTAAAATTCTAAATAATGATACAGTGGCTCTTGGTTTTATGGTCTAGTGTTGTTGAGCGTTATCGCGCCCTGTTCACCATACTATCCGGTAATCATCACAACTGTACGGTTGATTGGAGATCGCTTATTTGATATTAGAAAATAGCTGCTACACGCTAACACACCTGTTTAGTTTTATGAAAAGCATTGCTTGACTAAACTTTTATACATATCTTTAGGAGTGAGCTGTACCTTCAGGAATTGCAAAAATTGGAGCGCGAGAGTGAATACCAATCATATATTTATGAGAAAAAGTCTGCGGAAAATGCAAATGGCCGGTTGCTGTTGAAGTCAACAGTAAGTCCAGAGCTGTTCCGCATACTGGATGAATACACGGAGGTAATATAGTCATGAACGTATCAAATATTTGACTGTATATATTTCATACAAATATTGACAATTATTAATTTGTTGTCTTCATATAGGAGCCGACTCAGCAGGTGCAAGTTCAAGATTTGCTGGGTCAGTTCAATCAAACTTCATCGTTCGATTCTGTAAGTCTGATAACTTTTTTTGGTGTAATTATTGGGGAAAATTTCGTAAAGCCTTTCGTTGAAGCATGTCCTACATCTGCTTAAACAAATTTAAATCCGAAGACTGTATGGGCCAGTCCAGGGTCACAACATTGTTTCTACTGCCATTGACTTATCACTCGAGCATGCGTCGCATGTGCAATCTTGAACCTTATGCAACCGTTGAGGGCACCATATCCCTGGTTTTTTTTTTGTTTGTTAAAGCTTTAACAAAAAAAGTTTTGAAGGTAATTTAAATACTCTATTTTTTTAACTGTCTTGCACTATTTTTTACTACAATGGGCAAAATCAAACTACACCAGATTCTTGTTATGGCTCTATATTGTCTCTGTTTATTGTTCATGTTAAATGAAACTCATTTGTACTGTTCAACAACTCTAAATTAAGCTAAATACAGAATTCCATTTAAAAAAACGGCCATGTGCGTGACGGTCCATGTAAAATGAAGGGTTCCGTAGTTGGAATGAATTTATCCCAAAAACAAAGCTAACATTGTAGTTGAAAAACATGTTCTCCCATACATCGTTAAACGTCACGGTCAATTCTCCAACTGCAAATGTAAGTTTGTGCAAAATTTTATTTTTTTTGTGATAAAAATGATCTTGAACTATTTCCTTTAATTGTACTATGAGACCTTGATTCTTTGTCCGGTGAACGTCATGCGCGTACGAGCCCTCACGACGGGGGATGCTGTTGTCCAGGGTGGGGTCGTCTTGGCGCTGTCTCTAGACATCGCCAATGCTTACAATACCCTGCCCTGGAGTTGCATTAGGGAGGCACTCCGGTGTCACCAGATGCCGACCTACCTCTGTCGCGTGGTCGAAGCCTATCTGCCGAGAGATGTCGTGCGGTGTCCCACAGGGATCGGTCCTAGGGCCGCATCTGGGACATCGGGTACGACTGGGTGTTGCGCGCCGACCTCCCTAGCGGCGTCAGCGTGACTTGCTACGCTGATGACGCGCTGGTCCTTTCGCAGGGGAGGTCACACCAGGCGGCGGCTGATTTAGCGACACGCGGGGTTGTGACAGTCGTTGAAAGGATCCGGCAACTGGGACTCGAGGTGGCCCGGCGCAAGTCTGAGACCATGTGTTTTTATGATCCTCGGAATGCGCAACCGTCGGGTTCCCAAATAACGGTAGGAGGGGTTCACATCGGCGTCGAGTCGACGATGAAGTACCTGGGACTTGTCTTTGACAGCCGGTGGTACTTCTTGGAGCATTTCCGATGTTTGGCTCCCAGACTGGAGTGGGCCGGGGCTGCCTTGAAGCGGCTCCTGCCCAGTCTAGGTGGTCCAAACGCCTCCTACCGGAGACTCTACGCGGGGGTCGTGCGGTCCATGGCCCTTTACGGGCCACCGGTATGGGCGCGTTCATTGATGCGGCGACCAGCCGTTGAACGCGTCCCAGAGGGTCATGGCCGTCCGGCTAGTCCGGGGATACCGCACGGTCTCCGGGGAGGCTGCGAACCTCCTTGCCGGATTGCCGCCATGGGATCTGGAGGCAAAAGTCCTCACCCACATATGGGAGTGGCGCGAGGAGGCAAAACGCCGGGGCGTAACTCCGCTGCCGCGAGAAATCACGGCACAGCGGACAGTGCTCCGGCGGGATCTCATGGCGACATGGAGAGTGCGACTGTCGCAAGTCAGATTTTAAGTCCCCTCTCTGAGGATTGGCTAGAGAGGCGCCACGGCGTCCTCACCTTCCGCCTAACGCAGGTCCTCACCGGGCACGGCTGCTTTGGGAGATTCCTGTTCCGGATAAGGGAGGAAACGCCCTGGTGTCACCATTGTGTGGATCGCCCGGAGGACACGGTGGAGCATACGGTGGAGGTCTGCCCAGCTTGGGCAGAGCACCGCCGCGTCCTCACGGCGGCGATCGGCGGCGGCGATCTTTCTCGTCAGGCCCTAGTCCAGGCCACGATACGGAACGAGAGAGCATGGGACGCCGTCGCCTCCTTCTGCGAAGCAGTAATGCTCGCGAAGAAGGAAGCGGAGCGCGTGAGGGAAAGGCAATCTTTGCGCTCTCACGCCCCTAGTCGCCGCAGGAGACGCCCTGGGCGTCGGGAATCGATAGCCGATTCCCGGCCACCGCAGGCGCGGGCTTGCGGACGGCGAGCAATGGGCAGCTCGCCGTCCGGAAAGGACCAGGCCCGGGTCGACGGCGCGTTGTGTTCCACGCGCGCCTCAAAGGCAGTCTGACACGCCCTCCCGCTCCGCCCAGAGCGGGAGAAGTTATTTGAAAACTTTCCACCCAAAAAAAGGAGACCTTGCTTCTGGATGAATTTAATGATTGTATTTTTTTTTTTGTTGCGTTACTTTAGAAGCTTGACTTTTTAAGGGTTTCTCCGCACCGTAGACTTACGTATTTGTCATTAATTTCAACCTAATTCCTTCACGCGTTCTTGAGATAAAAGGTCTTGACAGACTGACAGAGGAAGGGCGAACGGACAAAAAAGTCCTATGATCGCCGTATCTCTACGTTGACGTCGTGGTGGGGCTTGCGCGCTCCGAACTCTAAGCTCGTGCCGGAAGAGTTTACTTTGTCCGAAGGTCTAAGGTGAGTAGCCAGACCAAGAGAGATACAGAAATCCGCAGGGCAGCATGTGGCGAGCTGTTGGGCAGTAGCCCCGTTGTTCCGGGAGAAGTCTTGTACCTCACCTCTGGCTTGCCTTTATTGGCCGGCTGGAGTGAACAATGACGAGGAACAGAGCTCCCACCTCATTCTTGCCTTTATGAATGAGAATGCCTAGGCATTCTATACATTGCCTAAAACGTTCAGGCTATGTGTATAAAATACGATTCATTTCATACATTGCCTAGGTATTGTATAAAATGCCCGAAGCGCATCAGGCAATGTGTATAATGAACGACCATTGCATCCAATGTCGACGGAGCCCCTATTTCTGTGAAAAGGGTTTAAAGTAACCTAACCAAACCTAACCTCGGGGTGCCCTTCACTCGCTCTTGCATCCTACGTCACGTATCAACCGATTGCAACCATGCAACCGATTTTACCTGAAGTTAGCAAGTATTACTATAGCGGCCGTGTGTTGTAAGCAAGATAGTCCTTACGGTGTATAGATGTTCGTTTCTCCCATGGTACTTACATAACATTGATAAAAACAGACTAAATCTATTTACTTTACATATTGCCGGTGAACCAGCAGGTATTCTATACAATCCCTGGGAAATGTATACATTACCTAGGTAAAGTATGTAACGGACACTAATATTCATAATATTTCATAAGTTGCCTGGACGCCTCAGGTATTCTATACATTGCCTAGGTATTGTATAGAATACCTGAATTATACAGATTACCGGTAACATATATATTAAACATTGATCAGGCAGGGGTCATAGTTCTTCCATAGTTCTTGGCAACCAGTCCACTTTAGCCACCCAAACCCATAGTCCAACTTTTTATTTTTCCATATCCTGCAATAGTCCTACATCAACCGGGGGTTATCCTTGGGTGCACTTGCATAGTGCATACAGGGATAATCGTCGGTTGGTGTCACATTTTATTAAAATTTCCTAAGGGGCCTCTGCGAGTTGGCTTCGGCCCCTCGTACGCCTTCCAAAGGACCGGGACTCAATGGTCCCGAGATATGAAAAAGAAAATAATAATAATCCATTTATTTCAGGCGACGCAGGCCCATAGATAAATACCTTAACCTAAACATACATATTTTTTTAATTATAAAAACTAAACTATTGTGCACGAAGTGATTACTGTGTCGGCGTCGTGTTGCGAAAACGACGGTACGCCACACCATTCGGCCAAAACTCTTCCTTCATGAAGGTTTCTAGGTACTGTGTTGGAACCCGCACCACAAACGATTTGAAGTTTATGTTGTGGCGCGATTCCAACCGTTCTACTCTCAAAGTCCACTTGGTCTTACTTCTGATGTATTCGACGATGTCTTCAGCCACTGTGGAGTGATGCAGACGGGATACGTACAGCTGTGTCGACGGTGTTGCAGGACGCAGCAACATATTTGGTCCCGCCAGTGCAGTACCACATCGATTACGCCAAGTGGGCTTCCTACGTTTCGACTCCACCGTCACGAACCCCTCTTTGTCTGCCTGCCCTTTCTTCGGGGCTGGGGCCAAAATACTAGGAGCCGTTCCATTGCGGTTCCTAGAAGCCCCTTCCATTGACTTTGCACTTTTGGCAAAAACTTTCTTCTGTTGCTGCTCCATTTTTTGGATGGGAGGTTGTGCAGCGACTGCTGAGTAGGCACGGCGAGGTGTTGACGTGCCAACTTCTGATGACGCCTCTACGGGGGTAGAGGCGGTATCGGCGGGGCGCGGTAATGCATCGTTTGTAGTGACAGCGGCCGGTGACGAGTCCAATTTCGCTGACTCGAAACTGGACAGCGATGCGTTGTTTGCACCACGACGAGTGTTCACCTGATGCGAACTCAGGTGACCTACATACCGCTACAGTATTGCGTAAGTTAACTATATCGGCACGTAACTCTCTGATGGTGTTTTGAGACGCATCCAGCTTGAAATTCACCTCGGCCAGGCTTGCCTTCAGAGTAACAATATCCTTCAGCAGCCTGGTGACGTCGACGTGGTCAAAAGTGACGGGGGGCAGCTTCCGCAGCTCCTTTGCCACAAAGGTCGGCACGTCGTCGGGGTCAGTCTCCTTAAATACCCGAAACATGTCTTGGAGACTCCTCTCTCCCTTTTCGTCCCTCCTGCGGGACGGCATTCGGTCGGCTAAGTCGAGCGACGTGTACAGTGTCGTCTTTGCATTGCGTATCTCGTCTTCGGTGTAGCTCGAGGTGCAGATCTGCACGAGGCTAACTTCGTCCATGAAGTCCAGTTGATGTTGCAGGAACGCCAGGAGCTCGTTGACTATAAGTTTTTCGGAACCCATGACAGCGACGGCTAATGCCTTGCTAAGCGCTAAATAAATTATTCGTTGCGAAGAGTGATGCGCGACCGTTTCCAAACGCGCATCGAACTCGAAATGAGGGTTCCTTTTTTCCTTTTGAGGTATGGAACCCTAAAAACTCAATTTTGATCTCCAAGCTCTTTACTGCTTTTGCTCTACATAAGTCAACGACAATTTCTATAGTAACTTAAATATGGCCTATATTATTTCTCATGATAATAATTATGTAATTGGGTTGAAGTGGTCAGATGGGCATTCGTTTCATGTAAAATACTGGTATTCAGCTACATCCGATTAGACTGGAAGCCGACCCCAACATAGTTGAAAAAAAGGCTAGGCAGCTTGATTATTTCTCATATGAACAAAATGTATTTAATTCGGTTGGCCACCCGCTGTGTTGACGAGATGTTGCCAAGAATTGCACATTGCCCGTGTAAGCCTACCATTACTATGGACATAAATCAAAGACGTATTCATTATTACACATAATTTCCAGGAAACATCGACAGTGCCGAGACAGTTCTTACTCCAGCTAATGGGATGCGTTTTGAAGCAAAGAACTCTCATGGAACCTGTAAGTATAACAGATAAAACCGGCCAAGAGCATGTCGCACTACACTCAGTCACCAACACAGTCTGTGGAACGGTCGCTGGCGTGTCGTAATTACGTATAATCCTGCGCGTTTACTAATTCGTTTTCTAAAATAAAAGTAGTAACTGTGTCGCAAACCTCAATTATAATTTTCCTATAAAATACTCTATTAAAATAAGAAAGATAGAAACCTAGGAGATATAAAGGGAGGGGCGGGGACGGAAATATTTTGTAAGTTTTGAGTTATCTCTTCAAGGCTGCTAAACCAAACAAGAGAATATTTAGAAAGCTCTTAACACGATATGTTAACAAACCCTCTTTTTTCTAAGTTCGAACTGAACCCCAAATGAAAAAATAGGGTTTTTTGTTCTTTGGCGAGCTATCTGTGTGCTTGTCACAGAGATCTAAAAATATGCCAAAATTCGAATTCCTTTATTGCATTGATCTCGAGAAAACCCTCTGTGGCAGACTGGTTAAAAAGTTGTCTATTTTACTGAATTTTTCAGACGCCCGTGCCTAGTATCGGAATGGATGAATCGTCACTGTTGCACTCGCTGACTACACTTACCAGGAGAGCAAACCCAATCAGTCACACATCTTCTGATGTGATACAGGCAGTGTTGGAAGTCATTCGTAATTGTAAGTTATATATTCTTTATTTAAAACCCCTGTGATGTAAGTAAATGGTCGATGATAGTGTAAACTTGACATTTAACATAAAATGAGAATACTCAAAATGTGAATACCAGTCTATACCACAAAACTTTACAACTATTGGATTGGATCATTTAGTTCCCTTCAAAATGGTTGAGCTGAATGGTGCTTATCGATACGTCATGTTTAATTTATTTTAATTTTTGATTTGTTTTTCTTTTTATTACGGACGGTTTTAATTTCAACCTGAATGATGTGACCAATATATTAATTTAAAAAGTGTGGAGTTTCTTGTCTGTTCTTCTCTATAGGGAGCTACTACGCTTAAGAATGGGCATCTTACTTCATCTTTCTGCCTGGCTAACCCCTTGAAAAATCAAAAGTGTCAGTTATTGGTTTAATTATAAATGCTTTGAGTTTGATTACAATTTACAAAGTTGTCAAGTGTTTGTACAACAAATGTCGAGCCTATGTGGCTTAGAGTTTTGTGTTGTACGAACACTAAAACAGAAACACCTACAATATTTAAATTGTAGTGACAAGTAAACAATTTAGGGTAACACAAAAATTTACATACCGAATCCTACTAATATTCTCATCAATAGTTAATCGTACGTTCAAAATTCAAGCATTCATGATTAATTAATCTAATCAAATCAAATCAGTTTTAATTTTATGCGTCAACAAGTAATTTAAGTCCTCATAGCGAGATCTTCTTTTGCGCTATCCCAAAAATCGTCTGTTTTGAGTTAAGTCAGTATTCCATTAAGCATGCGAAATGTGAAAGTTTATGAAGATGTTTGGATGTTTGTTACTCAATCACTCAAAAACTACTGATCGGATTTGGGTGAATTTGGTACAGAGTTTATAACCAGGATTAAAACATAGGATACTTTTTATCCCGATATTCCCACGGGATCGAAACCAACTCGGGTGAAACCGCTGGGCGCTGCTAGTGTGTTATAAATATTATTATGTAATGTTTTTGTTGCATTGTTCAGCTCTAGAGACAGTAGTAGTGTAGAAGACAATGTAGCATTAAGGACGTACAAAATACGCATAAATTTAACACGGAATTACGGATTCCACTGTGGTTGTTAGATTCTGAGTAAGTAATTCTACAAGGGAATATTTACATCAGCCTTTAGGTGAACATTTCAAGCATGCCACAAGAATAAGTAACGGTCTAAATCCGACTCAACAGTTGCTAAAAAGTTCAGAAATAAAAGGATTATATAAAACTATAGAAAAAGGGTAATTTATACAGGGTGTAAGGAGAACGCTTCCGAAGCCAGAACGTAGATTATATACAACCTAAATACAAACCGATACCAATAACCTTTCGCTTTATATTGGTTATTTTCAAGACTTCATATTTTGTAAACGCGCAATGGAAACCGTACAACACGTGAGGTCGCTGACACGCAAGGCAACGTCGCGCTACCACGTGACCGTGCGCCCGGGCTTCGTCGCGGGCGCCTAGCGCTCCGTACGGCCGAGTCACGCCGAGTCACGGGATTTACAAACACCACTTTCAAAATGCCTACCCCTACAACACTTCACAAAATTTTGAATTTTTATCGCATAAATAGCCCACTGTTAAAAATTAAAGTTGACATAGCCATTTTACGTAAGTACCTGTCTAAATCCTTTGCGACCTTATGATGTATGGCTCGAAGTCTCGAACTGCGCTCCATCCATTTCAATACAATGCCAGGCCGCTGTGTCGACCCGTGAACACGAGGTATTAGTGTAAGGATCCTCAACACATTCTGCACGTAGTTTATTAGAAATGCTCAGTATTCTGCCCCGCATTTCATCAGCACTGTCACATTCTCGATCATCATGTTGCCGTATTCACAAACACTGTACACGTATGACTCAGGCATTGTTTAATACAACAAAAAATAATAACTAAAACACAATAAAACAGCACTAAAAACGTAGCAATAACACAAATTAAGCCTGCCTAAGGTATTAAGTCCGCCTCTGTACATTTTTGTGCTTGAAGTATTAAATAAATAAATAATTTCATTATCCACTTTAAATTGATTGGGTTTACTTACTAAATTAAGGATACAGTTATTGCAATAAAGTAGCGCGCGTGACTAATTACATTGACATAAAGGTCAAATTCAATTGATTTACGCGCACTAATTGCTTCAAACTGTACCTACACTCGATGAAAATGTTTTAGTCAATCACGGCTAAAGTTGCGGTCGCGACTTTATTTTATTTACTATCGATTATCGACTTACATACAAAGCAGTAATTGCACGACACAGTGCATCAATTTCAAACTGTTGACGCCTCTGTAATGTTTCTTCTTATTTATTTTGGCGGCGGCGGCGGCGGCGCTTTACAAAGGATGCCTAAGGTCGCCGCCGCGCCGCACTATGGAAAATGGTAGAACAAGCGCATATCAAAAATGCTTTTTACGAATATCATAATTTGGCTAATATGGCTATTTTATTAGGTTCTCTAATGGTCAAATTATAATATTCATTAGGATTTTTTCACTTAATACGCGAAATTATATTTTTTTTCATAGATAGAAATACATAGAAGACAGAAGTGCGAAACTCAAGTCTTTGCGTATACATGTTTCAATACCATATTGTGAAAAAATACTTGGTACAGATATGCAGTATTTTACATTTTTAGAAAGGTTATTTTATACTTTTTGCGATACAATTTAATGATTTTAAAAGTAAAGAAAAATATTTCAGTAATTACTTAAAAAGTGACATACCTTATTTCTCACTTATATTGTTTTTCGTCGAAGGTTTTCAGTGTTACCCACGTTTGCCCAAGCGCTACTTTTTGTGTTGAGTAGTAGTCTAACTATTCATAAATAGAATGCAAAAAAAATCAGCTGCGGAAATTTGCGGTTTTAGAAGATATGAGAAAAAAACTGATAAAAGTCAGTTCCCGAAAATTGGTATCTTTTGCGGTTTACCACTGACACCATTCACATGAACAATATGGAACTTTTTGGAGATTTTCTTCATTATTTCGTGATAATAAAGGGACCTTATCAAATTTGCACTCGGTTTGCGTGGGAAATTATAAGATAATAATGATTTAGGTACCAATTCGATATTGTAAAATGAGTATATAAAGGGAAGCAAAAACTATTCGAACCATCTACATCAGTGTAACTTCAAGTGAAGCAAATCTCATCTACGCCTATTATTTCTGCAGATTGTGAAGTGTTAAAATGTCTTCCTTCAGCTGTACCAAACGAGACTTCATAATCCCCTATATCGAGGGCGGCAAGACCATGGAATCATTATCCAAAGTTTTAGTGCAAAAACTCAATGTTTCTGAAAACAACTTGTGTTTTATAATTAGTGACATACAAAGGCACATTCTTCCTATTTTCAACAAACGCTGGGCCCTGGCATCTCTGAAAAAAGAAACATTTTTACAGAAGAATTGTACTTGGTTGGACTCAAGGTATTCGTTAAATTTACCGGATTCTGAACAATATTCTACGCCATCAACATCTGGCCAACGAGGAAGAGCATGCTTGGCTTATGGAGACTCCTCAGAATCTACCAAGAAGAGGAAAAACACTCTTCTACTCCAAGAATATGGCTCCGAACATATAAAAAACGCCTATGTGCAGGGACTACGGGCTTTACGTGAGTACACAGAAGCTCATCTTGTCGAAGAATTAAGAACCGCTGACACTCAAAAGAAATTAGATTTCTCAAGTAAGTGGAACGACTCAGACCAGATGAAGATTCTTTCCGATACAGAAGCATTGAGTGCTTTTATAGATTTAGATCTAACAAAAGCACAATATATGTACCTGAAAAACTTAACCAACGAACGAAAGTGTTGTATATTCCCGCCTTACTACAAAATACAAGAAATAAAAAGATCCTGTTATCCACCATCTTCTACGATCGAAATCACGAATACTTATGCTAAAGTGATTAATATCCAAGATTTATTGGATCATACTGCTGCTAGAATTTTAAAAATCGATTCTGTTTTCCAAAAACAACATAGAACATTGATCCTTTATTGTAAATGGGGATGTGATGGTTCATCTGGTCAAAGCCAATACAAGCAAATACTTGCAGAAGAGTCGGAAACAATTTCAGATGCCAATTTGTTCATCACTTCATTAGTCCCCATCAGATTAGTTGATGTGCAATCGGGATCCGTTGTTTGGCAAAATCCGGTACCTTCATCTGTCCGTTTTTGCAGACCCATTTCTATTGAGTTTTGTAAGGAAACTCCAGAAAAAACCAAGGCAGTTGTCGATGATATTAAAAAACAAATTAGGGCTGCACAAGCATCACTTATAAACAAAGATGGTGTTGTAGTAAATGTGAAGCATGAACTATTTCTAACGATGATCGATGGAAAGGTGGCTCAGGTCCTTACAGATACTCCATCTGGTTCCACGTGCACGATATGTGGGGCTACTCCACGGCTAATGAATGACCTATCGAAAGTAACTGCCAGACCTGAAAACGAAAACGCCTACCAATACGGATTGTCTACCTTACACGCCTGGATTCGCTGCATGGAAATGATATTGCATATTTCCTATAATCTTTCGTTTAAGACGTGGTCTGCTTCAACTGAGGAAAATAAGAGATTAAAAAAAGAAAAGAAAGAACTTGTTCAAAAACGTTTCAGGGAGGAGTTAGGATTAATCGTCGACAAACCTCGGCAAGTTAGCGGGAATACGAACGATGGCAATACCGCACGAAGATTCTTCTATAATAGCACTTGCTCATCGGAAATAACAGGTGTAGATGAGGCATTGATTAAACGCCTGTACATTATCTTGCAAGTTTTATCTTCTGGAATGATGATCGACCCTGAAAAATTTGGGGAATATGCAATAGAAACTGCAAGAATCTATGTAAGTAATTACGATTGGTATTATATGCCATCCTCCGTTCATAAAATACTCATACACGGGGAAAACGTTATCAAACATTTTGCGGTGCTTCCTATTGGACAGCTATCGGAAGACGCACAAGAGTCTCGCAACAAAGACTACAGAAACATTCGACTTCATCATGCCAGAAAGTGTTCCCGATCTGCTACAAATGAAGATGTCTTTAAAACGCTTTTATACACGTCAGATCCATATATAACAAGTTTGAGAAAACCGTACGTAAGAAATGTGAAAGAACTTGAAGAAGAGGCACTAAGTCTTTTAAGCGTGGCACCTGAAAGTGAACCCACCTTTACCGACCCTGATCCTGAAGTGGTATAAGTTAAAATAATATTTATAATTAGTTATTACTTATATTTGTACCTAGCTACATCATTTCCTGAAGCCAGAGTATAGGATGTACCTATTAGTAATATGATTTTAATTTAGTAAATTGTTTTCATATATAAATATATTGTTTACCTTGCTTGTTGTAATTAACCATGGTTTAATCTTTTTAGTCATTATAAACTTGCATTCCATTTGAAATAAATTTTTAACTATTTTTTTCGTGATTTTTTCCCATTTCTTTCATTCTATGCAAAAAAACATACATAGATATACAAGAAAACAGGATAAACTACACATCATTCGAATCTCCAAACCTTACTGCATATTTGTGCCAAATTTCATCACGATACGACAAAAATTCATGAAGTTACAGATTTTTGATCCGATACCGACCTATATTTTCCATAGTGCGCCGCCCCGCACCGCCACGCGCCGCATAGGAGCCGTGGACGCCTCTTTCTCAAACTAGGTGACCCGGGTTCAAACCTCGATATGGGTCTCAAGGTTAAGAAAGGTTAACTTGATTTTTCTGATTTGTAAGCAAAATTTGCGAACATTCGGATCAAAATAAAATTGAAACCCTGTTCAAGGGGAAAATCATTACGATCCTTGCATGAATGGAATCCGAAACCAGATATCCCACAACTAGGTAGAAGTGAACTGAAAAGACATTCGCTTCAAGCGATCGAGTAAAGGTTAGGAGGAGAGGATAAATGATAAATGATTTTATTTTGTAAGTAGGTTTGTACAAACACTTTTACACGTCAATCATATTTTTTATAAAACTAGATGAGGTCGGCGTTTCCTATCTGACTACTCTGAGAAGAAAGGCCGAAACAAACTCAGAGGTCACAGTCTCTTTTAAAGTCCAGACATAATCTTGGTCAGGTTATATGAAGACCATGTAGATCGATGTCTGAGATGGTCTTTTGAGGAAAGAACCACACAGATTGAGAGGACCTGTCCAGTCAGTGCACGCATTTGTCAGAAATCGTGTAGCTCAACTCAAAACTTAAGGAGCTCAACGATTCGACGAACAATACCAAAGAAAGGACATTTGGTAAGTCCGGCATAGTCCAATGAGCATTAATCTCAAATAATTTATTTTTACAGTCAACGGTGGGTGTCCGATTCCTGGCAAAAAGCTTTTCGAAAAAAAAAACAATATATGCATTTTTATGTGCTCTTCCAAAATCGAGGATGGTTCCTTTGACCACTTGGCTTTACTACCCATATCGGAATTCGCCCTGAAGTCATGTGTGCCTGTGTAATGTATGTGACTGATTTGCAAGGTATAAGTACTGCGATAAAAAAAAATCGTATTTTCTACCAAATGTATTAAGTGTCGTCAATGCTGCTGCCGCCCTATCTAAGCACTTTAGCCGACCGCTACAAAAATAGCATGTAGCCTTCAAGGTTAGTTAAGCGCTAACAACAAAATTACGTAAATATCATAGAAATTATCAACATTGTTTAAGATCTTAATTATTTTAATTCTAAGTTAATAATAGTGTTTATGTATATTAGGTGTATCATGATTCATGACATAATATATTAGGTCCTTACATATGAAATTAGCGTTTTGTCGTACTGACCACTTTGATCTGAAATCTCTTTGGTTAAGAATTCCAAATTCAAATTTATAAATTCATTTAGCTGGTACATTTGAGTTTTGAAAACAGTCATTCATTTGTTTTTTCCTCATTATTTTTTTCTTTGGCGAATTAATTAGATCATTAATGGATGATTAATTTAATCCAGAAAACTTCTGCGGTGTATATACATCGATTTCGATGTAACGAGCCTACAGTAATTGCTCTCTAGGCAATTGTTCCATTTTCCTAGAACGTGTACCACAATTAGTAATTATTTCGTCGACACTTATCGATCAGTATAGGTGCTATTTCCTGTAACATCAATAATTATTTAAGCAAACAGGAGGTTCAGGCAACATTCATTTATTTTAAATCTGTGTAAAATAATATTAGGTCCTTAATGAAATTAGGGTTTTGTCGTACTGACCACTTTGATCTGAAATATCTCCTTTTTGGTTAAGAATTCCAAATTCAAATTTATAAATTCATTTAGGTGGTACATTTGAGTTTTGAAAACAGTCATTCATTTGTTTTTTTCTCATATTTTTCTTTGGTGTCGCATATTACCGCACAATGGAAAACATGAAATATCGGTATATTTACGAGTACGAGTTATACCGTGGCACCAGTGCTGCAGAAACAGCTCGAAGGATTAATGATGTGTACGGCGCTGGTGTCGCAAAAGAAAGCACGGTACGTTTTCGGTTTCAACTTTTTCGTTCTGGAAATTTCGACCTTCAGAACCAACCCCGTGGACGGCCGGAGACCAAAGTAGAAAATGTAGAATTAAAGGCTATTGTGGAAGCGGACCCATTACAAAGCACTTCAGAGATAGCTGCAGGCTTCGGGGTAAGTGATAAAACTGTATTCATCCACTTGAAGCATATCGGGAAAGTAAAAAAACTTGAACGATGGGTACCTAATGAATTGAGTGAATCGAACTTGCAAACACGCGTCGACTGCTGTGTTACTTTGCTCAACCGACACAATAATGAAGGGATTTTAAATCGAATCATTACATGTCACTCAGGCTGGCTGGACAAATCTTCAAAATAACTCGCATTTAACTAGGTCAATAGGGCATTTTATGTGACGGCTAAACACCCTTATATCAGAATTTGTGACGCAACAGAATCTTAGATAATCGATCGAAAACGTGTCCAGCCATCTTGATAAACCACTTTTCGCTGGTCTCTCAATCTCGGTAACGGAAGTGATTTTGACGACATTTTGCTTATCAACGGGCGTCACATAAATTTGTGACAGGCATCGAGCTAAAAGTTTTGTGATACGTACAGCGGTTTAGTGGAAAAATGCAAAAATCTGTGTCCAGCCATCTTGATTTTACGTATAAAACTTTTGGCTGGCACTTCCGAATCTCAATAACGGGAGCGTTTTCGAATATGTTTCCTTTACTAACATTTAGTGACGCAATTTGTGACAGTAATAACGTTTGATTTATGGCGTCACATGTAAGGGTTTACGAGAAATCAATAAAAACTTAATGTCCAGCCAACCTGAGCTCAAGCTGGCTGGACACATGTATCTCAGCTGCGTGATGATCTACGGCCTTCGAAATATGTTCAAATTTTTGTGACGGGGACGATAATGATTTACTGAATTTGTGACGGAGAAACTTTGAGTAGTTTCAAAGATATTGATCATTTAAGTTTTCCCATACAAACACTGCAGTAGGGTTACCAATAATGTAGGTTTTATGTAGGACTAAGTATGTTTTAAGGTGTTTTCTTTAATGGATGAAAATCCGTGTTTTGGTGATATTAATACGAACAACTGTAGGTATTTAAGGAGGAAGCGCTAAAGTAGCCCGCGAAATTCAAATTTTCTTACGTTTTTTGCAATTTGCTGGTCAGTATTAAGTGGTACGTTGATTCAAATATGATTCGCGGTCGTAACAAATATGTATTTACAGAATTATAATCATTACAATCAGTAATACAACTTGTTAACTTAGTATAATCCCCAAATGTGAAGATTTCATGAAATAGTCATTCTTGGGATTACTTGGTCTTAGAGAGTTGTGTTGATGAATTATAGATTATAATTCTGTAAATACATTTTGTTACGGCCGCGAATCATATTGTAATCATCGTACAACTTAATACTGACCAGCAAATTGCAAAAAACGTAAGAAAATTAGAATTTCGCGGGCTACTTTAGCGCTTCCTCCTTAAATCGATAGAAGACAAAAGTGTAGAAGTGAGGAAGGGGGGGAGGGGAAATTTTTTGATGTTATTGCTTATTTACATGCAGATACCTACTCTTTTTAGTAGGTAGGTATTGGTGTTTTTCTTGGTAAGTACATAGGTAGATATTGTGTCAGGATAACTAATGCTCGAAGGTATTTAAATGAAAAAATAATGTTTGCTGTAAATAAAATCACATTTATTGATTTGTACTTTTTATTGAGCGTTTCAAATGACGACAATCAACTCCATTTGCGCTTCAGTAACCCCCGCCTTGTACACAGTACGGCTAGGTTGTTTTTACCGCCGTCCTAAGTGTTTGAAGCGCAAATGAAGTCGGTGGTCGTCATTTTAATCAAATATATAAACGGTGACAGCGAGCGCGATACGGTCTGCACAATTTTATTTTTAGTAATTTTGTCTATGGGAGTATCGCTGTCATTCTATTTTCTTTAGTAGAGTAATTGGCTGTGGTATTTTTATGCCAAAAAACCAATAAGAATCCACGATTCTAATAAGTTATCTGTAGTTGAAATTAAATAAATGGCCGCATCGATGTATCGTCGTTCATAAACATCGATATTGAAACTGGTAACATCGATGAAACATTGTTCTTAAGAACGATGTTTTCTCAGCGCCATCTATGAAAATCAAATACAAAGCAGGCGTGGCTGCTACCGGCCGATTAGTCGATTTAAAAAAATCCTTTATTTATGTAAAAATGATGGTCACCTCACAATATTAATGGATGTTTGTATGGGAAAACTTAAATGATCAATATCTTTGAAACTACTTAAAGTTTCTCCGTCACAAATTCAGTAAATCATTATCGTCCCCGTCACAAAAATTTGAACATATTTCGAAGGCCGTAGATCATCACGCGGCGGAGATACATGTGTCCAGCCAGCTTGAGCTCAGGCTGGCTGGACATTAAGTTTTTATTGATTTCTCGTAAACCCTTACATGTGACGCCATAATTCAAACGTTATTACTGTCACAAATTGCGTCACTAAATGTTAGTAAAGGAACCATATTCGAAAACGCTCCCGTTATTGAGATTCGGAAGTGCCAGCCAAAAGTTTTATACGTAAAATCAAGATGGCTGGACACAGATTTTTGCATTTTTCTACTAAACCGCTGTACGTATCACAAAACTTTTAGCTCGATGCCTGTCACAAATTTATGTGACGCCCGTTGATAAGCAAAATGTCGTCAAAATCACTTCCGTTACCGAGATTGAGAGACCAGCGAAAAGTGGTTTATCAAGATGGCTGGACACGTTTTCGATCGATTATCTAAGATTCTGTTGCGTCACAAATTCTGAAATAAGGGTGTTTAGCCGTCACATAAAATGCCCTATTAACCTAGTTAAATGCGAGTTATTTTGAAGATTTGTCCAGCCAGCCTGAGTGACATAATCATTACTTGTGATGAAAAGTGGATACTGTACGATAATCGGAAGCGCTCGTTGGGCTTGACCGTCACAAACACGTCCATAATATAGCAGATGGCAGGGGCTCTGTTCCACACGACATGTTTGTCTACATGTTATCCTGGAGACAAAGATAACTGTGTAAAACGAAACGCATTTAACATAGGTATTACAATGGAGAATATATAAGCAAATCACGCTATACTCACTGTACATAATAATTATTATAAAAAAAAAACATAACACAACAATATATTACTAAACACCAACATGTAAACTCGTACAGATAAACGATTAGAAACATAAACTAGTCATTATTTACATATTATTACCTATACTGTGATAATCAAGTAATCCAGTAGACACCACACAAGTAAATGTTCTTTCTGTCGGCTTTAAAAGTAAGTCAATTATGATGTGGGTACTTACCATCTTTATAATATACACGCCGCACTATGTTGGTACCATTTTGTTGAAACTAAGATGTGTCTTCTCGACATCCGTGTGTCATTAACGGGATGCAGCAGAATACCAGCGTCAGGTATTGTACCTGGCATATGCTGAGCTGGACTCCCATTTGGTGCAACCATGAGACACACACCGCCCAGTAGTGATCGACCGTTATAGATATGACGTGTCTATGGGTCAATTTATCTTTTTTAATCTTTGTATTCCTTTTTTTTTTCTCTCTACTTTCTGATGTTTGTTTAATACTTGTATTGTGTCTTTGTTGCACTGAATAAACTTTTTATCTATCTATCTATCTCGTCGCAATGGAACCAGCCTGGAGAACCAGCCAAATCCTGCCCTAAACGAAAATTGACTCAGAAAAAGTTACTTGTGAGTGTTTGGTGGACTAGCGCCGGTGTCGTTCACTACAGCTTTCTAAAATTTGGCGAAACGATTACGGCAGATATCTATTGTCAGCAACTGCAAACCATGAAGGAAGAACTAGCTGCTAAACAACCGAGATTGGTCAATCGCTCTAGGCCACTGCTGCTTCACGACAACGCAAGACCACACACTGCACAACAAACAACCACTAAGTTAGATGAGCTACAATTGGAATGTCAGCGACATCCACCGTACTCCCCGGACCTTGCTACCATTTTTTCCGGAATTTGGACAACTTCTTACAAGGAAAAAAATTCAACACCGATGCGGCTGTCCAAACCGCCTTCAAAGAGTTCATTGATTCTCGCCCCCCATGGTTTTTTAGTAAAGGGATCAATGAACTACCTATGAGATGGCAAAAGTAAATAGATAACAACGATGCATACATTGATTAATTAAATATATTTTACAAAAAAAAAAAAAATACTTTATATTCCTCCCGTACAAAACGCTAATTTCATATGTAAGGACCTAATATTAATTATGTGACAATTTTGAAAACTTATGTTAAATATTTTTAAGAAATCTGTTGTCCAAATAGTAATTGTAAGTATTCATGCCGCCAGTGTTACAGGTTTATCCTAGTAATCAAACTTTGTACTTAGTACCCACGTTATTTCTAAGAGTAACCGTGAAGTTTCTTGCCGGTTCTTCTCCAAAGGAAACGACCAATTGGAACCGTGCACCTAGCTTCTGACGTTTCATAAGTGCCCATGTAGGTTTATGTGAAATAAAATATTTTGATTTTGAGATTTATACTGTACTAGCTTCCGCCCGCGGCTTCGCCCGCGAGGTATGTCGATTAAACTATCCTATATCCTACCCCGGGATGCAATCTATCTCTGCCAAATTTTATCGAAATCCGTTCAGTGGTTTAGACGTGAAAAGGTAACATACAGAGAGACAGACAGACAGAGTTACTTTCGAATTTATAATATTAGTATGGATTTTACAAAAATTTTTGTAGACCGCTATCGGTCCAGGGTCTATTATTATTATAATGGCCACCAAAAAATAAAGGTACCAATTTTGGTCATCGGCTTTTGTGACTCGCCAATGTTTTTTTTTTCAGCATCCTCTGACAGAAATGAAATAAATGAATCTCGCACAAATGAGGCAAGTAATTTAGACAGAGGTAGACCAATCACTTCAAATATTAGCAGCAATGCAGTCAACGGATTCGGCCACTTCGCCAAAGGCCATAAAGTCGAGAGTGCACCTCCGATAGCGGTCGCAAGTACCAGCAGATATCCGACCACCACGAGCGTTGCGGTCCGGACGTACTCCAGCGGATCGACCAGCACAGCCTTACTCACGCAAAGTGCAGCGCACACACCGACGGCGTTGCATCTACCAAACGCCTCCCATCCTCCTGGCGCCCCCCGACCGCCGAGCGCCGCCCATCCTCACAGTGGCCTGCATCCCGCCAACGCCACCCATCCTCTCTCTGTGAGGGCGGTGGCTGCTCCTGCTGCGTACTTGTACCAACCGGCCGTCCCGCCGCCAGCTAGCCGAGGCTACTATTCACAGCCATATCCATCAACCTCCAACCGTAAGTTATTATGGAAATGGCAAAGAAAAACTTTTTTTTTGTAAATGTTTTATTTAAATTGAAAAAAAAAAGAAAACAATTTTATGCTTTAGAAAATAGCGTTACTTGCATTTGTGTAACTTGTTTATCTCAATGTATTAAAACACGTAAACTGGTACACAAGCGACCACATGTACCAGTTATCGTGTACAGATTTTTTATTTTATTTATTTGTTAATGACGGACAAAACTTGATCACATTTTCCGTAAATTAATACATTTTCAAAGCTTATTTAATATTAGAAACAATTTTCTTTTATTTGCTTTTAACGCTTGCACCAATTTACTAAGTACTGAAAAACTATTTGTAAACTAATGAATTTGATTAGTGTTATGGTAAAAGGAAACAAAATTTAATAAAAAAACAAGATAAAGGTTTATTCCAAATAACTGTGAGCGCATACTTATCAACCATTCTACCTTCTAACAATAATAACAAACTTACTTAGTTATCGGATTATTCGGTAGATATTATTTAGTATGTCTTTCAGACATTATTTTCAGACAGCAAGTAAATAAAATATAAATATTAAAATTAAAATATTATAAATAAAATATAAATATTAAAAATGAAATAAACCCTATTTCCTAATAATGATCTCAAAAGAAGAATAAGGCTTTGCCACCTTACAAAAAAAAAATATTCTTCTTAACTTACGTAGGTACTGTCGTTAACTGTAACCAGTAAATTGCCGTTTTGGTGCTCTCATACAGCCGCTGTAGCATTTCTGTCACAGAAACCGTGGACGAAGTGAATAATTATCAGCTTGGTGTTGAGCCGAATACTCGTACGGCTTAACCCCTTAACCTCACACGCTCGCCTGCGCGGGTTTACCCGTGAGACTGTCCCAACTGTCCCAGTACACTTTTTTTCTGCACGCCGCGGGTGGTCTCGCCACTTATACACGACTCGTACACAAACAATTTCTATGGACCGCTAGTAGACTAATGATTGTATTGTCAAGGGAACAAAACAGGCAAAATTACACAGCTTATGTCGTAACTTTAAATGAATTTGATGTTTTTCAATAAATGTTTATTTTTTATGTTTGTTTACATTACGTAAATAAAAAGCAAAACAAATACTATTTCAAAATCTATAGCGAAGACCCTATTTTTTATTTACCTAAAAAATTGCCCCATTTATACTAAATCCAATGACATAATAGGTAGGGGAAAAGTTTCTTCGCATTTTTTAAGAAAATTCAAAACATTTTTTAATTTAGTTTTTTTACATTTAACTAAAGTATGTAGGTACCATTTTGTTCGATAACTTTTTGCCATCTTGTAGGTAGGGACATGATCCCATTGCTATAGAAATTTTGGGACTTCTGATCAAAATACCGCGACAAGTGGTTTTGGCAGTCCTCTCGTGATGTTAACCTGACACTGCCTAAAGAATTCTGAAGAGACCGAAACAGGTGGAAATCTGAAGGTGCAAGGTCAGGACTATACGGCGGATGCATTAACACCTCCCAGCCAAACTCTCTTAATGATGAGTGGCTAAAGATGTGTGAGGTCTAGCGTTATCATGATGAAAAACCACACCCCTTCTGTTGATTAATTCCGGCCGCTTTCTCTCAACTTCTTGCTTTAATCTCATCAGTTGTTCGCAGTAGAGTTCAGAATCGATGGTCCTGCTTGGTGGTAACAGCTCATAATGAATAATGCCCTTCCAATCCCACCACACACACAGCATCACCTTGTTGCGAGTTAACCCGGGTTTCGCCACAGTCTGTGAAGCCTGACCGGCCTTTGACCACGACCTTTTTCGCACGTTCTTGTCTCATTACGTCGTAATAAAGAATCACAAATGAGTACAGGGTTCATTAGGTTTCTTTCAGTGAGATCGTGAGGTACCCAAATATCGAGCTTTTTTGTGTACTCAGTTTTTTTCAAATGCGCCAAAACTGTTTTGTGGTCAATTCCCAGTTCTTCAGCTACGTCGTAACTACTGATATACCGATCTTGCTCCACTTATTCAAAAATGGCATCCATTTTATCCGTAATAGGGCGACCAGAGCGACGGGCATCTTTGACATCAAAATTTCCGGATTGAAAACGCTAAAACCAAATTTCTGCACAGACACTGCACTAGGTCCATAAACAACGCGAATTTTTTTCGCGGCTTGCGTTGCCTTTTTACCTTTTTTGTAGTAAAATAAAATGTATCGAATTTCTTCATTAGATTCACTCATCTTGACAGTACGAAAAACAAATGAAAATCACACATTTTCCTAATTTGAATTTGGAATTATGTTCTTTAAAATTTAAACTTTCAATGATACTAAAACCAGCCAGATACAAATAGTATAGCCAAAGAGATTTTATTACAAGTTCATACATACTATAATGCGAAAAGACTTTTTCCCCAACCTAATATAATACATACCATTGTTCTTCCAAAGTTTATTTAAACAATAACAATAACACCACCATTGCGCATGCGTCATCGCGGTCATTTCTTTTTTATGATTTTCAATTACAGATTACTAATTTCGTAATGCCGATACAACCTCACGGCTTTTGGCACAAAATACCACATCTAATCACTCGACTAAAGAAATTAGAATGCAAGCAATACTCCCATAGAATAAAAATTACTAAAAATAAAACAGTGTGACCAGAACGCACGAAACGAACCTGTCCAAAATTGGCAGATGTTCTGTCGGCGATTTTCGTTATCTGTCTATTTATGGCGGCGGGACGTGTGAGAGTTCATCATCTGCCTAGCCTTTTCCCAACTATTTTGGGGTCGGCTTCCAGTCTAATCGGATGCAGCTGAATACCAGTATTTTACATGGAGCGACTGCCTATCTGACCTCCACAACCCAGTTACTGGGTAATACGATACCCCTTGGTAAGACTGCCAAAGATCCACGAATGACAGCCGGGACCAACGGCTTAACGTGCTTTCCGAGGCAAGGAGGGGTCTCGGTATGTAAAGATGGTCACCCATCCACAGACCAACCGCGGCAAGCGTAGCTTAACCTGACCGATCGCAGGTCGATCGGTCAGGTTAAGCTACGCTTGCGGCTGTTATTATTTAGCCACGGGCCCCTCAACGGACGTGTGAGAGTTATTCAATGGAATTTACTTTAAAACTTAGAGAATTAATGATAATTAATTAAAAACTACTTTGAGAGGTGAACTCTGATATGAATCAGAGTTCACCTACTCAAAGTAGTTTTAAATTTAATTCATTTATTTTGTTAAAAAATGAGTAAATTCGTTTTGGAACATACGTCGTTTTATTAAGAGCGCACGCACGTTATAGCCATCACTCTTTTTTTGCGTTTCAAAAGTAATTGCATCACTTTGGCTCGCTTAGTAGGTTTTCAAGGATTTTATATTTTCGAGGTAGGGCCTTAATAAACAAACACCTAACTAATTATACAGTTAACGGCAGTTCCTACGTAAGTTAGAAGAATATAATTTTTTTGTAAGGTGGCAAAGCCATCGATTCTTTTGGGAACATTATTTGGAAATAGAGTTTATTTTTAATATTTATATTTTATTTACTTGCTATCTATACCTATACACACACTTTATTTTGATAAAAATTTTGAAAGACGTACTAAATAATAACTACCGAATAAACGGATAACCAAGTGAGTTAGGATGAATTATGTAAGTATTAATTTTGTTTTTTATTATTTTTAGAAGATAAAATGGTTTATAAGTACGCGCTCACAGTAATTTGGAGTAAACCTTTATCTTGCTTTTTTATTAAATGTTGTTTCCTTTTACCATAAAAATAATCAAGTTTAGTGATGTTCAAATCCGCTTTAAACTAAAATCGTGTTATAGACTATAAACTATATTTTTCTAGCGCGTTGTTTTATTACGCTATCATTATAACACGTTGTTACAAAACTTGGCCGCAGTCTGAACGCGGAGACATTATCATTTTATCTGGCAACACGCTAGTTATCTCGCAACTTCGCAAGTACTCGCAACGCGCTGTATACGAAAGAATATAATAATATCTCATGAAGCGTTATAGATCAATGAACTTTCCTTCATACTTTCCAGGCTTAGGACTGTCTATAATAAAATTGATTAAATTTTATTATAAAAGTTTTATGAGACAATTATTATTTATTATAGGCGTATTTACTAAAACTTATTTACAAATCACTATCCACAGTTTCACTTTGTCACACAGTAACATCCTACCTATTTACAATTATTAAAAACGAACACACAATATTTACAATAGCACGACGAATGTATGTACGAAACATGAGAATTATTATAAGTATTTACAATTACAGTACTGTAGTACTTACAAGTTGCACAGAAACAAAATTATTATTTTGAAAAAAACGTGTGAGGGCCGTGTTTGTTTACAAAACAATCCGTACGTAATAATAACAGGTACCGCGAGCCAACCAGCCGACTGCCGCCCGAGTTCACACGACTTCGCCCGAGCGCCTCGACGCGCTGTGACGCTATGAGTGAGACTAGTGAGACTATAAAAGTTATAAAACTATAATGCTATCCCGCTCTAGCCTCGCTGTGTACGTTTTGAATTTGAGACGCCTAGTTTGTTGAGACGTTATATTTCTAGCGCGAAGTCAGAGTCGGGACAACAAACGCTAGATGCTATAAATAAATAACGTGTTATTTTTTGACGCTATGCGTTTTATTAACCACCACTAATCAAGTTTATGAGAGTAATACCTTGATAACAGGTACTAGTACTTTTCCAGTACTTAGTAAATTGGTGCAAGCGTTAAAAGTAAATAAAAGAAATCGATTTCTAATATTACTAGGTTTAAAAATGTATTAATGTACGGAAAATAACATCTTAAATCAAGTTTTGTCCTTCGTTTACTCTTAATTTTCAAAAAAATCTGTAAGTACACGAAAACCGGTACAAGTGGTAGCTTTTACCAGTTTACGTGTTTTAATACATTGAGTAAAACTAGCTACACAAATGCAAGTAACACTATTTTCTAAAGTATAAAAATATTTAAAATATTAATTATGCAGTCTTATTCTAAAAATACTCAAGTATAACATACCCAAATTTCAAATATTTCAGATGATATATGTTAAAGTTACAAGCTTTAGTACCTTTAAATCGCTCTCCTGTAAAGTTGTTTTTGCAGTTGCATACGTAGGACCCGGTCGTTATGTAACAAACACAAATCAAAAAGTGTTACATTGTATTCTGAGGTCATATCCCTATGCCCTGGACTAGTAAGTTTTAAAGGGCATACCCCTTTATAGCACTCGATTATATTTTGAATATCTTTCAGATTTACCTAACATTCATCAATCGTACCCTAACTCTCCTGCACGAATGGCAGTGACGCCTCAAGTACCGACGCGGCCCTCAACCTCGGCGCCGGCACCGCCTGTACAAAACGCTCAGAACTACAATATGTATGCTATGGGCAGATATCCTCCCCAGCCACATAATTATCCCCCTTTCCCATAAACCTGACGAGGTATGTACACCTCTCGTGATTTGATGACGACGCTATATATGCGAATTTATGTTACATTTAAAGGTGCATTAATAATAAAACTATCTCATTTGAGTATTTTTCCCTGATATCTGCATTGAACCGGATCTTGAAACATATTTTTTTATTTATTTAAATGTACGTTATCGTTTCGTATTGATTCTAAAATTATGTTACTTTTTTGCAGTTCTTTTACAAGTGAATACTCAAATTAGCTAGTTAATTCATACAGATCCATAGTTTTTAAGAACAAAAAGCTTTTGCGAGTTTATGTTAACACTATGTTCACGACAGCGAGCGCATACATATAGATTGAGCGTATAGCGAATTTATATTTAAAATAATTATCTGTGATGTCGTGGAAAATTACCACGACATGTGAGTGGGAGTGACGTGGGTCCCCTTGTTATTGTGAATAGAGTTTATCCCGTATACCAATGTGCTTATACAATATGTAACAAAAACCCCGTTGAAAAACCCTTCTACCTACGTTTTCAGAATCGGTATACATACGTAATAAAGCAAGTGATTTATAAAAACTGTTCAACAAAAATAATTAAAATAAATATTTAATTGTTTAGTATTTGCAATGTTTACCTGATTTCTTACTTCTGCAATTCTGCATGAAGCGATGACGCGAAACCAGAAAGAGATAGAACGTTCCCGCCACTCTCTTTGATCAGTGCCGCTGCGCCGCCGCGCCCGGTGCGCCGCCGCTGCCTATCCACCTATTTTTCTACACAAGTTCGTGACCTTATCAGCTGTTGTTTATCACTTTAACGAATGAATCTTTGAAAACATTTTCAAAACATTTTTTTGAAAAATTAATACCGTGTCAACATTGACACGGTATTAATTTTTAAGCACAATTGATAATTGTTAAAACTAAATTTAACACTTCACTACATTAAAAAAAAAACAAAGTCGCCGCGTCAGTCAGATAAAACCTGCTGTACCTAATTTATTATGACGTCTACTTGACGGCCACGGAGATGCTGTTCAATATGACATGACCACCTTGTACCTACCTTGTACCTCACACTGCCGGTATTGTACGTACGTAAGAGCAAACGTTGGAATACCATCACCGACAACATAATTGCAGTCACATTTTTCAAGGCACATTAACATACGTATCAAAATATTCTGCGTTAGAATAAGACATGATCTGGTCAACGTTTACGTAAACAAAACAAGTGACTCACTACGTAGGTCAACAATAACATCCGTTCGGAAGTAAGCTGCGCGGGAGACTAAGGAAGTGATTCGCAGGGCGGCGGGTGGCGGGGTAAAGGGGGCGGGGGTCGCCACGTGTTTGGTTGGTACCGACCCTGGGTCACGTGCGCCGCGATAGTTTTTGGCGGCATCTTCTGTCGCGTCAAAGAAAGCCGCCGAGCTCATAGGCTATTTAGCGAAATTATAAAGATGTACTTGTAAAATCAGATACTCTAAACATTTTTTTGAATGTGTCGATTTTAATAGTTATTTGATTTTGACCTCTCGACTAGCCAATGCTTAAATTTTTTTAAATTATAATTTCATAAATGTTTTGTTTGTAGGTAAATGTATACGTCCCTAAAAGGAACAACAGGGTTTTTGTTACAAATTGTATATATATAATTAAGACTGATATAATAGAACATTGAATGTTATGCCAAATTATGGTTGTCTATGTTAACATGATGGCTTGTGTAGGTAAAACTAGTAAAAAGGTAGTAATAGAGAACAATGGACATTTACACGCTCGTATTTTTCGGAATTGATCGCCTAAATCTTTACACCCACACCGCGCTAAGGAAGATGACAAAATGCGACGAGCATACTTACGCTTGACGGCTTTTTTCGCCCATGAGTCCTCTCAAACTACTATGGTAATTCTATAATAGTAAGTCTATACTAATATTATAAAGAGACTAGCTTCCGCCCGCGCCTTCGCCCGCAAGGTATGTCGATAAAAACTATCCTATGTCCTTCCCCGGGATGCAATCTATCTCTCTGCCAAATTTTATCGAAATGCGTTCAGCGGTTTACGCGTGAAAAGGTAACATACAGACAGACAGAGTTACTTTCGAATTTATAATATTAGTATGGATGTAGTTGTTAGAATGAAGGAGTTAATCATCGAAATTTCTCACCCGAATTAATAAATTATTTCACTGATAGAAATCTACGCTATTGCCGAGTGTCATGTTAAAAAATACGTTTTATGTTAAAACACGCGGACGAAGTCGCAGGGAGAAGCTATTGTAAAACAAAGTCGCTTTTCGTGTCAGTCTGTGACTGTGTGACTACCTCGAACCAAATTAAAAAACGAGACAGAGCGCTGAGAACGATACAGTGAAGTATGCCAAAACTACACCTCCGCTCTGTGCATACACGCTCATACCCACACATTTACAATCAAACTACACCTTACTAAATGCACACATGTTTAAGAAACCGGCCTCACTTTACTGTTGACAGCCCTCTGACTTGGTTTTTTATTTGGTCTGAGGTGACTACGTTGTTATTCTAAACTTAGCAGTGGATTTTAGATCGGTTTTCATCATTATCATAGGTGTTGCGTACAGCACGCAGGTACGCCATTAGTCGGTTAGGTAAATAAACAGTAATTGAGACCTCGCCACTGCGATCTTACGCATGTTTAAATTTTTCTTTCAAAATTAAGTACATGAATAATAAAAATGTGAGATAACGTAGTGGCGCTACAACACCGGAAATCCTAGAGCTCACGCTTGGCAGAAAACGATTCACCAGCAATTTGCGCGCGCGCTCCGACCGCGAGCTCAGTTCGTCTTCAGTACTCGCCGATCGCACACTACCGCGTTTATCAATTATCATGAGTTGTCGCCGTTGCGAGGCCTCACACTTTCAACATATTTAATTAACTGTTCATTTACCTAACCGACTAATCGCGTACCTGCGTGCTGTACGCAACATTAAGTGGTCCTTCTTAACAACAACCAACATTAAGTATGACGACTCTTTATACGACTCCTTGAACTGCAGCCACTGCATTTACTTCTAGTAAGTACTTGGTGCAACGCCTCCGTCAACTGGTTGATGCTGTCGCCACGCGACAGGCGCTCGCTAACGAAGTTCTGTTGCTGCTCTGTATGGTAAATTCAATGCCGAGGTGTAACAATACTCCAGGTATTGTTACACCTCGAATTTAGTGCACAGACATTTTCTGCGCGATCGCTTTTAGCTATGGAGGCGACGCCATTTTGTCGAACCACGATTCGACTATTCTCGAACTTTTCGAGACTGAACCGTGATCCTCTTCTTGTAAGTCTGCTAGATCGACTTCTAGTTTTGTCGAAAGAAAGTCCTTCTGGATTTGAGCGCGTTTTTGTGCAAAATCGAGGTCGATTTGTGCTTGAAGTTGAGCCGCTTCATACTCTAGCCTTTTACGGGCCGCCGCCGATGAACACGTGGTTTTATCACTTTTCACTGATTTTACTAGTAACTGTTCACTTTTAGTAGAGAGCTGCTCCGTAGCACGTTTACTACGTGTTTTAACACCCTTCGGGGGTGTGTGAAGCAGAGGTTTTTAGTCCGACTAAAACACGTGGCTGAGATTCGAGATCCGGCTCGAAGGACCACTTAATGTTGCGTACAGCACGCAGGCACGCGATTAGTCGGTTAGTTAAATGAAACAGTTAATTAAACATGTTGAAAATGTGAGGCCTCGCAGCAGCGACAACTCATGATAATTAGATCGCGTTCGCGGTAGTGTGCGATCGGCGAGTACTGAAGACGAACTGAGCTCGCGGTCGGAGCGCGCGCGCAAATCGCGGGTGAAACGTTTTTTGCCAAGCGTGAGCTGTAGGATTTCCGGGTTATCTCACATTTTTATTATTCATGTACTTATTTATTTTGAAAGAAAAATTTAAACAAGCGTAAGATAAGATCGCAGTGGCGAGGTCTCAATTACTGTTTATTTTTATATAAAATGTTTTCCATGCGTACAATAGGTATGTTCAATATCATAGGTGTTTAATAAATAGTATGTTTATTATCATAGGTATGTTTAATACGCTGACGTTAAACTTACATATTTATACAGAATTCTCGATATTTTCTCAAGTCGTAAAAACCGTGCGAATCAGGTGCGAGTCGGGAATAAATAAATAAATATGAGCCCGTTTTATTAGCATTGGGGGATATAAAAGATTAGTGATGTTGGCAGACTCATGAAGATGCCTGCGATCTCATCCGTACATTCACGGACGTACATAAGCCGGTATATTTACGTGTACACATTAATATACGTAGTATCTAGTTGTAAGTTAAAATTAAAGAGTACAAATTCTTAAAATTTTATTTAAGATCAATATCATTATTTTAAAGCTCCCGAATGTTCCTACAAAATAGTCATTAGAAACTTATGTTGTTTCAATAAAGTATGTTCATAGGATCGATGTATGTACGAATAGCTTTAATTGGTTATAAGTTTTAATTTTTTATTTATCTATTGAAGGAAAATAATTTGCAAAAAATACGGTCAATCAAATGAGAGCTGTATTTGTTGCCTGAAGTTTCCGTGTTCTATATAATTTAGAACGTGAGCTCTGCTACTTACCAGTGAAGTCACGGTAATCAGTTACCCGTACAACTCCCATTTGACTACTTTTTGTACATTTTTTATATGACTACAGCAATTTTTGTATTAAATATAAAACTGTGATATGTAACTCTTTTGAGACTGATCTTAAATTATCTTAGATTGACTGACTAGAAAATATAAGCTTTCTTGTAAACTAAAGTAACAAAAAAAAAAAACCACTAGAAGCTAAGTACTTACTAACAGACAACACTGATCAAAAACATTGCAACCTCTTATAATCTTCGATCAAGAATACACTAGGTACAGTATCTCGAACAAAAACTGATGTCTCAACTGGCTACGATTGATAGATAGTAATGTAATGTACATTTATATACTTAATTTTAATATTATGAACTTCATATTATTATCAACCATAAAGCTACATTGCTTGATCATAAAGTTAAATTATGTTTGCGGTGTATTAATATTAAGAACTGTCTGTCGTCGGAGCTGAATTTGCAGAATTGGCTTGAAGCTTGAAAATCAAAGTAATTTGAAATAAGTACATAGATATTTATTCTAAAATGAAACTTAAAATCACAATCAATTGGGTTGAAAAAAAAACATGTTGGTAATTGATGGTTAATTCTATTTTTGATGCGCTAACCCTGAACCTGTATTCTTTATCGAAACCTACAATTCCGTTAATTGTTAGCAAATCCGGAAGACATTCATCGCATTTGTTTCAATTCTGATCGACACAATATGAAAGAAAGAAGAAAGAAAAAACGTTTATTTAATGTAGTCGGTACAGATATTCTATATTAAAATTCCTCGCTCCTCTAACAAATTTTGTATACATTTATACGTAGCAAGCAGTGGTGTGCAATTTTACATAAGATTAGCTATACACCTGTGTAATTATTTTTAAAAAAATACCGAAACATAAGCGCGACAGCTCGGATAAAGAGCGGTGTTTTTGATCAATGTATTCATTATGTAAATAAGTGTTTAAATTATAATAATATGTACTTTATGGAAACTCACTATATGCTGAAGCGATTACACTGGTTTAACATTAGCGATTTAAGTTGTAGTAGTTGTTCAATAAACTTCACAAAATGCCTCTGCGATTGTAGTATGTTTTAAAAGCTTTGTAGGAATCCTTATTGGACTGCTTCGTTTTTGCGAATAGAGGTGAATATAACAATATTCACTGAATAATGTCATATTCACCTCTAAAGTCTAATTAATTAATATAATACTGGTATGAGCGGCCCGTGGCTAAATAATAACAGCCGCACAGTTTGATTCAGGTTAAGCTACGGTTGACGGGGTTGGTCACTGGATACTGACCATCTTTACATACCGAGACCCCACCGTGCCTCGGAAAGCTCGTTAAGGGTCAGTTCAGACCGCGACGCGACGCAGCGTGGCATGCAGTTTTCAAGATAGCAATTATAGACCTTATCTACTACTCAAAAAAGTACACAATTCAGTGAGATGGTGTCTACTACGTCGAGCTACGCCGCGCGGCCCACCTCACTGAATTGTGTGCCTTTTTGTGTAGTAGATAAGGTCTATAAATGTATTGCTATCTTGAAAATTGCGCGCCGCATCGCGTCGCGGTGTGAACTGACCCTAAGAGGAAATGCGGGTGGTTGTTTCTCCATAGAAACGCTCTCGCCTGTTTTCTTTCTGGTTAAAGACCATAAAGCAATGATTTTTTTTTACAGAATAATGAATATTAACTACTTGTATGTCCCTATGTTTTCCTTTTTGATGATACATTATTTTTATAAGTACTAGAACCCTCAAAAAAAGCCGATTTAAGGCACACGTATCAAACCGGAAAGGGATCGGCACCGTATCAACTCGAGCTATTCAGTATTCTTTGTATGAAACTCCCTTCTGCAACTCACACTAATCGGAATCGTAACGTAATCGGGACAAGCTTATGAACCGCGGTGCGGTGTGTTACGGCACGTCGTCCCCGCGCTTACGTCTCTCCGTATCCGAGCTTACGTCTCTTCGTCCACCCTTGCCCCTCTCACCCCTCCGGCCTGCCTGCTGCACCATCAACCAGCAGTCGGCGAGCCGTAAGCGCGATGTCGTCTAGCCGTAGCCGAGGCGACGCGACGTATCGGAGTTTCCGATCCGCTTTGGTTACGTGCTTACGTTAGGTAGACGCCTGTTTGACGACGAGGCGAAAGGCGATACGGTGCCGATCTCTTTCCGGTTTGATACGTGTTCTAAACAATAATAATAAAATATTTAAACCGCTGTCAACAGCGGCCTAGTGCACAAATAAAAAAAAAACAACAATTAATGAAAAAAGAAAAACATAGACAGTATATATCCTTCTTATTCAGTTTATACAATATCTTTTAAATTGATCCAATATTGGAGGAGGAAATAGGCGAGAGCCAAACTTCGACCAGATCGTTACGGGTAGTCAGAAACCCGAGTCTGACAACCAGTCTTACCAAGGGGTATCGTATTACCCAGTAGGGGGCGTTCAAAACTTACGTAATTTGGGGAGAGGGGGTCTTGTAACCCCCCCCCCCCCCCCAATTGCTCCCTAAACTTGATGAGGTTTATAGCAGTCCAGTTTTCTGTTCACTAGTTACCACTTTTTAGACTTTTGTTTTGTGACAAAGTCGGCTGTGTACATTTTAGAATTTTTTGCCATATTTTTATAAATATTTTGTAAGACGTCTGACTTATGTACCTGAAATTTTACTTAAATTAAGAGAATACAGTTCCTAATCAAATTATATTTAATGTGTTTTATTTCTTGACGTAAGTTTTTTATCGGTCGTCGGTTGATGACCGATAAACTATGGTCAACTAAGCTTTGCGTTGCTCTGCGCGCAGCTCAAGACAAGCGAAGGTAAACTATGTTCTTATTTCCCAAGGACATCATCAGTTTTAGTCCATTTCCAAAGGTAAAAGTGCATCTTTCTTTTTATACATTTTCGATGTAATGAATTAACAAAAACAAATGAAATATCCTGCCATGGCAATGACATTTTATGAAAAGTAATATCATATAATATATGAGTTGTCCGACTTTAGGCTGCAGTAAAATGACACTTCTTACTATCATTTCGTTAAAAAAAATTGCCACACTGTATATCTACTAGTGATGTGATTAAAACGCAATGAAACATCGTTTTATTTTAATTTAGAATTAGATATTCGAAGTTGACCAATCTTGATTTAACAGTAAACAATCAATTAATATTCTTTGATCGGATAAAAATATAATATGTTATAAGTCGTTTGAAATCAATTCAAATCAATGTTTTTACTATTAAACTCCTACTTTATGGATCTAAGAAATATTTTTTTTTTTATAAATTAGGAATAACGTTTACTATACACGATTCTAATATATAAAAATCTCGTGTTTGTTATCTAACTTCTCCGAAACGGCTGTTTTTTTTTTTATAAATTAAAGTTTTCATTAGGATAACGTTTACTATACAGGATTATTTGCAAAACACCAAAAACCTCTAAAATAAGAATATTTAAAAGATATGTTTTTGATTAGAATTAATGCTTTTTATAAATCCAATCCGATCACTGATGTGATGACAAAACAGTAAATAGGCATTGCTCAATGTTTTTGTTGTAAACTTATATTATCCTGAATTTCATTATAAATATCATCCTTAGTTTGATATTGGCGCCGATTCCCTTGTTCACAAACTAAACTAAATTTAAGTTCAGTGCATCCTTTTCTTTCTATTTCATTAAGAAAAGGACAGAAGATAAATATTAGTTTAGTCCTGTCAAATTAAGATACTCCATAGACAGTTTAGACGTGATTAGATAATGAATGACAAACAAGCCGACGCGACGGCCCATTTGTGATAGTAAGTGCTCATGCACACGGGCGACACGCGACAACGGCAGAGGCTACTGCAGCCGTCGACATCTTGCCGATCGTGTATTTGAGTACCGTACTCTAATACACAAGCGACATGTTGTCAATGGATGCAGTTGTCTCTGTTGTCGATGCGTGTCGCGTGCCTCCTATTAACATCTGTATCACCAGAGGCATCATAAATCCGAAATGATTAATGTGCCTGTGATAACATCAGTTTTCTTCACCAGCAGCAGCCGCCCCAGCACAGCCAGCTGTGCTAGGAAGATGGGATGGCGCGAGGGTGTCGACACAGGCTGTATTCCACACCAAAGGCCTACCCAACTTCCAAGACATTATGATAATTAAATCAGTTGGTTCATCAACTTGTCTCAACGTAATCAGCCTATAATGTTCCCACCGCTGGGACACAGGCGTCCTCTCGGTGAGAGGGAGTTGGCCGTAATCCGCCACGCGGGCCCAGTGCGGGTTGGCAGATGTCACATGTCTTCTAATTTTTGGTTCAAGGACGTGCCAGTTTCCTCACGATGGTTTCCTTCATCGTTTTGAGAGCAGTGGTGATGAAATAATTTATACAAAGTAATGCGCCTGTCTGGGTTCGAACCCACGACCTACAACTCGTAAGTCGCGGCCGTTACCACTGAGCCACCACTGCTCTCGTCTCGTCATCAGCTTGTCTGCCATGCAATAACAAAAACAAAACGGTCACCAACACAACATTTAGTCACTTTCTCCGATCACAAAATTACGCCATCCCCAGTTCTAACAAACCACATTTTTTACGCTCAGACAATGCAATACAACAATAATTAATTAATATATATAATTATAAAATAATATAATGGGAATCGGCGCCATTGGCGCCGATTCCCTTGTTCACAAACTAAACTAAATTTAAGTTCAGTGCATCTTTTTCTTTCTATTTATTTAAGAAAAGGACAGAAGATAAATATTAGTTTAGTCCTGTCTGAATGAATCGATTATTTTGTCACATCACTATTTAAATATCGTTAAAAAGTGGTAACACATAAACTCATTTCGTCGCTCGCATGGCTAAAAGTCCTATCTATTTTTTTATAATTTGGGTTAGGCCAACTACATTTTTCTATTCGTGATTCTTTCCATTTTTTTGCCTTTCAAAATGACTATATTTTGAGATCCAAATAACATAGAGATACGACGGTTAGTGAAAAATCACGAATAGAAAAATGTAGGTTGTAGGTAATTGTTCTAACTCAAATCAGGTAAAACATGAGATAGGACTTCGAGCGACGATTTTACTGCAGCTAATTAAAAGTCCGACCATAAGTAAAAAAAGTCATCTTCTAATATATAAAATTCTCGTGTCACAATATTAGTTACCATACTCCTCCGAAACGGCTTGACCGATTTTTAAGAAATTTTATATAATTATATTCAGTAGGTCTGAGAATCGGCTACTATCTATTTTTCATACCCCTGAGTGAGGGGGTTGTCCACCCCTAACTTTTATTTTTGGACATATTTTTTATTGTTTCATAATGTGGCATTAAAAAATACACAACCCTAAATTTTCACCCTTCTATCACCAACCCCTATTTTTTATAGTAATTTTAGATTTTTTTCTACTCTAGAGATTCGCTAGAAATAATTTATATGGCAAAACAACGTTTGCCGGGTCAGCTAGTTGATGTATTAAATTAGGAAGATTGGCCAGGCCACTCACTAACATCACGTAAACATTAAATGGACTAAAAAGTTTTTAGTCCATTTAATGTTTACGTGATACTTTTTTAGTAAAAACACTTAAACACACACACACACAACTACATTTCCCGATGTCGTGCGTCCATGTGTTCAACAACCGAAATAGTGACATATTACGCGGGCTGTAGTGGAAACAAGATAGCAATAATTGTCACTGTTACGTACCCATGCCATTTGCGCTGACATAGACAAGGACAGAGATAGAATGTTGGCCGAATGTTTACGATTATGAATGACATTTATGACGCGAATCAAACATTCAATATTATTATAATTTTCAACAAATTAAAATTTTTGGCTGTATTTACGAGTAAAAAGTAATCCCGTGGAACTTGTTTTTGGTTTTTGAACTATTTGGGCATATTTTGAAAACAGGAAGGCATTGTTGCTGCTTATTTACGTGCTACACAAACGCCAGTTCGATTGTGACTAAGGTCGATTGTGCCTGCCTGTGCACCTAATTTATGCCGTCCACGTCGAGTAGCGTGTACCATATCTTACCTTATTTTATATATCAATGTTCCAAGTATATTTTTGACTAATTTAACAACTGTATCGTTACTCTGTCGCACAATGATATTCTTTCTTCTTAGCTAACTCGGTAACTTTGTTAATTCGTTACATCAAAAATGTGTGAAAATAACGATTTACAAAGACCAAATAATGCCAAAACAATGGATAAAACTTGGATGATGGTCTTTCATTTTTTTTTATATTAATCTTAATTGGTCTCAAGTCTTAGTTTTAAGAACGAGGGGAGGTCCAGTAGACTGCGGGACAGAGGGAAATCTGATATTCTGCTGAAAGTAGTGGAAGGTGCGGAGGGAGGCGAGTACCTATCCAACGGTTACCTCAATTTACATTGCCATGAAAAGGAATGGAATCGAGTTTTGAGCGAAATTATACAAAGCTTAATGATCTTTTTATACCACCTGCTCGCTAATACCTATCAAATTAGATATATGTCATCCAAACCAGGTTAATGATAAATGATTTTATTTTTCTAGAGTAGGTTTGTACAAACACTTTTACACGTCAATCATATTTTTTATAAAACTAGATGAGGTCGGCGTTTCCTATCTGACTACTCCAAACTCAAGAGGTCACAGTCTCTTTTAAAGTCCAGACATAATCTTGGTCAGGTTTTATGAAGACCATGTAGATCGATGTCTGAGATGGTCTTTTGAGGAAAGAACCACACAGATTGAGAGGACCTGTCCAGTCAGTACACGCATTTGTCAGAAATCGTGCAGCTCAACTCAAAACTTAAGGAGCTCAACGATTCGACGAACAATACCAAAGAAAGGACATTTGGGTAGGCCACATAAATTACTCAAACTGCCAGACCTAGACGAAAACTAACACAACAGAGAGAATAATAAAAAAAAAGGTGACCCACATTGTTAGGTTTGCATGATATGTAAAGCAAGACCTGACCGGTCATTAATATTGTACTGAATATCATTATGACCCGCTGGTGCATAATGTGATTTGAATTCGGAAATTCATGTGTCATTTCACAAAACAATTGCACAAAATGTTTACCAACCCGCCCCACTGTCAACGTCATTCGAGCGCTAAAAGATCCTTGTAGCAGTGTAACTTGACCGAAAGCAAAATAATATTACCATGCTATCTACAACTAATAGTGCTGGAGTTATGTATATCACAATGGTTGATATGGCAGTGCAGCAGTAAACGAATTTGCCAAAAGAATAAATGGTAAAATAGTTGAATTTAAATAAACCTCAAAAATTCGTTTGTGCTCTTCGAATATTGCACATTATTTTGCCAGGCTTATAACCTTAGAATACCTACGAAAAAATAACGCTTTAATTTTTAACGTTATAGAGTCCATATTAATAGTAGATAAGGCGAGTCCTGAGTGTAGCGAGGGATTTAAGTTCACCCAAGACTAAGACAGCTTTATCACCGAAGAAAATACTCTACTTTTCGTACCATTTGCGAAAAAATTAACACAATAATAATATGAGATAAGCATTTATTAAAAATAATGACAATTAAAAGTAAAAGTTAACATTCGAAACATTGGTCCATTTATCTCTATCAAAGAGAGAGTAACATTTTTGTTTGGTACATTTATTGTTGATGAGTTGATTTGAGTATTTCTCTGTTCTTGCGTCAGAGGAACTTGCGTTTCATTGTAGATAGTATACGTCGGAGATAGTGGTGGTGGTGCATCGTGAGTTACGGACGAAGATAAGATGCCGGAAGTTGATGGTTGTGGCTCTGATGGATTAAGTTTTATATTTTTGTTAATTTGACTGCTTAATATGGTTTTATTCGCCATTGAGCTTTCGATATAACTCTCGGCTACTCTATCAGAGCTCCAACCACCGTGTCTTTTTATTGACGTAATATCCGCCCTTGAATCCGCCAAGAAAGTCGCCGAAGTTCTTCTAAAGCAGTGACCGGTGTAGAGTTCAACATCTTTAAGTTTTAAATATTTATCAATTTCCTTTGGCATATTGCTAATTTTCTTTTGCCGATGGCTTGTCGAGTACATTTCCCATTCCGATAGTTTATAAAAAATCTATTGTTTTCCATGTTGGTGGGCCAATGCTTGGTATCTATGAATGATTTTAGTATATTGTCCTTGTACAATGAATGACCGATTTTTCTTTGGCTTAGTTTCCATTACATTAATCAGCAGTAACTCATTGGGATGATTTTCAACGTCCTCCACCTTTAAGTTTACAAGTTCACATCCGCGGCAAGCACCATTGAGTCCAAAAATTAAGGCCACCTATAACAAAGATAAAAAACAGGTAAATATATAGAATAATTACCATTACTAAGATACGAAATATTCATAGTTAAATCATGTATACTTACTTTTGTGGCCAGAAAAATTTCGTCAGGAGCTTCATTAAGAAATTTTTCCACATTTTGAGTCGTAAAATTTTTTGACTTCTTTGCGCAATGCCCTTCTGATTTTCTTTTTAAAAAAGCCAGTAGTTTCGTGAATCTATTTATTTTAATGCCGTGTTTGATGCTTATTGTAGCTTTCAGTTTTGAGTATATGCACCAAAGTGTATTCGGATTATTTGTCTTGGATAAATAATCAAAATAGACAAGTACTGATTCTGAAATTGATAGGCCTTTCGCACTTATCCACGTTGAAAATTCTTCATAAGTTTTTAAATAATTTTCCTTGGATTTTGTTGGAAGCAAATTATTTATAATTGTGGCAGCATTTGCACTGATGGAATCCGACAATTCACTGTCACTGTCGCTTTGATTTAACATCGTAACGTATTTTTAGAAAATTAATTTATTTATAAAAATAAACTTAACGTTTATGTATTTGAAGAAAACAAAAACGCGGCAAATTTCTAGACTAATATTTTTTTGTCGGAAAAGCAAAGGCATTAAGCTCATACGGCCTCGTCGGTTTTCGTAATTTTATTTAATAATCATAACTGCATAATAAATGCGTATTCCTTTTTCAAAAAGATGTATAATACTTTATATACAAACTCAATGGTGTAAACACAGATGTAGTTTAGTATAAATTTCGGTAAATATTCCAAATTTAAATCACATTCTCCCCCTAGAGGATGAATGAAATTCAGTACAATTTTCTTTCCCTGTTTTTAACATTAAAAATGACTATTGTTATGTTCGCTTTTTGTGGCATAGAATGTCACTTTTTTGAGCACGTGGTATGAAAAATTATTTATTTTCATCGACTTTTCAAATACCTACCTGTGCCTACGTGAAATAAGTCATTAATAAGTCATCGCTATAGATAAGTTATAACAAATATAATGTATTTGAAAGTTTTGTTACGAAATTCAATTAAAAGTCATTTTAGTACATTGTACCTAAGGTTCATTTAATTACGTTCATTCTTCTTTTGATCTCACGTCCTTTTGATGTCAGTAACTGGTATCCCTCTAAATGTCAAATTACTAATAGAAAACAATTAAAATTTCAAGATTTTAGACTGCTTCAAAGATCTTTTGGCGATGATTTGTCTTTTCACATTGACAGGGAGCCGTTGTGGGCAAACATTTGTGAATTAAATTGCGGAGACAGTGCTGCCGATTCTCTTGTCACAAATGCGTCTAAACTAGACTAAAAATCACCAAAATTTAGCTTATTCCTATCAAACGACGATTTCCCTTTCTGAAATTGACTAAAGTGACACAACTTAACTACCTATGTTTTAGTTTGACAGCACTAAGATGGCACTGAGTAGCTGAGTGAGCTGGCATTTTGCTACTCTGAATTTGACGTTTTTCACTTAAAATTTAGATTTCTAACTAAATTCGACTATTTTTAATCGCGACAAAAAAGGTGTGGTATAAAATTAGTTGGCATGAACTAAAATTCACACCACCACCTCGACTTTAGGTGCAAAAACGGTATCTACTGTATCTTTTTTTCTTTTCTTTTGCCTATATCTCGAAAACGGTTTGTCCTATCGTAAAAATAATGAAAATTTCGAACCCCTCTATAAAACGTGTAAACCCCTAAAACTCAACACGTAGGTAATAATTTTTCACATTTTCCATACAAAAAGTGAAAAATTCCATATATAAAAACTTTTTAACAAAAAAAACAACCGACTTCCAACAAAACACTACAAAGTGAAAAATAACTTTAATTTCAGAAGTCGGTGTCGTTGGTTCTGCATTTTCGTTTTTTGACACCGACTTCTGAAATTAAAGTTATTTTTCACTTTGTAGTGTTTTGTTGGAAGTCGGTTGTTTTTTTTGTTAAAAAGTTTTTATTTTTCACTTTTGAGTTGTGGTACCTACCCCACACCAATTCGTATACCACTACTTGCTAAATATATAACATTGACAGGAAGTTGTACAGAATGAGCTGTGATCGACCTTGGTAAAAAAAACTTTGCAAAAGGGCAAATATACGTCGCGCTAAGTCGTGTCAGAAGTTTGGAAGGTATCGTTTTGTCAGATTTGGATGCCAACAAATTATTAAAGCGACCACACGACGACAGATCATTGACGGAAATAATGAGGCTACGAAATCTGTCTTCTGACAATCAAAGCCACACTTAATGTACCTACGACTCAAGGGCGAAGATCTCTTTGGCGTCTTATAAAACAGTCTTCAGCGGTTTCATTTTCGAGCAGTAGCCTTCGAAATAGCTTCTCGTATCACATCTCCTGTATCATGTGGTTCGCATTTACTCGATAAGCCCAAACACGGCTAGAATACATTGTTTTATTACGATGCTCCGGTACCTACCTTCCAGCTTCATAAGATCGGTTTGATGGTACCAGTTTCGTCAGAACTATATTTATTTAAATTTGCTTCGTCATAGTCGCTTAACTATCTTAATCGAGATATCTTATCTCCACCCATGAAATACTTATAATCATTGAAGAGTTCCTGTGTCTATCTGTAGTCTCCTTCATCAGTTCCACTTCACCAAATTATACTTTCTGAATGCAAATGCTTGAGTTGTCGATGAAAATACCAGAATTGCTATATGTATGCCTATAATATTTGAGGAGTTCCCTTAATTCCTTATGGATCCCATCATCAGAACTGGATTTTGACAAAATGGGACCAATCTGGAAGTATATCCTTTTAAATAAAAAAAAAAAAAATTCTAAATCGGTTTTGTAACATCATCTGAAATTGTCGTCTTGTTGTTTTTTCGCGGCCATCAACCAAACCTTGTTTTTCTAGTACAGAGTAGTGTAACAAATAAAACTTATTTGACATGCATATCTCTAAATGCAGTCCGAAATGAGTTATTAAGTAGTGTTATTTTACTGCAGCTAATTAAAAGTCGGAGTATAGGTAAGTGATGACTCTCGGACTCAAACACTTGAATCATCAATAGGTTTCATTTGATTTGAGAGAGTTCAACTAACACACTGTACATGCCTACCAAAGAGGATTTTCCTCGACTTTCATGGGATCCCTTCATCAGACTCTGACTTGGTGACAATGGGACCACCTCAAGAGCATACCGTTTCAAACCCTAATGTCAACTGCTCATCACCTGTTACAAAATATTGCTTTTCCCGATGCTGGGACGTTAATTGTTGAGGAGTTCTCTTGGTAAGAACCAGGAGAACTTGAGCTGATGGTGAAGTCACCATCAGCTCCACTTTACCATACGCATTGTGACGATCATAAATTGCTTAGCAACCATATTAAAGCAATCGAATCGCTACCCGTGAAATATTTTTCATTGAGTAGTTTCGATGGCCATCTGTGGTCTTCATCATCAGTTCCACTTCCCCAAATTATACTTTCTGAATGCAAATGCTTGAGTTGTTAATGAAAATACCAAAATTGCTATATGTATGCCTATAATATTTGAGGAGTTCCCTCAATTCCTCATGGATCCCATCATCAGAACTGGAGTTTGACAAAAATGGGACCAATCTGGACGTATGTCCTTTCAAATAAAAAAATAATTTTTTAAATCGGTTCATAAATGACGGCGTACTGAGGTAACAAACATAAAAAATAAAAAAAAAAAAAAAAAAAAAAAACATACAACCGAATTGAGAACCTCCTCCTTTTTTTGAAGTCGGTTAAAAAGACGTCAAGGCTGCCCGTCTGTGCGCCTCCGGCTTAAAAATAAATTTAATCCACGTGGTGTCGCGATTGTCAAATTCGATTTAGTTGTGTCAATTTTTTTTTTTAAATTTAGAGATATTTTTTTGCAGAATACCTTTAATATTCTCTAAGCCAAATGTAAGGAATTTCAGTGACTGTTTACTTAGTTTAATTCAGTGTACAAGAGAATCGGCACCAGTACCGATTATGGATCAGCGCACACCGAACTGCAAAATGCACGCGTATGGTCGAGCAAAATTTTTACTGCTCGAAATGCTCTGTGTTGCCTAAGGGGGCGTGCATGACCAGTTTGATGCAAAAATCCGACGTTGGCAGACGTGTCCAATATGGTTGATTGGGACTTAGTAATTATCGCCCTTTTGGCAGAGGAAGAGGAACATGAAGAATATGTAAATAAAATCAACTTTTCTTCGTCCATGATTTCCAACTGACGGCCGTAGGTAGTAAATCTCGCTGTGGCAATACTGAAAGCAGGCGGCGCGCGGCTGCGGCTCGAGCGCGGTCGCGCACGTAGAACGAGCATACTCGAACACGCATCTTGCAAGCTCAAGCATAGTCGAGCGTTAAGTTTTTACGTGTACCTATTTAATTTTGCAATGTATGGAATTGTCATAAGATTTTTTGTGTAGTCTCAAAATGCTCTGCTCTTAGTGTGCGCTGACGCTATTGCCACGCGCCAAAAGATATAGTTTGTACGTTACACAATAAACTAGACGATGGTAAGAAAATTACTTTTTTATATTGCAGAATGGTTGTGAAATAAAATTGCAACTGAATTATGTAAATGATAGATGTATAAATATTTTAGAGAAATAAATTCGTGCCATTAATCAGGTGACATTGAACGGGAATCAGTGTGACAGTGGTGTGACACGTCCAATGATTTAAAAGTAATAAAGTCAAATTTTTCCTCTGTGGTCAATAGACACGTCACTAATTCTAGTCGACAGTTTCAAATTGTAAATACAAACTTATGCGTCAGACAGACAAAGTTTCTTTTACCTTACCAAAAGACGTATCTACTACCTAATGGAATGGTCTTGAAAGTAACAATACAGGAAGGAACACACAAGGAAAATTTGAAACGGTTTCTCAAAAACGCTAACAAGCAATGGAATAAAGTTACTTTTATGCAAAATAATAAAAATCGAAAGCGAAATAATTGTACAAAACAATCTCGTTACAAAAACTGTTTCTATTCCGATCCGCGGCAATGTAATGTAGGTACTTAATTGGAAATTAACCCTAAGAATGTTGTTGCTTGACCTCCCCTCTTAGAAAATGCTAGCTGGGCTGCGCTCAAAGAAATTGAAATATAACTGCTTACGATGCGCCGTTCACCGGCACGGCTTGTGTGTCAATGTCCATACAACAACAAATGTATCTTTTTATTTTTATCAATTTATTGTATTTTCGCAGATTTTGGCCGCTTCGCCGCATATGGATTATGAACACTGGTGATTAGTGAAGTGATATGGACACTGTTATATATAGGTACATAATAGGTTAGTCTTAAGAATCAAAATAGTCCTAGAGAAGAAGAATTAGTGTGCAACTGACTTTTATACAGGGTGGATTTTTTAAACATAAGAGCTGTGCCAACCGTTTAGTATTATTCAGACCTGACGGAGCGTATCAGCAGGGATGGAATCGCAACGAAACAGAAGCGCGCAAACGATGCGGTAGTTGTCCGTATCTACCCGGCAGAGAAAGTGCGTCGGAATGAAAGTGTGGATGCGGACTTCCTTCGCGGCGCAGGTTCTTAAATGTTTGGTTCTTTTTTCTTAAATGCATATGTCAACTTTAATTGGGTAAACATAATTGACAATTAAATTTTATTTTAATCATCAATGACTTATTCAATTGCATTGTAAAATACGCTCCCTTAGGTCGGAACGGTACTTTAGTAGAGATAGGAAGATTTGGTGATTAGGAATTCATCCATAACGTTGTCAAGCTCATTAAACTGCATATAAGATTTTTTTGTAACTTCTGCTAGATCTATCATCGTTATCATTTCAACCTGGATTCACCTACTGCTGGGTATAGCCCTCCGCTTTCGTACCTCCCGGTTCCCTGCGTTCTTCATCCAGGTGTTCACTAGATCAACAAACTTTTAAATCGGGTCATAGACACCTCTGTTTCTAACGAATACACAGTTGTACTTAAGGACCAAAGTTGCTACAAATAGAAGTATGCTTGAAAGCAGTCCCTACACCTACAATAAGTTCGCGCAGGAGGAATGAATCAGTCCTTGCAGTCAACAGATTAATTATTTTTACCCAACATTGACGGCCTATATCTATAAGCTTCTTCAAAACAATGAAAATATTCAAAAACGTCTCGCATTTCGCGATATTGCGCAATAATATTGTGGGTGTAGGAGCCACCTAAGTACACAGCATGCTACCTATGATTAATGTTAAGGTCTTTGACTATTGACAACGCACATACATACAAAAAGGCCTGATGTTCTTCTCTTTAAAAATGGAGAACCAAAAAGCGGAAGGACCTTGTTGCTTTTCTGAGTGTCCTATTGTAGATCGCAAGCCGTTTGATAGATTTTTTAAAACTCGTTTCCTCCACAGTTTCTTGCTACGATGCCTTGTTACATCTACGACTACTACATTCGAATTGATTATGTTATATTGTACGAATCTTTGCTATCGAATACACGTTATAGCAGACACGATACTAGATTCCATCATTTCGTTTCAATACTTAGGTGCTGTAAAACGAACTTAATTTCTTCTGCATAAGTCGACTATCTACCTAAGTTTTCTTATTTCTGTTTTTGTATGTTCAAAAGAGCATTCTTCACTCTCTTAATTCTTGCATTCTACACTCTTTAATTCTTAAGCCATCCTGCATAAGGGTGCTTACATAAAGAAGCGGGTTTTCGGTCCCGACTGTGTGTGAGCTCATAAGTTACCGGTTAACTGGGGTTACTTTGAACAGTCGGGTGACTTTGATTGAAACTTTCATTTCATATAAAATCGCGAAGTGCGTAAAACGAAACGCAATTTGTTTTTTTTTTCTTGGCTAACAACATTGATGAACTGTTGAATCCTTTCTAGAGGACACGCTGGGAATTCACCAAAGATTTTAAGCACCGTAAGTTTAAGCATTCTTTTTAGGTTTAATTTGTCTTTTACTAGATCAAAGTTACCCCATACGCAATATTTTCTTGCGTAATTCCAAAGCTATCAAAGTAACCCCATTCTCATTATAACTTTGATTAGACAGTTTTCATTTTTTTTCTCAAAATCAAGCCATATTTTTTCACATATTATTACAGAAATCGCGAGTTTAAAAAGAACCGATTACTAGACCGATTTTTTTTTTTTACAACCAGGGATTAAAAAGATATGGCCCTTGAAAGTTCAATATTGATCAAAGTAACCCCGGTATACGGTAATGTGGGACTATTTCACCCGCACCGATCGGTACCGACCCGCACAGACTCGCCTGTACCGGAAACCTGTTTCTTTATGTAAGCACCCTTAATCAAGACAGAATAGTAGGTAACTCCTACCTAGTTCCAGAATTGCAATGCAGCATTGACGCAGTCATCAAATCGCCGATCCTAAAAGTATAATGTCTGCTCAGGCTCTTATAGCGTTTATTGGATGGCATAAAATAATCGATGCCATAAGGGTTTAATAATCTTGGCATGAGAGTTTTTCGGAGTAACGTTACATCGAACAATTATTATGTCCTTGATGCCAAAGCATTGCAGTAAGATTTTCGACGTAGAATACGTTTGTGTTGCAAGTTAAGAAAATTGAACAAACTGCTTTCGATCTAGAATAGCACCTCACACAATGTAAACCATCAGCAATTCACAAAAGATGTATTTTTCATCAACACACATGCTCGAAAAATGGCTCTTATTGCTCTTAATTTAGGTTCACAATGCAGTGTACACGTATGTTTTTTTACTTTGGATTCCTGCACTATGCCGCATAATGCGCCACAGAAAACTAAATACTAGTCAGAATGTGCTCTTTTTTTAATCCCAGAATCCGCTTTCATGCTTTTTAATTTTGATAATAATATATAAATTGTGTAAATAAATGAAATGTGATAAATCAACATTAATCATCATTTTTTGTGTTCTAAACTGTTATTAAATATTCAGTTTTTTAAATATATATATTTTATTATTATTGGCTATTTGGCAGCTTCAAGTCAGTGCCTCTCCTTCTAAATAAAAAAGATAGGGCAAGAAAAATATATTCGCGAGCCATGTTTCACAAATAATTTGTATAAAATTTTATGTTAATGGAATTTTATTTATTTTCTCTTCGCAAGTGTATTGTTAAACGAATGAAACGCGTGAGCATTTGACTTGCACTCGCCTTGTGTGCAATGACAATCTCTGTCCAGTTGAATATTCATGTACTCTTCGTATATGGAACCAGATCCGCGAAAAAATAACAAATCGTTGTTCAAAAAACCTTAAATGCAGTTTTATTAATTACTATTGTAAATCAACCATCCAAAATACAAAACCTATCTCTAACGGTTAGCATAAGCCCAGGTTCAAACGGGTGATATTTTTTGCGCACTGGATTTTCGAATAACAAAACAAAAGGTAAAAAAATCGCCCGTGCGAACCTGGGCTAATAAGTTGTAGTGATCTCTGATTAAAAGATGAGTTTAGGAGATGGAATTTCAGGTCTTGCATAACGTGTAACATTGGCGGTTTAAAAGTCTATTTCAGGGCGGTCAATTTACGTCATTATCATGTCCTTTTGCTGCACATTAATTAAAAAGGCCATGTGCCAGTTGGACTCGCAATTTCGCGGGCTACCCTGGCGCTTTCGAATTAACAGCAACATATCCGTTGGCTTGTCTATGCCTGCTTGGAAGAGTTTCCAAGCAGACATATATACCTACAGAGCAGCTCCTCCATGGCCTGAGCTATTTTCGTTCGCAAACCGAAGGCGTTTTATGTTGATGCCTAGTTCTTTCCAGTCCAGAACCCTCCTCCGATGCAGCGGTAAACAATTTCAGTGAGATTACACATTTATTCCTCGATGTAGGATATTTTGTTTCGAGATCTGGTCCTGTAGTCAGCCTGACAAATCGCGTTTTCGTACAAACCTACCTTGAAATTTGCACTAGTTTACTTGTTACTGTCAGCACTGTCAGTCTGCATCATTCCCCTGCTGCGCAAAGGCCTCATGACTTCTAGTTGTTTCGGTCCAATGCTAATGTGGGCCATTGTCTGTTAATTTTGTCAAGCTCGTCCCGCCATCTTTTGCGTGGGCTGCTGCAACGAGTTTGCGGCTTTTTAAGTAACGTCAGTGATTTGTGTTTTGAAGTGCTATGTGGTGTTATGAATATGGTCTGTTAATTTGACGCCTAGAATGCTGCGTTCCATCACACGTTGGCAAACTTTGAGTGTGTGGACATTTATGTTTGCCAAAGACTAAGTCTGGGAACCATTGTGCATTGGTCAAGATCTAGAGCATGCACATTTAAGTATATGATTTTTCACATGAGTGACATAGGGAGGTTTCTTTTCATAAACTGACTAAAAATAAGGATATCAATAACATGACTGAGGTCGAAGCACTTCGCTTCGTGCTTAGTGCTACGCTTCATTGTAGGCGACATATTCTAGCGAACCAAAGTACGGTTTACCATTGCAATAGCCACACTGTCTTGGCGCCACGATGCTAAGCTATTATAGGATAGGTATAGTCACTTAGTGAACAGGCGCATCGCGCATCGGCGCCATCAAATTTTAAGAAATACTTTACACCTTTCGTGGCACCAAGCGAATCGAGCTCCGAAATACTTACCGACCGTCCATACGCAAATAAGAACCCTTCGAAACAGGCCTCCCACTACTTAGGCAATAAATAAGAGAGAACATAATCAAGAGAATCCAGTTAGGTTCGAAGGGGATGACAGGGGCTAATGAGCGAGCTGACAAAGACCCAGACATTCATTTCGTGTTCGATTTTCTTAACCTTGCAGACAGAAATGAGAGCCGGGCTCCGTTGACATAAGTAACAAAAAACCTTATATAAGTACCTAATTAAGCAAAATAATAGAAGTCTAACCTCAATTTTATCTACAACACATATTTTGAAGATTTTCACGAAAATGTATACGAATATAAGTATGTAAACTGTCCCTCGAATTCGATTAAATTTTACTTATGAAGTAGTTGCCAGAATTATTTATATACGTTATCAAAGTGAATAAACGTATATTGTTTTAATAAAAATTGAAAAATGGGTGATTTTGCGGGTCGTGGGGCTTTCGAGACCGGGACCGCGGTCCCGGATTCCATCTTAATTATTTTTAAGTGGTGTTTTGAGACCACAAAAAAAAGGTAAAGTTCAGTTAACAAAAAAGCTAACACGCGAACACCCAAACATACAGTTTGCGATAATTAAGCGACAGTCGCTATTCGGAGACGTATCATAATATTTATCAACTCTCAGCGAACAGACTGTAGGTGAACGGGAAAGCAAGCCAAATACTTCAGTGTCATCCTCGATCATAACCTCACTTTCACATAGCACATAAAGAGGGCGCGTTCGCGCGCAGCTTTCGGCTCTCGGTAGGCTACACTCCTTAATGACTGCCCGCAGCAAATTGTTACTAAAGTGCAAATTGCGCCTCTACACCGCGGTCATCCGTCCCATCATGACCTATGCTTGCGTAGTCTTCGCACACGCCAAACCTTGCCATCTGCATTAAATGAAAACCCTCCAAAACCGTTTCCTTAGAAAGGTCTCGGGAGCCCCCCCTTCTATGTCCGAAATCTGAATCTACATCTAGATCTCAGAATCCCCACCGTCCAGTGACACTGCCATAAATCACCCCAATCCCCTGATTGCGGCGACTTCCCGATACACTCCCTCCCGCATAAGTAGGATTCGCTGACCAAGGCATACTCTCACCATCCCCGGCGACGCCACTACCCTCCTACAGTAGAGCAGAAAGACCACCAGTACTCTCAGACAGTACAAGTCCCGACAGCCGTCCTCGCCGTCGAGGCCCGTCGCGACGCCCCGCACCATGTCCGCCTCGACCCTCGCTCGAGCCAGCCCGCGCCGCTGAGCCCGTAGTTTTAAATTCGCCCCAAATTAATACCGATCCAGCCTGTCCCTTGCTGTCCTCTTCCAGCGACGCCCTAAGCCGAGGTCCGAACCCCCTTGGCGTAGTCGCTTAGTTTTTAAGTTTTACTTTAGCCCTGGCTGGAGGCCTTAACTAAGGCATACACAGGAAAGTAGTCCGGTTAAGCAGTAGCCATCCTCATAGAAAAAAAAGAGCGCAGTTTTTAAAGTAAGGTTGTTGGTACCTATGCTATAAACCAATAAGTTCGTTCCATATTTTGCTTCAGTGGTTTTTCATCATACTTGTTTTATTTTGTTTTTTACTTTGTGTTTGAATGTAATTATTATTTTAAATATTGACGGTTGCTTATTAGCGCTTGCTCGAATATAGATGATTTGTTGAATAATTTTAAATTTAAATCTATTTGTAAATAATTTGTATAACTTCTAATTTTTTTGGTTGACCTTACTTTCCCAAGACATCATTTTGTTTATTTTATTTGTGGTCCCAAAATACTACTTAATTGTATCTAAAGGTGAAATCCGGGACCGCGATCCCGGTCCCGAAAGCCCCACGACCCGATTTTGCGCTGTCCCCTCCTTAGTCTTACGCATTTATTACATTATTTCTTAACTTCTTTGTGAGAAAGATACCCTCTTTTAAGGTTTTATTTTGTCCAGGATAATGTGCTACTAGTTAAAATATAATAACCTAATTAGAAGAATTAAAGAATAAAAAAAGTAAATCAAGAGGAGAATGAGTAAGACCGTACCCAGACACAAAGTTAATTGTAGCATTATGAACTATGTTGATCTTTATTGCCCTCATTATAAATCACTGACCTCTATTGTATAATACAGGAGGCCTACCATGATCTATTTAAAAACGATTCAAAAGCAAGACATTTCAGTTTAGGTTCTTAAACTGCATCGTTCACAGTCGTACCATGACGTCCAATACACTCAGCGGCATTTGGATCGTTGAAAGTGAATGAGCGTTAAGAGCTCATGGTAGATATCCAGATGGCACGGCCTAAATTGAATCGTTAAACTGACGTCATGGTACGAATTAGCAGAACAGTTCAGTTTAGGTCCTAAAGTGGATCGCGTTAAGAGCTCGTGGTAGGTATGCAGGTCAGTGTTATAAATACTTAATATATATACAGGGTGGCAGGGACATCGACGCGCAACCGCTTACCATGGATTCAGTACATGATTCTGGACGCCCCTGCGTTGAAATTTTTCGTCGGCTTTTTCTTAATTTTTACGTTTTTTTCTGCAATTTTTTTTATTGTAAATCGTATAAAATCATTATTTCTATCTAACCCAATGAGATTTTTAATAAAAAAATAGTAAATTCACTTATTTCACTTAAAACAGCAATGTAAATAAAACTCGAAAGGGCTACCTGATCAGCTGTTTGCAAAAGTTCATTTGCGAGGTCAACACTGGCTTAGTACCTTGACGCTATTCGTTTTCAAATGCCGACAAAGGGACCGCGGCGGCGGCGGCGCCGGCGCGGCGGCGGCGAGCGGTCTCGTAAGAAGCTATGCGACGTATCCCAATGAATCTAACAGACGCGTCACATGAGGCATTTTAATCATCTACATAAATGAATGACCCATTTACTACTTTTATTTTAGTTTCATTATGGGGATAATTATTTTTCTAATGCTTCATCGATTTAAGTAAAGAAGATTTAAAAAAAAAACGTGTAGAAATGTATTGATAGTCACGTAATTTTTCAAACTTTTTTTATTATCAACATTAATTTTAGTTTTGAATGCAATTCAACAATGTAATTTACTGTTTCACAAAAAAATAATACATCCATTTTCGCAATTAATTTCGTGAGTAGGTACCTAGGTACAACTAAATGTGTTTGTACACTCTATCATTTTGTTGATCTGTGTTCGGTGTAGGCACTGTATTCACAGAAAAAATGCAAGTACTAACTGTCGGCAGCAAGTGCGGCAAATTGAAAGAAAGATCAGCTAAGTACATTTCTTTTGATTTCGCCGATTTTATCGGATTTTTGCCAGTTCCTAGATTTCGTTGATCGCAAACGGGCGTGCTGTTTGTCGCGAATTTGTGATCTTAGCGTAGTTTTTAAAATAAAAAGTAATTTTCTTTCTCTGTGTGTGTGTCGTGTGTGTTTGAGAGTGACGTTCAAAATGCCTTCCAGACCTGAACAATTCTTCAGGCACCAAACCCGATGGTCGGTAAATGTGTGGGCCGGTATTTATAAAGACCGCGTGATTGGACCCATTTTTCTCCCTGAACGACTAAACGGGCCACGATATCACGTGTTCACGAGTTCCTAAAAACAACTCTCAAGGAAATAATCGAGGAGGTGCCTGTGCTCCAGTTCCGCGAGACATGGTTCCAACACGATGGCGCGCGCGGCGCGCCCCCACACGTGACCCTTCCTGTCCGAAGCTGCCTCACCGTATCTTTTAGAGACCGGTGCATTGGAAGATTCGGTCCACAACCATGGTCAGCTCGCTCACCGAACTTGATTCCATTAGATTTTTTTCATTGGGGTTACGTCAAGGATAAGGTGTTTATGACCGAGTGCGATACCGCAGCAGAAATGAGAGATCGCATTGTGAATGTGTTTGCGACGCTGCGTGAAGAGTGTGTCCAGGATCCCACTTTTTTGTCCCGTGTCCACGCTGAAACTGCGCCGCGCTCAGATCTGCGAGCGGGTTGGTGGCGGCCACTTCGAACCCTACCTACCCCCTATCTCATTAGGAATGAGCGAGATTAAGGTAAGTTCATCAATTAAACATTACTGGATCGCTAAGTTCTTATCAAGCATCTTTTTTGTTATCAATCCTCATCGGTATCGCTATTTTATGGGAATAAGCTTATTGTTATCGGTTATCAAGACTAATTAAACATGATTTTATGTGGTAGGTACCTATCAATGTTGTCGTTAGGCGATATTTCGTAGGTACGTTCACGTTCGTCCGGTCGCGGCGGCTGCGGGGCGGGCGGCCGCACCACAGATTTGTATGTGTGTGTAGGTTAGGCAGCGCGCGCGCGCTCGCCATCCGCGGAGCGTTTTAATCGCGTTGTTTGCAATACATTGCGCGCTCAAAAATGTAAATTTTTTTAACCGGTCATTTCCGAGATGAATGACTTTCGTAATTTAATTTATGGCATCAGGTGTAACCTTTTGACAACGTTTGCGCGTCGATGTCCCTGCCACCCTGTATATACAGGATGAAATTTAAAACATGCGACAAATCGAAATGGGAGATTGTACTCATCATTATGAACAACTTTTACTATGGGACCAAACCTGAAAACGCGAAAAAAAAATCAGCTGTTTCCTGCATTTATGTTCGCATAACTCGTCAAAATGTAGGGAACAGCTGTTTTTTTTCGCGATTATTAACACACTTTAATTTGTCCTATCCGTTTTAGACCTAAACCTATCAAATTACACTAAAAACAACACATTATCAACACAAACAAAAAATCACGTTTTTTGGGTCTCAAGCGTACTCGCGCTCGCACTAGTCCCAACCGGTCCGAGATATCGTGTCCGTGAACGATGTCTATGTGTGCGTTGCTCGAGCGCACTTTGTATGTAGATTGACTTCTGTAGTCTCTGTATTTTGAAGGCAGTTTGGACGTCAGAACATACGTCCGTTACAACGGTGAATTTAAATAGTGTGGGTAGTTAGAATGTTTTTTCAAACCAACCGGTTCCTGTGTTACGATCTAAGTACATACTCGTAAGGTTAGGTAATTTGATTGTCCATAATGATATTCTTGAACAACTTCAAAAGCATCGCCATTGCCGAAACTGTCTGTGCCTAAAACCAAAGATCCGACGTCTTTTTTTAATAATGTATTAAGCTGAATAAATAGTAAATAAAATGTAATTTTTTAATAAATTTATTTATTCCATTTTTTTTTATTTTGAACCGAGTGACTAATGCGACTTTTAACCGACTTCCAAAAAGGAGGAGGTTATATGTTCGACTTTATGTTTTTTTTTTTATGTATGTTCACCGATTTTTCCGTCAATTGTGGACCGATTTGATTTTTTTTTTTAAAGATAGCGTTTACTCTCGAGGTGGTCCCATTGTCATCAAGTTGGAATTTGATGAGAAGATCCCATGGAAATCGAGGGTAACCCTCAAATTTTATAGGCAAACCTATAGCGATTTGGGTATTTTTTAAAGTAACTTGAGCATTTGCTCTCGGAAACCATCATTTGGTAAAGTGGAGCTGATGATGAAGACCACAGATGGCCATCGGAACTACTCATTGATGAATATTTCACGGGTTGCGATTCAATTACTTTAATATATGGTTGCTAAGCAATTTATGCTCGTCACAATGCTTATGGTGGTTAACGTCCCAGTGTCGGGAAAAGCAATATTTTGTAAAAGGTGATGAACAGTTGACATTAGGCTATTGTAACTTAGGTAAATTACAAACTCTCTCACTAAAAAGTAAAAAAAAGAACCGTCTTCTAAAAAAAACACTACAAAGTGATTGTTTTTTTTTTGGAAGTCGTTTGTTTTTCTTTTTGTAAAAAAGTTGTTTATTCTAATGGAACTAGCGCTGTCTAGTAACAATATTGGGAAACAAAACAAAATCCATGCCATGTACACTCCCGGACTACTAAGTCGAGCCACCGTGCAATTCCAGTGAGGTAAAACGGCCTAATACATCAAAACAATGATGAGTCAAAAAAAGTTTTTGTGACTCAACATGTGTGGCTCGGCAATAATAACATAAAAAAAATACAAAGTCCTGCACTTATACCAATAGATATCCATGAGACCTACGAATAAGTAAACTTATTCGTAACGTTAGACATGAATTTAAAATACCTCAGTCCAACTGTAAAAAAGAATATATCACAAAAAAGATAGGGATTCAGTTACCGTCGAAGAAATAGGCAGAGGAAATTTGTAAATTATCAAAAATCTATCTGAATATGGTTGGTACTTTGGTGTAATATTCTGGGGTAGGTAACTGTAGTGATAGTGAACGAGAAAGCATTTTAGAAGCCCAAAAATCAGAACAGTTCAGTTTAGGTCCTTAAGTGGATCGCGTTAAGAGCTCGTGGTAGGTATGCAGGACTCTCAGGGTTATGTTGAATCAGTAACAGAGATCTGCATACCTTTATTTAAGTCTCATAAATTATTAATCTTTGCATGCCTTTACATGCTTGTATTAGTCATATTTGTTAAAACTCTTTTTCTGCATCAAATGAAACTAGAAAGCGTGGTACAGATAAGAGATCTCAATATCAGAACTTATTGTGGACGGAGGCACATAAATATTTTTTACAAAAAAATATATTTATATTAATGGCACCTGTAATTTATAATGAAACATCTAACAATATTAAAGACTTACAGTTGCAAAAACTTAGAAAACAGCTAATTATATAATTCCTAATAGATAATTCCTTTTTACTATATTATGATTTTTGTTAGCCGATAAGTTACCCAACTTAATTGAAATGAAGTTTTTGTCATTTGCTTAAAGGCTGAATTTTCAATAGTCAGATATAAATTTAAGGAATAAATATTGCAATTTGATATCTTTAATACTTATACAAAAAATATGGCAAACTGTCGGTCAGTGGGTCACCAACCAAACTGCCATATTATTCTTCAGATAATAACTATCTGACGATAGAAAAATCGTACCTTATTTAATGACCTTAATTAGCATGCTATGTCAGGCACAATGTACCTGGATTCTCACAACTGTAACAGCTTATTTTTGGTATTTTGCTTAGAAATATTTCTGGTCTACTCTATTTCAAAATAAATAACACACAACTGCAAATCATGTTTTCAACTTTAATAAACCTACATTATCAAAATCATCTCCTAAGTTCATACATTCTAATAATGTAGACCCAGTTTACACGAGGCATGTTGCATGACGTACCTTACTAGAGAAGATATCGACCACATACGACACATCTCCAAGTTATGCAGTCTTCCGAAGTGTGGTCCGCTTGGTACATAAAATTATTCTGCCTCCAAGTCCGTCCTCCTAGTGAGAAAATTTCAATTGTAGCTATTAAAGTGTAAGCACTTGTCTTGCTTCTATTTACATTCCTCGCCCTTCTTCTGTTCTTCAAGAATCAATCTGAAGAATTGTTGTTACCTATACCTGTTCGGAAAGAACCTTATAACTTTTTAAAAATGAGGCAGTAAGTATGTCATTACTGTTGGGCTTTAAAGATCGTAGTAAACCTACTGTCATTTGAAAACGGCGGCCACGCCTTTTTTTTTTTCCTATGGGCATCTCGTAGTTGACCTTTAGAGGTCGTGACTACTTAACCGGACTATCCTGTGGCTGCCTTAAGTGAAACTCAAAGCCTCCAGCCAGGGGCATAAAACTAACTACATTATGCTAAGCGACTACGCACTAAGGGCACCCCCTGTGGGGTACGAACCTCGGCTTAGGGCGTCGCTGGAGAGGGCAGCAAGAAGGGACAGGCTGGATCACAATTATATTATTTAAGCTTGATGGAGCCGGCATTTCCTATCTACTACTACTCTGAGAAGAAATGCCGAAACAAACTCAGAGGTCAGTCGGGAATTTAAAGCTACTGCCTCAGCTGCGGCGCCGGCTGGCACTGCGTCGGGCAAGGGTCGGGGGGTGAGTTTACTTGGGGACGTCGCGAGGGACCTCGTCGGCGAGGTCGGAATGTTGGTCTTTTGAGGCGGCTACGCATGGGACCTTTATTTTTTGTAGTTTGGTCTTATTGCGCGACAAGAGGGATGAATGAAAGGAAGGAAGGAATGCTAAGAGGGATGTGTGGTGTTAAACGAATGAATAGAATAAGAAATGAGTAGGTACAGAGGCCAGCACATCAAAGTACCCCAATCTGTCAAACTTTGATAGATTTTCAACTTTTCCAAAGGAATAAGGTTCATATTCAATTGGGAAAATTTTACAGATTGGGGTAGCTTGATGTGCTGGCCTCTGTAAGTATACCTACATAAGAGGAAGTTTGAAAGTGGCACCGGTAACTGAAAAGTAGTGTGGAAATCGGTTGTCACGGTATGGGCATGTGTTACGGAGAAATGAGGAAAATTTGAAGAGAGTTTTTAGTATGGATATCGATATAGCTATAAGAGTAGGGGAAGACCAAAGAAACGATGGATGGACTGTGTAAATGATGATATTGCTAGAATGGAGGTTACTACCGAGATGACGACTAATAGAGAAGTATGGAAGAAAAAGATGTTGCGCCGACCCCAAATAAATTGGGATAAGGGCAGGAGATTGATGATGGTCTTATAATCGATATAATAATATGGTCGGACTTTTAATTAGCTGCAGTAAAATGACAGCTTATGTGTTACTTAAATCACTGAAATTGGCGTCTTTATGTTTTTTCGCGGCCATCAACCAAATCTTGTTTTTCTATTTCACAATGTGTAACAAACGAAACTTATTTGACATGCATATCTCTAAACGCAGTCCGAAATGAGTCAGTAAGAAATGTCAATTTACTGCAGCTAATTAAAAGTCTGAGTATAGGTCTCATGCGAGGCCGCCATTTTCAAAATGGCGCGACAGTAGGTATTCCAGGCTCCTTAAAAAAACCTTCAAACCCCTACGGGTCGAAGTCAAAGCATTTATTTCAAATAGGCACTTTTGAACGTCAAAAATTAATATGAAATAGATTTGATTCTAGTCGCCCATTCCAAAAGGTAGTTTTCGTATGGAGAAGAATGAGCAAGAAACTCCACCGTTACTCTTTTAAAATGTTTTACAATATTTTGCATAAGTACATCAATTATATAATAAATCGAAAAAGTGTAAGTATGAAAATCCATTGTTAACGTGCTGAGCGGGCAGAAAAAGTACCTCTATGAAAATCCATTGCTTAACGTAGGTATAATGTTTGTTCGGATGGAGTCTTGCAACTCAATTTTGAAGCAGATTCTATATCTTCAACCAATTGAGCTGAAATTTTGATACCTACACGTTTAGTTTGGATTACAATGCATGGTCAGCTGTGTGACGTTATTCTAAATCCAAGATGGCGGACTAGTTATTTTTAATGCACTCCTACAATAAGGGTGTCAAATGAAAGGACTTGTTGAGAATAACTCGAAAAATAAAGTAACGTCACTCTAAATCCAATACCGCCATATTGGATTTAGAGTGACGTTACTTTATTTTTACTTTTACTTGCGGACTAGGATTTTTATGCTTTCCTACAATATGGGTATTTATCAAATTAAAGGACTTGCTGAGAATACGATTGCGAGTTAAACTCCAAAAAAAAACCTGTCCAGCGATAAATAAAAAGTAAAAAAAACCGCGGAATAAGCAAATATATTTATCCTATCAATTTTACTTTATCTACGTTCGAGTCACAGTTATAAGCGCTATTCTCTAATTTTTAGCTGAAGCGGGTAGTCTTGCAGCACCATCTACCAGTGCAACTAGCTGTGAAGACCATTCAAGTCGTAGAGGTGCAGACAAACACCAGGGTCCATCAATTACCGATGCAGTTATTGAAGACATGAACCCTTCGCGTCGCCCGAGTTCACTTGCCGAAGATCGTGACTGCAGACAAGCACCATTATCTGGAAAATGTGTCTGATGACAACCAAACTTCAGGAGAGGCCGTGTTACCTAACGTAAAAACGTTATTTTCAAACTACCGTGTGGTGGTGCCTATAAAAGCAGGGCGCGGCCAGTACTCGCCCCTTACTTCGTCTCAGGCCGCGTCCTATTATGTGTAGGTACGTGACGCCCGCTTATTCGCGCGACGATCGCATTCTACCTATTAGGAAGCGGGGTCAGGCCGCCGCACACTGGTCCCGATTTAATAAAAAATGGACATTGATCCTAGAGCGCTTATATTTTTTTCTGATGTTGTGGCACTGATAACAAATAAGACAAAAAAAATATTATTGTAGTACAGAGGCCAGCACATCAAGCTACCCCAATCTCTCAAATTTCTTTGATACTTTACCACAAAGGAATAAGGTTCATATTCAATTGGGAAAATTTGACAGATTGGGGTAGGTTGATGTGCTGGCCTCTGTACCTCAAATAATGTTTCGTAAAAAACTAGTTTTAATCAGTGTTTTAAAAAAAATTAGTTTTACTCAAAGTAGTTTTAAAGAAGACGGATCAGAATTGCCCCAGGTCCTACAGCAAAGTGAAGTATCTCAAAAAATAATAAAATTAGAGTATAAAAATATAACATACTTCCGAACTCCATTATTACAGTCTAACAACTCTAACATATAAAAATTGCTATGAACATTCATACAGGAGTAGTAATATATTTTTAAATTAATATAAAATATCATGTGTAGATATGTGTGTAATATGTCTTTTATGTTTATTTCTTGTGTACAATAAACCGTTAAATAAATAAACATAATAAACTATTATGTATTTATGCAATAAAGAATATAATCTATTCTTTAAGAATATAATTTATTCTTTATTATTATTATTATACATATAATAAATCTGTAGACGAGACGTTTCTGTACATTGAAAATATTTCCAAAAAATATAGTTGGGGTGTTAAATGATAACCAAACGATGCCATTTCATCAATTTTTGGAAATTTTGTCTGTTTGTCGGTTTGTCTGTTTGGATGTGACAGATTATTGATTTGAACAGGGTCAAAGTAAAAAGTACTAAACCAATACGGTTACTTTTTATACTCAAATATGGTGTAGAACTCGGAGCAGTGATTAGTTTTTGTTTCATCGCAATCGGTTCACTCTATCAAAAGATATAATCAATTTAAAGTATTCTAGAACAACTTTTTACGTTTTTAGTAACACGTAACGACATCTATTGGCGCGATATAGTACCTACTAACGAAAATACCACATATTGTTGTTGTGATGTGAATAATCACGTCCTATTAGTTTGTGCTTACATAAATGACGAAATAACACAGATACCTACTTATGTCTATGTTATTTTAAAAAGTAAGTAATGATAATGATATTAAAAAAATCGCTTACCATTGATGGTTTATTTAGTGGCGCCTGTGGCGCTAAAAGAATTTTAAACAAAAAGTGAGGATAATGTAAGATAATAATAATTAATGTGGTGTTCTGAGAGATAAAGAAGTTAGATAATTATTGATATAGAAAGTTGAGTAACGCAGAGCGTTTTTTAACCAAGTTCTTATATGGAGCTTGCGGTAGGAGTTCTAAGGGAGAAATCGTCAAATTACGAAAAAGCGTTATGCCTCATTTTTCATAGTAATAGATAGATAGAGACACACACACAGAGAGATAGAGAGCTATTTTTCATGGTTTCCGAGGATCCTGACCCCGGTAAGTGAGGTCAAAAAGAAAACCAAAGATGGCGGTTGCCTAAATTTTTAACTTTTTCGTCATGGTGTCGTTTTCATGGTTTTCGAGGGTGATGAAGCCGATAGTCAGGTCAAAATGAAAATCCAAGATGGCGGCTGCAATTTTGTTTTGATTTTTTGTCATGGATGTCGTTTTCATAGATTTCAGATCAAAACGAAAATCCAAGATGCGAGGTTGCAATTTATTTTTATGGGTTTCGTTTTATTGGTTTTTGAGAGTGCTGAAGCCAATAGTGAGGTTAAAATGAAATTGTAACGGCTTACCCACCGTCGATTGGCCCATGAACCGTTGGTGAACATTATCTTTAAACCATTAACTTTTTTCCAAAGGACTTTTCACCCACGATCGTTTTGCCAACATAACTCTAGGTCAGTGAATGCTTTACCAACAGAATGTTTTGACCAATAACTTTCACCCAAAGAACAAGGCCAACAGACGCCGGGAAAGGTGAAAGTAAAATAATAATAAGACGTAGTCCTTTATTTCTGTGAAAAGGGTATAAAGTAACCTAACCAAGCCTAACCTCGGGGTGCCCTTCGCTCGCTTTGCTCGCTCACTTGAGCCGCCATCATCCCTTCGAACCCTACCTGTCCAAGTCGGGGTGCCCCAAGTCCCGAGCTCGCTTCGCTCGCCCTTGCATCCTTAGTTCTATTTGACATGGGTCAAATGTTATTTCCGTGAAAAGTTATTGGTCAAAACATTCTAATGGTTAAGCATTCACTGACGTAGAGTTCTGTTGGGGAAACGTTCGTGGGTCACAAGTCCTTTGGATGAAAAGTTAATGGTGTTGACCAACGGTTCATGGACCAATCGACTGTTGGTAGGTAAACCGTTTCAGTACTGGTTACAATGAAAGTTCAAGATGGCGGCTGCAAATCGAAAAATTCGTAGTGTGTGTCGTTTTCATGGTTTTCGAGAGTGCTGAAGCCGATTGTGACGTCAAAATGAAAATCGAAGATGGCGGCTGTAATTTTCTTTTTCTTTTTTTATCATGTGTGTCGTTTTCATGGTTTTCAATATAAACTTACACGACTTTGTGTGAAATAAAATAAAATACAACCGACTTAAAAACACACTTCAAAGTGCAATAGACCTTTGGTTTCAGAAGTCTGTAATTTCTTGCCAACGCGCAACGTTTTCTTAAACTAAGGTTATTTTGCACTTCGTAGGGTTTTTTATGGAATTCGGTTATATTTTTTTGTAATTAGCTTCACAATTTTTTTTCTGGTTTTCGGCAGTATAAGGTCTAATTCAAAATCATGTCTAAAGTTTTCATGGGTTTCATCTTCGTAGTTTAAATGGCGGCCGGTGTCAAATATAACCAAAGTTTAATGGGTTGCTTTTTACACGGGCAACTTTATGTAGAAGCTCTTACCATTAATGTATTCTTCCTTTTATCATCTAGATATCTCGATGCTTTATAAGGCATAATATTGGTAGGTATATATGATATCTTCAATACCAAGTTAAGAAATTCTAAATTTACCACAGAGAAGAAACCAAGACTTAGAAAATCTCAGATATACCTACTTTAGATAAAATGGTTATATGATTTTACAAGTTGGTATTCTAAGACAGACGCAAAATAAAATGGACATAATTATGGCTGTCGCATTGTCATTATGAACCATGAAGACGCAGTGATTGCAGTTGAAAGGGCCGTGGTAGAGAACCCTAGGTAAGGAAAGCGTTACCAGGCAAGATCTGATGATTCTTCCTTTTCAATGAAGGAGTGGCAATTACACCTTTCCTAAGCGACATATTACCTTTTGTTTTCCGACATCCACGCGAACGAAGTCGCGGGCACAGCTAGTAATAATAATAAGTACCTACAATGTGATTATTTTTTTATTTATCGTATGGCTTTTATTTGGCTCCGAGATCCATATAGGACAGTGCAGCTGCCGAATTGTTACACTCTTAGCACCATTCGAAGCCACGTGTATGGATTCTAAGGGTAAACTCCTACAAACGCGGTGTAACACGGCTTAACGTTTGTAAACATTCGTAAACAAACAACCTGCCCTAACCTTATTTATTTATTTATTGTATGGCTTTTATTTTGGCTGCGAGATCCATAGGACAGTGCAGCTGCCGAAACGTTACACTCTTAGTTAGCACCACCCAAAGCCATGTGTAGGGATTCTAAGGGTAAACTCCTACAAACGCGGTGTAACACGATTTAACGTTTGTAAACATTCGTAAACAAACGATGGCTTAACGTGCCCTCCGAAGCACGGAATCGTCTCACTTTTCGGACAATCAGGGTGATTCAACCTGCAATGTCCTAACCAAACTGGGAATAGTCACACAAAGTGATTTTTGACAGACAGGGTTCCCACCGGGAATCGAACCCAGTACCTCCGGATCGAGAGCCCGAGGTCCTAACCACTAGACCACGGTAGCAGTTACCAACCACTCAGGTCTACAATGTGATAATACTTTGCTATTTGCATTCGAATCTGATGACTGTGCTCGATCATCGAACAAATGAATAGTTTTTTTTATTTATTTATATCAGGGTTTTCACCACGGTTATATTTTATATATTATTTCTCTTATCTGCTTATTGTTTTGGTTTAATAGTAAAAACATTATTTAATAGAGTTAAGGAACTGTCAAAGGTGCATTCTTAGGCGTCGTCGTAGTTAAAAAAGATACGAAAAATATGATAAAATAATTGCTTAAAAAAGTACATAATATACATAATATTATTTTAAACATCTGAAAATGACGATTATATTATTTTAGAGTGATCAAAGCAAAAACCGAAAAAGAACATTTTATCAGAGCTAAAGAACTGTCAAAAGCGCATTCTTAGACGTCTTAAAAAAAACTGAGAAAAATATGATAAAATAATAGTTTATAAAAATAAATACGATACATTATATTATTCTACACATCTGAAAATGCTGAAACTGACATTTCAGAGTGATTACAAATTAGAATTACCACGTATTTTTCATTATTTTAGTACATTAAATTATCCCTGAAAGAAACTTCATAGCAAATTCTTTACATGTTAGACTGTAAGGATGGCGTTCGGAAGTATGTCATATTTTTTATTATTTTATGTGATACATCACTTTGCTGTAGAACCTGGGGTAATTTTCTATGGGCCGTGATCCGTCTTCTTTAATTCATTTATTTTGTTAATAAAAAAGGAGTAAATTTTGGCACATACGTCGTTTTATTCCGAGCGCACGCACATTATATAGCCATCTCTCTTCTTTTGCGTTTCAAAAGTAATTACATATCACTTTCGCTCGCTTAAGGTTTTCGAAGTAGCGCCTTATAGGTAAACTTACAACTTATACATTCAGTGAATGGCCCTCGTGGTGACCAGCTCACACAAAAGCTTCCTCTTTCAAAAATTTAGATGTGGCTACAGTCTATGGCTCCAATCGTTTCTGGAAATGGGTGTGGAGCATTTCTGAATTTCACCTTTGCTACACGCCGTCGCGCGTCGGTGCTCCATGAACCAACTCGACCAACATCGACACCTAGAATAAAAGAAAAACAGTGGCACTCCGGGAGTGCCGACAGAAGTGAAAACAAAACAAACAATACTTTGCCATCTACTTTTATAAGGCGTAGACCATATAGATTTTAATTTCAAGTATAGGTAGTATATTTGATAGTGTGTAACGTAGGTTATTTTTAGTACTCTTAGGTAGGATTAGTCATTCGTATATATATAGATATTAGTTTTTAGGGATTTTGCTTATATATTGGTATATACATATAAGTGTAGGTAGGCGCTAGGTGTTAGGGCTCTTCAAAGATTTCTTTATTTTTAATACGGACATACTTATAACACGATGCCTTCCAGAAAGAGACCATCTCTTTCTGCTACATCGAGACACGCTAGGCGAATGAGACTAGCCAGATCACAAGAATCAGCTGAGGAGCGAGAATCGCGGTTAAGCCGCATGCGGGATAGCATGACTAAAGCAAGATCACGCGAAACCAGTGCCGATCGAGAATAACGTTCTACACAAATAGCACTTTATACAAAAAACTCATTGATAAGTTTCGTCATCCACGCGAACGAAGTCGCGGGCACAGTTACTTAGACACAGCTAGTTAGAAATAAATGCTTTGACTTTGAATTTGATAAATTGACTAATGCAAGATCTGATTGGGACGTCCTTCTGCGGTACTGTTTCTCAACCAAAAAGGGTCACTCCTACAGTCCTACCAGTTAGTACTTAGGTACCTACCTAGGAAGTAGTAGGTAGGTGTATCTTTTAAATTATTTTGTGTATCACGGAGGTAGGTACACAAACTGAACAACGACAAGGTATAATAAAAATTATTATTATGATGTACTTTATTTAATCAGTATTGAATGTGACTATAAACACCTAGCCTTACTTGCTAGATACACAAAGAAACAAACGAGTTGACATCAAGAATATAATTATTATTTCGGGTCGTCTCATTTTAACAGAACTAATACACAAATTACATTGATATTTTTAATCTACTATGGTACTTATCATAAACAATATTCTGCAATAGTAATTAGTCGGTACGAGGTGCATTCAATAAGTACCTAGCCTCATCGCCAGAGGGCGCTGTAAATTCAAAAGAGTTTTATCACAGTGTAGCACATTCTTTTTTAATTATTTTTTCAAATTTTCATTCCAATCCCTTCATTTGTTTTAATTTGACAACTTATGGAAGCGAACGTGTCGATCGGTTTTACAAAAATGGAAAAAGAGCAATATCGTTCGGTGATTCGATTCCTATTTTTGGAAGGGAAAACGCGCATCGAAATAAAAGAGCGCTTGGATGCGGTGTACGGTGACTCTTCTCCATCGATGGCCACCGTCAAGAATTGGTTCAACGAGTTTGCACGTGGCCGTACGTCGGTTTTTGATGAACCACGTCCAGGTGCACCGAAAACAGCTGCTACGGAGGAAAACATTAAAAAAATTCATGATCTCGTATTGGCAGATCGCCGATTGAAGGTTCGCGAGCTAGCTGAGACTGTAGGCATTTCAGAAGGAACAGTGCATCATATTCTTCACGAGGAACTCGGCATGAGAAAGCTGTCGGCGCGATGGGTGCCGCGTTTACTCACACCAGAAAACAAGCGCAACCGTGAGACCACATGGGAGACGTGTTTGGCGCTGTTTAAGCGGAATCCAGCGGAGTCGATGAAACCTGGATCCACTGGTACACACCAGAGACCAAGGAGCAATCAAAACAATGGATCCAGACCGGGGAACGTGCTCCAAAGAAGGCGAAAATTGTTAAATCGGCCGGAAAAGTTATGGCTACCGTTTTCTGGGATTCACAAGGTGTGATCTACATCGATTACCTCGAGAAGGGTAAAACAATTACAGGGCTTTACTATGCCAATTTATTGGGCCGATTCAACGCCGAATTAAAGAAAAAAAATGACCCCATCTGGCGAAGAAAAAAGTGCTGTTTCACCACGACAACGCACCGGTTCACACGTCTGCCGTTGCCATGGCCAAATTGGTCGAATTACGCTATGAATTGCTGCCCCATCCACCGTATTCTCCAGATTTGGCCCCTTGTGACTTCTTTCTGTTTCCTAATCTGAAAAAATCACTCGCCGGGAATAGATATGGATCAAGTGAGGAGGTCATCGCCGCCACGGAGGCCTATTTTGCAGAGTTTGACAAAAACTATTTTTCGGACGGGTTAAAAAAGTTGGAGCATCGCTGGGCTGAGTGTATCGAACTAAAAGGAGACTATGTTGAAAAATAAATTGCCTCTTTTCCAAAATTTTCGTTTACTTTTTGTAGGCTAAGTATTTATTAAATGACCCTCGTAGCAGCTCACGGTGTGGCATTTGGCTCGCCTCCTAATTACTTACATAAGATATGTTTAGGTACTATACCAATAATAGGTACTTACAGCACACTACTTGACTCTACATTTTCTTTTTTAAATACAAGGTAGGTACACCAGATCATAAATCTACATGTATTATTTACCTACCTACGAGAAAAATACAACTTACAATATTTAATCATATTTGCTTACATTAATATTACCTACTTCTTAAACAAGTCTCAAATAAAATAATTTACAACATCGGAAAAAACAATGAATTAATTTTATCATAGTCAAGTAGACTATGATAAAATTAATTCATTGTTTTTTCCTCCGTTTTTTTTACAAAATTATGTATTGTTTTTAGTTTACCTTTAATAGAGGTCAATAAGGAGAAATGCTATTTCAATCAAAACAAAAATCGTCTGATACGGTGCATAGTTTTACGACTGTATCTATAGAAGAATCACACGGGAATGTAGGTACATTGATAAATGAAATTAAAAAGACACGACGACGATACAAACACCTATACTATTAAAAAAATGCATTGCATTACATAAAATGCCTATTAAGTAATTAGCTTCTGCTTGCGGCTTCCGTTCGCGTGGAAGTCAATTAAGTATACCTACCATACAACATATCCTGGCAATATAATAGCTTTACATATAGGAGTAGCTTTCAATCGGTAAAACAATTATTGTTATCAGAGATTACCTACAAACAAATATTTTTACATCTATACAGTTTGTTAGTTTGAATTTACTCATTCGTAGGTTTGAATGGATAAAATATTATAAAAATGTAGTACGGGAGGTGCTGCTGACTGTTGCTAGGTCATTTTCCTACCGGCTGATATTAATAACAATGTAGGTACTTATATCAGGAGGTAATTTTCAAAAGCAGTCAAATCCATTTTATGCCAAATTTTAGAAAAGTACCTAAACTTTTGTATGCCGTCATGATGTACGCTGTTGTGGCACTTTGGATGGTAAGTATAGATTACTATGGAGTTCAAGATTATTAAACAATAACAAAAATAAAAATAATGCTTCTATCTTACAGAGAAAAACTGTGATTAAAAAACGGATTTAACACCATTTGACTTCTTTGTCCACTTTTGGAAATTACCTCCTGATATATGGTTATATGGTAGTATTGTACCTGACCGTAACACGTTGGTAGTGGTAGAAGTAAAGAAGTTTATTCCGAAATAGTCCCATTTAAATTTCGTAAAGATCTGAGGATGAGTTTCGGAGACAGACAACGGAACTCTTCAATAAATGCCAGCAAATTAACCGCGATTGCTGCGCACACCAATACATATTATGTAATGAATTGTTTAAGGCGACGCCGACCACCTAGTGGCGCCCTCATCGTTTTATTTTATTTTAGAATGATAATGCAGAGAATGAAAATAGTGGCCACTATTATCCGTTTTAATAATTATAAAGAAACTAAACAATGTAAAACTACCTTTTGTAATAATATTAACGTATAATCTTGTGGAGCACAACTTAACGTGCTTATTTTATTTTCATTCTAAAATAAAAGAAATAATTAAACAAACGACGAGGGCGCCACTGCGCGGTCGGCGTTTGGTCGGCAATCACACAACATAACATCCCACCGTCCTGTACCCGCTAAAGGGGTACTTACGCAGATTTGTGTTCTGTATACCACGGTACCTCTACCTACACCCTACACCCTCATTTCTGTCAAAGTTGTTGTTGGGGTACCTCTAATCTAAAAATTCTCTCATTTTTTTATGGATATCGTATGCTTCACGGGTGGTCCCATATAAATTTTATAAACTTTGCTTGGATAGTTTTTGAATTAGCTTCAATAATACGATTTTTTTGTGACTGTAACTGATATTCACGTAGCAAGTAGTATTACATGAATTTAAGTAGGGTAGGTAAGTAAAACTAAAAAGACTTTTTTACAAAAAAAAAACAACCGACTTCCAAATAAAAACACTACAAAGTGAAAAATACCTTTAACTTCGAAGTGGGTTTTTTTTAATTTTTATTTATTGATTGAGTTATTAAGGGGATTGAGCAGACGATATCCCAGCCACTTTCTCGCATGGCGGCACATTCGCACTTTCGAACATTTGAATTTTTTACGCCTAAAACAGAAATCTTTGAGAGACAATACATTTTTTTTAATACATTTTCTTAATTCTACTTCGAAAAGTAGGCTGACGAGTTCGATATCTTTGCCACGTATAATAATTTGACGTTTTCTGCTGGACATCTGCGTAGCATCAGACCATGACCATTTTTTTATTGTAAGTCCATGCATCAGATCAATAAGTTAATGCATCAGACACATCAAGCATGACAGTTGGTTGATGGACCCATAAAATTAGAAGTGGGAATGATAGACAACCGAACATTTACCTATTACTTTAAACTGATTAATTATGAAATTAGTACATAACTCGATTACAGTTCATCAATTATTATAGTTACTAATTTCGTATTAGATACTAATCTGTCCTTACTGTTAAGGCGACTACATGACCTAAAGCGCGGTCACACTATCGGACTGCATAGAAAAGAAAGAGATGCGCGATGACACAACGCTGGTAATTTATTGCAAAATATGAAACAATAATCTATTGTTGATTTATCAAACACTAAACAAATAAAAACCGTATACTAAAATTCGGGGAATTAAATTGTCTTTTATATGGTGAAAGTTTTATGAAAATACACCCGATAGTGTTTGCGTGATTATTGTTTTTATGTCCGCGGTAGACATTACTTTACAAATTAATTACACTATGTTAAAAAAATATAATTACTAATATTCACATATCAAATTACGAAGCAAATGGTCTAGTATAACATTTATTTTTTTCAAAGAAATCAGTCCGGTCGATTAGACGTGATGTTGAATTTAAAATCATTAGAAGTCGTATATCTGCACCTTAATAGCCGTTAGAAATGCGAGTTCAGTAGTCTTGTCGAGTGAAGACAGATAGTATCTACTATCTAAGTACCATGTGGTGCACGACTGTAAATTTAGTAATTTTTTTCTTTACATACCTAATTTGTAAGTGCGAGTAAGTAATTTGTCACCCAACGTGGGTGTGATATACTCGAGCATAGAAATGTAAAATATAACGCTCGAGCCCATAGAGGGCTCGAGCGATGGAACATGCGACATGACATGCGTCAAGTGATAACTAACGCGCACGCGTCACCTGTTTCCGTCGCATCCCCCGAATCAGTGCGATAAAACATTCCTCTACATTTTAAAATCGTCGTAACTTTTAGTTCTACCACGACTCCTTCATTTCACTGACTTTGAAGCTCTTTTCAAACTACGCTATATTATAATAGCATATAGTTCATAGCACAACAATGTCGCTCGCTAACCATTTATTTAGAACACGTTCACACTTTGCTATACTTACTACAGTTCGAAATAAATGTATGGCGAGCTATATTGTTGTGCTATGAACTATATATGCTATTACTCGTATATTATAGCGTAGTCTGAAATGAGCTTTACTATACCTACTACTATTATATAAGGTACTATTACCACTAGTCTATTATAAAGTAGGAACCGGTAGGTATAAAATTACTTAATGCAAAAATCAAGCAGTACCTCGTAGTTTGGAACTTTGGATTAATGAGACGACCCGCATGCGTCATAGATAGGTGCATTAAATTAAATCCGGTTGATCTGGGTCCGGATTACCCTCGTCAAGCACCCAGAATGTCATGTGCCTATCCTGAGTATCCGAACCTTCTTCCAGTTCTTGCTCTGTTGTTAACTCCCAGAGGAGCCCTGAAAAAAGAGACTTTATAATAACAATACAATACTATTATATTAGATACCATACGTGTGTTTAACGCGCGAATATTTTATTTTATTTCAATAAGGATTGAGAAAATTATATTCGGCTACCTCAAAGTTCAACCAAAAATAAGAGGTTTTATTTGGAATTTGTAGTCTATCACAAACTCAACACCTAAGTACGTAGGTAACTACTCTTGTTCTATACAGCGGCGATAAAATTTTATTATATTTCAAAAAGTTGCCTACCCTTTTAATGGCCCATCCAACAAATCCTCCCTGTATAAGCGAATGCCCAAAGTAATTTGGATGATTTTCGTTGTAATGAAGCTATGAATAAAAACCGGCCAAGTGAGTGTCACAACACACACAGTTAGTTTCTAGTTCAGTTAGTTCTTTTTCAAATATGCATGCAGTTAGTTTGCATGCATATTTAAAAAAGAAAAGTAAATGATAAAAAGTAAAGTCCATTTTATAAGTCTCTCATTATTTGGTAGAACCACCTGATAGAAGGTATCCCTATCGTTATTTACATATCCAAAAACAACGGTTAGCTGGTAGGATGAGGGCTCGTGACTCTAAGGCAGGGCGCCCACGACCAACTTAGTCACCCAGCAACTTTTTGTCTCTGTCGCTGTCTCCTCGCCGAGATTTGGACGATGCGCACACGGGAGCGACAGCAACGCTACTTTTTTATTGGCTGACTGGCATTGCAACCAATAGACGGGCGACAGTTGCGTCGCCGGCCTGTCTCCAAATCCGCGGACAAAAAAGTCTCCCAGCTGTAGGGTCGCTACATGCGCGCACTTTCATACAAACCCTTGATGACTTGACTTGATGTGCGAGACAAATAAGTTGCGGAGACAAAAGTTGCTCGTGGGCGCTCTCCTTAGCAAAAATGACCACTTTAAAGCAAAATAATAATAATTATTAATTTTTTGTCACATCTCTGTAAGCGAGGTTAATATAATTATATTAATATATACCGGGCCAAATTACAGCTTTTTAGTACAAAAAGTTTCAGAGTTAAATCGCGGACAGACAGATAGACTGAATTTGCGAAACTATAAGGGTTCCTTGTTTCACTACGGAACCCTAAAAAGATTAAGTACAAAAATTAGAATCAAGAAAAAAATTCTACCAGTTTTGTGTTAATAAAGAAAATTAAATAAAAATTTCCGGTTGATTAATAAAAGGGAATCATCGATACGACGACGAAGAAGAAGAAGTAACATATCGATTCTATAAAGACCTCACCGTGGAAACTTGCGTGGAGTGAACTGTCATCCCACTAATGCTAGGTATTGAACAAGCATACATTTACAATCATAATCGAGATTTTAATATTTTTTTCATCAAATCTATTCAAAATGATCTGATTGTATTTTTCATAAACAGGGACTAAAACAGCTCTTTAATCCCTAGGGACTAAAAGTGAATTGAATTTGTAATGTGGATATTGTTAGTAAAAGTTACAATCACCAAAGAGATCAATCACGAACATTGTATGATGAACAAGTAACAGGATGTATGATAAAGAAAAAAAACCGGTCAAGTGCGTGTCGGGCCACGCGCTCTGTAGGGTTCCGTAGTTTTTATTACAGCCAAATACAGGTCATATTAGCTGTGGTTATTGTTATTCAAAATATATGGGTACATTTTGATATAATAATAGCAAATTAATAGGAAAAAAAGCAGCAAAATAAACTGCCCTCAAAGAAACACACAAACGCAAAAAGAACCGTGTGTCAGACTGCGCCTGCAAACAGAGAAGGCGGGACATCGTTAAGCAAGCTGTGTCCGCCTGTAACACCAACACGGACGCCTCAACTTGACCACGACCGATCTACCAAGAGCGAAGCGACAAAGAAGAAAACAAAACAGAATAAAAACTTTTTAACAGAAAAATTATACCGCCGAAAAAACTGAAAAGCAAAAAATAAGACGTAAACCTTTTTTATTTAACCTTAATAACTAAGTTCTTAAACTAATGTAAAGTATCTAAGTAATTTTGAGTCGGCGCAAAACAATCAATGAACAAAGATCACTAAATCACTTGCCGTGCCGTCTCAAAATTACTTAGATACTTTACATTAGTTTAAGAATTTAGTTATTAAGGTAAAATAAAAAAAAACTTATTTTCAGTTTTTTATGGCGGTTTAATTTTTTTTTTTAATTTTATAATTTTTTGTGGCTACTACTAATTATTTACTAATTAAAACATGCTTAATTTTTGATTACTTTTAAAATAGCTACCCACCTTTAGCTATTAATTGTTATAATCCTATTTTAACTATTATATATCTTACTTAAGAACTAGTCAAATCATAGGTATTGTCTTACGGATCGGCTAGCGCCACCGGCATCGCTCTCTCCATTTCGGGCGCCTGTACTGGCATCATTCCCTCCAGGTAGGGCGGGCGCTTTAATCGGCAGCGGTCCCTCTAGGGAGGGTGCCTGGACCGTTATTGGATCCTCTAGGTTGCGCGCGTCTATCGGCATCAGTCCCTCTAGATTGGGCGCCTCTATCGGCATCGGTCTCACGAGGTAGGGCGCCTCTACCGGCATCGCTCTCTGTAGGTAGGGCGGCACAATCAGCATCACTCTCTCCAGGTAGGGCGCCACTACTGGCACCGCGCCCGCCGCGTAAGGTGCCTCTACGGGCATCGCTCCCACTAGGGAGGGTGCCTCTATGGGCCTCGCTCCCTCCCTATGCGCCATATTTCTTTCCCAACGGAGTGCCGCTCTCATGTTGCGTAGGCGCATTTCTCTCGCCACTACTTCGGCCCCGCCGCCACTTATCCCCCTGCTGGGACTGCTGGCGTCGGGAACGCGGCATTAGGTAAGCCTTGTTCCTTGTGCCCTAAAAAATAAGTAAAATGGAAACAGAAACTAAGTTTATCATGTTCAAAAATAATATTGTATTTTCTTTTAGAGCTGGTTTTAAAAAGGCCTTACCTTTAAAATTGTTTAAGATTTGTCAGTTTCAGAAATAGTCACGGAAAAACTGACAAGAATTCTTAAGTTTTAAAAGTAATTTTATTCTACGGATAAAATTGGAATACTCCTATATGGATCAGGGCGAAAACTGCAACCGGTTTTAAATTTTTTTATTTGAGACCTGGTTGGTTTTGATTTCTCTTTGCATAAATCATTTTAGAAAAATATGCTTCGTACAAGATACAGGTTTTTGATTCTTGTTAAACTAGGAGCTTTTTTTAGGAAAAAAAAAACATCCTTTCAGCTTTAGCATAATCAGCCTATAATGTTTCCACTGCTGGGATACAGGCCTCTTCTTGCAGAGGGAGTGGGCCGTAATCCACCACGCGGGCCCAGTGCGGGTCCGGTAGATGTCACATGTCTTCGAATTTTTGGTTCTGGGACATGCCGGTTTCCTCACGATGTTTTCCTTCACCGTTTTGAGAGCAGTGGTGTTGAAATAATTTACACAAAGTAAAGCGCCTGTCTGGGTACGAACCTACGACCTACAAATCGCGGCCGTTACCACTGGGCCACCACTGCTCACCTTCCAGCTTTAGTTTTCTCCAAAATCGAAGATAAGTCCTCTCCTAAGTTTTCCCGGTGTTATTTCTAAATAATAGATCGGTAGTAGCATGCAGTGCCAATTTCACCAATAAAACTGTACGCGATCAGCACATCTAAATTGGGTTCTAGAGCTTTCAGTGTCAATACTGTCAATATCGCGTTCAGTTACATTAGTGTAATCCGCCCATAGTTCCGCCATTAGCCCGATCTCTAATATATTGCCCTGTAAACGTTTAATATTTTTATCTACACCCATACTTTATATCCTCTATAAAAGTTTCTGAAACAGTTAGCTTATTGCCAACATTAAAACAACCAGAGTAACCATAATAAATCTTACAAACGAGTGTTATAATGTTGTACTAAGTTTCATAATGCAACTCCTTTTCAAAAAAAGAACATTGTCATGCACGCGCGATGGCGTTTCATTACCACAGCGCCGTAATTTAAAAAAAGAACTTATAAGGTAATCGAATTCACGTCGTATCCCGCCGCGCCGCCATTTTTGTTAGATAATTAGTATTGCAAAAAACTGTTTCAGAACCTATAAAGAGGATTCATATATCATGGGTGTAGATAAAGTCTTGTATGCAACTGTACATAATTAGGTATTAAAACACTCATGTGATACCTACTATTATCACCCAGATTCGTGTTTTAATACCCGTTATTATAAAACTATAAAACAGTTGCTTAAATAACTATTATTATTTATTTTATCATACCTACCTAAGTGCCCGACGCATGCATGGCAAACAATTGTTTGCACAACGCGGCGCATTGCTGTCACTTTGCAGGCATCGTAACTTTAGAGGTCCATCTGTAAACAAATTATAGTAGCAAAACTAAATATATCACTTTTTCTATTAGATACGAGTAGTTCAAAATCCCAGCCAAAAAATAATCTAACACTCACAGCTCACACATGTCTCGCACAAACTACACTAAATTGTAATTGCGCTCAAATAGAGTTTATAAATAATATTAGATACCTGGGCGTAATTTTGGATAATACCAAAATTGGATATACTTTAAGGCCCATGTGGATGTATTGACGGGCAGAGTGCGTAAGTTGGTGTTTATTTTCAAAACACTTAAAATTGTAGCTAACCAATTTATTATCCGCAATGTCTACTATGCGCTTTGTCAGTCAATATTATCTTACTGCATTTCTTGCTGGGGTGGTGGTTCTAAAACTACATTACTTCCATTGGAAATTGCGCACAGAGCGATATTAAAAATTGCAAACTTTCGTCCAATTTTATTTTCCACCACTCAGTTTAAAAGAATGCAATGTTCTTAATGTACGACAGTTGTTTATTTTTCATGCAATCTTATTTCAACATTACCTTACTCCCTTTGTTAAGCTTAAAAAACGACGTAAAGATTTAATTTGTTCTCTTCTACAGCCCCGCTACTCCTTTACGAAAAAAAAATTCTATTACATAGGCCCTTTCTTGTACAACAAAATTAATGCAAATATTTCAGTATACTGTTTATCCGTTCAATAATGTAAATCAGCAGTCCGCTCCTTCCTACTAGACAAAACGTATGACGAAACTGAATCTTTTCTTCCACACTGAATCTATTATCTTTACACTATTATAAGTATACACGGTTCACTTATAATCTCAAAACATAACACACACATCCTTACATACACCCCAAACCCCCCCCTCCGCCACACAAACACACACACATACACATTTACACCCACACAGCACACTTACTCATATCTGATTTAGACTTTAATACTTTCAGGCATATTCCATATTTGTTTGTTTTATGTTATTAAATTAATATCATATTAAAAAATAAGAAAATAAGCACGTTAAGTTGTGCTCCACAAGATTATACGTTAATATTATCATAAACGGTAGTTTTATATTGTTTAGTTTTACTATAACCCATAAACCGTTAATAATAATATTAACGAATAATCTTGTGGAGCACAACTTAACGTGCTTATTTTCTGCATTTTCATTCTAAATTAAAATAAATAACCAAACAAACGATGAGGCACTGCACTGCGCGGTCGGCGTTTGGTCAGCACCGTCTTAATACTTAATCAACTATTATTTTTTAAACCGCTAGGTCGATGGTCAATCCTTAATTGACATGGCAAAAAAACTTGAAAAAAAAAATTCATTTTGCTTTTTATTACGTCCAAGAAGGTGTGAAAAGTAGAGTATTCTACTCGGAGATAAAGGTGCCTTCGCCTTGGACGAGCTTCAATCCCTCGCTACATTCAGTACTCAGTTTTACTCTCAACCGAACGACAGTACTGAAATAGTAGATTGTTTGCCAAGGGAGCAAACAACTATTTTGAAGGCGAGTGTTTCTTTGAATCCACAGCGGAGCGAAGGAGTCTAGAGTAGAATCCCAAGCGCAGCGAGGATTCAAAGTAGGTACGTCACTCGAGCTTAATAGTGTTGCTCCCGAGGTGGACACTCTACTTTTTATCACCCACTATGAAAAAATAAGTAAGTGCAACTTATGAATAAGAATAGTCCTTACGTTTATTTATTTTCAACTCACTTGCTTGTAAAGTGGCTCTTAATGAACCGCTTCTTCCATAATGTATTAAAAACGCGTGCTTTTTACTTTATGTTATTACACTGGTGCAATAACACCACAGATAACTATTTGCTAGTCGGAGATGTGCGTTTTTCTTAAACTCATCAAAGAGACTTCATGCCAAAAGAAATCCGCGGGCCATAATTCACAATTTTTTTAATTTTCTTCATTTATTGTCCTTGGTCCCAAAATGAACTATAATTTATTTACCTTCAGGTGAATGCGCTGTTGTAGCCCGCGAAATTAAATTTTTCATACGTTTTTTGCAATTTTCAGGTCAGTGTAAGGTTGTATATTGATCAAAATATGATTCGCGACTATAACAGGTACGTATTTACAGAATTATCGACGAATTTTCATCTGCGTTAGATTTGTTCCATATGAACAAATCTCGGAATAGTTCTTAGGGAACAAATCTAACTTAAAGATATATTAATGATTCTAATGACTATATTTCTGTAAATACATATCTATAATTATAGTCGCGAGTCATATTTTGATCTGGAGAATAGCCATGGATGAAGAGTTTCAATCTCTGAAAAGAAATATGACCTGGACACTTACTGACCTACATAATGTTGCCAATAAACATTTATAAGACAATGTTGCAATCATTACCTAACAAAACTGATACTGACCTGCAAATTGCAAAAAACGTAGGAAAATTTGAATTTCGCGGTCTACCACTGCGCATAAACCTTAAATTGTCCGTGCTCCCTCCCGAAAAACGGAAAAGAGCTTGACTGGCGTTCTATTATTGCGGATTCTCACTGAACTAATGTATATTTCTCTATACCAATAGTACTTTCTAATTCCATACTAACTAAACTACAATTTGATATACGACAACACTACGATCAGTCTACTTTATTATATTTTTTTCTATAGGCTGTTTAGCGGTTTTGTCAGTGCCTTAATTTTTCCGTATATAAAAAGTACTCTGTGTTTACAACTGCGCGCGCATCGCTAGCGAGGCGCGTGGAAAAACAAAACCAGCGCGCCATTTTCAATACAAGTTAATATTTAACAATACAAGTCTGTTCTTTTCCTCGCAAGTGTGTTGAAAAACGTCGTATGAAACGCGTGTGCATTGATCATTACATTGCTCGCCTGCGGCTCGCGCGAATAATACCGCCTCGAATATAATTATCAACATAGCACACATGTATCATAATGTACTATTTATTGCATACAATTAATTACTTGAGGAAGACATACAAATTTTTTATAAAACTAAGTGAAATCCTAATTTGAGTAAACAATTACGAACTAAAACGAAGACAGAATGCTTTTCGCGCGTTATTTGTTTTTCACAAACTTTTTTTTTTTTTATTAGTTCGCGCGGTTTACTTTATCATACAGCCTGTTACTTTTTCATACAATGTTAGAGATTTATCTCTTTGGTGATTGGAACTTTTAGTAACAATATCCACATTCCAAATTCAAATCACTTTTAGTCCCTAGGGATTAAAGAGCTATTTTAGTCCCTGTTTACGAGGAATACACTAGCTCTTTTTGAATAGACGTGATAAAAAAAGTTTTTCAAGACTGTCGTTCGGCGACTGTTAAGTTGTAGTCTAGTTTTTTTTGGTGCGGTAATTATATAGACTAATTTCACCTACCATCTGTCGTTGAATCCGCCGCTCGTTTCTCTGGACGGCTGGCTCTTGATGCACGTGGCCTAATTGAGATCCTGTAATTTTTTTTGTTGAATGTTTTTGAAGCCACTAGGTACAGACGCCAGCACATCAACCTACCCGAAACTGTCAGATTTTCCCAATCAACTTTGAACCTTGTGCTTTAGCGATAAAGTTGAAAATCTATCAAAGGAATTTGACAGATTGTAGTAGCTTGATGTGCTGGCGTCTGTACATTAAAATAACTTTTTTCATATAACCAAGTGAGGAGGGAGAGGTACTACATAAACGAGCGACCGCCGAGCCTTATTCACGCGGTAGCCGCGCGGTTTCTTAGCTCATTTCATTTTTAAACGTATTTCCCAAGATATTAGAGCGTATTTTGCTAATACAGCGACCGATTAGGGAGCTTCTTAGGAGTTTCTTGCCCGTTCTTCTCCATAGGTACCTACGCTTTGGAATGGGCAACTAGCTTCATATTTTCTGACTGACCTATTGACAATTCAAAAGTGCCTGTAAATGGTTTAATTCAAATAAATGCTTTGAGTTTGAGTATGAGTTAGGTTTGCTAAGTTTCAAGTAACAATTAACCCGAGGAATAAGATATTTCATATTAACTGTTCTATTTTCATAGAGGCTTGGCCCTATGCAGTATAACATTGAAAAAGGAAAAATATCTTACGGCGGTGGCGGTGGGGGCGGCGGCATTAGACACATAGGCAGCTGCAGCACAGGCATAGGCGCTGGCGTAGGCACATGCGCAGGCGCAGGCACAGGCGCTGGCACAATTTCGGGCGGTTGCGCACGGACAGGCGCACGCACAATCACAGACGCTGGCGCGGGCACAGGTGCTGGCGCAGGCTCAGGCGCTGGCGCAGGCTCAGGCGCTGGCGTAGGGACAGGCGCTGATGCACGTGCAGGTACTGGCAGAGACGCAGGCGGGTCCCCAACTAAGAAATATCCTTTTAAAACATTAAATAATAAGTACCTACTTCATTAATATAATATGGGCATTTTGCACATATACAAAACCCGTATAACCAATGACCAACTATCATTGCGTATAACGATCTTTCATCATGAGTCAATCCGAAATAATGCGGTATTTATTTCTCACTAGCTGTGCCCCGCGGTTTCACCCGCATACGTTTCGATCCCGTAGGAATATCGGGATAAAAGTATCCTATGTGTCAATCCGGGTTATAAATTATCTGTGTACCAAATTTCATCCAAATCCGTTCAGTAGTTTTTGCGTGAAAGAGTAACAAACATCCATCCTCACAAACTTTCGCATTTATAATATTATATATATATATATATATTATTATATTATATACTTATATATTATACATATATTATAGTAGGCGCCGATATGTTTCATTAATTTACTATTTAAACTTACTTAGTAACTTTCACAAAATTTTAGAGTGGATTTGAAACGATACTTATGACGTTGTTGGTCGATGAAGTTAGTATGCGGGCGTTTGTGTTATTGCGGTGGTGTTTTGTTTGAATATCGTTACTCAAAATGCAAGCTAATGTAGTTATAGGTACTTATTGAAGCCAGGGCAATCATTGTCACCTTGTATAGAAATTTTATTTTATTTTATATCAATAATTTGTCCAGCTACAGCGACGGGGAGATAGTCGACCTACTTAAAGCGCAGAATGGGGTGTCCATTCTGCGCTTTGCTGCAAGACGTCGCTGTAGAGGGACAGACCCTAAAGGTGCGATATAGAAAGCGCGCGAGGAACCCCCACGAGTGCCACCCTGTTCTGGAGCTCTCCCCGGAGCTCTGGAAGAGTTACACGGCGGTTAAGAAAGTACATGTAGGCATCAAGCGATGCTCGATTGAGGACCAGTCCCCGCTGGTACAGTGGACAAAGTGCCTTGGATACGGGCACAATAAGTCCGTGTGCAAGGCTGAGAAGTACGCCTGCAGCTTCTGCAGCGGGGCACACAATGGAAGGGACTGCCACATTCGAGCCGAAGGCGTTCAACCCAGGTGTATCAACTGCAAAGTAGCCCACAGGACGGGCAGCGACCTGGTACACACGGCGTTCAGCGAAGACTGCCAGGAGCGCCAAAAATGGGATGGGATAGCGAGGTCGCGCGTTTCCAACAAGCCAACCAGTCACTCCTCAAAACACAACAAGACCGACAGCAACATTGAAGTTCATCCAAGTCAATCTTCAACGCTCAAAGCTAGCTACAGAAGAGCTCCACATGACGGCGCAGGCAAGGGGAGTTTCAGTAGCACTTGTTCAAGAGCAATATGTAGGTAGAACAGGTGTGATGAAATAAAACCCCGGCACGCAAGTTATCCAGTGCAGTCTCAACCGCCAGAAACCAGTAAAGGCGGCGATCGTCGTTTTCGGTGACAACCTGGAGGTCATCCACGACCCCCAGCTTGTGACCGAGAACGTCGCGGCCGTCTTGCTGAAGACGGGACAGCTCAGCTTTGGAGTGCTATCGGTCTATTTTGAGGGTGACCAGGAAATCGAACCCTACCTTTCCTAGACACAAAATACTACACAAAAGTTACACACTAATAATATCATATTGGGAGGAGACATAAACGCCTGGAGCCAGTGATGGGGAAGTGTTTCCGAAAACCATCGCGGGCAGCGTATAACGCGTTCCTCAACGAGCGGGATCTCCACATCCTCAACACGGGCCAAACACCGACGTTCGAAACTTACAGGAGAGACAGGTGGTGCACAAGCATCGTCGATGTGACGGTGTGCAGCCTGTCGCTGCTAGGCAAGGTCAAGGAGTGGCGGGTAGAGAGGAGCTTAACGACTTCGGACCACAACGCAATTACCTTCTCGATGCGCTTAGAAAAGGCCCTGGAACCCTTAAGGCCAATCTCGACGCGCATCTACAGCACCAAGAAGGCAAAGTGGTCCGATTTCGGTACGCATTTGACTAACATCACCTTCTCGCAGATACCTACTGTACTAGGTGCCTAGCATTTTCCCAACTATGTTGGGGTCGGCTTCCAGTTCCAGTGTAACCGGGTTCAGCTGAATACCAATAATTTACAAGAAACGACTACCTATCTGACCTCCACAACAAAGTTACAGGGTAATACGATACCGCTTGGTAAGACTGGTTGTCAAACTTTCGTGCTTCTGACGACCCGTAACAACTGTCAAAGATCCAAGAATGATAGCCAGGACCAGCGGCTTAACGTGCTTTCCGAGGCATGAAAGGGTCTCGGTATGTGAACATTGAGATGCTACTGGACTTATGGCCTTTGACTGTTCGTACCTATTTGCAAAAACGTACCTCCAAGTCTTGAGTTTCGCTGACCTATCGACTCCACCATCCGGTTACCCGGTCGCGGTCGCGGCAGTTGGATTTGCAGTCCCGCCACCTGGCAAATTCTTGACGTCGGTGGACGTGGCGGCTCGGTCGCCTGACGACGCAATGATATCGGTGGAAGTGGTGGCTCGGCCGCCTGAAGACGCGGTGACGTCGGTGGAAGCGACGGCTCGGCCGCCTGACGACGTGGTGACGTCGGTGGAAGTGGTGGCTCGGCCGCCTGAAGACGCGGTGACGTCGGTGGAAGCGGCGGCCCGGCTGCCTGACGACGCGGTGACGTTGGTGGAAGTGGTGGCTCGGCCGCCTGAAGACGCGGTGACGTCGGTGAAAACGGCGGCTCGGCTGCCTGACGATGCGGTGACGTCGGTGGAAGTGGTGGCTCGGCCGCCTGAAGACGCGGTAATGTCGGTGGAAGTGGTGGCTCGGCCACATGAAGACGCGGTGACCTCGGTGGAAGCGGCGGCTCGGCCGCCTGACGACGCGTTGATGTCGGTGGAAGTGGTGGCTCGGCTGCCTGAAGACACGGTGACGTCTGTGGAAGTGGTGGCTCGGCCGCCTGACGACGCGATGACGTAGGTGGAAGTGGTAGGTCGGCCATCTGGCGACGCGGTGACGTCGCTGGAAGCGGCGGCCAGGAAGCCTGAAGACGCAAAGACGTCGGTGGCAGCGACGGCTCGGCCATTTGGAGACGCGGCGACGTCGGTGGAAGCGGCGGCTCGGACGCCTGACGAGGCGATGACGTCGTTGGAAACGGCGGCCAGGAAGCCTGAAGACGCAAAGACGTCAGTGGCAGCGACGGCTCGGCCTTTTGGCGACGCGGTGACGTCGGTGGAAGCGGCGGCTCGGACGCCTGACAAGGCGATGACGTCGTTGGAAACGGAGACTTGGCCATCTGGTAACGCGGAGGCGTTGGTGGAAGCGGCGGCTCTGCCATCTGGCGACGCGGCGGCGTCGTTGGAAGCGGCGGTTCTGCCATCTGGCGACGCGGTGACGTCGGTGGAAGCGGCGGCTCGGCCGTCTGGCGACGCGGTGACGGCGGTGGAGGTGGCGCGACCAAGAACCGCCTTAAATCCGGCAGCGATGCTGGCACCCGCGGGGGCAAACTCTGCCTTGAAAAGAATAAGAATAATAATATATATGTTACCGTTAGAATACGGAATACGTTAATATGCGCATTAAATAGGTATTCTGCAAATTACCGGGTACAATCCGTTAAAGTGTGAAATATGTTACCGGCCAAACCCGATTTTAGGATAAACTAGTTTCGCCTAGGCCACAGTTCTCATACGCTCGATCCTACGTCGCCTATCGACCGACCGAAACCATGCAACCCCGTGTAGGGAGAATTGGTTTGGCCTATGCAAAACTAGTTCATCCATAAACCGGCCCCGGGTTTGGACGGTAACAAACATTTTTTCCACTTTAACGGACTCAACCAGATAATCAGCAGATTAACTAGTTATCTGCACTCTAACCGATTTACGCACATTAGCGGTAACATATAGGTATAATTTTTCATTGTTACAGAGTTGACCTTATAACTATTAGGTTTATAATACACATACACACAACATACACACATACACACACACATACATACATTACACACACACACACATTCATCACACACATACATACACACACACACACACATTCACATACATTTTTAGGGATCGGACGAAGTGGTTTGAACCGAATACGTAAAAATTAAAAAGTTCGGCGAAACTTTGGTTATTTTCACAACGCTTTCTTGCGGACACGTCGTATCTTGTATAAAGGACATGGATTTTTCTGGCCTAGTAGGTACGCAAATAGTTAGCAAAAAGTTAATAATATTTCAAAAATAACTGATAGTAGGTATTTGAAATCCCACCACACCTATCGTTACTTGGCAAATGTTTGCAGAATGATTATTATTTTGATTGAAGTATTCGGTGAGTCTTTATGTTGCCAGTTTTAGAAATAAAATGGTATTTGGGACATGCTTATTATAAGAATTGGTTTGATTTCACGAGTATTTGAATATTTTTAGAATATAGGTAGAATATTTGCAGGGCCAACATGGCCAGAGATCGCACAAGACAGGGAAGTTTGAAAGGAAAAAGGGAAGGCCTTTGCCAAGCACTGGGACACAATGAAGGCTCCAAAACAAAAATTGTAGTTTGATTAGATTTTTTAATGATAACAATAATTCAACTCCTATTCACCTTATTTAGAATGAATCATGCTACTACTCATCCTATCATCATTTCCCATCCTAAAAAAAGAAAAAAAAAATGCAACTTCTCATGCCCGAAAGCGTAAATGTGAACTTTAATAACTATTAATAAGACCTTGTGAGACATGTGATATGCAATAAAGATTTGAATTTGAACATTACCTATTTAAAGAGTAAGAATGCGTGATGATATTTTGGTTTTTAGTAAAACTTATACAGCAACATTTAGATACCTATTCTGAGTTGTAGTTCATTAAAATTGAACAGTATGTAGAGAACTTGTCTAGGTCTTCCTGTAAGAGTAGGTAAACAATCGTGCAAATTTTTAACAGGCCTAAACATTTTGAGATCGTCTATAAATAAAGCCGTCGTATAGCAATAATTTTGAATTTTGAGAACATGTATTGATGTCATTAATAAATATGATGAATAAAAGAAGTCTTAAATGGAGCCCTGAGGCACTCCAGAGGTAACACTTAGCGTGCTGAAGATGAAACGATTTATCACAACCCTCTGAGTTCTAATAAAAACGTAAGAAGAGAACCATCTTAGAAGAACACCACGTATACCATTAAATGTAAACTTATGCAAAAGAAGCTGATGGTCAATCTTGCCTGGAGCTTTCCGGAAATGAGTATTGTTTATTAAAAACTTGAACACGAGTTGTTGAACAAGTAGTCCACAAACTTACCAGGTTGGTTGAACTCTTGACGAGACCATGTTGTTGTGAATTGTGCTGTAGACGGTATACTTTATCATAAACTAGTCTCTCGAGAACCTTTTGCAACGCCGACAGTATTGACATCACACTATTGGTACCTATACAATGTGTCGTTTTGCATCCTCGTCAAATTCAAGGAGGTAACTATGCTAATGATTCTCGATACGAATCAATAATAAAATAAGTAGGTAATTTTTTTATTGTTTTTCTAATTTTCGGAAATCGGCATGTGTGGGACACGCATGTTAAAACGCGACCCGTGTGATACCGCACTGCAATTGCTCTTTTACACACACTTAAAAACTCATGTGGTTTAAATACGATACAATAATTTTGCCTACCCCTGCGCGCGCGCTCCCTCACCGCCGCCAGCGCCCTACTATTATCCCTAAACCCACCCGGCCACGCCCACATTTCGACTAGTGTGATTGATGTCGCCGTCGCACGGTAGGCTGGAAATCGGCTTTCATAGACATAGGGATTTCAATTTGCAAGTGCTTGTTTTTATGCCGGATATCGCTTCTATTAGTCATTACTATGAACAAAAATGACACCCGAGTTAATTCTGCCCAAAAACGAAGGAAATATAATTTTTTTACGAAAAATTTGTATGAAGCTAGTATGAAAAATCGAATTATCTCCTAAACGGCATGTTTAACCGTAATATCCTTGGAGGTGGTCATAGTGCTAATTATTTATGATTTTTTGGTTGCTAATTTGACGAAAAACGAGTTTTTTTTTTAAAAAATCGTCAAAATATTTTTATTTATTTTTACATGTAAAACGACCCCTTTTAGTGGTTATGTTGAAGAACACGGACTTTTAACTACACGTTACATAAAATAGCATCACTCCTATATTTCCGAAGGAGTTGGCAGAGGTTTATAGTACACCCACACGTAGACAACTATGTTTGAGCTAGATATTTATCAACACATCATGAGTTTTAAAACTTTTCATATAACCAAATTACCAATTGTTTACTCTTCTAATGAGTCCGAAAAGAAGTGATTAAGTAACTACACTGATTAGGTCTTCTAATGAGTCTTTATAGGTGATTTAATGATTTTCAATATCTCACGACAATGCCAACTATGGATTATATTCAACTTTTCCTGATAAGTAAGCTAATTTGTTAATTAGCAGTGCTGTGAGTTCTAAGAATAGTTAGTGACAATTATAAATTTTCATTAGCTAATGAGGAGATAACTAATGAGGGTAGTTACCTAATTATTGGCGTTTTGCAATAAAAGGGCTACAGTTTTGTTTTATAATTTAGTTTGTTCACAACTGTGTAACTGCTAACACTAAATCTGCGACTATAAAATCTTAGAATGGAAAGTTTAATCACCAATTTAGACTTGTTTGTTCTTCTACGAAGTGAGAGTACTTCATTTGATCATGAGTATTGTTCAGTGCAGTTGTATCCCGCATAGGCGATTGCCTGTCTGACGAAGATCGTGTTGTTCTCAAAGAATTTTGTCGGAGATTTACGCGAGCCGCTTTACAAAGGTGGCAGAAATCCAACTGATTCCTTGATAATTTCAGGAGAAAGTACGAGAATTGGTTGGGAGAAAATATTGATTGGCCGAGTTTTGTGCAAACTTTAGTTAATCAAGAACCAAGTGTTGATGAGATACCAAGAGCGCCCTCAGCCTCTCCAGAACCGTCGACATCAACGTCCATTGGAACAATGACGAAAAGATCCCGTAAACCATTCGAAGATCTGGGAAGTAAACAAAAAAAGAGAAGATCTGATGAACACACAGGCGAAGATTCCAGTGAATTGGCATATGCAGCTGCAGCACGTTTAAAAGAAGAAGGGCATAGAGATATCGCCTCTGTCATCGAATACATGATGAAAAATCCTGAAGCAGCCGCTGAATTAAATGAAACGCTTAAGAAACCAGCGAAAACAATCATATTTACGCCAGAAAAGGCGCTTGGATTGCTTCTTTCGCTAAAACTCTCAAAGTGGCAATATATTACGTTGCGAGAGGCTGCCATTCGGGAAGGTGCTGAGGATATTTATCCATCTTACTATAAAGTGCAACAAACTAAGCTTGATTGCTACCCTCCGAAGCAATCAGTGACAGTTACTGATTCATCGGCTACGATTACACTTCAAGCTTTACTTGATATCACAGTTACAAGAATCCTTCAAAGCCTTTCTAACGAAGAGCATAACAAGCAGTTGAAGCTGATATCCAAGTGGGGATTTGATGGTGCTTCTAACCAAAGCCGATACAAGCAGAAAATGGAGGGTGAGGAAGATGACTCGAGCATTTTCATGACCTCCTTGGTGCCACTAAAACTGACAGATGGAGACAACATCTTATGGACGAACCCAAAACCATGCTCAGTTTTGTATTGTCGTCCAGTTCAGTTTACTTTTGTAAAGGAGAGTGAAGCAGTTGTCCTTGAGCTGAAAAAACAAATGGATGAAGAAATTGAGGCCTTTATCCCCACAGAGTGCAATAATAATAATAGGGTGACTCATGAACTAATGATGACGATGATCGACGCTAAAGTTTGCAGTTACCTTTCTGAAGCTAGATCAAATGCATCTTGCTACCTGTGCTTAGCAAAGCCTACAGAAATGAACCGCTTAGATGCTGTAACATCAAGAATTGTGTGTTCTGACATGTATGAATTTGGCTTGTCATCCCTACACGCCCGTATAAATTGTATGGAATGTCTGTTACACATTGCATACAGGCTCGACTTCAAACGGTGGGCAGCGAGAAGTGATGAGCACAAAGAAATGCTACAGACAAGGAAAAAAATAATTCAAAATAAATTCAAAGATGAGCTCAATCTGTTGATTGATATAGTAAAACAAGGCTCGGGAACCACCAATGACGGGACTACTGCAAGAAAATTCTTTGACTTTCCTAATAAAACCGCAGCTATAACCAGTTTGGATGAAGACCTCATCAAAAGATTTGCTGTAATTTTACAAGCAATTACATCTGGAGAGCAGGTCGATATAATAAAATTTAGAGATTATGCCCGCAAAACAGCAGAAAAGTACGTATTATTATACGACTGGTACTACATGTCGTCAACCGTTCATAAATTATTAATCCATGGGGCTGACATAATCGAGAAAAATAATATTGTGCCGATTGGGACTCTCTCGGAAGAACCCTCAGAGTCTCGAAACAAAGATTTTAGGAGGTTTCGAGAACATCATTCGCGGAAAAAAAGTAGGCAGGATTCCAATCAAGACATTTTAAATATGCTTGTTGTTTCTTCGGATTCTTTGCTAAGTGCACAAAGGCCTAAGTTAGATGCCAAGAAAAAGCAGAGCTTTTTGATGAAACTCTCGACTTAATTCAATTTCAGGAAACTGAGTTCGAGTTTTTGGACATATCCAATCTGGATGCTGACTCAGAATTGGAGTCTGATAACGAGAGTGATAAGGAAAATTTGTAAAAAAAATATATGTACATATTTGTAAATTTGTATTTGAGTGTGTTTGGGTTTTTTTTTGTAATATTTAATGATATTTTGTCTTTTTTTTTATTTATTTTACAAATGCTTAGTATTAATTCCTTGAATTAAATTATTTTGTATATAATATAACTTTATATGTTACTTAAATAAGAGTTTGATAATCTTTTTTTATCTTAAATTAATAAAAATGTGTCAAAAAACAGCAATTTTTTTATTTAATTTTTCTTGTTTTGTGTGTTCTTAATATTTGGGTTAATAACATATCGAACTTTTTAACTTGGACACTAAAAGGGATCGTTTTACATGTAAAAATAAATAAAAATATTTTGACGATTTTTAAAAAAAAAACGGCATTAAATTTTTCGTCAAATCGGCAACCAAAAAATCATAAATAATTAGCACTATGACCACCTCCAAGGATATTACGGTTAAACATGCCGTTTAGGAGATAATTCGATTTTTCATACTAGCTTCATACAAATTTTTCGTAAAAAAATTATATATCCTTCGTTTTTGGGCAGAATTAACTGGGGTGTCATTTTTGTACATAGTAATGACTAATAGAAGCGATATCCGGCAAAAAATCAGGCACTTGCAAATTGAAATCCCTATGTCTATGAAAGCCGATTTCCAGCCCACCGTGCGTCGTGAGCACGTCTTTCGCGATTTCCCGGCTCGCGGTCATTTAATTTCGTTTTAAATACGACACGATGACGGAAAACTACTCCAATGTTGAGTTAGTGGAGATGGTGCGTTTATACGCGATAAGTGGAGTGGCGTGGTAGTGGAGTGGAGTGTTCTGTGCAGATGTTCGCGGAAATGTTTCCCAATCGGCCACCACCGCGGCGTCGAGGAGATGCTCGATGACGTTCCCCTGGCAATCCATCGCAACTTGTTTTACCAGCAGGACGGTGCCCCTCCTCACTACGGTCGTCAAGTACGCGAGTAGGTACTTGACCGAAAGGTTCGGCAATCAGTGGATTGGCCGCGGTGGACCTGTGGCCTGGCCTCCGCATTCTCCGGACTTAACGCCCCTGCATTAAAAGACTAGTGTACACAGACGAAATAACTAGTGTTACAGAATTGAGGGAAAAAGTGTTTAGTGCTTTCGACACTGTAAAAACGAATGTGTTTGTGTTGCGAAAGCTAAAAGAAAACCAGCGACGCGACGTCGTGCTAGACTGTGTTTAGAACGTGAATGTGGCCACTTCGAACAATACCTCCGGCTAGCGTAGGTTATTTATTTATTTGTACATACAATCATTTGTGAATACGTAGTTAGTTAAATCAATTGGTGTAAATAAATTGATTTAAAATTTTTAACTACGCCTAAAATACCGGTCTAGAATATCTGATAACCAGTGCTCCTAAACAAATGTATCACTTAAAAAGCTAGCTTTCCATTTTTATTACAAAGTAATAAACCATTTTAGATTTAGTACATTACATAGGTACACTAACTGAGGTATTTTTGACGGTCCTTTGCCCGTTAAATAGGAAGGAAAATTTGAAATCAACCAATTTCATACACAGATAATAATTAAACAATACATTGCAGAAAACAATGACTTTCAAATAAAAACAAAAAATAAACAAAGTCGTGTAATAAGTGCGCAGGCGACCCGCCCCGCGCCGACAAAATAATTCGCGGAATATTCGCGGACAAGCCTAACCGCTGCAGTTCTCGGGAAGCGGGACGGGTGAGTGGATACGATTTACAATTTCCCAATTTTATTATTTACTGACCATTTATCAAAAATAAAATAAATTGTATACGTAATGCAAAACTAACACTTTATTAATCAAAGCTGGTAACTACGTACCTAGTCTTACAGGTTTTTATTATTACCTACTTATCTAAACTACGCACGGCGCGTATTTCGTGCCTACACGTTTTTATAACTAAGATAAATTTACAATTTTAGGATTACTTACTGTCCGATTAGCAGGAATGAAATACATTTTATAAGCAAAACTAACATTTTATTAATCAGCTGATAGTTACGTCACAAATTATTTAAGTTGTAACAGATACCTCACTCCCTACAAAATCTCCTATACTTACCTATCGCGATAAAAGCATTTTTCATGTCGTCGGCGACCGCTACGTGCTAAACTGTGCCTAAGACGCTCGACCCTAGAGTTATTATCGTTTCGCTGCCACTTGGGCTTACAGGCAGTTATCGCGCGCAAGTTCATGAAGTGATGTAGCCCTGGCTACGTTTTTTGCATTACCTACGTTGACTTTTGACCTTTCCTTGGCGCATAGTGAGTCATTTTTTACTAATTCTAATTAAGCTTAAAAATTATCTAAGTAATTATCCACAGTTTATGCCATGTAGGTGATTTTTGCTATTGCTAGCCGCACGCGCCGCTGTTACGTGGGCGGGGTCTGCCGGTCGTCGACACGCACGCACACAGCGTCATATTCGTGCGACACTGCCTACCGCATACGCTACGCGGGCGATTCTGTTCTTTGCAAGTGGTGTATTCTGAAATACTGTCAAACTTAAATAACGAAAAAAACAAGTATGTATTTATTATTGAGCAGGTATCGTTATTGTATTTGATTATTTATGTCTTTCATAACAGCCTCCTGAAATTTGACGAGGATGCAAAACGACATATTGTATAGGCGAAAGTTTGTGAATTTGTATGTGTGTGTGTGTGTGTGTGTGTGTGTGTGTGTGTGTGTGTGTGTGTGTGTGTGTGTGTGTGTGTTACATGTTTGTTACTTCTTCTCGCTCAAACGGCTGGAACAATTTTGATAACACTTTGTAGGGAGGTAGCTGACATATAGGCTACTTCTTATCCCGATATTTCCACGGGATACAAAGTTACGCGGGTGAACCGCGGGGCGCAACTAATAGGACGATAATTCACGACATCACCTTAGGTCCGGATTGTAAATAGGAGATATATTTGCAAGTTCCATGCTTGAGAAAAACAACCTTGAGAAATACATTGGTTAAATATAATATCCAGGGGTATACACAGATTAACGGCTGTCTGTCTAATGAAAGTTACTCCTGTAAATCCTGGCCCTTTAGAAGGCTCCAATGCTTTGAGCGCACTAAGTACGTTATCAATAATAAACTGAATGTCATTTAACAGAATTCAGCTCTCAGAGCAGTCGTCATACGTGGATGGAATATCTACTAGTAAAAGTGAGTGGTTCATAAAACAAATTAAAAAAAGTCTGAATAAAGATTACAAATGGTTTCTGGGTTGCTAGTTGACTAGTTGTTATACAGTATACACCATAGTGGATGGAATGCCAGCAGATTTTATTCTATTAGAAATTAACGTACAAAAATGCTTAACATTATTCCGAACACCGTAATAATAATAGTTGAATTAGTAACAAATAAGAAGCTATAAATAAATGCTCATGTTTAGCTTTATTACTTTAGTAAAAACAGTTGAGTGATTGAATGAGAAATCATTCAATCACTCAACTGTTTTTGTATGGAATGTTCAGGATTTGAACCGAATTTTGGTCGAATGCCGAAGCTCGATTCAAACCGCCAAAGTTTGGTTTAACCGATGGTGAAACGAATTTAACTATAATGTTCAGTTTCTCAGATGGCTTTAACGTCGAAATGTAAACTACTTATTGATAATTTTGTTAAGTTTATCTATAAGTGAACTGTTTTTGTTCTTTGAGAAAATAAATGTCTTTAAACTGAATTACGGCACATCCCTAGTTTTTTTTGGAGAGTGGTACACTAATTAGGTAGTTACCTGTATCTTGAGAAGCTGGAATCGGACAGTGGTCCTTGAAAGACTGATGGCTCTGCGGGCTGACGATTTAGCGGCGCTGCTTGAAGAGGACACTCTTCCGATGGTAGCGGCGACGGTGGCTCGTACCACGATCCGCCTAGATACGGCGCCAACTGTAGCAACTGCAGAAAACGTGGTTTTGATTTTTTCTGATCTCTTATGACGTTAACCTGCGCAAAAATATTTATATTTTTCGCTTTTGAGTAGAGTAGGTAGTAGTTTAGTGGTCGACAACAATGCATACTTAATAAGAGAGGAAAAAGAAGAAGCGATCCTCATTGTCTCATTCTCTTGTTTTCTCAAAATATGTTAACCCTGATTCTTTCTATCACGACTTTATTTTATTGTGTGTATCCAGCCATTTTTCAAATATTGTTTCAATAGTGCGCGAAAACAGCTCGCAGTGGCGTCGGGTTTGACGTCACGCCTAGGTAAACGTCAAATGTGTCTACGTGCAGTCAGAGGAAAGAACACACTGAAGTTTACAATGTTTACATAGGCGAGACATCATGCGCTGATTGTTGCTTCAGTCAAAATAGCCGATTTAGTCCAGTAGCCAGAAGTCTATGCCCTTCGATAATTCACAAGTTTTTTATTTTCGCTGAGTGGATGAGTATAGTGATTTCAATGCTATGTACAAAAATGCTAACAGTTTAGAGTTATGCAATAGGTATTAAGTAGGTATTTCCTATTATTTCGTGTTGTAACTATATTAGAAAATTTTAATTTAAATACTATACTGGTTCTTTGTACTAAGTACTATCTAAAGCATATATTAGTGAAAATGCTAACACGTAGGTACTGTGGAACAATGGAAATCTGAAAATGTCAAGTAACTCATTCAATAAAAAATTTAAGTTTCTCAAATCATTTCTTATATACTTAAAGGGATTAGTTATACCTTACAACAAAAGTTCTAACAACTAAGTACTATGGCTGCACAAGTAATTGTATTTTTAGTTTGCGATTAGCGAAATATTGAATTTAAGTTTATAAATTTGCGCCTACATATTCGTAATAATAAACTCTGCTACCATACAAAAGTTTCAACAAATGCATATTATGACTTTTGTTTAAATTGCAAATAACTATTTTCGCTAACGAGCCGCGTAGCTACGGCGCGTGCGATCGCTACTGAGTAGTGATGTGCCTGGTGGCAATATTGCCACTACCGGCAATATTCCCAATGTTGCCACTGCCGGTAAAATACCAATATTGCCAGCAGCATTGGCAATATTGCCAATGTTGCCTGTCAAATAATACCAATATATTTTATTATTACTGCAGGTGTAATCATCGTATAGTTATATTTGTGTAATATAACGATCATAAAATATTTGAAATACGCACACGCGTGTCGTGCAAAAAGATTGAAGGACACAATTAAATTAATAAAGTTATAAACATCAATGTATGTCCAATCTCTGTCGCGCTGCATATGCACGGCACGGGGTTGGAGAACAGTCTGTAGCTGGGCATCTCTCGGAGAATGCGCGTCCATTCCTAACCGACAAAATGAGACCGCGGAGCAAGATTATGTCACACTTTATTACCAGTACAGAAAATAATAAAGATAAATATACTTGTAAATACTGTGATACAGTGTATACAAATAAAAATGCAACAAAATTTGCACGTCACATAACTAAGTGCAATAAAGACGACGGCGAGTAATGGGTAGCTCGCCGTCCGATCAGGAGCAGGCCCGTGCTGGACGGCGCGTATGTGTTCCACGCGCGCCTCAAAGAGATGTCAGCATCGAAGAAGGGGCCCGTCAGGGCCGAAGCCTGCCGGGGCAGCGGGATTGTCCGAAAGGGTTACCGCTACCCCGGAACATAAAGGGCTAAGGAAGGAACACGGATGGGTTTTAGTCAGTAAGAGTCTGACACTCCCTTCCGCTCCACCCAGAGCGGGAGGGGTCATTTGATGATTTCCCATCCTTAAAAAAAATAAAAAAGTGCAATAAAGGACCAGAACATTATTGGACAAAGAGGTGCATCGTATTTTGTCACGAGCCATTTAGGTTATTGGCCAACCTCTGTCACTAATGGAAGTTTGGAACATCCACTCTGGAAAGAAGCTTTGCAAGCACTGCGTCCTGACTATAAAGCTCCATCGAGAAAAATGTTATCAACGTCACTCCATAATGAAAAAATATTAAAAAACTAATAATAATAAATAATTTTTAATAATAATATTAAAAATATTTAAAAAATGTTATTTTTGTGGATTGTTTGTAGTTTTGGTAGAGATCTTTCTTCCTTTGTTTTTCTTTCTTTGTTATTTCCATATTATATACTTAGACACAAACAAAAACAACTATTTTTGTTATGTGATTTTACATGAAAAACAAGTCCAACATTAAAAGAAATTATTCGAATTTATGCCTTTTATACAATACACAACGATCGTCAATACTTATCTTATATTTATGTGTTATTTCTTATATTGCGTGTGCGGCAACATGGGCAATATTGCCGGTAAAATACCAGGAATATTGCCAAAAATGCTGGCATTATTGGCAATTTTACCCAAAACAATATTTTATTGTATATAATGTAGATGATGGTCTTTAAATGCAAATTTTAAGTGTTGTACATAGTTTCCGTACTTAATTTGACTTATAATTAAGCAATATTCCCAAATATTTCCACTCCCGGCAATATTGCTGGCAATATTCCCACTTTGGGCAATATTGCCGGCAACGGCACATCTCTACTACTGAGTAACATAACTCCAGCTCCGATCGGGGATGTACCTAACGCCGCGCGCCGCGCCGCTTCATACTGACCGCTCTTGTTTAATGTTCTCCCTGGCGCTTACTAATGCACGTCACGGCGCGTTTGATTATTGTTTTTAATAGTTCTGTGTTATGATTGTTTACTTCGATGCATCATAATATTTATACTTTATTGAGCACGGTTAACTTTTATATTCCGGTGTTGTGCATTACGTTTTAGTTATTAACGATATTGACGACATGCAGCTGTATAACTGATTTTTTTCTATAGTTTTTGATTACAGTAAAAATGAACAAAATAATTATTGTTTTATTGCTACTTATTTAGGAACTTGATTCAAACTATCAACATTGCTGCCGTCACACTTTCCCCTGTTTAGTATTATATTTATCGTCAACTAGTTTTGGAGTATATCGCAGGGAGGTAGGTAGATGGAGCTACGTATGGTATTCCGAAATACCGCTCACCGAAAGGACGGATTTCCGATAACACTCTACTCCGACGGTTAGTAGAACGAAAACATTATTGGCCGATGAAACGTTTCGCCGAAAATATTATTCATCGACGGTTGGTAGTCCGAATGAATCCTTCGCCGATGTAACGGTTCACCGAAAACACTCTTCAACGACGATTGGTTAAACGAACGAATCTTTCGCCGATAGCACTCGTTGTAGGGGAATTCTTTTGCCAAATGGATAGTTTTTCTTTCAGCTTGACAACACCCTTTTTTTTTTTTACGGATGGGAAATCATCCAATGACTCCTCCCGCTCTGGGTGGAGCGGAAGGGAGTGTCAGACTCTTACTGACTAAAACCCATCCGTGTTCCTTCCTTAGCCCTTTATGCTCCGGGGTAGCGGTAACCCTTTCGGACAATCCCGCTGCCCCGGCAGGAAACAACACCCTTAGGTCTTGTAGAAGTCATGTTAAAATTACAGGTAATAATAAAATAATACATGGAAGAGTGGCAATAGAAAAAAAAAACAAAGTTTTTATTTAACAATAAGAAAATTAATCAAAAAGGCAAATTTATATTGTTTTTTACAATAAACAATATGATTATGATTATTATGATTTCTCTATTAGAACTGCGACAATAGAAAAAAATTAAATAAACTGTGCGAACAAAGCAAAAAACAAATAAAAGTAACACAACGTGATACATTTTTGAAGTTGTAGTAAATTGTGAGTTATTATTATTATTTGTACTTATAATTATTATAATTCTTTAATGATATAAAAAAATATTTATTTCTTGTTTTTCACGTATAGAATATGGGCCAATCCACCTAAGAAAGATTCAATATTCATTTCCCTCTTTTGTGATAAGTGTGTTTGTATCCTAGCATCATATTCAACCTGTGCATTACGTCTGCGCTTTGGCATGGGTTCCGAGGAGTTGATTCGTTCAATGACACATTCTGTATGCTTCTGCTCCTTAGCAAATTCAATAATTGTTTTATAAATGTTCCATTTTTTTCTATGGAGAAGCGTGTTCCATCGTTCATGCCACGATTCTAATGCATTTTGTGTCCTTGGAACAGAAAGTGTGCGAGCGTAAACTGACCACATAGCTGGTGGAAATAATGCCTGATTTCTTTTTATTATCAAACCCGTGTTAGTTCTTTGCTGCGTGTGATGTGATCCAACATAATATTTCTTAAACCAGTGGGCAATTTCAGCTGCTTCTGTCGGCAATATTTTATTTTGGATGATTTCAAAGGCTTCGGATATCTCAGCGGGCTCAAGAAAAGCGAGGGCAACTAAGTGTCTGATTTTGTGCGCAAATGTGAAATCTTCAGCATATCGCCTTGCGAGACCCTCTGACTGGACATGACGCCAAATACTTTGGGTCAAATGGAATAAGCATAGCCTGTGGGCGCAGTCTGGAAACTGTCGTTTGACTGCATTGATCACTGCTACTTCAAAATCAGTTAATATATTAGCTGGTGACAAATGGGTATTTAATGTATTGATCGCATATCTTTTCAAAATCTCCAAAAATATGAAATAACAGCTTTCAGTCTTATGTGACAGTAGTGCGTATACCATAGGTAGAAATTTATTTGTACCATCTGCAGTTCCCACTAAAACATGAATAGAAAAAACTTGACAGAACGGAGTTGGACAACTCGAAAATGTCCCGTCCATGATCCAGCATTGTGCATTATTCATACGCTTAACATTAGCTTTAGTACCAAAAATGACAACACTTTCATTGTTACATGTATATTGACCAAGCCAAAATTGCTTTCCATTACTTTTAGCGAGATATTGTGGTACATGAAATTCGTTGATTGTTTGCGGTATCTTAGGAAGTCCTTTATTTCTAACACGCTGCACAATCATTCGGCAAGCTGATTTATTCGGCAATTGAGGCGCACTTATGGTAGCTACGTCTTTTAAACAACGATTTACAATTTGTGACGGGCTGTCCATAGATTCCTTCGCACTAGTTCTCAATTTGTTTTTAAAATTCATATCAATAATTTTTTCAGGCTCTGGTAAATGTGCATGATCACAATTTTGACTAACAAATGTATGTTCATAACAATCAAATAAAGTTATTACACTTACACCACAACCACTTGTTTGTTTTTTTGTACACCGCCAATAATACTTGTTATCATATTTTTTATTTAAGTGATAAGAATATCCATTCACTACTAGCACATGTCCTCCGCGTTTAGATTTAACTAAATTGCACTTATTCATTTTTAATTAAACAAAACACGAGCGAGAAACATTTCATGTAACGAGGTCTGTCGTCACAAATTTCGCAACTACCCACAAAAAATAAATAAATACTACCATAGATATTTGTTGTTTTGTTACTATTGCAGTATGTAACTATTGTATGTAACTATTGCAAGTTTATTCAATACTCGTTTAATCTCAGCACCATTGTTAATGAGTGCATTATGCGTCATTTAGGGACTTATCTTTAATACGGAAGCTCCCAGTATTTATTTATTCATCTATGCAGATAAAATTAAACATGGGACTCGAGTAGGTATTGTTTAGCTGCATTGCACATAATTATAAAATATAATAGCTAGCGTAAACTGAATGCTATCGGCGAAAGATTCGTTCGTTTAACCAATCGTCGTTGAAGAGTGTTTTCGGTGAACCGTTACATCGGCGAAGGATTCATTCGGACTACCAACCGTCGATGAATAATATTTTCGGCGAAACGTTTCATCGGCCAATTATTTTTTCGTTCTACTAACCGTCGGAGTAGAGTGTTATCGGAAAACCGTCCTTTCGGTGAGCGGTATTTCGGAATACCATACGTAGCTCAGGTAGATGCCACAATGTACGGTACGTACCTACAGAGGCCAGCAAATCAACCTACCCCAATCTGTCAAATTTTCCCAATTGAATATGAACCTTATTCTTTTGTAGTAAAGTTGAAAATCTATCAAAGAAATTTGACAGATTGGGGTAACTTGATGTGCTAGCCTCTGTACATAGACTTATAAAAAAGATGGACTCCGCGCCACGCATATCGAAAGTGAAGCACAGTAAATATAGCGGACCGTTTGTACAACAAACACGCCTCACGCTCACATTTACATCGTAGTATGCCGACCGGCCGCCATTACGTGACACGACAGCGTCAATCGTCAATCACGCACACATAGATCGGTACGGTGCTTCACTGTCGATATGCATGGCGCGGAGTCCATCTTTTTTTATAAGTCTATGGGTAGTGTAATACTTCAGAGCAGTACATACTAAAAACAGAGTGATGGCCGCCACTAAAAAGTGCAACTGTAAATTAGTCACAAATGCACCCAAAGGAGCTATATTCCATTTACAATAAGATTAGACATTTAAACAAAACTTTACAGTCCGTTCAACCGATTTTTACTTCTATTCCATAGGCATAAGGATGGCATTAAAAGCAAAAACATGATTATAATACCAACTGTTATTGCAGCTGCCATTTGTCATGCCACAGCATTTGTTATAGTATCAGAGACAAAAAGTGACTTCCATACGACAACTTTTTTTTCCGGGAAATTTTTTCGGGTTTCGGGATAGGTACCTATCACTAAGTGTACATTAAAGATGATGAAACAAAAACAGGTACTTATTGAATCTAATTATTTTATTGTTTTGGTATAATTATTTTTGTACTTAATTAAGTGATGTCCCAAAACCCGGGACAAAACCCGGAAAAAAACGTTGTAATGGAATCTCCACTTTCTGTCTCTGTTCCTCTATCATTATAACAAGTAGCTACATAATTTGTATAATAAAATTTTAGTCCACATAATTACGATCTTGGTAGGTAGGTATTAAATTCTTTGAAATACAGGATCAACAACGTATTTTCAAAACAGATTTTTTTAACTGGAGTAGGTAATGGGATTTTGATAATTACACGTGGGCGAAGACACGGACTGGAACAGAGTAAGAGCCTACCTAGTGATTTGTGAGATGTGACAGTAATGAAATGATTTCGCGCCTCATTCAAAAGGTACGTTTGCAGTGACTGTGGTTCGGAGTGTTACCGCGCCGTGGCCCGTGCTGCACGAATTGCCGCGTACCTACACCGCGCCCCAATATCCAAATAATATTTTATTTATTAAACAAAAGGCATAGCATGTTATATGTTGAAACTTTTGTATGGTAGCAGAGCCAGCGGCGTTAGGTACATCCCCGATCGGATCGGGCGGGCGGGCGGGCGGGGGAGTGTTGCTACTCAGTAGCGATCGCACGCGCCGTACCTACGCGGCTCGTTAGTAGAAATAGTTATTTGCAATGTAAACAAAAGCCATAATATGAATTTGTTGAAACTTTTGTATGGTAGCAAAGTTTATTATTACGAATATGTGGGCGCAAATTTATAAACTTAAATTCAATATTTCGCTAATCGCAAAGTAAAAATACAATTACTTGTGCAGCCATAGTACTTAGTTGTTACAACTTTTGTTGTAAGGTATAAATAATCCCTTTAGGTACATAATAAATGATTTGAAAAACTTAAATTTTTTATTGAATGAGTTACGGGACATTTTCAGATTTCCATTGTTCCACAGTGCCTATCTGTTAGCATTTTCACTAATATATGCTTTAGATAGTATTTACAAAGAACTAGTATAGTATTTAAATTTAAATTTTGTAACATAGTTACAACACGAAATAATAGGAAATACCTACTTAATACCTATTGCATAACTGTTAGCATTTTTGTACATACATAGCATTGAAATCACTATACTTATCCACACAGCGAAAATAAAAAACTTGTGAATTATCGAAGGTTTTGTGGGAAAAATATTGTATCCCTACTGGACTAATTCCAGTATTTTAATCTTTTATTTTAATGAAAATCCGATTAATCTCAAATTTTTAAATAAAACTAAATCAGTGTTTTAAATCCTTTTAACATGTATTTTCCCCTAAAATCATTAAATCCTTGATTATTTGATACTGTCGTCACGCCTATTTTAGAAAAACGATGAAATACGTTATTCATTATTTGTTACCAAAAGCATAAATTTGAATTTTCATATCCCTAACTTACGAAATAACAGGTTTCCCATACAAACTTTCATCCCCTATATCCCCCAATTTAGACCTTCCCCGGGATGTAATTTATCTCTCTGTCAAATTTTACCGACATTCGTTCAGTGGTTTAGGCGTGAAAAGGTGACAGACAGACAGACAGAGTTACCTTCGAATTTATAATATTAGTATGCTTAAAAAAGCTTGTCGCGAGATTTAAGTACTCGTATTTACTTAGTTTGAATTTTTTTTAAATTATAATCAATCAGGTCACTTGTTTATCTACACCGGTAAATCTCGCGAAAAGATTTTATATCATATAAATTGTGTAATAACGTTATAAGTTGATAGTAAAAGTTTTAAAGGAAAAGTTTATTTTATTCTTTTTAGCGCATTTAAATAAAAGCTTGTTTTAAAAAAAAGTATTTTACTTTATTTTTTACTTTTTAGTTATCGCTGGACAGGTTTTTCGAGTTCTTCTTAGCAAATCCTTTAATTTGATACCTATATTGTAGGAGTGCATTAAAAATAACTAGTCCGCCATCTTAGGTGTTCCGCCATGTTGGATTTAGATTGACGTCACATAGCTAACCATGCATTGTCATCCAAACTAAAAGTGTAAGTATTCAAAATTTCAGCTCAATCGGTTGAAGATATCTGCTTAAATATTGAGTTGCAAGAGTCCACGAACAAACATAGTTACATACATACATTGCAAGCTTGTAAAAACAGATGAATGTGTTAAGAATTCCCTTTAATGGACGATTACTTAACAATTTTGAACAGGGTTTGTGTAAACAAAATTCTCATGAAAAAGTTTACACTTTCTTTAGATAAGTATGTACTAGTTTTTGGATCATAATTATTGTATAAAGTTGGTTTACAAAAGTGTGACTACTACTTATTTACCAAAACTCTCCTAAAAGCTTGCAGCTGTAGCGGTTGCGGAGGTTGTGGTGGCGGCTGACGCAGCGGCGGCGGTGGCGGTCGTATTTGTGGTGGTGGCGGCGGCGGGAGCACTTGTGGTGGTGGCGGCGGTGGCGTAAGCCACGGAGGCCGTGGTGGATGTACTTCCGGTGGTGGCGGTGGTGGCGGTGGTGGCGGTGGTGGCGGCTGCCGCAGCGGCGGCGGCGTCGGCTGCGGCCGCGGCGGCGGTGGCATTGGTGGCGGCGTCGACGGTAGCGGTGGTGGCGGTCCGAGTGCGTCTCTTCGTCCGTTCATCTGCAGACAAGTTTCTTGCTTTTTAACCAAAACTCGTTTCAAAGCCCATACATTTGACATTTTTTTAAAGATTTTATTTAGCTTCCAATGTATGTGTGTAATTCTATGTTTGTTCGGGCGTGTGGAACCTTGCAACTCAATTTATACATTTGATTTTTGGAGTTAAAACAAAAGCAGGAGTTGAAGTAGAAATACGTTTTTGTTAAAAAGCGATAGCTCCTTAGGTACATTTTTACAAGCTTCTATTTAACTTACAATGTAAGGTAAACGCGGGTGAAGCCGACAGTGACCCAGAAGTCGTCAAATTGTCTAAAAACTACAATATCTTTGTCTACTAAATATTTATTTGGCCGATTTTTATGACAACATATTTTTGGTAACATATTGCACAATTGAAATAACAACACTGAGTTTTAACTGTAATGGTGGCTGAGATATCAGACTTGAAAAGTGCGTCCCACCATTTTTAATTTTTTTTGCAAGTATTTTTTTTCGAACGTGTCTTCTATTGCTATTTTGACGATTACTGGGACCCGCTCAATAGTTGTCTATTGTAAATATTTTTGTGTTTAATGCCACAAAATGCGAATAATAACTATTATCGGGACCGTTACATGGTTGTTACCTCTTGCGAGACGCCGGCATATCAAGCTACCCGAAACTGTAAAATTTTCCCCATCCACTTTGAACCTTATGCTTTAGCGATAAAGTTGAAAAACTATGAAATAAATTTGACAGATTGTAATAGCTTGATGTGCTTGGCGTCTGTACAAACATACATATAGGTACAATGTGTAACATAATTAACGCAAGACCTCATACACCCCAATTAGAGTATTATATAAGTTATACACTAGATTTATTGTAGGCATACATAGTTGTTTTTTTTTTCATTTTATTAATAAGTAAGTTTGTAATAATGTAACTTCTTAACACTTACTATTATTACGTGCTGACCCTTGCATTACTTTATGTGTGTAAAATTGAGTCTTATTGCCTTGAAATAAGATTTAATTTCCTTTGACTCAATCGGCGGCTAGTATGGCAAAATATTTGGAAAAAATACCCATATTTAAAGTTACTGAAATCGATTCAGTAGTCAATTATGAACAAACTACTTTTAGGACTTATGTTTAATCTGTTACACCTTGTAAAAGTTTGAGTTACCTACTTGTGACAATATTATTGTTTCGCTTCGCTGACTCATTGCTTGAGTACCTAGCCCGCTCTGCTTATTTGTGTCTAGAAAGGGCTCGCTTCGCTTGTATCGTAAGCGCGCTCCACTCACTCGGCCCGTAAAAGTATTCTCAGTTCTAACCTAAACTGCTTTACTGAGAAATGTATAATAATAAGCTGTAATAAGCTCTGGCTAATTGATGCTATTTTTCCAACAGTAACTCACTCAGATTGAGCGCGGATGGTACAGTTCCAATCAAATCTTCACCTAGGTATATAGATGTGTCTTCTTACTAAGTCTTCTGCCGTTGAAACTTCCTAATGTTCTGGTAATAGTGCAAGTGCGTACTTACATGCGTCAAGGTGACTATAACCTCTTTTTTTCCTGTGTACCCTTGGCTGTTCCCTTTGACACGGTGGTGATTGTCTTGGTGTCAGCCCCCCTAGCTAGCCTAGCTTTTGGTTTAACTTTTAACTAGATTTTTTAGGCTTATTGTGCTACATATCGCTCATTTGGAGAAACATCGATGTAGGTAAATGTATTTTTTCCCAAAAATGAGTTAAATATGACAAAGCACTTAGAAAGCGTATTATCTATACTACGTTAGGAAAGATAATGCGTAAAAAAAAAGTTGCAGTTACGTCGATGTTTCTCGAAACGATTTCTTTGGTTGGCTTTTTTACAATTTTGAGCAGATTTATAGAGCAGTCGTTATGAGGCGAATTCTTTTTTCTTAAAGGGGTTTGTATAAAAAATCATACCGTTTCCGATACTGCCTTAACCATTGTATTTGCCCGAGACTGGACTTAGTTGCATTGCACTCTTTATAAAGAAACCTTTAACCGTAAGTGATATTTTTCAGTTCTAAGGAGATTTACGGTCGACGATATCTTTATCTTTTTTGCTATTTGCTGCAGATTTTCTTTCGTTTTCCGATACTGCCGTAGCTTTTGTATTTGCTCGGCAGTGGGCTTTTGAGGTTCATCCACGGAGTACAGAACTCCGTGGGTTCATCGCATTCCTTATGACGCAAGCTTTCTTTGATTGAGATTTTTTAATTTCTGGCCAGATTTACGGCCGGTGTGAGACGACATTTGAAATTATTTTGCTATGGTACATATGCTAAGCATATGCAGGGCACAAATTTGATAGCTGAGTAGGTGCGGCATGACGAGAGAACACCGAAAATATTTTTGGCAAAGTTTCTGATAGGTCCCGTGGTCAAGAGTTCACTTTCAGACTAAAAAAAACTTTTTTACAAAAAAAAAACCTCCCACTTCCAACAAAAACACTACAAAGTGAAAAATAACTTTAATTTCAGAAGTCGGTGTCGTTGGTTCTGCATTTTCGTTTTTTGACACCGACTTCTGAAATTAAAGTTATTAAATTTTTTACTTTGTACTGTTTTGCAGATGCGGGACCTGCTCGTCCCGTTACATCATTACGAGAAATGGAATGATGAAGACGATTCGATTGTCTTACAAGTCCACGTCTATCCAAGAACTGCTAAGTAGTTTCTGTCGACATATTGCCGTATCTCCAAACTCCTAACAGATAAAGAGTGCTGTGGCTGCCATCGACGGCTCGGTAACATTAGGTAGGTACCTAAGTGATGACCCTCAGACTCAAACCCTTGAATCATCAATAGGTTTCATTTGATTTGAGAGAGTTCAACTAACACACTGTACATGCCTACAGAAGAGGATTTTCCTCGACTTTCATGGGATCCCTTCATCAGACTCTGACTTTGTGACCACCTCGAGAGCATAGGTACCCTTTCAAACCCTAATGTCAACTGCTCATCACCTGTTACGAAATATTCCTTTTCCCGATGCTGGGACGTTAATTGTTGAGGAGTTCTCCTGGTAAGAACCAGGAGAACTGCAGCTGATTGAATTCACCATCAGCTCCACTTCACCATACGCATTGTGACGAACATAAATTGCTTAGCAACCATATTAAAGCAATGGAATCGCAACCATATTTATCATTGAGTAGTTCCTATGGCCATATGTGGTCTTCATCATCAGTTCCACTTCACCAAATTATACTTTCTGAATGCAATGCTTGACTTGTTGATGAAAATACCAAAATTGCTATGTGTATGCCTATAATATTTGAGGAGTTCCCTATATTCCTCATGGATCCCATCATCAGAACTGGATTTTGACGAAAAAGGGACCAATCTGGAAGTATATCCTTTTAAATAAAAAAATAATTTTTCAAATCGGTTCATAAATGACGGCGTACTGAGGTAACAAACATTAAAAAAAAAATAACAGAATTGAGAACCTCCTCCTTTTTTTGAAGTCGGTTAAAAAAAGGGCCAAAAATACAGTGAACCAGAGCCGTTGCTTTTCGACTTTCGTATGATCATGTGCGGCCCCATGACTTAAATAAGCAAATCTGATGAATACATTGTGGGCTTTCCCTAAATCTGACTTTGGTTCTCAATGTTCAAAGTTCTTCACGTTTTTCCAAGTTTTGATACACAAAATTATGATAATAGTACATAGTACTTGCTTTGTGAAGCCTGTGGAGGGAGCCCCCAGGAAGCTTTAGTGCTTCTGGACCATAGATATCCAGCGGAATAGTAAGGAGTCCTAGTGCGACCGCTTATCTCCCACCCAAGTACCTACTTACGACACACACTTAAAATTTGAACACGCACACTAAGGAGAACGCAGCTACACTAAATCAATTTCTAATAGCACAGATACATAGAATGGGCGGGGCATTCACTTGTAAGCACTTGCTCTTTGCGAGCATTCAATGCACACGCATGCAATTAGGGAGTCGAAAACGATGATCGATAATTTTTATCGATATTTAGTTTTAGCACATTCTTGTATTATAATAACTTCGTTTAATTTTCGTTAATTTTTTTTTATATATATACCTATCCGAAAATGTTGTTTATTTTTATTACAATCATCATCATCATCATCATCATCTGCCTAGCCTTTTTCCAACTATGTTGGGGTCGGCTTCCAGTCTAACCGGATGCAGCTGAATACCAGTATTTTACATGGAGCGACTGCCTATCTGACCTCCACGACCCAGTTACTGGGTAATACGATACCCCTTGGTAAGACTGGTTGTCAGACTTTCGGGCTTCTGACTACCCGTAACGACTGTCAAAGATCCACGAATGACAGCCGGGACCAACAGCTTAACGTGCTTTAAGAGGCACGGAGAAGTTTCGGTATTAGTCGGTACGTAAAGATGGTCACCCATCCACAGACCAAACTCGGCAAGCAATATTTATTTATCATATTACTTATCATATTGTACTATAAATTAAAAACTTTAATTTGTCAAAATCTTTAGGCATAATAGTAATTTAAGTTTTTTCACTTCACGAGTAACTATTGAAATAAAAATGTCTTAATTTTATTCAAACAACATTAAATTAATAACTAATTTAACTCTTTTACTATAGGTACATGTGATACGAGAAAAATATTCATCTGCATTAAAACGCATATCGATAAAATCATCCGCAGGCACTCGATTGCACCTCTCTAAATCCAAAACGTTCGTTGCGTTCGGTAAGATTCGGAATAGTTCGTGTCGCTCCGGACGTAAGTTAATAAATCATTTAAAAATTGATTTAAAATATAAAACAGTGACTTATTTGTTTACTTACCGGTGGTAGGACACGCCATTTGTCTTCAGGTTGATGGTATTTGACCTATTTTTACATATAATTACTGCACAACTCGACATTTAGGATTTTTACGCATCCATAGTACACTGTACGCAATCGCAAAGCGACTGAATGAAGCGTACAGCCGCCGTTCGAACTTATGACCAATTTTATAATATCGAGGCGGCACGTGCCACGCCCCCAAGGCATATCCCTCGATATCCGTGTTCTGGACGATGCTAGGCTGGCTATGTTCGCGTAGCCAGCAGCGGGGTAATTGCGTCACACACTATCAGTAGCAATCGCTTTCGTTTTGACAGTTCATTCATTGCGATATTTACGTTGTTGAGCAGACAAATTTTTCGAACATAAGGCAATTGATTAGCAATATCCTTCAAAATGATTCAGATTGTGATTGATAGTGTGTTACGCAATTAAGGTGCTCGACCCCACCACGCACAACGGATAAAATGGGAGTCGACAGTAGAGTCCACATACAATAGCCGGTTAAACCTACTATTCAGCAATCTGTAAGCGATGATAATTATTTATAGTGGAAAAGCAAAATAAAAAAGGAAATAAAAATAAAAGAGATTTTTTCGTATTTAGATGTTTTTTAATAAAAAATCACAAAAAAATATAATTATCTAAAGTCTAAACAAACGCCCAGTTTCTATTTATGATAATTTATCTTATTGATGGTGTAACGGTTTGATAATTTGGCACCCATTTCTGAAGACTCAGGAGTCAGGATATCCGGGAGAACTTTGCTTAGATAGATAAAAAAAATTAACCAATAGCTATAGAGAGATTAATCGGAAGAGCATCAGAAGCCGGACAGTAGATAGGAAATAAAATAATAAACTTAGGTTATCATGAACATCATAAAAAATCTTTTGATCAATAAAATCTCCAGTGAAATTATTACAACATGCAGACGATGCATTTTACAAGCAGTTCTACAAATATACATAATTAAGTAATGTCTTAAATAAAATTAAAAAATAAAGTAAAACATTAACATTAATGAAAATAATAAAATAAACAGTGTCTAAACTCTTGTAGTATGATCAAATTAATAATAGAAATATTTGTATTTATATCATAATATAGGAATTGTATGATTTCGGAAGAGCTGAGCATCTTCATCATTCATTTATTGCATTTCATGTTGTTTACGGGTTGTTACATTATGATAGTTCCAAACAATGAACCCTTTTAGAAACAATAAACCTCTTTAGCCGTCATAATTATATTCACAACAAACAAACAAAAAAAATATAAATAATTCATCTGCCTAGCCTTTTCCCAACATGTTGGGGTCGGCTTCCAGTCTAACCGGATGCAGCTGAATACCATTACTTTACATGGAGCGACTGCCTATCTGACCTCCACAACCCAGTTACTGGGTAATACGATACCCCTTGGCAAGACTGGTTGTCAGACTTTCGGGCTGCTGACTACCCGTAACGACTGTCAAAGATCCACGAATGACAGCCGGGACCAACGGCTTAACGTGCTTTCCGAGGCACGGAGGGGACACGGTATGTAAAGATGGTCACCCATCCACAGACCAACCGCGGCAAGCGTAGCTTAACCTGATCGATCGACCTGTGCGGCTGTTATTATTTAGCCATGGGTGTTATTTAAAAAAAAAATATAAATAATTATATTTATTTTTTCAACCTGAAGATCTTTTTATCTATTTCTTTTTTTGAGGCTCCTTTGCTCTTTGGTGACTATCAAACATATCCTAACACAATTAATAGCATGCAGCCTGCAGTGCCAATTGCACCAAGAACTAGCTTACATTTATTTTAAGGCATTCCAATGCGGTTACCGGTGACCGCGAACAATAGATTTTCTATTGCGTCTGTTGCCTGGCAGCCAACGTGTTAATTAAGAATCTCTTTCTCAGGTCACAGTACTTAATTGTCACAAAGTGGTGATGGTTTCACACCCATTAGATGATAAAGGTCACTGAACAGAAGGTCAAGCTTGAGGTTTGCCAACTAGCAATGGAGAGAAGCATTCTTGGAGTCAGATTAAGGGACCGTGTTAGGAACACAATGCCGCGCTCCAAAATACAAATCGCCGACTTCACTAAAACAGCAGCCAATATTTAAGTGGGACTGGGCTGGACACATTTGCCGCATGTTGAATGAGCCATGGGCCAAAACTACCACCGTGTGGGTCCCAGAAAGCGTCCAGCGACATCGGGGCAGACCCAGAAGATGGCGGGATGAGCATAACGCCAATAGACAAGATTGGTCCAGACTCGCTCAAGACAGAGAAGAGTGGAAAGAAAATTGGGAGGCCTTTGTCCTGCAGTGGGACAACATAGGCTAAAAGTTAATAAATAATAAAACTTTTTCAGTGACAGGAGGAGGAGGAATATGTCCAGCTGGCAACCTTGGAGCTACAAGCAGTGTCTCCCTGCAGAGGCTAACAGTGGAACCAAGTCACAACCTGGTGTGTTCTGCATGGTGTAGTACCATGCACCATTGGTTTTCAAACACCTTTATGATTTTCAACATGATTATTAAGGCATTTAAAAGTATCCCTACTAAAGGGTTGGGTAGAACATGTACTCGTATACTATCATCTATTGCATTCCCAGCCAATCTATCCACAATCTCAATTTCTAGCAAGTCATCATGAGGTTGTATCCATTTATCCATTGGATGCAACACAAACATTTTCTTGTTGCAATTTAAGCCCCAAGGCTTCATAAGCTATCGGACCACCTTGGACCCCAAGACCCAAAGATTACTATCTTTCGCTCCACATCAAAGCTTGCATAGGTAACCTCTGTATTCACCGTTACTTCGGCTCTCACCACAGATAAAAGAAGAAAAGGATCATGAAAGCAGTCTCTCCGAGTGTCATGAAAAATATTATGCTTGGATTTCAACAAACACCCAGCACTCCCTGGACAGCTGGCACTAAGTAATGCAGAGTCTAGCTGACTGATCCTTTCACCACAATTGCACTCTCATCTATTGTTGCAAAATACTTATGGACATTACCTATTGAACTGTGGATTCTAATGAAACAGAAAATCGGCTAATACACAATTTCTACTCAAATAATAAATACTGATAGGGTGTTGTTACTGATGTCTAGGTGCAGTGCTTGATAGTTATTATTGGCAGATAATCTTTAAAAAAAAAAGGGCTTTCCAACCGTTTAGTGGTAATTGTTCAGGTTTTTCTCTGATATTTAATCCACGAAACTTGTGAACTATCCTGATACTTCAGTAGGTGGGGTATTTGGATCCCTATATTACTTATATTGTAGTCTGTGATTTGGATTTAGGTATTCTGGTTCAGATTACAAAAAAACTAAAACGATAATCTAACAAAAACAAACAATAGTCTCGGTCATATAGTCTTGACAAGTTAACTCATCATCTGCCTAGCCTTTTTCCCAACTATGTTAGGGTCGGCTTCCAGTCTAACCGGATGCAGCTGAATACCAGTATTTTACATGGAGCGACAAGTTATCTATAAAGTTATAAAATTACATGTATGTTTTACCACTGACCATGTATTGTTCACTACAGATTCCGCATAGAATAGATTCTAAAGTTCACTTTTGATGCAAAAAAAAACACAAATAGCAATTTTTTGGCGCGAGCTCGCTTTCATAATTATAACGTTCAGATCAGATCGTACTGATATTAAAACAACAAGAGTTCACATCACTTCACACAAGAGATAGTAAGTACTCTTGATATTAACTCACAGTACACCTGTTACATAACCTAGGGTAATAAAAAGAAAAAGTACTCTGTGATTCTAGATTTGCAAAATGGAAGAAGGGACCATTCGGTTTTTTTTTCAATACTCTCTATCAAAAAGTACTCTGTGTTCAATACCTCAGCACCTGTATTCACAAACATACGATTCACTATCGTATCGACAATGACACTTGTTCGATAACCTGAAGGCCAATTCTCGTAATTTAAAACGTTCAAAATCTAGTCGCAGTCTCATCTCAGCGACAAACAAATGTCAAAAACTTGTCAAAATGTACTGAAATTTGAGGTATTTTTGACAGATTGAGACTGACATTAGACTGTGAACGTTCTTAAAATTACCAGAATTGCCCCTCAGATTTCTGAACCGAAGGACCGGCAAAACGCTATATTCACAGATCCGTATGGAAGGGATTTTTTTTTAGGTGTGTATACGGGGAACGCTGCAAAATGGTAGTAAATAGATATTCGTGGTAGAAAATTTTAAGTGGTACATAAATGATTTTTATTGAATATTTCACTATGGGCAACTATAGATTATGCATTCAGTAACTATATTAACAAATAAAAAACAGTAAGCAATGATTTTATTAATAAATAAAATTTACTGATTTCTATTAAACTTGCTTTGTAAACTTCAACTTTCTGTCAAACCTGGAAATCTAGAATAATATTATTTTTCTGAATCTTGTTTTGAGCTATAGAGATAATTGAGAACTACGCGGAAGACAAGGCGGTATGGTCGAAAGACTATAGCCTGCCCTTTGGGCGAATTAAATAAGAAATAAAACATAATAATTGAAGAGTGAAAAATTACTTTTTTTTTTTTACAGAAAAATGGTTGTATGTATTTTATCGGTATTTCAACAAATTACTATTTCCTCATTTTCATTTTATAAAACGTGGTACCTAATATTGAAAATGCATATTTTCTGAAAAGAGTGTCATTGGAGCAGCGGTAGATGCTCTTTGCATTCATGCAAGGGCATGAGGACCTTGCCCGGAGCCGTGTATTGCATAGCAATGAATAAATAAAAGCTACGTGCGTTTTGTTTGTATTGAAATTTTTTCACTTTTATTCTAAAACAGGCACCTGAAAAAATCAAATTTAACTATAATCGAGTAGCTTATTATTATTATTAAGGTTCATCAAATTAGCGTTTAAAATTCTTCGGAATATTATACCACTTTTGACCTCTCCTTTCCATATAGAAAAATGTAGTTTGTTTTTTTATAATGGTAACTGGCTAACTGTTACAGATAACAGGTAGGTAACACGACCTAATTTAGGAGTCACTTTTTCGAAAATGTTGGTTCTTTTTAGACCACCAACTGTATTTTAGGGATAATAAATACTAGGTGCTTCTCTTTTTAGCGTAGTTTAACCGCTTTAGTAAGAGTGAGAAGTAAACATATTTCGAAGGAAATAATAGGTGTTTCTCTTTTTAGCAAGGGTCATTCTTTAATGAGGAAGAGAGAGAAATTGATAACCCTGTTATTTTCCTTCCTTTAGTGTGAGTGAGTGTGTATGAAAGTAACAGCCCTGTGGTAACAGTCTGAGCCTGTGTGGGGACTGATTTATTGAAATATCAGTAACAGCTGTTACCATTAGTAACAGTCTCTGAGGGTCTGTTATTATATGTAACAGATAGTTACTATTGGTAGGAACAATTGTTACTTGTTATTTTTAAATATCTGTTATTTCTATCTGTTACGATAAATATGCCTCACTCCTACCTGGAGCGCGCATCTCACTCTATCAAAAAGTACTCTGTGGCGCGCACGTAACAGTTGTAGTCATCTCCTCTGAGTATTATATTCTGTGGTAGTCATAGAGGAAAGTTGTAGTTGACGTGATATTTTACAAAAAAATATCGAAAGTATTTGAAGAAAGAAACTGCAACATATCAACTCTAACTTCCCTTAACCTTTTACAAGTACTGAAGAAATACTTCTATTAAAATGGCAGCGTAAGTTTATTTTTCACTTACCATTAATATTGTAGTGTGAGCATGACTTGGAATTTTAACCGTAGGTACTCAATTATTCAAGAGGTTGTGTAGAATAATGTAATATTTGAAACGTTGTATCAAAGCCTTAAAATGTAACGGAATCCTCTATTTGATCTTGTAGAATATAACCTTGAACCCATTCGAAGGTTGAGGTTAACTTTTGTTATGTTCATGTTCCGCTGCATAATTATTTATTACAGTGACAATATTTTGTAATGCCTTGTATTACTTACCGTTAACCCGAAAGTTTTAGTATGGTAATTTTTTGATAGGGTTGTCATGAAAAATCCTTTTCTCTTCCTTAAAATTGTGATTGGTGGTTCCATAGTCTATGAATAAATAGCAAATAATATAAATGTAACGCACTAAGCTTTGCAAATCAATAGTATGTCGTAAACTTTACTGAAAATTACTGGTAACTGCTTGATGCAAAGTGTGGCCACAAGGTTACTTGAAGGTGAATAGACTTACCGTTTGCCTTTCATAGAGTACTAAGTCAAGTACTTCAATCATGATAATACATTATAAATGTATGTTAGCGCAAACTATTGCAAATAATGCACATATATTTGATTCAAAATGGAGGAATTATTTCCTAATGGCTTATTTTGATACCAATGGCCAGTACTTAAATTTTTAAAAATGAATCTTTTCTCTTATCATTATCTTTTTTATAACCTGATTAAATTTTACTTAAGTAATAGAACGCAAATAACAACGATATGTCCCTATTTGAAAAAAATGATAACTTATTCATCCTCATGTAGACAGGTTACATCTGGCGTTCCACAAGGAAGTGTATTGGGTCCGCCTCTTTTTATAATATACATCAATGACCTTCCAAAAGCGACAAAATACAACACAATCTTATTTGCTGATGATAGTACAGTACTGTTCACAGGAGATAATAAATCACACATGGAATCTGAGATAAAAATGACTTTGGATAGCATTATAAACTGGTTGGCGTCAAATAATTTACACATTAATCTTGACAAAACAAACTTCATGACATTCAGAAGTAGAGTAAGTAAAATAGCAAACATGGACATAAATTACCGAAATAATAAGATCCAAGAAGTTGCCGTTACGAAATTTCTGGGTATGAAGATAGATAATAATTTGAATTTTAAAGAACATATCCATACATTATGCACTAAATTGAATACCTTCTCTTATGCACTGTTTAAACTTATACAAACAGTCAGCACTTTTACAGTTCTTACAGCCTACAAAGGCTATGTTGCACCTATTCTAAAGTACTGTGTTATTTTTTGGGGTAATTCTACTGACAGGGAAGCGGTATTTAAAGCCCAAAAGAAATGTATACGAGCCATAACTAGTATAAAAGTAACTGACAGCTGCAGACCATCATTTTTAAAATTAAATATTCTTACGTTACCATGTATATATATATTAGAGGTTATAATGTTCGTTAAGAAAAATACAAACTACTTTAATAAGTTAATTAGCAAAAGATACAAATTCAATATATGTTTACCAAGCAATAAAACAGCGTTATTAAATAAAAGTATACTATGTATGGCTCCACGCATATATAACCATTTACCAATTTCACTTCTGGAGATAGGTGATATAAATATATTTAAAAACAATATAAAAAAACTGTTACTAAAAAAAGCATATTACTCCGTCACCGAATATTTGCAGGATAAACTTACATAATGTTACTCCATACGATATCTTAATTAATATCTTTTGTTGTTAAATTCTAGTTTCGTAGATACCTGTGTATTTGTAAATTTGCATGCCTTAAGGTAGGATATGGCTAATGGACGCTATTGTTTGTATGAGACCTTTTCTTTTGTACCCATATTCGCAAATTAATAAATGATTATGATTATTATGATTATCTTACTAAATCATTAAAATTCCAAATAAAAGAGATCTGTTTGGTTTCCTATTCAAAATGGGTAGTAAGGAACTGAACTACAAAGTAAACTAAATATGGAGGTACATTCTGTTCATTTTACCTATTTTAGAATAGCTTTTGGTCGCGACTTCGTTCCCGTGGAAGTCGTAAGATACACAATAAACAAAAATAACAGCCACATTTTTATAAAACTCCCTCTGCATTCTTTTTCGTTTAACATTCTTTGTGACTGTTTTTATTTTATCTGTTTCTGAGGATTGTAACATTGTGTTAAATATAAAACCTATAACATTCCTCAAGATTTTTTCAAATCCAACTGGTAGTTCCAGAGATTAGCACATTCACAAAAAAAAACAAACTCCTTTAGCTTTATTATATTAGTATAGATTCTACAACATATAAAAATACAAATTATTTACAGGCCTAAAGCAGACATCGCACTCATTGGGTTAGCAGTGATGGGGCAGAATATTATTCTGAACATGGATAGTAAAGGATTTATTGTTTGTGCATTTAATAGAACTGTTGCCAAGGTATAGTACATAAAAATATCAATTTGTTCCTGTATTTTATTTTCATGCACATATCCCTATATGTACACAAATACCTTGCATAATCAGCTTATACTGTTACTACTGCTGGGAGACAGGCCCTCATCTGTTGGAGAGGGAGTGGGCTATAATCTGCCATGAGGGCCCAGTGTGGGTTGGTAGATATCACATGTCTTTGAATTTTTGGTTTTAGGACATGCCTTACGATGTTTTCCATCACCGTTTTGAGAGCAGTGGTAATTAAATTATTTACACAAAGTGAAGTGCCTTCCTGGATTTGAACCCTTGACCTACAACTCGTAAGTCGGGGCCATTACCACTGGGTCACCACTGCTCACTGGTGCACAAATACCTTATGCAATTTATTTTATGACCTTTGATAGTATCTTTTATGTTGTTAAATTGTAGGTTGACGAATTCCTCAAAAATGAGGCAAAAGGAACAAAGATCATAGGGGCAACATCTTTGGAAGACATGGTAGCCAAACTAAAGAAGCCGAGGAAAGTTATGTTACTTGTTAAAGGTGAGACAGTCAAATTTAAATAGTTATTGATTTTGTCCTAAGATAAAGTGAGGCCTAAAATACATAATTATGTAAAGTTTAGGAATAACCTTAATTTGCTTATTTGCAGCTGGATCAGCCGTTGATGAGTTTGTGAGGAAGCTAGTGCCTCTTCTTGACAAAGGTGACATAATCATTGACGGTGGCAACTCGCAGTACATTGACACACAGCGTTGGTGCAAAGAACTTGCATCAACTGGAGTACTTTACGTAGGAATGGGTGTAAGTACACTGAACACTGTAAAGCTTTGAAAATGGTTTTCTAAAATTACAGGTTGTTATTCTTCCAGAATAAGCTGCTGTTCTGTATTGTTGCTCTACTTTTTATTATGAAAACATACAATGAAAGGTCAACCCTTAGGCTCTTTTGTATTGGGGTCATTTTACTATGGCCCTTTTGTACTAAGATGATTAGAAGCCCTTCTAATCGTCTTGGTACAAAATGGCCATAGTATACATGATGTTTCTTTACAGGTGAGCGGTGGTGAAGACGGTGCTCGTTATGGACCTTCACTGATGCCCGGTGGAAACCCCGCCGCGTGGCCTCATATCAAACCTATCTTCCAGGTATGTAGGTACCTCATTTGCTATTTACCCAACTGCACCAGAAGGAGGGTAATGTATGTAGGTTTTATAGTTGTCTATTCCTTTGTCATGATCTTTAGCCTAACATCTTGATGGCTTTTAACAAATGTCAAGAGTCATCATCATCATCTGCCTAGCCTTTTACCAACTATATTGGGGTTGGCTTCCAATTTTGTTTTTTTTTTCAAATAATGAGTCATTAGATTGAAATTTGCTTTACACTGAGAGAAAAACTGGCATGGTTAAAAAAAGAATAGTGGTGGATTTTAACCGCCATTACGCGGAATCCTAAAACCATTTTTTGTGACAAGGTCTATGTGACCAAGATGAAAATACCCTTAATGGAAGGGAGACATAGTACGTGTATTTTGATATTGTCGTACTAATTCAATAGAATTGAAAATTAAGAACGTAACCTCTTAAATCAACGAAAATTATCATTATCCAAGAAAATTCTCAACTCCAACTCTAATGCTTAAAGGTACAATATTTAGCAACGAAAATAAAAAAAAAAAGAATAGTTGCATTGTTTCATTATTTCAGGCGATATCTGCGAAAGCGAACAACGAGGCTTGTTGCGACTGGGTAGGAGAAGATGGAGCCGGACACTTCGTCAAAATGGTGCACAACGGCATCGAATACGGTGACATGCAGCTCATCTGTGAAGCCTACAACCTGATGAAAGACGTCCTAGGTATATACAGTTAAAACTTGAGTAGTTAAGTAAAAACCCATTTTCCACCTCACCAAAAATAAATGAACTAATAATATAATGAACAGCATAATCAGCCTATAATGTTCCTACTGCTGGGACACAGGCCTCCTCTCTGAGAGAGGGAGTAGGCCGTAATCCACCACGCGGGCCCAGTCCGGGTTGTTAGATGTCACATGTCTTAGAATTTTTGGTTCTAGGATATGAGAGTTTCCTCACGATGTTTTCCTATATCGTTATGAGAGCAGTGATGATGAAATATTAAACAAAAAGTAAAGCGCCTGTCAGGGTTCGAACCTACGACATCTACAACTCGTAAGTTTCCACTGGCCACCACTGCTCTCATGATATAATGAAAATTAAATTTGTTTTTCGTTAGCATTATTATTGATGTAATTAATGCTTTATGTATTATATTTGAAGGTATGGAGCAAGGCGAGATGGCCGAGGTGTTTGAACAATGGAATAAAGGGGACCTGGACTCATTCCTCATTGAAATTTCGCGAGATATTCTGAAGTTCAAAGACTCTGACGGTTAGTTACCTATGTCCAATTTATTGTATTCAGTAAGAGTAAACTAGACAGAAATATATTATTATGTTGTCGCATAATATGCAAACTTTTTGAGCCCAAGTTAACGGCTAAATTAGTAACAGTTTATATGTGACAGTCATATACTTAAAGCCTTTTGCGAAGTATTAACATGATGTTAGTTACCGGCAGTATGACTGATACGAATGAATGGATAGCGAATTGTACATACTACAGACTAAATCAAATAGTTTAATGAAATAAGGTAAGTATTATACTACTAATGTTTAAAATGTACTTACAAGAATTCAAACATATTGTAAATAATGTATGAATATAAAACTAATTGTCTAATAATAAAAATCATCGAGATAAAAAATAAGAGAACCTGCACGTTTTTTCCGGAGAGCGAATGTTCGTTGTTTGCTCTGCGAGATACATATAACTAGCTTCAGCCCGCGAATTCGTCCGCGTGAATTTTTTTGTTCCTCCGAACAACGCGTGTCGCATTTTCGGTATTTTTTTCAAAATTTTAGGCTCAGTAGTTTCGGAGATAAGGGGGGGGGGATGGTAAATTTCCGTCTATTGTCTTAAATAACTTTAATACAATTTACTTTAAAATTATGAAAAAAAAATATTTGAGATCCTCACGGTAGGTTCCTTCAATAAATATATACCTACTGCCGAATTAAATTGTCTGAAGATAAAAAAGTCTAATAGAAATATCTAATAGACTGATCTGTGATTTAAATAATAATGACTACATAACGTGCAAATAATTTCTAATATTTATATGTAGGAAATTTGATCTGTGATTTGATGCAATAATTACTTTATGAATTAAAATTAAGGGAATAAAAATAATAATTTCCACATCAACAAGCTGTTTCATTTAATATAGTCACAAGGTGCATTTAATATATTTTTTAATTAGCCCCCAAAACTTTTGAACGCGGCTGTACGGGTATAATACGTCCAATAAAGAAGGTCATCGATATGTATGAATCCGTCGCGTTTTAGTAGTCTTTGGAATTTGGTTTGGTTTTGGTTTTTTGTTTATATTTACTTAATGCGAAACATTCCAAGCTGAATATTTTCCCCATATATTTTTGACTAAAGGCACACCATTTTGGTTTACACCTACACATCTGAGATTGAGCCGGTTCCTTGTATTTTGCCGTCAAAGTTATGACACCATCGTTTTGACTTTTAGCAAGATTATTCAAAAACGCATGCATGAACAGTTTTGAAACTTTGTATGGTTATTATTAGCGTCAAGAAGGACCGAATACAGTTTTCAGCGAACTTGTGCCCTGTCTCATTTAGGCGCTGCGATGTTTTTTCGGGTTTTCATAAAACCGCGATAACTTGAAAACTATAAATATTTTCTTAAATCTAATTGGGGCACTAGGGGCACACAATAAGAGCTACTCGTGTATGTTTATTCTACAGGGGCACATGCAATGGTTTTAGAGATATACGATTCATCAAAACGTTACTCCAGCAGGAAATGCAATATCTCGAAAATCTGAAGGGGCACAGATTTTTTTTTGGGGGCACGTTTTGGCACACTTATAAGCTCTCTGGCTATGCACAATTTTTCTCTCTCCAATCATTCGTTTAGAATTTTCCTGCTAGAAAAACGTTACCCTAGCAAGAATCGTTTTTTCCGTTTTTTTCCAAAACGACAGGGGGCACACATTTTTTATGTGAGGGCACATTTACAGCATATAAGGCACAAACTATACGTTCTACTCATATAACTCTAGGAGACACTTTCTTGCTGGGGTAACGTACACGCAGTGCGACGTATTTTATACAAAAAAGTGCGGCCCTCCTGTAGTGTAGTGTGCTTTCGTTAATAGAAAATGTATGAAAGTGATGATGGAGGATTTATGCCACGCGGTGCGTTGTAGCACGTCCCGCCGCAATCTGCTTTAGCCTTTAAAAGTTTGTTTCCACTACCGGTGCTAAACGTTTAAAGTGTATATTGCAGGTAAATACCTACTGCCGAAGATCCGCGACACTGCCGGACAGAAAGGCACGGGCAAGTGGACGGGCATTGCGGCCTTGGAGTATGGTGTGCCGGTCACGCTAATTGGCGAGGCTGTGTTTGCGCGTTGCCTCTCCGCTCTCAAAGGTAGGAAAATACTATAATAGTACATTATGATGAAGGCTAGAGTATAATAATCAATGTACACGCGTTTCATACGACGTTTTTCAACACACTTGCGGAAAAAAACTTTTTAACAATAAAATTAAACTGCCGAAAAAACTGAAAAGCAAAAAATAATAAACCTTTTTTATTTAACCTTAATAACTATGTTCATAAACTAATTTAAGTATACCTAAGTAATTTTGAGACGTCGCCAAACAATGAATAAAGATCACTAAATTACCTTAAATTGAAAGAAATAACCAAATCAAATTAACAATGCAACGTGAAATCTCCAGCGATAAACATTAACATAAAAAAAATGCGCATTGTTTGGCGCCGACCTTAAAATTACTTAGGTATACTTACATTAGTTTAAGATCTTAGTTATTAAGGTTAAATAAAAAGGTTTATTATTTTTTGCTTTTCAGTTTTTTCAGTGGTTTAATTTTTTTGTTAAAAAGTTTTTATTTTATAATTTTTTGTGGCTATAATAAACTAATTAGCTCATTAATCGTGAGTTTTTTTTAATTATTTAATTTTTATACACAACTCAACATTAAAAATCTGTGAGTGCACCCCTATTTTCCCACCCTTAGGGTAGGATTTTTTTTCCAAATTTATATGGGACCAACTTCTAGGTATACCCTTTCCAATAAAAAAAGGATATCAAAATCGGACTACGCTGTAAAAAGTTGTGTGGTCATAAATAAAAAAAATATATATATACACGTCGACTTGAGAACCTCCTCCGTTTTTTCGTCGGTTAAAAAACAGACTTGTATTGTTAAATATTAACTTTTATGGCGCGCTGGTCTTGTTCTTCCGCGCGCAGCGCTAGCCATAGGCTAGCGTGCGCGCGCAGATTTACCTACACCTAGGGGGGAAAACAGAAACTACTGAGCGCCATCTGTTATGACTTATGGTTTTTACCTAGGAACATACTCCTTTCACTACGTCAACATTCATACAGTCATACGCGCTACGGGCTTAATCCTGGCATTATTAAGCGGAAACTGTCTGTGAATAGATACGCTAATTCATGTCATGATTTACCGAATGAATACGTTACCACGCCAAAATGAGACATGTCTCCTTTGATCTAATATTATGCGATGAATAAATTTTGTTGCTCGCACATGAACTCCAACTGATGTTTTATAATAGCCTAGGTTTTACCCACGCCAGATTTTACTATATAGTGTGGTGCTATTAATATGATGATATTTTTATGGTCTCTCAGTAAACCGCGGATCAATGCTGACAGGTTTGATTTTACCTTTGCGTAAGCGCTTGGGTGACATAATATTTGTATTTCTAATGTGTACCCCAAAATGCGCTGTCAGTTGCGCTAAAGATAATTACGGTTTTAGATGCAGGAGAAATCACGAGATCGACGGAGGTTTTTTAGAAAATAGCTCAGAATTCATCCTTATGTTCGTTTGATCTCCTCTAAACTTCTTTAATAAAACTTTTAATACAATAAATGGTGAATGATTATAACACGACATATAATTGTAAACTTTAACATGTCTTCTATCTGCAGATGAGCGCGTTAAGGCGAGCAAGGTGTTGCCAGGTTCCTCTACGAAGTTTACCGGCGATAAGAAGCAGTTCCTTGAACATTTGCGCAAAGCGCTGTATGCTAGCAAGCTGATCTCTTATGCGCAAGGATTCATGCTCCTCCGTGAGGCAGCCAAGGTATGTTTAAACTTGATTGGTATTGAAAACTTGCTATATGTTCTTCTCCTGTCGACGGATTTACTTGATAAACTTATAGGTTAATAAAAAATTAAACAATTTAATAGTTACCTAGTTAAGTAGTTGCGATACTACAGGGTGAAATTGAAAACATGCGACCAACCGAAATGGGAGATTGTACTCATCATTATGAACGAATTTTACAAATGGACCTACCGAAAAAAAAAATCACCTGTTCCCTACATTTATATGTTCGCATAAGCTGATTTTTTTTCGCGATTTCGGATTTGGTCTCATAGTAAAAGTTGTTCATAATGATGAGTACAATCTCCAATTTCGATTTGTCGCATTTTTACAATTTCAACCTGTATACTTTATTGGATGATATCAGCTTGATGATAGATGTTTCATTCGATTTCAGAAAAAAAAAAATGTTTTGGCGACAAGAATAAGAAGTTTTGAGCTACTCCATTTAATATGTGGTATAATTTCTCATTTTTATAATATAGCAAGTTTCTGTACTTTTATTTAGTCTTTTTCTGTAAAACAACAGTTAGGTATAGATTAGTTTGAAAAAGACATCTTAGATTAGTACATTATTACAACAAAATGATGACCTAGAGAATTATTTAACATGTTAGATAAACGCCATTTTATAACACATTTTAATATAATTCCAAACAAGTGGTACTCGATTATCTTGCTGTAGTTGCCTACGTCGCCTTTACAGATATTGCCGTGCTCCCGATGGAATTTTCCAACGAAAAAAGTTACGAATTTCCATCCCTTTTTTTATTTTTTTATTTAACCCTATTAAGTGGGGACGGGGACTGCGAGGAATTTGAAAAATAGGTATTTGAACAAACTATTCGTCAAAATTAACTCAAGTCTGCCCCCGTAGTGTGTGAAAGGGACAGTTGCAGCTCAGACCGAAATTATTGTAAAAATTTTGACGAGATGAGGTTTCGTATTCCCCTTTTTTCTCCTCGAAAACTGAGCCGATTCAATTATTTGTGTTTACGTCAGGTGAACCAGTGGAACTTGAACTACGGCAGCATCGCTTTGATGTGGCGCGGCGGATGCATCATCAGGAGCGCGTTCCTTGGTAACATCAAGGTAAGAATTTGCGACTTTGTTTAAGTGTGAGAGAGAGATGGAGCTATACTGGATGAATAGCTCTATCCTTTTTTCACAACGGAACATTGATGGCTTTAACACGTCGTAGTATGGCCCCTGGAATTTATTCTTTGTATCGAATACACAAGCAACTCGTAGTCGCTCTGCGGGAAAATTGGCAACGCGGCAAAATTGAATACTAGGGAGTTACCATACACTTTTAAAGCGGGACAGTATACCAAAAATACAATATTTCTCAAGAGGTTTTGTACCATGTCAAGCCATTTTACCATAGTTATCTAGAATTGTTGATGACTGGAATCTTAGAAAAAAAATTACAAGTCTTTTAGCCACTGCGACCGGCGAGTGAAGACCTTCCAATATTAAAATAATTCAGTAAAAAATAAAATTTTATCAGCCTTTGGTAATTTAGTTTATCCTAATAAGTTTATTTTAGTGTTAAGATCGGTTTTCCCCTGGGAAACCAATTGGCGCCTGAATGACATTGATAGGGGGCGATCTTAGTAAACGTTTGTGAAATTGTTACAGAATTTGTATTAAAAAAAAACCGGCCTAGTGCGAGTCGGACTCGCCCACGAAGGGTTCCGTACCATTGTCTATAAAAACGGCAAAAAAATCAAGTCTCTTGTTTGTTTTATTATAATTTAATTATTTATTTTTAATGTGAATATATAACTAAATATTCTGTGAATATTTCAAGCGTCTACCTGTTGCCGTTATCAATATCGAGCAAAAACGGGCAAAATAATCACGTTTGCTGTATGGGAGCCCCTTAAATATTTATTTTATTGTTTTTTAGTATTTTTTTATATAGCTCAACAGAAATACATCATCTATGAAAATTTTAACTGTCTAACTATCACGGTTCATGAGATACAGCCTGGTGACGGACAAACGACGGAAAGCTGAGTCTTAGTAATAGGTTCCCGTTTTACCCTTTGGGTAAGGAACCCTAAAAACAAGATGGCGCCGTTAGTTCCGATTTTGGCCACGCCCCAAAAGACCCTTGTGCCGTTTTACGTAGGATGTGCACCGATAAGTTTGCCACGTTTCTGCGCAGTTTATTTGATTGCTAACCACGCATTCGTGCATAGCATAGGCGTGGGTCGCAGTGGACGATCCCGCCAAAATTTTCAAACAAAACGTATCTAAGCCGTGGGATGTCGTGGGGGACAAAGTAATGATGGACGAAATAGGCGTTGAATCAACATATTGGGTACGTACGATATTATTAAAAAGGCCTGTACAAAGCTCCTTTACAGATAATAGAAACAAAATAATTAATGAATAACCATAATATCTAATGAATGTTGATAGTTAATTGATTAAGCAATTGTAATAATGAATAAGTTATGATGATTGGTATAATGTAATTTATTGTCATATCATCGTTGCCACCAAGTATGATAAAAATGTTGGCATGGCTATACACTCAGCGACAAAGTAATTAATGGAAGTGAACAATGTAATCACTGACTTGGCGATAACGTGACCACTCGACATTCAATCTCAATGTCATGCAAATATTACAGAATTGTCTCCAATTATGATTCAAGAATCTATAAATAAAAACTGGTCATGACAAGTGTGAGTGAAATTTTAGTGTTTTTTTTTTAATTATTATCAGTACTGTCAGTGACCGATGCCAAGAGCAAAACAGGGTTACAAAAAAAATGCATAACGGGTGTAATTTAAAATACGCTCAATGAAGCCGAGAGTTACTAGTTCCTGTCATTGTGTTTTTTTTTGTACTGGACGATACCTAGATACAGATACCTTCGGGTTACTATGAAACTGGAACTTTGTCCTTCATTATCCGGGTATCGAAGGTCAAAATTCCAACTTTTTCCTGTTTTTATTTTTTACGAATTTTTGTTTTAATTGTTACAAGTTAATTTTTATAAAATACCACGATCGCTGTACCGTTGAATGCACCCATAAGCATGTTTTAAGTGTGTTAGCTACATTGCGAGCTACTGTAAATTGCGATATTTCAGACCAAGAATAAAAGTCGTTACCGTGCAATTACTTTTGCACAAACTTACTTAACTTGATGTACAGAAGTTTTACACCTTGCAATAAATTACATCTAAAATGCATTTTCAAAATGAAAGTTTTATCGATTCTTGCTTTTGACTTAAGTCATCATTCATTTTGTGTATGACAATAATTAAATATTGTGGAAATAATTGACGTTAAAAATTCTACAACCTTTTATTTTATGATTATTATTTTAAAGGGCAGTAGACTATAAAAACAATTAGTCTTTGTTTTCTTGAACAAGAAGTAGTTTATTGAAATAAATTAGGTGGCGTGATAAATAGAAATAGAGTAGTAGTAGAGTTCTTTACGAGGGAACTCTTCTGAGTTGTACTATCACCGTACCTATGTATTTCTGGCGCTTAGCAACGGTACTGGTTTCAACGGGGTAATTCGGTATGTAAAGAAAAAATGTCCTACGCTAATTCCAAAACCATTTCGAGCTTTTAGTTGTCTTAACCTTATTTTTAGCGCTTAAAATTATAAGATAGTTTATTTTAACATAAACACATAATACTACTTGACTTTTATTTGATCTCCAAATGACGTCATAAAGCAGTTATGGAATACTTTCGGTGCCTCCCATGATAAAAAAATCAAGTCAAGTGATGTCAACTTTGGGGATGACCATAATAAGTAATGAAGGGTATGGGTGACGTAAAGAGTCAGCTTTGCTAATGGGATAGATACGCTTTCGTAGTAGTCTGTAGGCGGTGGTGACCACTTAACGACGGAGGGGCCGTCGCACGTCTATCTAATATATAAAATTCTCGTGTCACAGTTTTCGTTGCCATACTCCTCCGAAACGGCTTGACCGATTTTGATGAAATTTTTTGTGCTTATCCGGTATCTATGAGAATCGGCCAACATCTATTTTTCATACCCTTAAATCGAAACTTACGCGGGTGAAACCGCGGGGCGCAGCTAGTAATCTATATAAATAGTATAAAACAAATTTGCTTTTCGTATCTAACTGTCCGCTTAGTTCTTAGCTGACAAACTTCCCAACGGATTTTGATTTAGCTTTTACATCATTTAGAGAATTTATTCCGAGTTTATGTGGTATATGTTAATATTTAAGTTATATAAGTATAGCACAGGCATTTTTAGACCCAGTGGCTTAGGTTGTGCGTTGTCTGTCAGCGAATTCATGATTTTTGTTAAGTAGAAGATGATCTGACTTACACATATTTCTTTATTTGGCAGGACGCTTTCACGAAGAACCCTCAGCTGACGAACTTGCTGCTGGACCCGTTCTTCTGCGAGCGCATCAGCGGTTCCCAGCAGTCTCTGCGCCAGGTGGTCGCGCAGACGGCGCTGGTCGGCGTGCCCGCGCCCGCTTTCTCCGCCGCGCTCGCCTTCTACGATGGTTACAGATCCGCCGTACTACCCGCTAACATGCTACAGGTACTAATATATTTTTTTATCACATCTGCACAAAAACCCCCTTACTAATAAACGTATTATATCAGATGAATAGTTACATACCGATTTCTCTCTTTCAGTCGTCAGTAATTTGACTTTCGAAAGAAGAAGACAAAGCGTTGTGTAACTATACAGACGCTTTATAACGTTTAATAGTAAGGGGTAGAACATTGTATGAACAAGTAGCAGGCTGTATGATATAGAAAAACGCGAGCGAACCAAATAAAAAAAAAGATGGTGACAAAATAAAAAAAACGCGCGAGAAGCATTCTGCCTTCGTTCGTAATTGTTTACTCAAATTAGGATTTTACTTAGTTTTATAAAAACTTGAGTATTTCTTCCTCAATTAATTGTATGTAAACAAATAAAAGTACTATTCTTATTCATAAGTTGCACTTACTTATTTTTTCACAGAGGGTGACAAAAAGTAGTGTGTCCACCTCGGGAGCAACGCTATTTTAAGCTCAAGTGACGTACTTTGAATCACTCTCGCCTTCAAAATAGTTGTTTGCTCCCTTGGCAAACAATTTTAAGGCAAAAGCGACTACTATTACAGTGCAGGCAGATTCTGTAGTGCGAATATTTCGGTAGGAGAGAAACGCAAAACAGATAAACAGTGTATGTGGTATAGCGGTCGCTTCTGAGAATGAGGTCCTTGGGTTCGATTCCTAGGTCGGGCAAAGTTATTGGTTTTTCCATTTGGAATTAGCAACTTTGGAGTCTGAATTTGTGCCTAGTTGATGGCAATAGGCTCGTCCCCTATTAAATGTTACTTAACTGATCAAGGCCGGCGTGGCACGATAAAGGCTCATTACAATAGAAAATCAATTGTGCTCATTAGCGGTGGTATTAAAGGTAAGGTGAGGCTTAACCCTTTGGCGAATACAGGTGTGATGTAATGTTGTACCGTTCTTTCAAGTTGGTGGGCTGGCTGCTGGCTAGCACTTCAAAAACATCAAAGTCTCATGTGAATCGTGTTTTGTTCTAGGCTCAAAGAGACTACTTCGGTGCTCACACATACGAGCTGATCACAAATCCCGGAAAGTTCGTGCACACCAATTGGACCGGCCATGGTGGCAATGTGTCCGCTTCTACTTACAATAACTAAACCATTTTATAGCGACCGAAAGGGACCAATGTAACACCAAACACATTTTTATATAATATTGGTGCATTTTAATTATGTTAAGTTTGTTATAATGTTTTTTATTGCGAGCGCTTATTTATTACTATGTTGTGTAGGTCGCTGGGACTAGAGCCTTGTCGTGGCATTGATTTCAAATCTGTACTGCTAAGACATTCCTATTTTCGTTGTTTTGGGGTAGTTGCAATGAAATCACTCAGGTTAACATTCCGTGCAGACATCTCCAATGTTTGTTGAAGGTTTTTATAAATTAATGTAGGCTAAATGGATCTATTGTTAGTGATGTTACTATGATATTGACTGTATTGTATTTATATTTTAATCTATGTAAAACGCTTTTATGGGTGCAAACTATTTTTGGAAAATTTTAAATATACATATTTTATTTTACTGTGTGCAGTTTTTTAATATAATTAAAATCGCCTATTATAAGTTCGTCCTCCGCGTCCTGGACAGTCAGTTCGTTATTAAATTTCCCACTTTGCCTTTTTTAAAAAGGATTTTGGTAGAGTGGGGATAGAATGTGCATTCGCTCGTTTGGTCTAAATCGACCTTTATAGACCGAGTTCCAAATGTTGAGATCCAAAGACGTACGAAGGTTTTCGATATGGGAAAACGAGTTATGGAGCTCAAATTTTTATCGAGTTGGGTAGGGCACCTGGCAAGACGCAGCTCGCAGTGATGATAGGTGGAGTAAGGCAGTGATCGAGTGGCGTTCGAGGACTTGAAGACTGGAGCACAGACTACAATATAATGCAGGATATGGACTGAAGTGTCGGTCGACCAGCTGCGAGCTGGGTGAGGGTGAGAGACATTGTTGACTTCGCGGGTAGAACCTAGATGAGGCTGGCACAGGAACGTGGGGTTTGGCACAAGATATTTGACTTCCCTGTATTGCCGTGATGCTGTGACGTAGTCTTTGACGTTCACGATAGCATCGTTAAGTTTTTGGAAGACCTCTTTTATATTTACCGTCAAGATGGAGGGACCAAGTTTTGGATTTGAAATCAGCTTACGTGAAAGTTTGGGCTCAACGGCTGACCGCAAGCAAAAATATATTCGTAACATTTATTTCTATGCGCACTGCGATGCGGCTTACCCTTGTTGCTAGGGCTGCGGCCCGAATAGCGGCCAGCCGGACGGTTGCTATTCGCACTGTGCGGCTCAGTTTGCGGCTGCCCACCTTCGAGTGAGATATTTCAAAATGCTTGCTCTCATGTCGTGTTTGCAATAAAGTATGCATATGCACCCAGTACTTATTTCTTTATTTTCTTTCCGTAACGTGTGTAAAATGTAGTACCTAAATAGCTACTTCTTCCACGTCCATCTTTGAAATGGATCGATATGACCGCAAATTGCAACGGTTCTTCAACCGTACGTTGCGGTTGCCAATGCGGTTACCCGCGTAGTGCGTATGAGCCTTTATACTGTAAATCTACTATTTACTACCTATGCAATAAAAGTTCTAGCTAGCTCAATGTATATGTCGCAGCCAACTGGCTAAATTTGCCGTTCAGTTAACTGCCTAGCCTTTTAACTAAACGGCGGCCGTTCAACTAACGGCCTGAATGATATTCAATTACAGTTTAGGTTGGAAGTCTGTAACCAATCACGAGCGAGCCGAATTGGTCGCAGTAATTAAGCCAGGGCACTCCGGCCTGAGGTGCGAGCTCCAACCGGGCGTGGACCTGACGTGTTATGCTGATGACACGCTGGTCACTGCCCGGGGGAGCTCGTACAGGGAGGCAGCGTTGCTGGCGACGGCTGCGGTCTCACAGGTGGTGAGCCGCATACGACGCCTGGGCCTGGAGGTGGCCCTCAACAAGTCGGAGGCCGTGGTGTTTCACGGCCCCCGGCGGGCGCCGCCACCCGGCTCACACATCGTGGTCGGGGGGGCTCGGTTCGCTGTCGAGTCTACCATGAAGTACCTGGGATTGGTGCTCGACAGCCGGTGGGATTTCGGCCCCCACTTCCGGCGGCTGGCGCCCAAGTTGTTGGGCGCGGCTGGGGCGCTGTCAACGCTGCTTCCCATTCTGGGGGGCCCGAGCGCCGCCTGTAGGCGGCTCTACGTGGGGATCGTGCGATCGATGGCCCTGTATGGGGCCCCGATCTGGGCGGCTGACCTGACGGCCGGTAGCATCGCAGTTCTGCGAAAGCCGCAAAGAGCGATGGCCGTCGAGAGTCGTCCGGGGGTATCGCACGATCTCCTACGAGGCGGCTTGCGTACTGGCCGGATCCCCGCCCTGGTACCTCGAGGCGAAAGTACTCGCGTCATTGTATCGGTGGCGCGAGGAAGCTGAAGAAGTGGCTGATGCAGCGCCATATGGAGCTGCGTCGGTCTCAGCTTCGCGAGGTCCTGGTGGCGGATTGGCGGGACAGGCTTTCACGCCCTACCGCCGGCCTCGTCACTATCGAGGCGGTCCGGCCGGTGCTCGAGCGCTGGCTCGGAAGGAGGCACGGCTCCCTGTCATTTCGGGTGACGCAGGTGCTCTCGGGGCATGGTTGCTTCGGGAAGTACCTGTGTCGCATAAACAGGGAGCCGGACGCCCGGTGTCACCACTGCGTCGACTGCCGGGAGGACACGGCGTGGCATACGCTGGCATAGTGTGCCGCTTGGGAGGAGCCGCGCCGTGCCCTCATCTCAGAAGTAGGCAGTGACTTATCGCTGCCGGCCGTGGTCGAGTCGATGGTCGGCAGCGAGGAGTCCTGGGACGCGGTGGTTTCCTTCTGCGAAACAGTCGTGTCGCTGAAGGAGGCTGCGGAACGGGAGAGGGAGATCTCGTCCACTCACCCGGCCCGCAGCAGGCGCACCGGGCGTCGGCGGAGGGCGGACAACGCCCTCTTCCAGCCCCCCTAAATGGGTCCAGGGGTGACGGACTCGGGGACGTCCGTCGCTCCCCACACATCAGGACCCGAGGTGGCGGCGCGTAGTGTTCCACGCGCGCCCCTCTTAGACGTCACGGGGGGAGTCAAACACCTCACTCCCCCCCCCTGACCCGACGAGGCCCGCAGTGGCGGGCCGGCACCAGTCGGGGGTTGCGAAAGGATCTTACGTTCCCGCGAACCCCGACGTAGAAAAAAAAAAGGGCACCCCGGCCAAATGGGTTAGGTTAGGAGAACTGTGATCAACCGCGTGCGAGCCGAGAGAGCGAAGCGAGGCGAGCACTACTTCGAAAGGCCAGGCGGTTAACTAAACGGCTATTTTAACCAGTTAGCTGCGACATATACACTAACCTACATTCCATCCTCCTTGGATAGGCTGGTCGGAGGAGTATCCTACCTATACAGTGTGTCAGGTTAAAATAAAACCAGCCGCTCTATACATTTATGTTCGAATAATTGGACAAAATGTAGGGAACAGCTGTTTTTTTCTTCATATTTTTGAGTCCACCCCATATTAAAAGTTGTTCATTTTCATGAGTACCTACTACACTCCCTTAAAGTATGTCCCTCTAACCTGACGCACTGTATATAGTATTACAAATTTACAATACCTTCATTCTACTTTAGAAATATGAAACTGTTTGTCTATAACATTAATCGTTTGTTAAATATCGACCATAAATGTTGGTCCCTCCTTAATGATGATTCAACAATTTGGTCAGACATGTGGATGGGAGAGTGAAACAGTCTCTTTGGTTTTAGGCACTCTCACTCTATCAAAAAGTACTCTGTGGTTTTAGGTTTTATTTGGCAACTGCTGTCAAAGGTTTTGACATGTTCGTCTTGTGTTTATAGGAAGAAATGGTCTTGTGCTCATAGATAAAATACTAAATGTACAGACGCCAGCACATCAACCTACCCGAAACTGTAAAATTTTCCCAATCAACTTTGAACGTTATGCTATAGCGATAAAGTTGAAAATCTATCAAAGAAATTTGACGGATTGTAGTAGCTTGATGTGCTGGCGTCTAGTCTGTACAACGTCTTGTGCTGTTGTATGTGTTGTTTACGTTTGTTACACAGAGTACAATAATTTTTAAATTAGGTTTAGTGCATAGATAAAATACTAAATGTGTTTAGTGTGCCCGTAGGACATTTTTCTTCTATGCCGTAGGATACTGCGATAGGGTCTTGTTTTGTGTTTGGATTTCACAGAGTACCACTATCAAAAAGTACTCTGTGACAGAGTACTTTTTGATAGTGTGTTTATATTTCACTCTATCAAAAAGTACTCTGTGTTTATATTTGTCCTTAAAAAGTACTCTGTGATTTGTCCACAGAGTATTTGACAGTAGTTCGAATTTTTCGTACTTTAAATCACTGTTCATACGGGCACGTAATAATAGAATATGGATGTGTACTGATGTGTAAATAAGGATGAATCGCGAGTTTTGAATACAAAATCCAGGTGCACTCATTAGTTACTATTTACATATTTATATCCATGGCCCTAGAACCTTAAGATGGACAATGACTTCTATTTTCTTAGCGTATACGAAACTGTCATTGGTTTTTTCGAGACACAATACTCACATTCCTCCGGAATTAGATTTCTAAGTATCCAGCAGCTGCAGACCAACACAAGTTCAGTAGTAGGTACCCAACCCAAGGTTGTTGTGTGGTGTAAAATGCTAACCTCGAGATTAGTCTTAGAACTGAACTGCGTCCTTTTCACCTTTGGGCCCCGAACCCAGTGAACGAAAAGTTTCGTTCACTGCCCGAACCATAATAATGATCTTCAAATGCAGTGGCGGAACTGATAGTGGTCAAAGGCGGTGGGGGTCTGGTGCGCAGTGAGAATTGGGCCCACGGAGTAAAATGTATTTACTTGGGCCCCAATGGGGCAAAATAATCACACTAATATTATAAAGGCGAAAGTTTGTGAGTGTGTGGGTGTGTGTTTATATGTTTTTTACTTCTTCACGCTCAAAGTGCTGGACCAATTTTTTTAAATTTTGTGCGGGGGTATCTGACACCCTGGATTAACATATAGGCTACTTTTTATCCCGATATTCCCACGGGATCGACATTTACGCGGGTAAAACCACGGGGCGCAGCTAGTTGGAAATAAAAACAGGTAGATATTTCCATTAGGATGTATGTCACAAGTAAAGAACCTATCTGAAGTTCTACTTTCCGAGGTACATCTGTACCGGTTGCCGACCGCCTACAGCTTTTGGGCATGGAGTTGACATCTGGATCTCAACTTCGGCTCAACCATCGAATCAAAAGCTCAGACCGCAGCTATGAAGCTGGGCATCCTTAATAAGGTGAGGTGATACTTCAAATCAGGACAGCTTTTAAGTCTGTACGCACAGCTGGTAAGCACAGGTCCGTTCCTGTATGGAGTATTGCAGCCACTTATGGGATGGCTCAGAAAAATACCAGCTTGCTGCACTTGACTCCGTGGAACGCAGAGCTAAAAGGCTTACCTTTAAGTGACGAGACGTTCGCGTTGATAGCGGCGCTTCACAGCCTAAGTAAGCAATAAAAAAAAGTTGACGCAAGTGAAGCATCGAACAATTTGCTCGCCGTCGCTCGCATAGTCATCAGAAATAGAAGTTGCAGAAAAGCTTAAGTATAAAGAGAACGGTGAAGTGAGCTTTATTAGCTCACTTCAATACTCGCAATTCATTTACTCCACACAGGGCCTTTAGGCATTATGTAAAGAGCAGAGAAGTTCATATGTTTGAGTTCGCCGCACCGCGCCCGCCCCCGCCCGCGCTGCCAGTCTGGCCAGACACAGGCGCGTGTTATTTATTTCATTACCACTGCTCTCAAAACCGTGAAGGAAAAACCAAAAATTCGAAGACATGTGATATCTACCAACCCGCACTGGGCCCGCGGGCCACTGCTTCTCACAAAGAGGAGGCCTGCGCCCCAGCAGTGGGAACATTATAGGCTGACTATGCAAACAGTTGCTGTCCTATATAGTATGGGTATGACATAATATAAAAATCTCAGGCCCCCAAGGCACTTAATAGTAATGATTGTATTGGTTGAAGTGTTTTGTTTTATTTCCAAGTGAGCTAAGGGGTCAAGAATTTTTAAATGCCGTGCACTTTCTTCTTAGGTTACTTAATATATTGTTCTAAAACCATATCTACCTTTACTTACCTACAGATTTAGCAACAAATGTATGGGTAAAACATGTTATATGTCGCGATGCTGGCTACAGTTGTCGCCATGTTATGGCTGCCGTGCTTGAAGCAAGGAGTATATACCAGCCCTGGGCCAGTGTATGCAAGAGACCGGAAGAATCGAGTGTTTCAAATTACACCGACAGGAAAATGTTGTAACGCCCAGTGTAAAAACAAATAATTTAATTTTTGTGGTTACCTATTTTGTAACATAATTTTGGTCACTTTCTTTTTAGTTTTATTTATTGAAACGTCATGCTAACAATTACCTATTTATGTAATAAATAGTTACCTACGTATCTAGGGCTTTTTTTAAGGGGGGCCTGGCACTTAATTTCTTTTTTCTTGTTGGTAAATCCTCATGGATACTCATGGATCATGGATGGATGGTTATGTCTGACTCCTACCAATTAAAACCCCACTGTTCCTTCTACTACCATAAGCCGGGAGCCTAGGAGACACTTGAACAAGCCGCACCCCCGACTGGTATCAACGCGCCAAGCCTAGCGGACCCTATCCCCAAGTGCGGGCGATCCCACGACCGATCCTTTCCTTTTAGCACGTTTTTCATTATTAAACATTCTGCTCATAAAAGAGTTTCGTCAATTTGTAGAATACCTTTATAATTACCCACAAATTTGTCACTTTGAATTGTAGGTATTGCTTTGTATTAGTAGTAATATGCAAAGTAATAAGCTACAGTAGGTAGGTACATTTAAATTTACACATTTAAATTTCGCGATAAAAACAATCGAATCTACATTCGATTATTTTTGTGATTTCAAAAGTAACTAAATGGTAAGCGTGCACTGACTGGTAGGTCCACTCAAATCTGTGTTGTTCTTTCTTCAATAGACCATTTCAGACACCAATCTGCATGTTCCTCAATAACCTCACCTGACCAATATTCTGACTCAGCAGATCGCGCGCAAGGTGCTGTGCTGGGCTGGGTTCGATTCCCAACAATGTTGACATCTCCTGTATAAGTACCTGTGACTTTTTCGGTATTCAGAGTACCTAGTCAGATAGCAAACATCGACCTTTTCTACTTATAAGCATAACAAATTGTTGATGCGTGAAAGAAAGGGTTTTTATTACATAGTTACAGAAATACATCTTTTGTAATTGAACAGGCGGTCTATTCTGTTAAAATCTCACCGTGAAAACTTGGGTGAAGTGAGCTGTCATTCCGTCAGAAGGCCAATTCCCATAATTTAAAACGTTCAAAATCTATACCTAATCAAATAAAAAACTAAAACAATAGCGGAATTAACTAGCTTTAACCACTAGCGATTATTATGAAGATTGGGGCGCGTCTTTGTGGATTGCGCTATCTGTAGTCAGCTACGCTAGAAGCCTGCTGCCTGGCTAATGGCAGATAGGTAGGTATATCGCTCCCCAGCGCATGATTTTTTACTTATAGGTAGGTAATTTAGCCCCGTCTAGTCGATTTAGTTTGTGATCCGCCTTAGGCACATAATCGATAAAAGCCTGAACCAGTACGTTCAGGCTTCACCTAGTGACGAGAGAATGAAGGGCTTCGTAGTTATTAAAACTATCAGTTTTTTATTTATTTTTTATTTTCAGACTACTCATAAAGATAATACCGCACAGTGCGGAACTGCGCTGTAATGGAGCGACACGGTTACCTGCGCAGAAATAAGTAAGTCGTGCTGCGCACTTGCGCTGCCTAGTAATGCGGTCTATTCCAATATTTGGTCGCGACGTCGTCGTCGTCGCTCCGCTACAGGTCAGCTCCACTCAGTGCGGTCTTGCTTTAACACTTCAGTTACAGTGCTGTGACTCAATCGTCATAGTATTTATATGAATAATTATCTACCTACATGCAATCTATCACTAATTCATAGCACCCTTCGATAAATCTTTCTATTTTAAATAATTATCCTCTCGTTACTTTGTAGGCTTGTAATAATTCATGTAAATATCGTTACAATACTTTAATTCCACAGAGCACGGTGCCGGCCAGAGCGGTGCGTTGAGCGCACAGCTTCTGTTACGGACCGCATACAAATCGGTATGTCACTCAGGCTGGCTGGACAAATCTTCAAAATAACTCGCATTTAACTAGGTCAATAGGGCATTTTATGTGACGGCTAAACACCCTTATATCAGAATTTGTGACGCAACAGAATCTTAGATAATTGATCGAAAACGTGTCCAGCCAGCTTGATAAACCACTTTTCGCTGGTCTCTCAATCTCGGTAACGGAAGTGATTTTGACGACATTTTGCTTATCAACGGGCGTCACATAAATTTGTGACAGGCATCGAGCTAAAAGTTTTGTGATACGTACAGCGGTTTAGTGGAAAAATGCAAAAATCTGTGTCCAGCCATCTTGATTTTACGTATAAAACTTTTGGCTGGCACTTCCGAATCTCAATAACGGGAGCGTTTTCGAATATGGTTCCTTTACTAACATTTAGTGACGCAATTTGTGACAGTAATAACGTTTTATTTATGGCGTCACATGTAAGGGTTTACGAGAAATCAATAAAAACTTAATGTCCAGCCAACCTGAGCTCAAGCTGGCTGGACACATGTATCTCCGCTGCGTGATGATCTACGGCCTTCGAAATATGTTCAAATTTTTGTGACGGGGACGATAATGATTTACTGAATTTGTGACATAGAAACTTTGAGTAGTTTCAAAGATATTGATCATTTAAATCTTCCCATACAAACACTGCAGTAGGGTTACCAATAATGTAGGTTTTATGTAGGACTAAGTATGTTTTAAGGTGTTTTCTTTAATGGATGAAAATCCGTGTTTTGGTGATATTAATACGAACAACTGTAGGTATTTAAGGAGGAAGCGCTAAAGTAGCCCGCGAAATTCAAATTTTCTTACGTTTTTTGCAATTTGCTGGTCAGTATTAAGTGGTACGTTGATTCAAATATGATTCGCGGTCGTAACAAATATGTATTTACAGAATTATAATCATTACAATCAGTAATACAACTTGTTAACTTAGTATAATCCCCAAATGTGAAGATTTCATGAAATAGTCACTTGGTCTTAGAAAGTTGTGTTGATGAATTATAGATTATAATTCTGTAAATACATTTTGTTACGGCCGCGAATCATATTTTAATCATCGTACAACTTAAGACTGACCAGCAAATTGCAAAAAACGTAAGAAAATTTTAATTTCGCGGGCTACATTAGCGCTTCCTCCTTAAATCGATAGAAGACAAAAGTGTAGAAGTAAGGAAGGGGGGAGGGGTAATTTTTTGATGTTATTGCTTATTTACATGCACATACCTACTCTTTTTAGTAGGTAGGTATTGGTGTTTTTCATGGTAAGTACATAGGTAGATATTGTGTCAGGATAACTAATGCTCGAAGGTATTTAAATGAAAAAATAATGTTTGCTGTAAATAAAATCACATTTATTGATTTATACTTTTTATTGAGCGTTTCAAATGACGACAATCAACTCCATTTGCGCTTCAGTAACCCCCGCCTTGTACCACAACGTTGTTTTTACCGCCGCCCCACAGTGGAACGAATGTATGGGAGCGGTTGGACGTAGACATGTCCGAAAAAAAAGAGTAAAATTATGCCAAACTAATGATGCCATCTTATTCGATTACTTAATGCCTTCATAACTTGTGGTGATGAATTTCTTCATAACTCCCATATTTCGGGAGTAATTTGAGAAAATGTGAAATTTTACTATGAAAATGAGTGTATCGAGCTCTCTCCCTCCTGATTCCGGGCTTGTTTCAAGTAGCGGTCTCTAATATCATAATGCTAATACTAAGAGCTATATTTAATACTAAGACACATAGTGCGCCAAATGTGCACTTTCTGGGATAAAGAGTGATGTTTATTTTATAACACAATTTTTTTATTTTTTGTTTATTTTGTTGATTAAAACCGTTTTTCTAAAGGTTTACCTTATTACAATAACATTTCTGAGCAGCCAATTAGAGAAGATATAAGCTAATTAGGATATATAATTAGGGACTTAAGGTTTACATATAAAACTGATGCACTAATGATTACTGATAAGAACATTGCTATTATTTAATTACTAAATGGCTCTTAATACACTAATTTAGCATGCATCATTTACTAATTATCACAATAACTAATTACCTTGCAATATTTAACAAAGGATACCTGGGATACCTGGATTTTATATAAATAGGTCACTATTAGTAACTTTAAAATCAGTGTTGATTTACACCTCGTTGTATCCAAGCTAATCTCGCAATGTATTTTCCAAATTTTAATACAAATCTTGATATTCACGTTGCTTTATGCGCACGCGCACATAAAGATTTACGCGACTTTAACTATTTGTTCAGTGTTTTAAAAGATAACAGTTGTGTTCAGTTATGTGAAAGTGCTGAAACAAGTTTAAAAGACTGGTGTCGTCGATTTTGCTACCGCATTTATGCAAAATGGACACAGTCTGGAAGAAGCACAGATAAGTTTCGGAAGAAACATGAGATTTGGCTACAGGCTGCAATTCAATGGCCGGAATTACAGAATGAAAATATGGAACCTTCTACAGAAAATATAAGTGACGTCATCGAGCCCATAATTTCTCCTGCTAAATCTGATGCTTCAACTTGTACACATCCTAGTCCTCGTAAATCTTTTGAGGACCTTAGTAACCGACAAAAAAGAAGACGCACTGAAGATAGTCTTTCATGCAGCAGTAGCAGCGCTGAAATTATGTTTTCGGCCGAAAGGGCGCTTCAAAAGGCAGGACAAAGCGATACAGCTTATGTTATGAAATACTTGACGGAGAATCCAGAAGAGGCCTCAAAAATCAAAGCCTTCATTGAAGGTAAATCAATTCAGGTACGGGAAATATCCCCTTTGAAGGCATTGGCTCTTTATGTATCGATGAACTTATCGAAATGGCGCTATAACACTCTTCGGGATTTCAACACTCAAGAAGGAGCTCTTCAATACCCGAGTACTACATGTTGGTTAAAGAAAAAATTAAGTGCTATCCGGCCAAAGAAGATCTCACAGTTACAGAGAGCTCTGCAAAAATCAAATTACAAGCCTTGATGGATTTAACCTCAAGAAGACTTATTAGGTCGTTAGAAACCCCTGTTGATCCCAATCAACAGCTCGTATTGACCAGCAAATGGGGTTTTGACGGATCATCTAGCCAAAGCATTTATCATCAAAGGACGAGTGAAGATGAGCAAATCGATCTTGCTAGTAATTTTATGATTAGTCTTGTACCACTGCGGCTCGTCTCAAAAGGTGTAACAATTTGGGAAAACGAGCGACCATCTTCCACTTCATTTTGCCGGCCAATATTGTTTAAGTTTATAAAGGAAACCAAAGAAAATGTGCAGAGAGAGATGGCTGAAATCGAAGCAGAGATTGAAGCCTTAACTCCATCCACCATCACTGATGGAATTAGTGTCAAACACCAACTGCTGTTGACAATGATTGATGGTAAAATTCATTCCATTATATCCAATACAGCAGCTTCAGTGTGTGACATATGCAAGGCTTGTCCTAAAGAAATGAATAATTTAGAGTTAATCAAAGATAAACACGCAAACGAGGACATGTATAAATATAGCTTAAGCACCCTTCACGCTTGGATTCGCTCAATGGAATGCTTATTACACATTTCCTACAAATTAGACATAAAATCATGGCAAGTAAGGGGTGATATAGCAAAAAGGCAAGTTGATGACAGGAAGAAAAGAGTTCAAGAGGCTGTAAGAAGAGAAACGGGCTTACTTCTCGATGTTGTGAAACAAGGCAGTGGATCCACCAACAATGGCAACTCGGCAAGGAGATTTTTTGAAAACTACACTAAATCTGCTGAACTGACCGGAATAGATGCTATGCTTTTAAGAAAAATCTGTGTGATCTTGCAGTGTATTTCATCAGGAGAGAAGATCAACGTAACTAAATTCCGAGAGTTCTGCTTTGATACTGCTAAGCTTTACGTGGAGTTATACCCATGGTATTATATGCCTTCTTCACTTCATAAAATTTTAATGCATGGGCCAGACATAGTTCAGAACATGTCAATTGTGCCCATTGGTTTTCTATCCGAAGAGGCATCTGAGGCTAGAAATAAAGATTTTAGAAAATATAGAGAGGGGCATTCTCGAAAGCATAGCAGTATCTCATGCAATGAAGATATTATGCACAATCTTTTACTGTCTTCTGATCCACTTGTTACAAGTATCCGTCCAAAAGGAAATAAGTTTGTAAAAAAATCTTCTTTTAAGGAATTTTATGAGCTTACGGATTCTGAGAAAAGTGATATCGAATTTGTTAACATAAATGATTTAGCGGACATCGATTCTGAATTTGAATTAATTGATGATGATGATGATGACGAAGATAATTAAATGATGTTATTGTTTTAAAATGTGTAACTTAGTAAATTAGAGCTTACATCTTAATTATTTATTGTACTTTTAATGAAACTAGGTAATTTATTATCAACTTACTTAAAAGTCATACTCTCATCAGTTCTTGTGAATATTTTTGTTAATATATATTTCTGTATATATATAATATATTTATAGACCTCTTAATAAGTCTGTCTGCGGTTTAAAGTAAATACAAATGGGGAAAAAACGTTTTTTTTTTAAATTTTCATTTCCTTTTATCCCAGAAAGTGCACATTTGGCGCACTATGTGTCTTAGTATTAAATATAGCTCTTAGTAATAGCATTACGATATTAGAGACCGCTACTTGAAACAAGCCCGGAATCAGGAGGGAGAGAGCTCGATACACTCATTTTCATAGTAAAATTTCACATTTTCTCAAATTACTCCCGAAATATGGGAGTTATGAAGAAATTCATCACCACAATTTATGAAGGCATTAAGTAATCGAATAAGATGGCATCATTAGTTTGTCATAATTTTACTCTTATTTTTCGGACATGTCTACGTCCAACCGCTCCCATACATTCGTTCCACTGTGCGCCCTAAGTGTTTGAAGCGCAAATGAAGTCGGTGGTCGTCATTTTAATCAAATATATAAACTGTGACAGCGAGCGCGATACGGTCTGCACAATTTTATTTTTAGTAATTTTGTCTATGGGAGTATCGCTGTCATTCTATTTTCTTTAGTAGAGTAATTGGCTGTGGTATTTTTATGCCAAAAAACCAATAAGAATCCACGATTCTAATAAGTTATCTGTAGTTGAAATTAAATAAATGGCCGCATCGATGTATCGTTCATAAACATCGATGTTGAAACTGGTAACATCGATGAAACATTGTTCTTAAGAACGATGTTTTCTCAGCGCCATCTATGAAAATCAAATACAAAGCAGGCATGGCTGCTACCGGCCGATTAGTCTATTAAAAAAAATCCTTTATTTATGTAAAAATGATGGTCACCTCACAATATTAATGGATGTTTGTATGGGAAAACTTAAATGATCAATATCTTTGAAACTACTCAAAGTTTCTCCGTCACAAATTCAGTAAATCATTATCGTCCCCGTCACAAAAATTTGAACATATTTCGAAGGCCGTAGATCATCACGCAGCGGAGATACATGTGTCCAGCCAGCTTGAGCTCAGGCTGGCTGGACATTAAGTTTTTATTGATTTCTCGTAAACCCTTACATGTGACGCCATAAATCAAACGTTATTGCTGTCACAAATTGCGTCAGTAAATGTTAGTAAAGGAACCATATTCGAAAACGCTCCCGTTATTGAGATTCGGAAGTGCCAGCCAAAAGTTGTATACGTAAAATCAAGATGGCTGGACACAGGTTTTTGCATTTTTCTACTAAACCGCTGTACGTATCACAAAACTTTTAGCTCGATGCCTGTCACAAATTTATGTGACGCCCGTTGATAAGCAAAATGTCGTCAAAATCACTTCCGTTACCGAGATTGAGAGACCAGCGAAAAGTGGTTTTTCAAGATGGCTGGACACGTTTTCGATCGATTATCTAAGATTCTGTTGCGTCACAAATTCTGAAATAAGGGTGTTTAGCCGTCACATAAAATGCCCTATTAACCTAGTTAAATGCGAGTTATTTTGAAGATTTGTCCAGCCAGCTTGAGTGACATAAATCGGTCAGTTTCTTTTCTATACATCATTTGGAGTAAACGATGACACGCTTAGTTTGTATGGAAAGTCTTGACAATTCCGCTTCTAGCAGGGGCTGCCGTCTCCGTGCTCTGTGTTAAGTAAATGTTTTTTTAGGGAAATAACTAATCATTTAAAATTAAATTAATTAATAATTTCTGATAAAAGGTAGGTACCTATTTCCCCATTTATTAAATTCGTTTTTTTATATAAATCTATTCTCTAGGTAGGTAGGTACCTATTAATATAGATTAAGTACCTAAATAAATCGCCTAATTTAATGAAATTTATGAGATGAAATTAATAAAACAAAAACAATACAAATAATATTCATGGTAAAACCACGTAAAACTATTAGGAGTAACCACAGAACAGATAAATTTATCTGTTCTGTGGGAGTAACATTTTTAGGTTAGAATATTTTCAGGACACACAGTTAGTTGTAAACCTATAATAGGTTAACATAATAATTAAATAGATCTTAGGTATGTTATAACATAAATTATTTAAAAAAATATAACTTTTCTAATTGATAGATTACCTTTGGATTGAAAACTTGATAACTAGGAGATAATACCGAAGTCTCACGACCGAATTTGAAACAATTTTTGAGGAAAGAAAGTCTTAAGTCCTAGTTTTTAGTTTTTATTGAGATAGGTATCTACTTCGGGTAAATGAAATGGTATTTATTTTTATTAAAACGTATAAATTGAACACCCTGAAGATATTCGCACCTATAAGTTCAACAAAATACAACGTAGAGCACGTCTAATTTAAAATTGTATGCGCCTCCACTGCTTGTTGTATACCTACCTACATTTCAAATGTTGGTAAGTAGGAGAAAAAGTGGAGGGCCGTGGAGTTTAACATTAGACGGTCTCTTCCTACTTAGGTACCTACTTGGCTTAAGCAGGTAGCTATGAGTCCGTGAGTTATCCCAGGAACCCCGATAATTAATCAATCAATAACTTTGAAGATTTATACCACCATAAAATAAGTACCTATCAATAAAATGGAAACTTCCCCAGTCTGTCGTAATTTTCGACTGACAGCGATCACAGAGTCCCGATCCTGGTCAGTTATTGGTCAATTAAAGTTATTGATTAATAAATTTTAGAGCTTAGGTTTCTAGAAAACGGTCACACTTTAACGGCTGTAAAGATACAGAATGTTTCTTGACACCTTAATGTCAAATCCGGGCGAAAACGAAAAATTTTCATAACAGCCATTTTATTATGACGGTACCGCTTTCCCAGGAAACCCTGTGGCGTGTGTTGTCTCTTAGTGCGGCAGGTTGGTAAGCGCGCTCGCACACGGCATTCTTTTTGTAGGTCATACAATGGGTCAGTTATTTTTTGTCGAGGTGTGCTTGTCGTCGCCTTAGAGTAAAAACCTCGGGAATGCAATACCTCGTAAGTAGCATTTTATGCATTTCGGAAAATCTTATATTATCGAACAGTTCTGAATATAAAAGCGGGTTAAATTTCCATATTAATTAATAAGAATACAGAACCTCCTTTTTGAAGTCGGTTAAAAAAACGGAAAAGACGCCTTGCAAAAATTTTACAGCACGCAGCTTTTTCTTTCTCCTGAAAAGTTACTTCTTTTACACTTACGAGGTTTTCACCTTTTGATTAAATTTTGATCTCTACTGTTTCATTTAACGCCTACAAAAAATCGGCTACTGATTGCATGCCGTCTGCGAACTCTCTTAGAGGTAGGTATTATCAATTGTTTATATATTACACAGTTTTTTGAATGACATTAAATGGCTAATTGAATGGCTAATTCAACGTGTGAACTGTGCTAGCATTTTGACAATTTTACTCACGTAGGTAGTAGTTATTTTTACATTCATCTATATACTATATACTAGGTACACAAAGTATATTCTTGTTTCCAATTTTCCGTAGAAAAAATAGTTTATAGATCCTATAAATACTATCGTGTTTAGTTGATATAATAAGAAAGTAGATATTTCTGTATATTTATTTTCAATTTCAATTTAGCTAGGTATAAATACTTTAAGAAGACACTAGGTGTGTAGTGTTTGTATCTATAAACTCACTATAAATTAAGTTATTTACAATTTAATATTTGTACTAAAGAAATAAATTATAGTAAGTACCTACATTTTGATGCAAGTGTGTACTAATAATACACCGACTCACGCGAATCATACGACGTTTTTCAAAACACTTGCAAATAAACAATTATTATTAAAATTACTTATATACAATAATAATTACTTTGTTGACAATCATAATTATTATGATCAAATATTATAAGGTTTATTTATCATATTTATTTTATTTACACAATTTATAAACTTATTCTCAAAATGTTTAGTCATAAAAAGGCATGAATGCGCTTTGCTGATATTAAAAAAAAAAACGCACATCTTTGACTAGTAGGTACCTGCGGGAATGCAAAGTAAAAGTAGTTGGAGTATCTATTGCTGGCGAGTTAAATACACTGCCTTGTAAACCTAAAAGCAGTACAATGAGACCTACCTACTTTTCAAACAAATGTGTTGAAAATAAATAAAAAATCACGATAACTTTTCGTTTATAAAAAATGTCCTAACTTGAATTTAGTTCTAGATAAAAATGTAGGTACATAGAAACTGTACTCTGTCACAGTCTTCTGTTTAAATCAGTGCAATATTTTATAGAAGTAAAGTTTTTTTTAAATACGTAGGTTATCGTTAAATTTAACGATAACCTACGTATTTAAAATTTGTTATTTATAACAAATCAATAATGAAATAACGCAAAACCTGAAACTAGTTTGTTCATAATATCGTTTTGTTGTGTAGATACTTAGGTAGGTACCTAATCTTTGAGTTTCAGTTCTTTTCCCAAATGATCAAACCTTAGCCAATGGTAAAAGAATATTATGATTTATCTGCAGAGATCGTAGCGAGCGCATGTCTCTGGAAGAATGAAAAAGAATTTATTTTGACACCACAATTGTCAACAGAATTTTTTCGAAAATAAAATTGGTATTATAAAATCCGTTATGTTTTGCGTTAATTCCATTAAATTCCAAGACAGAATGTACATTTTTTTAAGGTAGGTAAATATAGTACCTAAACATACCTACATTTATTTCATTTATAATTTTAACAACAAGAAATTTATGAGCGAATTTCTCTAGTAAATTTTAGATAGTTGTAAATATATAGAACAATAGTTAACATCTGTGTGCTATTTGTTATCATTAATTTATTTACATACTAATACGGCTACACACAAGAATGTATAACCAGTAAGATAGATATAACAAATTGATTTGTAAAACCGATATATTTCGCCTACTGCCTAAGAATATAGATTATAAAATTACTTAGAGAAGTGACCAAGACCATTGTACCATTTCATCAATAAATCACAATCTATGAATATACAATGTGTAACATAATTAACACAAGACCTCATACACAATGAGCATAACTTTTTTTTAATGCTATTATTATTAAGAAAATCGTGTTGACTTTAGCAGTACTGTAAGCATTTAAAATTGAGTCTTATTGCCTTGAAATAAGATTGATTTTTCTTTGGCTCAATCGGCGGTCAGTATGGCAAAATACACAATTTTTTAAAATAATTGAATTTTAAAAGTTACTGAAATCGATTTAATAGACAATTATGAACAAACTACTTTCAGGACTTGCGTTTATTCTGTTACACCTTGTATAAATCAAATGCCGTGCGTCGGTCTCGCAAAAACTCAAAAAGGGATCGACCGATAGTGGTGACATTTTGGTAGGTTGTTGTATACGCGCCGGTGAAGGGTCATAACAAGAAAAAACATAAAAGGGATTAGCTAGTCTACACTAATATTATAAAGAGGAAAACTTTGTTTGTTTGTAATGAATAGGCTCAAAAACTACTGGACCGATTTTAAAAATTCTTTCACCATTCGAAAGCTACATTATCCACGAGTAACATAGGCTATATTTTATTTTGGAAAAAAATAGGGTTCCGTAAGATATTTGGGTTTTTCGGACACAAGGTGTAAAAAATCAACCAGAAAAGTTACTTATTTTGCGTACGCTGCCTAAACTATAAAAGATAGAACCATAAAATGTTCAAATTAATTGGAGATCTTATAAATATCTACAAAAAATTCCGCGACACACTATACCTATCTATGTCGAGTGAGGCACAACAACCATTTTTTTATTTAAAAATCTTGAATTTTTTTTGGACTACATTTAAACGCGTTTATTTTACTCATGCTATTAATCCTTATCAAAATAAATACAGTTTATGTAGATAATATTTGGTCTTTGAATGATTAAAATTGGACGTTTGGTTTTGAAGTTATGGCGAAATTAAAATATTACGATTTCTGCTGCACGCACCGTTGCGAAGTGGGCGTCACCAAGGCCGGGTGCGCGTGCGGGAGGGGAGTTTAGATCTATGAGTATGACTTCTATGAGTAAGGTACCCGCGCGGCTCAGACGCGAGCAAAGAGTACTTTGTATATACGGAAAGACGCGAGGTCGGCTCCCTACGCAGCGGTCGTGCGCGAAGGCTAATAATTTTCGTGCGCTGTCGCTAAAAGTTGGCACGCCGATAATGCTTCTCAGAAATTTAAGCCCCCCCAACATGTATAATGGCACGAGACGTCTTATATAGGAGCTAAAAGATAATTTAATAGTAGCGAAGATTATCACCGGCCCTGCAGCTGGTGAATTTGCTCATATACCAAGAATACCCATGATCCCTACTGATTTGCCTATACCCTTCAAAAGGCTCCAATTTCCAGTAAAAATTTCTTTCGCACTAACGATAAACAAATTGCAGGGCCAAACATTCAAATTAGTAGGAATTGATTTACGAAAAGAATGTTTTACGCATGGGCAACTTTCAGTTGCCCTATCACGGGTCGGGGCTCCCGACCATCAGTATATTTTGTTACCTGAAAATAATTTAACGTCAAATGTTGTTTATAGAGAAGCTCTACAATAATCGCTTTAGTTATCTATCCTAAAACAACGGGTTGCGCTCCGGGACTGCCGGCAGAAGTGAAAACTTAGTATTAATTAAATTTAAATATTTTCATCATTATCAACTTTAACATAATTACACAGAAAGACAATCTGTACAGCCTGCGGATAATGACTGCGTCGTCGATGTTACTGTCGGTGTCTGTGAATTGACCTGGTAATCATTTTGCTGACCGTGTTTTTCCTGGGTAGGCTTTTTGCAGCGGTAACGCGGGCGGAGCCGCGGGCGACCGCTAGTTATTAATAATTTGAAAATAAAAGTGATTTTATGAAGTGGCCTCATGGTAATGTCTCTATAGAAGCCAGTATGGTTGTGACCAGAGGGCCTAAAAAGGCCACTTTGGCAGAATCATAAAACAATTTATATCACGCAATTTCATCTGTATGACAGTTTGTGGAGATTCGTAAAATGCTACAGGTATACCTCTGCCTAACCCTTCAGGGATATATAGGTGTGAAACTGTCAAACAGATGAATTGCGTGATATGAATTGTTTTATGATTCTGCCAAAGTGGCCTTTTTAGGCCCCCTGTAGTCTATTTTAATTAAAATCACTGTTATGTACGTCCATCGCATCGTGAGGCGGAATGTTTCACTAATAATCGACACTATGAATTGATAATATTAAGTACTCTTGAAGAAAACTACGAACGCCAACAATACAGCCATCGGAAGTGTAGTTTTCTGGGCAGCACTCATTCACGCAAACGGCGCCAGCGTCCGGGTCATTCGGCCTTCTCTTCCTTGCGGGATCCCGGGCTCAGCGAGCCCTTATTCCTGCGCACAAACCAAATTATTCGACAATGTTGCTAACAAACCTCCCATCGCTTTTGCGAACGTGTATCCACTGGCATTGCGATACAAGCGTCGTACACGCATCAGTGTAGAGCTGGGCGTGGAGAACCTGACATGACACCCTCACTGCATAGCATCGTCAGCCCATAATGTTGCCACTGCTGGGACACAGGCCTCCTCGCTGTGAGAGGGAGCGGGCCGTAATCCACCACGCGAGCCCAGTGCGGGGATGACACATGTCTCGAATTTTTTTGGTTCTAGGACATGCCGGTTTCCTCACGATGTTTTCCTTAAACGTTTTGAGAGCAGTGGTGATGAAATGAAATACACAAACTGCCTGCCTGGGTTCGAACTTAAGACTACTGCTCGAAAGTCGGGGCCGATAACCAGTTTATCTTGGGTAGACATGTGACCGTACTTAGGTAGGTACCTACCTTTACCACGGATTAAGTACTTTTTTTTTCCATAGCTTTCTTAACCATCCTAAGTTTTTCTGTTAGAAATCGCTATTCCCTAAGACCACCCGTTATATCATGTTTATATTATTAAATAGGTATAGGTATAAACTATTTCATGTCCTGTTATAATAATACAACAAAAAAAAAAGAATATTTGTTTTGTATTGTAGATACTTATATTGTCATACGCTGAATTCTATCCTGAAATATGTAGGTACCAAACTGAAATATGTATAAACAGCAAAAATTGGCTGTAAAGACTTAGGGACAGGCAAATCTAATCCAAAAAAATCTAGGTGGACTTAGGAGTTAGACTAATCTTTATAATAAAATACTATGTTTAGAGAACTAGGTACCTATAGGCACAGATAATATAATACTGTAGGTAGCTATAGGATGGGTATAATTTATTTGCATGCTTTTGGAATGGGTGGTGACCTATGACTCAATGTGTGTACCGTTTAATGTACAGCAGTCAGTATTTCGGTCACGCAGAGAGCACGCACAATGAACCAATAAATTACGTAGTGTAATCAATGTAGGTCAAGAATATCGCTGCGGAGTCAAGTTATAGACAAGACTCTGATAAAATTTACCTAAGTAGGTACTTACGCAAGGCACTGATAGCCTTATACTATCAACTAAAGTAAATATTATACCTAATTGAATGCTAGAAAAATGCCTAAAAAAGCTTATAGTAATTACGTGTAAGTAAACAACGGAACTCTTCGTTAATGATTTGCTTTCTAATAAGTTGCAGTTTTGAATGACCTGTGAACACCATTTCAGATTGTCGCAATAATACCTATAAAATAGTACCTACTTATAAAACAGTAGTTCCGAAGTTCCATAACTATAGAGGCAGGCACGGTATAATGCCATTTACAAAGCTCAGTGCGGGCGCAAGCGTTCCTAGTGATGTCTCAGGCAATTCTGTACAGCTACTCCTACTACTTATAAATAGTCTTTCTTGCCTTGTAAACGTCATCATCCGCCAGCACCTTATATGTCATCCTTCGCTCTTGGAGAGCCAGCCGCTCGAACTGAAGAATGAACTGACAGAAGATAAGCTACGCTATGTTTGAGTACAACGATGGAACACGTCTGCAACACTAGACACATTGATGATAGCGGTGATACCTGCACCGATCCACTGGGCATTCACTATAATTCAGGTATACTGATTGTATGAATTAATTCTAATCGACATTCAATTTTAAGCATTTTGTAATTTCTTCGTGATAAAACCTCTCTGCCCACTACACCGTACCATAAACCGTGCTGTGAACGTATCAGTCACAGAAAGATATTTGACACGGACTACTAAGTATAGGTACCCGTGATCATCCGTGTGACATATCCGTACGGTTCCCGTGTTCTCGGTTGTAGTAGTTCGTCGTATCGTTTTTTTTGCAGACAAAAGGATCGAAGAGTAAAATTGTAATTCCAATCTTACTAATAATAAAGCTGAATAATAAAGTTTTGTTTTTTTGTCTGAACGCGCTAATCTTTGGATCTAGCACTCCGATTTGAAGCATCCTTTTTGCATTTCATCGACCAATTCTTGAGGACAGATATAGACGGAGATAGGCTATTTAACACCATGCTATAACTCTTAGCAGCCGAGCAAATAGAAAGAAGCCAAAAAACGGTAACGAAGTAACAGCGCGGGCGAGCGATGCGCAACGACGTTGGTTAGTGACGGAAAGGTCTATTGCGCATGGTCTCATACTTTTCAATACAAAGAATATATTTTCGCCTGACACGCTCCTAGCATGGGCACGGTATGATGCGATGTAGTGGGCAGACTCCTTTAAGGTAATGGATTCATTAAAATAAATACTTAAAGTAAATTGATTCTTACCTGTTGCTTACGTTCTTTGGCTTTTTGTCTGCTTTCTCCGGAGTCGCACCAGGGACTGGGGAGGGGCCCTTGTCTCCCTGTGCCAATAGGTAAGTGCGTTAATTTACAGAATATCATGAAGGTAACATTATTAGGTGCGGATATTTAATGGGGTGAAGGCGAATTATTTACACCGAGAAGCTCATTTAGGGAGCGCAGACATAGTCATTAACTAGACTAACTATATGAAAAAACTACCTTATACTTGTTTGCACAAATAAACATATTTGATTGATTTCAAACCACAAACAGCAAGCTCAAATAAGATAGTGGATTCCGTACCACATGCATAGTTAACAACTATTCGGCAGGCACAAATCTACCAAAAAATTGTAAAAGATACTTAAAGGAAAATATATAATCATATATATTCAAAATATTTTTTCATAGATAATTTTCGTTCTATAATTTTATTAATGATGAGTGTTACGTAGTACCTAGACCGAACATCACTTTTCGTGTCTTTCTGTGTGACCGCCTAGATCTTCTAAACCGCACAATAGATTTTGAAGCGGTTTTCACCATCATTTAGACCATCTATTCCGGAAGAATAGATGTCAATGATGATGTTCCATTTTATAATATACCAACATTGAGATAGAGCAAAGAAATCTCGATGTTTTGACATGACGCTATTGCACCCCTGCGAAGTGTATATAAAATTAGATTTCTCAAAATAATATCAAAACAGGTTATTTGTTTACTTTATTTGTTGTCCGCATCTGATAATGTTACAAAAAATTATTATTTTGTAAACTAGAAAGAGCGCAAAGTGGATATAAAATAAAATACTTGCGTCTACTGGATCACGTCTGTCTAATTAAAAACGTCTTTACTTTCAAATTTTTATTTTTATCTTCTAAGTCACACACACACATTCAAACACATTATTAATACATTATTATGTTGACTATTTGCTAGAAATAAAAATATTTTGTTTTTATAAAGAAGCGTAAATAAGCCATACCTACTTAAATGTTAAGAGTTGCTAATCACCTTAGTTGCTTGACTTGTCGATGGGCCAGCTTCAGCTTGTTGTGACTGGCTGTGCACATGGCCCATTTTCGAAAGTGGAGGGTTTTTGAAGGAGTAGGAGAACGCCAGTCCCCGCTTTAATGAAGCTCTACAAAATATTTGACTATCACATTTTTTTTTATCTTTGCTTATTAGACAGAGTGTAAAAACAAATTGTGACAATAAATGAAGACTACAGGGGAAAAACAAGGAATGTCAGAAGAAGGCTAATTTACAAAAATTAAAATAAAACGAATCAAAGTCTCTATCTACTTTTCTTATCTTAGAGTCTGACTCCAAATACTCCAATACGTTATGTTTGTACTATCAGTGAATTAAATTAAACTCCCGGACTCTTAAATCAAGTTACCGTGTGGACTTTTATGTTAAAGGCCTAAGACATCAAAATAATGATAAGACAGAAAATTTTTCATGCAGTTTTGAAGTTGACATACTGGACATCATTTCGGTATCGTTATTGTTCCAAATTAGAATCCACTAATTTAAAAAAGAGAAGAAAATCGGAGTTTGCTTGCTCACAAAGAAACACGCTTTGATTAGACCAACATATTTATGTCAGTAGCTGTAGATGTACCTAGTAGTAACTTAAATGCAGTTTTCGTTCACTGCTTCAATGCACGAAACGAAATTACTTTGCATGCTTGTGCATAAAAAGAGTAGGTACCTAAATTATTTATTCTTATTTTTTAATCTTCATTCTGATGTTAAGATTATGCATATTGCACCTGGTCTGAAGTAGCCGCGCAAGCTGTGACACTTCTTCAGTATGGGCACGTATGGGGTTAGCAAGCGAAACGTAAGCTCATGGGACGTAAGTGCACAACGACATATGCAAATCATTCTGCCGTTCAAAGTATTTACCATCGATACCTGGAGACTGGCAGCTTTGTGAGACGTCCAGGAGGACCACGAAACCGGGTCACTACAGTACGACAAGATCGGTTTATCTTTACCCGCGCCTGCGTAATCGTCACCTGATCTCAGTACAAATCCAAGAATAGCTTCGAGACTTTCATGGATTGACCGTTTGCGTTCGAATTGTTAGGCCCCGTTCACACGACGACGATCAGTACGTTATTTAACTGTTTAATTTTAGGATCACATGGCAGTTTCATACTGCATTGGTTTTTAACTGTATGAACATTGGGATGTTGACGTGTGATCCCAACTTTTTACCGCAAAAAACCGTACTGATAATCTCCGTGTGAACGGGGTCTTAGAAGGTGAGTGGTAGAAAGTAACCTGAAACCTCATAAGCCAGTCAATGGTCACGAACTGACACGAGCTCACAGAATGGCGCGCCGACAGTTTGCACGAGAAAATTTACAGCAAGCCAGCAAGAAGCCCTGATATGTATGCAATAGAGCACATGATGACTATTCAAGTAGGCTCGGTTTGCCCAAAATAGTCTTTAAATATTTGGCATCATAAAAATAAAATGTAAGAATTACCGTTTTTCTAGCTGGCTGTACCATTTTCCAAAATCTTGTAATACAGGTAGCAATTACTCAAGAAGTTATAGACAGTCTTCTAAGAACATTTTTCTGTAGCTACAACGATTAAAGTGGTTTCCCTTACTGCCTCGTATCAACTTCCACCCTGTGTTACTCCAGTCGGATAAGGAATCAAGACAAAGGCCATTGGAATTCTTGTACTAAATCTTAATATCTGTCTAATGTTTGTATTGACGTGTAAAAGTGTTTGTATAAACCTTCTTACAGAAATAAAATCATTTAATGATATATAATTTATACATATTGGAGCGGGTACCAGGTTCCATAAATTTCATGGCATCATCCTTTGGAACAATACCCAGTCACTCACTATCATTTCCGTTTGTCCAAACACGTCCAACCACGTTTTTTTTTCTTTGTACTACCATTATTTATTTATTAAAATATCGAGAGACCTTTAAACAAAAATATGCAGGGTGGCTCGATTCAGGTGTCCAGGTGTGGTGTGATTCAGGTGGTGTGGGAAGTGTATTTCAATACTGGACTGAAAAACAAATAAAATATAGCATGGATTCGAGAAAATTTTATAAAATCAAAACACAGTCACAAAAGGAAATGCAATGCATACCTTCAAACGCACCATCAGGTAAATATAATTCACCAGCTTGAAATCACCATGTCAACCTCACTCAACTGACCACCTCCACCACACCTCCACCTCACTCCCACACCTCTGAGAAACACCTCTGCGAATCATGCCGATTGTTCTTCTTTGCCATATAAATTTCCCTTTTCCGATGGTAAATGTATGGCTTGTCAGGTGAGCAGTAAAATTCCCGAATTTCCTTTATTTTTATTAAATCAGGTAAATCGAATTCATCGGCTTAACATGGTGTCTGAGAATTATGCTGATTGTTCTTCTTTGCCATAATAATTCTCTTTGTGTAAAGGTAAATGTATGGCTTGCCAGATGAGCAGTTAAGTACTTTTAATACCCGAATATCCCTTATTTTATTACATCAGTAACGCGTCCTTTACGCATTTTTTTTCCTTTCTGGCGACTTCACTCGCGTGTTTTCATCACTGCTGTTAGCGATATTGGTACTTTTACAACTTTATTAAGTGAAATAAATAAACAAGCGTATTTAACCAACAAACACCACAACAACCGAAACACGAAATAATATTAATGGCGCGCCTGCACTCGAGCTGTCGGAGTCACGATTCTTGCCATGTGAAACAACCGAAACCAACAAACACTTGCACAGCTTGGTCATAGACTTTGATTTAACCGAGTATTGCATCTGACAACTTAACTGTGAATAGATGTTACGTTCTAATACCGCTACGTGGAATTATTACCTTTATTTTGTAGTAACTGGCATTCCATGTTTTTCCCTTGTACTCTCTATAAATGTTAAAAATAAATTATAAACAGGTGTGCAAACGGAATTTAAACAGTGGTGGCCAACGTTATTAACATGAAATCACGCCATGTTTTGAGGCAGAGGTGCACTTACTCGTATAGTACCTACAGCCTGCAGTTTTACACGTGCCATGTAATAGGGGGCGAACCTATTGCCATCATCTGGGCACGACACCAGACTCCGGACTGCTACTGAGAAATCCCTGACGGGAGAACCCAATAACACTTGGCCCGACCTGGGAATCGATCGGAGGACCTCATACTCAGCAGTAGCATGTGCAACCACTAGACCAACGAGGCAGTCAGTCGTTTACGTACTGTATTCATATTTTCGATTATAAATAGGTAGAAGAAAATTACTGCATTCGCAACGCACCTCAAAAATGTCGACAAAATAAAGAAACAATCAATAAGTTAGTTACCTAGGTAGGGTAAACCGGGAGACTTGGCCAGGCAGTGGCCAGGCAGTGGCCAGGTAGGAGATATCTCCTCATCGCCTAAATAGTGTTAAAAATCACAGCATGCATGCGGCATCGCGTTCGCTGGCACGTGATGCTTGCTCATTGTGTTTCTTGGAAGATGCCATATTGGCTGCCATTAGACCATTACAAGATGATACATTATTTTTAGAAAATTAGTGGAAAAACAAGATATTGATGGCGGCCAGTTAAAAAATATGAAAATGTTTTTAAATTACTCCGACATAGCTAGTAAGAGGAAATGCGGGTGGTCGTTTCTCCATTGAAACGCTCTCGTCTGTTTTCTTTCTGGTTAATGACCATAAAGCAAGGATTTTTTACAGAATAATAAATATTAACTATTTGTTTGTCCCTAAGTTTTCCATTTTGATGATACATTATTTTTATAACACTAGAACCCGCCAAAAATGCCGATTTAAGCCGCTGTCAACATTAGAAATGAAAACGGAGATATGATCCATAGTGCATACGGAAGAGGTACCTACGTTTGATTATTACATCTTTTTTTTTTGGTATTCGTTTTATAATTAGAGAGTATATTGTTAAGAAAATCCATGATAGGTTCCATAAGAAACAGTTGTTGTTGATTTAATGAGGTATATTTTTATTAAAATAGTTGAGATTAGAAAGTATTGTCAATATTTCCCATAACTAAGTACAAATAAATGAATCTAGATGTGACAATAGAATCGATTCATTCAAGTAACATTCAGTTCAAAATCTATCCATGTTAAATTGATTTTATAAAAGTGGATAATATTATTAGAGAATGATATTTATAATGAAATTCAGGATAGTTAAGGCGACTGCATGACCTAAAGCGGTCTTTGTCGGACTGCATAGAAAAGAAAGAGAAGCGCGGTGACGCTGGTAATTTATTGCAAAATATGAAGCAAAATGCTATTTACAAAAAAAACTATTATTTGAACTAAAAAATTTAGTATGTTGCTTGTAGAATAATCTGACAAAAATCAGAATGATTGTATGTATATTAGTGTGGTTTTTATTGTTAAAAGAAAGTTTTTAGAGGTATCTTCATGTTTTATTTTATGTATGTTTATCGTATCAAATTAGTTGCATTATGTTTTCAACACACTGTATACCTATATCCTGAAGAATATCATATATTTTTCTGATTTTGTTTATTGTAGTCGATCACTTTTATTGTTTCTAAAACTTGCGTTTTTTGCGTTTAGGTCCTGTAAGCCCCTTAATCATCACATCAGTGATTTTTTTTTTTATTTTTTTTTTTTTTCATTATTCTTATTTTTGAGGTTTTGCAAATAATCCTGCATAGAAAACGTTATTCCTAATGAAAACTTTAATTTATTTAGAGTAAAAATTTAATCAAAACTGTATTTAGTAGACTATCCCCCTTACTAATAACCGTTGTATAGCGTTTGTATAGTTACACAACGCTTAGTCTTCTTCTTTCAAAATACAAATTACTGACGACTGAAAGAGAGAAATCGGTGTGTAACTATTCATCTTATATTAGTAAGGGGGTTAGAATTTACCGTTTATTAGTAAGGGTGTTAGTATTTACGCTGATTTAAAACGACAACATACCTACCTAATATTTTTTTATCCGATCAATAGGTACAAAGAATATTATGGTTATTTAAGGTTAAATCAAAATTATCTAAATTAAAATGATGTTTCATTGCATTTTAATCACATCACTAGTAGAGATAGTGTGGCAAAATTTTTTAACGAAATGACAAGAGTAAGAGGTGTAATTTTACTGCAGCTAATTAAAAGTCGGGCTGTCGATATTTTTAATGACTCCTTACTTCAAAATGCCGCTGAAATAGCCATCCTATACCACTAAAATGATCGGAGTTGACTAATTTCTCAGCGCTACTGTCGCAATAATAATTTTGTGCGGATTTATATGTTTCACTTTGGTGATATTTAATATTCCTTGTTCCTTAAATAATTTTGCTAGGGCGAATTGTGTAGGAACTTTATCTTTACAAGTAACACTTAATTACGTAAACCCTCTTACTTCTCTCATCCTGTGTTTTCTACTCCTAACTTCACTCCATTCATCATCTTCTCTCCCTCTTTTCGTAGGTCGCGATCTATCTTTCGACGTGTCATTATCCTCCATCTCAAATAGTAATTGTGTTAAGTCTTCAAAATGTGTATTTTCTATGTCGTCCATTATGACCGTGTTGATTAAGTCTTCATTATGATATTCATCCGTATTCATTACTCATAAAGTGTAGATTCGCGCGAGCAATAACCAATGATTCGGCCGAGCGTCCGATCAAGGTAGGTAGGTGCACAATAGATAACGATGTAATTAGCTAATGACCGCAAAAAACACGTCTAAGTTCCTATATTATATTGTAGTATTTGGTGTAAGCAATACCGAAGGCGCTTCGACACTAAGTTATGTTACACAAAAAGTGTAAAAATTAAAATAATAACTATGAATAGCCTTGTTCTTTAGACTGTGTTGAGTGGTTTAAGCTTCTTGTACTTCCCCTAAATATTAGTTCCTGTTGTTTGTCACTTTTGATTTCATGAAAGCAGAATGCCAAAAGATAAGATATAAGTTTGCGTGAAGCTTTAGTTTTAAACAGTCATTATCAAACTTGATGTTTTTTAAACGATCAGAATTTTTAGTGCATACTCCGAGAACTTACCCACTACCGCCGTTTCCAGGTCCACCTTTTCTCGGAAAAAAGTCGTTGCAGAGCGCAGAAGAACGGTCATCTTAACCCCGCATATAACAAAAAGCGATCGTCGCGTTCATATGTCACTTTATTTTCGGAAAACCGGTAAGCGCCCTCTGTCAGCGAGACTACGCGTTCACCAAACAAAAAGTCCGGTTGATGGCAATAGGCTCGCCCCTATTATATGGTACTTATACATAAATGGCGAAATGTGGCTGTACTGTAGGTTTGGGAAGCCTCGACAGTCTCAGGACACGAGACATTCCACGAAAAAGTCTCGGGACGTCGCGAGACTTCGAGACTTCTCAGAATAAAATTAGAATCGAGTTCATTTTGGGCCAGATGTATAACAATAAGAAACCACTTTTAGATTTTTTATTGTGTTTAAAGCTCTGTAAAGTAGTTCCAAACTTTCAGTACGTTGCTTCTGGAACTTCTTTTTGCCCGGCTGCGCGACAGCAAAGAATTATTAATGTTGCTCTTGATTTTTTTGCAAGAATTTCGGGTACATTTTGTTCCATTTGATTTTAAATATCAACTAATTATTAGTTAAGCTAATAGATAGCGCTATAGTGCGGGAAGCTAATTAAGTTTATTATGACCTTTTGAATTTATTATTACAATACAATTTCAACAACCGTGTCTTGAGTCTCGAACCGAAAGTCTCAGCACCAGAGACAATAAAATTTACAAGAGTCCCGGGACTTCAAGACACGAGACTTCCCGGGACCAAAACCCTAGTAGGTACCTACACCTCTGCCTAACCCTCCGGGGCATCAGGCGTGATGTTATGTACCTAGGGGCTACAGTCAAATCCCGATTTTCCAGCCTGCAGCTTTCAGAATTAGCCTAGTTGTGAAATACGCTATTTACCAATAGAAATTTGGCAATATTTTACGACGGAACGATCTCCTCCACTACGAGGTAAAAACTGATGACGGTATGGTATGAAAGAGACACCTTGACCAGATCCTGCCGGCTTCTCGAGTGCCATATAAAAGAATGGTGGCGGAGGACTGATGTATATCTAGCCTTCTTGTTCACAATAGAAAAATCCTTAGAGACTGGTTGATTGAAAGGGAAGAAAAATGTCTATGTGACTTTCTTTGTAAAATGATAATTTTATGAATATATTTACCTAACAAGTTACATTAGCTATCAAACGCAAAGTCGATAAGATGCATTTGCTGTGATTCCTTCTCACTGATAGTAATCAGTGAGAAGGAATCACAGCAAATGCATGTTATCGAATTGAAGTAATAAGTTCTTAGCTACACTAGTAATATATAAGTCAATGTTCTTAACAGACATGCTGCGCTAGTGAAGATGTATTTATAAGTAAACGCTTATTTTTTGGGGTATTGTACAAAAAGGGTGAAAACGGGACCCTATTACTAAGTCGTATGTTGTCTGTCTATCCGTAATCTATTTTCGTCTATCAATTCTAGCAAAACCTTACGAACACTTTTCGAGAGGTCTAAGATTCGGCCACTTTTTGACTGAATCCGAAACGCGGCCGAAACTATGATTTATGGCCGAAAATGGCATTCGGTCGGACACTAGTTACCTATGTTTGGTGCTACTTCTACCACAATATCATCTGTAATATTTATAAGTGAATATTTATTCTGAAACGTCTTATTCGTAGATGTTTGAGTCATTACGGGTTGTCAGAAGCCTGCAAGTCTGACAACCAGTCTTATGGTTGTGGAAGTCACATAGGCAGTCGCTCCGTGTAAAGTTTACGTATTCAGCTAATATCTATCGGATACACTGGACCAACCCCAACATACTTGGGAAAAGGCTAGGCCGATTTCGCGACCACATTTCGTTCAGTTAATCGGAGTTTGACTGTGCTTACAACAATGTATGGAATTTAATATTACTGATAATCATTTTTGTAATAGGTAGACATACAAAACTTAGGATTACTTTTGTGTAGTAATAATAATGTGTAGTAATAATAATCTATATCTATGCTTTTTATAGATTTAAATCACTTTGACTGACTTTTTAAGCTAGCACCCATCTTGATATTATTTAATAAGTATTTTTGGGAAAATCAAATAACAGAAATGTGGGTTTTATGAGCAAACTGAACCGATGCGTTAGGGCTAAATCTATTCAAATAAATAAAATTGACCTTTTTGATTGAATTGGCCTGTTTGTAATGTCAAAATACTAAATTGCTTTTTACTAAATGCATAAGAATGTATATTCGGTAAAAAAAAATTTTTTTTTCTGTATTTTTGTTTGTTCCGGCTAATCTCCGAAACAGCTGGACCAAGTTTGACGACGCTTTCACTGGCTGATAGCTGATGTTATAATGAGTACACTACATTCTAGTCTGCACAGAATAGTTCGGTGAGGAGTAGGCTAACATTGTTTTCTACTGGACTACATTTCCAGCAGTCTAGCGCAGGCGGAGTTAGCATTACAATTCAAAAAGTAATGAACTTCGTCATCCTCAAAAAACTATTATTCAAATAAAGTGAAGTCAGCTTTTCACTTAACTGGTATTACATACATAACTTTAAAAGAATCAATGTGGAACAAAGCTTCATAGAAACCAATTTAACTAAGTAGGTACACAGGTAATTTACTATATCATGCGCTGCCATTGCAGGGGAGTACCGACTTACCCATTGTTCTTTTTTATTTATGGCCACCACTGTTTCTTTTTATTTTGATGTCTTTCAAAACAAAACTTTATTACTTACTCACCTTTTCGAATGAATAATGCATATTATTTTAATCTACACATACAATATAATATTAATATAATTTAGTATGTAGGACTGTATGTAGAGCTATGCGCTCTTACAGTACCGGCTGCGGCGTATAAGGCACTTGCGCCTAAGTTGACGGAGATGGATACCCGAGATCACCAAACCAAATTATTATATTTCATATATAATATGACTATTATAATCAATTATATTAGTCAAATACATTATTCCAGTCCAGCGGTCTATGCCTAGCTATCCAATTCAATTCTGGACTGCAACTGGAATTATCTGAGCAGTATTTTGATTCGAGTGAGATATCCAGTTCAAAAACTGAATTGACGGTCACTTCTCAGTCCAACGCGACTGGAATCGTCTAGACAGCAGTTTCATTTCATTGTATTTTGTATTATACCCGATTTCTTGTTATCATTCATCCCTTCGTTTGTTTGTTTCGAGGTTTTTTTATTGATTTTTTTTATTGTTTAGCATAGCAAACTTGTAAAGAGCCTTCAAATTGATATTGTTTACGAACACTGTATAAGTTCGCTGTAAGTTTCTCTAATAAAATAAATAAAACGATTACTTTATAATCATTTTATTTGTTTCAATCTCTTCTATCTTAAAAATTCAACAGCTTTTAGACTACTGGAATACTATTGACGGCATCCAGTCCAGTCCAGTTCTGAATTGACCTTACTGGATCTAGGGACTGGAATAATGTCATCAGGGCATTACATGTGTCGAATCGCGCTTACTTACTTATGAAACTAAATATAATTATCTGTAAAAATAAGAAATAATGGGTAGATACACTTACAAGTTAAAGTGACTTTTAAGCTTACAATATTTTAAATATTGTAGGCTTAAAAGATAGTCTTAAGCTTTACAAGTCAATATAGGCTATATTGACTTGTAAAGCTTAAGCTTACTTGTGAAGCTTTGTTGTAGATCTATATCAAATAATGTTAATGAGTGGGTACCTGGTTGGACTGGGCGGCGGGTAGCTGGTACCACGGTGGTCCGGGCTCAGGTAGTGCTGATGTTGCTGCTGGGCTGTCAAACGGTTCCTCTGCAGCAATTCCTGGTGCGATTGATACAGCTTCTCGGAGGCTGACTGAGGACTGGGGCTTAATATGGCCCAATGACAGAAAAATATTATAAAGACGCCATTGCAACGACGGTAAATAAAAAAAAACTTTTTAACAAAAAAATTAAACCGCCGAAAAAACTGAAAAGCAAAAAATAATAAACCTTTTGCAAGTATACCTAAGTAATTTTGAGTCGGCGCCAAACAATCAATGAACAAAGATTGGTTCTGTATTTTGCGGAACATACGACACCGACTTCCGAAATTAGAGTTATTTTTCACTGTTAGTTTTTTTAGAAGTCGATTTTTGTTTTGTTTTTCTTTAAATTTAAGGTAATTTAGCAATCTTTGTTCATTGATTGTTTGGCGCCGACTCAAAATTACTTAGGTATACTTGCAAAAGGTTTATTATTTTTTGCTTTTCAGTTTTTTCGGCTTTTTAAATTTTTGTTAAAAAGTTTTTATTTTATAATTTTTTGTGGCTATAATTTACTAATTAGCTCATTCATCGTGAGTTTTTTTTTTATTTAATTGTATTTCACAACTCAGCATTAAAATCTGTGAGTGAACAATAAATCACCCCTATTTTCCCACCGTAGGATTTTTTTTACAAATTTATATGGGACCAACTTCGGGGTATAACCTTTTCAATAGAAAAAGAATTACCAAAATGGGACTACGCTGTAAAAAGTTCATCATCTGCCTAGCCTTTTCCCAACTATGTTGGGGTCGGCTTCCAGTCTAACCGGATGCAGCTGAATACCAGTATTTTACATGGAGCGACTGCCTATCTGACCTCCACAACCCAGTTACTGGGTAATACGATACCCCTTGGTATGACTGGTTGTCAGACTTTCGGGCTGCTGACTACCCGTAACGACTGTCAAAGATCCACGAATGACAGCCGGGACCAACGGCTTAACGTGCTTTCCGAGGCACGGAGGGGACACGGTATGTAAAGATGGTCACCCATCCACAGACCAACCGCGGCAAGCGTAGCTTAACCTGATCGATCGACCTGTGCGGCTGTTATTATTTAGCCACGGGCCCCCTACGCTGTAAAAAGTTATGCGTAGTAATACATAAAAAAAAATACGCGTCGAATTGAGAACCTCCTCCGTTTTTTCGTCGGTTAAAAATCAGGCAAGAGCGAGTCGGACTCGCTCACCGAGGGTTCCGTACCATCATATGTTTTTAAATTTTTATCGGCAAGGCCTATATTCTTCAGAGAATTTTAACACTGCACGCTGCGGTGTAGATATTGCAGTTTTAGGTCAGCGCTATCAGCTCTTGACCGATAGTGGAACTAATGTAACTTTTGTTGATGATTTCTGAAAAAGTGTGTTATTTTGAGACATCGTTTTATTTTCCCAGTAATCTTTACATACATTTCTACAACATAGAATCATTTTAGATTTTTCTTTATGCAAACTTTGGAGATAAGGGGGACGGGGGGACGGTATTTATTTTACATTTTTCATCAAAAGTCGAAAACTATGCGGCTTAAAAAAAAAGAAAAAGTTTTGAGAATGTGCAAACTACGCTCTTTCATATGATACGCCACATGCCCTAGTAGCCCCACTTCGAAATTTTCATACCCCCTTTCAGGCCTTGTTGTTTGTTGCAAAATCTTATTTGCAAAATAGTTGGGCAAACGTCATCTAAAACTATTCTAAATTTTAAGTTGATAGCATTAGTAGTTCTTGAGATATCCAGCTGTGACAGACGGACAGACAGACTGAATCGCACCATAAGAGTTCCTTTTTAACATTTTGTACGGAAGCCTAAAAAGGGCTATCCTAGTTTTTGTATTTTTGTGTGGTTTCTAGCAAGTAGGAGCGTTAGCTTTATCGGCGATGATGTCAAGTGGTCACCGCCGACTATTGACATCTACACTACCAGAGGCTTCGATCAATAAGACCAGAGACATCGTCAATGAGTTGTCAAGTCATGTCAGAGACAACGCTGAAATTGTCTGAAAGTGCCTGTAATTGCATGGGCATCTATACCCTACCAACCGAAAAGCAACGCTGCTTTGGGGCAGATATAGGTATGACATGGTAGTAATTCTCCGGAAGAGTTTGTTCATAAATACGTGTTAAACTACCTCTTCTAATCAGAATCTATTATGGTTCTGTTACCTCTGTTGCGGGCGCGGCGGCGAGGAGTCGAAGGTCAGGTCCGGCAGGCTGTGCACGAGTGCCATCACCACGTTCTGCGGCTGAACTCGCAACGTGTTTCGACTGGCGCTTGAACTACGAGACGGTACCGGCGTCGGGGTCTTGTGCGGCGGCGTCTTGTGTGGCGATGAGTGTTGTAACACCACCAGCGGCTGGCAGAAATGACATAGGAATTGACTACTTATAAATTGATCAAATTTTACTTGATAACTTTAAATAAACAGCTGTTCCATACCAACTTACCAATCCAATTTAAAATGTACAAAACAGTAGTTTTTTTTTTTCGATATTTTAGAGCTGGTCCCATAGAAGTGGGAGCATTGTGGTAACCATGTAGGTAATTAAAGTCGAGGACGAATACTGAAAGAAGAACCACGTTCCATAAGTGATTGATTTTAATATAATTTTGATAAATGTTGCCTATAATATATTGCGTATAAGTTAAATTCATAAGTTCATTACCTAATATTTTATTTTGTTACCCACACATATTTGTTTAACATAATTTTGTAAAGTCATCAATTTTCTAATAAAAAATCACCACCTGTTCACCGTTAACCACTGTGACGTCACATATCTTAAGAACTGTCCAGTGCACATTTCGCCTCTTGCTAATGCTATGAGCGCCCGCCGCCCGCACCTGTCCAGTTCCCCGTTCTAGTCCTACGCCCACGCCCCTATACCCCGCAGACGAGGGCTCAATTAAGCGATTTGCCTATAATAATGTGTTTGCCGAGAATTACTTCCTGCAAATATTTAATTTATGTTTTCACTTAGCGTACTTTCAGACTTTTTTCCTTTGATCGGCTCCTAAAGGTAGCTATGTACGTGATGTTAAATAGCCTATAGCCTTCCTCGAGAATTGGGCTATCAAATTCAAAAAGAGTTTGCAAATCCATACAAACTTACAAACAAACAAAATACCTTTTAAAATATATAGTATTTTACGTTCATTTAAGGTTCATCGATGGTCCATCACGTAATCGACGAATATCGTAACGATTACTAAGTCGAGGACGTGTTTCAGTAAGCGAATATCCACTTGAAATGTAGGCCTCGGTGGCAAAAGCGCGGTGCACTCCACACCACCGCTCCATGCCAGCTAAAAAATCCGCAGAGTTTGCGCTTTCAACGACGCCCCCCGCGCCACTCTAACGTGTTGCGTTCAGAAATTACATTTGTTCAAACTTTAAAATCTGCCACTGGACACCCTGTATTTACGTTGAATCTTCTAATGAGATAGTTATCTATTGTTTTCTTCGAAGCAGGAACAATGTTACTGGAAATAACGAAAAAGTAGGGTTCTGGCTTAGATTAAATTGATATTTATATTGCAGCAATGCTTCGGGCATTTCAATGTAATTTGATATTGGCATTGATAGGCGAGGTAGTGGAGTTTCATTAGTAGTAATAGAGTGGCCACAAGAATCATTAATGAACGCTGTAATTGAACTATGTCGGTGAGTGTTAGTTGCATAGAGGTACGCCTAAACTACTACTAATACTGCGGGGTAATCGTGTAACCCCTCGAAATCCCATTTTTTTACGTCTTTTGTCTGTTTGTTTGAGCACGCATCATTTCAAGATTAAAAAATAACTTCATTTAAATGTGTACTTTTCTCTAACTTACTGCGAGTCTTCCTTCTACATGTGTGGTGAATGTGGTGATTGAGTACTTACCGCTCTCATCATCATCTACCTACGCTTTTCCCAACTATGTTGGGGTCGGCTTCCAGATTATACTTACCGCTCTATTGAGGTATATTAATTATTAGAGCTCAAATAGGGTTTCGTGGCTAAATAATAACAGCCGTACGAGATGATCGAAGGATCTTGGATGGGTAAACAATGTGACCATCCATTACATATCGAGACCCCTCTGTGCCTCGGAAAGCACGTAAAGCCGTTGGTCTCAGATGTCATGCGAAGAACTTTGACAGTCGTTACGGGTAGTCAGAACCCAGTCAGTCAGTCAGTCTTGTTAAGGGGTATCCTATTACCCAGTAACTGGGTTGTGTAGGTCAGATAGGGAACTGCTCCATGTAAAATACTGGTATTCAGGTGCATCCGGTTAGTCTGGAAGCCGATCCCAACATAGTTGGGAAAAGGCTAGGCAGATAGTTTTTTTTTAATATAAACTCAAACCTACCGGTGGAGGCTGCTGCGTGTGGACCACTGTTTCCGACTCGCTCTCGCTGACTACGTTGACTGTTATCGACGTCACTCCTGTAAAAACTACTTGCATTACCTTCTATTACCCATCGCTGCTAACATGTTGTCAAACAATGATACATCGAAATCTCCATATGTTTTCTTATTGCGACTTGGATTTAATTATGCAGGGTGGCGGGACATCGACGTGCAAATTGCAACCATGAATTCAGCACATGAGTCTAGACCCCCAAGTGAAGAAAGTTTAAGGCGGTTATAAAAAAAAAAACCGGCCAAGTGCGAGTTGGACTCGCACACGAAGGGTTCCGTACCACCATACAATATTTAACACTACATATACTCGTAAAATAACGGCAAAAAAATCACGTTTGTTGTATGGGAGCCTCCCTTAAATATTTATTTTATTCTGTTTTTAGTTGTATTTGTTGTTATAGCGGCAAGAGAAATACACATTCTGTGAAAATTTCAACTGTCTAGCTATCACGGTTCATGACATACAGCCTGGTGACAGACAGACAGACAGACGGACAGTGGAGTCTTAGTAATAGGGCCTTGTTTTTACCCTTTAGGTACGGAACCCTAAATAGCTGTTTATAGACCTAGAAAAGTGCGATACCTATGCGGTCAAAATGTAAAAACAACAATTTTTTATTTAAGAGCGTTTACGCCCCGTACTGCATTTCATACAAAGTTTCAAGCCGTTGTTTTTCGAAATGAATACCTAACCGATTTTAATAAAACTTCATACGCATAAGCAGGATACAAAGGTCTAAAAAGTTAGTTAAGAACATTTGTTAAGTTAGTGAAAAACTTAAAAAAATATGTCTGAAGAATAAATGGCATTAAAAGGTATTACTATTGCTGATGTATGAATGTAACATGTTTTACGTCCATAATTCTATCTATCAACTGTTTTCTATAGAGTAACTAAGTTCCCAAGCAAAAGGGACCCCGTCGAGAGGGCGGGGAAGTCATATCAATCGACATTGCCCGACTGACCTTTACCCCATAACCATTATTCAGTCGGCTTTTGTATGTACAATGTATCTGTTACGGGTAATGCTAGAAGATGGAGTAAACCTAGGTTTACCCGGGTTGACTTAGTATTACCCAAGCTTTTTGGGTAAAGTCCGAATAATAAGTGAAATAAATTTTAATTCGAAGTTTACCCATACTCACCTAGGTCTACCCAACTCTGGCTGGGTAATGTTAGGTGTTGCGTAACTTTGCAATAAAAAAAAATGTCATAGTAGTTTGTCTTGCTCAAATAAATAATTTTAATTTAAATAACATTGATTGGTGTGAACTAATTGTTACACAAACTTTTAATATCTGTATGATTAAAGATATCATGTTTCAGCCCGCTATTAGTTTATGCTATTAAAACTAGTTTATGCTCTTCATACGACTACATTAGTCTTCTAATGTTTTTTTTTTAATAATTAAAGTTAAAAATGCCCTTGGATTTCATTTTACTAATTAATTAGATACATTTTTAACATTATCCAGCCAGAGTTGGGTAAACCTAGATGGGTATGGGTAAATTCCGAATTAAAATTTATTTTACTTATTATTTGGACTTTACTCAAAAAGCTTGGGTAATACTAAGTCAACCCGGGTAAACCTAGGTTTACTCGATCTTCTAGCATTACCCGTAACATATCTATACTTAGTGAAACAAAAACCTACTTGCCAAAAATACCGTAAAACTGGCGAAAAACCACCATAGGTACATAGTGTAAAAAGACATCACATAGCCGTCAACAACGCATTCTGTACATCAAACTAAGTAACACTGCACAAAAATAATTGCTGAGAAACGACTTTTATTTTTGGTGTAAAATTTAGCTATTTGCGGTAGTGCGCATGTACCACACGCAAAACATTGTGCGTATGGGTGCATGCAATGGTACCTATAGGAGTTTTGGGGGTATTTAATGTTTATTTATTTATTTATTTTATTCACACATACAATTGTTGTAACAGGTAACACCCAAGTTAACAAAAGTAGTCAAGGATTGTCCAGTCCCAAGTAACGGGTCTAGGTAAAAACACATGTTACACCGTGGACAACATACCAAGTGTCACCCTCTGGAATTCCGCCAAAGACCAAGAAAATAAGTCCAAACGCCGAGAGACACTATTAAGTATTCTTACTGCACGAATCACTGGTGCAAACTTTAATAAGTTTGTGCGGGTTGCCGGAACTTTAAAAAGTTCCTCCCTCGGTCCCAACCGTAACCTCCTGTCTGGAACGAGCAATCCCAACGATCCCAATATTTGCGGATTATTCAGTATCCCACGAAAAACCATAAAAACATATTTTACAAGAGCGAGGTTACGCCTTACTTCCAGCCTATAATACCCAACCATCCCTATGACAAAGAGAGTTGGATACATAAGCGGGTAGAAAGGGTAGACACCAAACTGCTTCAAGTACAGGTATCGGGTAAATTTTTTCTGCATCTTTTCCAGCATCTGAGAATACTTCACCTCGTAGGGATTCCAGATGATAGCACTAGTTTCCAAGTTGCTTCGCACTAACGCATTGTAAAGTGCTCTCACAGCTGACATATTAGTGAAGTCACGGGTTTCCCGCATGATAAAACCAAGATTTTTAAACGCCTTTTTGCACACCTGCACTACATGAGCACGAAACGAAAGATCCCCAGAGAAAGTAACCCCGAGATCTCTCACTACCCCCACTCGCGGTGTGACGTGACCTCCCATGCAATAATCATGTCGCCGGGGAGTCACGGCCCGCGTGAAGGACATTACGCTACACTTCGTCACATTGAAGATTAGTTTATTCTCTTCACTCCATGCTACCACCCGATCGATGTCTCGCTGGAGCATTCTGCAGTGTGACTCGTCTGAGATCTGCAAGAATAGTTTGAGATCGTCAGCAAATAACAAACAGCTAGCGTCTTTAATGACTTCTGGAAGATCATTAATCATAATTATAAATTCTAAATGTCCTAAATTTGTCCCCTGACTTACCCCCGTAAGGGTAAAGTACGGGTCCGAGGTGTAACCTGCATATTCTACTATTTGTTTGCGGTTGCCCAAATAATTAGCAAAAAACTCTAAGAGGGCTGGGGTAAAACCGGCCCTCGCAAAGGAGATGTTTCAAAATGTATGGAGCCTGGGCCAGGTCCTTGTACACTATACAAAAAAATAGGAAAATTCATTTAAAACAGTTCTCAACTGTCCAATTACTTTAAAATGGCTTGTTTTGCTGGTAAACACAAGAAATTACACTTGAAATTGCAACACACAACAAAAACCCGTCATGGCGGTAAACTGTCATTTTGATTGATTAATGACGTTTGACATGTTTATTTCTGTGGAGGAAACCACACAAGAAAGTCGAAGTCCTTACAACACAAGCCGGGTAACAGTCCAAAAACGAAAGCTAGGTAAACAGATGGGAAAGAAACGGTATTAAATCCAAAAAACGAAAGCGAGGTTGTTAAAAAGAACTCCAGAAACTCAAAACAAAACGAACACAGTCACGACCGACGACAAGACGAAAGTGACTGAAGTGACACTTTTGTGACAGCTAACAGTTCTATTTCTATGATCAATGGTTAATTGTCCTTGTTTTTAAGCACAGAGTAACTAAATCGGTGAGACGCCATGTTGAAAGTCGATAAAAATAATTGATAAGTATCAATTCACTACCAGAACAGTATACATTTAATTGAATTATCTGTATTTTTCCTGAATTCTATGGATTTTTCTCGTTTTTTTGAGTTACTGTACATAGACCTGGCCCATTTTGAAACATCTCCTTTAATCAAAAGTATATCATTATCCACACTGTCAAATGCCTTCCTGAAGTCGAAGTAAGCGTCGTCCAGTTGGGCACCAGACTCCGAGTCCAGCACTGTGGTGGCCTGATTTAAAAAACACATTAAATTAGAATTCGTGCTACGGCCCACACGGAAACCATGCTGCGCGTCGTTGAGCTGTGAGGCTACTTGCGAGTGGATAGTTGAATACAATGCAGACTCAAAGACTTTAGCAAATGCTGACAATACTGCTACTGGTCTATATCCGCTAACATCCGAGCTAGGAGCCCCCTTCGGTACCGGAGTAACCCTAGTCAATTTCCAGCCGTCTGGATACGAGCATTCACGTAAAAAGCTATTAAATAAATGCATGAGCGGCCGGGCCAGTACTGTCCTACAATCCCTAACGACGAAGGGTGGCACCCCGTCTGGCCCAACCGAACGCTTGGGCTTAAGGCGCGCGAGCGCGGCGCCCACCTCGACGAGAGACAGCTGCCCCACGTGAACACGGGCGCCTCGCTCGGGCGCCGCCTGCCCAGCGGCAGCCGCATCCAACCGCGGTGCCACCGCCCCATAAACCGAAAGAAAGTAGTCAGCGAACGCCTGAGCAACGCCTGCCTGTTTGTCATGCTCTGCAACGGCTCACCATTCCTAGTTAACTTCGGTCTACTACATTTCGAGCGCTTGCTACTGATAAAACCCCAAAAAGACCTCGGTTCCTTTACAAATTGTTGCTCCGTACGCCTCTGATAATCGCGGTATGCGATACTGATTTTGTTTTTGACAATAGAACGATAATAAGAAAATTGACCATAGTCGCTGCCTGAACCAGTCTTCTTAAAAGATTTGTGCCACAGAGCCTTCTTCTTAAGATGAGCTATTATGTCAGCAGTGAACCATTCAGGGTAGTGATAACGAAAGCAATCACCCTTGGAGCTCTTTCTTGGAGTGCTATCATCCAAAATCCTGTAAAATGTATCATAAAATATCCTATATGCTTCGTCGGCATTACTCGTTTCATACAGGGCGCTCCAGTCTACCCCTGCCAGTCCCGAATACAAAGCATGGAAGTCCGCCTTATTATAGTTCCATCGTGGCAAGGAGGTGGAAGCCTGTGGTACAGGGTAACCAGAGCTAGAAGTCGCCCGTTCACGACTTATACTTATTAGTAGTGGTGGATGCTGTGGGTCTATGCATGACAAACATTCCTCACGCTCCTCCTTTACGACAATATCACCTACGCTACGGGCAAAGTAGTTAAGACAACATCGAGCGTGGGATTGTTGCAATTAAGAATATTGTTACTTTGACGAAACCCACAGAAGGTGACAAAGTATTCATAGTAACATTGTATATCTTGGTTTGCTGAATACATATTTAAATCAGCTACTAAAACAACTTTATCATAGCTAACACATAACTGCTCCAGCAAATGGAACATAAACATATATTCACTTTCAATAGTCTTAGGTGGAATATACGCAACACAACACAAATACAAAAAAATATTTTGACGGTATACCGTCGCACATACGATTTCGAACGGGTGGTGGTTCAAGCTAGCGTTATCGGGTAATGGTACTTTGCGTAAGTCGAGAGCGCCGCGCGGTGTGGCAATCAGCATGACCCCTCCGTGTTTGCGTAAGTCGAGAGCGCCGCGCGGTGTGGCAATCAGCATGACCCCTCCGTGTTTGCGTAAGTCGAGAGCGCCGCGCGGTGTGGCAATCAGCATGACCCCTCCGTGTTTGCGTAAGTCGAGAGCGCCGCGCGGTGTGGCAATCAGCATGACCCCTCCGTGTTTGCGTAAGTCGAGAGCGCCGCGCGGTGTGGCAATCAGCATGACCCCTCCGTGTTTGCGGCCATCCGTGCGGTCACATCTAATTATCGTGTATCCGCTTGGAGCCAGTTCACCATCATGTATCGAGTCATTAATTCCAGTCTCGGTTATTGCTATCAAATCAACCATTGACCCTATAACATTATTATAAAACGATTTTAACTTTGTGCGTAAGCCTCTAACATTTTGATAAAATAGCTCCAACGAACACTTAGATTTCTTGCCACTAGCTTGGACCACTCTCACACCATTCAAGCACACCTGTCCCAGCGCTTGCGTATGGGAACTATTTAAACCACTAGTATTAGCATACCGACACTGTAAAACATTCCTATGTCGTCGCTCAGTACGGTGTTCACTGGGAGAGACACCCAACGACTGCCCGCGCACCGTCGGCGGTGTGAATCTCGGAGCTCGCGTCACCCCGCTGCCCGCGGGGACGCCTCGGAAACCAGTCAGACAACTTCACTCCTGCGGGCCACGCCGCCGGCGTGTTTAAACGGTCATTTAAGCTCTCAGGAAAAGCAATTACGAAGGCAGCATGCCTAGTCGTCTTAATTAAACGTTTCTCCACAATATATTGGTCACACTCCTGAAGCTTGTTCAGATAGGTGAGGACGTTTTGCTCCGTCGTGTCTGGGTTAAAAGACCAAGCCTGCAAATATTTAAGTTTTTCTACCGCTTTAAGCACGTCATCCTCTTGTCCGCTGCCAGTGACCACTCGCCGTTTAGACTTACGGGCTTTGCGCACCGGTTGCCACCCTTCATCGGAGGTAATGTTTTCGTGGCGATTATCTCCTGTCTCAACCGTGCGCGTTTCCGCAGAATTCGTGGCCTGACATTCCAACGATGATAAAGTTGCGTTAGTGGGTAGATTGGGAATGGCAGTCGTAGTAGTCACCGAGGATGTCTTCGACAATCTATTCGTGTCACCTGTATCACCATCGATCCTTGGTTTTGCAGCGGCTGACCTTTTTGCAGCGGCTGCGTATCCACTTTTGGCATTAGCGCTAGAATTAACTCGCGCTTGACGCATGGGCCGCTGCGTAGTCGCTGGAATCGGTGGCTGCTGTTGACCGCCGTCGGCATCCAATAGTTTCGGAGGGACTAATTTCGGTGTACCCTCAATAGGTAATGTTAACAATTTTAACGATTCCTCTTGCTTAACTATTATAGTGGTTTGCTCATCAATTTTACACTCGAGAGCACTGATTTTTGTCGCGAGATCAGTAACAATTTTATGTAGCTCGCGCACTACACCTTCAAGGGCTTTCTGGGCCATTATAATATTTTTAAAACACGTAAATATTGGGAGCAGTACTACGGCGACTACTAAATTAGCGTATGTTATGTTGTGTTATAACATTACAACTAGCTTTCGTAAATCGTCAGCAAAAGTTGTAATTTTGAGCTTCAATATCTCCGTAACTAGAAGGGTCCCAGGTATGGTTCACTTCGATCATTGATCGAAGATGGTTCAGTACAAAAAAAATACAATGATGGGGAGTACAAGTGACTCTCGGCTTCGTTAAGTATCTTTTTAAAAACGTTGCTTAAAGTTAAGTAAAAGTAGTGATTATAGGTACATTTATGACGTTTGAACGTCACTTAACTTGAATCATCGTTTATAACTAAACCCCATAATATTTACGTTGAATCTTAACTAATGAGAAAGATATCTATTATTTCTTTCGAAGCAAGCAATGTAAAATGTTACTGGAAATAAAATCACTTCCTTTGTGAATTCGGTTAATGAAACTCGTAGCTATAATGTTGCCATACAAAAAGATATAGGTCAAAAGCTCTGCTTCCACCGTAGCCTCTGGACTCAGGTGACAAGAGAGGACTAGAAGGCTAAAAACCATCAGTGGTTAAAACTAAAAAATAAATTGCCATCACAGAGCACACGGACGAATCTGTGGCCGCTGCTAGGGCCGGAATTATCAACACTTTCCATACAAATCAAGCTTGTCACCGTTTTCTTGAACTTTAAGATAAATGATGTACAGAAATTGACAGCTTTGAATGGCCTGTCCGTGACTATCGGCTCCACGATCTGTATTAGTAGGTACCTACTACGTGATAGATACTGCCCTACGTTATTAGTATAATATTAGTACATTTTGTTAATACAAACCTACCTAGGTACTTCATGTATTAAATATTTGCATGCCATCATTACATGGCTGATTGTGTCTTTGCACTACAATTTTACATATACCTACCACGTGAGGGGCCCGTGGCTAAATATTAACAGCCGCACAGGTCGACCGGTCAGGTTAAGCTACGCTTGCCGCGGTTGGTCTGTGGATGGGTGACCATCTTTACATACCGAGACCCCTCCGTGCATCGGAAAGCACGTTAAGCCGTTGGTCCCGGCTGTCATTCGTGGATCTTTGACAGTCGTTACGGGTAGTCAGAAGCCCGAAAGTCTGACAACCAGTCTTACCAAGGGGTATCGTATTACCCAGTAACTGCATGGGTTGTGGAGGTGAGATAGGCAGTCGCTCCATGTAAAATACTGGTATTCAGCTGCATCCGGTTAGACTGTAACCGACCCCAACATAGTTGGGAAAAAGGCTAGGCAGATGATGATCTTTTGTACCTACCACATTTTAAGCAAATAAACGATTTTGATTTGATTTGATTGTCTCTAGACCAGTGGTTCCCAAACTTATTTTGTCTACTGCCCACTTTGAGAATAAATATTTTTTAGCGCCCCCCTTTTTTCACCGATTTAAAAACCACTATAACTTCAAATTAAATTAATTAATTATTGTGACCTAGATATGTATATTATGTATATTAACGGAGAATTCTAAACGAAACTTTTACTATAACCCGCAACTTGAAACCTGAGCGCAGTAGGTAACATACAACGGCGCTTAGGTCTCAAGTTAACTCTTACGGGCTCCACCTGCCAATAAGAATGATTATTGAAACGCAACTTTATAGTATTAAAACAGAGTATCTTTTATTAAAAATATAACTAAAATAATCAATCCTTATATAAAAACTAATGTGAAGGATGAATCTGATGCTGTTTAATAAGTTTGTTGATATCAGGTTCCAATTTACTCAAGAACAGTCGCAAGTCGCCACGTTCGGTAACAAGCAAACGATTTCTCTTTTTAGTAAGCAGTGTTGTCACAGCACTAAATCCACGTTCACACAAATATGACGATGGGAATGCTATCAAGAATCGTTGAACGATTGACCACAATCCAGGGTACAATTGCGGGATCGGTTTTTGTAGCCAAAATTCTTGGTAACTGTAGTAGCTGGTACAGCTACACAATATTTAAATAGTATTCGGCTCGCCTACGCACCACCACGTGCTTGTGGGCTGGCGGTTCGGCATCGAATGCCCCCCACTCAGCCCGCACCTTGTGACGTGTGCGCTCGAGACAAATCATAAGTATATCTGTATACACTACATCCCTTCCTTATTTTAATTTAGTTTATTTCCGTATTAAATACCCCTGTATTAAATATTAAGGATCTTTAGGAATAAATAATAAGTTTTTATATTTTGAATCTAGTATTTATTAAGTTACAAGTAGTCTACTAGATATTACTCCTCTGTAGTGAATATCTTAACTTTTTATTAACTAAGTAAGCCGCAATTTAGGCATCTCTATAAAATCCGTTTTTTCTAATCAATCCTCACAAGTAATCCTTTATTTTAACTCCATTATAATCAATATAATTTTAAATTATTAATTATCTATTTATTTTGTTTATTATGTCCGGCACCTTCCTTTTCTTTCCCTTCAAAAATAAATTTATACCTCCTCTTAATTGCTCGGAGTAGACGTATCTCCTAAGTGTAGTTCTTCTGGCTCCTTATCATTCAAAATTTTCCACTGACCTTCAATTTTTTTCAGATGTACTACATTCCTCCTAAGAACGTGTCCTGTTGAATCATTTCGCACTTCAACATCTCCTCCTGCTGCTTTTTCAACTGTGTGAGGAGTTGGGTCATAGTTTAAACTTAATTTGTTAGCTTTAATGATATTCTTCAAATACACTTTATCTCCCGGTACTAAATCACATTGTTTTGCTTTTCGTTTTCTATCGGCATATTCTTTTCCCAACTGTTTCTTTTCGTTATCCCTATCTCTCATCTCCGAGTCTTCCAGTTGACGGTTGATGTCACTAACCATTGGGATTTTGTCGCGAAATTGCCTTTTGAAAAATAATTCTGCCGGAGGTTTTCCCGTTATACTATGTGGGGTACTGTTGTACATAACCAAGTATTCCTCCAAACCCTCTCTCCAGTTTCTTTTCTCAGCCTGGCTGATTTTTAAGCGTTTCAATATATCTCTGTTTTGGCGTTCTACTTCACCATTCTGTTGTGGCCAATACGGTACAGTGTTAAACAAAAGTATGTTTCTTTCGTTACAGAACCTCTTAAATTCATCGCTACAGAATTGTTTCCCATTGTCTGCAGTTATTGTTGATGGGTTTCCAAGACGGCTAAATATTTCTTTTAGATTTAATATGATATCTGCACTGGAAATCTTTCGCGTTATCTTAACCTCTTTATACCGACTAAAGTAATCAACCACGACCAATATAAATTCCCCACTCGGAAGTGGTCCCATTAAATCTATAGCTATGTCTACCCACGACTCATGTGGTAATTCTCGTCTCTTAAGAGGGTTTGGTGGATTTGGAGCAGAGACAAGTGTGCATCCTTTGCAAGACTTAACCAAAGTCTCAGCATCTTTATCGCACTTTGGCCACCACACTTTAGTTCTCAATCTAGCCTTCATTAAGACTATGCCGGGATGACCTTCGTGAGCTGCCATTAAGACTTGACTTCGCAGTTCACTTGGGATTACTATCCTAGTTCCTCTCAATAGAACTCCTTCATAAAAGCACAGCTCATTTTCAAATAACTTGTAATTTTTTACTTCGTCGTCCCATTTATTATTGTAAATACCTTCTTTAACCTTTATAATCTCTTGATCTTCTTGTGAATATTTTATAATTTCTTTTAATGTCACGGTGGTAGGCTTAGCTTTCTCCACAATCCAATGGACGTAATCTTCGACTTCATTTACCGATGAATTCTCTAAGTTGCATAATCTAGACAAAGAATCTGCAATATTCTCTTTGCCTGGTTTATAGATGACCTTGAATGCATATGTCTGGAGTCGTAAAATCCACCGTTCTATTCTGGCGCATGATTTTGACTTGGGTCCAAATATGACCTCAAGTGGCTTATGGTCAGTTATCAATTCGAATTCCTTACCATACAGAAAAACGTGGAAGTGTTCTACAGCCCATACTAATGCCAGAGCTTCCTTCTCTGTTTGGCAGTATCGCCGTTCGCAGTCTGTCAATGTCTTATGCCCATATGCAATAATCCTTGGCTCTTTGAGGTCTATCTGTATCAAGACACCACCTAATGCTACTGGACTAGCATCGGCTATAACCACTGTCCGATCTTTTACGTCATAGTAACCCAAGGTAGGAATACAGGATAGATCCGACTTTAGCTCATTAAACGCGGTATCCTGTTTGACACCCCAGAATTTACTAATTTCTGATCCTTTTCCTTGCTTGTTCCGAAGTAACTCTTTGAGAGGTTCAGTTTTGGTCGCTAAATTGGGAATCCATTTCCCGACATAGTTTATAAGACCCAGGAAGCTCTGAAGCTCACCTATGTTACTAGGTGGTCGAAATCCCTGGATACTTGATACAAATTTCTGTAAAGGTTTGACTCCTTTGTCCGAAAATTCATGTCCAAGAAATTGTATCTCAGTCATTGCAAATAAACATTTGTCTTTTCTTAGCACCACATTATTCTCTTGTAAAGTTTCTATTACTTTCTTTAATCTTCGGTCGTGTTCTTCTTTATTTGTCCCGTACACTAAAATGTCATCAATAAAATTGATTGTTCCCTCACATCCTAAAAGGATACGCTCTAGCGTCTTTTGGAAGATTTCAGGAGCGCATGTGATACCGAACATTAGTCGTTTATATCGATAAAGGCCTTTACTGGTAATAAAAGTAGTTATAAAACGAGAATCTGGGTGCAATTCAATTTGGTGAAATGCATCCTTAATGTCTAATTTGCTGAAGAATTTGGCACTTTTCATTTTAGGTAACAGTTTGTCCATTGTTGGCAACGGATGGTTTTCCCGCAAAATTGCTTTGTTAGCTCGCCTCATGTCCACGCATAGGCGTACCTCTCCATTATCTTTTAAGACAGGTACTATCGGAGATACCCACTTCGAGGAGCTATGGACCTCTTCAATTATATCTCTGTCTATTAGTTCTTTGATTTTACTATTAACTTTTTCTTCAAGTGGTATAGGGATTCTCCGAAGTGGCTGTGAAACTGGCTGTACACTATCATCAATGGCTATTTCAATTTGAATATTCTTTAATTTTGGAAATGGTTCTTTGGTTTCCATTTGGTTAATCTGGAGTCCAATTTTGAGGATTCCCATACTCATAGCTGTCTGTTTCCCTAAAAGATTCCTGGTTCCGTCTTCTATTATGTAAAAAGTTGCACCCTCAGACTTGTCGCCTATTTTGACATCAGATTCGAAAGCTCCAATTAGTTTTAAAGGTTCATTACTTCCATATCCATAAAATGTTTTCTCCGGGATTTTTGTCTGATTACTTATTTGTATTCTATTATTTTTTAAGTCTTGCCATGTTTTGCCTGTAATTAAATTACATTTGCATCCGGAATCCACTAACATGTTAACTTTTACCCCTCCTATATCACATTCTATCTCGCTGTCCTCATCTATTCTGAATACGTAATGTATGTCATCTCCCCGCCTACTTGATTGTTTCGGCTCTTCTTTTACTTTTTGTGGTTTAAATTTCTTACTGTCTGTGTTATTATTAATTTCACTTTTCCTTTTTAGTGGTAGTCTAGTCCTACAATATTGTCTAAAATGCCCTTTCAATCCACATTTTAAACAATCTTTGTCCCTAGCTGGACACTTTGTGTCTTGGGAGCCGTGGTTTTTACTTCCACATCTACCACAAACAGATTTAGATGCCAGTGTTTTATAATTGTCTTTGTCCCTTCTTTTGTTAGTTCTTGAATCCACTTTATTTATCTCTATGTTTTTTCTGGTACCATCCCCAAAACCCTCCATTTGCCGATTAACTGCTTCGAGGGCGTTTGCCTCAGCTATTATGCTTTCTAATGTCATAGAATCTCCTGTTTGCAATATTTTCTTTCTAAGACCTTGTAACGTACATTTTTCAGTTATCTGATCTATAATTTGGTCATCCTTATCTTTAAATTGACATTTGTCGGCTTGTTGTCTCAAGCGAACTAAATATTTTTCGAATTTTTCATTAGATTCTTGTTTAATTAAACGGAATAAATGACGCTCATAAACTTTGCTCTGTTTCGGTGTAAAATAGGCATCAAGTTTACTTATTGCGATCTTGAAGATATCTGATTCAGTTGTGCCAGATACGTTGGTTTCAGGTATATTATAGAATATTTCTTGTAATTCTAAACCGCCAAAATGCAATAAGCTTGCTCTTTGCTTTTCACTCTTATCGATCCCATCCTCGTCGCCAAATGTAGTAGCTGGTACAGCTACACAATATTTAAATAGTATTCGGCTCGCCTACGCACCACCACGTGCTTGTGGGCTGGCGGTTCGGCATCGAATGCCCCCCACTCAGCCCGCACCTTGTGACGTGTGCGCTCGAGACAAATCATAAGTATATCTGTATACACTACAGTAACCATTTTTGAACTTGATTTTTATTTCCTCGTTTGTTGTCAATTCTATAAGTTCTTCTTCCAGTTGAGGTGACATTGCTGTGTTGACATTTGAAAACGGATCCAACACCCAGTCTGGTATTTCCAAGTTCAAAATGTCCTGGTATCGTTCGGTGAAGTCAATGTGGAGGTTTTCCAAATGTTGGCAGTAGGCAAACAATTCGTCGTTACTGCATAATACTGATAAATTTGGAAAATTCTGAAACTCACGTCTGCCCAGATTCTTTTTGTGTAGAAGCAGTTTGGCTGCGAAAGCAGCAACGACGATTTTTGTTTTAATTAAATTTAGTTTATCGCCTTGCAGTTGGAGATTCATGTCGTTGAACAATTTATACAGGTCTGTCATGTAAGCTATATCATCCTTTGATGTTATGAGCTTGTCGTGCAATTCTGTATCTTTAGTTTCCAAGAACTCTATAACAGAGTCAAACAGGTTGTAAAATCGAGTCAGACAATTGCCTCTTGATAGCCAACGAACTTCAGTATGAAACAACAAACGGTTGAAATCCTCGTCATTAGTAACACAAAGCTGATGAAATAATCTATCATTCAAAGAGCTGTTGCGGATTTTATTGACTGCTTTGATGACATATTGCAGTGATTGAAATAGTTTTTCACTTAAGTTTCTAGCAACTAAATGTTGTCTATGAATAACGCAATGTACACCAAGGACATCTGGAATTTTATTTTTTAAGTACGCTATGAAGCCTTTATGGCACCCTGTCATAGCCGGAGCTCCATCCGTAGCAACTGAAATAATATTTTTCAAAGGAATCTCTTTCTCATCGCAAAACTTTTCCAATGTATTGAATATGGTTTCACCTTTTGTATCGGTCTCTAAATTTCTAGCAAATAATAGTTCTTCACATATTTTCTCATCTTTAATAAACCTCACGTAAGACAACAACAATGCTTCATTAGTTGGTAAAGTGAACTCATCGAGCTGAATTGAGAATTGACTTGTCCTCAGGTGATCGCACAATGATTCTTCAATGTTTTCAGCCATTTCATCAATTCGTCTTTGCACAGAATTATTACACAAAGGAATTTTTCGGATAATATCTGCGGCCGTTTTATGAAGCACAGTAGTTATTACTTCATTTATTGCTGGCAATATTAACTCTTCTCCGATGTTATGTGGTTTGCCTTTTTGAGCAATTAACAAAGAGATATTGTACGAAGCTCGAAGTCCGTCGTCACCTTGCTTAGCAGCCGCCGAAAATAGTTTTGCTACACTTGGCTGAGTATTATGCTTCTTCTCTAGGTCTTGAAAATATGCTACATTCTTGTCTTTCTTATCTGGATGCATTTTATTCAAATGATCTTGCAGCCTTGAAGGCTTCATTACTTCATTCGAAAATGTTTTTAGACATAGAAGACACAAAGGCGACGATGGGTTTGTGGGATTTTCAATAAATCCGAATTCAATATATTCCGCACAGTATTGCCGTCTCTTCTTTTTTACTTCCGACATTGTTTTGCTTTGAGAAATACGTTCAACTTCGCGAGTAGTGTAGAGGAGGCGTAAGTACTGCTCATCTATTGCGCGCGAAACCACAAATGAAAATAAAATAAATATTACATTGTTTATATAGGAATGCTTAAGCAGCACGCACCGACAGGAATAAAACAAACATGCATAAACTCGTTTATCTCATTCGACGCTCAATCGTACTCAACAAGTCCGAACAAGTATTCAATGAACCAGCCGACTGATACAGGAATGCACAATTCGGGTTATTTAACAAAAACTTGTTAAAACATGATAGATATCTACGAGTACTAATAACTATTAAAATGCGAAAGTGTGTCTGTTGCCTTTTTATTTGTTTGTTTGTGTCTACTTTCATTACGAAACGGAGCGACCGATTGACATGATTTTCATTTTTTCTATATTCAATAAAATAGGATATTCAGATATATGAACTACGCGGAGAGAAATATAGAACCGAGTTTGAGCAATCTTTTAATTCATATTAGTTAATGTTCACAAGTTGTTGTTGAGAGTCGAGAGCTCTTGCAGTCGTTGTTTAAGAGGCCTCCTAGCTAAATAAAATTACAAATCACCCCCCCCCCTCTACACAACGCCCCCATTTTCTTTCTGGGTCTCTTACCGCCCCCCTTGAGAACTGCAGCGCCCACAAGGGGGCGTTATCGCCCACTTTGGGAAAGACTGCTCTAGACGCTGCAGGCGCAGTGATTCTGTGCTCTGTGACTGCCGCGCTCAGTCAAAGTCGGAAAAGTCAGTCTGTCAGATTACAGTAATAGAGAATGGAAACATTTAAATTTTGTTGACATGAGATATGCTGGTCAGTTAAAGTAAATGATTGATTATTAATACAAACTGAGAAGCTACTTATGCTTCTCTGAGTGCGTCAGTTTGTATTGAACTGTTACTCAAAATGACTTACCGTCGTCGGGATTAAGTGGCGGTATGACGTGCTCGACGGAGGTGCCCGCTTTATAATTATATCTGCTGGGCCCCGGCTGCGGCTCGTCGTGGGAAGCAGCGCTGCAATTGCCAATTAAGTAGGTACTGTAGAGGTTATATATGTAACCTTGTCCTATGTAGCACAGGCCGGTCATAATTATTAATTTATTCCTTTCGAACATCCAAGCAAACGTCTAATACTTCAATATGATATTTTTAAACAGACAGATTCATTATTAAATTTACCACGGTCCTGTGAAGTGCTCGCTATAAAATATACCTCAGTAAATCTTATCCCTCTTTAATTGAGAGGAAAGCTCCCTCTGAGTTTTACCTCTCACAGTACCTACTGAATGTTTTTTACACTTTCTATTTTGGTACTAAACCCCAATATTAAAATTTTGTACAATTTGGTCCCTTTTTACTTTATGCCAAAGTAATTAATGTAAGAAACGAATGAAATTCGCATTATGTATATTGTTAGTTCGAAAGCCAAAACCCGGTAATAAAAAAAGCTATGATTTGTCACATTACCTAGTAAAAACAAACAATTATAATTTGTGTTACTAATATCTAAATTATAAAATACGATGTAATTGTTAATTAAAATAAACATGTGTCATATTACCTCGTTGATTGGTGGAAGCTGGACAGTCTTGAATTTCTGGAGCTGCCACCAGTCGAATTTCGCTTCATCGGGTACCGAAGTCCGTGTGGGAATTGCCGACCTCCGTGACTTGTGGATAACTCTCCTTCAAAACCGTAATGATAATCAGTGAAGTCATTTAAACCTTTGAATTACAGTACCAGGTTAACATGCCACAAAGAGATTAAGAAAAAAAAAATGACTACGTAGGTATGAAGAGCTTCTGTCTCAATTATGTCAAAATATACCGGCCGTTTATTAGGAATACCAAAACGGCCGCGTACTGAAATTAATAATCGAACAGTAATTTTGAAAGTTGGACGTAAAAATGTCGCGGTGGGATTTTATCGCGCACTGGATTTTCAACTCTCGGTGTTGAGTCGAGAGTTGCGAATCACAGCGCGTCAAAAAACACACACTGTTGGATTTTCAAGCGCCCGTGCTACCTGGTCTAAGAAGTTAAGTGATTATACTTTTATAATGATTCAGTTTCTAAATCGGATACTCTATCGTTTTGGGCAAAGGCCTTTAGACAGATTTTGTTCCAAAAAATTCTACGTAAGTTCCTTAACATTGCTTTTGCTTGATAGATAGCAAAAATTTCTTCAGAAACCGTGGAGGAGTTCTGCATAGGCAGTTTTTGCAAAAGTTGATCTAAAATCAATTAGTTTTTGGGCAGCTTACCCTCGAAAGAATCAGTGTTCATCGATGCTTGTGAGAAGTTGTCGCACTCAGTCGATACTCCCAGGCTTCGGTGGAGCATAGCAGCCACGCGCTCGCGCGCTTCGCGGTCGATGTTCAGTTCATCTGAACTTTGCTTTGCACCCTGAAAGAAATCACCGAACCGTTACTAATGCTTCTCAGCATTCTTACAACGTAAAGTGAAATTACCAATGCAACAGGGGAATGCAATCATTGGCACAGTCTGCCGAGTCCTTAAACCGACTCCGAACTCAAGTCGGGTGAACCAAAGAAAAATTGTCAATGTGGTACTAAGCCCAACAACCCATGGCTCATCTCACATCTTGTCCTCCATGCTCTAACACTTTCGCCCTAATCCTTTCTAACCAACTAATTGATGAATGCTTAAGTGAGAGCCGTCCGTATGGCGGAATAATGGGCTGACAAAATATAAAACGTGCCATCGACACGACAGAAAAAGAAAAATGAGATGTATCTTCAGAGGCATGGGATTAGCTCTGAAATAAAGAATTTACTCACCGGCCTGGACGCGCTCGGTATGCTGAGGCCGTAGTCGGAGGACGTATCAACGTCCATTTCCGTGAGATCCCGAGATGGGTTCCTAGTGAACCACATCGCCAGTTCATATGTTAAACGGGCTTCGCGTATTTTATGTTCCCAACTCTGGAATTTTTTAACACGTTATTATTCGTATTATGAAAACGATAAAGAAATACTTGAATTATAAATCTCCCACCTTCAGTGTGCCTTGTGTGTTGGGATCCTTTGATGATTCCGATAAACTGAAGGCGACGAGTGATGAGCCAACATCATCAATGGCCACGAACACTAAGGATCCGTATTCCTTTGGATTTCGTGGGCTAAATTTCGGGTATAATACGAGCTTTTCAATGAAGAACTTTGGCCTGTGAATTAAACAATTTATGGGTAATTCGCAGAGCAAACAACAGTAAACGTTTTGGGATTAATTCGCTTAAAAGTTAGATATTTACCTTATTAGTTTGTACGGATGGAGACTGCCCTTAGAGAGCTTCTTGCAAATAAGGAGCATATCAGTAAGTAGGTATACTCGTACTTCCATCTGTGGAAAATCTGTATTCTTAGACCTCTTCAGGTTGCTATGACCATTCGTTCGGGCTCGAGAATGTATGCGTAACGCAGACGCCTGGATCAGCGCTACCTTGGCGTCGTTTACTGGTAGATATGTAATGCAATTTAAGCAATAGTTAACGCCGACTTGAAAATGGCGTTGGCTGCATCTGCGTGACGCTAGCACAGCAATCATCTAAGATAAAGCTCAAATGCGGAATTGTGTGACAATATCCTCATTAAAAAGAGAAAAGAAGGAAAATACGTCAATTATTAGTTTCACAAAAGAAGTGAGAGTATTCGCGTGGTAAAGTGAGTGATTTTTCAATAGGCCTTATTTCCATTTTCCACATTGGAGATTTCGACGGAATCAAAAACTGAAACTCTTCTTCTTTTCAAAGTATGAGGTATGTCAACGTAAACGAGGCAAAAGGAGTATGTAAGAACGTAGCCGGTGGTGTTCTGTAGCTTCTGCCCCATGGGAGGAAGGCGTGAGTTACGTATTTTATGTATGGAAATACGGCGTTTTGAAAGAACACTCCTATTGTAACAAATAATTCGCACCCGTGCAACATGAAGAGCGTAATGCATAAATTAATTGAGTAATAATTTATATTTTATTGCTTATGGCTACTCGCTCTTAAAAGTGTATGTTCGCTCACAATGCTATTTTTTTAATTGCTGGCCAACAGAACACTTTTCAAATGAACTTGATTGATGATGACTGTATTAATACCTATTTAAGTAATAATAACGGATGCATCCGAAAATTAATACGCAAAGCGCTAAAAGAAAGATTATTTTACTAGTGATCCCTTGATTTTTACTAAAAAAGGAATTTATGTCAATTACTATTCAATTAATTAATTATTTAATTTAATTATTATTTACGTTTTTTTAAATATTTTGATATATAAGTAATTAGAGACCACTGTTAAAATTATCATTAATTTCTAGTCTTGCCTCCTTAATGTTGTCCTTATAGCGCAAGTCCCCTTGATATATTAGTGTCCTGCTATGATGGGGAGAGCAGTTAATCATAGGTGCTTTGAGATTTAACTGCGCGTACAGACGAAAGCATTTATCCAGTTCATCATCTTTAAAATCCTGAAAAAAAAGCGCGTTTAGGTAACCGCAGCGAAGTGATAGATGCATTACACATTGTTTATTTACCTATTTATTTAAACAGAAGATATCTATTCATCTTTTTTTCAACTTTTCATGAGGGTCAACCCCTCCGGGGGGTCGCGCAAATAATTGTGTCTTATTGCTCAAAGCTTGATAGCTTAAGATGTATTATATTTAATTAGCTTACACGAATAATTTGGTAACTAATATTATAGCTAATATTATTTTAAGTATATTAATGAGATTTCTTTCCAAAAAGAGAGAAGAAAGACTTTTCACTAAAACCTATTGATTCAAATTGATTATTCATTATCTGATAGGTCCAGGATAGGAGGTGGACTTGGACTCATATGTTTGCTAATTTTAGTTGTAGTTTTCTTTCTGAAGTTGTATACTGAAAACGATAGAAATACGATTAAGTTTAAACAGAATAAATCGTATCTACTTCATTAACATCAAGAAATTGGTATAAACACGAGTGAGTTGGAAATGAGACGTGCGCTTAGCTTTAAGTATATACACACAAAGGCGTTTAGTAATAAATACTAACTTTAAAAGCAACAAATTTAGAGAAGATTTCACAATAAGATGGTTAAAGAAAAGGTCACGACTACCAGGGAACAATTACGAGAAAAATTAAAGAACATTTAACAGTTCATTATAATGAAATATATTTTCAACACACTCGCTCGAACACTGCCTTTTTACAATGCATTCCATATCAAAAAGTACTCTGTGATGCATTCTATTGAACACGCGTGCCTTTACTTTACATTCCCGTATTAGTGCGGGAAATTACGCCACAGATGTACTAGGTGGTGTATAGGTACCTACTAGTCAGAAATGTGCGATTTTTTTACTTTCATACCTTTTTATGCCTAAATGTTTTGTGAAAACATATGCATAAGTACCACTGTGTGTGTGGGTGTGTATATAAACTGTATGTAAACATAGAACTATTATCTTTATCTCAGTGTATGTAAATACAATTTTACAAAAAATGTTTTTTTTTAAATATAATGTCTGGCGGCTAACGTCAAGTTCAAAAGTCCGGCACGAAAAAAGCACACACGAGCCCATCTGACATCTGTCACAAATACTTGAAAATACCTATTACTTTTATGAAATTTTATTTATTTTTCCTTTGCAAGTGTGTTGAAAATCTCAGTTTGATACACATGAGTACTTGTGTTACAGATATTCTATTTCACGAAGTTCGTTTTGTTTAAGTTTGTACTTGTGCAAGCACATCAAGTAATATATATGTCAATGAAGCACACATATTGTTTTGCTCAGCAGCGCTCCGGGTCCGGGTCACTAGTGCAAGTTTTGTTAATGTTCAATTTTTACAACGAGTAGGTACCTTCAATGTAGAAACCAAGCGAACACGTTAATAATGAGGTATAAGATGACGTAGGTACGTCAATAGTCAGTTTTATATTTTAGTTTTTTTTGGTTTTACTTTTTTAGAATACTAGGCTTTTCGCATTTTAGTTTATAATGTGCGTTTTTGTCTATACAAAATAAACAACTTTTTATGTTACTTTATTAACAATTACGTTACAGGGTCGGAGCATGATAGCTAGCATTCATCATTTTCGTATCACATGCAGAGCCTAAAGTGATTTGACTAATTTTGCAGAGCACAGCGCAGCAACGTAACAACAAAAACTGTACAACGGATATTATATATTGCATCGAAGAATATTCAACAAAATCTCGTTAGCACTGAAAAGCTGATAAGTGAAAACTTGAACCTGTTACCATTAGCAGCGAAACATGGCATAAAACATGATTGTGAACATGTCGAAAAAAAGGAAAAAGAATATTTAAAATATTTGGACCTTGATGACCAAGACGTTTCCGTAATAATCTACGGTGCTCAGACCTGGTCGCTCACCGAGTCGCAAAAGTTCTGCCTTGGAGTTTGCCAAAGAGCGATGGAACGCAGCATTCTGGGTGTAAAAAGACAGGACAGAATTGGGATCACCACGTTGTGTTCCAAAACGGGCATACATTCAGTATGCCCGTAGGAAAGAAGGCTACCAGGCTCTAATGGGATTGGACGGGCCACAACAGCCGCATGCACGAAGACCGCTGGTTAAAGTCTCCACACAATGGGTGCCTGAAGATGGACAGCGCCGCCGAGGCCGGCCCAGAAAGAGATGGCGAGTTCTGGACGCGTACCGCGAGGGCTGGTTCGAGTTGGCGCGGGAAAAGACTTCCTGGAAGGATTTGGGGGAATCCTTTGCCCAGCTGTGGGTCAGTAAAGGCTAACAAAAAATAAAAGATGATTCCGACGACAGCAACAGCGACTCCGAATTTAATTATTTTGTTTTGTATTGCCTTACTTTCATATTTTCCTCTTTATAATATATTTTAAACAATTATTTTCGTTCTTCAAGATTTTTGTTGCTAACGTTACCTAGGTTAATGCACACAAATACGCATATCGGGAAACGTCACTACTACAACCGAGGCTGAGCGGACTTCGTCGTGAGATAGAATATCTATAAAACGCTTTCGGCTCTAATCCCGCTTTGAATGGAATGACAAACATTGTGCACTTGCATGAAAATGTACTATTATTAAATTCATACCTGTGTCGTACACCTCGTAAATGATTGTACGACCCAATGTATAGTTCTTGGGATAAAATACTAATCCGAATAATGTGGTAGTTGTTGTTGTTTTCTTATTTCGTTGACTTACATACTCATGGCATACCTTTTGATAATTTAATCATGATTAATTTTATCGGATCATACAAACAGCAACAACTACCTATGGGGCCTCTCAAGATATTCTCGATACACATAGTTTAAGTTGTTATTTTTTTTAAGTTTGTTACAGACTACTGTAGCAGACTTAAAAAAATTTGCAAATTTTGAAATATTATGTTAATATATATTTACCCCCTTACTAATAAACGTTGTATAGCATCTGTATAGTTACACAACGCTTTGTCTTCTTCTTTCGAAAGTCAAATTACTGACTAATGAAAGAGAGAAATCGGTTCATCTGATATGATATAATATAATACGCTTATTAGTAAGGGGGTTAGGGTCTCTCAACATTGCATGGTTCGACTATATTTTTTTAACCTCGTATCCAGGATATTTTTATTGTGAAGTGCTTCGTTGGCAATTAAAGAGGTTTTTTAAAATAAGTTAGTACTCAACTGAGATTGATTTGCTACTGATAAGTATTTGAGCAGGTATTTTGAGAGGGTCCTCTCATACGAAGAATAATTACGAAGTGAAATTGTATTGTACAGGAAAAATTTGCTTTATGAATTATTATTACGACCCAGGGATCTGTTATTTTACCATTCCAAAAGTTTTCCAAAATATTGTCGTCGAAGATTTTCTTGATATTTCATTTGGATATTTAAGTATAATTTTAGATAAGTTGTATTGTAGGTACTTTGGCCAGTCAACGTGCTATGAAAGTAAGGGCCGTTTTATATGAATATGTCCGATATTCATACAAAAAACGATGGAAAAAAAAAGATAAACTGACTGAACAATAAATTTATATTTTGACAGTAGGTAGATACCTACTTTTTATATCGTGTCTTTGAAAATTCAACCGTCTAGAGGTAAATACCACATGTAAGTATCTAAATATGTCTCGAAATCCGTATTTTTTGTATTAAGAATTGACATTACCTACATATGTTTTTTTCATAAAATTTTGAAATGTGAATCCTAAGATTGATAGTTTTTATGGAGAATTAACGAAAACTATGGTGCAATAGAAGAATGTACCTAGTTTTAAATTTAGCCCATTTCGTACAGACGCTCTATGACTCCGGGGAGTCTCGCAACAATAGATAGTTAAATGTATCTCATAAGTCGACACTTGATATAATCAGTGAACCTTTTTTCTGTTTTTGCGTTTTTGAGCCATTACGCCCTTTAATTATGGACGTCTTTGTTAGTACAAGTAGCAGTAAATTATTATATATACATGAAAGAAAGAAAGAAAGAAAGAAAAAACGTTACATTGCTATACAGGGTGGCAGGGACATCGACGCGCAAACGTTGTCAAAAGGTTACACCTGATGCCATAAATTAAATTACGAAAGTCATTCATCTCGGAAATGACCGGTTAAAAAAATTTACATTTTTGAGCGCGCAATGTATTGCAAACAGCGCGCTGCCTAACCTACACACACATACAAATCTGTGGCGCGGCCGCCCGCCCCGCAGCCGCCGCGCCGCCTCCGCCGCCCGCCGCCTCCGCCGCCCGCCGCCTCCGCCGCCCGCCGCGACCGGACGAACGTGAACGTACCTACGAAATATCGCCTAACGACAACATTGATAGTACCTACCACATAAAATCATGTTTAATTAGTCTTGATAACCGATAACAATAAGCTTATTCCCATAAAATAGCGATACCGATGAGGATTGATAACAAAAAAGATGCTTGATAAGAACTTAGCGATCCAGTAATGTTCAATTGATGAACTTACCTTAATCTCGCTCATTCCTAATGAGATAGGGGGTAGGTAGGGTTCGAAGTGGCCGCCACCAACCCGCTCGCAGATCTGAGCGCGGCGCAGAGTTTCAGCGTGGACACGGGGCAAAAAAGTGGGAACCTGGACACACTCTTCACGCAGCGTCGCAAACACATTCACAATGCGATCTCTCATTTCTGCTGCGGTATCGCACTTGGTCATAAACACCTTATCCTTGACTAACGTGACCATTTATTTTTTGACTCAAAACGGGACATTGGTTTATTTAGTTTAATTAATAGGTAGTCAATGAAAAAAACACTTTTTTAAAGTTATTTATTCAGACAAAGTCAGTTAATGGATCCAATTTAAAGATATGATGCAACTCCAAACAAAACACTGACACATCCTCATACTCACACACACACTGTCATTTTTGACAGCGCTCACGGTGATATTATTACAATGCATGCTTGGCGTTATCGCAAGATGGCGCATGTCATGACGTCATCTATGACGATTCACGGGATATCGTAATCGCGGTCACGCTAATTCGGTACGGGTTAAGCACGCTCAAATCGATTACATCGATTATTCCTATTTCGGAACGCACCCTCTGTGTTATTGACGTCGTGTCACACTGTCATATTTGACAGATGAATAGGATCCTTATTATGTCAAATATGACATTGTCAAGGTGTGTGGCAGTTTTAATTTGGGCTGCCATCAACAAATAAAATAATTAAATAGTTTATATTTTTTCTCAGAAATGCAGGGGTTTAAAAATATAATTTCGATGGTTTCAAGTTCCATATTTTTCTAACTTTTATTTGGATGTACTTTGATTCTGGTTAGATTTTTCTCGGAATAAAAAACCAACGTCCATGCAAAAAGCGGACATCTCCTTTTCGCGCGGTTTCAGAAAACGGGACATTTTGGCGTCCCAGAGATCATTTTGGGGACATCGGGACACGTAACTATAAAAAGGGACAGTCCCGTTCAAAACGGGACGTCTGGTCACGTTATCCTTGACGTAACCCCAAAGAAAAAAATCTAATGGAGTCAAGTCCGGTGAGCGAGCTGGCCTTGGTTGTGGACCGAATCTTCCAATGCACCGGTCTCTAAAAGATACGGTGAGGCAGCTTCGGACAGGAAGGGTCACGTGTGGGGGAGCGCCGTGCCGTCGTGTTGGAACCATGTCTCGCGGAACACAGGCACCTCCTCGATTATTTCCTTGAGAGTTGTTTTTAGGAACTCGTGATATCGTGGCCCGTTTAGTCGTTCAGGGAGAAAAATGGGTCCAATCACGCGGTCTTTATAAATACCGGCCCACACATTTACCGACCATCGAGTTTGGTGCCTGAAGAATTGTTCAGGTCTGGAAGGCATTTTGAACGTCACTCTCAAACACACACGACACACACACACAGAGAAAGGTAATTACTTTTGATTTTAAAAACTACGCTAAGATCACAAATTCGCGACAAACAGCACGCCCGTTTGCGATCAACGAAATCTAGGAACTGACAAAAATCCGATAAAATCGGCGAAATCAAAAGAAATGTACTTAGCTGATCTTTCTTTCAATTTGCCACACTTGCTGCCGACAGTTAGTACTTGCATTTATTCTGTGAATACACCGAACACAGATCAACAAAATGATAGAGTGTACAAACACATTTAGTTGTACCTAGGTACCTACTCACGAAATTAATTGCGAAAATGGATGTATTATTTTTTAATGAAACAGTAAATTACATTGTTGAATTGCATTCAAAACTAAAATTTATGTAGATAATAAAAAAAAATTTAAAAATTACGTGACTATCAATACACTTCTACACGTTTTTTTTAAATCTTCTTTACTTAAATCGATGAAGCTTTAGAAAAATAATTATCCCCATAATGAATCTAAAATAAAAGTAGTAAATGGGTCATTCATTTATGTAGATGATTAAAATGCCTCATGTGACGCGTCTGTTAGATTCATTGGGATACGTCGCATAGCTTCTTACGAGACCGCTCGCCGCCGCCGCGCCGGCGCCGCCGCCGCCGCGGTCCCTTTGTCGGCATTTGAAAACGAATAGCGTCAAGGTACTAAGCCAGTGTTGACCTCGCAAATGAACTTTTGCAAACAGCTGATCAGGTAGCCCTTTCGAGTTTTATTTACATTGCTGTTTTAAGTGAAATAAGTGAATTTACTATTTTTTTATTAAAAATCTCATTGGGTTAGATAGAAATAATGATTTTATACGGTTTACAATTTAAAAAATTGCAGAAAAAAACGTAAAAATTAAGAAAAAGCCGACGAAAAATTTCAACGCAGGGGGGTCCAGAATCATGTACTGAATCCATGGTAAGCGGTTGCGCGTCGATGTCCCTGCCACCCTGTATAATGTACTACTACTGCAATAATGTGCAGGTACGGCCATTTTAAATTGTTTGCATATTAGGGATGCAAAAGGGTTAGTTGATTAGAACTGTAGAACAAATGTAATGGACAAATAATTTATTGTTGCAAACCGATTAATTGAGTCCTCGCCTGCGGGGTATAGGGGCGCGGGGGTAGGACGAGAATGACCGGAAAAGAATCCGGGATCCGGAAGAGGCGCGGGCGGCGGGCGCTCGTAGCGTGATACATAAGAGGCGAAATGTGCACTGGACAGTTCTTAAGATTTTTTATTAGAAAATTAATTGATGACTTTACAAAATTATGTGAAACAACTATGTGTAGGTAACAAAATAAAATATTAGGTAATAAACTAATTTTTTATATTAATTTTACATATAAACAGTTTTTTTTAGATTTATCAAAATTATGAATCAATCACTTATGTCCATATAATCAATATCTTTCGAAGCAGCCATCATAAGAATAATCTGAATCGTCCTTTACATTAATAATAAAATCAACAAAATCATCTAGAACTCTGTCATGTTTGCAGTATTCGTCTTCGACTTTAATTACATGGTTAACACAATGCTCCCACTTCTCTACGGGATATCCAACAAATAACTCCTCCAAATATATTTTGTTTGGTCCAAATTAGGGTCGATACTTTTTTGTGCTAACTGTCCGTTAATATCACCCCAGACCAACTCAATTGGGTTCAGTCTGGGTGGTATGGAGGCAAACGCAACATTTCAAGACGGTTTCTTTTCAATAACTCGTCAATTTTGTAAATATCTTCTGTGAAATGGCTTTTAATTCATTTAACACGTTGACTGCCAGGCAACAGACACAATAGAAAATCCATTGTTCGCGGTCCGCGCGGTCGCGGTGCCTTAAATAAGTCATCCTTTCTAAGTTTATCATCAAAAGGCATGCCGTCGTAGCCAATCATGCATAGCTGGCTTGGTAGAAGCCATAGTCTGCTTTTCTCTTCTCGAACCGAATGATAAGCTGCGTTATCGATTACTATGACAGAATTTGGTGGTATATTAGGTATGAGTTTTTCATTTGACCATTTACTGAAATTCACGAAATTCATAAAATCGTAATAATCACCTGTTTTAAATTTGGATTTAAATATCACAAGTGCTCCGTCTACAAATCCAGTTTGGCCTCCACAATGTACGTTTATCAAACGGTCTACTTTACCGATATGAGAGACAGCACGCCGTGTTCATCCTTTGATTACCAACATTTTGAAACGTTATAAGACGTATTAACATAAGTTTCGTCAAGATATAAAATATGTCTTCCTTCTCTACGATATTTTTTAATAGTATTTAGGTATTTCCATCTCCACAATGTTATATTTGGCTATTCGATAAGCAGTATCCTTTTAGATCCGCATTTCTTTAATTTAAAACCTAGATTATGTAATAATAGTCTTAAATATTCCCTAGCGCAGTGTAATACATTCTACAAGTACAGCATTCAAATTTTCAGACCTGTTTTTTTTTTAATTGTGTAAAACTGAGTGTTCTTACCACGCCTTTCTTACAAACGTACGACTCGAAACTTCGAGTTAGAACACAAATGTTTCACAGTGAGATTTTGCAGCATAGACCGGCTGTTTTTTAGCTCGTATCTTGTGTGTTATGTACGAAATGAATCATGTCCTTTTATCAAGAAATCGAAGGTACCTACTACTCGACACACTACTAGAACGTTGTAAATTAAACCAGCGACATTGTATGATAGCGCATGTGACAGCTTACAAAATCATAAAAATACAGCTTATTGATTCGATAAATTCCAGTTCCAGCGGTACGATACATTTCGGCTCGTACATTTATGACATCGGTTTCCTCACATTTAACAGTCATTATCATAAAAACGGAGAAGGAAAACATCGTGAGGAAACCGACCTCTCCTAGAACCAAAACTACGTAAACATGTGACATCCACCAAACCGCAATAGTCCCGCGTGGTGGATTACGGCCCACTCCCTCTTACCGAGAGCCTGTGTCCCAGCAGTGGGAATATTATAGGCTGTTATGCATATCATAAACACATGAAAACGTCTCAACGATAAGCCATCATGAAGTGCCGTCATTCTAGTGGAACCAGGGCAGGAGGGGGCCTAAAAAGGCCACTTTGGCAGAAACATAAAACAATTCATTTCAAGCAATTTCATCTGTATGACAGTGTTGTATGGATACACCTCTTCCTAACCCTTCAGGGATATATGGGTGTTAAACTGTCAAAAAGATGAATTGCGTGATAGGAATTGTTTTATGATTCTGCCAAAGTGGCCTTTTTAGGCCCCCTGTTCTGTTGTTTTCTTTATAACCAGTCACATTTTCTAGGAAGATGCTACTTTTTGATCAATGATACTTAGTTAAAAAAGACAATACCAATTGAGTAACAGTATCTAATAAATGATAATGAGTCAAAACTTACAATCTCGTAGGCTTCTATCGAGTTGGCCAGTCTTTCCATTTTTTCCAATTCTTCTCGTTGCCGTATCGATCGGTTTAAGTCCTGAACGTAATTTTTGGCACATGTCTCCTGAATAATAAATGCACAAACAAGCGTCAATTCAAAAACATCAATCTAACTTAATGTCTGCTATTTAACTTTTGGAATTTTATTATAATTAATTGTGATCATTCATTCCGCTGGATACGTGGAAACTTAATTGTGTGTAAGTACGGTAGACAGTTGGCGTACCCCAAATTATACATTTCAGCTCCACATTTAGAAACCAAAGCTATATGTTTGTTTCACTTTCTTATTCCGTATACGAGTACATAAATAGCAGCCCTCATAGTAGATCTCATAATGAGTAATTGGGGCTGAGAGTTACTACAATTTACCAAATGAAAGTTTCGTCGCATTGCAACCCAAAATTTAAATGCAGAAAAGAATGAAAATTACGAGTACCTACCTTTCTATACTTCTAAGCTGGGAACGTAATTATTATTTGTGTGTACTCAGTGTAGCAACCAAAATGTTTTGTAAATATTTTTGTCCATGTGGACTTTTTATTAATTGAATTAATGTGAAGACTGACATTTATTTATTAATAATGAAGGTGTAACTATAGTTTACCATTGCCTGTAAAGAGGTGCGTTCCGGCTCAATGTCTGTGTGATTAATCAAACGGCGCAGGAGCAGACTATACTTCGTCAAACGCTGCATTGGCTTTACCATGATGTCTGCAAGCTGCAGCCTGAAAAGAACCACTGGTTACTTTCAGGTTCCTTTGACAAGACATTTTGACAAAAGAATGCCGTCTTAACCAGTGGAACTGACCTGTTACAAGCTTTCTGCCGGTAGCACCAAGTCAGATAACACATGAAATCTGTGTTGTTCGACAAGGAACGTAAATAGTCCAAGGCTTTGGTTTGCTCATTTACGTATTTTTCATAGGGTTGGAACAAATCCCGGAAGTGCATGAACCCTGGCGCCATTATTTCTGTGTTGAACCTGCACAACAAGCTTACGTTTATATTATTTTAACTGACGAAAAAACGGAGGAGGTTCTCAAGTCGAGACCTATATTTTTTTTAATGATTAAGGTTCGTTCTTGTTACTTGAGTCTACCTCACCATGATAATGGTGTGCTGGATATAAATGTAAGTTGATTGTATGTACTTACGGTGCTTGTTTCTCATGAGCATCAGCAATCATTGGGTAGATGGTGGTCTCCCAGAAGTATAGGCTGGCGTTGAGGACATCCGGTATGTTTGTGAAAAGTTTCTCCGTGTCTATATCCAGCAGCTTCCCGCAGTCCTGCAGTGCGTGTGCGGCGGCAATGAACACCTGGGGAACAATCCAATCGACATTGAATGTATAGTCCATATAGACAACCAAATAAGGTGGCCGTTACCCTTTCCCTTATTTATTTTCGTGTGAATCCAAACAAAACGATGTATAGTCTTACGGTTTGGACGACAACGCTTGCTCATTCAGGATTTCTGTTCTGTAATCAAAGTGCTATAATTCGTAAATAAATTGACCGTAGGTCAATGACCACTATAATTGCTATCGTATTTCTTTTAAATAAGTCTCGTTTTTGGAAGAACATAAGAATAATTTCTAGTAAATTAGGTAGGTAGGTACCTACTCAATTTGTGGACAATGTTGGTGAGTAACATTATGTAACAAGACATAAAAATGATGTGATTTCTGTAAAAATCTAGGTACTGATCTGATAACAAAGCTGAAGAGTTTGTTTGAACGCGCTAATCTCTGGCACTACCAGTCGGATTTTAAAAAATATTATACATTTGACAGCCTAATTCTTGAAGAAGGATATAACACGCTAGAACTCTTACGAGCCGTGCAAAAGAACATAAATCAACAAGACTGCTGAGCGAAAACGAAGTTATACCGCGGACGGGCAATGCGATGCGACGCGACGGGGTGGATCTGGGTAACAAGATATTTCACGCGGACCAAGCTGCGGGCAGAAGCTAGTAATATTATAATATAAATGTCTTTCATAATTCGACATACATTAAAAGACTATATAAAGCGGCTGCAATAATTAAAATTTGAAACAAAAGAGCCAAAATCGTTTGATAGCCCAAATGAATTCTGCGAAGTAGGCTCCGCATTTATTCGGATTAAGCCAAGTTCTCACGATACCAAGTTGGTAGCTTACATTTTACTGACCTTATTTAGTTTCTAGTGAACGGCGATTAAAAGTACATAGCATAAAGTTAACGTTATCTAATTAGATTATGCCTTAGGTTCCACCAAAGTATGCTACACCTAGATGCATATTTGAACTGTACCTATCTGTTAGGCTGACGTGACGTAAGCCTCTACACACCAAACCCGGCCCGCCGGGCAAAACCCGCGTGTTTGGTGTGTAGAGGCCTTCTAGTTATTTATGCAACTGTTGTATCACATGAGTGTTTTAATACCTAATTATGTACAGTTGCATACAAGATTTTATTTACACCCATGATATGAATCCTCTATAAAAGATTCTGAAACCATATTTAGGGTGTAGTACAGTCGTGTTGTAAGAACTCTATGTAAATTCATAGAAAGTTTAGTTGCTGAGTATCAAAGCTTGTATCACTCATTTTTGTAAACAACAAAGTAGTTAATATTTTTTTGCAATATGTAGTATTTTTTTTATTACGGAGCTGTGGTAGTGAAACGCGCGTGCATGACAAAGTTCTTTTTTTGAAATTCATAAAGATACCACGAATTGAGTAGTGAGAATGTAGCTGTTTGATGAGTAAGGAAGGGATCGAAAAAGCAAAGGAGTTGCATAATGAAATTTAAGTACTTAGTACAACATTATAAACACTCGTTTGGATTATATTATGGTTACTATGACACTGTTGTTCTAATTTTGGCAATAAGCTAACTATTTCAGAAACTTTTATAGTAGATTTATAGCATGGGTCTAGATAATAGTACATTATAATACATGTGTGCTATGTTGGTCATTGCACCCGAGGCACAGTGGAACGAATGTATGGGAGCGGTTGGACGTAGACATGTCCGAAAAAAAAGAGTAAAATTATGCCAAACTAATGATGCCATCTTATTCGATTACTTAATGCCTTCATAACTTGTGGTGATGAATTTCTTCATAACTCCCATATTTCGGGAGTAATTTGAGAAAATGTGAAATTTTACTATGAAAATGAGTGTATCGAGCTCTCTCCCTCCTGATTCCGGGCTTGTTTCAAGTAGCGGTCTCTAATATCATAATGCTAATACTAAGAGCTATATTTAATACTAAGACACATAGTGCGCCAAATGTGCACTTTCTGGGATAAAGAGTGATGTTTATTTTATAACACAATTTTTTTATTTTTTGTTTATTTTGTTGATTAAAACCGTTTTTCTAAAGGTTTACCTTATTACAATAACATTTCTGAGCAGCCAATTAGAGAAGATATAAGCTAATTAGGATATATAATTAGGGACTTAAGGTTTACATATAAAACTGATGCACTAATGATTACTGATAAGAACATTGCTATTATTTAATTACTAAATGGCTCTTAATACACTAATTTAGCATGCATCATTTACTAATTATCACAATAACTAATTACCTTGCAATATTTAACAAAGGATACCTGGGATACCTGGATTTTATATAAATAGGTCACTATTAGTAACTTTAAAATCAGTGTTGATTTACACCTCGTTGTATCCAAGCTAATCTCGCAATGTATTTTCCAAATTTTAATACAAATCTTGATATTCACGTTGCTTTATGCGCACGCGCACATAAAGATTTACGCGACTTTAACTATTTGTTCAGTGTTTTAAAAGATAACAGTTGTGTTCAGTTATGTGAAAGTGCTGAAACAAGTTTAAAAGACTGGTGTCGTCGATTTTGCTACCGCATTTATGCAAAATGGACACAGTCTGGAAGAAGCACAGATAAGTTTCGGAAGAAACATGAGATTTGGCTACAGGCTGCAATTCAATGGCCGGAATTACAGAATGAAAATATGGAACCTTCTACAGAAAATATAAGTGACGTCATCGAGCCCATAATTTCTCCTGCTAAATCTGATGCTTCAACTTGTACACATCCTAGTCCTCGTAAATCTTTTGAGGACCTTAGTAACCGACAAAAAAGAAGACGCACTGAAGATAGTCTTTCATGCAGCAGTAGCAGCGCTGAAATTATGTTTTCGGCCGAAAGGGCGCTTCAAAAGGCAGGACAAAGCGATACAGCTTATGTTATGAAATACTTGACGGAGAATCCAGAAGAGGCCTCAAAAATCAAAGCCTTCATTGAAGGTAAATCAATTCAGGTACGGGAAATATCCCCTTTGAAGGCATTGGCTCTTTATGTATCGATGAACTTATCGAAATGGCGCTATAACACTCTTCGGGATTTCAACACTCAAGAAGGAGCTCTTCAATACCCGAGTACTACATGTTGGTTAAAGAAAAAATTAAGTGCTATCCGGCCAAAGAAGATCTCACAGTTACAGAGAGCTCTGCAAAAATCAAATTACAAGCCTTGATGGATTTAACCTCAAGAAGACTTATTAGGTCGTTAGAAACCCCTGTTGATCCCAATCAACAGCTCGTATTGACCAGCAAATGGGGTTTTGACGGATCATCTAGCCAAAGCATTTATCATCAAAGGACGAGTGAAGATGAGCAAATCGATCTTGCTAGTAATTTTATGATTAGTCTTGTACCACTGCGGCTCGTCTCAAAAGGTGTAACAATTTGGGAAAACGAGCGACCATCTTCCACTTCATTTTGCCGGCCAATATTGTTTAAGTTTATAAAGGAAACCAAAGAAAATGTGCAGAGAGAGATGGCTGAAATCGAAGCAGAGATTGAAGCCTTAACTCCATCCACCATCACTGATGGAATTAGTGTCAAACACCAACTGCTGTTGACAATGATTGATGGTAAAATTCATTCCATTATATCCAATACAGCAGCTTCAGTGTGTGACATATGCAAGGCTTGTCCTAAAGAAATGAATAATTTAGAGTTAATCAAAGATAAACACGCAAACGAGGACATGTATAAATATAGCTTAAGCACCCTTCACGCTTGGATTCGCTCAATGGAATGCTTATTACACATTTCCTACAAATTAGACATAAAATCATGGCAAGTAAGGGGTGATATAGCAAAAAGGCAAGTTGATGACAGGAAGAAAAGAGTTCAAGAGGCTGTAAGAAGAGAAACGGGCTTACTTCTCGATGTTGTGAAACAAGGCAGTGGATCCACCAACAATGGCAACTCGGCAAGGAGATTTTTTGAAAACTACACTAAATCTGCTGAACTGACCGGAATAGATGCTATGCTTTTAAGAAAAATCTGTGTGATCTTGCAGTGTATTTCATCAGGAGAGAAGATCAACGTAACTAAATTCCGAGAGTTCTGCTTTGATACTGCTAAGCTTTACGTGGAGTTATACCCATGGTATTATATGCCTTCTTCACTTCATAAAATTTTAATGCATGGGCCAGACATAGTTCAGAACATGTCAATTGTGCCCATTGGTTTTCTATCCGAAGAGGCATCTGAGGCTAGAAATAAAGATTTTAGAAAATATAGAGAGGGGCATTCTCGAAAGCATAGCAGTATCTCATGCAATGAAGATATTATGCACAATCTTTTACTGTCTTCTGATCCACTTGTTACAAGTATCCGTCCAAAAGGAAATAAGTTTGTAAAAAAATCTTCTTTTAAGGAATTTTATGAGCTTACGGATTCTGAGAAAAGTGATATCGAATTTGTTAACATAAATGATTTAGCGGACATCGATTCTGAATTTGAATTAATTGATGATGATGATGATGACGAAGATAATTAAATGATGTTATTGTTTTAAAATGTGTAACTTAGTAAATTAGAGCTTACATCTTAATTATTTATTGTACTTTTAATGAAACTAGGTAATTTATTATCAACTTACTTAAAAGTCATACTCTCATCAGTTCTTGTGAATATTTTTGTTAATATATATTTCTGTATATATATAATATATTTATAGACCTCTTAATAAGTCTGTCTGCGGTTTAAAGTAAATACAAATGGGGAAAAAACGTTTTTTTTTTAAATTTTCATTTCCTTTTATCCCAGAAAGTGCACATTTGGCGCACTATGTGTCTTAGTATTAAATATAGCTCTTAGTAATAGCATTACGATATTAGAGACCGCTACTTGAAACAAGCCCGGAATCAGGAGGGAGAGAGCTCGATACACTCATTTTCATAGTAAAATTTCACATTTTCTCAAATTACTCCCGAAATATGGGAGTTATGAAGAAATTCATCACCACAATTTATGAAGGCATTAAGTAATCGAATAAGATGGCATCATTAGTTTGTCATAATTTTACTCTTATTTTTCGGACATGTCTACGTCCAACCGCTCCCATACATTCGTTCCACTGTGCGAGGCGGCATTATTTATTGATAACGGAGCCGAGTGTGCAATCAATGCACACGCGTTTCATACGACGTTTTTCAACACACTTGCGAGGAAAAGAACTATTAGCCATAAATACCTTATTAGCCATTCGTAACATAACATCGCGCCTGTATTACCCGAAGGGTTCGGCAGAAGTGTATAGTAACACCCACATTTTGCTAGTTAGGTTTAAGTATGTAATAGGGGGCGAGCCTAGTGCCATCAACCAGGCACAAATCCAGACTCCGACCTGCGGGAAATTTCTAATGGAAAATCCCAATAACACTGCCCGACCAGGGTCGAACCCTCTTGGGTTCAGGTCCAGGCCACAACTCAGCAGTCTTAGCCATTCTCCGATGTTTAACTTTGAACTTGGTAAATTAATTATTTAGGATTTGTTAATTATTTATTTGTCCTTAACGTTACCTCTTTTTTAACATAAGCATAAATTGATGTTGTTTTTAAAACTAGGTAGGCACCTACAAGGAAAGATTTCGTCTACCTACCTATTAATTGTTGGCCTTAGGGAACGCGTCTCTATTACACGGATTTTACACAACGACGGATCGGATTTCTTCGTTAAAAGCCGAATGTTATTGAGGGACAGCAACAATGCTGAATTCCTAATCTTACCTGCGTAATACATTACGTTTCAGGATCGTTCAATATCTCATAATGCCTTTGGCAAGCTCGCAGTCTATTACCGAAGCGGACTAATCCTCATGATAGGGATCGTCGATTTCATCCGTGAAACTTCAATTTTGGATTGGAAATTTTTGAAAGTGGTTTTTGCCCAAACGAGCCTCATATTACACGATAAAATATGACTCGCGTAATGTGTTTGGGTTACAGAATTCCTAAGGTTACCCTAGCGTTTAAGTGATTTCAATTTTATAAACAAATGGTTTCTCAACCACATTTAAATTACTTAATTATAGCTCTAAGCTTTCGAGTAACAAGAGTAATTATTATGATGTCGTTTAAACAAAAGTCGTAAAGGACTTAAAATATTATTGTGTATTGTAGCAGAACGGTATCGTAAACACGAGTAGATAAGTAATTCGCGAAAACGTAAACTGAAATACGTCAATAAGTCATCGTGGGGTCTGGGGCCGTGTCCTTTACTACGACTCGTGAAGGGCACAAAGCTAGGGAAGTGACTGAGGGTGATCGATTTCTTAGAGGCCTGCTTCACTATAAATACCAGCACAACAAACATCTTATATTTCGCTATGATATTGTGTATGTGTAAGTAATACATTTGCAACCTAGTACCTACGTGCTACGGAACCCAGCGAAGTGTGTGTCGGACGTGCGACACACGCTTGGCTGGGTTTTAATTTAGCAATGATCATGCCTAACATTGCCTATTGTAAGATGTCATAAGGCTCATGGTAGATGCCAAGCTTATCCCTGACATAGTAATGTGTGCAGTCATGGAAGGAATGGGACAGGACGTTCTAAGAGCAAATTACTTTTATTCTTCTTATCTCCCTGCTTGTAGCCATGAATTGAAGGGCCGCGGGTTGTAAATGTGAACATTTCTTGAATGCGTCGTTGATTAGATGTCCAGCAACGTGAAATTGAAATCAACGTTTATGGTAAAAGCTGATTCTAAGTCAAATTCACTCATTATTAGCCAGGACTGATTCATAAAACTGTTTATTTGAATAAAATGATTTAATTTATGATAATCTCACTGTGTTGTACCTAATTATTTATTCCTGTTAAGTTGATTTATAGCCTTTGTGGTCGTAGCGCATAGATTTACAAAGGTGGTAGTTCGCCCCCCTATAACAGTTGAAGTCTTTAGGGTATTCAACAGACCGAGTAATTAATAAATTGTATTTTAATAGCTGACCGGCACCCTAATTGCGTAACACACTATCAATCTCAATTTGAATCATTTTGAAGGATATTGCTTATCCATTGCTTTATATGTTAGAAAAATTTGTATGCACAACAACGTAAATAACGCAATGAATGTTGTTGAACTGTCAAAATGAAAGCAATTGCTACTGATAGAGTGTTATGCAATTACCCCGCGGACGTTGTCCTGTTTCCTAAAACTAGATCGCAGCGCCGCCTACAGGGCAATTGTGTATCTAAACCATTCAGGGACCCATTCAAACACACCGAAAAAACTTTATCAAAATCGGTCCATCCTTTTAGGAGGAGTTCAGTGGCATACAGACGTATAGAAGTATGATATATACTTATAATTCCAAGTGGACTTAGCCATAGTTTAGTTTTTATAGTTTGGTAGTTTCGGACTAGTAGTTTTGGAGATAAATGGCAACATGGGTTTGTACAAACAAATGTTTACTGCAGCGCCCCCTGGTGAGTTGTCACCGTAACACCTATCTAAGAACATGCACCAATCAAATCCAAACCCATCACTGAAAACCGTATCAAAATCGGACTAGCAGTTTTGGAGATAAATGGCAACATTGGTTTGCACACACATCCTCTCGCCCCAAACACATATTATACCGTCTCCGTACCGTCCGTCGTGGGTAAAAATATTCATAACTTTTAGGGCAATTGAATTATGGCCATGCTGTAGAAAGATTTTTTGTTGGAAATGACTTCCTCTATCTCCGTATTTCGTTTGATCCACGACTTTTTGGCCACCCTGTATATCTCAAATCAGCAAAATCACTTTTTATTAGAAGGGAAACACATTGATATAGGGGAGCAGGTCCATAAAAGTTCGAGATATTATGACGGACGGATAAGCGCCGAACTTTGTTAATTAGATAAAATATGGTAAGCGTTAAGTTACCAGACGTACCTTAAATATACCTACTCTGACATATACCGCCCAGATTTTATAAAGGAAAAAAATAGAACAGTTTTCCTAAAATAACAATATTTTCCGTAAGGTAACTTACGTAATTGATAAAATCGCTTAAAATTCAATCTTCGTAATACCGCATAAAGGAGAATCGGTAAGACCGTACCCAGACAAAAAGTTAATAGTAGCATTATGAACTATGTTGATTTTTGTTGCCCTCATGGAGTAGATTAATTATTCAGCTAAGACAACATGTTGTGTTTTTGAACCTCAAAAAATTTCAGAAAGTTAAAAAGAGGCTCAATTATTTATATAATATACCTATAAATCGTTAGAACCGCAAAAATATTTTAAAGGTTCATTAACTAAAAAAAGGGTCTGTCATTAGCAGGTCAATAAGTTTTTAGAGAATAAGTCAAATATTTCCCTTTATTAAATCAATTTTACTGCCTCGCATATCTTTTTTCTCCAAGTGAATTCAGAGATGCTGTCTAAGGATTAATTAAAATACTCCCTTGTGCATGAAAAGCAGACATAGTTCATATTACTCATTTTTATTTTGGGACGGGGCCCATACAAAACTATCCATTGTTCTTTAAAGTTTATTTTTTATATAATGCAGACTACCCTAGTAAGATAGTCATATTACTAGATTGTGCTCGTATGATAGTCTGTTAGATTCCTAGTGAGGCAGTTATGAACCGCTTTCATATAACTATATTACGGTATATAAATAGTTATATCCCTAGGGATATAATTATATTATATAATTATGATGTTTTTAACCATCTTACTACGACATATAACTTTCGATGTAACACGTTCTAAATGTAGTAGCAACAGTAGTAAATTTCATCCAGGAGTATTTGAGGTTAACCCAAACATAAAACAGAGATGCGGTCAGGAACTTTGTTCTAAAATATGTCGCGGCTGTTAACGTACCTAATGCTCCAAACGAATCTGGTGAAAATGTAAACAAATGTATCAGAAAACGTACATATTATCTTTAGATGCCAATTTGTAGTATACAACTTACAAATTGAGTGCTATGATTGAATTATTATAATAGGTACTTAAACCCATGATTCTAATAATAAATCACCTCAAAGATAATAAGTAAGCAAATAATAACTAATGCCTAATTAATTAATAAAAATATGTTTTTCATTTCATAATTGAGGTTAATTTTAAAACCTCAATTTAGTAATATTATTCAAAAAATATTTGTGTCGCTGTCGACTGGTAATGTACCCAACATTACCAGTCGACAGCGATGCGGAGGAATATTTCGACGCAATATTTTAGTTTTTTAATAGTTATAGTTAGATTAGGATATTGTATTTTTATTTTAATAATTTGTAGTCTCTTTAGTATTAGACGTTTGTACAGACATACGCCAGCAGTCAAGCTACCCGAAACTGTCAAATTTTGACTTGGAAATACGTAAAAGTACCTAACTTACCTGCACTATGGATAGCAAATGGCGTATGTAATCGGCCTCCGTACAGATGAGCTCCCGTATCACTGCTTGCCTCGCCTCCTCGCATGGCGGCAGCTCTGCGGAAAGAAAGTCTTTTTAATTCTTTTCTTAATGTGGGTTGGCAAACTGACAGAGTTGTTGAAAACCATCTGTCAGCAAAATCATGAGGTTTAGATGATAAGTTTAATTTTGTTCGTACCTTTAAAACACTGCTAGGCAGCTGAAATGGGAATGGTAGCCGTAATAGACTTGGGTAAAGTGAAAAACGGGTTATAACTAACAAATGACTATCGGCCAAAAGTAATTTATATTGAGAGAGTCCGACCGGCTTCGGCCACCTTCGGTAAAAAAAAACACCTAAGTTGCGCCGGCCGGCCAGGTTCACAAATATTTGACAAAAAACTAATGACAAATGATCATTTTAAAAACTAAACATTTGACAAACATCTCATTTCGCAAACATATTACTTTTTATGTAATAATTTGACAAAATGCAGATTTCGCAAATGTGTTGACACTTGATAATAGTATCACATTCGTCAGTATCAAGCTATGCATTCTGTAGAACGTAATTTGCTTTGCCACGGTAAGTAATGGAAAACATTACTACATTACATGGATGGCTTTGCGTTGTTTTACCAATTAACATGAATATTAAATATTAGTTTGTCAAAATAATGAGTTATTTACAGAAAGAAAAGTGATAACCTAATGTTTTTTTCTTAAATGATTTGTTTCGTTTTCTGTCAAATGAGAGGACACCGGCCGGCCGCCATCACCAGTAGCAAAACAAAACAAGTTTGTTCGCGTATTTGATTTCAAAGAGTGAGTATTTATGTTACGTTGTTATTTAACAACACAAATAAAATACAGTGAAATAGGATAACAGCAGCCAACATAAACTTAAAAAAATACCATTATTATATCCACTTTTAGGCAATTTTGAACTGAATTTCTTAGGTTTGTTTAACCTTCGGCTTCAGCTCCGGTCGAAATGTGGCGACAACCGATTAATCGGCTTCGGTCAGAAATCCACCTTCGGTTGGACACTCTTGAATAATTCGATTTTCAAAAAGGTTCTCTAGCTCGCTTTAGGTTCATAACGGTTCAAAGATCCACCGTTACCTACACGATTTTTATTTAACATTCATCAAAGATAACTAATTAATTAAAATACCTAAAGAATTACGAGAAAACAGGATGCCTCAAATGCCTGAATGTAATTTTGTGAAGACTTAGCAAATAGGATGTAAAGAGCTCCATGTTTCAATGGACCTATATCACAATTTTTTTACTTTTATTAATTAAGTGCTCTCTCTACTACCTCCTCCTTACTACCTGAGATTTGAATACGGTTAAACACATTTAATTATCTACTTAGAAGAGTTTTTAAAATCCACTAAGATACGAAGGAAATACAATATTATGAAAATAAACCTGTTTCCCAAATAGCGTTGTTAGTTACTGTTATTACTGTTAAGTTACACAATTGTGTAAGGTGCATAACAATATGACGAATAACTAATTATTACAAGAAATAAGCCGTTGCGGGCTTTGTGGGTTTACTGATTAGCGACTTAGGAAGGTATTTAGTAGGTACCCGATGGTTTGTTTTCCTTGAGAAAGTCTATCAACTCAAAGAATGTATTTCAATTAAAAAAATTAAAGGCACTTTTGAATTGTCAAGGGCTCAGTCATTCAGAAAGAGGAAGCTAGTTGAAAATTCTAAAGCATATTAGGTTTCTATAGAGAAGAATGGGTTAGAAATCCCCAGGTATTTATACAAATCATTAATTAACAAAGCACGTGTAGAACCACCTGAACCACCTATTCACTCTTTTTGTCAATTCCTTTGACTTTTAATGCCTCAGACGGTCTCTGAAGATTCTGTTAATTTTATTGGCACTATAATAATATCGATTACGTCGTAAAATCCTAAGTGGTTAACGAGTTAATATCGGTCGAAAATAAACGCCTTGTAGTGCTTGATAACCTATTTATTAAGTTTATAACCGACTAGCTTTTGCTCGCGGCTTCGCCCGCGTGGTGGTCGGATATTATCCCACAGAAACGTATTACCGGGATAAAAAGTAGGTATCCTATGTGTTAATCCAGGTTATAATAAACTATCTATGTGCCAAATTTCATCCAAATCCTATTAAAAGCATAATACTAATGATTGAAATACTATCGTGAATTCATGCAAGCCTATTGTATAGTAGTAGTAGTAGATAGTACTTTTTGTTAGAATACTGCTCAGAAAGTCGGGTCATTATTTAAATCATGATTCGAAAGACGATTATCGCCATCTAGCGTCCTAAAGCAATTGTGACCGTCGAATGTTCTATTTGTTCTTTTCCTCGGAAATTGTATTTTTTTTCTGGATGAAAGGTTATCTTTTCTATAGACTATACCCCTGACAACGTGTATGCAAAATTTCATGATGATCGGTTTAGTGAATTAGGCGTGAAAGGTAACTAACTAACAAACAAACTTACTTTCGCGTTTATAATATTAGTTAGGATAACGGTGGTGTGGAACCTAAGATAGAAACACGCTTGTACGATACTACATACAGAAAGCAAAGCTAATAGAAATCTGTATTTTGCCGAAAACTTTGTGGGCTACTAGGGAATGTGGGGCATTATGAAAGAGTGCAGTTTGCACATTCACAAACACTTTTTTCTTTTTTTTTAGGCCGCATTGTATTCGACTTTTGATAAAATATAAAAAAAAATACCGCCACCCCCGTATCTCCGAAGTTTGCATAGATAATTTTTTGCATGTGATAGAAGTTTATGTAAAGATTACAGGAAAAATAAAACGATGTCTCTATATAGCACACTTTTTCAGAAATCATCAACAAAAATTACACTAGTTCCACTATCGGTCAAGAGATGGTGCTGACGTAAAACTGCAATATTCTACACCGCAGTGCACAGTGTTAAAATTCTCTGACGAATAAAGGCCTCACCGATGGAAAACATTTCTCGTTTCACAACCAAAATGTACTACTTCCTACCTACTCGCAGGTTGCTTTGGGTGAAGCACAGTTGTAGTTTTTTCTGGGCACAGAACCTGTGACAGAACTATTTAGCTACTTACTAAAAATGAAGCTCCTAATAGGCTGGGAGGTTACTAAATTAATAAAGATAATATAATAAATAAATATGGTACAGTACCTGATCAGTGGCGTATTTTAAGATTCAGCGCCCTGGGTCTGTAAGGTTTGACGCTCCACAAATTATCGGAAAAAAGCAAAAACTTTTAATGAGATATAAAATAAAATCCAGCAGTGTGTCGACGATGGCTGAGAATGATTATAATAAATGAAAAAAACCAGTCAAGAGCGAGTCGGACTCGCGCACCGAGGGTTCCGTACCATCATGTTTTTAATTTTTCGTCAGCGATGCCTATATTCGTCAGAGAACTTTAACACTGTGCACTGCGGTGTGGAATATTGCAGTTTTACGTCAGCGCCGTCTCTTGACCGATAGTGGAACTAATGTAACTTTTGTTGATGATTTCTGGAATAGAGTGCTATTTAGAGACTTCGTTTTATTTTTCCTATAATCTTTACATTAACTTCTATCACATAGAATAACTTCAGATTTTTCTCTTTGCAAACTTCGGAGATAAGGGGGGACCAGAATTTTTTTTAAATTTTTCGTTAAATTCGAAAAGTATGCGGCCTAAAAAAAGAAAAATGTTTGAGAATATGCAAACTGCGGTCTTTCATATAATACCCCACATGCCCTAGTTAGTAGCCCCACTTCGAATTTCTCAGACCCCCTTTCAGTCCCTGTTGCAAAAAATATACATATATTTTTATTTCTTTCTTATTTGCAAAATAGTTGGGGCAAACGTCATCTAAAACTATTCCAAATTTCAAGTTGATAGCATTAGTAGTTCTTGAGATATCCAGCTGTGACAGACAGACAGACTGAGTCTCACCATAAGGGTCCGTTTTACCATTTTGGTACGGAACCCTAAAAACTAAAAAGTCCATACAAAGAAATATACTCCATATATTTCAATATTTACATTTTTTTTCCGATGAGCAGATTGGTTAGCAAACTCATTAATGACACTGTCATAATTAACCGAGTTTGTAAAGTCAGCTTCTATATTCAGAATACTCGTAGCTAAACTGTTTAAACGTTATTCGCGTGAACGGGAACGTAGATAATTCTTTTAAGTACTTACCTACGGATTTTTTTAAATTATTTATTTCTTCGTGCCTAGAAAGTCAAAAAGAAAGGCGTACAAAGCTGAGCGCGAGGTGCGGCCTGCACCGCCCCTCGCAGGCTGCCGCTCTGGGCCATGGCCCTTTTGGCCCTAGGGTAAATACGCCACTGGTACTGATAGAACGCGTTTAGTTGCTTCTATGGACGATAGTCTGGTTTATACAGGATGGGTATTAATGAACCCTCAAGAATTAAGCCAGGGGTTGAGTAGATAGTTTTTGGAAAAACAATAATATAACGCGAACCTATTTCTAACCGCTCCCGCCACAATCCACGCGCTTCTGGCGGAAACGCCTCTCGTTCCCGCCCGGACAATGAGAGCGAGTCAAAGCTTCTAGAATATTCTAGAAGCTTCCTTTATAAACATTCGACGCGCATACCTTTTTTGACAATAGTGTCGTGTGAAGTCCATCAACTGGACTGCGCACCGAAAGAATTTATTTTACGAGTCTTTATCACCGCCCCAACCCTCGTTGTTTTATATGTATATCATTGTGTGTATGTTAAAATAATAAAAAACTTCCTCCCATACATTGCCTCTGCTAGTTGACAATAATGTATGAGAGAATGTTTCTTTTTGTATTTTTTTTTTAAATATTCCTAGGGGTGTTTACTTAGACTTCCTCTAGCTGACTTCTTGACGGTTCATTAAAACCCACCCTGTTCTTGTAGTATAGTATAATTATAATCAGTCACCAAAAAGTTCATTATAATTTATATATAATGGAGGCGGTTGGTTCGGTGTCGCCCTGGCCGGAGCCCTTAAATTATTGAGGCATCCACAGGCAAGCCCGCTTAAGCAGACGACAACCTCCTATGTAGAACTGCGATATGGCATTTACAAAAAAAAAACGGTGTCGTTTTCAGTCAGATTCCGAATTTCGATGCGTGACGGGCCGTCGACGTTGTCACGTGTCTTGCGAAAAAAAATTTTTCGGAATTAATTTCTCTCGTTTTATGTGTTGCCTTATAATTATTATAGATTATAAAGTGAGTAGGATATTGTTGCTAGGATTGCGGAAGATTATTAGTGAATTCCTAAATACCTACCTATTTTCCACTGCTCTTTTAAAAAGAGAAATCCCATTTTGTTAACCGACTTGAAAAAAGGAGGAGGTTATATGTTCGACTTTATGTATGTTTTTTTTTTTTTTTTTTTTTTTAGTATGTTCACCGATTTCTCCGTCATTTGTGGATCGATTTCGAAAGTAATTTTTTTGTTTGAAAGGGTATACTCCCAAGGTGGTCTCATTGTCAGCAACTTGGAATCTGATGAGAGGATCCCATGGAAATCGAGGGAAACCCTCAACTTTTTTTGGCAAACCTATAGCGATTTGGATATTTTTTAGAGTAACTTGAAGGGTATACTCCCAAGGTGGTCCCATTGTCAGCAAGTTGGAATCTGATGAGAGGATCCCATGGAAATCGAGGGAAACCCTCAAATTTTATTGGCAAACCTATAGCGATTTGGATATTTTTTAGAGTAACTTGAGCATTTGCTCTCGGAAATCATCATTTGGTAAAGTGGAGCTGATGATGAAGACTACAGACGGCCATCGGAACTAATCAATGATAAATATTTCACGGGTTGCGATTCGATTACTTTAATATGGTTGCTAAGCAATTTATGCTCGTCACAATGCGTGTGGTGGTGGAGTGGAGTTCTTCAGGTTCTTACCAGGAGAACTCCTCAAAAATTAACGTCCCAGCATCGGGAAAAGCAATATTTTGTAAAAGGTGATGAGCAGTTGACGTTAGGCTATTGGAACTTAGATAAATTACAAACTCTCTCACTAAAAAGTGAAAAATAAAAACATTTTTACAAAAAAAAACAACCGACTTCCAAAAAAAACTACAAAGTGATAAATAACTTTTATTTCGGAAGTCGGTGTCAATAAACGAAAATGCAGAACCAACGACACCGACTTCCGAAATAAAAGTTATTTATCACTTTGTAGTTTTTTTTGGAAGTCGGTTGTTTTTTTTTTGTAAAAATGTTTTTATCAAAGCAGTACTCCTACCTCTCCACTGATTGTGGCAGGAGACTTTAATTTTGATTTTAATAAGCATCCTAATAACCAAATATCCTGCTATGTACACAGTAAAGGCCTTCTTCCTAAAATTATTGAGCCCACAATGGTTGACATGACTACCTACCATAGATAAAATTTTTACATATATAAACAGTTTGCAATGTGGAGTGGCTGAAACGTTTTTCAGTCACCATAAGCAGTTGTAGCTAAGATTTGTAAATTAACAATAAAGGTATAATAGTAAAGTACTGTCCGTCTGTTCGCCCTTCCACCTGTCCGTCTGTCTGCCCATCCACTTATCCGTCTGTTCGTCTGTACTAATTTTAAAGGACTGTGCGCAAAGTAACACATCCAAAATATTTATATATGATGGTACGGAAACCTCGGTGCGCGAGTCCGACTCGCTCTTGAGCGGTTTTATTTATTTAGGAGCAACTGTAGTTGCTGTGACCGCGACTTTGTTCTCGTGCATATTGGATATTTCATGGGCTTTTTTGCGCAGAACCCTAATTATTTTTCTAAAACAAAAGAAGCCTAAATTACTCCTTATAACATCAGCTATCTGCCAGCGAAATTTCCATCAAAATCGCTCCAGCAGTTTCGGATATTACCCGAAACAAACAGACAAAGAATTTTAATATTGTTTTTTGATATTGTGTCGTGTATATGTCGCAGCCAACTGGTTAAATTAGCCGTTCAGTTAACCGCCTAGCCTTTCAACTAAACGGCGGCCGTTCAACTAACGGCCTGAATGATATTCAATTACAGTTTAGGATGGAAGTCTGTAACCAATCACGCGCGAGCCGAATTCGTTGCAGTAATTAAGGCATTGTACCTCGACCGAGTGGGTTAGGTTAGGTTAGAACTGTGATCAACCGCGTGCGAGCCGAGGGAGGAACCGAGGCGAGCACTACTTCTAAAGGCCAGGCAGTTAACTGAACGGCTAATTTAACCAGTTGGCTGCGACATATACTTTCATACGCATTAGTAAAAGCAGTTATTTTGACAATACAAACAGACGCTTAAATTTTAGTTATTTTTATACATTCCGGGAACTCATTGAAAAGATTCCCGTATGTATAATTTGTGAGTTAAAAGCTCTTTCCCCTTCCTATTTTGTACCTACCTAACATAAATTAGTATTCAGTTTTGAGAATGCTAAAATTTGGTACAATATTGAGTAGAAGCATACTTACAGCCCCTAGAATGCCATAGGTCGAATAGTGAGTAAACTTGAGCATCGTGTATAATAGGCAAACTAACTTCTTAGAGTGCCAAGCTTTAGTTAAGTACCTACTTAATTTCCTACATGATAAAGATATAAACTTATAAATTCTTGTCAGTAGACAATGATGTCTCTATTATAATTATCGCTGTAATTACCAGCATATTCGATTTTTTTGGGTTCCGCACCTCAAAAGGAAAAACGGAGCCCTTACCTCACTTCGTCATCCGTCCGTCTGTCTATCTGTCAAGTTTAATTTTCTTAATAACGAGATAAAAGTTTCGATTTAATTTCGTTGGATCCCGCTTTTGAATCCCATTTTTTAGGTATTAACGATGGGTCCCATTTCATAATAAAATACATTCTGTCTTAAGTTTACGTATTAAACCTGTGGGGTAATGTATAATTATTACTAAAAACAAGTTTCCCTGTGTTCTCTAAACTAAAAAATATGCTCCAAGTAAGCTAAATAATGACACTAGTGCAAAGGAAGACAATTCCGAAGCCTGCACAATCATCATCTACTCTAGATTACGACTCCTCCAATTATTTTCATCCGCTTTGTACCTTTTAAGTACTTGGGTACTTACACAATGTTTTCCAATATTTTCAGAGTAAGTTTTTTAATAATGAGTAACGGTACAGTTAATATTAATAACGAAGCTGGTCAAGTGCGATTTAAATTGCGAACGAGTCCTGAATAATAAATGTACTTATATAATTTAAACATTATTAACATTTGTTTTGAAATACGTTCGAGAGCCAGACTCGGTAAACAACCAGCTCTAAAGGTTCGTATTTTCTGAGGAATCTATATTATGCAAAGCGGTCCGGAGAGTTTCTTCAGTGGATCTCATTACGAACGTTTCATCTCCATAAAGATCCACAGCGATCTGCGACACAGTCCAGTTGTACGAAATGGAAAGGAAATCATATAGACTTATAGACTGAGACCTGTCCGGCGAACACGACTTCTAATCGATTACGACTAATATAATAAACAATTATGTTCACTACATACATAGATTTCATACATAAACACACGCCTTATGTATGAGATGAATTGTCTGTTTGTTGTGTGGGCTTATGTATGTGTGTATATATTGAATACCTGCGTGTCGGTACTGTAGAGAAAATATAATTATAGCCTATTTAGTGTTTACATGCAACCTCTGCGAGTCTGCTAAAAGTTATTGGCATGAAATAGGAGACAAACATTAACTTAGTTTAAGATTAGAAGACATTAGGCCTCAGATTTGGCTGACAAGCCAAAGGAAAGAGATGTAAATACGTAAAATGATTTCTAGGAATTTATTATTGAACATGGTACGTGACAAAACATGGATTAATTGATTCCTCCCGGTACCCTGACAGTTCGTAAAGAGTTTACTGTACCTAATCGATCGGTGCACAGATATACAGGTGTTATTCGGAATATTTATTACGCAAGCGACTGAAAAAACAGCCTTAATTCAGTTTTTAACAAATTGAAGAGCAAATAATTCTTTGAGTTCCAAATTTCCGATATTGGTGATATTTTCCGCCCATTTTGGCATTGTTCATCCTGGACCTTTAAAAAGACAATGAAATGGTACCTATCTATAAATAATAACAGTTGTTTGACTTATACAATACTGAGAGCTGTCTATTGATTTTCACAATTTTTGCCTCTGAATGAGTTTAAAAAAGGAATTTTCAGTTAGTATGAATTCGGTGTTTTTTATTTGTATGAACGAATGTAGTTTTACATAGTATGGTGTTAATACTCTACCACAACATAAGGTGTACAAATATCTCTGTTCCCTTCACGGGCGGAGCATACTCCCCCGCCCATGGCTCCGCCAATTGCGGTGTCCGAAGCGGACCACGCGGACGACGACGACATCCCTGAAGTGACCGGGGTAGATCTGAGAGTGGCGGTAGGTAGGCTGAAGGCCAAAAATACCGCCCCAGGGCCCGACGGCTTGCCGGGTAAAGCCTGGGCCCTGGCCTCGACGGCTCTCGGACCCCGACTGGAGGCGCTCTTAAGCGCATGTATGGAGAGGGGCCAGTTTCCACTCCGTTGGAAGACGGGGAAGCTGGTCCTCATTCGGAAGCCAGGGCGCCCTGCGGACTCTCCGTCCGCATTCCGGCCCATCGTGCTGCTCGACGAGGTCGGCAAGCTCTTTGAAAGAGTGATTGCGGGCCGCCTCGTCGGGCACCTGGTGAGGACGGGGCCGGATCTTGCGGATAGCCAGTTTGGCTTCCGCAAGGGGCGCTCTACGGTGGACGCCATCATGCGCGTGAGAGCCCTCACGACGGGGGACGCGGTGTCCCGGGGTGGGGTGGTCGTGGCGGTGTCATTAGACATCGCTAACGCGTTTAACACCCTGCCCTGGAGCTGCATTGGGGAGGCACTCCGGTATCACCGAGTGCCGACCTACCTCCGTCGAGTAGTCGGGTCGTATTTGACGGACAGAGCCGTCATCTACCCCGGTCGCGATGGGGAATGGAACCGGCGAGAGATGTCGTGCGGTGTCCCACAGGGATCGGTCTTGGGGCCGCTCCTGTGGGACATCGGTTACGACTGGGTGCTGCGGGCAGACCTCCCTGATGGCGTCAGCGTAGTTTGCTACGCTGACGACACGCTGGTCCTGGCGCAGGGGAGGTCGCATCAGGCGGCGGCCGACGTAATGACACGCGGGGTTGCGATAGTCGTGGAGAGGATCCGGCAGTTGGGTCTCGAGGTGGCTCTGCACAAGTCCGAGGCCATGACATTTCATGGGCTTCGGAACGGGCCACCATCGGGATCCCAACTGACGGTAGGAGGGGTTCACATCGGCGTCGAGACGACGATGAAATACCTGGGTCTCGTCCTCGACAGCCGGTGGAACTTCGTGGAGCACTTCCGACGTTTGGCCCCCAAACTGGAACGGGCTGGGGCCGCTTTCAAGCGGCTCCTGCCCAACCTGAGGGGGCCAAACGCCTCCTGCCGGAGGCTTTACGCGGGGGTCGTGCGGTCCATGGCCGTGTATGGCGCCCCGGTGTGGGCGCGTTCACTGCGGCTTCGAGCCGCCCACTACTTGAACGCGCCCCAAAAGGTGGTAGCCATACGGCTCATACGGGGGTACCGCACGATCTCGCGCGAGGCGGCAAGCCTCCTTGCCGGACTGCCGCCATGGGATCTGGAGGCGATAGTCCTCGCGCGTCTCTTTGAGTGGCGCGCGGAGGCACTACGCCGGGGGGAAAACCCGCTGCCGCGGCAAATTGCTGCGGAGCGGACGGACCTCCGGCGCGATCTCATGGCGGCATGGAAAGCGCGACTGTCGCAACCCAGCGCAGGGCACGCCGCGATAGCGGCGGTAAGGCCCCTCTTTGAGGAGTGGCTAGAGTGGCGTCACGGCGCCCTCACCTACCGCCTGACGCAGGTCCTCACCGGACACGGATGTTTCGGGAGGTTCCTGCACATAATCAGGCGGGAGGAAACGCCCGGGTGTCACCACTGCGAGGATCGCCCAGAGGACACGGTGGTGCACACGGTGGAGGTCTGTCCCGCTTGGGCAGAGCACCGCCGTGTCCTCGTAGAGGCGATCGGCAGCGGCGGCGACCTCTCGCGCCCGGCCCTGGTCCAAGCCATGGTCCGGGGCGAGAGGGAGTGGGAGGCAGTCACCTCCTTCTGCGAAGCAGTCATGCTAGCGAAGGAGGTGGCGGGATGGGAGAGGGAGAGAGCCGAGAGGGCCGCCCGTCCCAGCCGCCGCGGTAGACGCTCCGGGCGTCGGGAGCCGCGTGACGACTCCCGGCCACCGTAGGCGCGGGCCTGCGGACGGCGAGTAATGGGTAGCTCGCCGTCCGATCAGGACCAGGCCCGTGCCGGACGGCGCGTACGTGTTCCACGCGCGCCTCAAAGAGATGTCAGCAGACATGGAGGGGCCCGTTAGGGCCGAAGCCTGCCGGGGCAGCGGGATTGTCCGAAAGGGTTACCGCTACCCCGGAACATAAAGGGCTAAGGAAGGAACACGGATGGGTTTTAGTCAGTAAGAGTCTGACACTCCCTTCCGCTCCACCCAGAGCGGGAGGGGTCATTGGATGATTTCCCATCCTTAAAAAAAAAAAAAAAAAAAGGTGTACAAATATTCAAATGCACTGACCTCTATTAAACAAGTTGTATAATACAGGTCAGTGTTCGAAATCATTCTCATATAACTAAGGGCTGATTTTTCCAAAGCCAGATAATTTTATCTTAGGAATAATGTTGGCAGTTCTTCCATACAAAATCTGTCAGACGTCATTTTTATTCTACGAATAAACATTATCTGTTGATTGAAAAATCAGACCTAAATGCAATTCATTTTAAGATTTGAAATTTATAATGAGTTAAATACGAATTAATATTATTATAATTAGGTAGTCGTTACTTTAAAATCACAAAAGGTCAACAAGGTCGTTACGTTTTGTCAAAATTAAGTACATGCCATCTTGGATTTTTACAATATTCCATAAGTCATAGAAGCAATTATCCAATAACCAACTTGTCAGCATTTTCTTGAACATGGGGATGGGAAATTCTTTAAATGAATAAGGTAACTTTTTATATAACTGAATGGCATTAACATTTCTCCCAAATATTTGCAATCTACATTGAGGTACATTTAATTCGTATTTGTACTTATTTCGAGAAAATAGTACGGATTTTGCTTTACTACCTTAATAAAGTTCCTTGATGATGCAGGGTAACGGTAAAATGTGGAGGTTTTTAAACAAAGGTTTGCAGCTGTCAAAAAACCAGACGCCAGATATTGCCCTAACACTTCTTTTGTACCCGAAATGCCATTAAAACTTCAACTGAAAAAAATATGAAAAATAACAAAACAAAAATACCAACACAAATAAGTAATGAGAATATGAGAAATACCAAAGCATAAGTACATATACAATAATGTTTGTTGAGTTGAGATGACTCTTCAGTCCTCACCAAGTGTTCCGTTATTCCAATTCCGGGGCGGTATACCTAAACGTATAAAAATTAATATGGCAGCTGTTCCGACCGAAGAGCGGATTTCCGCTACCTAACTTGGTATTTGTAGACATTTTCCATGTGTTTGTTGGGGACTGAGTTTTTGGCCGAAATATTGGGATTGCTCTACAAAAACTAATCTCATGTGTTCATACGTTTTTGTTAGAAATCTACATATATTATGTTAACAGCGAAGTTATTGAATGGACGTTTTTAATCATGCGCAATAAATTGTGAGATACTCGTGGCAGCCGGGATAGCGAACAGAATCCTAAGTAGCTATTTGTGAAATTGAATGAAAAGATGCTCGCACTCATATATTTTACTGTGGCAGACGTACGCGAGAAATAGGTAGTAAGGATTTTTCAGATTGGAAAATGAATTGACCTTACGCACACGCTGAAATAAAGAGAGACTTTAAGGCTACGCAAAATGGCGTTAGGTAGCGTGATGGCAAGCAATCAGTGTTAAAACTGTAATTATCGAAAGTCGCCTTATGGTTATAATTATGCATATTATTATGCAGGCTTTGGTTTACGAACATTTCTAGGTTGAGAGAAAACGATAGCGTCTAATTTACTCGTACTTACGCCTTAACAATAATATTTGCCTGGTTTCAGAAAATGATTACAGTTTGTTTCTTGTCCCCAAAACCCTATAATTTATTTCCGTATGAGAGAAAACTCAACGACCATATATTTTAGATATTTGTTGTCTAGTGCTTGGAGGAGGGGCCCGTGGCTAAATAATAACAGCCGCACAGGTCGATCGATCAGGTTAAGCTACGCTTGCCACGGTTGGTCTGTGGATGGGTGACCATCTTTACATACCGAGACCCCTCCGTGCCTCGGAAAGCATGTTAAGCAGTTGGTCTCCGCTGTCATTCGTGGATCTTTGACAGTCGTTACGGCTAGTCAGAAGCCCAAAAGTCTGACAACCAATCTTACCAAGGGGTATCGTATTACCCAGTAACTGGGTTGTGGAGGTCAGATAGGCAGTCCCTCCATGTAAAATACTGGTATTCAGCTGTATCCGGTTAGACTGGAAGCCGATCCCAACATAGTTGGGAAAAAGCTAGACAGATGATGATGATTTGTTGTCTAGTGCTTTTAAGTTTCGTCCTGGTTCCTGATTTAGATGCCTTGATGCGGGTAAAATTATTTTCCTAAATATTGTATTTACTTTTATCGTTACTGTTAGCCTACATCATCCCACAGCTGGGTAATGGCCTCCTCCCACAACTTCTAGCTCTTTCGATCCAGGGTTAATGTGGACCACTGGTCGTTAGTTTTGTCTAGCTTGTTCCGCCATCTTCTACGGGGTCTGCCGAGACGCCTTCTGGCTGTGTCAGCGCTCCACGTTCTGGAGTTGTGGGTCGGAATAGCCACTAAGTATGTAGTAGAGTCCACATGGTGGCTATTTTAGCCCACAGCTCAGTGGCCATACGGCAGATTTAACAAGTCCCACTACAGCTTAGCGGCTTTTTGAGCATCTGTGATATGTGTGTTTTGGAGTGCAGCGTGAAGTTGCGAATAAGGTCACGCAGGCAAGCCATGAGTTTAGATTTTTGAATGTGAGTGATACTTTTAACTATTTCCTGAAAACCAGAGTCTTGAATCCAGCATATCACCTACCAAACAGACGTGATGTAATATTTGCACCGACAACTCTAACTACTTCGAAATTATCTTGTTACGACAGATGTATTACATGCTAATAACATATCGAATGTTACTGTCGATAATCTTGAAGTGCAATGACTAATTAATATGATTGAACTACGTAGGATAGGTTAGGTACTTACTGTACAAGCTAAAAACCTATACCGATTTGTTAATTAATGGTCGGTTACGGGAAACGTGTTAAGCATAGTTAGACAACGAAAACTAATAGTCGCAAAAGAATCTAGTGATAGTAGTGACAATCAGTCTAGTGATAGGTTCCTCTAGTAAAAAATTAAAATAACAAAAACATTGAAAGAAAGAAAGAAAGAAAATACATTTATTTAGCACAGACTAGATTGCTACAAAGCACTGCTGTAGGTACTTCCATTAATGTTTATAGAGAACTAGCACTTCGCTCTTGTGTAAATTTCGTATTTTCCCTTACACAATTTACAACCCCTTCCAACTTTTTATAAGTATTTTTTTTTCGAATATGTATAAATATGTATGCTCATCTTAAAGTATTCAAGTCAATTTTCAAGTTGATTGATCAATGGTTTTTTTTTTCATATAAACTGTATAACCCCTATATACAGTTTATATGAAAAAAAATCCATTGCTTCATACAGATAATGGCTTCATACATATTCGAAAAAATCATTTCACCCCAAATGTGGTTGAGTTTTGAAAAATCATTTGTGACTTTTCTATTATTTGACTTACAGGTTATTTATACCAGTTTTTGAGTTAATCAAGCCACACAATAAAATCCCTCCTCTTACACTTACTGCCCTTTTTCATTCCGTTAGGGGTAGATTTACCAAAAAACCCTGATATACGTTATTCTTTACTAACGGTATTATGTTTTTTATTTTCAGTCTCACGTCGTACGCGCCGGTGATACGCCGTGATCTGTCGTGAGTGTCCGGGAAGTCATTGCGACAAACAATGGCTTCAACGGTTGTTAAGTGTTCGAATTGTAACGTCGTAGTAAACGAGGTGCTTTCATTTATTTGTAATAAAATACAAGTAATGGATGAACAAAGTATCTCAAATATCTGTGCTAGTGCATTTTCGGAAGGAGATATTTTAGAGGCTAAGAACTTGTTGTTTGAATCGGTATCAACTGCAAAGCGCAAGAAGATAAGAAGAAGGGAGGGAAAGACTCTGCGAAATATTGACGATATTGTCTGGATTCTAAAGAACTTGGATCCCGAGGAGATTCCAATTTTCGTTGCGAGAGATTTGCACAAACTATCTCCGGTATTGTTTGACCATGTAGATGTCACTAGAGTTTTGAAGGACATATTGAGGATGCAAGGTGATATAGATCGCATTGTTAATGAATATGCAACGGTGAATCAGGTGAAAGATTTAACTGCTGAAGTGGAGTCACTTAAAAAGGCGTCATTGGTCAACAATTTCACTCGGAATGTTAATGTCAAAAGGGGCGCCTGCTTGTTACCTGACTTTGAGCATGACAGTGGGCCAATGGGTTTTTCTCCGATTTGTAGTGGTAACAAATCAATAAAACAAATATCTTCCGAGTCATCATCTTTAGAAAAACAACCATTAGTTTTTTCTAATGAGGGTAGTGCCATAAAAACTGCGCGTAATTTAACAGACGGATCTGTGTTGACACCGCAGAAAAGTGAGAAGGCGAGCGTTTGCACATCACGGGTAGTGGTGAGTCATGAGCGTGTTGCTACACCGGTCGCGGCCGTCGATGTGCCACACACAGTCCGGTCGGATGATCAACAGAAAAATAAAAGCTTTGCGGACGTTGTTCAGAGCGGAGAAGCAGACTCAAGAGCCGACTGAAGAATGGAAGTTTGTGCAGAGGAAGCGGCTGAGAAATCGTTTTTTGGGCAAATCGGGAACAGCTATTGTGAACGCTAATACCAATTTTAGAGCAGCTGACATTAAGATTCCAATTTATATTTCTAAAGTGTCATTGGAAGCGTCTGTGTGTGATGTCAAAGCATATATAAACAACAAGACTAATCTAGACGTGCATTTAGAAAAAAATGAATATGAAAACAGCGAAGGATTATAATGCATACATTGTTTTCGTTCCTAGGTCTAAATTGGGAATATTTTTAAATGATGACTTTTGGCCTGATGGGGTGCTATATCGCCGTTTCGTTGAATTTAATCGAAACTCAGCGCAGCGTACCGAGCTTTAACTGTAAGAGTGTCACGCGTTCAGTTGAATGTGTAAGGAAATTGTGTCGATCGGCTGACATTGTTGCGCTTCAGGAGACGTGGCTTCTTCCACATGATATACCGTTCCTGGGTACCATCGATGACGCGTTCTCCTACACCGGTAATTCTGCAGTGGATACGTCTGCCGGGATTATTAGAGGTAGACCATACGGTGGGGTTGCTTTGCTGTGGAGAAAGTCAGTTTTTCCGTCGGTATAGATTGTGGTGTGCAGAAGTGTGCGACTCGCTGCGATTAAGATAGTGATTAACGACAGGTCAATTCTAGTTATAACTGTGTATATGCCAACCGATTCATTTGAGAATTTGACTGAGTTCACTGAGTGTTTGAGTGAACTAAATGCTATAATTGAGAGTAGTGACGTGGAAACCGTATTTATTCTTGGGGACTTCAACGCGCACCCAGATGAGCAGTTTTCTTGTGATCTATTAACTTTTTGTGCTGAACAGATGTGGTCGTGCGTAGACATGGAACTTTTATCTCCCGATGCGTATACGTTTATTAGTGATGCACACGGGTGTCGTCGCTGGCTCGATCACTGCGTGGTGACTGGTTCAGCGCGACGCTCGATAGTTAATGTGTCTATTATGTATGACACCTATTGGTCTGATCACTTTCCCTTACTGGTAGAGAGTAATTTAAATGGAATTTTACCTAAAAATAAGATAGTTACCTCGTCGTTTAATAAAATAAATTGGGGCACTAGAAATAATAAACAAATTGAAACTTACCTTAATTATTGTAACTCAAAGTTAAAACTAATAGATTTCCCATTAGAGTTTACGCATTGTGCCGATAGAATGTGTGATAATGAGGTCCACAAGTTAATCATTAGTAAATTGTATGAAAGAATTGTAAATGTTTTGACCAAGGCAGCTGAGTGCAGCTGTAATAAACGTGTACCTAACTATAGAAAACATAAACACGTACCAGGTTGGAACAGGTTTGTCGGTGGCGCACATAGGAGGGCTCGACTTTGTTTTCAAACCTGGGTACTTCACGGTAAACCTAGCACTGGCCCTGTGTTCAAAGACATGCGTGAAACTAGGAAAATATTTAAATCGAAATTAAAATGGTGTCAAGATAATGAAGATCAGATAAAAATGAATAATATAGCTGAGCATCATGCTAAAAAGAACTTTAGTGATTTCTGGAAAAATACAAAAAACCTGAACCCAGTGTCGAGCCTCCCTGTGAGTATCGATGGTGCACATGAGCCTCGGGACATTGCCTGTGCCTTCCAGCGTCATTTCAAGGTGGAATCAACGCTCGGGCCGGCGTCGCAGGTGCTTGCTGCTGGGGTTTGCCCTGGGGACGTTACCGTTAGATTCTCTGCCAAGGATGTGGCTACTGTTATTAAGAAGATGGTCAGGGGTAAGTCCCCGGGACATGATGGGCTCAGCATCGAGCATCTGAGGTACGCTGGTGTACATCTGCCAAGAGTTCTCGCTTTGTTTTCCAACTTGTGTGTGAGTCATAGTTGCTTGCCTGATGACCTAATGTACACCATAATAGTTCCTATTGTTAAAAATAAAACTGGTGATTCTGTTGATATTTCTAATTATAGACCTATCTCGTTAGCAACAGTCATAAGTAAGGTGCTGGATAGTTTGCTTGATCAGCAGTTGGGAAGGCACCTAAACCTGAATGACGCTCAATTTGGCTTTAGGCCTGGCCTGTCGACTGAGAGTGCTATCCTCTGTCTTAAGCAAACTGTTCAGTACTACACTGCCGGGAAGGCACCTAAACCTGAATGACGCTCAATTTGGCTTTAGGCCTGGCCTGTCGACTGAGAGTGCTATCCTCTGTCTTAAGCAAACTGTTCAGTACTACACTGCCAGGAATACACCAGTATACGCATGCTTTTTAGACCTTTCAAAGGCTTTTGATATGGTGTGCTATGATAGGTTATGGCATAAGTTGCGATGTGAGACGAAATTGTCATGTGATGTTATATCGCTGTTTGAATATTGGTACAGTCATCAGCAAAACAGTGTCAGATGGGCGGGGTCGCTTTCGGATGTATACAGGTTGGAGTACGGCGTGAGGCAGGGGGGGATAACCTCGCCGCGGCTCTTCAACCTGTATATGAACCAGTTGATTGGGGAGCTCAGCAGCACTAAAGTCGGTTGTTCTATTGATGGGGTTTGCATAAACAACATCAGTTATGCGGATGACATGGTGCTGCTGAGTCCGTCGCTCTCGGCACTCCGAAAACTGTTGAGTATTTGTGAAACTTACGCGGAGGCCCATGGGCTCAGATACAATCCAAAGAAGAGTGAATACATGATCTTTAAAGCGGGTGCTAAAAGTTACTCAACTGTACCTCCTGTCACTCTTTGTGGATCACTTTTGAACAGGGTAAATCAGTTCAAGTATCTGGGTCACTGGGTCACTGAGGATTTGTCTGACAATGCGGACATTGAGAGGGAACGTAGGGCGTTGTCTGTCCGGTGCAACATGTTGGTTCGCAGGTTTGCGCGTTGTTCTTCGCAGGTGAAGGTAACCCTATTCAAGGCGTACTGCCAGACCTTCTACACGTGTAGCCTGTGGACCAACTTCACTCAGCGGGCGTACAACGCGCTACGTGTCCAATACAACAACGCGTTTAGGATTCTGTTGGGGCGGCCACGGTTCTGTAGCGCGTCAGCGATGTTCGCTGAGGCTAGAACTGATGATTTCCACGGTATAATTAGAAAAAGGAGTGCGTCGCTTCTGCGCCGTGGCCGTGGCGGCTCGAACGGGCTCCTGAGTGTGTTGTCCGGGCGGTGGGACTCAACTTTTTTGCGGAGGTGGCTGCAGCTGCATGCAAGCGCCTGCGTTTATTATATAATGTAATGTGTGTTTTAAATTCGTTAATTTTATTTTGGTTTTAATTTTATTTTAGTTTGTTTAGTTTTTAATTAATTTTGGTTCTATTTCATTTTTGTTTTTAATTTATTTATTTAAATTTTTGAGCTTAATTTTGATTTTAATTTTATAAGTTTTGCTATACCTATGGATTTTTGTATTTTTGATTTTTATTTTTATGGATATTTATCTGAAATAAATGATTTGATTTGATTTGATTATGTATAAATATCGAGTTTCGAGTTCATCGGACCACGAGTTAAAATTCTTCCATACAAACTTTACTTTACTACACCCCCTAGTCCCCCTTTAAGAAGTAGTTTAAAAAAGACAAGAAATGACTAAGTACTTAACTTTATTATTTACTTAGATAATTATTCGTGGCTAGTTTCAAGTTTATTAACTCAAGGAATAAGATTATGCTCTCCGGGGCAGCGGGATTGTCCGAAAGGGTTACCGCTGCCCCGGAACATAAAGGGCTAAGGAAGGAACACGGATGGGTTTTAGTCAGTAAGAGTCTGACACTCAATTCCGCTATACCCAGAGCGGGAGGGGTCATTGGATGATTTCCCATCCTTAAAAAAAAAAAAAAAAGGAATAAGATTATTCATACAAACAAAATCCCCATTTCCACTCCCTTAAAGGTCAAATTTCCAAAAACCCCTTCGTATTCTTAGTGCTTCCCTACATTATAAAAGGAAGCCGTGTGAAAAATATCACGTTCCTAGTCCCAGTAGATTCGGTTGTGGGTTCAAATGTCAGTCAGTCAGTCAGTTTCTCCTTTTACATGGTATAATATATGGTGGTGGTATAATATAGATAGATGATTAAATATTTTATGCAAGGTTAGCGGTAAAATAAAATTTGCAATATAAAAATAAAAAAGTTAGATTTACATAAACGACTACATCTCTTGAGAAGTAAGTAAGTGCTTTAGTAGGGACGTAATGGAAGATCTTAGCGGAGGCGGAGGCGACCGAATAAAGAAAAAAAAAAAACCAGTTATCAAAATTTTGAAGGGGCCATACTGTATTGTTCGGCGCAGTCTTGGAGATTTCTTAGTGGTTCATAAATTTTTCCGGCTCCACCAAACAGTTGCTCACTTGGCCACTCAATATTTTTTGTGATTAACTCTAAACGACTTATTATTTACCGGGACTGACGTTTGACCTCATGCATTACGCAATGTACTCGTATGGCTGGGCACTGCACTACTTCAAAAACAGAAGTAGAGAATTTTATGTTCCACAATTTGATTAAATCATTGAAATCATGGGAAGCGACATATTTGCAAGATCAGATTTTTATGATCTTTGACCATGAATACCGTAAGACACACACGAAATTTTATGTGACTTTCGAGACAACTTTTAGAATGATAAATTAAAGGTTTATACAAGTTTACAGCTTATTATCTCTCATTCCGAAGTGCAACCCCTATAAAACAATAAAAAGAAAACAATTATAAAAGAAACAGGAAAACTTCTAGGCTTCGATAAAGAATACTGTAGAACAGAAACATAAACTCATGATTGTTCAACTGACTACGTTGTTCCTACTTGTACATACTCGTACCAATGTATAAATATTCTTTTAAAAAATCACTAACTTCAGATTATTAGGTATTCAGATATGTGCGTGATATGTTATGTTTGCGATATACGTAGGTTAATGCTAAGGCCTGTGTATTACCTGAGAAAATGTGTAAACAAATCCGCGTGAAGAAATAAAGTCATTTCATGTAGGTACAAGTCGTTTTAAAATAAGTAAAAATATGTTAGTAATTCGGGCTTATCTATTTTACATATCAAAGTCCTGACTGACTGATATATTAACGCACAGCTTATACCGCTGGTCCTAGAGACATGAAATTTGGATGGTGTGTTCTTTTAGAACACACAAGGAATTCCGAAAAACACAAAAAAGTTTTTCGAAATTCCTCCCCTAAGGGGGTGGATGGGGGAGGCTGACATTTCACGCGGACGAAGTCGCGGGCAGAAGCTAGTTCTAAATATTTTTTATGCACAAAATAAGGCCCTGTTGTTTTGTTAAGGCGCTAATACCGAACCTAGTGTATTCTTAATCGAAGCCAGATTTCCAGGATTATCTCAACATAGATACCTGGAGTATCTAACAGAGGGATGCGCTAGGTAGGCAGCCAACTAAATTCAAACTTACGTTTTTTGTAATTTGCAGGTCATTGTCAGATTGTACGGTGATTAAAACATGAATATCGATCATAACAAATACGCCTTTACAGAATTATTATCATTAAAATCATCAATTCAACCCTTTTACTCAAGTTCATAGAATCCTATTGATTGATGTTTCACGAAATAGTAAATGTGTTGTATTAATTCAAATTACATGTAATGTACTTGATTATATAATATGACTAATATAGTAATGCTACACGATGCAAAATATGTACCTACATAAGGATAAATTATGTTAATCACATATTTGATCAAAAACATGTAGCCTGTAGACTTCATATTTTAGGTATTTGGGCACTGACAATCGAAACAGTTTCCTTTAGCCGATACCTAAATATTTTTTTTTTTACAAAAAAAGAAACAACTGACTTCCAAAAAAAAACACTACATAGTGAAAAATAACTTTAATTTCGGAAGTCGGTGTCGTTGGTTCCGCATTTTCGTTTATTGATACCGACTTCCGAAATTAAAGTTATTAAGTTATTTTTCTGGAAGTCGGTTGTTTTTTTATGTAAAAAAGTTTTTATTTTTCACTGTTTACGATGCGCCACCGACCATTTTGTGGATAATCCATGCCACAGTATAAAATATTTGCAGTGGATCAATTGAATTAGTTTTTCTTAGGTTTACATTTTATGTCGACAATGTAAACCGAATCCTATCGACTTGCCTATCCTATTGACCTGCGAAAAAGTATGTTTTAAGTGAAATAATGCGCAATACTCTCACCCTGCACTGTATATATTAAAATTAATTGATTGCTACAACATAGCACATTGGTACTTGGCACGATATCTACCGGCGAAGATATCTTCGCCGGTAGATATCGTGCCGATTGTCGGTCGCTGTCTTCGACGATACATGTGACTATAACAACACAATGTAAAAGCGTTTACGAGGTACTAAACGTATGCGATAATCTGACCGTCGATATCGTGTCGATGTTGGGTCGGTGTCGTTATCGAGCAATGTGCTATGTTGTAGCAATCAATTAATTTTATTAATGAAACAAAGGCGTAGAAATGTATTTTCATACAAAATTAGCTTTTGCTATTAGTATGCTATATCCGAATGTTTGCATTGCGCTGGAAGCCAGGGATTGGATAAAGTGCTGCGTTTGTATCCATGTTTATTTTAACGCCCAGAGCTACACAAAGTTGGCTCAGTTATCAGCAGTTGGTAGCACCTGGGACAGGTATGCCGCATGAATCCCGGCTGAAAACAGAACGACCGTCCCGGTGTAGGCGGTAGTTCCCGCCTACACCGGGACGGTCGTTCTATTTTCTTAGACTCGAGTTTGGAGGGACCCAACAGTTGGTCTCTATGTAGGTGTAGACGTGAGCCCTCATGCGACCTCCATCTCTCAGTGCTATCCCAGGGTAATGTTAAATACAGGATGGAATTGAATAGGTGCACCAAATTAAAATATCTTAATAAGCGTAGGCGAGTGATTTGGCAACGTCGTCGAGTGCCCTTTTTTCGTAGGAACGGTCAAAATTAGGTAAATATAAAATACCGCTAGTTCAGCGCGTTGCCAACTTCCTTCAAGTTATGAACTCTGCGATGAATGGATTGCTTATCAGGCGCGCGGTAAACTTGATACTTTAATTATCCTATTTGTAAAAATTCGTTGAAAAAAAAAATTGAAACGTCGTGTGTCCTTTCTACTTACGAGTAGTTTGCTCTAAGACGATTATTAAACGATTTTTTCAAGAATTTAGATTTAGGAATTGACAGTTTATAATGATAAGTATGTAATAGTTACTGCAAATCGAATTGACAGTTTATAATGATTAAGTATGTAATAGTTACTGCACCTCCTATTTCGATTTGGAGCAAGTTTTCAATTTCATCCTGTATAGTGTCACCGATATTTTGGCGCACAACATCGCCGAAACAGCAGGCAGAAGTGATGTATAGACCATGATTACATCACACCTACGTAAGTCCTGCATCCTAAGAACAACTAACTCCCAAAATATAAGCTTGACTTAGTTTGGAGTTGGTCTTGACTTAGTTTCCATGTCATAGAAGCCAGGCTATTTCCGTATAACAGCCACGATTTCTAATTTTAGTTCTAACAGCAGAAAACTTCGCCTGTACTTTCGAATCGAATCTAAGAACTTTTCCTGGGTAAAGTGGGTGAGAGGTGGTGAGAAGTCATGCCATATTTCTAGTGGGTATATGACGATGATGTATGTTTGTAGTTAACAAATGGTTTCGATCTATGATACTCGTATGATAGGAGTGCAGAAAATATTGCGAGAGCGATCACGTTGGAATTAATTATTACTTCATTTCGGTAGCATTTATTTTATTGGTATGATGTAGCATCCCAATCAAATAAATGCAAACGAAATTAAACACAATTTAAAATAAAAAAATTCAGTTATTGCAAACAACAATAAAGTTTACTGACACCAATTTCATCCACGAAATAATCAAACGAAAAGCTTTATATAAACAACTTGGTAAAAGAAGGCATAATTTACTTTGTATTCTAATAACCTACGAGTATCAGTTGTTTAGTAAACAGTCCTACGGTATAGCGGTATATAACGCCAGACGGGACCTGAAATAATAACTTACCTGAGCTGAGCGAGGTTGGTAAAATAGGAAAAATAAATGTACAATTTCTGTTTCGACAGTGTACGAAATGTGATGATTGATGAGAATAGCCATTGGCGGCGGCGGCGGACAGATTGCTGAGCAGCTGCGGCCCGCGACCATCCGCGTTTTATTATGACTATCTACTGTTTCAAATATACCATGGACGTTAGAGACCGGGCAGACCGGTACGCGGATAACGAGCGATGTAAAGTGTAGCGCGAGGTGTCGGCGCGGTGTCAGTGCAGAGTCGGCGCGGCGTCAGCACGGCGTTGCGTGCGCCACGCCTCGCGTGTCACTAATCAACGTGATCGATGCGAACGCACAAATATTGCTCATTTCAATAAACATGAAATCACCCATTACATTTTAAGGTTTCGTTATTTTTTTTTGTTGTACCGTAATCTTAATTTGTTCTCGTCTTACAAGGTAAAAGAAAACAAGGGAGTCCTTTCATTTAATACGTCGAGGTCGTGACTATTGATGTTTTTTAGTACCTAATCGTTAAAATAATGAATGAGTGCTCAGTGGGTAGGTAACTAACATAATCTTACCTACACTAAATTAGTTTTCGCGGGTGTAAAGTCCATAGACGAGATTTTTTCGAATAACTTTCCTTTTTCCGTGGGAGTGGAGTGACAAAATAATCCATACTAATATTATAAATTCCAAAGTAACTCTGTCTGTCTGTCTGTATGTTACCTTTTCACGCCTAAACCACTGAACGGTTTTCGATAAAATTTGGCAGAGAGATAGATTGCATCCCGGGGAAGGACATAGGGTAATTTTTATCGACATACCTCGCGGCGAAGCCGCGGGCGCAAGCTAGTAATACAATATAACATTTAACATAACGCCTGTAATCCCTGAAGGGTTAGGCACAGGTGTACGTATATAGTGTACACCCACATCTAAGCTAATATTATAAAGAGAAAGTTTTTGGATCTATTTTTGTTACGCTTTCACTCTAATACGGCTGGACGACTTTGGATAAAATTTGACATATGGGTAGACCATGACAATTGATTAGGACATAGGATACTATTTATCCCGTATAGATCTATAGACATACACCTATGCGGGTGAAAAAGCTGGGCGTAACTATAATCTATACATAAAAATGAAATGCTGTTCGTTGCTAAGCGCATCACTTGAGAATTGCTGGACCGATCAGTTTTTTTTTTATTTTAAAATGTTCGCAATAGTCCGAATCTACATAGCCCGAAGAATTGCCAAACTGAAGTGGCAGCGGGCAGGGCACATTGCTCGCAGAACAGATGGCCGATGGGGCCGAAAGGTTCTGGAGTGGCAACCGCGTACCGGAAGACGTAGCGTCGACAGGCCTCCAACAAGGTGGACCGACGACCTTGTGAAGGCCGCAGAAGCTCGTTGGATGCGAGAACCACAGAACCGGTCGAAGTGGAGGTACCTGGGGTAGGCCTATGTCCAGCAGTGGACGTCTTTCGCCTGAAATGATGATGATGATGAGTCCGAATCAAGTTTTCGTAGATTGAAAAGTTGGAAAAGGTTCCCGAAAAATATTAAAATTCGGGAAAACTGAACGTCTTTTTTTCTATAGGATTTTAGTGTGAACTCGTGACCATGTTGCAATTGCAGGACAACGTCTGTCGGGTCAGCCAGTAATTAATAAAAGTTATTATTTATATTTAATTTTCCAGAAATCTCCACGAGTTTAATTAAAGAACCTTTCATAAGCGGCCCGCGAACCAAATAAAACATTTCATTGACAGCGCCGTGATGCACAATGTTCTTAAATCTGGGAGGAAACAATAAACTTATTAACATAGTACCTACGTAAAATATTGCTTTTATAATCGTTGTTTTATAAGAGTAAAGCAAAGTGGTAACGACGTACAACTGTACAAGACAAAGTTGTCATTTGATTGAAGTAAAATATTACTTAATGCTGAAAAAACAATGATGCCCACGCTATACGGCCACCCTGGCCGTATAGCGTGGGCATCATTGTTTTTTATAATTATTTAGAATCTTAGAAGTTCTTTAGTTCAAAGAAGTGAATAAGGTGAAACTGTTTGTCATTCCTAAAAAAATAAAATGCTGCTACAATGAAATCACAAACCAAAACTGTAAATTCAATGTGCCATCTGCCATTCATACTGAAGCCAAAAAGGCAAAAAATATTTTACAAAGTATTATATAATAAAAAAAAAAGTAAGTAATAAAGTAATGCCAAAATGCCCACGCATCAAAATTACTAGTGGATTCTAATAAATATTCAACTTGGTTTTTTCCTATTTATCAAACAACGTTAGGTCGGTTTATTAATAAAATAAAAATTTGCAACGATACTTTTGCGCAGTAATTTATACGGATATGAGGTACCTAAGCATGAAAGTATGTTCAGACATTCGTGCATTAGGTATGTAGGTAGCTACAGAACCGGGAACCCGTGCGAACTCGTTGTAGTTCTTAGGCCCACTGACTTATCTCCACCCAGAGTTATTTTCCACCGAGTAAAATTACCCCTAAACATTAAGTAGAGGTATGACTAAAACCGGCGTAAATAAATGCTCATATATCGATTTATTGAGATGTATGAAAAACAGAAGACGTGTTGCTCCGAAATAAATTGGGGAATGAAGTTGATGATCGGATAGTTATTTTGACAATTAAAGAATGAAGCGTCGTGACAACGAATAAAAGACAATAATAATTACAAAGCAAGTAGAGCTGACGATTCATTACAAAAATCACAACGGTAGATATGTGGTCGAGTCACGCAAACCGGCGGCACTGAAATATTGCAGGCTGGTTCCGATGTCTACGGTTGCATCTGGTTCGTTTGTCGATAGGATTTTAAATTATAGGGTAGTTTATAAATAGATTTGGCAACATCAATACCTTCCTCAATTTATCAATAATATCTGTGGGTATATGCCTATCAATATTTTGTTGTTTTAGGCTAAGCTAACCGTAGAACATAATTTCACATCAATCTATCCAAAACGACAGTTACATGGTAGCATGTTTAAATGCTTACACTAGGGTATTGTTTACGGGGAGATATACACGCATGACAGTAATACAAAGAGCGTAAGTATTTTTAATTATTTCCTAAGAACGAACAAGATAGCAGAAAGACGCCGTAAAATTACCGAATGAAATTAGTGCTTTCAAACATCGGGTTCTTCGCGCTCAACATTTATTACAGTAACAGGAATGTCATAATTTGTCGCCACTACTGTGACGCCCGTCATTGTCTTATGGCCGAGCCGAGCGAGCCAAGCGAGCATAACGAGCTACGCCGGCCATCCCAAGCCCAGCGGGGTAAACCGACCCTTTTCACATTACCGCAACAAAGCGAGCCGGCCTTCTACAAATACAATTTAAATAAGTCGTGTCAGAAACCTCTGCGGTGGTAAATGGGAGTTATATTTCCGTTTGTGTGTCAAAAGTATTCTTGATTCATATAATTTCTCTTCTGCACTTTTTATTTGAAGTCGTTACTCGTCTCGAAATCACCCTGTTCTAATGAGGGGCTTAATGTGCGGTTATTATGCCTATCAGTCATCTTGAACAATAAACTATCCGTCGAAGGTCCATGGCGCACCCTGGGAGTGCTATATACAGTATCTATGTAGGTATTTCCCGGAAATTACCCTGTGGTGTTATAGTGTACCTACCTACTTGTTTTCGTCTTTTATGAATTGTGCTTTAATTAATATGGGGCGAAATCGATAGAACATAGCTGAACATACGGTCTAGACTACGATCCTCAGGTCAGAAAAAGTGATAATAAAATTGGGTACTCAGCTGCCACGAGTTCGGGAGAAATGTATATTGCAAATTAGCAGAATACAGGCGTGATGTTTTGTTTTAAATTTTTGCGATTGTATAGTTAATCGTTTGCGATCATTGCTTATACAATAACAGGCCATTAGGTAATTAAAGACCAATAAACAGCTTGCCAGGTCAACGTTGATAGTTCTTAGATGGACACACCTACTGGATCAAAGCATAAACACCACACGACGAAGATAGACTACTACTACGGACCCCTGAAAACCAACACTCAATAAAATGGACGGCTATCTCAATTACGAAGTTATTCGCAGTTAAATTTCTCGTAGTGTCAAGTCAGCTTAAACTCACATCAGATTCGAAGACCCACATAGGAAACGGCCTGACATTCATAAATATTACATACCATACCGCCCTAATAAGTTGTAGGTAGGTACACTTGTACAAAATGGTGAATGTGCCTCGAAATACTCATTCAGAAAACATTTTATCGGTTTTAAGATTTTGCGGCGGAGATTTTGCGGTGAATTAAAAATAACACTTTTCGGAACACGGAAGGTTTCAGGAAGCGCTTTTTAGAGCAGAATTTTGCTGAATTCAGGGTGAAAAACTAAAATGAGTTTTATATTACTATATTCTTCTCTAGTGAGTCATAATCATCATCATCATCATCATCTGCCTAGCCTTTTCCCAACTATGTTGGGGTCAGCTTCTTCTTGAGTATTTAGTTTAATTCGAACGTTATTCGTAAGTATTACTATGATATCAAAACACAGTCAAGTCTCAATTTGTTTTTAATGTAAATCTTTAGAAGTCGGAGTTATAAAGTAATCCGTACGTTTGCATAAATATTATAAAGTAATCCGTACGTTTGCATAAATATCGTACCCTATTGCATCACGGAGTGTTTAAATTAATCGCGCCGCCGGCGTCGTCGGGCACCCGTATGCGCGCTCCAAGATCTATCGATACTTGTTCAGAGTTATAGTCAATTACACAGTTTTGTTGCCCGTTTGTTAGTCAAGTTTCACGGACATATTTATTTGATTCGCTGATTTAAGTAATTCTTCGTCAGTAGTTCAGAATTTCAGATAGTTTATGGTTTTTCCGTGTCTGGAAGCTTACAAGTAATATAAGAAGTCTCTTTGGATCATACAACTTAAAGAATCGTGTCAGACATCATTATGTTCATGTAAAAAAAGAGTTGATTATGCTAGCCCTTCTTTATTTACTTAATGCTGGCAGAGTTGATAATCAGTTACACAACGAACTGAAAATGTTTTTGATCATAAAATGACAGCATAGTACGGCCATACCTACGATACCAACCCACACAATATCCGCAGTAAGTTTGATAAACCAACTCGTGTTTAATCAGATTATTACAAATTTGACTTCGAACTTCAGAATTATGTCGAAGTATTTTACAACGCCGAAGTTAAAGCAATATTGGATAAAATATGTTGTTTATTTTTCGTATCTGTTTTAAATGGAATGTATTTATACCTACGAATCTCTTGTTTTTGTAGTGGTTGCGTCATATAATGACTAAGTATATGACTTCAGAAATGAGATGATTAAGTATAACATAATGCTCTACAAACGTATTGGGTGCTCAATGTCAAGGACCCCTGCCCCTGACTCCCGGTAGTAGTGTCGCTGTACTAGACGTACAGAATCACTCTCACACTCGACGAACTGGCAATTGATCCACTTTAGCTCTCTTCCACTTTTATAGCAATCTAGTAGCACTTTCAAAACTTCACACATCGAATGTACGTAGTTTCCCGGGATGACAAGTACCTATTCTTACTCGAGCTTACACGCTTCGATACTTAATAATCCTTGCTCGCATTCTATAATAAGTGCAGTAGGTACTTACTTTTCCAATCAATTAACTCTTCCAAGTTATTGGGTGTTTCAGCCCAGTTTAGTAACTCGAAAGCTTCTTCGGGGATGTTGGCGATGGAGAAACCTCGCAGGTCCGGTACGCCGGTGACAGTGAACTCTGCTAGTAGATCTGATAACTCCAGATTACCCTAGAACACAAGAACAGGTTAAGAAAATGACAAATAATAATATGTCGTTATAGCTTGAGCAAATGCCTAAGGTATGTTTGTGTTATGTCGAAGCTGTTTTATAACATTCAATATAGAATGGGCAATTCGATTGTAAATACAAACGAATACATATTCATACCGTCATTAGTTTCCATAGCTGAACAGTATCGGGGTCACGTGGTGAGCAATGAGCTAGTGGTGGACTGGTGGAGTGGCTCGCTAATGCTAACGTCAAATTACGGAAAACATCAGTCACTTTTCATGGCATGCATAAAAATAATGCAATACCCATGTAGGTAATTCTATTAGGCATCTATTACAGCAGCGATAAAGAAGGACCTAGGAAGTTGGATTAAGCAGCGTTATACTAATGCGATTATATTATGGGCTGCCTTTCTTCTCCCTTACCATTTCTGTCCATGTGAAATAATCTGTCATTGTCTTTGCAAGGGTAGATTCGAGATCAATCAATCGTGTTGTTATTTATTGACGAAGTTACTCTGGTTTCATGGCAACTTTATAGAACTATCCTCTCAGATTCCCATTTTCTCAGCTAAGATGATTGCAAAACTTTTGGCTTAATAGGTAACAGCCTAATAGATAACAGTGGGGTTGTGAAGGTCTTAATAATCACACACTTACCAGTAAGGTGAATGATTTTTTAATGTTCTGATAAAACGTTATTTTTGTGCCTACTTACCCCCTTACTAGTGAATATGTATTCGTTTGTATTAGGTATATCAGATGAATAGTAACACACCGGTTTCTCTCTTTCAGTCGTAATTTGACTTTCGAAAGAAGGAGACAAAGTAGGTAGGTATTGTGTAACTATGCAGACGCTATACAAAGTTTATTAGTAAGGGGATAGTGTTTGTGTAACTACCATGAAATGTAACTTAACACAATAATGCTAATTAATTAAACAGTTATATACGAGACATAACAGGTACGGTAAACCACAACTATAGAATCTATCCACATACACAACATTGATATTTGCATAAACACATCTACGACATGCAACAATCAGAATAAGTATTATCTGTTTTAATTTCTGCAATTATATTTTCAATAGCAGATTGTATGGTATGTATACATGGTTTTCGTACACGAACAATGCGGTATAAAAGTGTTAAGGATGGCGCATTTTCAAGTGCCGGCTGGCATAAAACGGCGGCGGCGTCTATTCTATAAAAAATAACTTAAAAATCCTTTCCTCGTGACACTTTGCTTTGTTCGACCACTCAGCGGCTGCCTTCAAGGGCGCGGCGGGCGATCCTTTCAACTTATTTAATATCGAGACCCTCCGCCAAATAAGCTCGGCTGCCGCCGAACAGCTAAAGGCAGAGTTTCATTTGTATGAGTACACCCGTGAACCACTTTCGCTTGTATTTCACTAGATACGAATAGATACAGTCAAACGGCAGGTTTTGTTTTATTGGACTGTTTAGCTCTAAATCGATATCGCTTGGTCGCGGTAATCGTACAACTATGTATAAGCACGCAAAACGCAAAGGTTCCATTTCTTTAAGTTTTTTTATAATTCAAGCATGAGACGCTTGAATTGATCTGAAACATGGTGGGGCTTGAGCAAATTAGAATACACCTGCTAACAAACTTAGATAGGGTAAATAAGGATGCATGCATGATACTGGTATTCAGCTACATCCGGTTAGACCCCAACATAGTTGGGAAAAGGCTAGGCACATGATGACCTTACTACCGCAATACCATGTTTATTTGTATCGTTCGTGTGGAACCCGTAAGACACCACAATATACTAAAGTAACAGCCGCATTTTATAAAACTTCCCTGTACACTTGTACGTTTGTAGTTTTGGTCTCAGCAGCCAAAATATTCAGAGAGTTAGGATTGGAACTTAGCAAGCGACATACAGTTGTCCGTGTGAGAAGGAACTCGTCCTGAGGTCGAAACCCGCCGCCTTCAGTAGCATTACTTTATAATAAATGCAAATGAATAATGTATTAAAGTAACTCTGTACCTTTGTCTATCCGTTTGTTAGATTTTGACTTCTTAACGGCTGAACGGATTTCGATTATATATGACCATGACCTGGATTATGTCATAGGATACTTTTTATAGGCATTCTTTCACTTGAATACACTGCTGTCTTCGAAACGATAATACTTAGTAATTGGTCGTTTGGTGCGTCGCGATGGTCATCGATATTTACCAACATCATCGGGCCGATGATATATAATTATATCAGTATTGAATCAGTGTGGGTATAACTGCCGACATATCAGTATCAGGTTGGTGTCGTTATCTGATTACTTATGTGAAAAAGCCAAATAGGTACATAGGACATTTTAAGTAATACTTTTAGTCCACTACACCGTAAGTACCTACCATATAAATGTAAAAAAAAATCGTACCTAAGAAAAACTAATTCAGCTCAACTACAAATATTTTATACTATGGCATTGATTTTTCGCGAAATGGTCGGCGGCGCATCGTAAATAAATACGTCGCGCTGCATTTGAGGGAGGCGGAGGTAGCGTTTCAAAGGCCTACAGGCCCGGAAAACCTCGCCTTAATAGCATTAACGGTCGGCCGAAAATCGGTTATCAACGTGATACTTGCAAAATCATAAGAATGCGCCGGTGTGCGTTGCGAGTGGTTGCGGGTGCCATGTTTATATAAGTGTCGAGTTGGAATGATGAATGAAGATAGAGGATGTGGAACTCTCCTAGGGCTTCGACGTGCATTGTGAGATGTGACAAATGAACTGTGGTGAGACCGCGTTTGTTTACCGTCTGTGAGGATGTTCACCGTCCTGTTCTCAGAGATATTGTATTGATTTTTGACATTCTGGAATGAGTGGCTCCTATGTTTTCTTTATTTTTCATATGCAAATAAACGGGTTCATCATTGAAGCAGATTGTATAGCAGTCATGTTTTAAATCGGACACTTCCAGTAAACGACCAACGGGCTATCCGAATTTGCCTGTTTAAGAATCAATTTCATATGGTCATATTTTTGTAATTAGTTTCTAAAAAAGTATGTCATAGTTAGAAGATAGATACTTGTTCGAGGGAAATTAACGGTTCAAACCCAGTGGTTGAAAACACGATAAATTGTAATTTGCTCGATGAAAAAAATCCGAAACACGGTCGATTTCAAAACCATTTTCAGTTTTATTTACTAATTTCAGCACAAAATAATATTAAAATCTCATGAACCGTGAGGTAATCGTATTTAAGAGGGAATTTAAAGGTTGGATTTTTTTGTTTACCTTATATTTTAATTTATAATTTTGTGTATAAATAAAATTTGTAATTTTGTGTTTGTTTGAAAAAAACCTCTAACTAACTAACTCTAACTCGACTCGCGCTCAGAGTCCTGCGGGCATTGACATATACAGGTTGAAATTGAATACATGCGACAAATCGAAATGGGAGATTGTACTCATCATTATGAACAACTTTTACTATGGGACCAAACCTGAAATCGCGAAAAATCACTGTTTTTTTTTTTTGCGATTTTCCTACTTTTTAATCAAATTCATCCATATTACATGGCTCTCCATCGAACTATCTTCGTTAACTATCATATCTTACATTAATTACTTACACAAATTATACAATATTTACGGTTGTCCTTTGTATAGGTACTAATAATATAAACAACTTTCACTCTGGCAACAACAATGAAAATTATAAAAAAAAGCTACTTCAAACAAAAGTGCTTTAAGTACTTACACGACCAAATGCATGGAACACGACAAAAATCGTAATGATATCTCTGGAATAACCGACAACACAAGCTTTTATTTGGAATCCGTGATTTTATAGTATTGGCTCTGTGGGAACATTCAGTTTTGAATACAAAAAATACACTACAAAATATCTGTATACTAATAATAATACACTACTACTACTACACTGTAATACTACTACACTGCTACTACACTGTAATATCTGTATGTGTGTCTGTAATATCTGTATATTATAAAATATCGTAATTCTTATATACATACTTGAAAAATAGCGCCGTGTTACCAGGCAAAGAGTTCCCATGTTCCAATGCAAGTTCTACGATGACGTATCGTATCTCTATTGGTTTGTAACTTTTAACATAATTTATAGTTGCATCTGTGCCACCTTCGCATTGATAAATTATAGGTGTACCAGTAGGTAAGTCACTTGAAAATAGAGTTCCTTTTATGTTACTGTCAATATTTACGGATCTTAATGAGCGGTGGCAAACATCAAAAACAAAATAATATGGTTACGGTATAAGCTATACGGTGAGAATTTATGGATTTATTTCAGAGATTAATTGCTTTATTATTTATTATTTTACCTTGTGGGACTTAATAAAATAAGGCTACGCTATTATTAGATTAAATCGTAAGACTTCTAAGAAATTGTTAACCAAACGATAAGTTAAAGAAAAACACAAAAACTATTTTATCATTTAAAGCAACATTAAAAGGATAGACTTATACAAGCAACAGTATTTCCGTAAAGTGTATGTCTGTTGCACACGTCAATGTGTAAAGCACATTTGACGGTACATTCAGTCGCACATATAAATCAAGTTGAAAGTATCTCTTGGTCACTTAAACAATTCGTAGCGGGTGACGTAGCACCGGCTACGCGGCTACGGCGTAACTCACGATAATTTAAAGCCTCATGTTTCTTTCCTCGTTTCGTTTTCAGGTTTTAATGTTTATGGATTAACTTGCAGTACCAAACTGAATCGAATGTTTGAATTAATAATCAATTTGACATTACATATAAGTTTTAGGGAAAAATCCTGTGTTAATGTTTTATGTTATTAACATACTGTGAAGCAGTTTTGAGACTATCAAAGAAGAGGAAGCCAATTTTCTACGGCAAATATTGAAATTTAAAAGTCGAAAGAAGTTGGCAAAAATTTTCAGATTCTATTCAAGAAGCGTTCCGAGGTTGTATTGCACAAAGGTTTCCAAACTTATAGCAATATTAAAGATTCTTGGTATAGCCAACAAACACATTATATTAAATATTGACAATACTTTATCGATACTAGAGTTTATATTTAGCATAGCACCGTGAATGAAAAAGTAAGAAAACATAACACAACAGAGAAAAAATGTTATTTAAAGCTGTTTCGTAATTTATATTGAATCATAGTTTTGTAGTATGTCTTGTTATTTATATGTATGTGAACATAGTTCTAAATGTTACTAAAATGAGTACCTTTATTAATGTAAAACTAATTTGCATGCCCTAAACAGACAAAATATAGACTGTGCATATGTCGCAGCCAACTGGTTAAATTAGCCGTTAACTAAATGGCGGTTAACTAAACGGCTAATTTAACTAGTTGGCTGCGACACATATACCACAATTTTTTTACATCTTGTATTTTCAGCAAAAAACTTATTCTAATTCTTACTCAAAATGGACATTGAAGTGTTTTTTAATAATGTACTTACTTATGCCATGAAGTTCTAAAAATATTGTTTGTTTGTAAAATAAAATACTACGATTAAGTAGGTAGAAATAAAAATCGTGAAATATTATCCTGACAAATAATTATTCATTTGTTTATTTATTTGCTAACATGTTAAAGACTGGTTAGTAGAAATGCATTAACATTTCATGACACAGTATGACACCCTGTTACTGCAAATTTTATTCATATCGACGTGGTAAGAATAAAAAAATATATTAATGTATGTTTACAAATTGGAATGGATATTTTGACGAGTGGTTCAATTGCTTTTGGCCAATGAGGTTGAAACTTAAATAGCCGTTCGTTTCGATAACAAATTATGTTTAACTAACGACTCGCCCCTGCCTCGCACGGTTTTAAGACTTAACATTATATGCAAGTTTAATATTAATAATGTTTTATACCTAGGTACACATAGGTAAACCTTCCGGATCTGTTGAGCTGTTAAGAAGAACAACGCGGTTACACATTTTATAATATGTACAGTCAACAAAAGAGATAAGTATGCAGGATCGTCGGATATATCCGACGATCCTGCATACTTATCTTATAGTTGAAGTTTAGTAAGAAACCGATGGATGTTGTCGACTGAAATTTAATTTGTTAAATGAGCTGTTTTCTATTAATTTTATTTAATTTTATTCGAGAACATCAATCGGGTCTTACTGAACTTCAACTATATCCGACGATCCTGCATACTTATCTCTTTTGTTGACTGTACATATATGTCGTAGATGGATTATAGAATCCGCTGTTTCACAAAACCGCTATTCGTTTTATAAAACAAAAACCTCTGATCGTTGTCCCGCTGAATTGATACCTAAATGCAAAGCGTAGCAATTCTGCATGTTATCGTTCAGTAATTATGTAAAACCGCTAAACGACGGTCAGTTGTTTTACATAACGGAGCTGTTTCGTAAAACACTAGGGATTTTGTAAAACAGCGGATTGTACAATACATCTGCGACATATAGATTAGTACAGATGAGCTGATGCTGTAACTAGGATCGTCACCGCGCGAAAAATCCGTGAAACGGTTACTGGAATTTAGTATAGGTACACGTTGAGAATGGATAGCTAAATGTACACCTTAAAGCATTGTAAAATACGCTTGTTTTAAAGTTGCTAAATTTAGACCTAAGAGCATTGTAAAATAAGATTGTTTTAAATTTGTTGTATAACTGAATGGCTAAAGTTACTTAGTTTAGTAAACAAATCTGTTTTAGAGCCTGAACAAATAGCTGTCTAACGGATCCCAAATCCAGAACATAGAAAGTAAACCCAAGACGTTTTTATTTGATTGATGAAGTCCGTCTATTTAGTATTCCGTGAGCATTTTGTGAATATAATGAACCCACGGCGCGAAGTTTGACCTTCTAACGATGGCCTTTATGGGTGGCATTTGGCTTACAAACGCACTAAAAACAAGCATAGCTTGAATGGCGAAGATTGCAGTGAACAAAAGTCAGGTACGCACCTTAAGTTTCCCTGTATTACCTAATTAACCTACATTATTAATAAGTATTGTTTTTATGTCCAGCAGCTGTAAGTTATTACTAAAACATATAGAGAGATTTTCATGGGTTTAAAAAACGACACAGTACTTATTTGGTTGTTGATCGTAGCTCTGTACCTACTGATCCAAATTTTACTTCTTGTTTTACTTAGTTCCAAATACCCAGTATCAGTAAAATTACAAATTAATTAGGAAGCTTAAGTATACTAAATAACTGAAAGGATATGTTGACATAATTGGCTGGATCATCGTGGTGGAGGATGCAGTAAGTACCTAACTATTGTTGAACCCACAGCAACGAGTGTTGTTGAATACTTATTTTACTTGTTAACTAAAAATTCGACACGCTGGTTTTGAGTATTTCATGTTAACATTTAGGATGTTGTTTTATTATTAGGTACGTAAACCGGCTTCCGTTGCTGACAACCCTTCAGCGCGCCGAGGTTTAAGAGCAGGTATCAACCAAAATAGCCTAACTTCAATATGATTTTTCATGAAATTGATGAGACTTAGGTATAAAATAAAAATAACACGAATAACTACATGATATTTCCAAACTTATTGTGGCAACAAATCACAAAATAGTAAAATTTTCTGTAATAAAAAACATCACGAAGTTACCTCCAATTTTCACGACTTTTCGATTTGTACTTAATATGCTAATGACTACTAGAAGGAAAATTTGATGATTAATTTATTAATATAAAGCGACTTAGATTGTGGAAGGATTTTATTTTATTACTTTTATTTGTGGTTTTATTACGACGATAAGCTTATAGCACTTACGACGTTCTTAGTTCGTGGAAGAAATCATCTTCCGTCGCACGTTGCGGGAACTTCAAACATATATATGTTTCACAAATCAGTCGCCCCCGCTCTGTTGAGAAGAGAGGACTGCGCTCAAATTTTCGGCTGCGCTGCTATTATTTAATTTACGTAAACAATATTTTCGTAATTTATCACTTTGTAGGAAAGACACTGTGAAACAGAAAACATGGAAAAATAACTAAAACCACTCCCGAAACGATTATTAAAAACAATAAGACTTGATAAACTAAACAAATACCGAGGCAAAACTATAAAATAAAAATATTGAAATAATTCAATGTTGATATTTGAAAAGTCAAGATGACATAGATTTTATTTGACAGATTTTTGACTGGTATAGTACCACTAGCGCCATTGTTCTGCATTTCGGTTCATTTTCTTGCGGAGAAAATTTGCAACATAGCCAACTAGCGTTCATTTGAAAGTTCGTGCTGGAGATTTTAGACCTTACTGTGATTAACTCAAAATCCAAATTCGTTTTCTTCCACTTTTCTTGACAAACTCCGTATAAGGTTTTAGTAAGTACTATTCCCTAAATCAAGTTGAAACTCGAAATTTAGCGTAAAGGGTATATTATTATTGGAGCATACAAAAGAAATATCGGAAATTAAATACGTAATGAGTTTATTGTGGACAAAAGTACGAAACGGCACATGAAATATTTCATACAGATAGTGTTCTCATGACTAGCCTTCTTTTTATGGTGAGGATGAGTAAAGGTTGTGACGGATCAACATGTTTGGGATTGTCGGCTTCGCCGATAAAAGAGTTAAGCTCTGAATGGGTGCTAAGTTCTATAGAGTTGAGAGAAAGTCTACAGTTCATATTATAACTTGGCAAGTTGGAAACTTGGAAAGTTTCAACAGTTACAAAAGAGGAACCTAATGAACTTTAGACTTTGGAACCCATTTACATAGATGCCATATTGGTAAATCCGACAAACATGTACTTCTTTTGTTCCGAACTTAGCCTCGTTTTCCACAAATGTTTTCGGTGGGGATTTTTTCCTACTCGCACTTCGCGCAGGAAAGGCTTTTATGACACATGCCGTTTGACGTTGCATAATACAGTGCAAAATCCACCATACGAATATCATTTTTTATTTGGGTATCACTGTTGCTAATTTATTGACTTTGCACGATCCTGCAAAGAAAAATCCACGATATACAAATATAATTTTTTTCTTGGTCAACACTGTTTTTCATCAAGATGTGGTGACGTCCAACTTGTAGGTCCTAAACAAAATTTGGTTACATTGGAATTTGAACTTTGTCACATCAACATTGAGTTTCTAGTTCCAAAAAAATACTAAGACATGATTCTTGGATTCTGAATTCAAACTTAGCGTATAGTAAGTATATGCAAAATAAACGGATGTTTTTACTTACTAAAGAATTGCATTGAAAATAAAAGGAATGAACAATGATCATATTTCGATATTGTAATTTGAGAAACCAATACGAGAAAATTAAATAGGGTTGCTCATCACTGCGGTGCGACAAGTTTTCTAAGATTTTTGATAGATATTTTCAATCATCTTTGTCCTTAATATGACCATTACAACGTCGTCATTCTAAAAAGGCTTGATTATATAACTCAAAATAAAAAATCATAAGATAAGCGATGTGATTACATTGGACTTTATATTGTTAAAAAAACAAATTAGTTGAGTTTGTTTTCATCATGATTTATGATTAGGAGTATGTAATATAATACTTTGATGGAGTGAAGTGCTTTTGCTTTTTAGGGTTCCGTACCTCAAAAGGAAAAATCGAAAACCTTAGATACAGGATAACTTCGTTGTCCATCCGTCTGTCTCTTTTTCTCAGGAATACGTATCAAGTTGAAATTGATATCAAATACTTAGATCTACGGTTTCTTGGAGCTGTAGAAATATCAAGCCTCAAAGACGCTGACTTAGAAGCTAGCATAAATTGCCATTCATGTCGCGTGTTTTGAAATTTAAATCCTTGGGTGTACCTTATACGTTTTAATGATTCCCGTTGACCTAGAATAATGAAAATTGGCAAGAAGCAAGGTCTCACAGCATAAATAGGTACAGGAAAATATCCAAAAATCGTTCATTTGTAATTTCATTCGGAATCGAAAATGTATAGGCATTCAACTCGGTTTGCTCTCTAATATAAGATTTTTTTTTTTACTGTATAGTAAAGTTAGTCCTTCAATCCAGAATTGGAAATTCATAGATAGGCTGTATTACATGTATGTCCGTGAATCTGTTACCAGCATCGGAACAGATTCAGGGACATACAATAATATTGCCCTATCAAGATATCTACTTGCACAGCCTGCTATAATACTTAGGTACATTGAATAGAGCCGTTTCATCTGATTATTTTGCATATACTTATTACAGAAGATGGAAATTCAAACACAAATATATATATTATGATTTATACCGATCTGTTCCCATGAGACCCCCCCCCTCCCCCCTCGATCCCCTGCTAGTTATTCTTCTGTTTTAATCTCTGGCTTACTTGGCCGGGCGAAAAGTTTCTGCTGGCGGGAAGGGATTGTGTTTTGTTTTTGTCGTGTTTGATGAGAGGGGTAAGCAAGGAAGCGCGGGTGAAATTTGATTTTTTTCTGGCTTTATGCCCCCCCTTAACCGCGTTAGACAGTAATTTTCACGTTTGTTGTACGACTGTTGTGGCCAGCCTACAGCTGCCCGTCAACGGTCATCAAAGAGGAGTACTGCCGGCAACGGTATCGTTTTCACTGCGGCGGGAAAGCGAGCGGGAATGGTTATAACACTGTCCGTCCACCGCACAACGTTAACGGAACGTCAACGAGAAACGAGATTATACGAACCGAACATGACGTCCCGTCGACGTTGTGTGGTGGACGAACGGCTTTAGACTCAATAGACGGTGCAACACGTCACCTAACCACGCAGGAAATTGTAATTTCAGCCGTCTGTAAGTAATATTGTAGGCTAAATGGATAAGGCATATATTTAATCGATAGCCAAATAATTCCACTTTTAATTTTCTAACAATACTAATCAATACGGCAATGTACTTGCTGTCATCGTGCTTCTGTGATATGCCTGCGACCAATTTGTTGATAAGTCCCAGCTTCAACCTAACCTAACCCATTTGGTCGTGGTGCCCATGTTTAGTTACTGCGACCAACTGCGACTGATTTAGACAGTTTTTAAAAAGATCAGAATGTTAAAAGATCATTGAGTAAAAACATCAACCTGACATTCCCTTCACGCGGTCGAGTAAAAGGGCGAATCATTAGAAGAACAAACAAAGCACACACGCTTTCACTTGCGAAGACATGTTGGTATCTAACTAATTGTAATTTATGAATTTATTAGAAGGTACATAACGTTAGGTTCATTATTCGTCATTAGCGTGTTGTTTAAGTTTACTGAAAAGTAAAACAGTATCACATTTTGTGCAAGCAGATTTAAACGCGTTATGATTATAAACATTTATTTTTAGAAAGAAAAGTCGGAAAGAAAAATAATACGGTCAAGTGCGAGTTGAACTCGCGTGGAGAGGGTTCCGTACGATGCGCACAATATTGAGAGATTTACCATGTTGTTTTAAGACCACAGACTTCTATAGGTTTTTCTGTAATCGATATAGAACTATTTTCAGTATTTTTTTCAAAATGTTTGGCTCAGTACTTTCGGAGATGAGGGGGGCATGGTAAATTTTCGTCTATTTTCTGGAATAACTTTTACTTTAAAATCACGAAAAAAATATATTTGAGATCCTCACAGTAAGCCCTTTCATATGTCACACGGTACGATTTGAGAAACTTAAAAAAAAAATCTATTGTCCCCTCAAAAATGACCCCCATATTCAAAATTCATTTATTTACGTTACACGTCTGTGTTTGGGTCAAAGAGATTTATATGTGTAAAAAATTTCAACTTAATCAGTCCATTAGATTCGGAACAAATTGGCTGTGACAGACGGACGGACAGACAGACACACGAGTGATCCTGTTAGGGTTCCGTTTTTCCTTTTGAGGTACGGAACTCTAACAAATATTTGCGAAGCTCAGAGATATTTTCAGCGGTTACAAATGTAAGATTAATTTTTAAGCAAATCTTTCCCCTTTGCGTAACAATTCGGAAGGCGCGATAAGCGCGCTATGCCTTAAATAAAACGTGTTTTCAGACTTCGTGCGTCTATTGACATTTTTAATAATGTCTGCTCATGAACATTGAATGTATTGATATTAAGTAATGAAGTAACTATAATAATAGGTGTTCGTATTCTCTGAAGTAAATGATATATTAAATTTAATGATTGCTTCTGACGAAATATTCTTGATTGCTTTTCGATTTGGATACTTATTTCACCAATAGGAGTCCCAACCTAGCAGCAAATAAGTAGATATTCTATTAAATACTGTAGGTATAGTGTATCTACTCAATTTGCAGGAGTCTGTATTCCCTCAGGAATACGGACACCAGACTCCGTATAATGGATGAAGGAACTGTTATATCCCTGCTAATGTAGGCGCAACTATTTTCGAACACACATTTAACATTACAACAACATTAACACACATTTAACAAACATTTAAAGGCTAATTTTTTTATTTCTGTTGCTATATCGAATTAGGTAATGCCTGTGAAATATTAACAGTAAATTGTAGGAAATGATGATTGTCCGGTGGGTAATATCTTTAGCATTAAGTCTGCCTTGCGATTAAGTATCATCATAGTGCACTTATAAAATAAATAAACAAGTAACTATTAGAGGGGGCAGCATTGTGCTGAAAGGTCTTAAAAGCGGCTAATAACGCTATTGTGTATCTGACCTTTATTCGCATCAAGCTACTTATGCTACTCGAAACGTTAGCTTTTAAGCCATTATTGCCTGAAATCAAGTTCTACACGATCAGATATCGAACCCTTTGTTTTCAGGGCTAATTCAATTAAAACCCTATTTATAGGGCTATTCTCTCGAAGCTTTGTCTCTGCGCATTGTCCAGATTTCGTCCATGTTCGTAAATACCGATTGCACCTATTCTCCTGTCTTTTACGGAGTAAAAGCGTCCCAAGCCAACCTTTTCCGTCTGTGCCCCCCCATAACAAACATCAAACAGCGACCCCGCTCGCCCGCTATTCTTTGTTATTTGCCTATTTACCAAATAACTAGCACACCCCTGTCGCGGCTACATCCAACACGGTGAGATCTGATTCACTGTACTAATACAGGAGAACAAATATTAAAAGTGATGCCTTTATTGTAAGATCGACTCACTAAAATAAGTAAATTGTGTCGTTCTTTTGTGATACCTAAATAGGTTTTGCAAATTGACCTAAATTGAGCTTCCGGGTTTCATTAAAAATCAGCCTGAAAGTGAGTGTGCCTCAATTTGGAATGGTTTGTAAGGATAGCCTTTCGGGCATGCATTACTTCAGTTCATTAAAAAATAGTGAACTCTAAACCACAGCAAACATCAAATTAATAAAACAAAGGTTAAGAAATAAAATTAAATAAAAGCTTGCAATATATGGCCGGAAGTTTCAGAATTAAATGAGTCGGTCGAAGGTTAAACTACGCTCGCCGCGGTCGATTGGTGGATGGGTTATCCATTAAATATCGAGACCTCTCCGACTCTCCGTGCCTCGCAAAGCACGTTTTGGTCCCAGATTCCTAGATATTTGACAGTCGTTACTGGTAGTTAGAGGCCTAAAAGTGTGATAAAAATGTCTTGACTTTGCAGTCGCTCCATTTCAAATACTGGTATTCAGCTGCACCCGGTTAGACTAACATGTGGGTACATTACCAGTCGACAGCGATGCGGATGAATTTTTCGAGGATAAATTTTAGTTTTTGTATAATTTTAGTTAAGTTAGGATTTAAATTTGTTATTTTTATTAATTAGTTAGGTATTAGTTATTATTTGCTTATTTTACTGTTTTAAAAGTAGTTTTATACAACTTAAATGTGAAAATTAAAAAGTTTTACCATACTTCGGAAAAGGTTTAGGTAGATTGAGCAGATTGTGGCTTAAATGTTTTGCAACAGGCTACAGTTTCACCGACTCAATAAAATTCAAGGGCGTTGCTATTACAAAATATCTAGTTCCAAAAAAAAAAAAATTCAGACAACCCAGGCCTATTTATGTTAGTTACAAAAATCTTAAGAAACTATTTTAGTAGGTACAAAAAAATAAATAAAAAATAAAACAAAAACAAAAATGGTGCAAAAATAAAAGTGAAAAATAGTGTTGATTCATCAACCCACACACCTCTCACATGCAGATTGATGAATCGCTTGAACACGGCCGCGTCCAACCTATCTGCTATCATTTTCAGGATGCCGTTTCTACTCCCCCGGACGGCTTTCAAGACTGACGTGATTTCCTTCCGCATAATTGCATAGATCAATAATATTGTGAAATGCTCTATTGTAAACAACTATGTGTATTAAAAAAAAAAAAACTAAAGCACGTGGAATAGATAAAACTGAAGCACGCTCTTTAGACGCACTGAGATTTGTAAAAGTAGTAGTACCTGATTGATTCAGTTATCATTACGTAAACTAATTTTGTAGTATTTTATCAAGAACTTGGTATAGAGGCAAATATTGAGTGAGCGCAGCACTTGAAGTCACAACAAAACTTATTATTCGTCTTGGGACAGCTTTCACAAAATCGAGCAATCTGAGACGGTGGTAAAAGAACGGTGCAAGTATTCCCTGTATGTGCGGAGTAGGCTGCGAGGTGGTGGCGCGTTGCCAGCTATTGGGTAACAGCCGGGCATATGTTGGCAACGCCCGTAGCTTTATTACACGCTTTTAAAGACGGGGACCACCTATCACGGTAAGTATTAGTTAAACGACGTTTTCTATTTTCGCGAATCCATTGCCCGTTTGTTGGATATGACAATTTAACATTTAGTGTGAGCAGAAAAACTACACTACTACTACTATTACTACTTACTTATTATTTGTTGTTATTTTAAATCTACATACTTAGACATGCATTCTGAACCACTTAAAATGAACACAAAATGCGGTTACTGACATTATTTTGTGCGATACCAATATAAAAACAAATTAATGCGAACAAAGATTTTCAAGGCGAGATGCAGGGGAAAACAAGTAGATCGCTAATGTGACACTGTGGACGACAGCGAGCAGTGTAGCGCTGATACGATTACTCATGCAGTCAAATAGCGTACTCTGCTCCTGTCTTCATTCGCCGAGACAAAGCAGCTACATCAAACATGCTGATTCGCTACAGGCGCCTCCATTGAAATATAACTACAAGCGAGCGATGCGAGCGATGAGTACCTACATGCGTAGTCTAGTTGGACTTACTAATGCGCCCAGGCCTCCGGGCCCCGCAGCACCGGGAGGGCCGCCAACAGGTCCGCCGTGGCCTCCCCCTGTGCTTGATGGGCCCGGGCGCGCCCCCCCCACAGGGGAGTGGGCGCCCGACATGTTGCCGAGGTTGCGCCCTCGGCGATGTGTTTTGTCCGTCTCTTCCTAAATAAATACTAACTGAACGCCTTTTTTAACGGTTCTGTCTCTTCGGTTGTACCTGAGCACAATAGAAAAGCGTTTTAGAGCTTTTGATAAGTTTGTTTAAAATAATAATTTTGCAGGTGTCTTATTTCGGATCTCTTAAAACGCATAAAGTCATTAATTAAAATTAACTGATTCAAAGCTCCCACATAACCTGATCATCATGAATCATTCAAACATTGATATTTTAGACACACATTGGACAAATAAGTTTTATTGAAAATATATTGCTTTTCGGAAATCGCAAGTTAGAACCATACTTGATTTTGGTAGTGACTATAAAAACAAGTAGGAAACACACAACACGGTGTGACGAATCTAACTAATATCTTAGTTACGCAACAGACACGGAACGCAATAATGACATTAGTGTTATAGGTATCATCCCCATTGTGAGTGCCTATATCTTAGTCTCTCTGTGAAATTTACGAGCCCGCGAGGTTAATTGCTCATCGTATTGGCAAAACTCATTATTACGAGCACTGTTTGTTTTATTTGATCGTAAATGTCTTGTTCTGTAATTTGGAATAAAAAGTAAATGGGCATTTCAGTATTATTCACTTATAATGATTGTAATAAAGCGATGGTATTTCATTAAAGAATACCAGAGTCAGCGGCCATCTGCATAGCTTTTTTCCAACTACGTTGGGGTCAGCTTCCAGTCTAACCGGATGAAGCTGAAAGACCACCTACTTGTTTTTTAAAATCCGTACTCCTGAGGTTGTAAGTGTTTTAGTTTCAAAGTTGTAAATCTTAAAGAAGGCATTCTGACAACGTATATGCAAAATTTCATGATGATCGATTCAGTGGATTAGGCGTGAAATGTTATTGGCGCGTTCACTGCGGCGACGAGCCGCCCACTATTTGAACGCGCCCCAAAAGGTGGTAGCCGTAAGGCTTATCCGGGGATACCGCACGATCTCCGGCGAGGCGGCAAGCTACCTTGCCGGACTGCCGCCATGGGAGCTGGAGGCGATAGTCCTCGTGCGACTGTATAAGTGGCGGAGGCGCTACGCCGGGGGGAAAACCCGCTTGTGCGGCAAATCGCGGCGGAGCGGACGGACCTCCGGCGCGATCTCATGGTGGCCTGGAAAGAGCGACTGTCGCAACCCAGCGCAGGGCACGCCACGACAGTGGCGATAAGAGCCCTCTTTGAGGTGTGGCTAGAGAGGCGTCACGGCGTCCTCACCTACCGCCTGACGCAGGTCCTCACCGGACACGAATGTGTCGGGAGGTTCCTGTACATCATCAGGTGGGAGGAAACGCCCGGGTGTCACCATTGCGAGGATCGCCCTGAGGACACGGTGGGGCATACGGTGGAGGTCTGTCCCGCTTGGGCGGAGCACCGCCGTGACCTCGTAGAGGGGATCGGCAGCGGCGGCGACCTCTCGCGTTCGGCCTTGGTTCAACCATGGTCCGGGGTGAGAGGGAGTGGGAGGCAGTCACCTCCTTCTGCGAAGCAATCATGCTAGCGAAGGAGGTGGCGGGATGGTTGAGGGACAGAGCCTCACGTCCCAGGCGCCGCGGGAGACGCTCCGGGCGTCGGGAGCCGCGTGACGACTCCTGGCCACCGTAGACGCGGGCCTGCGGATGGAGAGTAATGGGTAGCTCACCGTCCGATCAGGACAAGGCCCGTGCCGGCTGCGCGTATGTGTTCTACGCGCGCCTCAAAGAGATGTCAGCACCAGAGAAGGGGCCCGTCAGGGCCAAAGCCTGACGGGGCAGCGGGATTGTCCGAAAGGGTTACCGCTCCCAGAGCGGGAGGGGTCATTTGATGATTTCCTATCCATAAAAAAAAGGCGTGAAATGTAACAAACGAACAAAGTAAGTTTGTTTGTTTTCAACTTAACTCATGATCCTGATAATATTAAAAGTTATGCGTTTCCCAACATGTTGTTTAACCTACTTTAAGAAGTGCCTATTTCCATGTAAATGATGTTGATGGCTGTGCCTTGACTTAATCCAACATTTCCTAATTAGGATAATACCTATGACGTTTGCGGTAACGGTAGGTAAGTTTTTATTATGACGTGATTTTCATATTTAACGATGCTCCATGTTTATTAATTATTCCGGAGTTTATCACAACTTATGAGCATCGAGAGCACTTCTATTCTGTGCTTGCCCAGACTGGCAGCACTGGGCGGGGGGCGACGCGGGTGCGGGAAACGCGCGCGTTCTGCCTGTCCGCAGTCAAGCGCGGCTTCATTCTGAGTGTTGTCGTGTCAAGTGTTTGTTAAAATATAATATGGATGAAGAAGACTTATTTTTACTAGAAAAAAGCTCGAACAGTTTGAGAACTCCGGTCCCCCGAAGGCCGCCTGCGCACTCACTGCGGCCGTATGAACAAGCTATGGCGTGAGTTGCCCGCGCGGTCCTCGTGCCAAGCAGCCCGCGCCGCTCACCGCGCCCGCATGCCCTCTATGGACGGTCAAGTGAAATTCTTATGTTTGAGTACGCCGCGTCGCGCCCGCTACAGTCTGGCCTAGCACTAGTTCTTCACACTCGATGTCTTTATTAATATAATAAGATTTCTTTCTTTCTTTTTATTTCTTCTTTTTCTTCTTTTTTACTAGGAATAACAACAGCTGGGTGCCATCACGACGATGGCACCCAGCTGTTGTTAAGGCCTCGTCTCGCATACACGAGGTTGTGGGTTAAAATCCGAGCAAGTACCATTCTGACTTTTCCAACTTACCTATATGTATTTTCTAAGCTTATCTTGGACATTTAGATCAGGATATTTAGGCTTTTAGATCTAAATAAGTATTCCTGTAAAATGTGAGACCTACAAACATAGCCTATTCTAACTTTAGTTCTCTTCTTTGGAGCCGACCTTTAAATACTTATTTATTTTTAAAAGTTTAAATTACATAAAAAAAAGTAGCGAATTCGTAATAACTAGGTTTTCAGTGATATACAACAAAGGGAACAGCGAAACGTGTAACAAATAAATCACACTGATAATATAAAGGCGAAAGTTTGTGAGTGTGTGTGTGCTTATATGTTTATTAATTCTTCACGCTCAAACGGCTGAACCAATTTTGATAAAATTTTGCATGGAGATAGTTGACACCCTGGATTAACATATAGGCTACTTTTTATCCCGATATTCTCACGTGATCGACACTTAAGCGGGTGAAACCGCGGGGCGCAGCTAGTCGATACATAAATAGATCTTAGCTGATATTATAAATGCGCAAATAAGTTTGTTTGTTTGTTTCGCATTTACGCTAAAACGGCTGAACGAATTTGGATGAAATTTGGCACATAAGTAGACCATGACCTGGGTTAGGAAATGGAATACTTTTTATCTCTGTAGTACGTTGCATGTCAAGATAGCATTCTGTTCACGATAGATTGTGCACAATTTATGAGCAGTAACCTAATAAAAAGTACCAAGTAGGGGTTATGAATTCGTGCTAGTATTTCAATCATTATTATATAGAAGTATGAGGAACGTTTTTAAAGTATGAGAATATTATTAAAGTTCACTCAACCTCCAAAGAAAATTGTGGATCCTCCGACCAGACGGGTGTTGAGTCTGCTGGCCTACTGCCCGACTATTGCTGTCGGACGTTGTGTTGTGTACCGCGCGCAGGACGATAGTAGGCTGTGTCGTCTATCTTGCGATGCTTGCCAGGGCCAGTCGAGGTTCCAGCGAGCCGGAACCGGGTGCCGCATAGTTCACGGAAAAATGCAAATAGTGATTGACTTGTTTTAAATATTGAAATAATATTGCTGGTGATATTTGACATTCTAATAACAATCAATTGGTGAATTGACACTAAAATTAAATATCAGAATTTGTCAATTGTACTTAATCACCACCAATTCTCGAATTGACATTAAAATTAAATCATCGGAATTTGTATTTGTTTTCTATTTGCACACAATAGCGCGGAGCACCAGACGCGTCATTTGTCAACGTCACTGGAATTCATCTCGCTATAGCAGTCACCTACAGCCAAGCAGATTTAAATGAATGTGTTGGGACACTGATGTAAAGTTACTGTTATTTTTTTACTATCTTCTAAAACCCACCAGCCTATTTTCTTCTCACTGCACGGCAAAGGTCACTAGGCACGAGAATTGATGGCCACACTTGCTCAAGCCGGGTTGGCGATTTCAGACTTATATAACCATGTAATTTCAGCTTTCCTCACGATGTATTCCTTCACCGCTGTCAGTACTCGATGTAGTAATGTAAGTAAACTCGGAACGTACATAAGAATTGAGAAAGTTACATTGGTACTTAACCAGATCTGAACCCACAACTTCGTACATGGGACTACTTAATATCTAATAAACTACGTTCCATCATAGACCTCATTCATCGCTTTCCATCAGGCGTGATCGAGGTCAAGAGCGAGCCCATTCAGCAATAAAAAAACTCAAAAAAAAAAGACTTTTAAATTAGTTGATTACCTTATAAGTTAAGTGATTTGTTATCAGGATGGTTACACTACGTATCAATATTTTATTTATTTTACTTTAAATGAGGATTGATGAGGATTCCTCTTCCTCATAATGAGGTAGTTCCTCATTTTGTTGCGATTCCTTATCCTCTTCCACATCCCCAAAATTAGGCATAAAATATTCTCTTCCTCTTGCGCTCCCTCATTCAATAAGAGAAAACAGCTTCAATGTTAAAAAATACTTCCTCATCCGCATCCTATTCCTCAAAACCTCTTCCTCATCAACCCTACTTCAAATGGTAAATTTATTTTCTACCTGTGTAACCTAGCTATCAAAATATTATGTGCGTGTTACATGTTTCTGAGTGAATATTCAAGTAACAAAACTTATCTTTGGCCTCAAGTATCGAGAACGAATTCCTTGTACGTATTCCTACATAAGTTTAAACTTTTACGGTAACTTTGTCGCTCTAGACACTAGCCACCCCAACAAACGCTAAGTATTGGAATACACGTAAGTAAACTAGTAAAATGCATAAATCCGTATATTATTATACTACCTATTATCCTTAATTCACATGTTTGGCACGATTTTCGGTGGTGTACAAATGAGTTCCGGAATTTTGTGAGTATTATCGGAATTTCATTGTCAAATATTCGTGGAACAATAATTTTTTGTTGTAGTTTCGGCTGACTGGTCAACAGGAACGAATGAAGTGGCGTGATCAGTACGCCATTCGATTTGCGAGGCGTGCCTATCATTTCATCATCAAACAGCATACCATAATACCAGTTGTCAATAAGCTTCCGCTGGTGAATGTGGCTCTCTAATTAGATCTATTGGCAAACGGCTTGGCGGTCAGTACCTATAAATAATTAAATTCGATATCCCACAGTCCTCTTATACAGGATCAAATTAAATTAGCTAGCCAAACTCTGCAGACGCGATGGGTAGAGTGTGCTTGTAGGAAGAACGGCTGTAACGCGAATGATCCAAGAAAAAAATCACCTTCAAGAATAAAATAGGGGCATAAACGGACGTTACGCGTAGTGGACGTAACGCATCATCAAAATATTTTTTTATCTTGTTTAGATTTCATGCCTAATTTAATTTGACCCTGTATAAACTCCTAACTGTACGTCAGCTGTTTGTTTTACAAACGGCCCTAAAACAGCATGGACTCCTTTACCTTCAACTCCTCGCCATTACGAAGTGAAAGAAGTTTTGACCCAGTACATCGCCATAGTTAGCAACTTACTACAATGTTCTCCAAACCTTTATTTAATTGCTTTGGTCGCTTTGTCTACATTAAAACATAGGCATAGAGGACGCTCTTGATTTATGATCTTACCAAAACTAAGTGTAAAACTAAGGTTGGGAGCTGGCTCCAGAGCTACGGAATGCTACCCCGGTATAACTTATTTGTTTTAAGACCGTTTACGCCATACGGCATTTCATAAAAACTTTCAAGCCCTTGTTTTTCGAAATGAATGATCAGATTTTAATGAAACTTCATACGCATAAGCAGGATACAAAGGTCTAAAAAGTTTAAGAAAATTTTCGAAAAACAGTGTTACAGCCAAATTAGACCGATTTTAAAGTTCCATAGAAACAGAGATTTCCAGTTATCTTTTTTTAATTTAAACATTTCGAAAATGTTCTTAAGTAACTCTTTAGACCTTTGTATCCTGCTTATGCTTATGAAGTTTCATTAAAATCGGATCATTCATTTCGAAAAACAAGGGCTTGAAAGTTTGTATGAAATGACGTACGGCGAAAACGCTCACAAAAAAATATATAAATACCTACCTATATATTTTCATGTACATTACCATTCTGTGCATTCAGCCTTTCACCTTTCCCATCACATTTGCTTACACATACGCACACACACACGCCCACCCTCACACCACACACGCACACATACTAACCTCAGAATAAGTAAGTAATAAACAATAGTGTAATCTGTACCTTGATTGCGAAACACACTATCTATCAATCTCAATCTGCATAATTTTGAAAGATATTTCTAATCCATTGCTTCATATGTATGAAAAATGTGTCAGCTCAACAACATATAAAACGCAATGAATGCTTTTGAACTATCAAAATGAAACCCGTTGCTACTGATAGTGTGTTACGCAATTACCCAGCTTTTTTCTGGTTTTATAAAATACTGCCTAATCCATACTTGATATTATAAATTCGAAAGTAACTCTGTCTGTCTGTATGTTACCTTTTCACGCCTAAACCACTAAACGGATTTCGATAAAATTTGGCATCGAGATAGATTGCATCCCGGGGAAGGACATAGGATAGTTTTTATCGACATTCCTGGCGGGCGAAGCCGCGGGCGGAAGCTAGTCCGATATATGTTACTGCTTCTGAAATACAGGCCTTACGCCTAGCTGCACCAGTCTCCCAAAGTATAATTGAAACCATTATGACGTAGATCATTTGAAACTGTACTGATAAAATGTGGTGAGAAATAAATCATTATCTTATATTATTAGTTAAAATAGAATTTATTTCCTTTGTTGTATCGCTGAAGCCTGACTACAGCACTTATCTGCTGTTTTACTGCAGTATAACTAAAACGAAATGCTCGAATCCACCATAGTTACCTACTGACTATAGAGCATTAGCCGAACATAACTTATCTTGACTATATCATTATACAATCTGACCCTGACTCTGATCCTCCTAACTATCCTATTGCATACAAAAACGTAATACTTAGGTGTCTAATGAAAATATTAGATCCGTATTGACAAAGTTTTTTCCATACTAAAATTATACACGAAATCTTTTATGCTCTAAAAAAATCCTTATAAATTCAAAGCTGGCCGTGTCTTTCGTCTATAGTTTTTACTGGTTCCCTTGTTCGCAAACTAAACAAAAATTAAGTTCAGACGTGTATCTTTTTCTTTCTATTTAATTAAGAAAAGGACAGAAGATACATTTTAGGTTAGTCTTGTCAAATTACTAGTACCTATTAGCCCTGCTATTAAGGAACTGGCATTTAAATTATCTTACGATTTCAATTTCGTATTAAAATTAAAAAGTGATGAATGAAAGCAATGCGTTAGTACCGCCCAAAGACGGTACAATATTCGCAAAACCAATTTCCTGCAGTCTACAATACTAACTTCGTAACTATTATTATTTAATAATATAAATGCGGAAGTAAGTTTGTTTGTTTGTTACCTACTTTTTCACGCCTATGAACCGATCATCCTGAAATTCTGCATATACTTTTTCTGATGTACTTACAGAAACGGACATAGGGTACCTACCTTTCATCCCGAAAAAAAGTGTTGTTCCCGAGGAAAACAACAATAACGTTACTATGATAATAGATGGCGCCACGTGTCTTTCGAGTCATGATTGAATTATATTAGAAAACTTTAGTACAGTTTTTTTTTTTTATTTAAGCCTAATACATTTTGTGAGTCTAGTGTCGATAGACCGGTTTTTCATCCTCCTAACTATCCTAACTAATATTATGAATGCGAAAGTACGAGTACTTTCGTTAACCTACGTTTAGGCATATAATTCGTTTCATGCACATTTTGACTTAGAACGGTGGGAAAACTAACTCCGATTAGCAAGTCACGTGATGCTTATGGTACCACCGGATATACCGAATTTAAATTACGCCTATGTATCAGTGACCTACAAAAGCCGATATCTTTGTAGTTCGGCGGCCTAAGATGGTTCAGGTGATTCATGAATAAATTTCCATCGGCTCGAGACATCATGACGAGCCCCAATGTAAGAAAGAGGTTTACCTAATCAATTTCATTATAAGCAGTTTTATGGTGGTGATAATATTCTACTATAAAGTTACATGAATTGTTATAATATTTAACGGTTTAAGTCGTAAGGTGTGTCGTTATAATCATGTTGCTAAAGTTTGTATATTTATCCCATATTTAATTTATAAATCTTCTTAAAGTGCGATTATGTGTGAAACTCTGTACAGTCAAGAAGAAGACTAACGAGGAAAACCATTAAGTATATTATTAAAGTGCATTTAGTGCTTTAAATACCACTAAAATGAATTTCTTCAATATCTATAATTATAATTCTGCTTAAATCCATGCATCATTGATACTCGAGCAGATGTTTTGTCGCTGCGCGATCAACTGGCCGACGCAAAGTGTAAAACTATACCTGAATGATTTGACTTTGACTGTTTATATTTAAAACCATTCCACGGATATTTCCGACCCATCAAATAAAAAAAATAACGAGTTGAGTAGATTCCCGACGGTAGTCTATTAAGTATGGCCTGCGAAAAACAATCTGCAAGCCTAGGTAATATTTGGTCCGATAAATCGACAACAAACTGACACATGTCACGTAAAACTGCAGGCACCTGCCTTACACGGTTAAATATATTTAAGAGCTCGATTGAAAACTCAATATCGGCTATTGTAAAAAAAAATACATTGTATTAAACATATTACATTAAATTTTTAAAGCATTTTCCACCTTGATTGAGACAGACCTATAAATACAGGTAAATATCTGTCTAGCATAAGCAATGCATAACTAAAGTATTTATGTACTTTAGGCTATGATTTCAAAAGTATATGTCAATGACTTTAGGTATGCATTCCCATGATACAGCTATGCTACTAGTCAGAAAAGTACCCCTCATTAAAAAAATACACACTCAAGTTATTATAATAGCAAAAAAAAAAGTATTAACAACCAAGGAACCAATCAAAATTTGCTTCCTGTACTTAGACTTTATTTTTTATTTGAACCATTGACTCAGTACAGCTCAGACTGTGGCTACGACAAGTCGGATCATTGATAAAGTTGTTTAAAACTAAAGCCTCTCCCGGGGTGCAGGCGAAGTTAAACTAAGCATATTTACTCACAGGCAAAACAAGGAAGAGATAAAATAAACGAAGTGTCCTCCTTACTTACACTGTAGAGGTTTGAAAAATGCAGGAGTGCAATCGTGTGCCTGCAGACAAAACGAATGTGTCAACAACTCCTGCAACTACAGCTACTAGCTTATTTTATTGTTTGAAAGTTTTAGTTTACTCGTTAGTTATTGTCATCTCTATCTTGTTTAATGCGAAAGATAAATATACCAATAATAAGTACAGTTAAAGGATCAATTATAATAAAATTGGCAATTACCTATTAATGTAATATAACCTTCAAAACTCGACTCGACATAAAGTGTCGCCTATCGGTGGTTCTTCATCAAAAAAGATGATTCGATGGAATTTTAATATAGATACTGCAGGGTTTTAAAGACAAAGAAAAAAAAACCTTGGCAGCTTCTAAGAGATTGACGGGAACTGATAAATTATATTATCAACCTCGTCTCAATGAGATTTCGACCCGATACCCTTTAATGATATACAAACTTGACTTACTTACATTTGTGATTCAAATCTGTTTTTTTATTATTTAATTTTGTGTAATAAAATGTACTAAAAGTAATTTTGTTTTGTAGCTATTTCATTAAATAATGGACAGTTTCGGATATTATTTAAAAGCTTCGAAAAAAACAAGATGTTATTAATGTTAGCAAATGCGAACAGACTACAGTTATCCAAGGGCAAATTGATTTCATATGCCGTAATCACTTTCCCGTTGAACAAGGAAACGTATAAAACGGACAAAAGGACAAAATGAAACATCGTATAGTTAATGCATACAGTTAAAGCGAAAGTGTTCTGTGGTTTAAATTTAAACCATTTTGAATTATGACATCGAGCGGCTAACAAGCAGGCGGTTCACCTAAAGGTAAATGGATACCGTCTTTCCTAGGAAATAATATCAGAATCAGAATATTTATTTATAAATATATATTTGTTTTGACATTAATGTCAAAACAGGTCAGGTTAACTCAATGTTGAGGAGGAGGAATTATAGAATTGTCATCCATTATCATCACACTATTCTTATTATTTATTTACTTCAGACACCAAATTGATCCATATTTTTGTTAGTATAATGAACTATGTTATAGTAACCAAAGATTCACACAATAATACTCAAACTAATATCGAATCCAATTTAACTAGCCTGTATTGTACCACTGCGGGGCACAGGCCTCTCTCTACCTTATCCACACCATTCTGTCAATATGATATTATAACTAAAATAAATAACAGAAGTACATTATTTACATAAATAAAATCAAAATCAACATTATATTCATCAAAATCATTCAAATTCATAAAAAATATTTAAAATCAAGGAATTTCGTTCGTGCATTTTCTTAATTCAATGCAATTAAGTACTTTAAGCCAGAAACAAAGGTGGCGACCTGCAAATGTGCTAATTCATTACGGACTGGCTGAGTTAGCCATTCCCAGAAAAAATATTCAACTGTCTTGGAACCCACATCAGAATAAACGGCACATAACAGGTTTCCATTTCCGCCAATAGGACATTTACATTACCTAAAAAATTTGGAAAATCATAAAGCGCTCGGCTCATAGTGCTCATTTGACCGTATAAAAAAAGCCATAGATAATATATTGGTTCGTTTTTTATTAATTATAATTAAACTACTTTGAATAAAAGAGCCAGTTTCAATAGGGTTCCTACTACGCAGCTATGGGGAAAGGAATGTATAAAAAAAATAATTACTCAATTTATTGATTTTTTCGCAAGCTACAATGTTTTCATGTTTCCCACTTGATTGATGGGATTTTTTTTTTGTAATATTTTGATGTTTTTTCGTTTCTATTGCATTAAACCAACTTTTGAAAAGTACAGCATTAATCTCCATTTAATCTATACAATGGCATATAAACCAGTTAAAGTAATGCTTTTCAAAGCTTGCTGTCGACTGACAGCAAGCAAGAAGGACTCTTCTAGACGAGCAGCCTGCAGGTCAACTTCACTTAGCGGACATACAGCGACCTACGCGTTCAATTGAAGTAGGTTCTGTGTACTAGGCAGGAGTGTAAAAATAGAAACAGTTGCAGAAAGAAGGCAAAAATAAATTCGGTCGTAAAGCACTCTCTAATGCTTCGCATTATGAATAAACCGGAATTCGGCACCGTTCATTACCAGAAATATATATCATATGAATACTAATTGCTAGTAGGAGGGGCTTGTGGCTAAGAAATAACAGTCGCAAGGTTCGATCGATCAGGTTAAGCTACGCTTACCGCGGTTGGTCCGTAAGTAGGTGACTATCTTTACATACCAAGACCCCTCTGTGCCTCGGAAAGCACGTTAAACCGTTGGTCCCGGCTGTCATTGGTGGATCTTTGACTGTCGTTACGGGTCATCAGAAGCCCGAAAGTCTGACAACCAGTCTTACCAAGGGATATCTTATTAATAAATAACTGGGTTGTAGAGGTCAGATAGGCAGTTGCTCTATGTGAAATTCTGGAATTCAGCTGCATCTGGTTCGACTGGAAGCCGACCCTAACTTATTTGGGAAAAAGCTAGGCAGATGATGACTAATTGCTAGTACTGTTACGAACGAGAGCTTTCTCACAGAGTTCTAGTATTTCTAGAAAATCTTATTGTACGTTTATCTTCAAGAACATTCTCTCAACATAATTTTGATTTAGAAATATATCTGTAAAGTTAATATAGAAATGATTTAATGCCAATAAAAACTGTTATTACATCAAAATTACAAATTTACGGTATGAGGGGCGCTCGTTTGCGCCAAATTTCGTTCTGCCGTAATATTATTTTTATCTCGAGGCTCAGTGACTTTCATCAAAGCATAATTTTTACGTTACAACGCCCATAAAATATATTTGAAGTTTTGCTTACCCAATTCAAGAATTCCGTTACGAGAACCTTTGTAACGTTACCCTTTTGTTTAATTCTATTCGTCCTTTTACGTAGGCACTAAAAGTGAGGGAATGTTTATTATTTGCTCTCATGCACATTACACATTTTACATAGTTTAGTCGCTTTCTGTACATGACGCTAAAATCAGGGCACTACAATACACAACGTTGGTTTATTGTTATGTTACTGAACATTAACATAAATTGAGTCTAAACTTATCAAAACACAGCTTGGTTTTCCTGGAATACATAATTTATTTATAAGGTTATACAGGTTTTTATTTTTATTAGATAGGCTTTCGTTAAGTAAGTTGTGCAAAACTTACGCTGTTCCTGTAATAACTAAAGAACAGCGCCAACTTGAGCTGTTATTAAAACATTTTAATTTGTTTTATGTTCAATAAGCGTTTAACATTTTATGAACCTGTTTGCGACTTTTTTGTACTTAAATATTGTAAAGATACGCTGAGATAACCATCCTGTAGTAGCTCCATAACATAATTAAAATTAATTTAACGAAATGAGATACATTCATGTACCTACCCGATACGCATTATTATACTCTTTTTGATTAATTTTATGGGATAAGCAATATATTTTCGTAATAAATCATCAATGAACAACCCCTTACTAACAGTTACAATAACAAACTGCATCAAAATAAAACTCGATAGATGCAAACATGTATATGAGGTATATCTGAAGAAATCGCGTGTCTCGACTCGTGCGTAAAATTGGAGTTCTTGTTAATGAACCACCTTGGCCCGCATCAATATAAACCCAGATTTTATCGCTCACCACAAAACTTCATTTCATGACCCTTGGCCGAACCCGCCGCTACAAAATGCGTATTATGATAAGAGCCTGAAATTAAATACATGTTTAGGTATTAAGTAAACTTATTCAACTTTATGTAAAGTTTTGCAAAACTTACGACGGTAAAAGACACTGCTTTAAAAAATCACGTAATTTATCTTGAATACTTTTACCTATTTTTAAGACGATGCTTACCAATTCCTGGCGAAAATCAGCAACAAAAAACACAAAAAAATACCCACAAAAATGCGGCAATCACAGAACGACAGAAAGTTGTGAAAAGCTATCAAAATTTATTAGGAAATCTCATTATCGGACAATAAGACGGCCATGAATTCACTTTACACAGAAAAAAAAACTTTATTTTTATAAGTCACTTGTGAAAATTTCATGAAGTTGGGAAATAGCGATCGCGGTTCAGGTAAGGCTGCTCGGGTGGCACGACTGCCTTCGAGCGCTCTTCGACGGTCACTGAAAGCTTTGAGGCTTTGCTGGTGGAAGCTTGTTCGGCGGCTTCAGTATGATCTACACCTGCGCACTAGCCCCCTTACCTTTCCCCAACGAGCCATTTGCATTTAAACATAATTTCTTTTCATAAAACGGTCCTGCCTATTATTTACTTATACTTAATAATGTTTATTAATCTTATCAAAGTTAAGAATCGTTTTGCATAACGTGAATCAGATCCGTAGTAATTTTTAACTTTTACCTACTTTATTTTTGGTTTTCAAAGTAATTAAAGTTTATTGTAACTTTACAAATTGTAATTAATTTCTTAATTTTCTCACAGATACGTAAAAGCGTTTATGTATGATGAATATCTGTCTGATATAATTGAGGAGCGTGTTACGGCTATGGCGCGGACAGTGTCTACACGTAGACCCGCTACGAGCCGCTACGAGCCGCTACGAGCCGCTAAATTACGGAAAACGTTTTTCCTATGAATTTTAAGTAAGACACATCGCTTAGTTCGCATGCATGCACGAGTATTGTCTGGCCGTGTTTGTTTTTCAGAACTTGCAGTTTAAAAAAATACTTCATATCGCTAATCTACTAAATTATTATATGGCAACTTAAGGTGTACCAAGTTATCTTAACATTGTTATTTACATATTGAAAAAACATGATTAATTAATGCAGTGCTTTTCGTCGATCTAATTTGTTCGTGTTCGTGTTCTTTGTAGCTAAGATAGAGCAGTTGAAATTAAACACTGATTCCAGTCGGGCAGAGTTCGTGCTTCACGCGATTACAACATAAACAAACTTCGATTTGACGTCAAAACATAAGACCGAACTATTTCAGCAATACTTATAAATAGCCCAGCAAAAGAAATTGGCACGATCTTTCTACAACAGAAAACTTAACAAGTCAATAGACCTTGCTGTGCTATACAAGTCGAACCATTTAAAGATTTATATTTACATCAAGATTTATTCAGTCATAATAAACTCCTTTGCTAAAAAGTAAAAATGATTATGACCAGATTTGAAACTCTTGTTTTAGTGTCCTAGTTCTCTCGTATCAGCACGATCTTGATCAGAATAGCTCTGTGACTGTATAATAGGCCGTTCGCAAGGTGTAAGGTCTATCTGTTTAGGATGCGCTCTGCGTACAGTAGGCCAGCCATGAGTAACAAAACCTGTATAAGATGGCCCCATAATCTATGAAACTCCGTACTACGCTAGGCCAGCTCAAAGACAAAGTGTTATCACAGACGTGACACAGGACGCACAGTTGCCTACTGTGCGTCCTGTGTTCAGTAGATATGCACTGATTTAAAGCGGCAATTGTTTTTCGTACTTTTGGTAAATTACAAAATACAGGTTTATTAACAATTTTGGCGGTAAAAACTGAGCAGTAAATAAAAATGAGTCCAAACAAATATTTAAATGAGTAATTAAATAAATAATTGAGCAGTAAAATCACTGAACGGGCAGTTACGTGTGAGCATTTAACAAATTGGAATTATTCGGTAAGAAATCTAATTTGGAAGCAGCGGTTGGTCACAGTTTTAAACTTTTTTTTTGTTTTCGGGTGGAAAGTCCTCATGGATGTCCGCCGCCCTAGGGCCGGCGGCGGGGTCTGTCAGACTCTTACTGACTTAAAACCACCCCGGTGTTCCATCTCACACCTACACCGGGGGTCGTTGGAACATACGATCCTTCCGCAACCCCCGATTGGTGCGGGCCTCCTCAGGGCGGGGAGGGAGGGGCGCGCGTGGAACACACACTGATCTCAGTCTCAATCTGTCAAAAATACCTCTAATTTCCCTAAATTTTGACAAGTTTTTGACATTTTTGTTTGTCGCTGAGCTGAGACTGCGACTAGATTTTGAACGTTTTAAATTACGAGAATTGGACTACTGATGTGTGGGGGGCGACGAACTTCCCCGAGTCCGTCACCCCTGGACCCATTTAGGGGGCTGGAAGAAGGCGTTATCCGTCGTCCGCCGACGCCCGGTGCGCCCGCTGCGGGCCGGGAGAGTGAACGAGATCTCCCTCTCCCTTACCGCAGCCTCCTTCTGGGAGACGACTGTTTCGCAGAAGGAAGCCACCGCGTCCCAGGACTCTTCGCTGCCGACAATCGACTCGACTACGGCTGGCAGCGACAGGTCACTGGGCTGCCTACTTCTGAGATGAGGGCACGGCGCGGCTCCTCCCAAGCGACACACTCTGCCAGCGTATGCCATGCCGTGTCCTCCCGGCATACGACGCAGTGGTGAAACCGTGCGTCCGGCTCCCAGTTTATTATGCGGTACAGGTACCTACTTCCCGAAGCAACGATGCCCCGAGAGCACCTGCATCAACCGAAACAACAGGGTGCCGTGCTTTCTCCCGAGCCAGCGCTCGAGTACCGGCCGGAACGCCTCGATGGTGACGAGGTAGGGCGTGAAAGCCTGTCACAGTTTTAACCTAACCTAACCCATTTGGTCGGGGTGCTCCGGCGTAGTAACTGCGACCAATTCGGCTCGCGCGTGGTTGGTCACAGTTCCAATTCCAACCCAACCTATGAACTGCCGAACTATTTATGTAACGGCCTATTCCAACCTTTTTACTGTTTAGTCATTTATTACACTACTTCAGTATTTACATTTTAGGATGGAATAACTGACCAATTTTCTTTTTATTACTGTTCATGTTTTACTGTCATACTAATTTACAAACCGCCTCAAAATTAAATTACTGCTCGTTAGTTTTTTCAACTGATCATAATAACCTCCCTAATGTTTAAATAGCAGTTGTAATAAATATACCCCTATAATAAGGATTAGGTATCTATGTAGTTTAATAATGGCACTAATATTCTAAAATATTTATGTTAATTATAATTATTTTAATAAACTAGGGGTTCCTAAGATTACGGTGGTCGTCATAAAGCGTCCGCAATTTACCATCGAATGACGTCACTAAAACGTCATCGGAATGCAGTTCTTTAATGCGGCTTGCGGTAGGGGGAACTGATACGAAATCGTCACGTAACGAAAAAGCGTTATAGAGACAGTTTTCATGGTTTTCGAGGCTGCTAAAGCCAAAAGCTATAGTGAGGTCAAAATAAAAATCCAAGACGGCGGCTGCGAAAATTTAAAAAAATGTTTGTAAAGGGTGTCATTTTCATAATTTGGGAGGCTGCTAAAGCCGATAGTAAGGTCAAAATGAAAATCCTAGATGGAGGCTACGGAAATTTTAAATTTTTCATCATGAGTGTCGTTTTCATGTTTTAGAGGGTTTTAAAGCCCATAGTAAGATCAAATGAATTTCTCTTCTCACTTTCTCTTGTCTCTGTATCTATCTATTAAATACAAGTGCGAGTATCCTAAGGAACTTCTTTTATAACGGGGTTCCTCCGACCGCACCGTTTTTTTATTTATGGAAGTCAGTCGGTGTGTTTACCGAGAGAGCGGTTTTTGACGCCGTAAAGTCAAACCCCGGTGCCGGTGCTATCATTTTCATGACGGTCGTCACTGACCATTGGCGGCAGCCGCTTCTAGGAAACCGTAGATATACGTGTTGGTTTTACATCGTTATTTAGTTTTCACCCGTTAGTTCAAAATGTAAGCCAGAACTAGGACTTTATCACACCACACGTAATATGTATTAAAGTAAGTTGGACTAAGTAAATAACGAACATTGTTACCTCAGAGTTCTCAGGTATGAGTTGTTTTCTCCTGATGGTGTGTTCCTGGTAGCGAGGGTCTTCGCCCGACACCGCACGTTGGTACGACAGCCGCCTTCCTTTTGAATCTATCTTCGGTCCAGCTGACATGTTCTCGGGTATTGAGGAGAAGTCCTGGAACGAGTGACCCTTGTTCAACTCGCGGGTCTTCTCGTCCTGGATAACTCGACGCAAGTAGTTCGTCAGGCCCTCACTAGCCAACCACGTGACCCTGAAATATTGCATAGAACATTGATTGATGGGTCATACTGCGGCAAATAGGGAGTTTTTTTCTAGTATTAGAGAGATGTATTCCTGGACCTTTACACAATAGTAGTACTATACAATGCGGAATTTTATGTGATGAACATACAACTATTTGCCTAATGAATTTGCAACAAAAATGGAAATGTAAACCTACTTATAAAGTAAATCTCCATGGAAACCACATACAACACGATTAAAATGAAATTTCATGTTACAAAATTAAAAGACAAAAAAGTATTAGACGTATCGTAATTTAGTGTAAAAGTGATGGGTGCACAATTTCCGTTCATTGTTCGTTCATAAATTTTTAGTCTGATTTCATATCAGGGCACGGATATTGCAATTCTATTTTATGTTTCGTCGATTGAACGGCAATGTTCCTAACTCAAAAAACACTAATGTCAGCTAAACTAACCCAGTCTTACTTTTTAGTGGCGCAACGGACTTAAAATGTAAATTACTTAACTCCGAGTTTACAAACTCTACATTTATTAATTTAACCCGGCTAAACGTGCAAGTGGGCCTTAGTTCTACATACCACTTGCGAATCAACCCATTAATTAATATCTACTCGAACAAAATAGAAGAGATGTCTCCGCCCATATGTCTTCATTTCTCGAAACGTTTCCCACAATAATGGTTTCCGTTTAAATAATACGACTTGTTTGTTCGTAGGTGAAAGTAAAGTTTTGTCATTTTGTTGTTTACACTAATTTCAAGTCTTACGCGTCAGATATTACAGTATTTTGACCGGCTTTAAACCTACAAAGTAGTGCGTGTCCCATGTTTGGTTGATTTTGACTAGAATTTACTAATTATTCATATATAATAGATGTGCATAAAGCACGAAGCGACGCTCCTATAAAGCTGCACTTTTCCAAATTGGATTACGTATTGTAACAATTTAATCTTCTCGAATAGGTATCAGTGAGAAGCAGTGGTTCTGATCGAGATGGCACGAGTAGTAGATATTCTTGGTCAATAACTGAATTAAACCAAGACGGATGGCCTTGGCCTTTCATCCTTATTTAGTTTTATTCTAAATGTCGTTTTCAAATAGGCTTCACGAGGCGTAATCTCATCTCATCATGGCGGGCTATTTTTAATACGGCATGAGTTAGTTTTATGCATATATAGGTATAATTCGTGATAAATTAAGTCAAGAATAATCCGTGAAAATTGTGCTTAATAAGGATATTCTCAAACTCAAACTCAAAGCATTCATTTCAATTAAACCATTTACAGGCACTTTTGAATTGTCAAGGAGTCGGTCAGTCAGAAAATATGAAGCTAGTTGCCCATTCCAAAGCGTACTTATCTATGGAGAAGAATTTTATTATTTCTTTTTCGCCTTGCATTGCAGTTTTAGCACTGTACTTTTGGAGAAAGTGAGCGTTGTCTTTAGGTGTTTGAACATCTGACTGACTAATGGAATTAATACATTTGAGGTGCAGCGGGGTAATTGATTAATTTATTAATAGGACATTATCAACCCGCACTGGGCCCGCGTGGTGGATTACGGCCCACTCCCTCTCACAGAGAGGAGGCCTGTGTCCCAGCAGTGGGAACATTATAGGCTGATTATGTTATGTTATTATCTATAGAGGGCATTATCCATCGCGGTCGTGTTGGCTCGCCAGTATACTATCGCCAAATCACGGAAGTATGCGTAGCAATCTTTGAAATCAAGCGCGGTGCACAACACAAAATATACAGCATAATCATCAGCCTATAATGTTCCCACTGCTGGTATACAGGTCTCCTCTCTTCGAGAGGTTGTGGGCATTTATCTAGCACGCGGGCCCAGTGCGGATTGGTAGATGTCATAAGTCTTCGAATTTTCGGTCCTTGGACATACCTACTGGTCTCCTCACGATGTTTTCCTTCACCTTTTTGAGAGCAGGATGATGAAATTACTTACACAAAGTATAGCACCTGCCTGAGTTCACTTACGACCTACAATCCCGGCGCCACCACTGCTCTCCTCTGCGTGGTGATCAGGGTCATTCCTTCTCTGTATGAGAAGTGGCCTTAGCCCGATACCCAGGACGACAGAGGGCAAAAAAAAATACAGGATGACTTATAATTTGAGTTATCCCTTCTAGGAAATGACATTGTAATTGTGACCCATAATTATGCTATAATGATAAAGCCTAGGCAAAAATTGATGGAATTAGAGAAAACCAATTTTTTATGCATTATTGATAATTTTCCAGAAATCGTCACTAAATCACCAGTTATCTCAAAATTTGACTCGTAACATAACGTCGAAGTTCTTGTAAGTAGATGATTTTTGAAAATGGTTAAACAAATCCTTTATTATTTAATGTTGGTTACATCGGAAGGTTTGTTAAAGTATTAGGTACCCAATGGAATAGCAATGAAGGCCATTAAATTTAAGAATTAGAGAAAAGGTATATTTAGAGACGAATTCTACAAAATTTTAAAAAATATATAAAAAGTTGTTTTTTTCGAAACCCACTACTAATTTTCATTTATTCTTTTACGTGGTGCTTAATTGTTGCAAATGGATCAGTCCTGAAGGGAATATTACAAGTCACTCTGTATAAAAAAAGCCGGTCAAGTGCCAGTCGGACTCGCGCACCGTGGTTTCCGTACAAATTTGTAGGTATGTAAATAGTTTATCACGACCTTTTTTTTAATGTAAGTACAAATTTACGGTTTTCGGATTTTTTCCTTTACTTGTGCTGGTTCTTGCCAAATTTCAGGTCAACGGTCAATAAATTTTAATTCCTTGAGAGTGTCGAAATATAACCTACGTTTTTTGCGGCATAAACGGCCACATCTTTTTTTTTATTTTACTTAGAAGTTTATTTTTTCACAGCTTCAATGGACTGTAGACCTGAGCATATCTTTTTAATTTCAACTCGATACGAAATGGTCTTGACAGACAGACAGACGGACAACAAAGTGATCCTATAAGGGTTCCATTTTTTCCTTTTGAGGTACGGAACCCTAAAAACAAATATTTTCCTAGATCATGTAGGAATCAAGAAAGACGAGCCACGAGTGAAATATCGCGGTAATCTTTACCGCGGCTTTCTCGTCGTCGATCAACCACTTTAAGAAATGCCATCTATGAGAAATGTTTTTGTGGGATCATAACCTAGTACATTTCTATATTTGAAAGTCTTAGCCAAAACTAGCTTTAACCTTTACAACTAAGCTATGCATATTGATCTGTCTGACACTATTGTGGTACGTGCCATTCGGGTGGGTTAAATAGCTTTCATTGTAGAGCTAAGCTGCACTGATGACGGAATCCGGCTTAGTAGATGCCTACCTACCCGGCGCCGGCGGAACCAGATACAATAGGACATTCTACTGGGGGAACTACCGAATATTTCGGTTCGATCGCCGGACTGTCCAACATCGTAGTTGCGCTCTGTCGAACGCAAAACTACATCGGTGAAGGAAAGCATTATTTAAGTCTGAAATCGCCAACCCGTCTTGAGCAAGTGTGGCCATTAATTCTCGTGCCTTCTCTTAATAGTGACTTTTGTCCTGCAGTGAGAAGATGGCTGTTTTTGGATTTGTAATACTAGTTGAATTGTGTCGCAGTGAAGTGAAAGAAGATTAATAAAATAGAATATTAGGTAAATAAAAATCATCTACACACATTAGGTACAGGAAAAACATTAGGTACTTTTAACAAAGAAAGAAAATAGGTATTGGTTATTTGCGGTATCTACAAATGACGCAAAAAAAAAGAACAAAAACACAAAAAAGAACTACAAAGCTTTATTTTTGATCGTTTTTAGTAGAAGAACACGTAGAGTCGACTTATATAAATTAATAGAGTTTCGCTTCCATTCGTGATTGAGTGTGTAGCTTATTATAAGCGTGCAGAGGTAGAATTGTCCCTAGAAATTGTTTATTTCAAGTTAAAAAGTTTTAAGGTTCCGAGACTGCACTACGTAAGAGATCACGTGAATGCACCTAATCCCGATCACAACACAAAGTACCTCTATTCTCGTTATCTGCATTTGCTTTGACGACGCCATTTTTCCTAGGCCATGCGTTTTTTTTTTTTTTTAAGGATGGGAAATCTTCAAATGACCCCTCCCGCTCTGGGTGGAGCGGAAGGGAGTGTCAGACTCTTACTGACTAAAACCCATCCGTGTTCCTTCCTTAGCCCTTTATGTTCCGGGGCAGCGGTAACCCTTTCGGACAATCCCGCTGCCCCGGCAGGCTTCGGCCCTAACGGGCCCCTCCATGTCTGCTGACATCTCTTTGAGGCGCGCGTGGAACACATACGCGCCGTCCGGCACGGGCCTGGTCCTGATCGGACGGCGAGCTACCCATTACTCGCCGTCCGCAGGCCCGCGCCTACGGTGGCCGGGAGTCATCACGCGGCTCCCGACGCCCGGAGCGTCTACCGCGGCGGCTGGGACGGGCGGCTCTCTCCGCTCTCTCCCTCGCCCATCCCGCCACCTCCTTCGCTAGCATGACTGCTTCGCAGAAGGAGGTGACTGCCTCCCACTCCCTCTCGCCCCGGACCATGGCTTGGACCAGGGCCGGGCGCGAGAGGTCGCCGCCGCTGCCGATCGCCTCTACGAGGACACGGCGGTGCTCTGCCCAAGCGGGACAGACCTCCACCGTGTGCACCACCGTGTCCTCTGGGCGATCCTCGCAGTGGTGACACCCGGGCGTTTCCTCCCGCCTGATTATGTGCAGGAACCTCCCGAAACATCCGTGTCCGGTGAGGACCTGCGTCAGGCGGTAGGTGAGGGCGCCGTGACGCCTCTCTAGCCACTCCTCAAAGAGGGGCCTTACCGCCGCTATCGCGGCGTGCCCTGCGCTGGGTTGCGACAGTCGCGCTTTCCATGCCGCCATGAGATCGCGCCGGAGGTCCGTCCGCTCCGCAGCAATTTGCCGCGGAAGCGGGTTTTCCCCCCGGCGTAGTGCCTCCGCGCGCCACTCAAAGAGGCGCGCGAGGACTATCGCCTCCAGATCCCATGGCGGCAGTCCGGCAAGGAGGCTTTCCGCCTCGCGCGAGATCGTGCGGTACCCCCGTATCAGCCGTATGGCTACCACCTTTTGGGGCGCGTTCAAGTAGTGGGCGGCTCGAAGCCGCAGTGAACGCGCCCACACCGGGGCGCCATACACGGCCATGGACCGCACGACCCCCGCGTAAAGACTCCGGCAGGAGGCGTTTGGCCCCCTCAGGTTGGGCAGGAGCAGCTTGAAAGCGGCCCCAGCCCGTTCCAGTTTGGGGGCCAAACGTCGGAAGTGCTCCACGAAGTTCCACCGGCTGTCGAGGACGAGACCCAGGTATTTCATCGTCGTCTTGACGCCAATGTGAACCCCTCCTACCGTCAGTTGGGATCCCGATGGTGGCCCGTTCCGAAGCCCATGAAATGTCATGGCCTCGGACTTGTGCAGAGCCACCTCGAGACCCAACTGCCGGATCCTCTCCACGACTATCGCAACCCCGCGTGTCATTACGTCGGCCGCCGCCTGATGCGACCTCCCCTGCGCCAGGACCAGCGTGTCGTCAGCGTAGCAAACTACGCTGACGCCATCAGGGAGGTCTGCCCGCAGCACCCAGTCGTAACCGATGTCCCACAGGAGCGGCCCCAAGACCGATCCCTGTGGGACACCGCACGACATCTCTCGCCGGTTCCATTCCCCATCGCGACCGGGGTAGATGACGGCTCTGTCCGTCAAATACGCCCCGACTACTCGACGGAGGTAGGTCGGCACTCGGTGATACCGGAGTGCCTCCCTAATGCAGCTCCAGGGCAGGGTGTTAAAAGCGTTGGCGATGTCGAGTGACACCGCCACGACCACCCCACCCCGAGACACCGCGTCCCCCGTCGTGAGGGCTCTCACGCGCATGATGGCGTCCACCGTAGAGCGCCCCTTGCGGAAGCCAAACTGGCTATCCGCAAGATCCGGCCCCGTCCTCACCAGGTGCCCGACGAGGCGGCCCGCAATCACTCTTTCAAAGAGCTTGCCGACCTCGTCGAGCAGCACGATGGGCCGGAATGTAGGACATGCGTTAGATCGTCTTTCATAACACTAATGAAAGTGCACCCATACTGAACCAGTAATGTGATTTCAGTACGGTCAGAAATTAGGTTTATATTCTTCAAAGGATTAACCTTCACTTTAAAATACCTACTACTCGTAAAGAGTAAAAAGTAAAGTAAAGAGCTCCACTTAGGGAGGTATTCGGTAAGGGTAGCGCTCAACACTACTTAACCGAAAAGATAAGGGAGGTCCTTTCCTGTCCTTTTCGTAATGTAAGCAATTATCTTCCTATTTAGGTTTTTTCATGAGAGCACTTGACACTGTGTTACATACGGTGGTGTACGATAAAAAAAAATAAGTAAAAAAATTCGAAGACATGTGACATCTACCAACCCGCACTCGGCCCGCGGGGTGGTTACGGCCTGGTCCCTCTCATCAAGAGGAGGCCTGCGTCCCAGCAGTGGAAACATTATAAGCTGATTATGCTATTATGGTAATAAAGTTGCTCTTTAAATAATTTATCTTGAACGGACCTACAAAAAACATCGCGGGGCAATCTAGTATCTGTGATAGAACGTACACAAAATTCTTTAAAAATTCTTCTAATTTCCTTACATTTTGACAAGTTTTTGACATTGATTGTCGCTGAGATGAGATTGCGACTAGATTTTGAACGTTTTTAATTATGGGAATTGGCCTACATACGTCATCACTTAAGAGAACGCGTGCTGCAGTGCGATTCTGTAACTATCTCATTGTGATAACTCAAGGTGAAGTGAGTTTAAAGTGAGCTGTCATTAGTATCAATTCTTATAGCATCAGATGGAATGACAACTCACTTCACCTAACTTCTCACGGTGAGATTCTAACAGAATCGACCGGCTGATCCAAGTTCATCACCTTATGAGAAACAAGCATTTGCTCTGCAGCGGAATAGTCAGGCTTAAATAATATGATAAAGAATAAATCCTTAATTATTATGAACGTCATGTTTTGTTGTAATATTGAACAATTCAAGAAGGACAACCTGGACAACGTTTCCGCGTTTTGGCAGACACAGATTTTCATCTTAGTAAATTCTATTGTGTTTTACTAAGCTGCTTGAGAACATTGCAAAGAAAAATACTTACTTTTTGAATCTTTTGACACCTACCTATTTTAACAGCAGCGCGGCTGACTTTAATAGAATTTGCAAGTATATTTATTCTGTAGTCTGAACTTGATAAATGGATGAATGTCATAATATAATTATTTTTACTGACGTGCTTGTGCAATCGAGTGACGCGTCTATTTTACAATTATTATCAATCAATGGCCGATACCACGCCATTAAAAGCCAGCAGGTATGAAAGGCCATAGATGTAAAATAATAACTTTATGGGTGCAGTTAGGATTCAATAATCTAGATATACCTTACCCGCGGTTTTTTCGCGTCTTACCTTCTACGTCTAATCAGATAAAAAGTGTCGTGTGCATTACTTTAATTCAAGACATACGAGCAGTCTATCTGTCTGTTAAACATCGACATATGTTCGGTCGGTTTACGTGATTGAGTACAAAGGATGAGCTTTGTATTTTTTTTTTGAACCTTACCTGACCTCGATTGTTGGTTGAAACCGTCTATACGCTCGCTAATTCCATTTTGTGTCGCCAAGTCTATATGCCATCTGCTGGGCCAATAATCAACTGTTGATAATAACTGTTTTATGTTCGTGTGTATTAAAAGCCGGCGGCGGCACGGCGCGGTTTGTCATGGCAAAGGTTTTTCGTAAGCGGAAATGATTTTGAAGCTTATGTTCATACGTTAGCACTCACACACGTTGATCAAGCCCCTGTCTGAGCTTACCGCGGGATGTTCCGGTAAGCGGTATGCTTTGACGTACCATAGGTATTGAGCATTTAGTTTTACACGGGACGTAGTGAAAAGTCTTGCAGAATCAGCCCTTTTGCACTTTCAAAGTAAATTAACGAACAAAAATCTTATGAATCCACCCTGTGTGAATTCATGCTATTCTTCGAAGTCTTTATACATCTGGTAACCGCTTTGTTGAGTCTCTACTTACTATATCTGGAATTCTTTTCATAGTGGTGCACTTCTTGTTATAAACTAAAGTCGTATGTACCGTACACGTATAGGTAGGTAATATAGCTACTCTTGTTTTTATATCGCATGGCATGTAAAAACCATTTGCAGATTTCATTGTACATGACCGTTTGGGTTAGGAATTCTAAAGCTTGTCAGGGTAATTAAAAACGGACTAGGCAACAATTATTTTCAGTGAATGTCAGTCCACAACAATGCAACATTCTCACTAAGTTATGCCATAACGAAGTAAACGGCGGATACCTTGCAGACGGACATCAGACATTTTTTGGATTCTTGTTTTGTTAAGTACTATTTGCTGTACTCTGGACACTTTTTTTTTACAAATTCGACATTAATGATGTAACTAATATTTTTGTAAAATAATTTAAAAGAGTGTCCATGGAGTTTCTAGCTACAATATTTTCTGACTGACCGAGTGCCTGTAAATGGTTTAATTGAAATAAATTCTTTGAGTTTGAGTTTTTGAGTTTGAGTTTGAGACCTTTTATTTAGAAAAAATATGTTACATTGTTATTATTTAGCTTAATAACCTTTGCGAGGTCACGCTGCATGTATAACTATTAATTTTACATTGTATAACGTTCGATGATGTGCAAAACGAATAAATTATGCGAGAAGGTTCTCAAGTGGACACAGTTATAATGCCTCAATATGGACATGTAACAATTTCAAATTGTATATCGGAAAAAGCATATAGAATAAAAGTTGTAGGAAATTTTATGAGCTTTCATTTGGTATAAGACTTTTTTCCCTACGCGACGCACCGTTTTTGAGATATTAGCGAAAAACCCCAATTTCCTTGACGTCAGGACTTTTAGTATGTTCACTCCCTAAGCACCCTGAACCAGTTTCTAAACATATCGCTTAGGTCCCAGGGGCTCACGCACTCTACTTCCCCTTTCGGACCATTTGTTGACTGAACTATGTATATCGTCTTCATACGGAAACAGTCAAAAGGATTACTAGTTCCGTACTTCTGTGGGTCTGTGCTTTATCTAGGTACCTACTTATTACTTTGTAATAGTTGTGAAGCATGTACATATTCTAACAAAAAAGCTATCAATGCTTTTGAAAATAAATGGTTCAACGCTGAGATTGTCAGAACGAAAGAAACCCTGAAGCTCTTAGATCATATTAAGCATGGTTATGGGATGATATCAGAGAGACTACGTGCCGTCATAGTTGCTGATGAAGGCTATACTTGTTATTAAAACAACACATTGTTGATAGAATTTAAAAAAGAATAAAGATCCTTCGAATTTCCATTTGATTATTTCTTCATATTTTGGCGTTTTTTCGACCTCGCTTGGTTAATTTCTGTATATGCGAGTTAATATTGTGTCTTTTTCTTTAACAAAAATCTTTTCATAGATATAGAAAAGTTTCTCGATGATGTGTGTATAAAAATAAATTCTATATACCTAATCAAATCACATACATCGACCTTGTGACAAAGATGTGTGCATGCAATTATCAACCTTAAGGCGGTAAGCATTTTCAGCCCGCATCTGTACGTATGTGTTCACAGAATTTCGTCAAACGTGATGAACGCCAGTACGGTAGGTGCTGGGCGTTGATGTAGGTAATTATTCGCTTCGGTTGTGCCTTTCAGTTACCTACTACGTATCTGGAGTAAACGGATTTAACTGCACCGCGCAAATTGCCAGGCAATTAACCCGTCGATATTCGCTCACGAGCAACCTGTGTCTCCGTAACTAGTTTGTCTCTCACATGAAGTCTACGGGTTTATACGAAAGTGCGCGCATGTAGCGACGCGACAGCTGGGAGACTTTTTGTCCCGGGGTTTGGAAAAAAGCCGGCGACGCAACTGTCACACGTCTATTAGTTGCAATGCAAGGGCGCGCACGGGACAAAATATGTTGATGAATGTGGCAAAATTTTACGTTGTAACAGCGAAAGAGACGAAAAAGTTAGCAGTAAAAACCCAGCAACTTGCTGGGTAACTCAAGTTGCCCTTAGGCGCCCTCCCTAACAAAACTCAAGAAGACAATACGACATGACTAGTCTTATTTTAATTAAACCGATAGCACACAAGTAAAACTAAACCTGAATTTAGTATTTTCTCAATCGCCTGTTAATGACACATTACATTAGATACATTTAACGTGTACATAACTAACTCTCATTTGAATCGCGGCACCCCTACTCTGAAAACTGGGTTCATATAACAGCTTGACCTTTGTTGTAACATCAACGGCAGCCGGCTTAAAACAGAGTTCAATACTTACCGTAATAAGTACTCTGTAATACCCATATAACGGGAATTAAACCTCCCACATGATAAAAGTGCCAAAACAATGGCCCCAAACAGGGTTTTGGCGCTGATAGCCGAAATACAGATTTAATTTGTAACAATAAATTATAGCCTTTTTAAGATAAGTGTAAACAATTGTTAAAATAAATTTATTATTTTACTGTTGGTCATGTGGGGACCGCCATTTTAAAATTAAAGGAAAAATTCGCAGTAACAATAGACCTAATATAAGTATAATAAATTAGTAGAAGCTTCGAAAGATATCTATTAAATGCAGACTATTTTTTGTAAATTTATTTCCTACCTTGCCTAAGGGATGTCAATTAGGTGCCGCGAAGTCGAATGAGCGATAACCCTTTCCTTAACCCTTTAGGACAGATAATTCTGATGGACGGACGGCGTAGTGACACGATAGGGTTCGGGGAGGGGTAGAGCCTTTTCAGTCATGAACTTCGCAAAAAGAAATGTTTTACCGACATAGTTTTAAACTAAAGGGTTTTAGCGATCGATGCCTGTGGGCACTTCAGTTCTTCTTCAATCTTTGACCTAATCTCAATGCAATGTTAAAACTATTCGTTAGTATATGTCACTGTGCCATTGTATCTTTCAAACTACCTAGCATAGTCTCGATAAAACTTATTTCTACCTCAACTTTGGTTTAAACCTAAAATTGTAACAATAGTAGGTACGTACCTGTTAGATCTAGATTTCCGGCGGTTTTGTCCTGTTGCTGAGTCCAAGCCAGAACTCATAGATATAGCCCGGTTCAGCATAGCTTCTTGGATATAGGCTTCGTTCAGACCTATATAACAAAAACATGTTATGTTAAATAATAAATAAGATAACATAATTATAATGCATGGATATTTTTTTTCCGTGGGGTAAATCCTCATGGATACCTCTGATCTAGGGAAACCGGAGGGTTATGTCGGATTCCTACCTACTAAAACCCCACTGTACCCTCTACTACCATAAGTCGGGAGACCGGGAAATACATATACATTCTCCGCTCCCCCCACTGGTATCAGCCCACCATGCTTAGCGGGCCCCACCACCAAGTGCGGCCGATCCCATATCCGCACGTCCTCCCTTAAAGGCGCCATGAAACAGTGCGTGCCACTTCTATGGTCCTGACTGTTCGAGGGCCGATACAGCCCCAGTTTCCCCGTTGGATAATACAGATATTAAAACAGAAGAAGAACTAGCAGGGGATTGAGGAGGGGGGGGAGGGGCGCAAGGGATCAGACCGAAATAAAACTCATTAAGCGCCTTTCGATGCCCGGCTGCTCTTCTGGTGCGGGTGAAGTGAGAGCTCTGCTCACTCTCCCTCTCCTCCGCCTCCTTTCATGCATCATCTCCTGACGCCGGTGGCCTGCGGTGCGGCCTGAGGTGACGGCATCGTACGTGCGTTTACTTGCGACCATGGACTGAACCACGGCTGGAAGCGAGAGATCACCCGCACCGTGTCGCGACGAGGGCACAGCGCTGATGCTCTAGAGAGCCTCCAGAGTATGTTGCGCCGTCTCCTTGGGGCAGTCCACACAGTGCAGTGATGACAAGCCGGCGTCGGTTCCTGACCTATATGCATGGTATATCTAACATTATTTAGCTTAGAATATAGAAAAGTGCACTAGGGTCAGCGCAGACAGGGAGATAAGATGTAGGGAGATTAGGGATCAGGGAGATAAGCAAGTGAAGGAAACAGCTTGCAAGATATAAATTGTCACGGCATGCGGTCGCCCGATATTCGCGCCTAACTTGTCAATGCATAGTTTTTGGAAGTTCAGGGATATTATAAACTGCCATCTAAAAATTTTTCACAAGGCAGACCCCAATCATTAAAATACAAATACCGAATCGCGGCACAAAAAAACATGAAAGTGTGTTTGAGAAGATGAGTGAAATAACGATCCTTTGCGAGAAATCCGTTTGCGGAACCGATATATTATTGGCCTTGATTTTGATATGTATTTAATACGTTGATATAATATTTAATACGTTACTAAGTTTATAGATATAGGCTTTTATTAGATAGAGGCTGGTCTGATCTGTAGGTATGCTTTTTACAATATTGAAGCCTTTTATACTAGTATTGAATTCCTATATCCCATATGGACGTACCGCCAACAGTTTTCGTATCCGATTACCTGCAGAGTAGGATTCGTTTTCTATTAATAGGTTGGGAGGCCATAAATATCAATCAATTTCTATTACTCGTAGTGAAACACGGTAAAGGTAAATATACTGCTCATTTATAAAGTTTTTGTTTTGGGTTATCTATACCTATCACGACTAAGAGCTCTTTTTGAGATTTAAACTTGTCAGGAAATCCCGGAAAAAACTCATGACCATCTAATCATTTATTTTTAATTATTTTGAAGACCAGTTACGTTACGGACACGCGTTACCGATGGAAGTCACCATCACACATTAGTTTCCTTTATCTAATGGTAACTGACAGCTCTAATGTGAGCAAACCAATTAACTGAATACGAGTATAACCATATCATTATTTCGGTATTGAGAGATGCACCTGACAGCCGGAGCTGCAAAAATTGTCTCCTGAGGTGGATTTAACTTAAGCGCAGTCTAGTTGCAGAACGAAAGGGCTAAGCGGCGTGATGGCGATTCATAAACTTATCAAACAATATTATAGACCGGACTTTTTACAATACAGCAGTTATGTAAAAACGAATTAAAGAGCAAAATAAATGAGTAGGACACTTAAAAGCCTGACTAGAACAAACCGTGCAAGTTTTAATACGGGAACCTAATTAATGTGAAAAATCTGTGACTCCGATATAGGAAAACATCGAAAGAAAACCAAGACATAATGGCCTACAATCGGCAATACTCCACACGTAATGTAAATTTATTCGTGTAGTGTTAATAGTCCAGCAGTAATACCGGGAGAACGATATTAGGAACATTGAAGACGGTTCAATTATAATAGCCCGTTCCAAAGTCCACCATGACCTAAGTCCTGCACCCAGGGATGGCTCCAGACGAGGGACGTCCTAAAATGTTAACAGCACAGACACAAAATTTTAACTACGCATTCTTAAACCATGACCTGTTTGCTTACCCAGGATTGGCTCCATACGAGAGATCTCTTCAGCGACCAACAGCATAGGCACGAAATTTTGTATACTCATTAAATTACGATTGCCCGTTCTAAAGTATGGTTTTTATTAAAGTCGGTATTACCGACCGGACCAAGTCGGCGGCAGTGACTTAAAAGATAAAAAGTTTGAGTAAGAATTAAAGCTCCCAAGAACAACACCCGTTCTCCCAGAATCAATTAACCAATTAATGAGATGCCAATTGCAAGAAGCGGTTATTTTAAATACAGAGAGATATTCCATAAGCCCGAATTTTATCTAGCAGTAGGACAGTAATAGGCGAAGTAACGTAAAACAAACAATAGTCATCTATCAGTTTTTTTTTTTACTTATCCGTCCTAATAGTGTAAATGTTTTTTTTTTTGTAATGTCCACATAAAACTGCCTTTATGTTCCGGGGTAGCGGTAACCCTTTCGGACAATCCCGCTGCACCTCAGGCGACACTTGAAATCGTAAAAAATCAAAGCGCGAAAATGTTCCCGGCGCATATCCATTTTTTTATGAGACACGATAATAATTAGCTCGCAAACAATGTGGAAGGAAATTTTGAAATTGGAACGTACCTATTTTTATTTAAAAATAATCATATTTTCAAAATAGATTGTAACTGGCCAGTCTCTCATACATGAAAATGTTTTCGCAATACTTTCTGACTGATTATTTATTCGCCCGGTTAATAATTCCCCCATAAAAAGTACCTACGCTGTGAATAAAGTTATCGGAAATCATATTAGCGAGTCCGTCAAAGCTCTCGTCTGCGGATAACAGTAGGATATTATTGGGCATTCTATCCCACCTTCCGTTCCATCGGCTCGCTCTGTTCGCCTTATCACTCTCCGTGGAGTAGAATGCCCAATAATATTTATAAATATAGACGACTCTGCCTTGGAGTGTAAATGTGGTGCTGTTCCACAAACGATGGGACACATAACATTGTGTCCTGCGTGTCCTGTCAGCTGCACGTTACAGGAACTGATGGACGCTGGTGACGGCGCCAAACAAGTAGCCGAATTCTGGGCCGAGTTCATTTAGATTACTATCGACAGCTAAGAAGAGAAGAAGAATGAAATCCGTGCAAAGGTACTGGTTTTGGCGCCTATTCCACCTGATGGAACAGAAATATTTTCCAGTATGTGGTTTCGGCGCTACTCCACTTTTTGAATCTTGTTTGGTTGACAATACCTAACATAAATGGTTTGTCCGGTTGGCTCCTATTCTACGATGTACTTTAGCCTATGTCCCAATACAAGGCGACTGGCGTTCGTGGTAGTCGCGATCGTTGTTCGTACGACTACGAAACGCAACAACGATCGCAACCCTGCCTGAGCCGGTCAAACGCCTGCACCGGTAACCTTAAATATAAACGAGGGCACGAGATTCACGAGTTGTTCAAATGTGTACACATACAGACTATAATTTCAGCAAAATCGGCCGAACGACTTGCCCACTATGCGGAGTTAGCTTCACTTGTGCTATTTTTTTCTAAAATATCGGTTTGTTGTTGATTTGTTGCTTTAAAATTCCTTAATTATATAATATTCGTGTACCGATGATTACCTATTACCGTGATTATACGAGATTAACTTGCACAGGTGTTTGATTTCACGATCCAGTATGGACACAGATACGAAACTGGACATTTTTTTTTTTGCGCCTATATTGACTTTCAATTAGCATGTTACAGGCTATAATGTACCAAAACTTCAGCCAAATTCACCGAACGGCTTTTTCCATACATTTTGTGCGGGGTCCTTTAGAGCACACAATGTGACTCGCAAGTCTCAATATATGAGCCAAATTTGACATGTTTATGTGAAATAGTTTTTGAGTTATGAGGGGGTCAAAAGTGACTCCAAATGGTTCGTGTATATATACACACGGTGCTGCTCGCCAGTTCTGTTAATTTGAAGGCTTGACACGCTGCCGCGTGTCTAGATAGATAAACAAACTGATTACCTACCCCTGAATATGTTGTACCGCCCCCGACCGCGACAGTGTTTGTGTATATTTGTAACTCGAGAATAGTCTAGAACTGCAGTCAATGGCTTTATTATAGTAACTGGTTTTCAACATTTCTCAACTTTAATTACGTTCAACGACTACTACTCTAGTTGTGTCGTGTACCTACAGTGTGATTAATTTTTTCATGAAATTATGATTTGATTTGAACTCTAAACGGTTTTTCTATTGCGTAATAACCAACACTACCCATAGTACGCCCGCAGTATTTAAAATATGGCTGATGATAACGACACACACATACTTACCTTTTCCGTCATACAACAATAATAACTTGACATTGGTTAAATTAATTAATATTTTAATTTGTATGAACGAATAAACATTACGTTTTTAATGAAAATCATTGTCTAAAGTTGTTATATGACAATATAATAATAATAATATGTAATATTTACATATTTCCCGATAAGACAGTGGACTATTTAGGAACAGAATCAAAAATGGGTGAATATGAAGTTACGTTGGCATTGAACGTAACGCGGCGAACATACCATGTGGGTGCAATGCAATTAGGTAATCCACAGCCTGTCGGAATCTACCAGAACGACACTTACGTTCCCGTAGTTTTCGTACATTCGTCAAACACGCAGGGGTAGATTTTAACGTGGCACTTCATCTCCATAATCTTTGGTAACATACTGTAGAGATTATGACATGCATAGTTTGTGGCATGCAAACTTTTCTAGTAAAGATAGTGACATAAAAGTAGGAGATAAAAGCCAATACGAAATTAGAAAAGGAGTGAGTTTAGCTGACAAGGATATCATTAATGTAAAAGAACGTAAAACGATTTATTTGAAAGATATTATTTGATTAATGTTCAGGACCTCTCCCACACTACCTACTTGTACACTTAACACAGAGTATAAGAGCACAATCTAATTAAGTGCTTTAGTAGGTATAACATGAATATTCAGTTGACCGCTGAAATCTCAGAGGCGGTAAACTTATTCGTTTTGTTTTTTTTTTTTTTGAGGAAATAAATTATTCTTAAGTATCAAATCAACGAGCTGATCCCAGGCCCAGGACTGTTATCATATCTATTTTTCGCCGTACGGTGGGTTGATCTGTTCATATAGGTACCTACTACAACTGGTAGTCACCATAGCTAGTGCACAGACACAGAAAATATATTTATTTATTAAAACTTTATGCACAAGTAAAAGAAATACTGTACAAAGGCGGACTTAATGCCTGAGGCATTTTCTACCAGTCAACCTTAGGGTGATGCAGAGACAAAACATGGCAGGTGCAACATACGAGACAAATAGCTAGGAAATGACTATAAAATAAAAGAATAAATGCTAATACATAGATAGATACATACATACATATAAACAAAATGAACTGCGAGGAGAAAACAATTATCGGTAGAGGAGAAAACGAATCCAGCAAATCAGCGCTAGGATGCTACGGCCAACTTTTGACGGATATGTTCACGTGCCTTCACTTGAAAAGATAACCGACTGGATATATTTCTATTTGTATCACTCACTATGTATGCTGGGCGACATGTCACCGAGGGTTTGACTGCCGGTGAATGCGGGACGACTGCCAGCCAGGCTGTCCCCTTCGCTCTGCTGGTCAGGCAGGGTCTGCTCACTCTGGCTCATCGACAGGCTGGAAGCACTCCGAGCGGGCGTGGGTGACGACTGCAGGCTTGACATACTTCTTTGTAGTTCTTCCTGAAATAACGTAATAAAGAATCAACTTTCCAAACTAAAATTATACTGTTTCGTAAAAAATATATTCATGAATACAATCCTCTGCACATTTTTTCCTCATCGTTCTCGTTTCATGAGAATGAATTGAAGCGCAGCAAAACGAATGAATGGACAAGGCCCTCTGCTGACGAATCAGACAACCCTTACGGAGTCCTATGTTTATTAAATTGTGATATAACAATAAGCGATTTTCGCAGAGTATATATTTTTTTAGACAAGCCACACAGGGCCCACATGGTGGATTAATGTGGGGCCCAATCCCTCCCATAGAGAGGTGGCCTGTTTCTCAGTAGTGGAAATATTCAGGCTGACTATGTATCTATCTCTTGCAAATTGGACCATTATTTTAATAGAGACGACGAATTTTGGTTGCTTGTTAAAATACTTATTTAAAAATGTATATTTACCGGCAAGATGCAGCTCATAATACGCAAAATACGCGCATTGACGTGGAGTTGCGGACAACAGCCCGTATTACCTATTACCTATTTACTACTATTATTATTTACTCTTTACTAGACATCAACTCAATCATCAAACCTAATAATAATCAATAAAATATCTAGTTTGTTGCCTATCCATTTATAACATCATTAATTACCCCGCACAATTATAATTATATTTTGATCGTGTAAATTGTCTAAAATGTAAACAGTTTCAGAACTGATTATATTATATTTTACTCTTTTTTTTGTTAGGTGTGAAACCTAATTATACCTAGTGCACAGATAATGCCTAGTGTGACTTAAACCCGCACTTAAGTCACGCTTTTCTGTGACTTAAGTAGTCAATTTTTACACAGAAAAGCATGACTTAAGTGCAGGTTTAGGTCACACGAGCTATAAAATAGTATACGATACGTGTGACATATGGCTAAAGTAGAAGAAGTAAAGCTAATAAAAGCCTTAAGTTCTGTTTGTGAAACTATTTCATCAGTTGACACGATTTTATTTACATTACAGATATACGACATACATTTTCCTTCATCTACTCAATAATGCACATATCCATCCATTGATCGAAGTAGAAATATTCTCTTATGCGGGCTTTACACAGGTGACGATAGCCGCTTGATTTTCGCCGCACGGCGATAATCGACTGTCTAAATGACAATTTGGGTAGGCCGCAGCGCAGGCGACTAAAATCTCAAGTTTCAAAGTAGAGTAATTCTTTTCGACTATTGCGATTTCGATTATTGACTACGTGCGGCCACAGGTCGCATGCGGCAGTTGACTAAAATCGACCGTTAAAATGCTCAATCGCAGGCGATCGCCCGCGGCATGAAGGTCGCCATTTGAGATACAAAATGAACTAGTCAGCTGTGATTTTTACCTGTGTAAATGGACTGGCGATTTGGTAGGACCAGCCACACGGCAAAAATGGACCTAGTGTAAATTCCCCCTTATGTTATAAATATACAATGACATCACCAAAATATTATTCAAACAAAATAGTAGTAGCGCAAAGAAGATAAGTACCTACAGTATTCCGAGGACGTTGTCAAGAGAGACTCACTTCTGTGGGTCACGACGTCAAAACGAGCACACAATATATTATTACTCAAGAAAGGAAAAGTTTCCGTTATTTTTATTGTTTGAGACATTTCCCTAAATGTGTTCACTAGGAAAATTAATAACATGCTTTAATTTGCCCATTGAATGAATTTCCCATCTGAATTAAAATATTTATTTTGGGTAAATTCATTTTCAATTAGGCATGGATATTATAATTCATAATTATTCACACTCAATCGCATCATTTATTTCTGTAATCTCAAAATTATACTGCGAGCGATATTTAGGTGTAGGTACCTTACTTTATGAACCACAAAAAAATCATAAGGTATATAGAAATTGTTATTTATTTGTGTATAGTAAAAAGTTAAGAAAGCAACTCAATAATAGAAGGGTGCTTCGACACGTCTCGTAGGTTATTTTACAGTAATATGACATGAGCTGAGAGCTCCTTCTTTGAAGTCGGACACAATGGCAGACATACTAGGTACTATACATATAATAGTAAGTACGACGCGACGGTGCGTTTGAAGTGTTTGAAAAAAAATAGGAAAAGAACGACGTGTGGACGTGGCGTGGACGTGTTTTAAAGAAATAGGTAGCAAATTATTATCTTCTTAAGTTATAGCATTTTATGCGTTAATTATGTTTTTTTTAACCAATACTGAATCTAGAAACATGTTCCTGGCATTTATGTATTTACATTGTGCCTTCAGCATGTTTCTTTCAAATTTTGTTCGTATGTGTGTGTAATATACAGAACACTTTCGGTAGGGACAGGTGTAGATACAAAAGGCAGAACATACAGAAGTACTCATATGCCTTAGTGGTTCTAATAGAAATAACAATACTCACTGGATGATTATGCAGGGGCTCCCCATAGTCACCGTTGAATGCGCTGCTCTCGTTCAACGACTGCAGAGATACCGACATGGAACCCCGTCTCTGAATAGATTGACTTCTACTAATTGACTGACGTTTAAATATTTCTGTAGTATTTTTCAAAAAACTATCCATTTTTTTTCTAAAAAAGGATGATTTCCTCTCTAGCGGAGATTTCCCAATTGAATTCAGATCCAATTCAGATTGTGACAAGCCCCCGCGTCTAGATAACATAGTCTGGTCCAGAGACAGCTTTCTGTCTCGAACCTTCACTTGTAAACATTCGCTCGGTGGAGGTAAATCGATCTTGACGTCAGCAACAACGGGAGTATTTTCTTTGTTTTCTTCACTAATTTGCACGAAATCTGATAAACCCTCTGGTACACTGATGGATTCGTGTATCTTCGTGTCAATTGAACTGTTGTTTTCATCACAAGCGGCAATAAGTTCTGCTTCCGACTCATTTGTTCCATCTACTTTACCTACAGTTTCCTCTAATTTATTTTCGTTTGTGTCTTCACTACTATTGAAGATGACAACCACGTCGGGATTTGTTGCACTAGGTGGTTCCACTATATTTTGTTCCTCAATATTATGGTTTTCGCTATTTTGATCTTCACTATTTTGATCGACCCCAAAAATATCTTCATTATCGTTAAGATCTTTATTTTGCATCACTTTACTGCCCTTTGGGGCTTTTATTCGCATGCTACTGTTCATTTTTACAGTTCTTAACATCTCTTTTATTTTAAGATTTTCTTTAATCGCCTTTACGTCAGTTATAAACAAGAGAGCTGGATCTTTGTCAACATGCTTCATCGGCTTTTCCTTTTTAGACTTTTGCCTAAATCTATCCATTTTGAAACACTGCACAGCACTCACAAGAATCATAGAAACACTTCACGGACAACAAAATCACTGTCACAGCATTTTATTGAGACAAAAATTTATCAACACGTAACTAGCGCACAACGTTACACCTGTACAAACCGTTTAATCTTGGTGATGGCGGTAACGATAAAAATATGTCGACGGAACCGAACGGTTTCGAGTCATAAACCAATAAATGTAGTCCCAGGGCCGCCACTAGCACACTTGCCGTACGCACAATGCGATAAATGAATATCTTGATTACATTATCCTGTTATTATTAGATGGTTTTCCTGAGCGTAATCCGTGATCGTGTTGAACGTTGTCCACTAAGAAAAGAGCTACGTCATTAAAATTTAATAAAAGTAAACACGTTTCCTCCGGCCTCTAGTCTGATTAGTTAAATGTATGTCTTCAACTCTAAAGATATCTCGTGGCTTGTGATAATCTGTGATAATGTATCGCTTAATCTATACCATTTTTCTTTTATCTCTAGTCACTGTTGAAAGTCGTACATCGAGTAGAGCAGTACGTCTCCAGCACCAAGAGCATGACGATCGCGCATTTATAAAAATGATTACACTTATTTTCCACTATGGCACACCATCTTATCAGTATAGAACTAGCAAATATTTATTTTATGGAGGTAACGATAATAATGCGAGGTATTCGGTCCTTAAACAACTCGAAATACCTATTATTAATTTGTTATAGTACGATAAGAAATTGATAAGATCATTTCCTATGATTACCGTATCTTATCACAGTTTACGTTGCATGTTGGAGATGTTGCAAGAATTTGAATGTTTGTTGACGAATCGAGTGATTGTAATGATTACTAATTTTCAGGACTATTATTATAAAACTCTATCATTAAAATACACTTTATGCGAAGTCAGATCGATCAAAATACAAACATGTTCAGGATGTGAGCACTAAATAAGTTATGACGGGGACAGCCTTGCCCAGAAGCAAATAGTTAACGCCTAATAGTTCTGAATATTGTACATAATGTAATTACATTGGGCCGCAAAGAAAGCGGGTCGGTTACAAAAAACGCGATAACTTTTAAATTTAAGTCATCCTTTTAAATTAGAAACAAAACTAAAGTTTATTTTATTCCGAACTAGCGGCCCGCCCCTGCTTCGCACGGGTGCAATTATTTTTTCATTCATACAAACCTTGTCCTGAAAATAAAGAACACAACAAAAAAAGAATTAGCGAAATTGGTTCAGCTGCTCTCGAGATTTTCGCTTAGCAACACATTTAGCGATTCATTTTAATATTATAGATTTCAACTACGTAGTAATGTTATCATTATTCACTACAAAACCGATGACGTATTTTTTGCTTATAACCAAAACAGTCCAGAAATGTTGTATGAAATTTCATGCCAGTTTTTCATTAATGCACTGTTTTTTTTATTTAGTTATTTAATCACAGAGGTTTAATGTCTCCCATTAAGTTTAATATAAAATAGTAAAATAAAAGTCGGCTGAATAAAACCGACTTGGTGAAAAAAAGAACAAAAGATGAATGAAACTTTGTTTTCATTAACTTGAGTTTTTATTTTGAGTAGGTAGGTATATTTTAACATGGTAGGTAGATTGGTAGTTGAAAGAAAAGTAGATTACGCACATTGCTAAAGTGAGTAATTAGTGCACTCGTGTTAATTTTGTGCCCTCTAATGCGCTCATAACACTCGTGCATTAATAACTCACTTTGCGCTCGATGCAACAGTCTACTATTTAATTCTTTTTGGTGATTGTATTAAAAACCATAAGTAAAAAATAAAGGCGATTTTTAAAATGTTAAAACTTTGAAACGATTTGTTTCTGTTTATAAATATAGCATTCTTATGCAGTAATTCATGATTCTGATCAAATTCAATAAAACATGTCACTAATCCCTGAACAGTGTACCAGAATTCTATTGAGAACTGTTGGAGTGTCGCTATGAACCGTTCAAAGAGTGCTCCAGCGAATTGAAGAGACTGGATCCAATATTCGCAGACCAGGGACAGGCCGAACAAGGTGCGCGTCAGCGCTGGAAGATCGATATATGGTGTCAACAATACAACAGTAACGTTTTCGGACGAGTCGAGGTTCATGCTATACACGCACGATGGGAGGCAGAGTCTACAGAAGTCCAGGAGAGCGCTATATAACCCAGCTTGCCCGAGAAAGTGCCATACGGCGGAGGCTCCATACACGTGTGGGCTGGAATTTCTACCGAAAGCCGCACCGTGCTAGTGGTAATATAAAATGGCACTTTAACTGCAGAAAGATACGTGAATGAAATCTTAAATGAGTATGTTCGCCCATTTTTTGTAAACATGGGCGAGAACACCATCTTTATGCAAAATTACGCTCGTCTCCATACAGCTCGGATAGTGTTTGTTTACCTTGAACATGTCGCTATCACACGCATGGAGTGGCTAGCACGCAGCCCAAACTTGAACCCCAACGAGACGCCTGGGACGAACTGGGACGACGTTTACGCCAGTGAAATTCCCCTCCAATCACGCTCTAAGAAACACTGATAGAGGAATGGGAGAGCATTCCTCAGCATCGGCTCAGAAATTTGGTGGAAAGCATGCCAAAGCGCCTAACATCTGTATTAACAGCTCGTGGTGGCAATACAAAATATTAAAATGTGTAAAAATTGCATACCTATTTGATACCGTAGTACATTTTTCGAAATGTAGTGAAAGTTGTCACTTACTTTTATTCAAAATAATCTTGAGCTTTTATGACATTGATTTAGGCACAAAAAAAATGTCTAGAATAGGTACAGTCTTTATCCATAATGCTAGCTCCAATATTTTGGAAGTTGTTGAGGTTATTGTTACCCACCCGCTTTCTTTGCGGCCCAGTGTATTTTGTAGGTATCTATTGATTCAACGTAGTTGAATTTAGCCAATATTGTGCAATTTGGAACAAAGGAACTGGTGGTACTGTTATCAAAAGGGAAAAATATACAAGCAAAAATAATCTTCTCACACGGGATGCGAATTAGTCGCATGTCCAGTGTGAGCATGAACTCTGGAGTTTGGTTCGGCGTTTCATGCTAGTTTTAAAATATTGACGTCAAGTACTGTTAAATACGTGCGAAACTCCGTAAAATACCGTTACTGAAATTGCCACGTCATCAAGGCTTCACGGAGCGCGCGGTAACCGCCCCCTGAGGGCGCTAGTAGTCCCAAAAAGATTAAGATCTACTTACAGAAATAAACACATAATTTGACTCCCACAGAAGGTACTTGAATCTAGATCGTTGGTGCATTTTCGTGTAGCGCGGTATTAGCGGTCAGTATACATTTCTTATACGTAAACTATGAAAAGTGCCTATTTAAACTACTTTCATAATTTTGTTACATTAATTTCTTCCGAAATGTACGGGAAAAGTATTTTTTTGCGAGTTATGGCTTTTCTAGTAACCTCAGTTGGTCCGGTGTGTCTTTTAACCCTTATAGTAAGGAAGGTACTGCTCGATTTTTGAGATGAATTTTATGCCGAATAAGGAGATGACCAGTGGTCTATATTGGCATACCCTAACCAAAATGAACTTTAAAATGCACCATTATGTAGCTTTTTTACATGCTACACAATGGTGCATTTTAAAGTTCATTTGACCTAGATTTTGAATAAATTTGCCGTTTTCAGTTTAAAGCAGCAGTTTTTTATGTATTTGATAGCAAAAAAACTTTTTTTCTAGCACAAAGCTCATTCTTTACACATCATACTGTTAATTGCTAATCATTTCCTGTCAGGCGTTTTTACACATAATTAGTTCATTATCGAATTTCGATTTAAATAACAATTAGCGTGACCTAGTAGGGCTTGAGTAGATGTGTAAGATGTGCGATAAAGATACGCTTTACGCTTATGTAAAAAAAACGCTTCATAAACGCAGAGTTAAGGCAAACTAAGATGTAATAAAAATCAAACTATCCTACTGGGTGATATTAATATACATCCATCGCTATGCAATCGCTATGCAGCTTACCACAGATGTTTATAACTTATGTGAGAATTCTACATACTAGTAAGGCCATCAGAAATATTAAAGAACATTCTAATTAGTGATTGCGCCTCTTTTTGTGAACCTCTAATAATTCATATTTTGGGGACTAAAAAGTAATTGCAACAAAATTGGATGTAGCGCTCGCCAGCCGCTGCCGCGACATCTAACCCGTGTGGACGGGGTGTCCTAGCCTAGTTACTGCGACCAACTGTGAAAAAAGGCCAGAAAATAAGAAGAGGTTAGTTTAATAAAAAAAGTTAACATCATTAGAAGCACAAAAAGTTTTTAGTGGTTCGTTATTTAAAAATAATTAAGTTAGAATCTTTGTAAAAACAAGCTTACGGTAAACTAAAAAGTACTAAATAAAACTTACGATAACATAGAACTGTAAAATTTTCTTAAAATCTAGAGGCTGAACGTAGGTATTTTTTACACTTTATGAGAAGCCTCAAGCCTATAAGAAAATATTAGGTAAAGTTCTATGTTACGTATCGTAATTTTTATTTAGTATTTTTTAATTATTGTTATTTCATTTTGTACTTTTTGGCATCAGAATTTGTTTAAATATCCGTTCTATCACTTTCACTTGAAAGGTACTTGTAAAGACAAATCCAACGAACCAAAACAAGATGACGACCAAAAGAAGACGTAAAGATCTCATAACACAGGTTCCACAAACTAAAACTAAATTTGCTGCCATTCATTACAGTAAACTATCATGTCAACTTTATAATAGGATTAATAAAAAGATATATATACACAATAAACAACACGAGTGTAAAAAAATTCTAAAAAATTGGATAAAGACACAAAATTATGTAGACACTGAGGAACTATTGCAACACACAAAATGATACTCACATGCAGACACCTACACACATGCATGCGCATACACACATCCTCACACACACACACACACCCTTACACACAAACACACACACACACAAACACACTCATTCGCATACTGTTTATATCTAAGGTACTAAAAAAATTAATTGTAAACTGCTGTGGAAGAGCGGAGTCTCCTAACACAGGCATTACTTGCTTAACAGGAGGCTCCAATCACCAACTAATATAAAACTTTTTGATTCAGAAATAAATTTGATTTGATTTGAAAACACGCCTTTACACAAGTCGTGGTGTGCAGCCAACCGAGTTGCACTATCCAAGTCATGCCATACTTTAGAACGGGCTATCATAATTGAATTAGTAAGTATACAAAACCAGCTGTTGCCCGCGACTTCGTCTGCGATTAAGACAAAAGACACGTGGTGCCATCTATTATCATAATAACGTTATTGTTGTTTTCCTCGGGTACAGCACTTTTTTTCGGGATGAAAGGTACTCTATGTCCGTTTCTGTACACTAATTAACGTATATGCAAAATTTAAGGATGATCGGTTACTGAACCGCCTAAACCACTGGGTTTAGGCGTGAAAGGTAACAAACAAACAAACTTACTTTCGCATTCATAATATTAGTTAGGAAGTTAGAATTTCATGCCTGTGCTGTTGGCCGCTAAGGAGATCTCTCGTATGGAGCCAATCCTGGATCAGCAGACAGGTCATGGTGTACCTCAGAATGCGTAGTTAAAATTTAGTGTCTGTGCTGTTAACAGTTTAGGACGTCCCTTGTCTGGAGCCATCCCTGGGTGCAGGACTTAGGTCATGGTGGACTTTGGAACGGATTTTTATAATTAAATGCATATATTAAATTCCGTATCCGTACCGTTGACCGTTGAGGAGTTCCGTCGTCTGAAGCCAATCCTGGGCGTACAATCAGCTCATGCATCATAAAAATGCATTGTCTCCAAAACAGAATCAATATATAAAATTTCAACTCCGTAGGATAAGATATAAAATATTATAAAACATTTTAGAAGAGTAACGGTGGAGTTTCTTGCCCATTCTTCTCCATACGAAAACTACCTTTTGGAAGGGGTGACTAGAATCAATTCTATTTAATTGTAATTTTTGACGTTCAAAAGTGCCTTTTATGTGCCTATTTGAAATAAATGCTTTGAAAGTCAAAGCTTTGACTTATGACTTTGACTTATCTGCGGCGTCCCCCGCGAAATTAAAAAGTTCTAATATTTTTTTGCAATATGCGTTGTATGTTGAAAAAAAATACGATACCTGTTACGTAAGTATGGATTTACATAATTATAATCGTTAAAATCATCAATACAATCCTCTAAGGTCATAATTATAATCCTATTGAATGACTATTTCCAGAATTATCAATAAGATCGTGCTTACTTATTTTTTTTTCTACTTAAATTTTAACTATTGCGACCTACAAAAATAAACCTACATTAATAAACCTATAATTCAAGTTAAAATATAGTTTGGGAAGCAGAAATAGTTTTCATCAGTCATTTCTTATGGAGAATAGCCGGCAACAAAATCCACGGTTAGACTTTCGGTTCAATCTTGTCGTAGTAACCTGTTTCTTTTTTCTTTATCAAAATCATTTCAGCCAAAGGACAACCATTGTTGCACAAACCTCTCCCCTGAGGATTGGATTGATTGGATTGTTATTTTGTTTTGTTTGTTTTTTCTTTTGATGCGTCATTTTTGAAGCAAATAAACGTATTTTCTTTCTTCTTTCTTATTGCCACCACGACTGGTCCCTTAATCACAGAAAAAATCGTGTAGTTTTTTATGAAGCTGATTTTATTGAACATTGACTTAATAGACGAAGCAGGGGGCTAAAATATAAAGATGAGAGAGAGTGAGATGACGGAATCCAACATAATCAAAAAAGTTCAGCCGCAAACACGCTCACATGAGCTGAAGCTGAATAGAAACTCCTTACATGTGAAAATAAAACCGAACAAGTGTGAGTAGAACTCGCGCCCTGGGGTTCCGACTCAAAACTGTACCCGCCTTCACTCATGTAACAAAGCCACAATTCGGAATTGAACGACAAACTTAACTTTTTAGTTGAGAAAATATTTTCCCGTACATCGACTCATGTCACGGTCAATTATTCAACTGCAAATGTAAATTTGGAACCGTATATTTTTTATATGTGCTATAACTACAAATCAACAATTTTCTAATTTATTCCGTTACTTCTGCTATATAAGACAATGGCATTCCTGTCAAATTTCATGATTCTATAGATCTACGGGAAGTAGGTACCCTTTTTAAAATATGCTACATAAACGGCAATATATTTTGGTTGCGTAAATTTTTTTTTTTTACAACTCCAAGGGACTGTGGACCTAAATCCTCGTCATTTGCCTAGTATTGTCCCAAGTATGTTGGGGTCGGCTTCCAGTCTAACCGGATGCAGCTGAATACCAGTATTTTACATGGAGCGGCTGTCTATCTGACCTCCACAACCCAGTTGCTGGGTAATACGATACCCCTTGGTAAGACTGGTTGTCAGACTTTCGGGTTTCTGACTACTCGTAACGACTGTCAAAGATCCGCGAATGACAGCCGGGACCAACGGCTTAACGTGCTTTCCGAGGCACGGAGCGGCCGTGGCTAAATAATAACAGCCGCACAGGTCGATCGATCAGATTAAGCTACGCTTGCCGGGGTTGGTCTGTAGATGGGTGACCATCTTTACATAACGAGACCGTAAACCTACTAAGTATTTGATATTAATTTCTTGATAACTCCACGCGTTTCTCAGAAAAAAGAATCCAGATAGACAGAGGTGGACAAAGAAGTGATTCTAAAAAGGTTCTATTTTTCCTCTTGTACCTCACCACAGGAACCCTAAAAAACGCCTACACTGAGCTGGTGGCCGGGCAAACATACCTAAAGCAAACTTTTGGGTACCTACCTACCGATACATAAAGGCAAATATGCGATTCGTAATATTTTGCACGTCCGCACGAGGAAGGACACGTGTTCTGTTTTAAAACAACATTAAAATTTTCTAACTAAAAATGTAAGCAAGCAAGCGATATATGTAGTTCCATGTTTATAGTCCGTTTTACACGTGTGTCCTAGTAACGTTGGTTTACTTTTTGTTGTTTTAAGCGAACTTTTTAACACTGACTGTGTAGAGTTACCTCCTCAGAACACCTTAGCGTAAAGAGTCACGTTGCCTTGGGTTAGGTTTCGCAGTCAACAAGGAGCCCATATAGTTTCGCCATGTCCGTTCGTCTCTCTGTCTGTCCGCGGCCTAAATCAGATACTCTTAATAGTAGAAAGCTGTATCTGCTGTATTTTGCATGGGTAAACATGTTAATCACGCCGACTTACATTTGCAGTTGGAATGTACGGGAGAACATGTTTTTCAACTACAATGTTCATCATAGTAACTACGGAATGTTACTTTGTGCGTGGTCCAACACGCTCTTGGTGGGTTTTTTTTTTGTGCAGGCATTCACTTTAAAAAAACTGTGTAGGTATCAATATTCTGCTCGGGATGAATTTAAAAACATGTTATCGTTTTCTCTTTTCGCAATGTTTCGTGTGATCGCACACAAAATAAAACTAGCTTTTCATCTGTTTACAATACAAAATACTTCAGTAAGTATTTAATATTGTAATCAGTTATGAAAAGCAAATTGATCTCGTTTTTAAATTATTAGAAAGCATATTTCAAAAGTAAAGTTTGTAAAGATTCAATTTTTTTTTTTTGTAGTTTATATGGTGTACATAATAAAGAGTATTCTATTCTATTAAATTTTCCAAATTATAAAATAATTATAAGGTTTGCAACAGGATGCCGGCAGTAACTAAGAAATGAAGTGGATAACTAAATACCTGCATTTCATGGCATCTAGCGGAATCTGGATACATTCACCAGGTCGACCTTCCGCCTTTGGGGGGGAGGGGCTACCCACCCTTAGTCGCCACTCCAGAGCTTTTCGGCCCCATCAGCCATCCGTCTAGGGCTCTTGGAGATGCCGATGGTTTTGCGTGGCAATGCTTGGAGCTGGCCTATGTCCAGTAGTGTGTCTAACAGTGTCTTGGGCTGAACGATTATGATGATATCTCAGATTGTTTTATTGTACATTATTTATATTTATTATATTAAAAAGCAGTTTTTATTTTCCAGATACAAATATATTCACTAATAATTTTAGACATTTGGAATGCAAAAATTATCTGTTCGACAAGTGGAATTAGATGACGGTGGTCTTCACCGCTTGCCCGTTTCTACCACGTCGAACTCGCTGACTTGCGCATCCACAAGCTGCTTACTGCGAAGTTTTATAATGGCACGACTTGGTACATTCGGATCCTCCATCTCGAACTCGATCAGCCCTGAAATGATACATTCGTCATGAGAATGTTGTCATTATAATACTCCATAGTCGTATTAACTCGGCTACGTCTGCAGGACGCTATCTAGTTCTAAACAAACATTGGAAGATTAAGACTATCAATGTGAGAGGGCCGTTGCCTAAGCTATCACACGTCAACAACGAAAGTAAAGGACAATATTTTGATTTACAACAATGACAATAATTCACATTCAAATCATCCAAATTTTCGCAAACCGCGTCTAACATTATCAAAGACGCTTTGATAATGTGTAAAACAACACGTTGTTTTCACAAGCTAAGCGAAAATGACGAACATTGTCGATTACTTTGATGTATAATTGCAAGTTGGCCATCGATCTCTGTAAAATAATAATTGAGTTATTAAATTCAAAGTTAGCTTTTGTTTTTTAAAGATATAGAATATTACATTGTTAAAACACAGCACTTTTACAAGTAGAACCCCTGAGAACGATTCAATTTGTCAAACATTTAAGAGTCATGTTTGAGATGGATTGTAATAAAGCGGTGTAAAAATGTGAAAATGCCCCGGAGATAAATTGAGAACATTCGCGATAAGTGGCCGAGGAAGACTATGGCGGTTCGGCCCCTGGTCTTATATTGGCACATGACAGGCTCGTGATGCAGCATATTCTTTAAATTAACAAGATTAATGTACCATGACGAGCGAAAATATATAAATTATATGCAACAACTTGGTCCACGCATAACTCAGAGTAAACTAACGAGATTCTCGGATAGCACGTTAGGTTATTGGTCCTGGTTGTCAGCAATTTAGGGTTTACCTCGATTTCCATGGGATCCTCTCATCAGATTCCAACTTGATAACAATGGTACCACCTCGAGAGTATACCCTTTCATGTTACGTTTACATAACATAATCAGCCTATAATGTTCCCACTGCTGGCACACAGGCCTCCTCTCTGTGAGAGACAGTGGGCCGTAATCCACCACGCGAGATGTCACATGTCTTCGAATTTGGTTCTAGGACATGCCGGTTTCCTCGGTTTCCTCCGGTTTGGTTGACGATGACGATAAAGATGTCATGTTATGTTTGGTTTAAGCCAAAACATTCCAAGAAATCGTTGGTATAGTTTGTAAAGTTTATCATTTTCGCATGATGCCACTCTTTGATTGCAATGAAAATTTGCTGCAAATGTAAATTATTATACAGAGTAGCTCTTTCAACTTCTCTTAGTTCAAGTTGAAAAGTTACGATTTCAATTCCATAGGAGCCATTCAAGTATTACGTAAGCACTACAGAGAGGCGGGGGGTCTTTGCTTTGCTTATTTTTTATGACATGGGGGATGGAGGGATATGGATGGTGATTACGTCTGCAGTATTTATTTTTTTACTTTTTCGGATTTTCTACAAAATTTTGTCGATTTTGGTTTGAACACATGGTAACCCTACTTGTCTATGCTTGAAAACGAAACGCATATAATTGCTGCTCAAGAATCAATAAAGAAACCGGAACACATTGAAAAATGCATGTACCAATGTTTACGTAAGCATGGGGGGGGGGGGCAGCGGGATTGTCTGGGGCAGCGGGATTGTCCGAAAGGGTTACCGCTGCCCCGGAACATAAAGGGCTAAGGAAGGAACACGGATGGGTTTTAGTCAGTAAGAGTCTGACACTCCCTTCCGCTCCACCCAGAGCGGGAGGAGTCATTGGATGATTTCCCATCCTAAAAAAAAAAAAAGCATGGGGGGGGGGTAAAAGCTTTGTTTATTTTTGCTGACGAGGGGGATGGGCGGGTTAATAATTGCAAAAAATCTGCTTACGTAATACTTGAACGGTCCCATATTCGCTTTCGCATGCTCTAATATAAGGTCATTAATTAAATTGCAACGTTTTAATAAAGAGCTTGTAATAAGTTAGTCCACTCTGGACAGAGAGAGGTGGAAAGAGAGTAGGGAGGCCTTAGCCCAGCAGTGGGACATCAATGGCTAATAAAATAATAAATAATAAAAAGTTAGTAGTATTAATAACAAACAGCATCTATGAATATATCGCTGCTTAAATTCAAAAGGGCCACAAGTCGAAACGTCATTTTTTTACAGGAGAGCCCGTCAAAGTTTTGATATCGGTTTTTGTTTGTTATATCTGTGTTATAATATAACACATAGATATAAAACGTAGATTAATAAAAATAATAAACAAACGTAGATTAATAAAAATAATAAACAAACGTAGATTAATAAAAATAATAAACAAAAACCGATATCAAAACTTTGACGGGCTCTCCTGTAAAAAATGACGTTTCGACTTGTGGCCCTTTTGAATTTAAGCAGCGATATATTGATTGTTATGAAAGTACCTATAGATAGACTTCACCGTTTTGAGAGCAGTGGTGATGAAATAATTTACACAAAGTAAAGCGCCTGTCTTGCCACGTAAGTTGCGGCCCTTACCAATAGGGCACCACTGCTCTCAAAACGGTGAAGGAAAACATCTTGAGGAAACCGACATGTTCTAGAACCAAAAATTCGAAGACATGTGGCATCTACCAAACCGCACCGGCTGGGCCCCCGCGTGGTGGATTACGGCCCACTCCCTCTCACAGAGAGGAGGCCTGTGTCCCAGCAGTGGGAACGGTATAGGCTGATTATATATAGATAACACTAAATTGGAAAAATAATTTGTGATCGATGAAGTTTTCATTTTAGCACCTCCACCCACTATTGTTCGATAGCCTACATTGTTTCCCACTATTATGAGAAAAATAATGTTGAGGACGAGGTTCATTTTTCGTACAAACTGTTTAACTCCTTTGAAACGACAAGGTTGATTCAAAAAAAAAATTGTTGGGTTACCATCGACTGGTGGTTTGACTTTGAGATTAATTATACCAAGTTTCGAGTTAATCGAATCAATCAGTAACATCCTCCCCTACAAAACCAATGATTACCCAGTTTCACCCAGTTAGGGGTGATTTTCAAAAATCCAAAAAATACTTATTATTGTCTTGTCGAGATTATTAATGCTGAGTTTCAAATTTATCTGACTGCGCGTTCAGATTGTTCCTTACTTTCCGAATAATTTCGAAAAACTAATCATTCTACTGATACTTACGAGTATAATAAATGTGAAAGTTTGTAAAGATTTATTGTATGTTTGTTACTCAATCACGCAAAAACTACTGAACGGATTTGGATGAAATTTGGTACACAGATAGTTTATAACAACGATTAACACATAGGATACTTTTTATCCCGATGTTCTCACGGGATTGAAACTAACGCGGGTAAAACCGCGGGGCGCTGCTAGTGTCATATATTTTTATTCATTTAGGTTTGTATTCGTGACAAGTTTAAAATTTTTAAACACATTTATTAAACTTAATATACATTTATGGATTTAAGTATTTTTATCTAAACGTTCTAGTATCACCGATTTCAAGGAAGGCATGCAATTATCAAACACCCTGTTTAGTAGCTCGAAAAAAAACAACGCTGTTGAAAAAAAAATATTAAACAGCAATCATTTTTTTTTCAATATGTTTGTGTCCTATTGAAAATCCATGTAGAAATTAATGCCAGGCCCAGAGCACGGACCACGGAAATGTATTGACGGCCGCTGTTAAACGCGGCATTATCTACAATTTCCAGTTTCCATACAAACCAAGCGTATCATCGGTTACTCGCACTACGATACTAATGACGTATAGAAACTGACGGCTTTGAAGGCAGTCCGTGACAGAAGTTTATGCTCAACTCACTTTCGGCGTCACGAATGTTATTAGTACTTACTGCCGCTCTAAGTACTAGACGCTGGCGCGGCGATTCCCTGCTCTGCGCTGCCAGTCTTTAGCCGTGCCTAAGTGCCTTTTTAAGTGGTGGTATAGATTTAATTTAATATTATATTTGTGCTCATTGTGCGCTTTTATAACTTCTAACGTGAAGATATTATCGTGGACGTTCACGTTTACGTCACGGGCATAACGATAACACAGGTAAGTAAAATGTATGTAAATGTATTGAAGACGAAATTTCCGTCCATGACAACATTATATCGTGCACGCATTTACGAGTACATACATTTTTTTAATATGGACGTACACGCTAATATCGTCCCGTTAGAAATGCTAAAAGCGCACAATAGATAATATGAATCAATTTGTCTAATGGCATGAAATGCGAACCGGAAACACAGATTACATGGAACAAAAACTCTTCCGTCGGGACTGCGGACTGGAATGTTTGTGTTGCGGTGTTTGCACGGGGGCTTCAAGCGCTTGAAGAATATTATGAGAGTTTATGATAATATAGTCTAACAAACAGTAACGCTAATGCAGCATGTAATATTTGAAATTAGGTGCTTATTCATGACATATTCAAACAATTATTACGCAAAAGTTCAAAGATCTCAGAATTGTTTTATGCAGCTTCATTTTGCAAACTCTGTTTCACTCTCTGGTAAGCTTATTGACAAAACGACCTTTCGGTGAGATTTTAATTGATTGGAGTGCTCAATTTGCTCTCACAGCGTATTGAGGATTATAAACTATCGACGCATTCGGACTTGCTTCTGCATGCGAGGTGAATTCTGATCTTTTAATTATTTTATTTACGAGTAATAATATGATTGAAATGCATTTGCTTTTATTTTCAAACAAGTTTATATTTACATAATATATAAGCTGACAAACTTAAAATATATATGAATAATAATATGTACACTACATGTATATAAAAAGAGGGTTTGTGGTTAAGTAATAACAGCTGCACGGGTCAATCGATCAGGTTAAGCTACGCTTGCTGCGGTTGGTCCGTGGATGAGTGACTATCTTTACATACATAGTTGACAGTTGTTACGGGTCGTCAGAAGCCCGACAGTCTGACAACCAGTCTTACCAAGGGATATCGTATTACCCAGTAACTGGGTTGTGGAGGTCAGATAGGCAGTCGCTCCATGTAAAATACTGGTACTCAGCTGCATCCGGTTAGACTGGAAGCTAACTCCAACTTAGTTGGAAAAAGGCTAAGCAGATGATGACATGTATATTAAAAAGAGGGAAAAGAAACACAGGGCATAAAAAATCGCTGTCAACTGGAAAAGTGCCAAAAAGGCTGGCAGCATTGTCGCGTTGTACAGCGATGCTGATTTTTTGGCCAAAAAATATGTCATCCTTCTAGTTCCGTGAAGGGTCGATCAACCGCTTGGCAATATCTCGAAAAACCCAAGTGGGTACTCGCACCCCATGGCCAAACACAAATGGCTCGAACATAAAACTCCCAATTAGATTGAAATATTTTCGCCGTTTGAGGTTTTCCGCACCTGCAGCAGCCATCCCAGCACAGCCCGCCGTGCTAGGAACACGGGATGGCGCAAGGCCGTCGACACATGTTGCATACCACATCAAGGGCCTGCCTAACTTCCAAGGCATTATGATCAATCCATCGTCTCTTCCCATCTTCGCGTGGCAAGCGTGTATTGGTTGAAAGTAAGCGAACCTTTTCGGGGCAAGCGTATTCATATTTTGTTCATGTTATCTATATGCCTGCAATGTAAAATCGCAACGGTGCCTGGCGTGAAAACCAAACACCACTACCGAACGTGTCGGACGACCAATGCTCTTATTGGTCGTCCAACAAGGTACACGTTTCGTAAATGTACAAACCCTGAAGTGCTGTGCCCAACAGATAGGCGCAGTTTTATTAAATTGGTTTGTCTGTTCAGATTACAGAAACGGGGTTTTTTGAAGAATTAGGACGTTTAACCCGGTAAAGCAAATTTTATCAAAATACATCGTTACAAGCTGAAATCAAATTAGTTTGAAAAATGCCTTGGAAGTTCGCAATAAAAAAGGATCGTGAATCAAAATTGACGTCAATAGAAAGCTCATTAGGCAGGCGTCAATTCAACCGGCCCACTTCCACGATAACTGGTTACGTTCTTACATATAGACAGCTATATCAGCTATGAGAGGGTACATTTTGCTTCCCATCACTGAATCAGAGCACCTAAAGTAATGGCCCAGTATATTTTGCAGCTTATTAATGTTAATTCTTGTATTGTTATAAGTAATAATGATAATATGTGTAGAGACGTAACGTTATTACCTAAATATTAAAATTTGTATTATTTTTAATTATTTATTTTACGATTTATGTACACAGACACACATATAAAATATAAACAGACATGAAAAAAAAAACAGAACAGAAAAATAGGTATAAAGGTCATGTATTTCATATGACATCTCTTCCAGCATACCAGCAATAGGACAATAGATAGAGAGATGTAGTAGACAACGTGTGAAAGAGATAAAAAAATCAGAAACAATTCACTATTTATATATATTATCATTGATTAAAGGAAGTTGGTATACCTACATAATAAAGAGTATTCTATCTAAATATCTAAAAGGCTACCCATATAACTCAGTAAACAGAAGCTCAAATAAATGACAAACAGATAACGAACTCAGTGCATTTAGATTTATACGTTCGTAAGTTCTGTTTTATCTGCAAATCTGTGCGAAAGAGTACCTACTGGAGCATACCTAACTTTTAGATAATCATGTGATTAGCCGTTAATTATGACGACTGCGCGCAGGCAAAACTTATTTGCACCGGCAAAATGATTTTTGATTAGCTAGGTAATCCTACGCTAAACTAGTTCGTCTAGCACAGTCGGATTTACCATTCATCATCAGATAAAAATTGTAGGTAGAATACCAACAATTTTTTTATTTTTATTAATAGCAATATTTTTTGAACACAATAAACATCTGACAGCTGCGCGGAGAGGACTAGAACTCATTAAGAAAGGATTAAGGAAAACAAAGTCGGTTAGTAAACCACCCTCGCTGAGTTACATAGAACCGAATGTCATTTGTTGAGGGTCACTTGTTTCTCCAGGTCAAAATGATTTTATTCTCACGCATATGTATGCCAATGGCCATAAACAAATCATGCGTTAGTTCTTGTCGAAGCAACCTCCCTCAAAATTGTACTGCATCACGAACGGTCAATGACTGCGTAGAGTTGTCGTAGCGCGTTCGTAGCGTGTAGTACTTTCGGAACGCGTCGTAGCAAAGTTCGTAGCGTGTCGTAGCGGGTTCGTAGCGACGTAGCTTATGCGTGTCTGATTTTGTTAATGCTTATTTACCTACTTATTTATTAAAAATTAAGTGCACAAAACCGTGTGGCTTAAAATTATACAATGTTGATAAAATGATGTACTTTAAAAGCCAACCAACGTTTAATGATTACCATTCATCAGAATACATGAGTTATTGTTTAAAAGTAAACAATCAAAATCATTCGAAAATAAAAAACTTAAAAAAAAGTTTTTAGTTTTTTAATTTTTTGTGGGAGAGATTGTATGTAATTTATCTAAGTTAAAATAGCCTAATGTCAACTGCCTTTTACACCTTTTACAAAATATTGCTTTTCCCGATGCTGGGACGTTAATTGTTCGTTGTTGTTGTTAATTGTTTTGTTGTTGTTTGTTCATGTTTTGTTGTTGTTTGATGTCGTTGTTGTTTGTTCGTTAATTGTTGTTGTTGTCCACTCACCATACGCATTGTGACGAGCAAAAATTGCTTAGCAATACTACTCGTATTAAAGTAATCGAATCGCAACCCGTGAAATATTTATCATTGAGTAGTTCCGATGGCCATCTGGGGTCTTCATCAGCAGCTCTACTTTGCCTAATGATGATTTCTGATAGCAAATGCTCAACTTATTTTAAAAAATATCCAAATCGCTATAAGTTTGCCTATAAAATTTGAGGGTTTCCCTCAATTCACATGGGATCCTCTCATCAGATTCCAACTTGATGACAATGGGACCACCTCGAAAGTTAAAAATAAAAAAATAAAAATTTTTTTAGGCCACTATTGACGGAGAAATCGGTGAACAAACATAAAACATACATAAAGTCGAACATATAACCTCCTCCTTTTTGGAAGTCTGTTAAAAATCAACCGCGATGGTATTCATAAAGCTCCAATCTATTAAGTGAAACCTAATGAAATGCAAAGTATTTCAACCATCGAGTGCAAACAAAGGGAATAATGGATGCATTTCTTATGCTTAGTAAAAAAACAAACGATGAGGGCGCCACTAGTGGGTCGGCGCCCCCTTAAGTCCCAGAACGGTCAACCAGGCTTGTGACTTCATCGCATTCAGGAGAATGCGATGAAGTCACAAGCCTGGTTGACCGTTATAACCTGACTATTAGCAAACGTACTGCCGGCGCCACTTAAAGAGTTCATAAATTATTTAAAAGTCACGACGCGCGACGATGGTTGCAATTCTCCATGCCTTTATTTTTCAATTAAAACTGCTGCTATAAAGTAATATCGTCCCTAGGAATTTATTTTAATAAATCGTACCTCTATGAAATTGAGTAACACGCCTCGTTGAAAAAGAGTAAGTATTATTGAAATGAAATTAAAATTTATCATATGGTACGAAAATGGTTAACACCATAAAATTCTTTCTTATATCGGTTATTTGGAGAAATGTCGACGTAACTACTACTT